>CM068583.1:56536680-57888555 GCA_035048485.1 Pteria penguin
CGTTGCACGCTGACTAACAGGGCGGTGGGGACTATATGACGGGCCTTGTCCAAACCTCTTTCAGAGGAGACATGGTCCTGAACCTCGTCCCCTCTGACTGTTAGTCGGGACTCCTACAGATCTAGGGTCTTAGCTCGCTTTCAGACTGGCAGAGCACGGTTTATCATGTTGATGTCGCATATATTTTTATACCATTATGTTTTTTACAATACCTTACGTGTTTATATTTTTATGACCTCTCAATATGCGATACCTGTTGACCCTTGTTCTTTACATGGAGGATTATTTATAAATTTTTAAATGTACGTCTTTTGATTGTTCTGCTGTTACGGTGAGTGGGAAGGTGGGCCCATAAACCGGTTAACCACACCATTTGTTTGGCTTTTGTCAAATTAAATGACCGTCCTAAGTCGGTATCGTAATTGCACTACAATCAAATATTTTTGTAATGTGTTAAATGTTCTATTATATTATTTATATTCATGTATTGTATAGCTCCATGGTGACTTCTGCCACATAACTGAGCCGGTAACTCCTCTTTTTTCTTAACTCTTCTCTTCAAATATTCATATATTATTAGAATTCCAATCATTCGGCCATGGGTATCACTGAAGAGACATAATGTGGCGAAATGCGTGTCTGGTGCACAACATTATTACGTATATATGTTCTAATATTTAACACATGGCGTTATTTATAGTATTGTCCATGCAATTTATATATCATTTCCGTTATTTTACACCAGTTTCCATAGAACTGGTTGAAGTGACAATGGTTTGACGCCAGATACTTGCTCCAAAGAAAAGACCCAGTTTATTACTCCGAGGTATATTATACTGTCGTCTCGTCTATTTTATTAATTAACTTAGCCATTCGAATTAAATACCTTAAGAAAAATTATCGGATTTGGGTTTCTTTTCGAGGCCAGTATAGAAATGTGTTTGTCTCAGTATAAAATGGATTTTCATTCCTTCTGTCATCTTGTTTTTCTTGTTCTAGATATCACATGATACAGTTTTTGCTAAGTATTTCAATAGTCAAGTGGCCAAGATTTAGTTTTATATAGTATGGACAGAAAAGTCCACAAAGAGGAAATAATACCATAGTGCAATAATAATACGCAGTTCTAGCAGCACTTTAATTGGCAAGTTAACTGCATACTTCGACGTATGTCGTTCATATCATTATTTCAAATATTTTATTTTTGTATACTATCGCTTCGTCCTTCTAACTGTTTGCCACAATGATTCCAGAAATCCGAGTACTTATCAGCTTATTACATTTTTGTGTTGTTGTTTTTTGTTCTTTGTTTGTTTGGGTTTTTTTTTTCTTTCTTTTTTTTTTGTTTTTGTTTTTTGTTGTTTTTTTTTTGGGGGGGGGGTTGTTTGGGGTTTTTTTTTTTTTGGTTTGTTTTGTTTTGTTGTGTTTTGCTTGGGTTTTTTTATTTTTTTGTTTTTGTTTTTATGAATATAGATATGAAATGTCATGAATTTTTAAAAACTCTCACTTACATTATTACATTAGTTCCTTGTCCTATCAGGAGTTTATTCATTGATGGTTAAATGTGTGTCCTTTTAAATACAGTTAGAAGAAAGTTGGGTCAAGAAATCGGCAAACCACTGCATGTCAATCGAATATCCAAATTAAGCACCGAGACAGCAGACCTATCGAATATTTCTCATATGTCGTTCTAATTGTATTTTACTTATTTTTTTTTCTCAGTTGTTATTTTAATTTCCTAGGGTGCATTGAGTAAGGGTTTTTCTTCCCATTTGATGCACATTCTTACTACGTTATGTATAAATTACATGTATATCTTTGAATGTGTTTATTTTCATATACACTGTATTAGATAACGAAGGAACTGAAAGTGCTGCGCGTTTGATTGCTCAGTATAATATGCCTTGTAGGGTAGACAACGTCGATTCGTGGAGGATTTGGATGACTTTAATTCGACACAGTACATTGAATATGACTACCATGATCTTTTCAAAAATTTTGAAGGTCTGGGACCGAAAAATAAAAATGCCGAAGTGACGAGAATTTTCCAAGAACTTTATATGCAAGAGAAAAGGTAAATAATATTATAAGCTTTAATGGTTTTATAAGTTCTCTGTAAATTATTTCACAAGAATGTGAATTCTTTGCAAGCTATTTTGTTACAGTAATTGGTCGTGTGACTGGTAACTGGTCGTGTTCAATTGCAGATACTTTTAATTTTTAAATGTAAAGAGACATCTAGATACCCCTGTATTCATGCAAAATGTAAATTTACAATCTTGGTTATTTAATGACGCTTTACTCTGGTTTTATGTTTAAGGACACTACGAAGACATGTTGGACACAGTATACATAATATGTTGATCAGCTGCAGCTTCGATGGCCGCACCTGTTATTCACGGTAAGAGGGAAAGTTTCAGCGATATGTTCCCAAAATATGTTCCGGAAATATACTGAAATCGATTGGTTTAACCAAAAAAAAAAAAAATGATTGTGTCAACTTTATGTCTTAAATAATAGTACTGCACGATAGATATTTACAATAGGTATTCTGGCAAATGCAATTTGCTGACTCCTCCGTGACATTATAAATATTCACAATTTAGTGATGCATTGTTCGAAATTCCTGTTCGTCGATTCTTTGGTATCATTAGCATTTCAATTATTTTATTTCGAAATGACATTTGAAACTTGGAATTTCCCACCTTTTTTTCTGTGAATTTTGAACTTTATCTTGGAATTTTGGATTAGTGTGTTTTCTTGGAGTATTGCTAAAGCAATACATCTCCCCTATACTTTCCAGCAAATAATTTAACATGGGCTTTATACATGGGTAGGCTTTCACTCTTAGATTCAGAAGCTGTAACCTTGTCATTTGACCTCAAAATAAATAAGCACGTGTGTCTCTTTATACCAAATGGCATCCAAATTTGATTTACCGGTACATCTTAAACATTTGTCCTAAAATCATGCAGGAAAACATGTTTTCGCCATAGTTTCGTTCAAAGTTCAGATGCCGTGATCTTGAACTTTGGCGTTAAAATCAATAGGCATCCACCACTCTCCATGAATTCCGGAAGAAAGTATGAAAAATAAATTTCAAAGCTGAAAATTCTAAAGTCTAATTTGGAAAAGTTAAGATTAAAATTGGAAGATCAAAGTCGCAAATTTCATGATTAAAGACATAATAAAGTTGGCTTTTTGAGAGAATAACACATACAATGTGACCCTCATGTGCATTCGTTTAAGTGAGAAAATGTTTAAACTTTCAGTGTTAGGGTGTATCCACATCAGGTCTTATTCCATGCTTCAATGCTGTGCCAAATTTCTTGTGGTATCATCCTGTAAAGCATAACTGTAACTAAATAAATAAATGACAAATAAAATAAATTCATAAATGTATACATAAGCACAAATAAAAAGATATTACAATAACATTCGCTATTCAAGAATGTCATATCAACCAAAGGCCAATCCAAGTCACTTCAAAATAATGGTCAAATATAAAGGCACGAAAAGTGACAACGATATTATACACAATAATGTCCTTAAAAAGTAAATATATATCTTTAAACTTTTGATATCAAAATCTAGATTTTATATACTTTTTATTTATTCGATCTATTTATTTAATAACATAAGTATTTTGCTGGCATAATTTTGATGTTTTTCATATTCATTGTTTTACACCCAAATATGACTGTTGGCGCTCTGGTTTTCAGATTGATAGAGTTTTATTGGCTCTGTGTTTGAGATAATTGCGTACTTTGTGTACAGTATAATTATAGATGATTTACTTTTCTACTCATACTGTTATAACATACCACCTTTTAATTTATAATTCAGGAACTTCACAATATTCCAGACAAAAGAATACGGTAACTGTTATACTATACAGTCGCCTTTCTTCAGTGTCCGTTTATCGGGTCCTTCGTCAGGTAAAATGTGTTGGAGATTTTTAAAAATTTGGTTTGGTGGTACTGTATATATTGTATATTCATAACTTCGTCTTACCTTGACACTATAGTATTTACTAGAGATAATGTTAGATAGTTGATGTGATACACGGTGAACATTTTTGCACTAGTGTATTATGAAAAACAAAACTTGATTTAAATACACATGTCGATAAAGAAAAAAACAAAAACCCCAAAAAACAAACAAACAAAAAAAACCCCAAAAAGTAAAACCCAAACCAAAGCCCATTGTGGTACATTGTTGTACATAGTGTTTGTTAACATTCATGTATAAATACAGTGCAGAATCATATTTGTTTCGTCTGTATGTAGGGGCATTCACAACCGGTGTGGCTAGCCAAACAGGAGACGCTCACTCCTCCCGGGCACCTGGTCTCTCTCTGAATTTCCGTGGTCTGTGAATGCCCACTGTGGTACATTGTTGTTAGTGCCATAGTCATGTGATACCAGTTACTTTCGTATTTTTCTTGTACATAATTGCGTGCATGTGCAAGTACATTATTTTGTAATATCTAAATGATTTGACTTTAGAATCGAATAAAACATATTAATGAATTTCTCGATTCTCCATGATTCACAAGCAACAATATCGATTCACTGGTTCGGACCAACAAACTCGTGCGCCCGAAAATTGCGTTTTGATATTTAGATATTTCTTATGTTACCACGCTAATTATCATGCTTTTCTTGAACAGATACATTTTGTCGTAAATATTGTTGCCAGTTTAAAACGAATTAATAACAAAATAAAGTACTGTGACAAATGGAACGTTAGACAGAATAATTAACACAGCAAAGAGCGATATCTCAAAAGGAGAAAATAGTTTTAATAATGTCATATCTCTTAGGAATGCTGACAGATATTTCATTTTTGGTGATTAAATTTTATCATTATATCATAACAGTGAACACATTTCTGAAAAAGCTGTCGTTCTATTTTAAATTTGAATTTTGTCATATTCTGCCTTCTGAATTTTACAATGGGCAAATGCCCTATTTGAATTGAATTCAATGCCGTACAGCAGTATTTTGGACTACTGAGTTCCATCATCTATCATACTCAGTAAGTGTATGGGAGACTTTATATATCATACTCAGTAAGCGTATGGGAGACTTTATATATCATACTCAGTAAGTGTATGAGAGACTTTATATATCATACTCAGTAAGCGTATGAGAGACTTTATATATCACACTCAGTAAGTCTATAGGAGACTTTATATATCGTACCCAGTACGTTTATGGGAGACTTTATATATCGTACCCAGTAAGCGTATGGGAGACTTTATATACCATACTCAGTAAGTGTATGAGAGACTTTATATATCATACACAGTGAGTGTATGAGAGACTTTATAAATCATACTCAGTAAGTGTATGAAAGAAAAAAGAGGAGTTACCGGCTCAGTTATGTGGCAGAAGTCACCATGGAGCTACCGGTATACAATACATGAATATAAATAATATAATAGAACATTTAACACATTACAAAAATATTTGATTGTAGTGCAATTACGATACCGACTTAGGACGGTCATTTAATTTGACAAAAGCCAAACAAATGGTGTGGTTAACCGGTTTACGGGCCCACCTTCCCACTCACCGTAACAGCAGAACAATCAAAAGACGTACATTTAAAAATTTATAAATAATACTTGAGAAACTTTATATATCATACGCAGTAAGTGTATGAGAGACTTTATATATTATACTCAGTAAGCGTATGAGAAACTTTATATATCATACGCAGTAAGTGTATGAGAGATTTTATATATCATACTCAGTAAGCGTATCAGAGACTTTATCTATCATATGCAGAAAGTATAGGAGAGACTTTATATATCATACGCAGTAAGTGTATGAGACACTTTATATACCATATGCAGAAAGTATAGGAAAGACTTTATGTACCATATGCAGAAAGTATAGGAGAGACATTATATATCATACTCAGTAAGTATAGGAGAGACATTATATATCATACTCAGTAAGTATAGGAGAGACATTATATATCATACTCAGTAAGTATAGGAGAGACATTATATATCATACTCATTGAGTATAGGAGAGACTTTATATATCATACGCAGTAAGTATAGGAGAAACTTTATATATCAAACGTAGTAAGTGCACCAGAGACTTTATATACCATACGTAGTAAGTGCACCAGAGACTTTATATACCATACGTAGTAAGTGTATGAGAGACTTTATATATCATACGCAGTAAGTGTATGAGAGACTTTATATACCATACGCAGTAAGTGTATGAGAGACTTTATATATGATACTCAGTAAGTATATGAGAGACTTTATATATCATACGTAGTAAGTGTATGAGAGACTTTATAAATCATAAGCAGTAAGTATAGGAGGGACTTTTTATATCATACGTAGTAAGTGTATAAGAGTTTAAATCATACGCATTAAGTGTATGAGAGACTTTATACGTCATACCCAGTAAGTGTATGAGAGACTTTATACATCAAACCACACATGCATTAAGTCAAATGTATGTAAATGTTGTATATTTTTGCCAATGAAAATTGCCAGAGATTGGTTCATTTGAGTATAGTACCTATATAATACAACTATATACATCTGCTGTCTAGTATTTAACGTAAAATTCTTTACTTTCCCTGCTTATATATCTAGGTCTGGAGTTGGTACTTTTGACCGAGAACAATGACTACTTAGAAGGAATTGCACAAGGGTATGGGGCTCGTGTTGTGATTCATCCACAAGGCATTCTACCCTATCCACAAGAAAATGGCTTCTTCGTCTCTTCCTCTACGGAAACGCATGTAGCCTTGAAGTTGGTAGGTTATCAGTGATTAAAATGTTTGTTTTTGGTTGATGGATATAAATCATAAAATCTAACAAATATCTATTCTAGCGAATTTATCACGATTATAAATATGCAAATGTTCTGAAGACGAGACATTTCTGTAACATGTTTGTAAATTGGTCGATGGGCATGAAGACGAGGTATGCCTGTCATATGTTTGATATTGGATGATGGACATGGTGACAAGGTATGTTGCGAGATATTTGTCATTGGATGATGGACATCGAGATGAGGTACGTCGTGGGATGTTTATTATTGATTGGTGGATATGGAGAGATGAAGTATAATATATTGATTGGTGGATATGGAGAGATGAAATATAATATATTGATTGGTGGATATGGAGAGATGAAGTATAATATATTGATTGGTGGATATGGGGAGGTGAAGTATAGTTTTCAGTGCTTTTGTACTGACATTAAATATATACCTCAAATTTTCAGTCATCAAATTAAGTAAATCACTCTAAAACTAAGGAGTATCTCCCTCGTGCATAGCTCTGTCCTTAGATAGATTCTTTGGTTCACTTTTCGGTAATTTTTGGTTTCAACACTGCTCTTCAAATATTATAAATTTTGGGAATTCCAATCATTTGGCCATGAGCATCACTGAAGAGACATAAGTTGTCGAAATGCGCATATGGTGCACTAAATTAAAAAGTATATATGTTCTATATTTATAATATATTGATTGGTGGATATGAAGAGATGAAGTATAATATATTGATTGGTGGATATGGAGAGATGAAGTATAATATATTGATTGGTGGATATGGAGAGATGCATGAAGTATAATATATTGATTGGTGGATATGGAGAGATGAAGTATAATATATTGATTGGTGGATATGGAGAGATGCATGAAGTATAATATATTGATTGGTGGATATAGGGAGATGAAGTATAATATATTGATTGGTGGATATGAAGTATAATATATTGATTGGTGGATATGGAGAGATGAAGTATAATATATTGATTGGTGGATATGTAGAGATGAATTATGATATATTGATTGGTGGATATGGAGAGATGAAGTATATATTGATTGGTGGATATGGAGAGATGAAGTATAATATATTGATTGGTGAATATGGAGAGATGAAGTATAATATATTGATTGGTGGATATGGAGAGATGAAAGATAATATATTGATTGGTGGATATGGAGAGATGAAGTATAATATATTGATTTAGTGGATTCTCGTAATTCACTTCACATCATGAGCAGACACTAAACAGTCTGAAAAGACATTATCAAAGCTTTCCCTTGACAAATTATTCCTATAATTAGCTTACTTTTACTTATATGTATCTGCATGTGCTCACTCTAATACACAATATATGAATGAGTGGGACGGTCTTGATTACATTCATACACTTAAAGGGACATAGTCCGAGACTGGAAAATTTTAGCATGAAAAGGATAAATTACGACAATATCTTATTTTTCCTGTATTGTATAAATTATAATCTTGGTGTTAATTGCAAAATTTAAAACTAAAATCCCTCAATGGTTTCGTAGAATAAAGGTAATTGAGTCGAATTAAATTCGGCTGGTATCAATTCCCCAAATAAGGCGATGCTCCGCCCATAATCATGCGCGTGCGCGGATATTCACTGTAGAAAACAACAAAAATGGTTCACATGGAGGAATATGAGCACGAGAAAAGCAAAAGTGTGGTCGAAAATAACTATACACAAACCCAGAGGCCAAAAAAAAAAAAAAAAAAAAAAAAAAAGAAAAGAAAAGTGGAACAAATGTTAGAATCGGGTAAAGCTCGAGTTTCATTGTCACGTGATTTCCTCTGACCGATATCATCAATATTCAAGGAGTTGACCTGGTTATGTTGCAAATCTAAAACGGGCATATCCCGTTAACGACATCGACTGTGGTAAGATACGTTTTACACATCTTAAATAATATACTAGCAATCGATTGCCGTTTAAGAAATCCGTTTACATTTTTTATACTTTTCCGGACTTCAATCGGACAATGCTCCTTTAAACTTGCTACATGTATTTATGTTTATATACGTATAGGTCTCTATAACAAGAATTGGACAACCCCATGGGAAATGCAGTAAAGGAGATTTGTTCAAGACGCGTCATAATTTGAATTATTCGCGAAAGGTCTGTATCTTCTGTATAAAATAAAGCCAGTCACATACCTAGTGTTCATTTACATTAATTACGAATTGATAATTTTCAGAATTGAGCATGAAAAAAAGTTGAACAAAAGTTTTAGAATATATATGCTAATATATAACCTTATTTGCATATTGCAAATCTGAACGTATATGCATTACAAATAAAGCATATACTAAAATATTTTATCTTGTGATATTTTATATGCATGTACATAGAGGTTAATGACTGGAGTATGGTTATATGTAGAATGTTCTTCATGTGTCAGGTATGCGAGTCCGTGTGTGAGCATGATTTAATGATCAGCAGATGCGGTTGTTACAGTAGTCTACAGGAGGAAATACTCGTCTATGCCAGAAAACAAAGAGATTACAAGCTATGCAGGAATAAAAAAGGTAGCAAGCTTTGTTAAAAATAAGAAATCCGAAGAAATTTGAATCAAAATTTTTGTGAGGTGGACACAAAGACAAAGTACGTGACAATTTATTTTACAGTTGAACTGTAGTGAAATGCAATATAGGTATCTACAAACATTAAGTTATTCAGTGAAACACAGATGATGAAATTTTTATAAGTATAAACGAAACTGTTATGATCTATATCTAAATATTGTACACTATTGGTGTTCATTTTGTATCATCAATATTAACAGGACTTGGTAGAATACCATCTATCAATGCCCAAGTGATACCGAAGTACACAAAACTTGGGAGTAAGTGAGATCTAATTAAGAAGTGTGTACTTGTTCGAATGATAATTGAAGTGTTTATCTATTGTAAAACTTTGAATCGAACTAAACTATGTCTTCCTATACTAGAAATTTCGAAATGTTTCAAGTTAGCAAAATAATGTGGATAAACGACTTCGGCGGAAAATTCCCCTTCACAATGTCACGGTTTTGTAACCACAAAGATGCAGAAACTGCTTGTAGTATATATAATATACAATTTGGAACATCTCGCTCACTTTTGTTGCATACTGGAAAATAAGATTCAGATAGAGCATTGTTATAATGCCGATTTAGCGGAGGAAGATAAGGTAAAGAAACATCAAAGTAAACCCTTTGCAAAAGAATATACATGTGTATAATAAGAAAATGTGGTGAGTATTGTTTATCTGAAATCAATGTAGATCTCTCTCTTTCTATATATATATATATATATATATATATATATATATATATATATATATATATATATTATATATATATATATATATACACCACATGCAACTTATTTCAAGTGTATGACGGAAATGAACGAGGTGATCCGATTGTGAATACAACTTCTTGGTTCCAGTTCTGTATGTTTGACATTTATGTCTTGAGCACAATGCTTAGGTGTTACATTTATTATTTTTGAGTTATGGAAACAATTTATATAAGATTAAGATAATAAAGTTTTAATGTAACATAGGCAAAACGGGTGTAAAGAATCCGGGACCTTTTTAAACTCCCCCCTTGGTGGGTCCGGGGCGATGGACTAATGGGACATGTTAGGACAGGAAAAGTCCTACCGAAATTTGGGATTTTTAAGCCCCTCCTTTTCATTAGATATACGATTGTTCAATAAGTTAATCTAATAGGTGTAATATATATGATTCATATAAATCTTAGAGTGTAGATTTTGATGTTATTAAAACATGTGTGTATTTATTGAAACCATTTGTTATCGTTATGTAAGTATGAAATCATGGTATACCATTGTATGTACATCTAGAACTGATATGCCAAGCAGAGGTAGAGGAAGAAATAGAAGCGAAATCTGATCCATGTGTTCAGACATGTTACAGTCCTTGTCAGTAAGTGTACACACATACCATACTGTTTATTTGATACACGTGTTTTCTCTTTCGAACTACATTATTGTAGATGTCGGGAGTGGACCGAGTGTCTGGGCTGTAATCTTTCTCGTTAAAACTTAATTTTTCACCACAATTCATCTACATGTTTGTTTTATATCATGAACCCTCCTAAAATGATTATAAAATAATTCTTAATTCTTCCTTTAAATACCAAGGAAATAATATGTGTTTCATACTTGATATGCATACCGATTTTATGGGGTAAAATTGCTCGGTATTATGGACACTGACACTAACGGAGTCTATTTATACGCCAGGGAAGACGAATATGTGAAAACAATTAGTCAACGACAGTGGCCAACAGATGAATACACGGTAAGATTAACAAAACTCGCAACACAAGATTCACAACGGAGTCTTCTGGTAGCTTTTGCTTCAGCTCTCTTGACTGGAATCAGAGATTCTTTGGAATTTAGTTGATACGTCAACTTGGAAACACACGTCGGTTTAATATGATGAAATCTTTTATAAATATTTATAGTAAAATCGAACTGTAGATTCCGCGGAGTCCAACATTCATCTGTTATTATTAATATTATTTCATGCAGTACTGTGTACTTACAGAACGTACTGATACAAAGTGTATGCGAGAAGACTTCCAGACATCCGTCCTTTATAAACTATTGTCAAGATCTGTTACAGCAGGATAAACGACGTCAAACGTAAGACAATCAATGTACATCAAATTAATTTACTTCTGAAGTCCATGCAATGCTGTCTGCAATTAATTGTGTAGGATATTCCACAGGGAATGTAAAGCACTAAAACTTCGATATACTCTGTTATTTTAAGATATGTGCTCTAGTTTTTTATACGAGATTTTAATTGTGGTCTTGTGTACATATGTTATAGATAGTTTTAGAATTCCAAGAATTTTAAAACTATCTATAAATATGTTTCATTACCTTTGTCGGCCAGGTTTGTGGTCAAGCATGACTTTTGCCTCATATTCATACTAAGTTTAAGAATTGGTTACAGAGATTGTTAAAATTTACACTTCTTTAGAAACTTTTTTTACATTGTCCAATACATCAAAATTTGCATCAGCATTGCAAAAACACAGGAAGTGTCCCTAGTTTGAAAAATTACCTACATAATCCAACTAATGTTTTAACAAATATTCAATTCTATACCTCAAAGATGGCGTACAACTTCTCACAAGGGAAGGGAATTTCATTCTAACAAATCCTTTCTATACATCTACGTTTCTCACATTTCGGACAGGAAAATCCTCATTTTTGGGTCGGTTTATCCCAGGGTAAGATCTGTACGGGGGATAATCTACGCTACTCACTAGGCCCTCTCAGTCAAGAACCAAGCACCTCATCCACTGAGCTATACCGGCTCCCGTTAATGAAGACTAAATGTACGACTAGTAGAGCTATAATGCACTGCTAGTGGATAAGGTATTGATCTGCATTACTGAAATGTCTCATTTGTATAATCTTTCATTGGATTATATTCTATCCCACCTACCATCTAAAAACTTATTTTTCTAATTGCAATACTAGTAATCAAGTTATAAAAATCCTAATTGTTGAACGCAACGGAAAACACCAATCAAGCAACCGTCCAACTTAAACTTTTGCCTTTTCTAGTTTGCAGTTCTTGAAGCTTGTTGTATACTTTGAAGATCTAAATTATGAGTCTATACAAGAAAAAGAAGAGATAGAGGTATGCATGTGTAGTGTTAATTTTATTATGGAGAGAGGTGTGGAAATAATGTAACTCTACAGTTATTTATTACAAATTCAGATTCCCACCATTATATGTTAATAAATTACGATAGCTAAGACTTATCAAATGTTAAAGAAATAATGACACAAACAAATGTCAATACCTCATTATATGTCCAGTGATTTTCTGATTTCTCATGTAAATAATTCACATAGTCATTATTAATTTGTTCACGATATGTAGTGATATTACAGCTACATGTACTTGCTGGTTTGATTTTTCTGCCTCATCGATCATTATACCCTGAAATTTCACCATCTTCTGCTTCTATCTAATTCTGACTTAAACTTGTTGAATGTGAAATAAAGTTCTATCTTCTAAATTACATCTGCTATATTCTAATGCTGATTTACTTGTTTCTAGACAGCCCAATTTGCTTCAGATGTTGGAGGTGCATTAGGACTTTGGATAGGGCTATCTGCTCTAAGTGTTTTTGAATTATTTCAACTCTGTGTAGAAATGTGCAACTATGGCTGCCACAAGTGCTGCAAAAACGAACATCACAAATCGAGAGAGTATGTAGCAGAGGAGCAAACAGAAGTTCCCCCAAGGATTATGCCTACTCCCTTAAAAAGTCCTTATGACACTGATAACATGAACCTCTCTACATATCATTCTCCACAATTACCTAGTACATATAATGAAGACATGAGAATTAGACATGATGGATACTGGGATAGACATCCACAGAAAGACAAATCACTCTATATTTACAGAGGTCGCCAATACTCCTCGTAATAACAAACACTATAGTTACAATGTGTATGAACAATGTTATAAATGAGTTTTCAAAGTATCTGCACATAGTAATTGGTAAAACAAATATGTTGTGAATAGTAAAAGATACTATATGTCATTGTTTTCATAATATTCCTTTTTTCCTTCTTACTCCTTTATAATGTACTCAAATTGTATGAATGTCATCAAAAAGGAGGCATTATATATACTTACACACCATGAATGTTGAGACATTGGTCTTCAACTTTTATAATTATGAAGCAATTTCATGTCATCACCAATGGTTCATATTGTTTATATTGTATCTTTCAAGTTTGACAAAAATTAAATTATATGAACATCTAAACTTCAGATGAACCTGACATATGTTGTATGTTTTCCACATTGTTCTGACCAAGGGCATACACGCTGGATTATTCCTATCAAAATGATGAAGTATGCCTAATATTAAACTTATTATAGCCACAAACTAGTACATTATAACAAACTATTATATCCATAGAAATGTATACCTCAAAATCTAAAGAAAAACTTGAGAGATTTTACCTTATATGATCTTTCTTAGTTTCAATTGTACAATACAAAGAAGCAAAAAGAAAGAACTGACTAAAATCAACAGCTCTGAATCTGTCATTATGTGGTATCAATTTGGTAGTTAACATGCTGTAATGATTACTGTAGTACTATCTATATATATATATATAATAACAGTATTCTAAATAAGAAATCACTTTATTTTCCTTAAAAGGACATAAGCAAAACATAATGATGCATTATACAATAATAAATAATTAAAAAATAACAATCCATAAATTCTAAATGCGTACAGGGTAACAGCTACTGTTGGAGTTACATCATTTACTTTGAAAGAAAACCACAGTTAACTGAATTTTCATAGCAATGTCTAGAAAAAGAAATTGCTTTCTATATTCTGACCCACACATCAAGATTTGAAAACCAAATTTCATTAGTTTGAATAGCAAATAAAGCTGTAACAATATCACACATATTTTTAACCATAGCAGACATATCCATCATGTCAAATGCTAATATGATGTTATGATCTAAGAATAAACAAATAAAATACGGAATCAATAGAGCATTAAAACATTTACTAATTTCTGTTAATGAGTCATGTCTCTTTTGGGGGATGGGAATTTTTGAATCTACTTTGCTTTACCCTGGTTTGCTACTTTCTCCATGGCTGCTTTGACTTGGGCTTCATCAGCTAGGTAAAAGTGTTCTGTTGGTTTCAGATCTTTATCCAGCTTGTATACCAATGGAATACCTGAATAACATAGGTATGGATGTATTACATGTATATTGCAAGAATTTTGTTCTTTAGAAAAAACACATGGCCGATGAGTATGATGGTTTATAAAACATTAAAATAGGCACAAACAATATGTATTGCTAGTAATATGTAGAGACTTTTTATTAGTTTTATGTATGTGGCAAAGTAGAAAAACAAGTATTCTGAAAGTATTGCATGGCAATACAATGATCCCCTACCTGCAGGAAAATCTGTTGATGAGCATAGAATGCAAACTTCAAACATAATTTGTTGAAAATTCAATGTAAAATTATTTGTAAAATTATCTCCAGATTGAATATGTAAAGCAAACATCTTCAAGCATGACAAACAAAAGGCCCAAGTGGGCCTATATCGCTCACCCGAGTATTTAGATTATCAGTCATGCAGGAAGGAAGAAGTTATTTATTTTTGCATTACTTTGACTAGGTCAACAAATATGTTGAAAATATGTCAAATTTTATTTCAGACCAGAATAAAAAACAACAACAGTTTTTTACACATCCATTCAGGTGATTTTGATATTAAGCATTTGCTTTGTCTCTGCAAGATGTGATTCAGAGCAACAAGTTTGTCATTTTCTATTGGTGGGACCTTTTGTTGACTGATTTCACAATAACATTCCTTACCATAATTATAATCAAAATAGTTCATAAGAAATCATCATTATCAATTAATTGAAAAACATGATACTTTTCCACATAGAAATTACTAAGTCAAAAAGTATGTCCAAAAAATGTCAAAAATTTGATTTCGGAACGGAACCAAAAGTAACAACACTTCACACATCTGTCTAGATCATTCCTATGCATTCGGTTTGTCTCTGTATGACCCAAGTCTGAATAAGAAGTTTTTTAAAGGGGGTACCCTCTGTGACCTACTTTTGCCTGTGGTGGTGCCACCTGTTGACGGATCTGGACGAAAAACAACAAAACTTGTAGGGGACCATGAGTACTTTATGCATACCAAGTTTTTATCAAATTCTGTTCAGCTGTTCTAAAGAGGAAGTCGAAAATGTGAAAAGTGAATGACGGACGGACAGATGGCGGACAACAATTGATCACAATAGCTCACCTGAACCTTTGGCTCAGGTGAGCTAATAAAAAAATTGTGGAAAATTGAGTTTTTGAATTAATTTGGGGAGTCCAAAGGTCATAACTCAGCAAAAATTTAACAACCAAAACAAAATTTGAATGTAAACTGCAACTTGTCATGGTAATGTTCCAAATATCAAATGAACATCTGCAGGCATGACCAAAACAAAGACTGTGAAAAACTAAGTATTTGCATTAATTTTCTAAGTCCAAGGGCCATAATTCAGCAAAAATATAACGAACCAGAAAAAAATTCGAGCTTGATCTATTATTTGTCATGGTGAAGCAATGCACCAAATATCAAATAATGATCTGCAAGCATGATGAAAAAAAAGTGCAGAAAACTGATTTGCAAGACAGAGTGCAAATCTAAAGTACCCTTCAGTGTAATTTGCCAATAGGGGACCAAACATCACCATTAAATACCAGTATATTAAACAGATTTACATTCGAAGGATGAATTATTATTTCATGATAAAAATCTTATGTAACTGTGACAAGTAATTTGTTTTTCATTCATACAGTGAGACAACATTACAAGGACTATATATGTTTTCTTAATTCTGACAGAAAACTAGGTCTATTGTATTACATGAATTTATTAAAAATGAAATGTTTTCAATGTAATGACATGAGCAATAATATAGTAAAGTTTTCTGAGGTAAAATGTTCAGATATGGAATATGCTCTGTCCTTGAGACCTTGACATTATAGACACAACTTCTAGCCATGATTATATCAGTTTTAGTTGAAGGGCAACAACATATGTCATCACTATCAAAGCAAAGATTGCAGATATGTAGTAATTATGTAGTCTAGATACAATTTTATCATGTCTATTTCTAGTGACCTTCACCCTAATTATATGATAATCATTAACGTCATGACTTCATTTTAGGTCCTGAGAAACAACATACCAGACTTTAAGACCAGTATTCATAAGGGCAAATGTTGCAAAGATTTAGTCCTGAATACCATTTAAGCCAACATTTCAGTGACCTTATGTTTGAGTTTTCTTTTATGCCAAATCAAAGTAAATGCAACCAGAGCTGTCCTAAATGGACAAATACCCCCACGGCAACAAAGTTGAAACATGCAGAAATTCAAGATCCAAGATACATCACTGGTATAAGTGTAGTGGATGTCCAACTTGTACATTTTGAGGTAAAATCAATTAAAACATGAATTCTGATATGTATGCACTCAGACCTTGACCTTGTACATTTGACATTGGTTCAAGGTCATGACATACTTTTAGGTCATGGAAAACAATAGTGTAAAATATAATCTTCCTCCAACGTACAAGGAAGAAGCTATGGCCTGAACAGGATTTCTGTTTTTTGGGCACTGTGACCTTCACCTAGAAGATATGACTTTGGTTCAAGGGACAAGAATTCTGAACAAGTGTTCACTCTGACCTTGTAGATATGACCTTGGTACAGGCTTATGACACAACCTTTAATCACAATCAACAATTGTGTAAAATATAATTTCCCTCCAACATAACAGGAAGAAGTTATGGCCCAGAAAAGAATTCTGGCTGTGTGTGCACTGTGAGACCTTGACCTTTTAGATATGACTTTGAATCAAGTTCATGACACACCCTTGGTTCAAGGACAACAACTGTGTGAAATATTATCTCCCTCCAAAGTAAAAGGAAGAAATTATGGCCTGGACAAGACTGATGGATAGACAGACAGATGCCCGGGTGATTCCTATAAACCACATCCCTCAAACTTTGTTTGCAGGTGGTCAGGGTGTATAATTATGCGGTGACAAGATCTGCCTGACTGAATCTATAGAAATCCATATTTATACAATGGACTCACTCAAAGTAGCGAACAGAATTTTTTAATGCCACATCTACTATGAGCTATGTTTTTACTGCCTCATTCAAAAGACAGGACGCTGCCGATCCATCGAAAGGATGTAAACCTGGAGACCTCTTGGTGACAAGCCAAACACCTTGGCTAGCTGATTAAGCTACACTGGCTCTCCCTTGACCATGATCTTTACATTTACTATGTATTCTTAAAATTTACTTTTTAATTTTATCAGACATTATCAAAGGACTCAAAAGTCCTGAGAGTCGGCTTTGCTGGGGGGGGGGGGGAGCAAAAATTAGGTCTTTGTTGCAACTACATCGTCATTATACCTATGTACAAAATGCTAATAAAATTTGCTCTCTTCATACTATCTTATGGCAAAGAGTTTGCAATTGCTTGTATCCGAAATGAACGTGCAATCAACAACGTAAAATTCCTAATTTCATATGTTGAGTGTTGAGAAACATCTAAAAACTTATTTAGATGTGTAAAAAAAAAAAAAATTTTTGACCACAGCTGGATTTGAACCGCTACTCTCCATATTTCAATTACCAAGTGGTATATGTACCATTGTGAGACCTACTTTTTAGACATGGTGGCATTATCTGTACACCAATTTGGATGAAATTTACCACATTGATAGAGGACTTTTAGTACTTCATGTATTCCATGTTTCATTAAAGTCTTTCATGTGGTTTTGTAGAAAAAGTTGAAAATGTGAAAAATGGCCCCCCCCTTTTTTTTGGAAGTCTTAAAAAATTCATAAAAAATCCAAAAATTGAGATAATGACAAAATTCTTTCACAATAATATTCCTTACCACAATTATGATCAAAATAGTCATTAAGAAATCATCAATATCAATTAACTGAAAAACATGACACTTTTCTTCATTGAAATGACTAAGTCCAGAAACAGGTCAAAAAAGCATAAATTTCTATTTGACGGATCTTAACCCCGAACACAATTTTTAATAAACCATCTTTATAGATTGTTGTAATGCAATTAGTTTCCCCATTTATGTACTGGTTCTGAAGAAGATGTTTGAAGAGGGGTACCCTTTTGGGCACTTTTGGCCCCGCCCTGGATCCACCCCTGAGGGAATCTGGATCCCGAACACAATTTTAGTAGGGGATCTTGAGTACATCATTTACACAAAGTTTGATCCAAATCTGCAATGTAGTTCCAGAGAAGAAGTCGAAAATGTGAAAAAGTTAACGACAGACGACGAGGGAAGACGGACGGCGCACTAAAAAAAAAGCCACTATGACTATAGCTCACTTGAGCCTTTGGCTCAGGTGAGCTAAAAATAAAACTATTTAACATTTTGCTCAAATTTTTCTAACAAGTGCACTGAAGCAGAAAAAATCTAAAACCAGCATCCATCTTTGCATTCATAGATACATCATTTGTGCTAGTTTGGACTTCCCAGCTGTCCAAATGAAAAAAAAAAAACCATTTTAACATTTTGCTCCAATTTTCTTAACAAGTGCACTGGAGAGGGAAATACAGGTCATGACCTTAATCTGAAACCAACATCCATCTTTGCATACATAGATACATCATTTGTGGAAGTTTGGACTTCCTAGATGTCCAAATCAAAAAATAAAACTATTTAACATTTTGCTCAAATTTTTCTAACAAGTGCACTGAAGCAGAAAATATAGGTCATGACCTAAATCTAAAACCAACATCCATCTTTGCATTCATAGATACATCATTTGTGCTAGTTTGGACTTCCTAGCTGTCCAAATGAAAAAAATAAAACATTTTAACATTTTGCTCCAATTTTCCTAACAAGTGCACTGGAGAGGGAAAAATAGGTCATGACCTGAAACCAACATCCATCTTTGCATACATAGATACATCATTTGTGGAAGTTTGGACTTCCTAGATGTCCAAATCAAAAAGTAAAACTTTTTAACATTTTGCTTAAATTTTCCTAAAAAGTGCATTAAAGTAGAAAACATAGGTCATGACCTTAATCTGAAACCAGCATCCATCTTTGCATATAAAGATACATCATTTGTGCTAGTTTGGACTTCTTTACTGTCCAAATTAAAAAATAAAACTTTTTAACATTTTACTCAAATTTTCCGAACATGTGCATTGGAGCGGAAAATATAGGTCATGACCTAAATCTGAAACAGGCATGCACATTTACACATAAAGATACATCATCCATATAAGTTTAAACTTCCTAGCTACAATAGTTCTTGAGTTATCACCCGGACAGACGCCAATGACGGAGTGATAGCATAAGCTCCCTGTCACTTTGTGAGGTGAAATAAAAATGAATCAGTTGCCTGCATATTAAGGTAAATATTACTTACCAGTTGGAATATTTAGTCCTACAATATCTGAATCTGGAATGTTATCCAGATACTTCACGAGAGCTCTTAAGCTATTTCCATGTGCTGAGATTAGAATCCTCTGTCCCGACTGTAAGACATTATCAAATTAATGCTTAACTCATGTAAATGAAATCATTATGCTATACAGATCTGCAACTACAGATTTATTTAAACAACTAATGCTATTTAAAAGAATTATTTAAATACAAATTTTGCATACAGTTTGCTTCTCTATCACTTGATCTAACTCAAGTACTCAAAGTATAGATCTGTCCAATAATTCCGGTGGTATTTGTTTTCATATTATGTTATCAATATCTGTCAGTTTTTACACAAAAAATCAATATATGTTTCATATATTGATTGTAATTATCTAACATAGAACAACCTCATAAAAGTATGAAATATGATTTTCATTTCGTATGCTGATAGTTACCTTGATAGTTGGAACAATTACATCATGCCAATACGGTAAAACTCTTGCAACAGTGTCCTTCAAGCATTCACAAGATGGAATAACTTTAGAATCTAAATGCTGTTGAAAAATAAGACACAAAAAAATAAGAATAATAGCTTTATCTTTCATACCTTCATGTATAGTACTAACAGAAAATCTGTCAAAAATGAATCAGTTTTAAGTTTTTAAGTTTGTTAATCTTGTACCGTGCTCCATCTTTTCCTTCCTGGTCCAACATTTTTAACTTAACTTTTATGTGATGTCCAACATCTTTTACAATACTGCACTGTACAACATCTTAAAAATTTTCAAAATTGGAATATATTGCAATGCATCTCAGAGTGTATCATGTCTGTTTTTATTATTGCATTACACAAAGAACTAGATTTGTAAGAAGAAATACAACACAAGAGGCTCATAGGCCACATCACTCACTTTGAGCATCTAACTGCCCAAAGAAAAACTGCCCAAAGAAAAAAGCAGAAAGGTATCAATAAGCCTCTTTCATCTATGAATAAATGTTCATGAAGACAATGAAAACTGTATAAGTTCGTTGTTTGGGAATAGGCTGGGGATCTCAATACTTTTAAAGATAATAGACCATTTATCAAACATGGAATCAGACATGACAGCAGTGTTCTCTGCATATGTGTTTATGAACTTTTCTTGGCAAAACGGACAAAACATTATTTGCCTGAGGGTGGAGACCAGTTGTTTCTAAGATAATTGGCCATCTTTAAACAAAAGAGGCCCAAGTGGGCCTATATTGCTTACGTGAGACATAGAAAACATTGCACGTAAATGAAAAGACCTCAAGGTCCGAATTGCATGTTCAAATACATATATTACACCATGGGCTTGTATGACTTTCAGTGTTATATTCCTCTAGAAAGTTTTTTAAATAACCTTTTTGCCAATTTTACATGATGTAAGGGGCAATACCGGACAAATACAAAATTGCCGCTTAGATTTGCGTCATATTACAGTGACGTCATATTCCAAGCGTTAACCTCATAGTGAAAATTCCGGCAAAAAGTGGTTTGTCCTATATAAGACCCCTTACATCATTTAAAATTGGCAAAAGCTCTATTGCACGACTCATTTGATAATAAATCATTATTTTCAAACCTCCCCATCCTCCTAATTTTGAAGGAAAATTTCTGGTATCTTGGGATGGAAACCATATACATGTATAGCAATCTAGAATTTGAAATACCTAAACTGAAAATAATTTTTCCAGCTTTCACATTCCATAAACCTTGCACAGAGGAAGTATCGAGGTTGTACACAAAATTCCAGAATTCCCAAACTTGTGTTAGGCTTACTACGCTCATGGGTAAAACTAGATTTAAATGTTTCTACATTTTCTCTATTTCATCTTACAGCATGATTTCTACGGATTTTAATATTCTTGGACCTTTCTGTCTAACCAAGGACCAAGGTAATATTACATAAAGAAATTACCAGGGTAATGCACAACTATGTATGTGTTATGTAAATACTAGACTTTATTGTTTCTATATTTTCCCCATTTCATAATCAAAATTAATCCATATTCATAAGCAATGTTGCTGAAAAATATGATGTCATCACCTTTTATTGATTACATTACGACGGATATTATGGACTACTTTTCATTACCATATGACTAGACAATCGCACATTTCTAGACCTTTCCGTCATACATTTGGAAAAACGTCTATAAGTAACTGGCTATTCTTAGTAATATTACATATCAACAACAAACTAGTGCATGAATACTACTCATATCGTGTAATGATGCATCTATTTTTTCTGATCAGAATTATTGTACATGTATATTAACTCAAACTACATGAGTTATAAGTTTACTGAGCAGAGCCGGATATTCTTTTTCTATATACAGTAAAACCTCGTTATCTTGACATCGTAGGGACCGAGAAAAGTATGTCGAGATATCCAAATTTGAAAGTCAAATTGATATTTGTCACCATAATTACGTATTATACATTGTTTTCACTGGATACAAAGTTAGGCCTGTTGAGGCATAAATCATGTAGGCAGTGTGTTGTGAGGAACTTCAAACTTCTTCACCTCAGCTTCCTTACTTAACAAACCTTTCTCTACTTCAGTGGTGGCTTCATACTAAGTCTCATTAGAACTAACTTTTAACTTACCCTTTACCTGTCCATTTGGTTTCACCTGAAAGTTGTGGCGGGAAACACCCAGAGACGTAGGGTGAGGAGAACCTATCTGTGACATTACAACAACGGATCTGATGTAAGTCTGAGAATAAACGACATTTTAATGTTAACATGTAATTGAAGTTTGCCGATAGCTTGTTCTTGTAATACTGTAATGTCTCTACATTACTATATTATCATTAATTTTAATTAGTATCATCTGTTATCAACAATACTAATTTCATCATTAGATGTAATTTTAACAAGAATCATCATCCATCACACAATTGAGTTTTTCAAGCCAAGTTGTCGACGCATGGGCTGTAACGGTCGGGTAATTACGCCACAGTGTACAGCGGTAAGATCAATAAACCAATTAAGTCGTGGTCACCTGTAGAAGCCAATATCGTGATAAACCAGGTAAACCTTGACATTGGGACTGAAAAGTTACGTCACGATAAGCATGGTAGTTGACATATCGTATGTCGAGACAGCGGAGTTGAATTTCATCATTTTATTAAGAACCAGTTTATGTCGAAATAAGCTTGGTAGTTGAGATATCCGATGTCGAGATATCAAAGTTTTACTGTATTGATGCACTATTTCTACATGACGAAGATTTCAGTGTACACTGAATTCCACTGAGATAGCAAAGCGACAACTAATGTAGGAATTATTTATGCAATTCTGACCAAAAATACCCCCACTCAACCTTTTGGCAATTTGAAAAAATTCATAAAAAATCCAAAAACTAAAGATTTGACAAAATTCTTTCAAAAGAACATTCCTTTACCATATTCTGGCTAATATAAGCATTTCAGTGTATCAAAAGTCAACCACAGGGAAAATACTGGTGAAAACCATCCTATTTTGCATGAAAATGTTAAAGTCAGGAAAAAAAAAAGAGTCAAAAATAATAATCCAGTTTCCTAATCCATAATACAGTGGTTCTTGAGAAGATGATTTTCAAAGAAGGGTATCCTCTGAAACGTATTTTTAGCACATGGTGGTGCCACCTGTCAATGAATTTGGACAAAATGAAAAAACAGTAGAGGACCTATAGTACTTCATGTATATAAAGTTTTACCAAAAATCCATTGAGTCGTTCCAGAGTAAAATTTGGAAATGTGAAAAAATGTCCTAGTTCTATATTTTTGCAATTTCAAAAAATTCTTGAAAAATTGAAATATTAAAATTTTATCAAAATTCTTTCAAAAAAACATTCCTTTACTATATTCTGGCTAAAATATGCATTTCAGTGCATCACAAATCAATCATAGGAAAAATGTGAATGAAAACAATGCTATTTTGCATCCAAAACGATGTTAAAAAAAAAAAAAAAAAAAAAAAAAAAGAAGTCAAAATTTATTCTCCAGATTTCAATGAAATAACAAGCTTGAAACATACTTCCCTCTAGATCACTCAGATGCCATTAGTATCATAGTATTATTATCGATAGAGTGGTTGTGGAAAATAAGATTTTCAAAGAGGGGTGCCCTCTACCACCTATTTTTAGCACATGGTGGCACCATCTGTCAGTAGATTTGGACGAAATGAACAAACTTAGTAGAGGACCTATAGTATTTCATGTATATAAAGATCAGACGGGCAGACGACGGACAAAGGGTGATTAGCTTTCAGCTCTGGTGAGCTATTGAAAACAATGATCATGATAAGGAAATAGGATACCATGACTTACTGCATACTTTTTCTCTTTAGCTGCAGAGCGATCATCATCTGCAGCAAGTGGAGGTGGTGGAACATCATAGGATCTTCTCCAAATCTGAAGAAATACAAGGCAATAACATTATACATGTAATTGTAAGGATATATGTGAGATTACCTATGTGATTTCAGGAATAAAATCATTCAAAGTTAAAGTAAAGACACTTAAACACCCTACTCCTGCTCAAAATGATAGCTTTAACTAAGAAAATATTGTATGTATACACATTTTCAACAAAAACTTTCTTATCTTTAATGTGTTGACAATCTTGACTCAATTTTTTTTTATCTCTTTTAAGTTTAACCAGTGTTTCTAATCTGTAATACCAATTGCAACCACAAACCTCACATCACAGCATAATTTGAAGACTTAAAGAAAAAAAACCCCTTTTCCCCCCAAATTCCTTTTGTTAATAACCATTTATATTGTTTTCAGTCCAATTTTACCTACCGGGTATTAAAATAAGTCTTAAATGACTGTCTCATCAACAGCATTTCAAAAATATATAGTGGCTTAGCTTTTTCTTAAGAACTACAATGTATTTTTCAAAGATCTTTATGTGCCAGTCTACTAACTTTGCAATCTCAGTTTTTTTTAAAGATATATAAATATTATACATATCTATTATATGATGCTGAAAAAGTGGACTGCCTAGATGAACTTTATTTACTTTAACAGAAGCAACGTCTGACGTTGAATAATACATCTATCGCTTACACTGAAGTGGGAAATACAAGCACTGTAAGCCTGACCTTGAAGATACAACCTTGGTTCAAGGTCATGACACACCCTTGGGCCCTGGGCAACAATTCTGTGAAATATCATTCAAATCCATGCAAGGGGTAAAAAGTTATGGCCCAACCAAATATTTACCTATCATATGCACTGTGACCTTGACCTGGCAGACATGACCTTGGTTCGAGGTCATGACACACTCTTCGATCCTGGGCAACAGTAGACCCTTTCACATTAAATGTGGACTAACTTTTTGGGGAAGAATAGTTTTGTTTCCTGGAAAATAATCTGATGTCACAATCAGATACTGATTGTTTCTGATGACATTTTGCAGGAACAGTGATCATTTCTTCCCCCAAGACGTCAGTCCTGCAGTTATTGTGTAAGGTCTATTCTGTGAATATTATTAACATCCATGCAAAGGGTCAAAAGCTAAGACCCGGACAAAGATTTACCCATCATATGCATTGTGACCTTGTTCTTGCAGATATACCGGTAACTTGGTTCAACATCAGGACACTCTTTGGTCCTGGACAACAATTCTGTAAAATATTCAACTCCATGCATGTGCAAGGGATAAAAAATTGTGGCCTGGACAAAGATTTACCCATCATATGCACTATGACCTTGAATTTGTAGATATGACCAGGTCATTACCCACCACCTTTTCCTAATGACCAAGTATGCTAATAATCCAACAAGGCATGTAGAAACTAAGCTTTGGATGAAGTGTTTTGGACAGACTGATATCGCTGTAACATGATAGGTCATGTCAGAGGACCAGTGTTTAAAAATTACTACATGCAGTTATAATTCCTTGCAGTTGTAAAGCATTATCATGTTACAGCTCTAAAAAATGTTGCTTCACAATACTGATTTATTTCTAACAATGATAACTTGATAACTTCCAAAGACTTGAACACAAATTCAAAATTGTTAACATTATCTTTTTTTTCAATAAATTTCCGTTGGATAATTGGTGTTTTATACCATCATTGATTTTTCAGTTATATTGCAACATGGAAGCAAAAGGTAACCAACCTCTTAGACATAGTCATAAAATCTGGGAATCGAACCCCGATTATTGGCATCACAAACCAAGCACTTGACCACTACACAAGACTTCCCTCTTCATAAATGTAATACATGTATTAAAAACATAAGCAATGAATTATGAATTAGAATTGTTTACTTCTTAAAATCATCCAATATTTTAGGAAACATATTATAAATGAGGAAAATGAATCTCAATCATTCAAAGTAACAGTATGTGAAGTCTAAAATAAAGTGCAAGAAATCACACTTCCATTCTTTTTGTTGTCAAGAAGGCTGTGTAGAACACCTAGTTTGTCTACATCTTAAATTGTTTGCTTTAAATTCATATTTTGTAATAAAAATGTACACTAACCTTGACTTGTTCTTCACCATGTTTTGCTGCTGTTTCAGCTTTATTGAGGCCTTGAAGGCCTCCATAATGCCTTTCATTAAGTCGCCAGTGTCGTGTAACTGGAATCCAATGGAGATCTAGTTCGTCTTGAATAAGAAATAGTGTCTTAATGGCTCGCTTTAGAGTACTAGTGAAGGCAACATCAAAAGTGTAGCCCTTTTCTTTCAACATCTATAATGTAAATCACTAGTAGTCAGACAATTTTATCAAATAAATGTGTAAATGATTTAATACACAATATATATAACTTCATGTTCAAAAGATATTGTGTGGAACATTCAAATAACTTTTTAATCAGAATGTGTATGAAGGAAGTTAACTCAGCCCTTCCTTCTTGATTGTAAAACTTTCATTACATGTAAAACCTTAGTCAATCAGGCTCATTAGTATATCTAGGGCCTAATTTTAAAGGGGGAGGGGGTCAGACTCAGAGGGCACATGACAAAATTTCAATTTTCAAAAGGGGTTGAAAATAAAATTTTGAATACCCGGTAACTGCTAGAGGAAAGTGTTCGTATTCTCCCTTTGTAACAGACCCATCTGAAGTAGTGAGAGATCTTTAATGTACCACAGGACTTTAATGCAGAATCTCTAAGTCATGTAGGTCAATTGTCAAGACAATATTGTAAGCAATTATTGACATATTGAATCAATATAATGAAAAGTCAAAGCTCTGATTCTGAGGAATCTATATGTGAATTATGAAAGCCCTATCTCTTACATTTTGAAAGATATAGCCATGGTTAAGTTTGCAAAAAGTAAATTTCAGTCAAATGAAAAATCCAGTCATAAAGAATACATATGTAATTGTGAAATATGAAAACTATATTTCTTTTAATTAAAAAGATATAGGTCAGGTTAAAATTTTTGAAAAGTACATTTGTAGATCAAGGTCAAAGTCACCAGGGCAAAAGACCTCAAATCTGATCATGAAGAATCTATGGTGAAATATCAAAGCCCTATAAATTATAGTTTAAATCTGTAAGATAAAGGCCAGATTAATTTTTTTGAAAAGAAGATTGAAATACAAGTTTAAGGTCACTACATTTAAGACAAATTTGGAAACAATGACAGAAAGAATTACCTATCATGATGTAATTTTCAAAAATTCTTTTAAGAATGACAAAATCTCTGTCATTTGACAGGATAAATTACCTGGATAAGTGTATATCAAATCAACATTTTATAACAAAAATTTAAATTTTTTGATTATTGGAAAAACTGGGAATTAGTAACAAGCTGAAATATAAGTGTGTAACTACTAGTGTTATCTTTTTATGTACCATCAAGGGTAATTTGTACCGTACAGGATTAAATTTTGAAACTAAATTATGTTTGCGAAACACTGATGCCCCAATGTTCAGAAGAAAAAATAAATCAAAGAACTTAGGTTATAGTTAAGGTCACAAAATCAAAAATGTTAGTGCCATCTGAAAAATCTTTTCACTGGAAATACACAGGTGAAATACATGCAATAGAATTATTATAACTTATCAAACAAGGTCAAAACAAGATCAAAGTTCAAGGTCAAAATCTAAAACATTAAATTGCATTAAATAAATGCAAGTCAATATTCTATGAGTGATCCCGTCATAGCCCTATCCATATACAACATTTTTTAATTGTCAAGGTCAAAGATCAAGGTCAAAATCAAAAAGTTACATTTCACTGAATAACTGTCATAAAAATACAAGACATTTTTTCAACTAGTGATCCTATATTAGCCCTATCAATATCCAAAAACAATTAGTCAATGGTTTTAAATTGTCAAGGTCAAAGGTCACGGTCTATATCAAATATCTATATAGCAATTTAAAGATTTAATCATGATCTATCTATATATGAAAATAAGGTGGAATGTATTTGATTACATAAAATGAAATAACACATCCAGTCTAAAGTGATGATTTAAGCTTCAGTAATTTTTTTTAAAAAATGGTATTCTGTCTTATTACCAACTAATTTGAAGCAAGATCATAAATCTTGACTTAATTATTTTATATTACTTTAATTATCCTTAGATTTACCGGTACACGTACCTTTAAACAATTATCGAAAATTTCAAGACAAATAAATGGCAAATATTTTATCTAGTACAACATATTCCATGTTCTTAATTGGTTGGTTTGGGGTACTTCCTGTTCTCTTCTACTAATATCTGATGCTGAACATCATTATGTGAAACTGTCGTTGGCTGTGGTTTTTATTTTAGCTACATACATTTGTATTTACACAGAAAAATTCAATATCAAGAAAGATCTTCATGTAAATACATTGTATGCACATAATGATCCTCATATTCAAAGGAGCCACTAGAAAATGGAAGCATATATGGATCTATTTCTAATTTTCATATAATGTCTCGCATTTCGTATATATATAAATGCCAAAACGTTGTATGGTGGTGGCGAAACGGTATATCTCAGGTGTCATTGTGTAGGTGCCAAAACTATCTTCACAACGTCAAGATTTGATAATAATGCAATACATGTAATGACATTATAAAAATATTGATTGCACGACAGATGCGATACTGATTTAGGACGATGAAATGAGTAACAAACGGTAATAAATTGGTGTGATTAACCAGTTTATGGGCCCACCTTCCTACTCATCCCAAATGCAGTACAATCAAAGGACAAATTAAAACTGTTCAGGGGTGTAACAATACATCGGACTATTGATATATTGCGATAGTGTCCCTTCCAATAGCAATACATTGATAGCAAATTGAACCAGCGATAACTATTGTCAATAGTCAATCTTATTGAAAGGCGACTTGTACTTCGTTCCTCTACGCTACTCTCCATGTACAAGATCTTACAACTGCCGATTCGAGGTCATTCAGTACAGCCAGTCAGAATTTGAGTTAGAGATCTTTCGGTATTGTTTGTATGTTATATAACACCGAAAGATCTCTAACTCCAATTCTGATTGGCTGTTCTGAAAGGTCATCTTGAGATGACCTCGAATCGGCAGTTGTAAGATCTTGTACAAGGAGAGTATCGTAGAGGAGCGAAATACAAGTCGCGTTTTAATAAGATTGTGTCAATAGTATGCTAAACTATCAACTAGTTTCGATAGTCATCAAATACTTTACAAAATAATTATTTAAATTATATAATGGTGTTTTCTTTTCCAAAAATAACTCACTCGCAAGTGTCCACTGTATATGCCCTAGAGGGGGATAGGCATTCAGGGGTCGAAATTAGCGGTGGCACCGTTTGCTGAAGGTTTGAAACCGCAGAAAAGTAAAAATGTAAAATTTTCTGACGAGGGACAAAAATAAATAGTTTCTAATATCCAAGTTACAGTATAAGATATTCATATCAAAATAAAAAATACCATTGAATTTCAAAATAATGTCTTTCTTGTGCATATTTCATATATGTGTACGGACCAGTGAAATTCTGGTCGGGGCAGTGAAATTCATTTACCACTGGCCTGATGGACCACCAGGTTGAAACAGTTAAATTCAAGCCCTGGCATTATTGATCACTTATTGACCTGTGGATTCCCTAATTGGTGATTACTAATAGACGGAATAACTGACTTGACACATGAAATACATGTATCACAAAATCAATAATTATATTATTATAAAATTAATGTATGCTATATTCATGTTATGTAAATATTATTAGTATTATATTCTTTGATCAAATGAAGGTCTGCACATTTTATGATTTAAAGATATTTGTTTGAATTTTGATGATAACTGAAAGTTGAATTCTGCTCCTCCCGTAAATCCATTTCGTTTCGTATTTCGTCTATTATACTGTCTTACAGGCTTGTTACTGTACATATAGCACGTTAGCAGCAAGACATATGGCAGCTGCTTTCAATTTAATTCAAAATAGTAAAAACTAAAAATTAAAGGGAACATTTTAGATATAAGACAATGACATGGTGGACAAAAAACGAGTTGCTTGTTGCTTGTGTAGGGCAATTTTAATAAATGATGAATAAAATTGTCTCTTGTTTATATTTCATTACTTCTGTATACATGTACCTTTTTTTATATATATCAATAGTATTGCAACAGTAATGTCACAATACTAATACTATTGCAATAGTACTTTATGCAATAGCAATACTATTGCCATATAAGTCATTTTCATCTTCAATAGTCAACCCTAAAATTGTGTATTTTATTTTGATAATTTTTGCTCATTTGTTATAGTACTGCACACATGCAAATACCGATAAAATATTTTAAAATATCAAAAGGATAGATCACATACATATAATACCTTGTAAAGTTCATAAAATACTTAAAGTGTTTTTCCAAAAATTAAACGATGTTTATTTAAACCTGTAGGCTTATCACATACTCTACAAACACAGGGCGCAGCCATACTTATTTACATATTTTTGACTCATCATGGGGTGTAGATGTAAACTCATTTCTGAATGGACTGTCCATGCAGTCAACATCCAGTGGTATTTGTTAAAGGTTGTTGTGTTGCACAGTGTAATCTCAAGCCTTGACTTTGTGAATATAGTGCTGAAACGGTGACTGCCTTATAGGGCGAAGGGCAGATAGTCAGACAGCCCAATATTCCGATGATCTGACGGCCCGATAGTTAGACTGATTCTGAGGCTTAACCTACATGTACCTGAACTGTGCAAACAGTTTGTGGAGTGCAAAAAACTTTTTCTGGCTAGGCATCACTGAAACAGTTTTCCCCTACCCACCCTCATAAAAATCAAATAAACAACCTGTTTTGCAGCGCTTTAGTTTGCAACATTCTTTAAATTATGTCCAACATCTAAAAATATGTACACACCCAATGTATTCCCATGCCATACACAAGCACAGACACATAAACACACCTTAATCCTAGACCGAGACCAAGGGTCATCATCACTGTGTCTCCAAATGAAAACCAAAGTTTTGTATGATTTTTATAAATATAAAAATAATTTCAACTGCAATCGGTGCGACTTCTGTCCATATCTGGAACCAGGTACGCTGTCTGTCACTCGTAAACTTTTCAGTATTTCTTGTTAAGTTAATATTGTTGATTAGCATCAGATTCTGCAGTACATGTATATAAATTCAGCTAAAATGGACATAGTTGCCCAAACTTCAAATTTGGACTTGCTGTTGAACATTGAGGGGTATTTAATGTGCCTAGCCTATCTCAACATGGGTGAATCTACAGTCGGCCAGCTATTTACTTGACTGCACGGTTGGACTTTTCAAATTAATGACCCAGAATCACTTTAAAAAATTCAACGAAACTTGAAGAAAACCAAATACCTGTACATATCAAATGTTCTCTACCAAGTTCGTGGTTTTGTTTTCCCCACAAAATGGCTACAATGACCTCAAAAATTGGTTTACACATTTTGAACATTTTCTCGTATCTGCCGAAGTGATTTGAATGAACTTTTTCATTTTATAATTATAACAGTAAAATAAAATAGTTCATTCAAATTCAATTTGTTTGTGAAACTCTATGCCCTACTTAACACATGTAAAAACATACAAAACAGACATATACTTATTAATTCATTTCACATTTTTCTCATCCTTTTCTCTTTCTGGTGGGCCCTTACATTCCACCAAGACAAAATTCCTGAAACTGAGCCTTCGTGGAGGTGATTGATCGGTGCATTGAGTCCATTATTCGCCAGACGTATGAATCATTTTCATTTATTAAAAAAATTCAAAAGAAAGTTGTATCAAGGATATAATATTCCGAGCTGCAATATGTTTTCATTCCCTAAATGAAATAGTGTTCTAAGTTTTTGAATATAACCATATTTTAAATATCATACATTGTGATGACGAAGTGTGGGAAAACTGGTGGGAAGGACTGACAGTCGGATGGGAAGCAAATAAACCAATAACAGATTTTAATCACTTTACTTTTGAGCATCTTCTCTGTCTTACGAAGTAACTCAAAGACAGATACAGATAAAAGTAAGTGATGGAAGGGGAGGGGAGTCACAGCCCAAAATTGGCCAATAATTATCTATTTTGGTAAACTTTTCTGATAATATTGCATGTAGGATTTGGGGCGCTAACCCTGTCCCCCTCTAAATCCGACGAAGGGTTATTTGTCACTCTCAGGTTGCCCCTTTCACCTAGAATTTTCAAAAGACATGTTTTAACATGTTTTAATGCAATACAATCCTGTCGGACTATCGGGCTATCAGGACGTCAGAATATTAGGCTTGAACCTCTGAAACAACCTGATGCCGAAATATAGTGATGCTGAAATGTCATGTATTCCAGTACGTATCTCTAACATGATGAAAAAGATTTTGGCGTTATCTGAAATAACAGTCAGGATATGGGTATTTGTAAAATCCAGGGGCAGATGCGAATTCTGGGCGTTTTATAACAGATCTTTTAACAAGTATGGAGACACATGAATGACATAAATCTAAGATTATAAATATAGTGTAAATGAGTTAGCTCGTCTAAATTGTATAAGTAATGAAAAACTAATGAAATCTTCAGAAAATAAAACGCAGATGTAGAGAATCCACACCCGCCTCATATTTAACAGGTTGGGCACATCCCTGTAAAGAGAGGTATTCCCTGTTTAGAGAGATATTTCATTAGCAATTAAAAAATTGTCTCTCTAAAGAGAGATTTTTATCAGCTTAATGCATGAGTTCCTTAATACTAAAAACCAAATTTTGGAATTTTGATCTGAAAATTAAAAGCGCACATCTTTACAATGTACTAAACAATACATGTATTTGTAAAGAATGTTTGGAATTTCTATGAACTGTTTTTGTGTTTATAGCTGCAGAAGTTTTACATCATCAAACTCAAAAATGGTACATCCTACAGGTGAACATCTTTTACAAACATTGTTCAGTATGTACGGTAGATGTGCGATTTTAAGTTTTAGGTCAAATTATAAATTTTAATTTTTTAGTTCTTGGGAACTCATGCATTAAGGTCGAAAACATCCTTCTTTAAAGAGACATTTTTTAAATGCCAACAAAAAGTCTCTCTAAACAGGGAATGTCTCTCTTCAGAGGGATGTGCCCACCTGCTTAAAAGGGTTCCGGGTCGTTTCGCCCTTTTTCCTGTTCGTCCTAGGGTGTTTCGCAGTGGGTAGTTTTGCCCTTAAGGTTGACCCATTCACCCTTGTAGGTGGGTTATTTCGCCCTTCATTATAATTTTATGAGAAACATGCCTTTGTTAGTAGTGAAACCCATTGATCTGGACTGAAGATAGATAGTTCCGCCCTTCTTTAAATAGGTAATATATAACTCACCTATATATTATGTTCAACTATGCATTCTTAATATTTTGTGCAATTGACATATATAATTGCATCAACAGCTTCTAATATAATCAGAAAGCAAACTAAGATGCATTTATAGTAATTGCTAAAAGATTGTAATTCATGTGTCCTAGACCTAATTGTATTCACAGCTTCCTTAGTCAATTATAATCAATCACCGGCTCTTCTTTGGTCCTAGCTTGGACATCGTTCAATGATGCCCTTAAATACGATTTTCTGTCGAGAACTCTGCATTCACATCCAGCTTAACAATGCATCCAGACCAATGTATCGAGTGTTCCAGACCAGTGACTCCCTGCCAACACGTCATTGCTTGCGATGTTTGTCAGAAGTGGCAGCATCGCACTTGCAAAACTGGATTAACCCAGCAGCAGTACCGCCATGTCGTAAAGACAAAGACTGACATCCACTTTGTATGCAGACCATGCGAGACAACACCAATCCCAGAGCCACCTACTCAGTTTGAAGCACCTCCAGAATCACCTACTAAGTTTCAAGCACCTCCAGAATCACCTACTCAGTTCGAAGCACCCCCAGAATCACCTACTCAGTCTTACGACGAAAACCCACCGCAACCATCGCCACTCAATACCAGCTACATCAATACCTACCACCTCATGGATGTAGATCTGCCACCACCACCACCACCACCAATACCACTCGACGACTTCGTAACCTTACCAACCACCCGGGGCGATCTATCTGAGGAGTCGTTTGATATACCTCACCGGACAGCGACCAACGACCCGGAGCCACTGGAAACGACATACGTAGCAGAAGATAACCTCCCAATCCATGCCATTCCAGATAACCCCATAGAGTATAAAATACTGGAGAAGGGCAGCAAGTGGGGCGGCAGACTACTAGACTCTGGCAGGCACTTCGACTCATCTACCCAGGCATCGACATCAAAGGTTGTGTGTTCCATTTCACGCACGCTCTCTGGCGACGCATCCAAGGAGAAGGGTTATCCACACCATACAGAGAGAACGAACCACTACACCGGTACCTGAGACAGCTGATGTCACTGCCATTCCTCCCAGCAGCCCAGATCAGAGAGACCTTCAACGAACTTCAATCCAGGGCGAATACAGACAGTTTACGAGCCATCATCACATATATGGAGAGACAATGGTTTAACAATTTTGTCATCCCCGTCGAATCCTGGAGTGTGTTTCAACTGTCCAAAAGAACGAATAACGATGTTGAGGGTAGGTTTCTTTTATTGTTATATGATTATTATAATCCATATGACAGTGAATATTATCTTCTATCAATAATAAATTTCGTTGATCGTATCGCAATGTTAATAGAGTTAACAAGTTAAAGTTAAAAAGACTAATGTAATTTATACATGTTTTGTTATATTCGCTTGTGAATGATTTGCATTGATATTCATAACACATTTGATGTTTTTCTTTTTTAGGTTGGTATACCAGAATTAATCAAAAATCTTCAGACGGCAAAGGAATATACCGACTGATTCCATAGTTGCGACGGGAAGCAGAACTGATTGCAGTTAGTGTAGCAGCCAACAACCTACAGCAGGAAACGAACAGCCGATACACACGCCTTGACAACCAACTTAAAGAACTGTGGACTGCTTACCAAGAATCAGAAATGATGACGTCTGCTTTCCTTACAAAGGTCGGACACCTCTACCGCTTTTGTTAGTGACTATCTGTGCTTTTATTGTATCCAGTGTAACTATGTAGTGCTAAGTGTTGTTTCTAACATGTTTATTCTATGATATTATTTTGATATGTAATCTGATTCGATACATGATCATGTTTTTATAGTGCTTTTCCATAATAATAGTAGATTACAAATGTATTTTTTGTGTTATTGCATCTTCAACCAACTTTTCATGTACATGTGTTTATATCATTCATAAATAAATTATTATAACCATAAACATATTTTTTCATTCTGATATATATATTTCATGACCTATTGGTCAAATCCCGAAAGATCATATGAGATTATGATTTTGAATTTTAAAGATATCTTTTATGCTTTGTTACATTGCACAAGAATGCTGCACAAAACTGTTATCAAAATAATTGTAATCCATATGATATTTCTCGAGGTGGATATAGTAATTGTACAATTCAAATCTATCACCCGTACACAAGTACTAGAAACAAACCATTTATACTTAAGAATATAAGTATTTTATGATAATTTTTTGTAGATAATTTTACCACTGTTAAAACACAAGTAAATTAAACCCAGGGCGAAAGAACCCTATGAAAAGGATGAGCGGGGCAACCTTAAGGGCGAAACTACCCAAGGCGAACAGGAAAAAGGGCGAAATAACATGAGGGCGACCAGGAAAAAGGGCGAAACAACAGTACAGTCTGGGTGGAACTTAATTTGCCCACTGGTCACAGTGGGCATTTTTAGAGTGGGCATTAAATATGTCCACTGAACACAGTAGACATTTTTGTGAGAGTCAGGTAGAATTAACATACAGGTAAGTGGACAGCTTGATAGCTCAGGTAAACGTCCACTCCTAATGCCCACTGAAATTTCAGGTAGACTGCCCACTGTGGACAGTGGGCAATCAAAGTTCCACCCGGACTATACTGTACCAGACCCCGCTTAAAGTAGAAATCCGGGGAAGAATCCTCATCTGATTCCAGATTTTATAAACACCCTCAGGATACAACCAATTTTAAGACTGGAACTATTTGGAAATCTGGTTTAAAGCCCGTAATAGTAAACTTCCTCGATACTATATTAATACAGCCTTTCTGATGACAACCCACCCTCCTTCCTTTTTCTCAAATTTATCTATCGGGCAATACATGCCTTTCCAGCATTTTTTGCTTCCTCAAGTCCCGTATTAGATAAATCTGCATCAAACCATCCACAAAATAGATTTTTCTGGTTCCATTCACTTTCACCATGTCGTACAAGCACAATAGTGTATTCCGTCATGATTACTGGTATTGACCTTCACCGTTGATGTTAAAGTTGACCTTGAAACTCCTACCGCATAAGTTAATGAAAATAATAAATATTGAACATAAATATTAACTTTCTTTTTTATTGTCTACTTTACACTAGTAATGTTAAGAGTTCTGAATACATTAATTCACCTTAAACTATCGGAAAATAACAATAAAATATATTCATCATTCTTTTCTATGAATAATTTATTACCATTGATATAAGCGACCGGATGTTGATTTTTCATGGCTGCCGATTTTGAACGCAGGGATGTCAACCAGAAAATTCAAACGTCCATCCTCTGCACGGAGACATATCAACTTAGAAACATTTTCTCCATTTGTTAGGTAATTTTTACAAATCTTCATTTTATTGAAAACTTCGTGAAATTTCAACGTTTTAGGTCATTTCCAGTTCCACCATGGGCATGGCACTTTCTCCGCCGTTTCTGCAAGTGCAATGTTGGAGATATTTATTGCTACACTCTTAGTCTGCTTGTTAAATGATAATTCCTATTAATTAAGCTTTGTAGAAGCCATTGCATACTATAATAACATGTTGTAGACGATGATGTCTACTGGTGCTGTAGCAGTTTCCGGGCGTTTGCGGAGGATTTTGTTTGGGCCTTAAGTTAAGTTTAGGGGACCAGGGCTATATAGGCTAAAATATTGTATACATCTAAGAAATTTTACTGTACCTTATTTGCTAGCTATATATTCCAGTGTTTTGTGCCGCAGGCCTATGTCAAAGAGGTTGGGATTAGAAGAGCTAGGGAAAATCGCTGTTAAAATGAAGTAACAATAGACGATTTGTTGCCATTTTGGTTTGTTTACGTCTGGGCATGTGCAAGAATAAGTGATGTATCTAAGGAAAACAGGCTGGTTTTCTTGATGTTACAATGTATTTCGACGTCATAATGACGTTTTTCGTGACGTGAAAGCGCGTGACCATGTTCCAAGATATCCTTTCTAACGTTATTCCACTTCAATTCGATCTCCGAGAATGGATACTGTACAATTATTTGGCTCCATGAAGAAAAACGTTTAAAGATAATGTGGTTGTATGGAACAAGGGGCTTGTGAAGAAAGGCAAGTACTGCAATGACTGCAAATTGTAATCACTTGCAACTCCAACAGAGGAAACTCGGTCCTAAGGGGCCTACAAATTTCTTCGAAAAGTAGTCACTTCTCTGAATGTAACCAAAAAACAAAACACCAGAACCTACAGAACACACATCCCGTCACACATTTTACAAAAAAAAGGTCAAAAAATCTTTATTTTTAGGTTTTATAGCCCCCATCCCCTAAACTTAACTTAAAGGCTTTTGTTTGATAACTTTTTTTTTTACGCTAATGCATTGTGACGTCAAGAAGCCAGCTGGTGCTCCTTAGATACGTCACTTGTTCTTGCACTTGCCTATTTGTATACAAACCAAAATGGCAGATGATTTGCTTATCTTTACTCAGTTTTCATCACAATTTTCCCTATCTCTTCTAATCCCAACCTCTTTGGCCTTGGCCTGTAGCGCAAAACACTTTAAAAATATAGTGCTAGCAAAAAATGTACGGTAAAATTTCTTTGGTATATACAGTATTTTAGCCCATATAACCCGGTCCCCTAAACTTAACTATTAAAGGCCACGAAAATATTTGATATTTGGCAGAAATTATGATTGACTATTAAGACAATTGAAAATTTAAAAAAAGATTAACATTTTTGGTGTCTTTTTTCCACACATGGTTTCGATACCACTTTTCTTTGTTTACTGTAGCATTTTCAGGTCTTGATGGTTTATGCAGTATTGGGGCTCAGTACGGGATGTTAACTTCATTGTTGAAAAGTCATACATTAATAAAGAGTAAATAGTAAATCAGCTGTCACAGGAGTTTTTAATAAATGTTATAAAGACTTGCCATATAATATATTTGCTTTCTGTTGGGCTTACGTCACTTCCCCAGCGTGAGAAAAAACAACAACACAATATTAATACAGAAATAGAAAGTAAGGTGGAAATTATATTTATTTCTTGAAAATTGAACTAAATTTTTGCATATGATTATGAATATGAACAATTTTGATGTTATGAAGAAAATAGTGGTTGGAAGTGTCTCAAGTAACGAGACGACCAGAAACTGCTTTAATCCGGAAACTGTGACAGCACCTGTATGGATTTAAAGCTAATCTCCAAAGTTATTTTGGTGACTATAGTATTTTGGTGGAACAAACTGTAGGAGGGAAACTTAGACCCTCAGCAGGTATGCTGGCTTGGGTAAATCACCAAGATCATGGTGTTTATACCCTATCAAATAGGCCACCTTTTTTTTCGATGTGACATCATAATCCTGGGATGACATCATTATCAATCACTTGATCCACCTGCCATTTCAACTGTGATTGCTCACCCAGCAGGAACCAATTGATTGATTGATTATTGTTTTACATCATTCCACGATTATTTCACGTATATGGTGAAGGCATCTGCCTGATGCATTGCATATATACAAATTTAGACCTTTGGCAAGGGAACCACCCGAAGCAGTGAAGGATCTTTTACGTGCCAAACCACCGTGACACGGGTCCTTGGTTTTTACTGTCTCATCCAAAAGACAACACCGGTGTGCTCAGGACTGGAGTCGAACCAGGGACCTCTCAATCACGAGCGGAGCACCTTATCCATTAGGTCACACTGCCTTCAGCAGAAACCAAGAATAAGTTCTTAACATGGTGGCAGTGAATCCATTTTAACATTATACAGTCTGTACCACTTTAAATTTCAACTTTAATATTTTATATTTAATAAAAATAAAAATATAATTTCCTTTTACTGAAACTGCAAATTATTACTTAATGTGTGAGGGAAACAGTGAGAGTCTTGGACTTGCACAATTACTAGTAAAACTTAGTCATTAGAGTTTGCATCTTATTCTACTCAGCAGCTGTACTTTGGTTTTAAAAAGAATTTTATTGATAAATTATCTTATTGAAAGCAATATCAATTTATTTAAAAGATACTGGTTTGTTATCATACAAGATACAGACTGTACTGGATATGTATGTTGTATCAACCTTAAAACTAAATAGCATGGTGCCAGGAATGTTGTTTTAATTTCTATAATTGTTTTAACCAATTTTTTTTTTACTTTTTTCACAGTGCTAATAGACTACGAAATGTTCAAAATCTTCTAAGAGAAAATGAGTCAGATTCAAGCAAACCAGATGCATTGCTCTGTATAACAGGTAAAAGTTACACCCAGTATTTAAAACAGGAAAAAATATGATGTTTGGATCCAATCTAATTAATATTGGATCTTAATTCTTTTGTTGTTGTCCCTTTGTCACAAAAGACTTAAAGAGCAAGCAACAGTGTCAAATTTAATTGGATTGAGATAAATGTCATTTTTAAGTGATTATCATGTCATTCACTTTGGCAGGTGTTAATAATATAAGTGGAGTTAAATTGTATACCATTTGTATATAAATAGTACTACATTACAATTGAACTTCCAGAACTGGAAGTGTAGGACCCCACAAGTTTTCAAAGTTTTCCCTGAAGTTAACATAATGGATAGAAAGGTTGTGGGGACCACATGATTACTTTCAAGTTTTGACATACAAGTTTCCAAAGTTTAACAAATTCATTTTTATATCATTAAGTGTATTGCAATGCATTTTCTAATGTTAATAAATATCTTTTTTATAAATAAATGATTAACTCATTAAATTACTGATATCATCATTTAGGTGTATTAATTTTAGAAAATGTCATAGATTTCCAAAATCACTAAAATAACTTTATCCCAAATGTGTACAGGTATAATTTATCATTTATCATCTATTAGTACCTGATGAGTAATTCATTACTGATATGAATATTTTAATACATGTATCAATAATTCATCATTAAATTGCTCATGTACGAGGGTTGTCCCAGAAAATCGTGTACATTGCTAATAAACCAGATTCAACACAACGAAATTATTTCTGCTGTACATTACTGTTTATAGACATTAAAGAGAAGACTATGTGTGTAATTTGAAGAATTTATCTAATATATTTACAAAAATATGAAAAATAATAAAGCACATAGTAGCACCTGTCGGCGCACACTGCTTTACGTCACACAATGTTTTGTTTTTTAGCTCTACTGGTCTCGACCAGTCGAGGTCATGCGATGGTCCTTCGTCCGTTGTCCAGCCGTCCGGACGTCCGTCCGTAAACAATTTTTTGTTCCCTCTTCTCCTCTGAAGGTATATACCCCAGAGACCTTATTATGGGTTCTTCTTGTTGGGTAGGTGGTCTAGTTGTGCATGTGCAATTTTGGTCCAGTTCCGACCCCTTGGGGGCCCACAAAAAGGCGTGGTCCCAAAATCTTGTTCCCTCTTCTTCTCTGATTGTATATATCCCAGAGACCTAATTATGGTCTCATCATGTTTTGTAGCTGGTCTAGTTGTGCATGTGCAATTTTGGTCCGGTCCGGACCCCCTGGGGCCCCTACAAAAGGGGCGTGGTCCCAAAATCTTGTTCCCTTTTCATTTCTGAAGGTATATATCATAGAGACCTAATTATGGTCTCATTTTGTTATATAGGTGGTCTAGTTGTGCATGTGCAATTTTGGTACGGTCCGGACCCCCTGGGCTCCCAAAAAGGGGCGTGGTCCCAAAATCTTGTTCCCTCTTCTATTCTTAAGGTATATGTTCCAGAGACCTAATTATGGTCTCATCATATTTGGTATGTGATCTAGTTGTGCATTTATTATTTTGGCCTGGTCTGCCCCCCCCCTGGGGTCCCACAAAAGGGCATGGTCCCAAATTCTTGTTCCCTCTTCTATCCTTAAGGTATATGTCCCAGAGACCTAATTATGGTCTCATTTTGTTGGATAGGTGATCAAGTTGTGTATGTGCAATTTTGGTCTAGTCTGGACCCCCTGGGACCCACAAAGGGGCGTGGTCAGAAAATCTTGTTCCCTCTTCTTTTCTGAAGGTATATGTCCCAGGGACCTAATTATGGTCTCATCATGTTTGGTATGTGATGTAGTTGTGCATGTATAATTTTGGTCTGGTCCGGACCCCCTGGGGTCCCAAAAAGGGGCGTGGTCCCAAAATCTTGTTCCCTCATTTTCTCTTAAGGTATATATCCTAGAGACCTAATTATGGTCTCATTTTGTTGGATAGGTGGTGTAGTTGTGCATGTGCAATTTTGGTCCGGTCCAGACCCCCTGGGACCCCACAAAGGGGCGTGGTCCCAAAATCTTGTTCCCTCTTCTTTTCTTAAGGTATATGTCCCAGAGACCTAATTATGGTCTCATCATATTTGGTATGTGATCTAGTTGTGCAGGGGTCCCACAAAAGGGCATGGTCCCAAATTCTTGTTCCCTCTTCTATCCTTAAGGTATATGTCCCAGAGACCTAATTATGGTCTCATTTTGTTGGATAGGTGGTCAAGTTGTGTATGTGCAATTTTGGTCTAGTCTGGACCCCCTGGGACCCACAAAGGGGCGTGGTCAGAAAATCTTGTTCCCTCTTCTTTTCTGAAGGTATATGTCCCAGGGACCTAATTATGGTCTCATCATGTTTGGTATGTGATGTAGTTGTGCATGTATAATTTTGGTCCCGTCTGGACCCCCTGGGGTCCCAAAAAGGGGCATGGTCCCAAAATCTTGTTCCCTCATTTTCTCTTAAGGTATATATCCTAGAGACCTAATTATGGTCTCATTTTGTTGGATAGGTGGTGTAGTTGTGCATGTGCAATTTTGGTCCAGTCCAGACCCCCTGGGACCCCACAAAGGGGCGTGGTCCCAAAATCTTGTTCCCTCTTCTTTTCTTAAGGTATATGTCCCAGAGACCTAATTATGGTCTAATCATGTTTGGTATGTGATCTAGTTGTGCATGTATAATTTTGGTCCAGTCTGGACCCCCTGGGGTCCCACAAACGGGTGTGGTCCCAAAATCTTGTTCCCTCTTTTTCTCTGAAGGTATATATCCTAGAGACCTAATTATGGTCTCATTTTGTTGGATAGGTGGTGTAGTTGTGCATGTGCAATTTTGGACCAGTTTGGACCTCCTTGGGCCCCACAGGGGGCGTGGTCCCAAAATCTTGTTCCCTCTTCTTTTCTGAAGGTATATGTCCCAGAGACCTAATTATAGTCTCATCATGATTGATATGTGATGTAGTTGTGCATGTATAAGTTTGGTCCAGTCTGGACCCCCTTGGGTCCCACAAAGGGGTGTGGTCCCAAAATCTTGTTCCCTCTTTTTCTTTGAAAGTATATAGCCTAGAGACCTAATTATGGTCTCCTTTTGTTGGATAGGTGGTGTAATTGTGCATGTGCAATTTTGGACCAGTTCGGACCCCCTGGGGCCCCACAAAGGGGCATGGTCCCAAAATCTTGTTCCCACTTCTTCTCTTATTGTATATGTCTGTGAGACTTAATTATGATCTCATCATGTTTGGTAGGTGGTCTAGTTGTGCATGTGCAATACAAAACATACATGTGTGGTCCAAATATATTTTTACCCCTTCTTCTCTGAAGGTAAATTGTTGTTTGAGTAGAGGATAACAGTAGAGCTCCAGTCTCGACAGAGACTTCTGGTTACGTTTCTCACTCTTTCTCGAAATACTGGCCGTTATGAGCGACACATCTCTCGTGGCGCATTACCCTCTTTTTAAACACAGATTTAAACCACTCTCTATCCAAGGAGGAATTAAAGGCCATCACTGCTTTACGAATTTCTTCCTCAGTTGTGAATCTCGTTCCCCGAATGTGGTCATTGAGTAACGGGAAATAGGCAAAGTCAAAAGGCGCAAGGTAAGGGGAGTACGGAGGGTGTTGAATCCGTTGAAAGCCGAGGATGGCGAGTTCCAGGTCGGTATCTGCTGCTGTGTGTCTTTCCCCGTCTGTCCCCTTTTCGGTTCATCTGTCAAACCTTCCGTGAATCTCCTATGCCATTTATACACTAATGTCCAGCTAAATGTTCTGAAATTTACCACTGTACCCATATCACGTTTTGTCTGCGCAGGTGTCATTCCATGATCTATGCAATACAGTCACACCTGTCTATTAAGGTCAGCTAAGGGAACTGTCAAAAGTGGCCTTTATAGACAGGTGGCCTTTATACAGAGGTCTTTTATTTAGGAAAACAGATTTTGGGAATTTAAAATGTGACCTTTATAGACATGTGACCTCTTAATACAGGTGGCCGCTAAGACAGGTTTTACTGTATTTTATAACCGCTTTGTGCACGGCAAAGCTATCTGACGTCGCCAATTTTGAAACCTTCGTGAACAAGTTTTTTTAAATTAACGTCATGATTTAAGCAGTATTGACGTCACAATTTTGATGTATTTATATTGTTTCGCGCCAAAGATTTCTGTGAACGTCTGTATATTTTTTTTTCTGCTTTTCAACAGGAAATAAGTGATTTATGGCAAATTTTAAAACTATTGCTACATTTTAAAGTTAAATATTGCATGTGTGCTGTTTGATGCTACCCGAGGATAATATTAATGCCATATTTTTACGGATCTGAAAGTATTTTACTTCAAAGTAGCAAATTATGTTGCTAAATGATTGATCCATGCTTTGTCAAAATATTTTGTAAATCCAGCAAATATGAACAAAGTTATTAGCAAAGTACAAGATTTTCTGGGACAACCCTTGTATACATTAAAAATGGAATGTATTTTCATAATCTTCTATGTTCAGTCCCAAACAAATCAGCAACCAAAGGATGGATGTTTAGATCATATGAAATTTACTCTTCATGTAGTGACTTGATTTTGGACATGAAGTTTTGAAAATACACGAGTGGTTCCAAATTTCTTCAGGTTATTCAGTAATTGGATTTTGAGATATTGAGTTGAAACCAAAGTTCGACAAATTTGTGTCAGTGATAGCTGACAAAAACATGACCAGGAAGTCAGCAGGCATGAGTTTTATTTGATGACAAATTTCTTCATTAAATTACTAATTTGAAGACATATCCATGGTCATACAAGGCATGAAATATGAAATTACCACTGATTGTTTTTCTGAATCATTACTTAAAATGATTAAATAACACTACAATTTTTAAGACATATTCAGAATGAATTTTAGATTATTTACATGTACAAAATGTATATATTATATATGATGTTCCCCTGAATGACTCAATCAATCAAAATCGAAATAGAAAAAGATTAAAAGAGGCTTTTCGTTTAGCTCATCTGAGCCAAAGGCTCAAGTGAGCTATTGTCATAGCGTGTCGTATGGCGTCCGTCTGTCGATTTCTTCTTCAGAACCACTCAGAAGATTTTGATGAAACATGGTAGGAATGAGGTATTTATGGTCTTCAACAAATTCTGTTATTTTTCATCCAGATCTGTAAATACCGGTAGGCAGTGCCAACACAGGCAAAAGTATGTCACAGACAGTACCCTCCTTTGACAAACTTCTTCTTCAGACCAGCTGCATACAGAGACAAATCAAATGCAAAGGAATGATCTAGAGGGATGTGTGAAGAAGTGTTGTTGTTTTTGTTTCCATTCTGAAATTAAATTTTTGACGTTTTTACGATGTCTTCTTGGACTTTGTGATTTCAATGCAAAAAAGTGTAATTTTTTCTCTTTTACAGTTGAAAATGTTGTTTTATTTTGGTTTTCTTTAATCATTATTATGGTAAGGAATGTGACTGTAAGAGAATTATGTGAATATCTTAATTTTGGGATTTTTTATTAATTTTTTATGACAGACAAAAAAGAAAAAGGGTGGGGGAGGGGGCATTTTTCCACATTTTCAGCTTCTGCTGCAGAACCACTGGAAGAAGTTTGATGAAACTTGGAAGGAATGAAGTACTCATGCTCTCTAAGAAGTGTTGTTACACTCAATTTTCAGTACAAACTGTAGTCACAACACATTAAACATCAGGGAATATGTATATTTATCTGCAAATTTTTGCAAGCTGATAGTTGAATAAGCAAATTGTATTCAAGTAAGCGATATAGGCCCTCTTGGGCCTCTTGTTTTTTTTTCTCAAATGCATACATGTACAAGTATTTGGTATTATCAATTATAACGAAGGGATGCAAGCAATGATATAAGACATGTATGATTCCTCTGATACCTTTTAACACTATACAGAATACTCTTAAATAAAAAAACCCTAATTATTTCTGAATTCCATCAAAAGATTTTGTAAATAGAACATCTGTTATTTGTATCTTGTATAACTTATCTGGTAAATGAATCGATCACATGGTTGATACATTAGCCAGTACATGTATCAGGTTGACAGACCTGGAATTATACAATAAAAGTTACTATGGAAGACCACCATTTCTGTGAAGGAAGTAGTCTTCTGTTGGAAGTAAATCTATGCAGCAGGTAAACAGAAATAACAAGTAGTTGTAGAAGACCTTCTTAGCAGTTTCTGTACATTGTCAAAGATGAATGTATTATTGTATGGTATGATTCATTTATTTGTCTGTCTGTGCATCTTTTTGTCCACTGAGCTTGTAAACATGATACTGACCAAAGTGGTTAACTAGCTTATATACTATAGATGACAAGAGGACAATATTTGTTATTTTCAAAGTCAGGGGTCAAAGGTCAAAGTCACAGGCTTAACAAAATTGATAATTCTTGTAAGCAAAATACAGACTGAACGACATGGGCTTGGCCCATCAAAGTCGGTTCACATGCTGCTTATGACAAGAAGATGATGCAACATTGTTTTTCTAGGCCATAGATCAGAGGAAAAGTCAGATGCCAAACATATTCAATAGACTACACCTTGTTAACAAGATGCAGTTATAGTCATTTGGACTTTGACTATTAAATTTAATACACATACTTCTTAATTCATTGTTTTTGAAGGTCAGAGATCAAAGATCAAGGTCACATACTAAACAGTGTTTTTAAAGAGCACCTTGTTAACAATATACAGATAAAACCAGATGGGCTAGGATTGTCAAAGAATCATCTAATTTAGTAGTGCACACAGTTTATAAGGACTGTCAAGCCGGCGTGGCCTAGTCCCTGATCGTGAGGCCGGGGTTCGAGTCCCACTCTGGTCACACCGGTGTCTTGTCTTTCGGATGAGACAGTAAAAACCGAGGCCCTGTGTCGTGGTATGCATGGCACGTTAAAGATCCCTCACTGCTTTGGGTGGGTCCATTGCAAAGGTCAAAGTTTGTATGCCTCGCATCAGGCAGATGCTGTCACGATATATGTGAAATATTCATGGTGTGACGTTAAACAAAAATCAATCAATCACATACAGTATAAGGACTGTTATTTACTTGAGATCATGATTGAATCTTTCGCATTTATGCGCGGCCAGACATCACTAGGAGCATTAAGCGTTTACTTTGTTGGTCCAGTCCATAATTCCATCAATTAATTGGTTTCTGGATGATTAATAAAATTCTCTGCATTCTATCCAAACCAAAGTTTAAGTTGTGGATACTTATCAAAAATCTAGGACTCATATGCATAAAAATTCTAAAAATCAATAATTTCCTTTAGTATATACTTATATTTTTTGAGAATATTCTTAGCTAAGTAAGATACTTAATTTCCATTACATAAACATTCTAAGCAATTTGCTTTGTAATTATCAACTAAGCAGGTTGCAATCTGCATAGCGAAGCAAACTGCTGTTATTTGTATCACTTCCACATTCACTTTGATGTAAACAAAACCATGTGGATAGTGTGAATCTACAATTATTCTGTTATTGCCGCATTTGGGAAAGGGTTTATAATGAAGGAATTAAAAATTTAATAAAGAAGTCATTTAAGAAAATAACATATGTCAATAAAATAATTTGAATAACAGTGTTAGTTATTTTTAAATGATATGATAACCCTTTGACATGTTATCAACTGAGTTCAGGACTGTAAATTGTGACGTCAAAATGATTAATGTTTCTTTCAAATCAGTGGAAATGATGTTGTTTTAGTCGTCATCAGTGAACATGAAACATTGCAAGGGATTGCATGGATGCAGCATAAAAATTTAGCAAGTCATTATACATATTATACTACATGTGGCGATTCCCTTGCAAACATAAACACATTGTCAAACACACACGAAGTCAGGTGCCTATTGATTTTGAGGTCTATGGTAAAAACAAGATTGCCATTATTGGTTTTGAAAGATGACTTAAATTTCTCACGATCTATCCCAACCAAATTTTGATATTAGATACTTATCAAAAGAAAAAGTTGTCTATGGATTTTAGGGTCAAGAGGTCAAATGTCAAGGTCACCACTGGTAAAGATAGACAGAAATTATTGGTTTCTGAATGAAAATCAAGTATTTTGCTTCTAAACAAGCCCATTTGGCTGTTTTAAGTTTTATCAAAAGGGAGGAATGCCTTTTGATTTGGGGATGCATAGGTCAAAGCTCAAGGTCTCTACTGGTTAAAATCTGCATGAGTAATGGCCCAAGAAACTGATGCTTAAAACAAATACATTAGATGGGGAAACGTTACTGCTGTTATGAAATAAGCCTGTGTGGGGACATATGTTTTACAAACATGCTCTAGTTGCTCATTAATTTTACTTTTTTTTTAACTAATAGATAAATGAATTAATAATAAAGTAAAAAAAGCAAATGTTTTTATCTCATTTTAAATTGATGAGACAGAGAATCATGAATATTTCTTTTTTTTCATTGTTGCCTAGTATAATACGTAAATTTTAAGAATATATTTGTATCTTGATTATCAAGTTTCATCTGTATTATCAAATTTTGAAAAATTTGTAGAGTTGAATTTTAATTTATGTTTTTATGCCCCGCCAGGTATGGCAGGGGGCATTAAGTGTTTGCTTTGTCTGTTCTTCTGTCACACATTGGTTTCCAGATGATAACTTAAGTACCTTTCATCATATTCAAACTAAATATGGATATTGGATATATGCTTACTTATCAAGAGAGGAAGAACCCTATCGATTTTGGGATAAAAAGGTCAAAGGTCAGGGTTACAACTGATGAAAATAGACTGCAATTATTGGTTTCCGGATGATAGGTCATGTACTTTTTGACATATTCAAACCAAATTTGGATATATATGCTTACTTATCCAGAGGAAGAACACTATTGATTTTGCTGTAAAGAGGTCAAAGGTCAAAACCACAACTGATGAAAATAGACTGTAATTATTGGTCTCCATATGATAATTCAAGTACCTTTCAACATTTTCAAACCAAATTTGGATATATGCTTGTTTATCGAGAGAGGATGAAAATAGTCTGTTATTATTGGTTTTGGATGATTACTTAAGTACATTTCATATTGATATTCAAACCACATTTTGATGTATGCCTACTTTTCAAAAGTGGAAGAATCCTATAGATTTAAGAGTCATAATTTCAAAGGTAAAAGTCACAATTGATAGAGAAGGCTGAAATCGTTGGTTTCCAGGTGATTCTCATGTATTATCATAGATTATTAAATGCTCATCAGAGTTTGATCACATTTCACATGTTTTATAGGTGAAGTTCTTTTAAACAGAGATAATTTTAAATCTTAATAAAAGGGAAGGATGCCTATAGATTTGAGGGTCAATATGTCAGAAGGGAATACTACTTTACTGGAAATATTTATAGGAGATATGGACCATGAAACTTATAATTTAGGAAAGTTTGTTGCTGCTATGAATTAAGCCCACGTGGGGGCATATGTTTTACAAACATGCTCTAGTCCATTGCTGTTTTCACCAATGATAGAAATATTATGAAAAATAAACACTTTATGACTGCATTCTATATTTGCAGGTGAAACCTTAGGTATACCCATATATAATGTAAATTATGTATATACATAGCTCATTTTGATAGGTTTTGTTACCATGTTTATTAAGTTTTTTTATCTTTGCATGATTGAATTTTATTCAGTAAATGTATTTTCATTGTTTTTGGATTATTCACTTCCACCTTTCAATTCATTTTAGTTCACTGAAATTTTTGCATCTACTGAAGATTCATGGTATATATTGTCTTGAATAAATATCCAAAGAAGTGCTTAAGCAATTGTCATTATATGTAGTATTTACCAAATCCTAATCTGTGATTGTAGTAAGTTATTCTGTAGATGGTAAATGTGATACTGTAAGTTTTTTCAAGGACAAAAGCCATTATATTGCTGCTGAATCATTATTGATAAATGACCTACAATCAGCTTGATAGTGACATGTATTGTACCTTTAGTCATACTTGTACAGGATTTAGCTGATATGAGATTTGCTCCCATTTTATTTTAGTGTTTAGTTTTCTGCACACTATTTCATAAACTTAACCAGAGTAACAAGAATTTAGCAGTTGTATGTTGATAACTATACATCTGCACATTTATTGTGATAAGATAAATTAAAGTTATTTGAAAGGAAATGACATTTTTATCCTTCATTGAATAGTAAGAGATATGGATTTCATGTTTAGTGTCTACATTCCTTGTGAATAGAGCTTTTGATGTATGCAAAATCATTTTTTCTGTATGACCTTGACCATAAAATAAATTTTCCAAAATTCCTTCTCTCTTACTAGAGCTTTTATTAGATATCATGATATCATGTTTTCTTTCTCTGTGAACTTGGAATTGACTTTAGAATCTCATCAAACTCTCATCATGGCCATATTTTTTGACTAGAAAAAAAATATGGCTTTAATATGTAGATTTTATTCTCCATTTGAGAAAAACATTGGATTGATACAACAATTTCTTATTTTATGACCTTGACTTTAGAGGTTATTTTCACTTTAACTTCGACCCTATCATTTTAACAGGTAGAAATATGATTTTAATACTTAGTATCTATTTTGCTTGTGACTACATTTGATAATTATATGTATACACCCCCCCCCCCCTGCCAAGTCAAACTCTTTATCGAACATGAAAATAAAGTTTGCTGGAACAGAAAGTATTTTACAAAATTTTAACCTGTCCAGCAAACTTTGTTGTCTGACAACTCTTGTGAATATAAATATGAAAATAAATACATGTATTCTTTGTTAGTTGGTTAGTTGATTGATGTTTTACGTTGCTTTCAACAATTTTTCAGTTATATCGTGACATGGAAGCACGAGGTAACCAACCTCTTAAATATAGTGGTGCAACCCAGGAATCGAACCCGGATCGTCGGCACCGCAAGCCAAGCGCTTAACCACTACACCACGCCTTCCCCTCATGTATTGTTTGACCAAAATAAAGTGGTACATGTTTATATAAACAAGGAATTTTATGATAACGGGGGTGGCAGGTCAATTATTTAGGTATTTAGATCAAAACACCCAAATTTATTTTGTAAATAATGGTTTTGTTTTGTATTTCTTAGTGCTTGTAGTTCAGTTTAATGGAGTGTGAATACTTCAGACCTGTTGGGTACTCTGGAATAAGGATATAAAAGTAACATTTTTCACAAAGTATATATATACATATGCTGTATAGCATTATAACTTATAGAGTCTTCATTGCAAAATCAGTATCATACCTTGAGAATTGTAAATACTCAGAATTCATAGAAATGTCAGTCCCATATTTGACCAAATAACTAATATTTATAGTCTGGAGATATACACATAGTATGGAAATATACTTATAGTCTGGAGATATGTTCCAGATACACTCCTAGTCTGGAGATATACTCATAGTCTGGAGGTATATTCATAATCTGGAGATACACCTATAGTCTGGAGACCAATATGAGGATCTATTTTTATTTCAGGAATTGATAGCAGATATAATGACGGAACAAATGAGTTGATGCATTACCTCCTCTTTGGTTTCTTTGAAGTTAGGAAACAAGAACTTGAAAGGTAAAAATAAAGTTCTTTGATATAATGCTGTTTATTTCTTTTGTAAATTGAAATTTGTAATGATAGACCAATTAACGAAGTCTGGGATGTGTACTGGAATCACCTTGATTATTTAAACACATTAAATTATAAGGTAAATGCTAACAATATATTATTTAATTTCTTCCTTCAGAATTTATTTTGGATTTGGTAATAAAACTAAATGAAACTTAATTACAGAAAACAATAGCATTATGTATCACTAAGCTTTAGGTCAGGATATTGGGAGTGGGCTTCTTTATATTAAAAAAAAAATAAGTAAATTGTTAATATAATAAGGTGTATGCTGAGATCTATAATCCACCAACCCTTGTTTGTAACCCCATTTTATTTCATTGTGTTGTCTTTGAACCATAAGAATGCATCACATGCATCACCAAAGTCAAGGACATTAGAAATCAATTGAATTACATTATTAGTTGCAATTAGACAAAAACATGTGACAGTGACATGATCATGACCAAAGGTCATATTGCCAAGCTTAAGGACACTGGGTTCAGTGTAAATTAAGGGGAAGTATTTATCTCAATACAGTATACACTTAACCAGGTATTAGTTCTGGTAGGACAATTTTATTTTAAGTTGGTATGATGTGATATTATTTATTCAATATCATGTCTCAATTGTGTGCAGGGAAATTAGGAACATTATTGGCAATACTGTGACCTGAAGGGAGATCTTTTTGCATTCTGTGCATACAGTGGATAGGGCATTTGTGCAACTTTGAAAAATTCAAAATACTTAAGATGTCATAAATGTCCTCATCACTCTGCACCAGCCTCAAGAAGCATGGGAGTGTATTCCAATTGGAAATTGAAATTGGCAAGTTTTAAAAGGCATCTAGTATACTAAATAACTAAAGCAGTTATATATTTATTATTTTTATACACATATTATACATATCCTTCCTATACAAATCCAGGATCTTTCGTTTACTGTGCAGATGCTATATAACTGTGCTAACTCAACCAATGACAGAGACTGTCAGGCTAGTTCCTTGCTTCTAAATTATTTTAATTAATGGAAGTCAGAGTTAGAAAACTGAATGCTGTGTTTTATACTTTAGTCTATTTCGGACAATATATTTTAGAATAGATTTCACGATGGCACTTCGAAAACATATCAAGGGGATTCGCCAATGGTCTTTTTACATCAGTACCCAGGGTTGGGGAATTTTTCTAGAAACCATAATCCTATGGCCAAGTCTGAGCATCTTTAAGCAACATGTTTGGCACCACATGTGTCTCAGAGCACACTGGATATTCAGCAGATGATCACTTGCATTTGACTATGCACATCTTGTGCATTCCCAATTTTAACAAGCAAAACATTTATCGGTATCTGATTTTCTCAAGTTTTTTTCTCAGTTACATGTTATACCAAACAAATAGAAAATCTAACACAAATAAATACATGTATGTATATTTAAACATGTTTTCTAGGGATGCATGATCAATTATGAACCAGTTATTAAAAATTTTAACCAGGGTTGTAAAGCTGAACCAATATTGAAATTCAACCTACTTTGACTTAGGAATGAAAGAAATTGTAGAAATACATTCTATTCTTATTTGTAGTATATGTATTCAGTAGAATAATACATTGTAAATATGTATACAGTGACTTAACAAGTTCAACATATTGTTTATCAAACTCTTACCACTTGTTAGCTTAAAAATTGGTTATGTTAAATTCGTTTCTAGTGTGTTAATCCTGAATACAAGACATGCAGGGACACAAAGATATCCAAAGGCACCTAGCTCAATTTTTTGATAGGTTTATCTGTCTTTTCACCCAAAGATGTTTGTTAGACTGAAAGTACTTGCCTTAAAGTTTAGTTTTAAAGTGCTATAAGAATGTTAACAATTTCACCATACAGTGTGTGTATCTACATACACAAGTTGCTTCACTGCTACATGACTCCAATCACAAGATATATACAATAATCCATAAACAGCTTGATGGATTTTTTCAGTTGTTAATCTCCGTAATATGTAACGTCAGAAGTCATACTAATGCCACTTTTCCTTGGGTTTTAATTTTGACGTTAATGTTTGCATTGTGATGTCACAGTAAAATGATGTCAAAAGTTATACAACAAGTTGTACAGGAAGCCTTTATTAGTCCCCTGCCAGTGAAACTGGAGGGGAGTATACTGTTTGTCGTTCGTCTGTCCATCTGTCTGCCTGTCTGGTTTCCAGACGATAAGTTCAGTGAAGGATGATCAATTTGCTTCAAACTTCATACAATGTTACCTAGTATAAAGATCTAATGTGGGATTGATTTTAGGGTCAAAAGGTCAACTCTAAAGGTCACCCTTACTAAAAATAGACATTTATCATTGTATTTCGGTTTCCAGATGATAACTTGAGTTAGTAATGATTGATTTCTTTCAAACTTCATATAAGGCTAGCTCATGTAAAGGTCTAGGGTAGGTTTGATTTTGGGGTCAAAAGGTTTATTCTAAAAATCACTGTTACTAAAAATCGACATTTATCACTGCATTTCATTTGCCAGATAATAAGTTGAGTTAAGAATGATTGATTTCTTTTAAACTTCATTTAAGGCTAGCTTATGCAAAGGCATAGGGTGAGATTGATTTTTTGGTCAAAAGGTCAATTCTAAGGATCACTGTTACTAAAAATAGACATTTTTCACTACATTTCGGTTGCCAGATAATAACTTAAGTAAAGAATAATTGATTTCTTATAAACTTCATACAATACTAGCTTATGTAAAAGTCTAGGGTGGGATAGATTTTGGAGTCAACTTTAAGGGTCACTGTTACTAAAAATAGACATCAGCATAACTCAGTTATAGACTTATTACTGAAAATAGTGATTCATCACTGTTTCAGTTTCCAGATGATGACTATAGATACTGATGCCAGATATAAATTAAACTATGCTATATGTTCTGCGGTCAGATTCACTAGAACTTGATGTCAACTTCGCAGAATTAAATGTTATTTCTTATTAAACCATGCAAAAGGTTACCAAGTTCACTTAACTGTTTCATGCTGCTAATTAGGTATAAGTTACTTCAAAAGTACAGGTTGTGGCAGGGATGAGTGTCGTATGCAACACTGACTGTAAGCTTGGTGTTTATGTTTTTATTACTGAATAAGAGGTTGAAAATAGGGAAAAATTAATTTTATGACGGGAAAGTTAATAATATGAGAAGTATCATTATATGATAAATATACACATCTATTGCAAATTTCAGGACACTGAGTGCAGTTGCATTGTTGGTAAGAAAGTAATCACTTGATACATGTAAATTATGTAGGTAATTATGTTGGGAGGAAATTAATGTGAAAAGGAGTTACTAAGGGAAACTGTTAGCTAAGGTAGGTATAACTAAATCATAGGAGGTCACAAAATATGAATTTTGAACTTAAATACAAAAACATTTTTGTTTTGTAGGTCTGGATATGAAGAAGAAACCATTGATGGTAAGTTACAGACATTCATTCAAATCAATGAACATTATCAATATATGATAATAAGCATTGCAGACATTATACAGCACTGCAGACACTAGGACATTTACAGCCACACAAATTTTGAACAGCATAAGGAATTCCTGTTCCCTGTTTATACTTCCTGAACAGCAATAAGAATAATATTTTTCTGGTACTTCTCTAAAAATATATGTGTGTTGCATTATGAAATTGTTCCTGTCAGTATCTACATTTGACTTCTTACATTTTTGTTTATAAAAAAATTGCACTAAATCTGTACCCATGTAGGCATCTCTCCATCTTGCAAACAGAACATTACATCATTTTGATCATTACTTAATAGACCTCCTCTCAACAATTATGTCAACAACGTCTAGTAATCTGCACAAAACTCATTTGCATCATATATCTCATACAACATAACAGCAGGATCTCCCGCCTGTTACAATATGTCTATTGTAATTTTATTAATCTACTGATTTAGAAAATTCAGTTGACTTGCAGTTATTTTATTTATGTTTCAAATTTAGTTCCTAAATGCATCTATTGAAAGATAAAACTGAAGTTGTCAATTGACTCATCGCTTTCGTGGAATATTTATTGAATTTCATGACGTCACAATACATTTTCAATGTTTGTCCCTCAGGTATGTCCGAGGTGTATAGTATTGTGACGTCATCTGATTTGACAATTTTTTGCGCATAAAGGGAAGGGTCAATTACAGGCTATTCACAAATAACAGATATGTATTCCTGTATCTTTTCTTCTCAGATTTGATTATTTTAATCAGAAAGAATGAGGTGGACATATACTGCAATCCAATCAACTATCATTACTTACTGCCATATGTCAGTCACTGGCAAAATAACAGATTCCATTGTTTGACAGAAACAGAGGTATTAACAAAGTCATATTCACAGCAATCAGGTTGCACAAAGCGTTTTAAACTTTGTTTTTCTATATTATTCAAAGTGTTTTTGTGTAGTCAAAAACATACAATGTGATGATGCCTCCAGTATTTTCTAGAATTTATTTCATGTTTTACTTCATACTTAAATTTGGTACTAAGAAAGATTTTAAAATTACTGGAATATATAAAGTGATGTATAAAAGTAGTGAATTCTGGAGTTCTACAGAAGCACTCTTATAGGAATGTTATAGTATTGAAAGTACGTAATATATTTGTTGGTTGAAAATTATTACTCTGAATTTTGATCTGATGACTTGGCTGTCAGGAGTTTTCTGAGGTGTGTTCTGTTACCTTTTCGATGGATGAGACAGTAAAAAATGAAGTCTGATGTCAACTTATACTTTTGCACAGAGAAGACCATGCACTGTCTCAGTATGGTCTCTTTAATAGGTCAGTATTCTACAGTTAGTGGTGGTGATAGGATAAATGTACATAAAATAACACCTTGTTTAGAGTATTTTAAATCAAGATGAAAAGCACTGAGAGAGACATTGTAAATAGATTGACAATATAGATCTCTTCAGAGAACATTTGGATAATTTGTGATTTTCTCAGTGTCATGTCTCTGTTTTGTTTGTAGTATGATGATAAAGAGGCTGCTGAGGAGTTTAAGGTCACTTCTTTTATATCCATGGTCAAGGGCCTAAAATGTGTTGGAATACCTTATAGTCATACTAGTCAGGATGGTGACTTTGATAAAATGATGGTAGAGAAGTGGCCAATAGTTCAAGCTTATGCTCTAGAGGACTATGGAGGGTAGGGCAATACATGCTTTTGAATTCATGCTTTTTATTTTTATATAATAGACTAGAAAATGTGTTGCAAGTGAAAGGTAAGAGACTTGACCATTTATTAAATATTCAAATTAAATGGATTAATTTCAATGTAATGCATTACACATGTGTTTTAGGTACAGAAGCTTCATCTTTTGTAATTTTAAAAGATGCATGAAAATCACAATAGCTGCAAACTAATATAAGATTTGGTAATCAGTGTAGTGTAAAAATGCTGATATATTGTAGTAAGGCACATAATTTTGTAAAGAATTTTGCGTAAACTTTCGAACTTTCATTTTAAGCTCAAGAGTGTTCTTTAAGATTAAGCAATTCTGTTGATCACAGTCATTCCTGTCATTGAATTTTCTTGATTTCTACACATCAGTGTTTTGGAAATATATTATGAATGCATATATCAATCTTCAAAAATCTTCATCTCTACTGCTGCACATCTTGGAAAAAATTGCATTATACTTATGATACCCTCTACCAAAATTGTGAAATTGAGAACCCACTGGGGTAGGGATTTAGTTTCTTTGTTGGGGTCACTATAGTCATATTGTAATAATGTAAATAGTCTTTTACAATCTTCTTTATTTGTATGCATTGTGAAGAAAATGAGAATAATTCTTAGCAAGAGGTTCAAGCCCTCTACCAGAATAGTGAAATTTGTGACCTTGGGGAAGGGGTCTAGTCCCTACGGTGGGGTCAGTATAGAAATACAGTGATATTATTCGGAGTCTTAGAAAATCTTTCTTCCTTTTTCTATTCATTGATTAGAAAAACTGAAATCATGGTTAGAAAGAACATGAAACTCTTGCCAAAATTGTGTGATTCATGACTGCAGGAATAGAGGTTCAACTCTTACTAGTCATAGGGTGAGACCAGAACATGATGAAAATGAACTTAAATGTCCTTGAAAATCTCTAAATCTGTGTGTTGTTAAGAAAACATCATTAAAAAGGGCAATGGAAGCTCCCAACTAAAAAAAAAAAACAAATTGGTTCATGCATTGTGTCTGGGACAGGAGGCAAAATAAGCATAATTTTCTTTGCATTGTTTAGTCCATATCAAAATTTTAAATCTTTTATCAAAATTTTTCAAACTTTAAAAAATTGACAGAAATGGAACCAAATGATGTAGTGAATTGGACAAGCATTAACTTTTTATTTGAGCTGAACAATATAGACAGTATTTGTTGACAGGAATGATGGTGATCATACAGGAGGTATATATATAACAAATTTATCTTTCAGAGGAGGATTTTTCACTATGAAATATGAGGTATGGATGAATTCATTAAATGTTTTACATGTACTTTGTTATGATAAATGGAAGAAGAGACACTAACCAAATCATCTGAAGAATTGAGAATCTTATGCAATCTATAAATGTATTAGACTGTGTTTATCTTGACAAATTTTTGGGTCTAAATTGCTTAAGCAATTCCAGACCAATAGGCATCTTAAGACAAGAAAGTTTTGAAATTCGTATGGCAAAGTTGAATTTTCAGCACAAATTCAGTCTTCTCTCATATGGAAGTAGTATTCAAGTGTTTAAAAAAAAAGCAATATACGATTCTGTTCATTATAAATATAACTCACAGTAACTTCACTTGATTCAGATTAACTATGGTGAGATTAGAAAAAGATAATTTAAAGGTTACAGCATTTTTGAATTGCATAAACACATGATAATTGCACAGTAACCATGTATATGTGTACGAAAACAGTTTTCGATGAGTTTTGACATATTATTGCCTCACTGATAAGAAATACATGGGAAATATGCTTTGAGATCTATTTATTCTTCTGGATAAGCAAAATGAATTCTAAAATCCTGGCAAAGAATTACACATTTCTAAAAAGCAGAGAGAATTTGTACTATGAGATAGACAAAAAATATGGAATATTAAGCCAAATAGAATAAGCACATCTTTGTTTTCTTCTATGAATTAGATTTTCACATTTAAGCATGCTATATCTTGTTTGTTCACAAATGTAAAAGGAAATTCTCATTCTCAAATAGATAGTGTGAAAAGTTGGGACGATAGAATACCAATGAAATAAAGGTTACTCATGCAAGCCGTGGTAATAATCTTTAAACTTGAGTTGTTTTCACTGAATTTGTTACCACATTGTTTAACCCCTGATAATACTAAGCAGTTTGGAAATGTGTACATCTATGGAGGAAATTAGATTGAGATCGAAATTAATATCTACAAATCTCTGGCACATTCATGAACAGTAGTTTCTCATTTATTGTGACTATAAACATGTACACTATCTGATGCCAAATATAATTCATTTCAGATATTTATTTATTTGTACATAAAATTCTAACCCTCAAGACTATCAATCCTTTCATGTTTCATTGTATGATAATACACAATGTAAAATTTTGTGACAGATTAGAGATGTTGGTCCTCAACTTGGTAAACTCTACAGTATGATGGACCCTGTTGCCATGGAGATGATGCTTACTGATGTAAGTGTATATTCTATATTTAGCAATGCACTTTAATACAGTGACATTTCCCCCAATGTGAACAGTAAACTCATGGTTAAAATCTCTGAAACTGTTTTGAATATTTTGTCATATAAATGTTTGAAGAAAAGGGAAACTTTCAAAATCATGGACACCTTAATGCTTTGTAGCTAGCCCCATGTTGATTCCTCACAACAGAAGTTGTAGGAGGTATACTGGAATTAGATCTGTGTGTTTGTAGATGCTTCAGTTATCTGGATTTTTTTCGTATATTTTCTGAGATATTTGACAGAAACTATTGACAGCTTTTTATCACCATCATCTGCATATGAAGTTTAAAGTTTATCATGGTTAATATAATTTTGGTAAAATAAAGTAATTTTTTCTGAAATTAGTTTTTACCTCACCAGAACGAATGTCAGGAGAGCTATTTTCATACTCCTGGCATCATCATCCATGGACAAAAACTTTAACTTGGATCATAACTTTAGAACCATTAGAGACAGGGCTTTAATATTTCACACGTGTATTCCTTGCGCCAAGACCTTTCATTGGGTACCAAAATTTTGGACCTTGTGACATTGACCTTAAGTTTGACCTTTAAAAATCTTAAACTTTGGTCTTAACTTATGAACAGTAAGAGATAGAGCTTAAGTATTTCGTATGTTTATTCCTTGTGATAAAACCTTTCATTACGTATCACAGTTTTTTGTTTTGACCTTGAAGACTGACCTATTTACAAAAACATTTTGCTATTCAAATTTGGTTGCTAACAGCAGGCTCTGTTGTCCTCTGACAACTCTTGTCTGTAATTTTTCTCACATCTCTCCAAATATTGGACTGAAACTTGATACACATCATTACAGTTAAACACGAAGTGATTTGAATTTTACTCACATTTGATGTACTTTTACCAGAATTAAATTATGACTACTGAATTAGTTTTCAAGCCAATTTTTACACATCACTTCATGAAAAGTGGAACAGATGTTTATTACCAACATTCTAAGTTACATTACATTCTAAGTTCAAATTTTGTTATAGTTGACTTACTTTTGACAGAATTAGGTCCCTATCTGAAATTTGTTGTACATGCTTTTTTAGCTCACCTGAGCCAAAGGCTATCGCCGTTTGTCGTTCGTTGTTAGCTTTTCTACATTTTCGACTTCTTCTCCAGAACATCTGCACAGAATTTCACCAAACTTCATAGGAAGTAAGTACTCAAGGTCCTCTACCAAGTTTGTGTTTTTGCTGCCCATCTGTAATCCAAGATGGCTGCCATTGGCTCTGATTGGTTGACACATTTTCGACTTCTTCTCCAGAACGGCTGCACAGAATTTCACCAAATTTCATAGGAAGTAACTACTTGAGGTCCTCTACCAAGTTTGTGTTTTTGCTGGCCATCTGTAATCCAATGTCGAAGATGGCCGCCATTGGCTCTGATTGGTTGACACATTTTGGACTTCTTCTCTAGAAGCGTTGCACAGAATTTCACCAAACTTCATAGGAAGTAAGTACTCAAGGTCTTCTATCAAGTTTGTGTTTTTCGTGCCCATCCGTAATCCAAGATGGCTGCCATTGGCTGTGATTGGTTGACACATTTTGGACTTCTTCTCCAGAAGCGCAGCACAGAATTTCATCAAACCTCATAGGAGGTAACTACTTGAGCTCTTCTACAAAGTTTGTGTTTTTCGTGCTGATCTGTAATCCAAGATGGCCGCCATTGGCTCTGATTGGTTGATGCATTTTCGACTTTTTCACCAGAACGGCTGCACAGAATTTCACCAAACTTCATAGGAAGTAAGTACTCAAGGTCCTCTACCAAGTTTGTGTTTTTCATGCCCATCTGTAATCCAAGATGGCTGCCATTGGCTCTGATTGGTTGACACATTTTTGACTTCTTCTCCAGAACGGCTGCACAGAATTCCACGAAACCTCATAGGAAGTAAGTACTCAAGGTCCTCTACAAAGTTTGTGTTTTTCGTGCCCATCCGTAATCGAAGATGGCTGCCATTGGCTCTGATTGGTTGACACATTTTCAACTTCTTCTCCAGAACCGCTGCACAGAATTTCACCAAACCTCATAGAAAGTAAGTACTCAAGGTCCTCTACCAAGTTTGTGTATTTCGTGCCCATCCATAATCCAAGATGGCCGCCATTGGCTTTGATTGGTTGACACATTTTGGACTTCTCCAGAAGCGCTGCACAGAATTTCACCAAACCTCATAGGAAGTAAGTACTCGAGGTCCTCGATCTACCAAGTTTGTGTTTTTCGTGTCGATCTGTAATCCAAGATGGCAGCTATTGGCTGTGATTGGTTGACACATTTTGGACTTCTTCAAAACGACTGCACAAAATATCACCAAACCTTATAGAAAGTCTTGTAGAAAAAAAACAAAATTTTCCACTGAAATGAGCTGTTATTTTATTGTAATTAAGCAATTTGTGCTCAGGTGAGCGATATAGGCTCATTCAGTCCCTCTGTTTACAGATCCTTTTAGATGTTAGACTGAAACTGAAACTGTATGCATTTATTTATCAGTAATTTCAAAGTGTAAATTTATTGCAGTCAATGTACTTTTGTACACTTTGTCAGAAATGAGTTTTCTGCAAGATTTTGGACTTATTAAAAGAGATTATTTTTCATCCTAGAGTTTTAATACTTATCACATAGGATATTCATGGCCTGAGGAGTTCCTTATTGTTTTTTTATAAGATTCAAAGGCCATGGTCAAGGTCACTTTGTTCTATCTAAACAATTCCTGTTCTGTAATTTTATGGCTTAACATTCTTAAAGGAGCATGGTCCGATTGAAGTCGTGAAAAGTATAGAAAATTGTTAACGGATTTTTAAACGGCAATCAATTGCTAGTATGTTATCTAAGGTGTGTAAAAAGTATCGTTACCAAAGTCAATGTCGTTAACGAGATATGCCAGTTTTAAATTTGCAACATAACCAGGCCAAGTCCTTGAATATTGATGAGGACGGTCAGAGGAAATCACGTGACAATGAAACTCGAGCTTTACCCGATTCTAGTATTTGTTCCACTTTATTTTTTTGGCCTCTGAGTCTGTGTATAGTTATTTTCTACCACACTTTTGCTTTCCTCTTGCTCGTATTCCTCCATATGAACCATTTTTGTTGTTTTCCTACAGTGAATATCCGCGCACGCACATAATTATGGGCAGAGCATCGCCTTATTTGGGGAATTGATACCAACCGAATTTAATTGGACTCGGTTACCTTCATTCTGCAAAAACATTGAGGAATTTTGCAATTAACACAAAGTTTATAATTCATGTAATACAGGAAAAATAAGATATTGTCGTAGTTTATCCTTTTCATGCTGAAATTTTCCAGTCTCTGACTATGTCCCTTTAACACATGATTCTACACCACTAGTATGTCACAATAGTTACCCAGAACACAGAGATATATCATGAACTTTATCCAAAGATATCTTCATGGTCACTTTGTTGTTGTCCTACTTTTCTGGCCAGGGTAAAAGTGAGCTATTGTCATAGCACGTTTGTGATCAATTCAATCTATCTGGTGTAAACTTTCCACCTTTGCGACAGGCGACAGTACTTCTTCTCCAAAAGAGCTGAAGGGATGCCTGGGATATTCAGACTTACACCAGTGATACATCTATATGTGCTAAGGAGGAATCTTGTTTTAACTGCTGTTTCTGACCTATATTTTATGCTCGAGTGAACATGTCTGTCTGTCCATGTCCAGTAAATAATTTCTCTTTGCCTACTTGAATGAAACATATCAAGAAATAACCTTTCCATGGTAAAAACCCATGAGATAAGCCTCGTAATTTTTTATTACAGTATGTGTTTTACATTGTTTATTGCTTCTATTTCCTTCCGTCTACTGTACATGTACCGGTATGTTTATGCAACAAATAGTAAGTTGTTGTGTGTTGTTATAGAGTTCTGACATCTACAAATTTATCTTTATTGTGTCCTATTATAAACCATTCTGGGTTTTGGTAATAGTATAAGACATGTACTCTGGTCTTGTATGTGTATAAGAATTTTAAGCATTGAAGTCCTAACATGAAATTTTACATCGTTGGAGTACATTTTCTTGATTTTTTATTGATAAAAGATATAACTGAATTAAGTATCAACCAATAAAATATACATGTATGTTTTGTTTGACATGCCTAATACAGTTTGTTGTACATTTAATGGCTGTAAAGTCACATTTTGGATATCTCGAATAACCAAAATGTTGAAGTACTTTCCATGGTTTCTTTGACTTGGAAAAAATTGAATTAGATATGTATAAAAAAGAATTAGCTTTGATGAACTTCTTCATTACTAAATGAATGAGTTTTAAGAAACTTGGTAGGTACAAAGTACTTGAGGTCCCATACAAATTTTACTGAATTTTTACCAGATTTTTTGAAGTGGAGGATAAAGGGCTTGGAAACATAAATCCTACAAGCTGCTCTCTTTGACAAACTTCTTAGACAAGCTGCATAGATTAGTAAATTAAATGCACCAGAGTGATCAAATACAGTGTTTTATTAAGTGTTTTTGTTTTTAGTTCCATTCTGAAATCAAAGTTTTGATGCTTTCTCTCAAAATTTTACCTATGCAGAAGTAAAAACTGAGTAATATAGAATTTCAAACAGTAGCTATTTATTTACAAACATATGTATGCAAAGCACAAATATAAATTTTTGGTGCATAAAATGTGTACTATTGTATAAATTTGTAAATTTTAAAGAGTATCATGAGGCATGTCAGGGGCTTTTTGGTAATTCATTGAATGTATAATTATTTGACCCATTGCTTTAGTGGAATATTTTTCAAACTTTGTTACATCACAAATTTTCAATGTTGTTAGAGGAAATAAGTCAAAGGAGTTTCAAATTATATGGAAGAGTTTCCTATCTTATACTATTTTTTCAGCAACTATCAATTTTTGAGCGTCAGTGGGATACGCTGATTACAATGGTGAATGTGGAGATGTAAGTTTCTTTAAAGCTTTGGTTTTCTTCTTCAATCTGTACAAAACAGAAATTAAGAGTAGGCAGATACAGAGAAGTGAGTCTGATCTAGTGCTTAAAGTTTCTGCATTTTACATTCATTTTAATGATTTTATGTGTTGGTTTATGTTAGTGGTAAATAAGATTTCTTATCATTGTAAGAATGAGAAATTGAGATCTCTTTTCAATTTGAAAATATTACTATTATTTTATTTTCATTAATGAATCCAGTTATGTTTATGATAATCTGCAATTTCAGGGCATCAAACCCCCAGAGATTATCAGAGGAGAAAATAAGTGAAGTAAATATGTTAAAAATTATTTATCTTTAGATGTATGCAGCAGTAAAATATAATTCAGTTGGAATCTGAATGACAAAATAGAATAATCATGAAGGCTTACTTGAAAAAAAAAAATAGAAAAGTATACATATACATGTATCTTAAATATATTCATTAGTTTACAATACATGTATAAAATACCAATTGACTATTGATTATACAACTGTTAATTCTTACAATCTTTATCTTTTACAGCCTCTAAAAAGTTTCTATAAACATGGCAGAGTTGGATCAGGGCTTGAAGAAAAGAAGTAAACATTTATTTGAATTAATTTTGTGCATGTGTGTTGCTTTATAGTGATATATAAGGATCACTTTATCAATTGACTGTCTGTTTTATACTTTAAAAGATATTAATGACTTGTAAGATGCTCTATAGTGGAACTTGAAATTGAAAAATATATGCTTTCAGCATGTATTTTGTTTTGCGATGGCAAGGAGCATTAAGTATGTTGCTTTGTTTGTCCTTCTGTCATTTGGCACACAATTGGTTTCAAGATGATAACTAAAGTTTCTAGCATTTTACCCAAACTCAATTTGAATAAATGAATACTTCTTAAAAGGGGAGGAAATATTGTTCTTGAAGTCAAAATTACTGCTTCAAATAGATTGCAGGTATTTGTTTCTGGATTTATGAGTACATGTACTTAACAAAAGAGGAAGTTGGTTATTGTTTTGGGGTCGAAGGGGGTCAAAAGTCAAGGTCACTTCTGGTGAAAGAGATTGCAATCATTGATTTCTGAATTATGAATCAAGTATCATGCATCATATACAAAGCAAATTTGGATGTATTGATTTCTCACAAAAGGGGAAATGCCTATCTGTTTTGTTGTCAATACATCAGAAGTCAAGGTCACCACTGGTAAAACTCATCTGTAATTATTGAATTCCAGATAATTGATCAAGTACCATCCATCTTATACAAATCATATTTGGATGTATGTTGGATAAAGGAGGATTTCTATTGATATGAGGGTCATTAGGTCAAATATCAGAGACAAAATTGCCACTGCAGTGGAATATGTTATAGAAACATTCTCAAGTTATATTGTGCTTAGTTTAGTGTAACAAAATTTTAGCACAAATTATTAAAAGTAAAGGATTGTGAAATTGTATAAGTTATTGTGACATCTAATTTTCCTTTTTTTTAGCATTGGAACATAGACAGTACTAAATGTCCTGAATGTGAATAACCCCTCAGAATAAGTATGCAAATAGTACTTTTTGTGCCCAACTTTTTCTAAAGCATGGGGACATTAAATCTCATTCGTCTGTCTGTCTGTCACTTTTTAACCGTAATACTTAGGGCCTTCATATTTGGCATGGGTGTCCCTAATTCAATACTTTTCCGTTGGTACCAAACTTTTTTATCATGAAACCTTGACAGTGACCTTTGACCTACTTCAATGTAACTTTTTAACCATAAGATGTGGGGCCTTCATATATGGCTTGTGTGTCCCTAATGGCACTGCACATAGATGTAGACATGCACAACCCTGACCATATGTCACAGATCACTGCATCATTACTGACAGAACCTCAAAAGCAAGGGAACACAATTCTCTGAATTTTCTTGTTTTAACTTTTTTTCCAATGTATACTTTACCTAGGCTATAACTTGTGGTGACCTTTAGGTTATACTTTTAAAGAAGCAAAAGGATTACAATTCTTAAGTTGATATTTTCTCTTAATTCAGTTTGAGTTTAAGGATATGTTTATCACTAGAATTATTCTATTTTTCTTTTACAGGGATGGGAATCCAGGGCCTTTTGTTTTGTTTGGAAAAAACACTAAAAAAAGCTTCATGGAAAGAGTAGTATCAAGTGGGACAAATTTGCAAGGTGACCTTCACACCACTGGAATAGGGGACAAAGAACATGCCAAAATGATGGTAAGATTTCACCTTATAAGATTGAAGATATGAGCACTGTGGAGGGTATAAATATAAGGAACTATATAGGCTTAATATCTAGGAGTAGTACAGGATATGTTTTCAAATTAACTTTCATTAAATTTATCAAAATTTTAAAGATATCTGATTTGATTTTACATTAGCTGAAGACTTATGTGATTTTTCTGATGGTGCTTTTTTGAGCATTCAATTCTTAGACTTTTCACATTTTCAACTACTTTTCAAAAACCCTTGCATTGATTTGAATAGAACCATGCAAGTATGATCTTTAAGAGAATGAAATTCAATTTTGTTTAAAAGTAGTTATTGCCCTTGATTAGAGACTGAAAGGAAAAAAATGAATATTTTACTAAATCTTTAAAAATCTTCAGAACCACAATTAAGAATAAGCTCATGCGGCTTAAGCATTCCTGTGACCCATAGTACCAAGTATAAAACATACTGTGTAACATTAGAAGGTTTTGATAGTTGCATAACTCTTAGATTTAAATGTCTTTTTAGTATTCCAAGGTTTTCTGATTACCCGTTGTCTGTTGTGTGCATGGGTGTTGGTCTGTTTGTAAACTTTTAACATTTTCAACTTCTTCTGATTTGCTCGAAGGATTTTAATTAAACTTGGTATGCATGTAGTACTACAGGTCCTCTACCAAATTTGTTCATTGCATCCAAATCTGCTGACAGATGGAACCACCATGGCTAAAAATATGTTGCAGAAAGCACCCTTCTTCGAAAATCTTTTCCAGAGCCACTGTATGGTTAATAAAAATAATGGCATCTGGGTGATCAAGAGGGATGTATGTTTCAATTTTGTTCATTTCGTTGAAATTGAATAAATACTTCCAGAAGTTTTTAGCTCACCCTTGCCGAAGGCTCAAGTGAGCTATTGTCATAGCACACAGTCCATCATCGATCATCTGTCATAAATTTTTACACATATTCAAATTCTTCTCTGCAATCATTGTACAGAATCTCACCAAACCTTACAGGGAGTAAGTGTTCAAGGTCTTGTGGCAACTTTGTGTTTTCGACCCGATCCATATTCCAAGATGGCTATCATTGGCTCCAAATGGTTGATACATTTTGGCTCTGATTGGTTGACATATTTTTGACTTCTCCTCTGCAACTGCATGACTGACAAACCTGTCAGGAAGTAAGTACTCAAGGCTCTCTACAAAGTTAGTGGTTTTCAACCAGATCTGTCATCCAAAATGTGCTTTGTGTTACCTGATTGGTTAATCATTATAAAGGAACCCAATATGATTCAGATATGCAACACATCCTATGCCATTACCCATGCACAGTCTGCAAACAATATAAGAATTACATTTATCTTCCTAAGTTTTGTAATCAAAGACTGTCATTGGGTACCAAAATGTTTGACCTTTTGACCTTGACCATGAAGTTTGACCTACTTTTAAAAAACTCTAACTTTGGTCATAACTTATAAACAGTAAGAGATAGGGCTTTTAAAATATTTCATGTGTGTATTCCTTGTAAAAAAAACCTCTCATTACATGATCTTGACCATGCAGATTGATGTACTTAGACAAAAAGTTAAACCTGGATCATAACTTGAGAACTATGTATTTTTTTGTGCTAAGACCTTTCATTGGGTACCAAAACTTTTGACCTTGTGACCTTGACCTTGAAGTTTGACCTACTGTTCAAAAACTTTAACCTTGGTCATGACTTAAGAACAGTAAGAAATAGGGCTTAAATATTTCATGTGTGTGTTCATTGTGACAAGACCTTTCATAATGTTTCAACATTTTTTGTTTTAACCTTGACCTTGAAGATTGGCCTACTTACAAAAGACTTTTACTATTTACATTTGGTTGCCACCAGTGAACTCTGTTGTCTTCTGACAATTCTTGTACACTTAATTTCTCATACAGCATAGTCTAAGCTTGATGAAACTCAGTTATTGAAAATCGTAAGATAAATTTATTATATATATATATACATTATATAACATTTCCATCTTTATACATTATCATAAAAATATAACACATTTATGTAATTTAATTAATATGATGCTTTGATTCATTTAACTTTATAACAAAGGTTACTCTAAATGTTTGGATTGACACTTGAGCATTCCAAATATGTCTCTAGAATGATAGCTTGTAATTTAAGTTTCAAACTTTATAAACTTGTAATATACATTAATAAATGAGCTTTTTTCAAAATTCTCAAATCTAGCTCGTACTTCATAAGGAAATGATTAATTCTGTGTTCAATTATACAATGTGGAATTTTAGTTTTTGAAAAATGCAGTACTTCATCTACTTCCTTTGAAAGTATGTAAAATTTTTCTATCTTTCATAAAAAAGAGCAAATAAAATATGATTGGATGGTAATTTATATCATATATTTTGTTTGCTAGGTTAAATTGTCTGGAAAGCTATTGTCATATTTCCGCTGTTGGCATAGGTGTCCTCATGCACGAAAAACATTACCTTAGGCTATATCTTTTCAACCAATAGGAGTAAGGCTTAGATACAGCTTACATAGGTTCCTCATGACAAGAGCTTTCATTTAATGTCATGACATCTTACTTTATGACCTTGAACTTGGACTTTGACCTACTTTTTACAATTTCAAAAACTTTAACCTTGGCTATATCTTCTGAACTAATATAGGTAGGGCTTTGATACTTCACATATAGAATTTTCATGACAAGAGCTTTCATTTGATATTATGACTTTTGACTTTTTAACCTTGACCTTTGGCTTTGACCTGCTTTTCCAAAAACTTTAACCTGGGCTATATCTTTTGAACCAATAGGGATTAGGCAACAATACATCACACAATTATTCTTCATGACAAGATCTTTCATTTAATACCATGAATTTTGACCTTTTTATCTTGACCTGTGACTTTGACCTACTTTTTAAACACTTAAACCTGGGCTATATCTTTTTAAACAATAGGGTTAGGACTTTGATACCTCACACATAGATCCTTCATGGCAGTAGCTTTCATTTGATACCATGACCCTTGACCTTGATCTTTGACCTAAATTTCAGAAACTTTAATACGAGCTATATCTTTTGAACCAATTGCGATAGTGGCTTTGATACTTCACACATAGGTCCCTTATATCAAGACTTTTAATTTGATACCATAACATTTGACCTTGTGAATTTTACCTTGAAATTTGATCTACTTTTCCAAAACTTTTACTTAGGCTTTTTCTTTTAAAGTATTAGGGATAGGGAGTCAATAACTGGTATTTCATCTTAATTCATTCCATTATCAAACGTTCAAGTAAATTGTCATGCAGAATAGTTTAATTCTATTTATTGATAGAATAAAACTCAATAAAATTCAAATCCCAGTTATTTTAAATTCATTGTTGAACAGAAGAATATGAAATAATTACTTAAGTATTTTCTCAGTTTATGGCGCTGGACCTAGAGCTTTCATTTGGTTAACTTTTGACCTATACCATGGACTTAATCTTGAATTAAACGAACATTGAAGATACATGCTTTCCGTTTGACCATGCCCCACCGGCAAGCTATGTTGTCTTCTGACAACTCTTATTATATTATTATACTTGGTTTGAAATTAATATTTTCCATGACAGCTACATGAATGAGCAATTTTAAAAGTTTAACTGTTTAAGGTCCGTTTGTCATTTACTGAATTAACAATATAAGAATACAGTGCAATTCTTATTTGAACATAATAAGAAATCTGACTTCTTGAAAGTTTTCCAGAGTGAGTACTAATTGCAAATTATCATGCTATTTAAATAATTTGGTTGAATAGACAAATATATGTTATGTAAAATGTCGAGTTATCACACCTTGATGTAATAAAGTGGCCTTGCATTAATTGATTTAATTTATAGCATTAAATTTTATTACAGTCAAAGCACTGTACATTACAGTCATAGTACCATGCATGTATTTCAGTCAAACCACAGTATATTACAGTCAAACTGTGTTATTTGGAGGAATAGATCAAAATTTGTTAAAAAAAAAAATTAAAAAAACCCAAAGCAAAATTCATACTCAAATATTTACATTTATAAAATTAAGGTACTGGTACATACATGTTTTTCAGTGCTTATTTTTATGTAAAAATGAATTCCTGCATTTTAAAATCTACATTTACTGATTGTTGAAATGTGAAAAAAAATGTATTTATTTATTTGTCTTTTTGAAATCAGATTTGTCACGGTGTATCCCCTAAAGGTCCAATATCCTGCACAAGAACTTACTTCTTTACCAATTCAGTAGAGACTTCAAATGGTGAGTAACTGGTTTACATGTATCTTGTAGTCCTGTATCATACATGTAGGTTGTAGTCCTGTATCATACATGTAGCTTGTAGTTCTATTTTATACATGTAGGTTGTAGTCCTGTTTTATACATGTAGCTTGCAGTTCTAATTTATACCTGTAGGTTGTTGTCCTGTTTTATACATGTAGTTTGTAGTCCTGTTTTTAAACTTTTACACTTTATATATTTTACAATGATTAAGAAACAAGTTAATAACTTATATAAATCTTGCTCGTTGACACGGATCTTGGCGTAAGGGTGTCGTTTGTGTGGGAGGAAACCGAAGTACCTAGAGAAAACCCACAAACCCGGATTGGTGACAGCCTCACCATCTCATGTACCACACCGGGAATTGAACCCGGATCACATTGGTGAGAAGCCAGTGTGCTACAGACTGCGCTACCTGGCCTAGTCCTGTTTTATACATTTAGGTTGTAGTCCTGTTTCATACATGTAGGTTGTAGTCCTGTATTATACATGTAGGTTGTAGTCCGGTATTATACATGTAGGTTGTAGTCCTGTATTATACATGTTGGTTGTAGTCCTGTATTATACATGTAGGTTGTAGTCCGGTATTATACATGTAGGTTGTAGTCCGGTATTATACATGTAGGTTGTAGTCCTGTATTATACATGTAGGTTGTAGTCCTGTATTATACATGTTGGTTGTAGTCTGGTATTATACATGTAGGTTGTAGTCCTGTATTATACATGTTGGTTGTAGTCCTGTATTATACATGTAGGTTGTAGTCCTGTATTATACATGTAGGTTGTAGTCCGGTATTATACATGTAGGTTGTAGTCCTGTATTATACATGTTGGTTGTAGTCCAGTATTATACATGTAGGTTGTAGTCCGGTATTATACACGTTTGGTTGTAGTCCGGTATTATACATGTAGGTTGTAGTCCGGTATTATACATGTAGGTTGTAGTCCGGTACTATACATGTAGGTTGTAGTCCTGTATTATACATGTAGGTTGTAGTCCTGTATTATACATGTAGGTTGTAGTCCTGTATTATACATGTTGGTTGTAGTCCTGTATTATACATGTAGGTTGTAGTCCTGTATTATACATGTTGGTTGTAGTCTGGTATTATACATGTTGGTTGTAGTCCTGTATTATACATGTAGGTTGTAGTCCTGTATTATACATGTAGGTTGTAGTCCTGTATTATACATGTTGGTTGTAGTCCTGTATTATACATGTAGGTTGTAGTCCTGTATTATACATGTAGGTTGTAGTCCTGTATTATACATGTAGGTTGTAGTCCTGTATTATACATGTAGGTTGTAGTCCTGTTTCATACATGTAGGTTGGAGTCCTGTATTATACATGTTGGTTGTAGTCCTGTATTATACATGTAGGTTGTAGTCCTGTATTATACATGTAGGTTGTAGTCCTGTATTATACATGTAGGTTGTAGTCCTGTATTATACATGTAGGTTGTAGTCCGGTATTATACATGTAGGTTGTAGTCCTGTATTATATATGTAGGTTGTAGTCCTGTATTATACATGTTGGTTGTAGTTACCAGTAGGTATTATAATTTAGATTGTAGTGATATTTTGAACATGTAGATTAATTCATAATTAATTATATTGGGAGCTAAAAAAGCTTGCTTGAAGTTATATAAAACTGTTTTGAGCTTTGTGTTCATTTAAAAATATTCCAAATTGTTGAATATTTGTTGCAAATTAATGCTGATTTTAAAGCATCTTTACCCCTAGTTATATCTTTTCAATTTTAAGAGGCATATTACTTGTAATGAAGATTTTAATTGATGCAACATGTCTTAATCAAGACTTCTGAACACATGCTTAATACATTTAACCTTAAGCATGTTTATTGAAAAGTAAGAAATAGCGATTTGATTTTTTCGAATGTAGCTTTCTTACTGGAGTACCTTTCTTGCATTATCCCTTCCATCAGCTTTATTATACGCCGTCAAGTTCGCACTACTCACAACTTCCCCTTCTCACCTGGGGTTTTGTCATGTTCTTGACCTAATCTCCACAAGGTCAAGGCCATATTCAAAGAATCATTCTGCCAGTTGGGGTATTTTTGTCTGCCCTATGGTGAGAAGTCTTGTTGTATACTTGCACCTCTTAGTGGAATTTAATGATTTATGGTCATTGTGGAATTTTGTACATAAACATAAAGTCATATTGAAGAGATAATAGGCTTTTTCCCCACACATTTTTGTGTTGTTTTGGGAATTTTTACAATAAAGAGAAGCAATTATTTGTAGACCTTTATTTAAAAATATGTATTTTAAGGGTTATTTAAAAGGGTCACGCCAGAATTTATTTTTCATGATTTTTTTTTCTTTTGATATGCTTGTTCTGGCAAGGGAAGAAGTTCATACCCTGCTAAAAGATAAATAAAACCCCGTTTTGCATCACGTGATACTTTACTTAAGTCATATAAGAAGAAAGAAAAAAGTAAATAATAATAGGTTTTTCCCAAATTTATGTGTCCTTGACTTGATTTAGTTGATGAAGAAGCAAGTTTACAATCAGTTTGGTTCAGTTGTGCCCAGGAAAACGATAGAGGCCCATTTAGGCGTCTTGCAGCAATGCTTTTTTCCACAAGTTCTGAAAAAAGTTCAACTTGACATATTTTGGAAAGGAAATGACAATCCTTGGTGTGAGAATGACGTACAACATGACATACTCATCGAATGAGTAATCCCAGTTTTTCCTCCTTTTCTTTGTTCGACTAATTTTATAACGGGGAAACCATTGATTTCCCGTCTGTGGCCAATATCTCACGTAGTGCTGTTCCCTCTAATGTAAATACTGAGAAATAATGGAAGGAGACAATGTGTTTTAACAAACATGGGTTTGGGAGGAAAATCATGACATCTGCTGGTGACTTATTGGATTAGATCTCGGAGGATGACATATTTGTCCGTAATGATAAGGCACACGATAGAATTGACGCTCTAATCAATATTCCCATTGCCGGATTCTAATGATATTGTAATAACTCCTAATGTATAATAGAGCAATGTATTTGAAGGCTCTATTTATTAGAGACTATTGTTAAGTCATATCCTTCAGATATATAGGAGTTTTGACAACGTCTTACTCTTTGTTCTTGAAGTGTGTTTAAGTGCGAACAACGTTGGACTGCTTTGAATAATTTTAAGTATTTATTATGGTATCTGAAAAATATATTTTGTAACCTAATGTAAAAATTAAGATGGGTGCGTTATAAAGTATGTCATTGCATTGTCAGGTCTTGCATGAGGAAATGTAGTAGAGTGCTCAATGTTTTAATAAAGGGCATACTCCAAAATAGGAAAATAGAAAATTGATTATCTTTGAATTCACTGAGCAATTTTTAATTCCTTTGATTCCATGCATTATCGTTAATTGATATACATATATGTTTAAAATATAGATATAAATGAGCTATTATTACTTACAACCACAACAGCAAAGTGAAATTAAAGTCTGTCTGTATTGTTTTATGAAACAAAAATATAGTTGTTGTTGCAAAACAAAAAACATATAGTACCACATTATTAGGAGATTGATCGTTACTATGATGCCCCTGTGGTTTAAGTCCACCAAGCCAATAACTGGGTTAGCCAGAAAGTGAAGCACGGTCAGTGGTCCTGACGTAAACATATACATCCCCATGATACCCATCACTAATTTCGTATTTGAAATCTCTTCTGATATTTTTCTGTTAAAGATCATTGCTCTAGTAGTTTCACATGTAGGCCTGAAGTTTGAAGCCATCCTGGTGGAACCAATACTGAGCGATATACATGTCACTATAGTCAAAAAATAGGGAAGATACACAAATAAACTGGAGAGGTACCAGAAGTAAACGATGTGGAAGCCGGAATTTTCTGCTGTAATTGTTCTTTGAATTAAATATCCAGTGTCGTTTGCTGAGTGAAATGTTTGCAAGCTGTTGTTCATGTTTGTCAGTTTATATTCCCAGAGGACGGGCAGAGCGCTTATCAATCCTATGAACACCACCATGGATATTATTATCCAAGTTTGTTTAGATGTTCCAGAGCTGTTTCTGTGAGGCATTGTTGTAGTAAGAGCGCGTTCGATTCCCGCAGAAATCAGGATCCAAGTACATACGTATGACATCCATTGAGTAGTCATCAATGTATAGAACTGAATTTGAACAAAAACGGAAAAATATCCGATATAATGAGGTATAACAAGAATCGCCGTGGTCACTGTGTATACAAGAGAGCAAAGAGAAAATCCCAAAAGAAACGTGTCCAACGACAACCGAATTTGATTTGATAAAATAACAATATTGATGATCTGTCCAATTAATGACCAAAAAAGTTCCATGGGTAAAAATAGATAACAAATATAATTTACAATGTCTGTCCAATCATACGCATCTTGGTAAAATGTTCGAGTTATGTTACTGAAACATATGGGATGAACGGAAATACACACTCGCGGCGGCAAAAGCAGCAATGGCTCATTTCTAAAACTTGGCGACATCAATGACATCGTAATTAACGTGTAGGAAACTTAAAAATGTCAGCTCTGTACCCACTGGTGAGGGTGATCAGCGATTATTTTTAAAAATGTGTATATAAGCAACATTAAACGCATATAACGAAGCTCCTTTATTTCCTAATTGTCACTGACGTCTACCGAACACGTGGTCTGAAACATTTACGTAAGACGAAGCCAAAGGTCTTCCACAACACTGAGTCACTACAACATGCAATGATGGACTTAACGGAGTGCCAGTTCACAGTGAAACTTCTCTTACACTTTTATGCTTTCTTACATTGTAAATGAGTCCTTGAAGTGATCCAGTCATCCTCAGTTTTAAGTTTCACGTGTTAATTCCGAGCATCTGGCACACGACTGCTTCGATTTGTATTTACCCATGCTGCGATTTATTGAAATAATTCCAAGGAAGATCTCTTATGTACACGAGTTGTGATAGTCACTTCTTGGAATTTTTTTTTCGTTTATGCTCAACATGTAAACGAATACAGATTCCGTGTTGGCATATGTCTGCAGAGTCAGGAAGTGGAATGAGAACAGGGAGACTGGAAAATATCAAGGTTTTGATACTGAGACCAGTCTACTTGTCACATTGTTCCGAGTAAGATATTGCAGCTTTCACTTACTCTTCAGAGCTATGTATTGATAATTTCTGTGAATGACAACTAGATAGGATTGACTGTAGAGAAAATAAGGATTGCTACTGTATAATTTAGTGTATGAGCACGGATAGCGGTATATAGATGGAAGATGCCTATCTTAAAAGGCAATATGAGTGTGGTAGACGGTCTTAATTATCCTGGGTCTTGCTAATGACTTTCAAGTAATTTAACTGTTAATACGTATTCGGTAATCTATATTACTAGTAGAATTGTTACTTGAAAGCCGTGTGTAATAATCAACAATGTCAGGAGTTGGTTGAAAATTCTAGAATATATTGAATACTCTGCGGTTTAATAGCATCTGACATGCATTTGAGCGATCTGTTGACATATCAAAGCGATAAACTATTCAAACATAAATTGGTTCCGTCTTTGCACTGGGATATATATTACTGATGAAGCACTTCATTATGTAAGAGATAAAGCTAGAATTATTTAAGAAAGCACTAAATGACGAAGTTGGAGAAGAGATGTGCTTAATTACGGCCCTGCTTCATAAGTGGGTGTCCTATAGTAGTCACTCTGTCTGTCAGTCCGTCTGTCTGTCAGGAAAAAAACCTATAACATTGGCTGTAACTAATATACTGCCACAGATAGAGCTTTCATATTGGCATTTGTGTTCCTTATGACAAGACCTTTCCGATGATACCAAAAACTTTGATCTTGTGACCTTGATAGTGGCCTTTGACCTGCATTTAGAAAACTTTAACACTGACCATAACTATTACACCGTTAGAAATACGGCTTTCATATTTGGCATCTGCGTTCATCATGACAAAACCCTTCTGCTATTACCAAATTAAGGTCAAGGTCATGGTGACTGGCATCCTGCGGTGCCTTTCTGACTTTGTCACTTTTCTAGAGTATTTTGAAACTGATGTCTTTCTGTAGAATCATCATGGTATTTATTAGTTCACTTTCAGTCATAGGACATAGCGATTTGTGGTCCGACGTCTGTCTTTTTAACTGTTAACATCTATAGCTTCAGAACTGCTGATGAGATTTGGATGAAACTTGTTGGGGAGGAAATTACTTAATGCCCCCAAGTATAGGGGTTTGTTAACGAGTGGATGCAAGGCAGGGCGACATAGTCTCCAGAGAGTACACTCCTTCGGCAAAGTTTTGTAGACCAACTACGTACATTGACAACTGAATAAATCAGAGTGATCTAATATGCTAGAGTGCTGTTGATTTTTTTATCCATTTCGAAATTAAACATTATTTTTTTTTCCATTTGCGTCTTTTCGGACTCTATCATTTTTTCATTTACAGGTATTTTGCTTTATTTTCTCATTGTGCATTGCCTATAAATGCTTTTTGTGTATGAATTTAAGGAAATAAATATTACAGTATTTTGAAGACGTTTAAAACATTAAAAATGGAGTTGTATCATTTGTATGATATTTTACGATATGATGGATTTCTTCAAAATTAAAACATGGACGTGGACGTAGGCTTCTATGGATAGTACATAATGAGTAATCTCGCAATCACTCGGATTTTACTTTCATCGGATTCATCTTAAAGCAAGACTTTCACATGAAAAAGTAATTACTCCCTCAGTTTATCCTTCCTTCACTTATAATATAAAAATGTATGAAGATTTAAGAGATGAAATCACACAGTAAATCAAATCACTTTTTTCCTTTAGTTAATATCCTTATTCCTTGGTTGTTAATGCTTGGAGAAAGCATGCTGTTGTGATTGGATTTCCCCCCTATATCCTGCGACGTAGCATCAAGAACAAAGTAAATACATAAAACTCATCGTACTCCATAGATCCATAGTTCCAGCAACGGATAGTTAACAACACAAAACACTTCGCCGTCAGTTAGGAGGAAGGAAAGGGGGAGGGGTTATTGTCTTGCAAAGACTACTCTAGTTTTAATTGATATACTCGTTGGACATATTATGGTATAACGGGGTACATCTGTCTGTCGACAGAACTTGTAAACAACGTACAAGTACAAATCAGTCTGCGTGTACTGGGGTCATCAGACTTGGTACACTTACTTCTAGTATTACAAGGAGACGATGCCTGTAATACTTCAATTCCAGATCACACTCCTATCATTGTTACAGCAATATAAGCTGTAATTTCTACTTAAAATATGCATACGCAAATACCATTTTTATACATGAATCTAATGTCTTATAAAGATAATTAAATTGGGTAGAGAGAATTTTGGCAACTTCTGTTTTATAAGCCATATAACACGCCGGGACTTGTTCTCTTTGACTTAGTTCCGTCCCGAAAAGAAATGCTCTCGTGTGGCAGGCATTCAAAAGCGTGACAAGAAAAACACGTGTTTTATGGACATGTAAGTGGGTCTAGATGTAATAACAAGTATGGTACTTTACAAGTCATCAAGTCTAGAGATGGTTAGGAGTTTGGTACTTTATATTAGTTTTTGGGTTTGGATGTGATTACGAGCACGGTATATTTTGTACTTTTATTTATTAGCCATCAAGTCTGAAGATAATTAGGCGTATAGTACAACATAAATCTTTTGGTCTGAAGATGGTTATGAGTATGGTACTTTATTAGGCTCCTGGTCTGAAGACGGTTCCCAGTATGGTACTTTATTAGCCTTTGGGTCTGTATATGACAACATTTATGGTACTTAATTAGCTTTTGGGGCTGGAGATGGTTATGAGCATGATACTTTATTAGCCTCTTGGTCCGAAGATGGTTCCCAGTATGGTACTTTATTAGTCTTTGGGTCTGTATATGACAATATTTATGGTACTTAATTAGCTTTTGGGGCTGGAGATGGTTATGAGCATGGTACTTTATTAGCCTCCTGGTCTGAAGACGGTTCCCAGTATGGTACTTTTATTAGCCTTTGGGTCTGTATATGACAACATTTATGGTACTTAATTAGCTTTTGGGGCTGGAGATGGTTACGAGTATGGTACTTTATTAGGCTCCTGGTCTGAAGACGGTTCCCAGTATGGTACTTTATTAGCCTTTGGGTCTGTATATGACAATATTTATGGTACTTAATTAGCTTTTGGGGCTGGAGATGGTTATGAGCATGGTACTTTATTAGCCTTCGGGTCTGAATATGACAACATCTATGGTACTTAATTAGCTTTTGGGGCTGGAGATGGTTATACACATGGTAATTTATTAGCTTTTGGGGCTGGAGATGGTTATGAGCATGATACTTTATTAGCCTTCGGGTCTGAAAATGGTAACAGATATGGTATTTTATCAGCCTTCGGGTTTGAAAAAGGTTACGAATATGGTACTTTCAGCTAGTCTATTATCTGCACTTGAAGAATCTTAAAATTTATGTTCTACCTAACTCTTGTGCTGATTTTTATGAAGCTAAAAAACAAAGATAAAAATTATGTTCATGATACATTACATATTTACGAATTTATTCAAATTACAGGCACACAGTATGTATATTATATATTTACTAACATCAGTTTGCGTATTCTTTAACTTACAGTTTTATTAATTTCAGGTAATGAATCTGTTACTAGCTTTTCGACAATGGAGGACGAAGAGTCGAAGTGAGTGATTTACATATCTCAAATTGACTTTAGTATCTTGGTATTATGTTGAGGTTTTGTTGACTAGCTCCTAAGAATGGGTCAATTTCTAAGAAATTTCTCATGAAAATTTTCTCAAGTTTTGAATCTAAATATATTACTGTAGAAAAATAATTAAAAAGAATTATGTTCTTAAGAATCACAGATTTTTTAATGTCTCCGGATGGATAGATCAGAGGCATTTTGTTTTGACCTGTCTGTTTGTTTTTTGTTTGTTTGTCTGTCTGTTGTCAGCTTTAACCTTCCCCATAACTTTTAAACGATGAGAAAGAATTCGTATTTTGCATGCATACTCCACTAATAAAGCTCGTTTAAATTACACCAAGAACATTGACTTGATCTTGACTGTGACTTTTGATGTACATTTCAAAAACTTAAACATTGATTTTAGACATAAGAGGTAGTACTTTCATGTTTCACATGCGTATTCCTTTTGACAAAACCTTTCTATCGGTGTAATAATTTTTAATGTTGTGACCTTGACCGTGGCCTTTGACTTATACTTTAAAAATTTTAGCATTGATTACAACTTTTAATCGTAACAGGCAGGGCTTTCATATGTCACATGCGTATTCTATGTAACAAGACTTATCCGTGGGTACAATAATTTTTTATCTCGTGACCTTGACCATGTCTTTTGACCTACATTTCAAAACCTTTAACATTAATTATGACATTAATTAAAGTACCGTAAGAGATAGGGCTTTCATATTTCACATGCTTATTCCCATGGGATTTGGAGAGGGGGGAGTCATGAAGATTTAGAACATTGCAAAATTTGCCTTATTTGGATTATGTTGCTGCTGGGGCATTCATGTTTCACACATACATCCTGTTTTGTCGATTATCTGTATAGCCCATATAAGTACTATAGTGTACATGTAGCTGCTGCGAAGACTTTGGTATTACCACAAATGGTGATATATCTGTATAGTATTTTGTGTTATCAATCCACATTTTAAAGACTTCCCTGTTCAGTCTTTGATATGTGCCTCAGGCTTATTTGGACTCCTTGTTAATGAGGACAAGTGTAGAACAAGTGCATTGTAATTGACAGATATCCTTACAGGTTTATCTATGGAACATTCGAGCTTACTAGAATTAAAATAGACATTTCCGTGTTTTTCTTCTCTTTGAATCAGGTTCGTTTTAAGGACCCTTCCCAATGGAAATTTCATTGATTTTTTCCCATAATTTGTCAGAATTTTTCCTAAACATTGATCTTTTAGTGTTAACTAAATGGGACAAAAATCCCAAATGAAAAGGTACAGGTACTTTTGAAAAAAACCCAATGATTTCATAATTCCCTGCTTTATCTTTTTTTTACATCTTTAGATGAAAATTTGTTTAATCAGTATGATTTCTATTTAGTCAATAACAGCATTTTGTCTTTAAATGAGAATAATTTTTTTTAAATGTTTGCTTTTTGCCATCAGTTTTACTAATATTCTTGTTTAATAAATTGTAAAATTTCCCCTAGAAATTCATAGAATATTTTAGTAAATTTTGATACAGCTTCTTTTGTAAAATGATAGGGCTTTTTGAATTTTTACCTTAAATCATCAACCTAAGGTAAGTTTTAATATATAATTTATAAAGGCTTGTCGACAATTCATTTTGTAGAAATATCTTAATTCTAAATGTACTCGACCTTGTTTAATTTCTAATATTATATCTGTAAATGCCTGTCAATTTGATTTCAGCAAATTATTCTATATATACTTTTATCTTCCATCAAAAAGCCTGACAATCTTCCATCAAAAAAGTTGAAAACAAATTGACTTGTTTTACAGATTGCTATTTAATGTATATGCTGCTATGGTCGACAGTGTAATAGAGGCTGTCCATGTTTATTGCTCAACACTCAGTATTCATAAGGTAGGAAGCCTTTGCCTTATAATCTGCTGTATTGATTCCGTGTATAATTCTTTATATGGTAAAATGAGATGAGGTAATGCTTGATGTCTTAAGAGCATTTCAATTGTTCCCAGAATTGTTACATAATATCACAGTGCACACTAATATGTATAACTGCAAATGAAATAGAAAAGAATAGACTATGTTACTTCTAATATCCGACGCATTTGGTGGTTCAGTATCAGAGAAAACAGAGCTGCTTTCTCTTTCTGAGATTGACCTATAATTTCTCATCATTCATGGTAAATTTGTAAACACATATCTCGACATTACTACCTGCAACAATTTTAGATACTAAAACTATAAATTACATGAATCTGCCTCTGGCCTGTATTCATCTGTATTGTCCTCTTCCAGAACTTCCCTTATATAGACATCTGAATTCTCATTTCAACATACATGTATATGACGTCATGTGCCAATTTAATTGACGTATACTAGTATATTTATATACATACATAAATTAGTTTGTGTATATGTACATGTGTATTTGCATGTACATTTACATGTATTTTGGTATTTATGTCTGTAACTATGTGCTGTCCCTTTCCTTTTCTTTCAATAGTATATATTGTTTGATTGATGTTTAAACCCATACTGTTTGTAAATATGTTTATGTATATGTCATAATATGTACTAATCTTTGTCAAAGATGAATAAAAGAATGAATGAATGAATGAAAAAAAGTAGTCAAACAAACAAACAAGCAAAAAAGCGCTAAAGGTTTCCCTCCGTCCACTCGTTTGTCTATATCAATATTTCCCTGACAAAACTATTTCCAGATAAGTACTGTTCATTTGATTCACATCAAATTTGAATGTATGCTTTATTACAAATAAAGCCGGAAGCCGGTGTGGCCTTGTGGAAAAGGTGCTTTGCTCGTGATCGAGAGGTTCCGAGTTGATTTACGGTGGGCGTTGCACGTGAAAGATCCCTCACTGCTTCGGATGGGTCCGTTTCAAAGGTCTATATTTGTATGCAATGCATCATGCAGATGCCGTCACCATATACGTGAAATAATCGTGAAGTGACGTAAAACAATAATCAATCAATTAATCAATCAATCAACAAATAAAGCCGGTGTGACTCAGTGGATGAAGTGCTCAGCTCGTGACCGAAAGGTCCCGGGTTCGACTCCCGCCATTGGCACATCGGTGTCCTGTCTTTTGGATGAGACAGTAAAAACCGAGGCCGTTTGCTACGATAGACATAACCCATAAAAGATACCTTACTGCTTTGAGTGGATCTGTTGCAAAGGTATAAATTTCTATGCAATGCATCGGCACCATATGTACATGAAATATTCGTTGAGTGACGTAAAGCGATAACCAATCAATCAATCAGTTTGTTACAAATATATGAAGATTCCAGTTGATTTTTAGGTCAGAAAGTCACAACATTTGAACTTAAAGTGAAAAGTAAATATGGTTTTCAGATGGTGCTTAACGTCGCTTTCAAGAATTTTTCAGTTATTTCGCGACATGGAAGCAGGAGGTAACCATCCTCTGAAACATAGTGGCGTAATCCGGGAATCGAACCCAAGCGCCGCTTAACCACTACACCAAGCCAGCCTCAAAAGTTAGAGGTAAAGGTCATACATGTGACAACTAAAGTGAAAACATCTGAAAAAAATAAAGAAAGTCATTGGGTACAGTGATGCTGCTGTAAGAAAGTAAAAATACATCAGATGGAAGCATATGTACTAAGCCGTTCTGTGTCATTTTAAAGAAGAAAACAATATATTTTTTAAGAAATATCTTACAGTTATCGTGTTCAAGGTTCATATGTCAGATTTACGTCCACCCAACTACAACCTTTGAATAAATAGATTGATGTCTGTGTCAATGTTTGTCTATTCTAACCACGACAGCTGTGACGATTTAATCGATTCAGTGTAAGATATAAGAGTCTTTTCTTAAAGATAAGTTTTGATCACAGTCGTGTGAATTCTTCTAGAAAACGTCCCCTCCCCCGCCAAGGTGTATGAATTCATGTTCATCGATCTATTCGCACGATCAACATTCGTGGTGACCAACATTGGTACGTGTAATCGTCGATTTCCTCGTCTCTTCTCTTTTCTCTTAATTTTCACACTTAAAATTTTTTTCGCACATTTAATAAAATAATAAAGATAAAACATTTTAAACTACAAATGTATAACGATGTGTTATATGAACTGATTTCTTATTTGTACTTTCTTTTACCCGAACTACCGTAACGGTCAAATCGACTTGTCTAGGGACTACTATACAGTTTTCATTGTAGTTCGAGATTCTCTGCCCTTCTCCCACTTTTGATATCGGTGGTTTGTGAGAGAGGGTCAGAGAGACTTTGGAAATTCCACAAACCGCCGATATCAAATGTTAGAAAAGAGCAGAGAATCTCGGACTATTTTCATTGCAATACACTGTCGTTACTAAGAATTAAGGACGTATGTGGAAAACAGCATTACCCAGCATGTAGCCTTCACTTAAGGGATAATGTGCTGCCTAGAACAATGTTGCATTTAGTTCATCAATCTCATCGCATAATTTGAATAACCAATCTAGCCTTTAAATATACAAATAAATATAAATAGAAATTAAAAACACCTAACTGGGAAAGATTGACACTCCATGCAGTGGCGGATCCAGGATTTCCGAAAAGGGGGTGCCCACATATGTATTAGTCATCAACTGGGCCATTTTTGGTGCCCAATCGGGATTTTTACTTGTAAATATGTCGCGGAAGGGGGAAGAGCCCCCCCCCCCCCTTTTTTTTTTTACTGAACCCACCACTGCCATTGAATCACACATGATTGGGATAACCTTATAAGCAGGTTTCTCTGTGCACTACCTTATTTTCATTACCATAACCAGTGGCGGATCCAGGATTTCCGAAAAGGGGGGCACATGTGTATTAGCCAAACTTTTCAGCCATTTTTGGTGCAAAATCTGGACTTTTACTAGTAAATATGTGGCCAAAAAGGGGGGGGGGTGAGCCCCCCTCTAAATCCGCCACTGATAACTCATTTCAATCAACTTCATACAAAATGAGGTCGGGACGTCATTAGTGTTATACATATAGTATATTATAGATCTCTACTCACAACAAAATGTGAGTAAGAGTATCTTTCAGGACCTTCAGGTCCTTTAATTTTATCTCGTTCGAGTGAGAACTTTATCGTCCGAACAAGAAATTATCTCGTTCGAACGAGAAACTTTCTCATTCGAGCGAGAAATTATCTCCTTCGAACGAGAAAAAAATCTCGTTCCTACGAGACACTATTATATATGAATTAAGATGTTTGGTTATTAAAAAAAATGTGAGTAGAAATTATTTCAAATGATACATACAGTGATACATTTATACATGCATAATTGTATATATTTCAACTTAAAAGTTATATAAATCTAGATCCACTTCACGCTTACAATCACAATGTGCATATGCATGTTTATTCTAAAAAAACACAGCTTATCAACATCAAAGTATAATTTATTACAATGCGAAGAAGAAGAATGCGAGGGGGAAAGGGGTTGGGGTGGAGGGTTATTATGCCCTCCTCTTGTCATTAAAAATATTATAATAGCTATGAATTATGATTTATAGATTTCAAAATTGAAATATAAACTGAATGGTGCTTACTGATATACAGTAAAACACTTATAATCATGCATTATTATTTCATGAATGATTAATATTAATTGGTTAGGTTACTGAGCCAAGCTAGATTGATTCCAGTGGCTTAAAGCATGAATATAAAAGGGAGGTTCCAAATCAAATGTTACGAACATACCTTAGATATGATATTTGATAGACTGAAATAATACGTATAATGTATTTCAACCAAATTCAGACCAAACACAGGGGTACGATAAAATGTAGCTCTTGCTGATGTGTTATTTAAACGATCAAACATCTGCTACTAAGGAAATTGTTAGAAATGTCAAAAGATTTATTGATATACGATATTCCATTTCTTTTTATCGGTTAATAACACTTATACTTCAGACTATGATATATGATAGTTTCTCGTTCGAACGAGGTAGTTTCTCTTTCGATCGAGATGATTTCTCGTTCAAACGAATTAAAGAAAATATTTGTTCTTCTTTTAAGTGGCACGAAAACGGTTTCTTACATATTTTTTACAAACTGTTTAGTTAGGGTAATATAAAATTCAATTACGATTGTTATGATGATTAACCTACTTTTGGCAGAGTTGTGCTGCCTAAAACTTCACAAATTAAGTTTTCTAGACAATTTTCTGTGGTACAGCAAGATCACTGAATGACATTAGTTGGTATCATGGCAAGTTGTAGATCAAACTTGAGTTGTGTCATTGTTGACCAAATTATTAGCAAATGTAAAGCTTTTTTGTCTTCTTGATGGTTAGGCTCGAGCTGCGGCAGTTGATATGCTCTGTGAGAAGAACAACTCCTCCCATCACCCCTCCATTCACAAATACATTCAAAGAAGGTAGGTTTTATTTGTTTAAATCATAGAATAAATGTTAAAAATGCAAGTATGGCACATTTGAAAATGAACACTTCACACCAAATCATTTGTATCTGGTTTTTTTTTTTTTTGGTTATTTGTCTACTTTGTCTGAAAATAACAATTCATAATTCCGTGTTATAATGAATATTAGAGCTTACCGGTGTATACTAATATTGATTTTGGTACGCCATATGCTCATTATCTAAAGCCAAATGACCATATGTAAAATATGTCAACCCAAATTAATGTCCTGTAAGTCCCGATGTTGTATAGACACCCAATCTTGGCAGTAGGCATTTCACACCTATTACCAAACTTCCTATATATCAAGCTGTCGCTGTCGTGGTATAGTTTATTACAACAGAAAGGTTTCTGAAAAGTACCGGTAGACAGACGGCGCTAACACTTGCAAACCAAGTTCAAGTTTTTTGTTCCTTATGTGTCATTTAACATATCAGTTACACAATGTTACAATAAATAAATACAAAATATATGATTTGTATATGGTAAACGGAACATAATGTAGATCTAGAGTTAATGGTAATAAAAGTAAGTAAAATCACAAGTTATCATTTCTTCTTTTACTTGATATATATAAGGATCTGAAATGAATACCGTATGAAATGAAAGTTGATCTCGGATTCAATTTATCACATATTTACACTCAGTTTAAAGGTGTTTATTTCATCAAACACCGGCTTGACACAATTCTTTTCCACGCTAAGACATCATCTGTCATTAATTAATTTATGACATAGCGATATCTCACGGCATAAACAGCAAAACATGTGATAAATATAAGTATTTCCCCAACTTCTGTGATTCATTTACATTATTAACATAAGCAAGTGAATCAATTTATTAAATACGCTAGGTTTCGTTTTATAATTGTACGGTTTTGTATACAATTGTCTTAAATTATGGTAAAATGGACAACTGAGTATCAAATGAAATTCATCTTCAGTATCATTTAAATGACGTCAGCTCAATATTTTCATCCGCCCCCATTCCCTGATTTAGCCAAACATTTACCTTCACCTACGCTTCTTCCTTCGTCAGTTATATTTTTTCCTATATCAATGTCCAGACTTGGGTTATAGGTCATGATAAGTCATAAAATCACCGGTCCAAAAGCTCACTATGTCTTTAAAGTACTTTGCCTCGATTAAAACATAGTCAATTATATGCTTCTGGCACCACAGTATGTATGCTACCCTCATGGTCACCTGGATTAAGCTTGTCCCTCTGGCAGCACAGAATGTATAGCTATCCTCTAGGTCACCTGGATTAAGCTTGTCCCTCTGGCACCTCTGAATGTATAGCTATCCTCTGGGTCACCTGGATAAAGCTTGTCCCTCTGGCACCACTGAATGTATAGCTATCCTCTGGGTCACCTGGATTAAGCTTGTCCCTCTGGCACCACAGAATGTATAGCTATCCTCTGGGTCACCTGGATTAAGCTTGTCCCTCTGGCACCACTGAATGTATAGCTATCCTCTGGGTCACCTGGATTAAGCTTGTCCCTCTGGCACCACTGAATGTATAGCTATCCTCTGGGTCACCTGGATTAAGCTTGTCCCTCTGGCACCACTGAATGTATAGCTATCCTCTGAGTCACCTGGATTAAGCTTGTCCCTCTGGCACCACTGAATGTATAGCTATCCTCTGAGTCACCTGGATTAAGCTTGTCCCTCTGGCACCACTGAATGTATAGCTATCCTCTGGGTCACCTGGATTAAGCTTGTCCCTGTGGCACCACTGAATGTATAGCTATCCTCTGGGTCACCTGGATTAAGCTTGTCCCTGTGGCACCACTGAATGTATAGCTATCCTCTGAGTCACCTGGATTAAGCTTGTCCCTCTGGCACCACTGAATGTATAGCTATCCTCTGGGTCACCTGGATTAAGCTTGTCCCTCTGGCACCACTGAATGTATAGCTATCCTCTGGGTCCCCTGGATTAAGCTTGTCATTCTGGCATTACAGAATGCACAGCTATTCTCGGGGTAACCAGTATTAAGCTTGTCCCTGTGGCACCACAGAATGTATAGCTTTTCTAGGAGTCACCTGGATAAAGCTTGTCCCACTGGCACCACAGAATGTATAGCTTTTCTAGGGGTCACCTGGATTAAGCTTGTCTCTCTGGCACCACAGAATGTATAGCTACCCTCTTAACTATGACTTAAAAACCATGAGGTACATATTTCTCCTACACCGTTCATGAGAATTTGAAAATGCTTCACCAAAATGTTCTTTAGGTTAAGGGCTTTTGGACAAAGGTCGCGCAAGGTTATTTCTGAAAGGTCAAGGTCACGACAAAAAGTTTTATTTCATAACTAATCAAGATCAAGCTTACTCATTTTAGTTTAAAATAATGTGATCACTTGTTGTTTTACAGTTGACTCAATTGGATAATCATATTATACATTGAGATTTGATATTGTCATAAATTAATGCAGTGATTTCCTATATATTGAGTCATTCATTTCCTTCGTTATTGTTGTGCTTTTGGAGTATCCATCAGTTTTACTGATTTTTAGCTCACCTGAGCGTAGCTCAAGTGAGCTATTGTCATAGTGCAGCGTCCGTCGTTAACTTTTCTACATTTTCGACTTCTCCTCCAGAACCGCTGCACAGAATTTCACCAAACTCCATAGGAAGTAAGTACTCAAGGTCTTCTACAAAGTTTGTGTTTTTTATGCCGATCCGTGATCCAAGATGGCCGCCATTGGCTCTGATTGGTTGACACATTTTCGACTTCTCCTCCAGAACTGCTGCACAGAATTTCACCAAACTTCATAGGAAGTAAGTATTCAAGGTCCTCTACAAAGTTTGTGTTTTTTTTGCCGATCCGTAATCCAAGATGGCCGCCATTGGCTCTGATTGGTTTACACATTTTCGACTTCTCCTCCAGAACTGCTGCACAGAATTTCACTAAACTCCATAGGAAGTAAGTACTCAAGGTCCCCTACAAAGTTTGTGTTTTTTATGCCGATCCGTGATCCAAGATGGCCGCCATTGGCTCTGATTGGTTGCCACATTTTCGACTTCTCCAGAACTGCTGCACAGAATTTCACCAAACTTCATAGGAAGTAAGTACTCAAGGTCCTCTACAAAGTTTGTGTTTTTTTTGCCGATCCGTAATCCAAGATGGCTGCCATTGGCTCTGATTGGTTGACACATTTTCGACTTCTCCTCCAGAACTGCTGCACAGAATTTCACTAAACTCCATAGGAAGTAAGTACTCAAGGTCCCCTACAAAGTTTGTGTTTTTTATGCCGATCCGTGATCCAAGATGGCCGCCATTGGCTCTGATTGGTTGCCACATTTTCGACTTCTCCAGAACTGCTGCACAGAATTTCACCAAACTTCATAGGAAGTAAGTACTCAAGGTCCTCTACAAAGTTTGTGTTTTTTTTGCCGATCCGTAATCCAAGATGGCCGCCATTGGCTCTGATTGGTTGACACATTTTCGACTTCTCCTCCAGAACTGCTGCACAGAATTTCACCAAACTCCATAGGAAGTAAGTACTCAAGGTCCTCTACAAAGTTTGTGTTTTTTATGCCGATCCGTGATCCAAGATGGCCGCCATTGGCTCTAATTGGTTGACACATTTTCGACTTCTCCTCCAGAACTGCTGCACAGAATTTCACCAAACTTCATAGGAAGTAAGTACTCAAGGTCCTCTACCATGTTTGTGTTTTTTATGCTGATCCGTGATCCAAGATGGCCGCCATTGGCTCTGATTGGTTGACACATTTTCGACTTCTCCTCAAGAAAGGCTGCACAGAATTTCACCAAACTTCATAGGAAGTTGGTACTCAAGGTCCTCTACAAAGTTTGTGTTTTTTATGCCAGTCCGTGATCCAAAATGGCCGCCATTGGCTCTGATTGGTTGAAACATTTTCAACTTCTTCTCCAGATTGGCTGCACAGAATTTCATCAAACCTCATAGGAAGTAAGTACTCAAGGTCCTCTACCAAGTTTGTGTTCGGGATCCAGATTCCTTCAGGGGTGGATCCAGGGCGGGACCAAAAGTGCCCAAAAGGGTACCCCTCTTCAAACATCTTTTTCTCCAGAACCAGTACATAAATGGGGAAACTAATTGCATTTCAACAATCTATAAAGATAGGTTATTAAAAATTGTGTTCGGGGTTAAGATCCGTCAAATAGAAATTTACGCTTTTTTGACGTGTTTCTGGACTTAGTCATTTCAATGAAGAAAAGTGTCATGTTTTTCAGTTAATTGATATTGATGATTTCTTAATGACTATTTTGATCACAATTGTGGTAAGGAATATTATTGTGAAAGAATTTTGTCGTTATCTCAATTTTTGGATTTTTTATGAATTTTTTAAGACTTCCAGAAAAAAGGGGGTGGGGGGGGGTTGGCCATTTTTCACATTTTCAACTTTTTCTATAAAGCCACATGAAAGATTTTAATGAAACATGGAATACATGAAGTACTAAAAGTCTACTATCAATTTGGTAAATTTCATCCAAATTGGTTGACAGATAATGCCACCATGTCTAAAAAGTAGGTCTCACAATGGTACATATACCACTTGGTAATTGAAATATGGAGAGTAGCGGTTCAAATCCAGCTGTGGTCAAAAAAAATTTTTTTTTTTTTTTACACATCTAAATAAGTTTTTAGATGTTTCTCAACACTCAACATATGAAATTAGGAATTTTACGTTTAAGACTTCCAAAAAAAAGGGGAGGGGGAAGCCATTTTTCACATTTTCAACTTTTTCTACAAAACTGTTTGAAGGATTTTAATAAATCTTGGTAGAAATAAGTCACTTATGATCCTCTTCAAATTCTGTTGTTTTTGTCCAGACCTCTTTACAGGTGGCGCCACCATAGTCAAAAGTAAGTCACAAAAGAGTTCCCTCCTTTAACAATATTCTTTTTCATACGGGCTGTATACAGAGACAAACAGAATGCATAGAAATGATCTAGAGGGATGAGTGAAGACGTATTGTCATTTCGGTTCCCTTCCAAAATCAAATTTTAGAATTTTTTTTTCGACATTTCTTTGGACTTGGTGATTCAGTGCAGAAAAAAAGTGTCATATTTCCTAGTTAATCGATAATGATGATTTCTTATGGACTATTGTGATCATAATTATGGTAAGGATTGTTACTTTGAAAGAATTTTGTCAATATCTCAATTTTTGGATTTTCTATGAATTTTTTAAGACTTCCAAATGAGGGTGTATAGGAACAATTCAATCACATTTTTCACTTCTGCTGTTATACTGCATAAAAGATTTTAATGAAACATGGAATACATGAAGTACTAAAGGTCCTCTATCAATATGGTAAATTTCATCCAAATTGGTTAACAGATAATGTCACCATGTCTAAAAAGCATTTCTCACAATGGTACATATACCACTTGGTAATTGAAATATGAAGAGTAGTGGTTCAAATCCAGCTGTGGTCAAAAAATTTTTTTTCATTTCTTTACTAAATAAGTTTTTAGATGTTTCTCAACACTCAACATATGAAATTAGGCAATTTTAAGTTAGATCTGGACAATGTTTGAAACAATTGTTGTTCATGACCCAGACTTGAAATCAGTCAACAAAAGGCCCCACCTAAAGAAAATGACTAACTTGTTGCCCTGAATGACATCCTGCAGAGACAAAGGAAATGCTTAATATCAAAATCACCTGAGTGGAAGTGCAAAAAAGTGTTGTTTTTTATTCTAGCCTGAAATAAAATTTGACATATTTTCAGCATCTGTGTTGACTTAGTGACATTAATGCAAAAATAAATGAATTCTTCCTTCATGCATGACTGATCATCTAGGTACTCAGGTGAGCAATATAGGCCCACTTGGGCCTCTTGTTTGTATATGAATTGAGTCATCAATTTCCTACATTATAAGTATATCTGCCGTTCGGGGAGCGCCCATCGTTTTACTGATACTCTTGTATTGAGTACTGGAATCCTCTAAACACTGAAATATTTATGTAAGGAGCTTCTCTACAATAGAAAAATTTCCAGGGTGGTGTGTAACAGAGAGCAAGACAAGTTATTGCATCAGCAGTCTGTGTTATACCTTGATCATATATGTTTTTAAGCTCACCTGAGCTGAAGGCTCAAGTGAGCTATTGTGATCAATCACCATCCGTCGTCCGTCGTCTGTTGTCCGTCGTCCGTCGTCCGTCGTTAACTTTTCACATTTTCGACTTCTTCTCCAGAACCACTGAACAGAATTTGATGAAACTTGATAAGCATGTAGTACTCATGGTCCCCTACAAGTGTTGTTGTTTTTCGTCCGGATTCATCAACAGGTGGTGCCACCACAGGCAAAAGTAGGTCAAAGAGGGTACCCTCCTTTGACAAACTTCTTCTTCAGACCGGGGGCATACAGAGACAAACCGAATGCATAGGAATGATCTAGAGGGATGTGTGAAGAAGTGTTGTTATTTTTGGTTCCGTTCCAAAATCAAATTTTTGACGTTTTTTGGACGTTTTTTTGTACTTGGTAGTTTTAATGCAGAAAAGAGGTATTTTTTTCTTTTAGTAAACATTGATGCATTAATTTGGTTTAATTTGATCATTTTGATGGTAAGAAATACTACTGCGAAGAAAATTTTTCAATATTTTATGTTTTGGATTTTTTATGAATTTTTTAAGACTTTCAAGAAAAAGGGGGGTGGGATAATTGGTGTAAACATTTCACAGTTTGAACTTTTTCTTCGGAACCACTTGCTGGAATTCAATGAAACTTGGCATGCATCAAATACTCAAGGTCCCCGATAAATGTGGTCATCTTTGTCAGGATCCATGAATAGGTGGCACCACCACAGACAAAAGTAGGTCACAGAGGGTACCCTCCTTTGACAAACTTCTTATTCAGATCGGGTGCATACAGCGACAAAGCGACTGCATAGGAATGATTTAGAGGCATATGGGAAGAAGTGTTGATATTTTTGGTTCCATTCCGAAATCAAATTTTTGACGTTTTTTCATTTTTATTTTGGACTTTGTTATTTTAATGCATTAAAGAGTTATTATTTTCTTTTAGTAAACATTGATGCATTCATTTGGTTTCATTTAATCATTTCTATGGTAAGGAATGTTGGTGCGAAGGAATTTTTTCAATATCTCGATTTTTGAAATTTTTATGAATTTTTGAAGACTTGCAAGAAAAGGGGGGGGGGACAATTTTTCATATCTTCAACTTGATCTACAGAACAACTTGAAGGATTGTGATAAAACTGGGTAGGATGCAAGTACTCATAGTCCTTTTCAAAGGTTTTGTTTTTTGTGCGGATCATCCAAATTGGTTAACAGATAATGCCACCATGTCTAAAAGTAAGTCTCACAATGGTACATATACCACTTGGTAATTGAAATATGGAGAGTAGCGGTTCAAATCCAGCTGTGGTCAAAAAATTTTTTTTTTTTTTTTTTTACACATCTAAATAAGTTTTTAGATGTTTCTCAACACTCAACATATGAAATTAGGAATTTTACGTTTAAGACTTCCAAAAAAAAAAAGGGGGGGGGGGGGGGAGGGGGTTTGGCCATTTTTCACATTTTCAACTTTTTCTACAAAACTGTGTTGAAGGATTTTAATAAATCTTGGTAGAAATAAGTCACTTATGATCCTCTTCAAATTCTGTTGTTTTTGTGCAGACCTCTTTACAGGTGGCGCCACCATAGTCAAGAGTAGGTCAGAAAAGAGTTCCCTCGTTTAACAATATTCTTTTTCATACGGGCTGTATACAGAGACAAATAGAATGCATAGAAATGATCTAGAGGGATGAGTGAAGATGTATTGTGATTTTGGTTCCCTTCCAAAATCAAATTTTAGAATTTTTTTCAACATTTCTTTGGACTTGGTGATTCAATGCAGAAAAAAGTGTCATATTTCCTAGTTAATTGATAATGATGATTTCTTATGGACTATTGTGATCATAATTATGGTAAGGATTGTTACTTTGAAAGAATTTTGTCAATATCTCAATTTTTGGATTTTCTATGAATTTTTTAAGACTTCCAAATGAGGGTGTATAGGAACAATTCAATCACATTTTTCACTTCTGCTGTTATACCACATGAAAGATTTTAATGAAACATGGAATACATGAAATACTAAAAGTCCTCTATCAATTTGGTAAATTTCATCCAAATTGGTGAACAGATAATGCCACCATGTCTAAAAAGCAGTTCTCACAATAGTACATATACCACTTGGTAATTGAAATATGGAGAGTAGCAGTTCAAATTCAGCTGTGGTCAAAAATTTTTTTTCATTTCTTTACACATCTAAATAAGTTTTTAGATGTTTCTCAACACTCAACATATGAAATTAGGCAATTTTAAGTTAGACCTGGACAATATTTGAAACAATTGTTGTTCATGACCCAGACTTGAAATTAGTCAACAAAAGGCCCCAGCTAAAGAAAATGACTAACTTGTTGCCCTGAATCACATCTTGCAGAGACAAAGGAAATGCTTAATATCAAAATCACCTGAATGGATGTGCAAAAAAGTGTTGTTTTTTATTCTAGCCTGAAATAAAATTTGACATATTTTCAACATCTGTGTTGACTTAGTGACATTAATGCAAAAATAAATGAATTCTTCCTTCATGCATGACTGATAATCTAGGTACTCAGGTGAGCGATATAGGCCCACTTGGGCCTCTTGTTTACACAATACCTCCACCTCTGCTGGTTTGCGGGGAAAACGAACTTGTATAGTAATTAGGTAGGAAAATTCGTCGTCTTTAGTAACCTTGCATTCACTAAGACATCTTAGAATACAATATCGTATATCTCTTTAAAATTTCTGAATTCAGTACCATTGAATCATTTTATGATACAGACCCTTGTCGATGTTGTACGCATGATATAATTTTGAGCTTAGACTTACAGTGTTACTCCTTGCGCACCCCTAGAGTGTGTGGATACACCTTCAAGCCTCCACATATTTATCGTTCGTGTTCGGTGTCGGCACATGACGCTCTAGAGCGTTTCGGACATCTTACGATTTTCCGTTGATGAAGAGTTTGTCTCTCCCTAATTTCACATTATTAGCTCGCCGGGCATGTCCGGGCTAATAATATACCCTCTGCATCCGCCATCCGAAAAACTTCGACCTTGGCAGTAATTTTTTAACCATAAGAGGTAGGATTTAAATTTTTCATCAGAAGAGATACCTCATGACCAGAGCTTTCACTCAGTGCCATCACTTTTGACCTCTGTCCTTAACCTTGGACTTTGCCCCACTTCTCAAAAACTTTAACCTGGGCTATATCTTTTGAACCATTAGAGATACGACTTTGATATTTGACATGCACATTTCTCATGACCAGAGCTTTCATTTGGTACCATCTTTTTTGAAGTCGTGACCTTGACCTTGGTCTTTGATCTACTTTTCATAAACCTTAATATGGGCTATATCTTTTGATATGTTAGAGATAGGACTTTGATATTTCACATGTAGTTTTCTGATAACCAGAATTTCCATTTGTTGTCATTACATTTGACCTCGTTATCTTCACTTTGGACTTCTCACTTTATACATGGTACTTATATCTTTTCAACCATTAGAGATATAGGTTTGATATCACATTAAGATTTTTTATGCCCAGAGCTTTCATTTTTGGTATCATCTCTTTTGACATCATGACCTTGATCTACCTTTCAAAACTTCATTCTGGGTTTTTATGATTTGAAGCGTTAGAGTTTGGGTTTAGTTTTTCTTGTGAAGATTTCTTATGACAATAGCTTTCATTTGGTACCATCCCTTTTGACATTGTGACCTTGATCTTGAAATTTGACTTATTTTGCAAAACACATTACATACCCTATAAATCTGGCTTTTAATGTCCCTTAGATGATTATGACCTGCACCGGCGAGCTATGTTGTCTTCTGACAACTCCTGTTACACCCGATCTCTTGTAGTCTTTCATGATTGGATAGCTTTGTCGCCATCTGTCTTCGATAAACTTCAGAAACTGCTCATGTATACTCTAAGTGGAATTTATATGCATTATCCTTCACCTCCTGTCTAACAGAATTGTAGAGGACTCGAGCAACTATTGGTCAACACTTGCCTTGAATATATATGTCGAAACTATGAACGTTTCCGAATTCAGTATGTTTTCAGTTCCATGTTCATAGTAGACAAAGTCACGCAACAGTTACTTGTCTTCAGTAGCTTCCTGTCTTGACTCTTGACTCCCCCCCCCCCCCCTTAGGCTGATAAACACCAGTTTATACTTCATCGACTTACACCGTCGGTATAAATTGTTTTAGAAAGATCCTCCTTCTTCTCTGACAGCAAAACTATGTCTCTACTTTCTCTTCTACTTGTTTGTGCCTTCACCGGTATTTTTTTTTTAGTTTTTCAAAGTGTCGTTTACTCAGGCACATTTATATGTAAATGCACATGAGTACACGACTATATATACATATAAATGTGCCTGAGTAAACGACAAAAGATTCCTGTTGTCATATGTGTCTTTTTCTAACTTTAAAGTTTTGATTTAAAGTGAGCACATGAATAGTCATGTGCTTACTTTAAATCATAAAAATTTAAAGTTAGAAAAAGACATATGTAATATGGATATTTTTTTTGAGCAATTAGCATATTCATTAGAGTCCTAATGAATATGGTAATTGCTCAAAAAAAAATATCCATATTACATATGACACTGTACTTTTTCTTTTAGGAATTTTTGTCCTATCTGCATAATGCTAAAAGATCAATGTTTGGGGAAAAATTAGAGAAATTTGAAAAAAAAACAAAAAAAAAATTCCATTAGAATTGTCCTTATAACGGACTTGATTTGAAGATGGAATGAAAAACAGTGTTCAATGTTTGCTATTAATTCAGTCATCTCTTATTTTCGATTGTCTAATGATGTAGTAAATTCAGTAATTTCAATAGTTTTGTTTTTCATCTTTATAACCGAACTTCTCAGACGCAAAAGCAAATGTCGTCTCAAACTTGGACTTAATCACTTTCATATCTTGCATTTGTTTTCTAGATGATAAATTTCTTCGACTTTATGAAAGTTTTTTTTCAATAACGCCAAGTTACTGCAGCTTTTTCATAAAATAAAATTATATTTGCGTTCCCGATGCCCAATGTTAATCCGCCTTGCGACCTGGGCAATTATACAAAGGAAGGTGTTATAAAGTTGTCATTTATATAGACAAACTAGGGTATATGTAACAGAATTTAGACGATCGCATCTGGTTTGACGAAAAATGCTCCCAACATTGAAGATGACATGTGATTTAATAGATTCTTCGAGTTCGCAGCGATTTCTGATTCTGAAGTGTAGAGAAAGGCGTTTAATAGAGGCAGAGACATATACTACTTTCATGTCTCTGATAGAGGAAAACTAGTGATACTGTACCAAATCTAATCACAGACTCTAACAGATTGTCTAAAATTATCGACTTACAATGAAATCCGAAAGTTTCTTGTGGTTTATAGATTTCCAAGATCGCTGGCGGTACATGTACATATTGCCGATATGCGTGAAGCTCTCACCATTCACATTTGATTCTGAAGTGAAAACTTTGAACCAAGGTCATAGGTCAAAGGTCAAGGTCATAATAGACACAATAAGTAAAACATTGTCTGGTCCATAACTTCTCACCCTGTGCACGGATTTCAATAATATTTCACAGAATTGTTGCTTAGTCATAGGTCAAAGGTCAAGGTCACAATAAACACAATTGATATTACCTTGTGCGGGCCATAACTTCTTCCCCTGTAAACGTATTTCAATATTTAACAGAATTGTTGCTTAGGATCCAAGTGTGTCATGACCTTGAACCAAGATCATAGGTCAAAGGTCAAGGTCAAAGTAGACACAGTGGGTAAAACATTGTTTTCATTGATTATACCTCAAAATGTGCTTGTAAGTGGGACATCCATTACACTTGTACCAGTGATGTATCTTGGGATGAATTATTGCATGTTTCTACTTTGTTGCCGCGGGGGTATTTGTCCCGTTAGGACTGCTCTAGTTTATATGGGCCAAAGAGAAAAGTATTTTCCTTACACTTGTGTGTTTATAATGATAATAATGTATGTTTCATAATAGCAATGAAGAACAAGATAGAATTTATAATAGAAACCTCAAAAACTGTATGTTAAAATGAAATTACAACTCTGACACAATATACTAGCAATTTTCACAACTACCCCCTATCTGATACTTCCATTTAATTGATATTTTTTCATGCAAATGAACAGTCAGATAAAATGTTGCTATTTTTTTTTTTACAAACTCGTGATTGGGTATGAAGTAATTGAAATGTCAATGGTCTGTCAGTACATTATATTTTCAATATTCTTTGTAAATGTGATACTTAAGTTTCAGATGCAAAGTTTTGAGAGATCATTGAGTGATATCAATTTGGAAGACAGATAAATATACAATGATAAAAAGTTGAAATTCTTTTATATGATAATATTCTTCCCAAATACATGTATATTATTGAGTTGGTTTGTAAATTGTAGTTTTAATAACTTTCTCTCTTCATATTGCAAAAGATGCAGTTTCAGTGCTGTAGTAATTTAGAAACATGTACAGCTGATTATAAATACCAAATCTGGTTTATGTACTATATATATATATATATATATTACAGGTCATTCATTATGTTCGATATAGTGAGCCATGACCATGATGGAAGGTAAAGTATTTTTATGATAACTTGTACACAAGTAATCAAGACTTGAAGTTAAAGAGTGTCCTCATTAATTCACTTAGCCCAAAGTGCCTTTTGAACTGCTGTCGTCACTTTGAATGCCCTGTACAAACGATTCTCGTGTTTTGGTTGAACGAGTATATGGTTGCTTGGGGCTTTCTTAGATTTTGCTTGGTCAGTTTTCAAAAATTTTCTCTGAAACTAAATGGTACTTATTTTGATAATGATAAGTAGTACACTTTCTACAAACATTCCATAATTACTGCCCATCAGGCAGTAAATGTGGCCACCAATGCTATAAATAGAACATAGACATAAAACTAAAATAAATAAATTAAAAAACATAATTTTTGATTTCATAAATCTTGCACCATCTTAAGGGAGGAGCCAAAACTGCTAAAAATAGCACAATCTTTAAAAAATCTTCCTCTCTACTCCTGCAGTATGTGTAAAAAAGTGCATGAAAAAAGAGCATAAGATTATTTATGAAAATTTTAAAAATTCATTAACCTAGGGCATGGGTTGGTCCAAAATGGACATAAAGTGATAATGTATGGAATCTTTAAAATCTTCTTCTCTACATCTATGTATTAATTGTGAAGAAAGACTACATGCATAGTTAGAATGAGCCATCTATCAAAAATATGAAATTCATGACCCCAAGACAGGGGTACTGTCTCTAGAGTGAGGCCAATTAAATAACCAAACAATAACAACGATTCTAGTCCTAAAAAGTTTTCATTTCTGCATCTTTGTGTTATGAAGAAACACTATATGGATTTTGTCTCTAATGAATGAACAGAAAAACCATTTGTGATCATTTATTGAATTTTAGAAAATTGTCTCCCTTACTTTTTTTGCATCCTGAAGAAAGACTTCATGCATAATTAGAAAAAGTATTACGACCAAAAGGTGATTATAAAAGTAGATCGAAATGAAAGACATGATGAAACACATGGAAATGGAGACCTTAATGCCATTTGTTTGTTTTTCTGTTATAGCATTTTGAAATTAAGAAGTTCTATAATGTTCTCTTGTTTTCGTATCTAAGAAGTTCTAGAGGCTATTTTATCAGATAGTATAGCATCTGCACTGTGGGCAAAGGTTCTTTTTTTGTGTGATAACATTTTGAAATTAAAAAGTTCTATAATTTCCTCTTGTTCTCATACCTGTGTTGGAGACAAGGTCATCAGCTCAGATAGTAGAGCACCTGCACTGTTGGCAAGGTTCTGCCACTAAGTACTGATCAGACCTTAGAGCTTCCACTCTGTTGTATCTGGATAGGTGCAGTTTATTTACAGTAGTCGATAAACATAGAATGAACAGAAGAAATATTGGTCACAACCCATATGATTTCAGAGTTATGAACATGAATGCCATTCAGTTTATATACACAGACAGCTAATAATACAACAAAGAATCGGAGAGTGAAACTGAACTTGTATTTATCGTGAAGCATCCTCTGTGAGAGATATGCACCATTCTTTAAAAAAAATCTGACTGATCGGGGCATATTGTTTTCTCTAGTCTGTCTGTTCATTTGTTTGTCTGTTTGTTTGTTTTCAACTTTAACATTTGCCATTACTTTTGAACCATGAGAGATAGAAACTTAATATTTGGTATGCATACTCCACCAATAATGCCCTTTCAAATTACACCAAGGTCAGTGACTGTGACATTTAGAAAAATTTCAACATTGGTCATAACTTTTGAATTTGTAAAAGGTAAGGCTTTCATATTTCACATGTGTAGTCTTTATGACAAGACATTTCCATCGCTGCAATAATTTTTGAGATCCATGAGATCTAGTTGAGGGGTTTTGCTGGATGGTGTACAATATTAATTTGGAAATAAGTGCTGGTGACATGATTAGGAAGGGCATAAATTCCTCAAGTAAACAATTTAAAATCGATAATGTTTATAATGGTATCATATTGCTATACCTACCTAGTGTAAGACTTACATAATTTAGGTCTAGTCCATATGTCTGCCTGTATCTAAATGGACTTTGCTAGAATGTTTCACCATACATTTGGATGTGTTTGTTCATATACTTTGAGTAAGAGGGAAAACAACAGAACCTTTAATGCCTAGTATAGTTCAGCTAGACATACTTGTTTTATTATGCTGTGTTCATTTGTCTGTTCATTAACGATCCATGTCACTGTCATTAAAACATGACCAATGCCAGCAAGACATAATGTGAGTATTGTGCATATAGGTCTTTATAATAGAAATGTATTAAAACATCAAATGCAGCAAATGCTCATACCTTGACAACTAGCAAACTCAAGTTACAGATAAGTTCCATGGACCTATTTTATTGTATTTTGTATTTTACTAAAGAATTGGAATAACAAAATTAGTTTTTAGGATTGTTTCTATTCGTCAAGTTAAAAAAACGAAAAGGGATGGAGTGCACTTCTTGTGTATAACATTCAGTTGTGATTGACCACTTCAAAACTAATTGAAGATTTAGATGAAACTTGGTATGAGTGAAGTACTCAAGGTTCTCTACAAGGGTTGTCATACTTAAGACAGATTTTTCAAGGGTTGAATCCAGGGCAGAATGACATAGGCCCCATCGGGTAAGAGAGACAGAGAATTGTATCGTAAGAAATTATAATGTATTGATCCCATTTTGAACGAAAAGTTTGATGTGTTTACAATGGGTTTTTTTTCACATTTTCATGTATTTCTCTGATTTGTACATTGATGTACATAGCACATAATGCATTAATTTAGTGTGTGTAATCAGATTTTAAGGTAATATTTAAATTCTTTGGGGCTACAAAAATAAAACTAAGGATACCGGGTATCTTTTGAAGATTGAAGAAGGAAGGGAGATGCACTATTTCTATATAATAGTAAGTAATTATGGACTTTGATTAAATTTCACTGTAATACAGTTGTCAGGGTCTCTTGCAAGTTTTGTGTAGATGATTTCATTTGTGAAGATAAACTTCAGGAGTGATTGGAAGATATAGGCCCACTTGGGCTTCTTGTTATGAATAACTTACAGTGGTAATTTTTAAAAGTTGATGTCTTGAGGTAACCAGTTTACATATATTTACTGTCAGTGTTTTCATCTTTGTGTTTAATATGTAATTTGTCCAATGATATGCCTCAGGTCAATAAAATTTCTCAAAATTCAAAGTAACCACTAGTCACAAACTGATATTTCTGATGCTGAGATAGTATATGTATGCACTGGTACTCAGTATGAAATTTTTTAAATATTGCCTTACCGGTATATTCAGAAATAGAAATTATTATCTGCTATAAAATGCTTTAACTATTACTCATTTGAGGTAATAAGGTTAAAACTACACAATTTTATCATAGCTTTGAGTTGTGGATTATCAATTTCTGTGTGATTGATACTGAGTGGACACATTGCTCAGTGGCATTTTATCATGGCTTTGAGTTGTGGATTATCAATTTCTGTGTGATTGATACTGAGTGGACACATTGCTCATTGGCATTTTCAAAAGATGTGGGCCAGAACCAGACAAGATGTACTGTTGCCAACGGGTAAAGTATAGCTGAGTAACTATTACTAAAACAGTAACTAAAGCAGATTAAGCATTTTAGAAAACAACAACTTGAACTTTCCAATCACAGGGGGCTTGTAACATAGCCCCTGTCCCATGATCATGTCAGCTCATGATGTGTACCTACATTGTAGTTTGTAAAATATCTTTTTCAAGTGAAAACTGTTATCACAACATACTGTATTTTGAAACTATTTAGGGTGCCAGTTTTATATGAATATACATAAATCTATTGCTATAGGAAAGTAGAGCTGGAAGAGGGAGTACAGAATCATTACATGAAGTCAGTGTCCCTTTATGTACATGATGTAGTTAGTCCTGTCAATGACCATAAGGTTCTGGGCAGTCTTGCATTCTCAGAGATGTTCCAAGACTCTATTATTGATATCCAGAGAGATGGTAAGATTGTGTTTATAAATTGTGAAATAAATTTCAATTTTTATGGATTTAAAATTCAAATTTTATTTTTGTGTTTAGTTCTATTTGTTGTTTTAAAACTGTCAAGCTCTAGGAGTGCATATCGTTCACCATTATATCCTCTAGTCGTAAGTAATTTTGAACATTGTTCGTCTAAGATTCATCTTCACGGAAAGTTAATCATAGTCTTGTCTTGTCAGGTATGTGTCAAGTTATGCATTCATGTGCTATATTGATTCTAGTCCTTGACTATTTACCCACAAAAAAGTGAGGGGGTTACTTCTCCTTTGTGACCTTAAATTCCTTCTCTCACTAGTGCCGGCCCACAATGAAAGGGTAGGGTGGGGGGGAGGGGTTCGGAAAGATACTTTTCTTTACTGTTTAGGTAAAACAACGACCAACACTCTAGTTTCCTTTGCAACTCCAGAGCGCGTGTTTTGTCTTTTGTTCTGAGATTATAAATATTTTAAGTTTGTCTGTGCTCCAACATGGGCCTGCTCTTCACAATGAAGAGTAAAAAGAATACATAAAAAAAAGAAAAGAAAAGGGACCAAAGAAAATAATAATAATAATATATAAAATAAAATGAAGAGCAATGCCCATATGTACAAATATCTACTAGTATTAATCAATCGTGTATTTCATCGTAATCGCATGTAATATTTCAAAATCTGAATATGTTTATCAGAGCAACTAATAATGAGTATCATATCACATGTAATATGAATTTATTTGATTTTAAAGTCAGTTTTACTGTACTGAACCCACAAGTAGTAATTGCACTCCACAATTCGTATCATTACCTTCTTTAATTAAGAGTCCGAAATAGGTATTACAAAGAAACTCGGTATTCTCTCAGAATAATAATTATCCTTTAAATCACACTATAGGTATCTGTACAATGACCAGTCAGCTTGTCTTTACCGATTTCATTCAAATACCAATGATGCACTTTTACAACAAGTAGATTTACGGGTATAAAGAACATATATAGTTATACGTCCAGACAGGGAAGTATATATCTAAAAAATTATATATGTCCCTGCTTCAGGTGCGGCCACTATATTTTTAATTTTTATATAAAACTGCGTTCTGGCGTAAAAAAAAGATGTTTAAAAGCAGAATATTTAAAGACACATTTCAAACATTGTGTAATCAAGCAGAGGAGATTTAAAAAGATGATAAGTGATTATTAATCAAGATATCTTTAAGTCTAATTTCGCTATTTTTTATGCTTCACTGAACAAACACAATACTCATCATAAGTCGGGATAAAAAAGTTAAACAGGTCGCTGCCTTTTTAGCACCACCTATATACGTGGTCAATATGGCCGATTTACAAAGACCACGTCCACTCCTGTCCGCGCCTTTACACGCCCAAATCCATTGTCCACGGTACATGCATGGTAGAGTAAAATACAGTTCATCTGTTTGAGATATTGGCATGAATATGAGATCATATGTGAAATAATAAACAAATTTTCACTTGAGTATAGATTTCTTTATCAAATTGATTGATATCAGAAAGTTGGATTCATAGTCTTTTATGATCACAAGATGAAGTACGGCAGTTTATTGAAATACCATATTCTTATCTTTTTCTTCTAAAATTCACATTTGAAATACGACATTTCAGACAACAGAACAAATTTCCTGCATACTACAGTAAATCAAAGGTTTAAGGTTCAACACAAATAATTTTTAAGATACCTGATTTCAAAACCTTCATAATTAAAACCTACAAACACACTCCAATTCATAGACTGCATAAACACTCATAATCCTGCAGTAAGTCAAAATATTTTCATAGATTTTCATTTAATTGACTCTTCCATTCATGTGCGAAAAATCGTTAAATCAAATGACGTCACAATACTATACACCTCGGTCACATACTCGGACAAACATTGAAAATGTATTGTAAAGTCACAAAATTCAATAGATATTCCGCGAAAGTGATGGGTCAATTACATAAAAAAGACACAAAAATCTTATTCAATTCTTAGATCTTTGAAGGTGTAATGTTGTAATTTACAAATAGACTCCTGATTGCAAGTTGTATAATTATCACTTTATATGTTCATGTAGTATTTTCTTCATATCGTACGTTTTATTCACTAAAAATTAGTGTAGAGTCAAGTGATTGAGGTACATGGCACTGATAGGAGCTACTTCTTCACACTTATTTTTGATTTCTACAAGTCTTTAGTAACAATCTGAAATAGTTGCAGCTACTTCATCATTTATCGTCCAGCCCCCATGATATTTATGTGTCCCATGAGGCTATACATGTATACTAAATTAGTGATACCTAAATTATTTTACAATTGTAAAACATAAATGACTATTGTATTTTGTATTCTTTTATAAGTACCTAAACCATTTTTTTCCAAATTGTACCTTTAAAATAGGAAAGGCGAAACACGAGTCAGGTGCAATACTGTATGTTATATAAAGATTTGATGAACTTCCACAGACTAATATAAATTTGATCAAATGTGGCAGAAATGAAGTGTTCAAGGTGTGTTGCAAGTGTTTTATTTTTTAAGTCAAATCCATCAAAGAATGAATTTAGGGCAGGCAACATAGACCTTCATTTGATAAACTTCTTCTGTAGAGTCACAGAATAAATCAACAAACTAAATGCATCAGAGTAGTGTAGAAGGATATCTTATGAAGTCTGGTTGATTTATGTTCAGTTCCAAAATAATAAGTTTTTATGTTTGTTTATTTCATTGAAGGTTGTTTATGATGCATTAGTTTTATGTACATAATTTATTTAAGACATAATTGTAATTGTACAGAATTTGAATGCAAATCTGATTCTTATAATCTAGTCTTAAACTGTTCCTTACTTCTACAAAACAAATGGAAGATTTTGATGAAAATAGGCATGAATGAATGTCCCTTCCAAACACTTTTTGGCAGATTCTGCCCAGGAGTTGGTGCATCATTTGGCAAAGCAGATTCAGAAAAGGTGGAAAACTGAATGCATGACAACGTTTTAGGATGACTTGAGATTTATGAAAATTGTTACTCTCATTTTAGAACATTCTTATGTTTTAAATTTCTCATGGGCTCAAATTGCTCAGGTGAACAATATAGGCCCATCTGGAGCTTTTGGGGTTTTTAAAACTTGTCAGAAACTTTCAAATGTAAAATATGAATAACAGTTGCAGTGATTTAGAAATGTATAGTATAATTTTGATTAATTTTGGTATTTCAATATGTATTTTCAGAACAAAGTAAGTATCCTTTTTGAGACAAAGTGCATCTGCATGCTTGTATAGCACATAGTTATATACTTAATTACTTATAATATCACTGGCCCTTTGTGTACTGTCTATCTGTGTTTATAATTTTTAAGTACAAAAATTGTTTATTTACACATATTGTACCATTACTATAGATTTTCCTTAACCAAAATTAATTCTTAGACATTTGTAGAATGTTTTCCTGATTTTTTTTCATATTACTTTTTATGATTTGTATTAATTTCTTGTAAATCTTTATTAAAGGCAATTTTGATCATAGCCATTTCTACTAAGTAGGAAAAAAAACAGTGACAGAATAAAAAATTCAAGAAAGAATGTAATGTATTTTGTAAGAGAGAAGGAATAAAAGAATGTTTGTATTCAGTATGATGAGATTGGAAAGAATAAAAGGGATGTATGTTCAGTATAATGAAGAGGGGGAGAAGAAAGGGATTGGTGTTCGATATAAGGAAGTGGGATGGAGTAAAAGGGCCTTTTAGTTTTAAGAATTATCAGAATTGGAAAAGAATACAGAGATTTTTATTCAGTATAATGAAGTTGGAAAGAAGAAAAGGGATTTGTGTTCAGCATGATAAAGAAAGAAGGAGTAATGGAATTTGTGTTCAGCATGATGAAGTGGCAAAGAACAAAAGGGATATGTATTCAGTATGATGAAATATAAAGAAAAAAAGGATTTGTGTTCAACATGAGGAAATAGGAAAGAATTAAAGGGATGTGTATTCAATATATTGGGGAGTATCCAGTTAATTGCAAAGGATGTTGTGCCAAGAAAAATTACAAAAAAATTTAAAATAGCCCTATTCAGTCTTTAATGTGTATGCACAATGTTAACTACACTGTTATTCATTTGCATGAGTTTCATCCCTTTGCACTTATTTATTTCATTTTGATGCTATGAATATTACACAGAATTTTCATTATTGTGTCACTTGTGAAGCATGATTTTATGTAAGGATCACTTTGGTCCGCTTCTCTCCATCACACCTATATTAACTATCTTTGCAGAGGACACATATACTCTTTTTATTACTTGAGGATATTAATATACTTTCTATTATTTAATGTATGACAAAATTTGTTAATGGTCGTTTATAGTGAGCCCATGATAAAGTGACATGTGTTTATAAGGTCTAAATATGTTATGAATCGGGGATGAAAGTGTAGTTATACCCCCCCACAAACGAAGTAGACACAATAAGAAAAACTTTGTCCGCACCATAAATTCTCACCCTGTGTACAGATTTCAGTAATATGTCACAGAATTGTTGCTTAGGATCCAAGTGTGTGTCATGACCTTGAACCAAGGTCATAGGTCAAAGGTCAAGGTCATAATAGACACAATAAGAAAAACTTTGTTCGGGCCATATCTTATCACTCTGTGCACAGATTTCAATAACATTTCACAGAATTGTTGCTTAGGATCCAAGGGTGTGTCTTGACTTTGAATCAAGGTCATAGGTCAAAGGTCAAGGTCACGATAGACACAATAAGTAAAGCCTTGGCCGTTCCATAAATTCTTCCCCTGAGCATGGATTTCAATAATATTTCACAGAATTTTTGCTTAGGATCCAAGGGTTTGTCACGACTTGAAACCAAGTTTATAGGTCAAAGGTCAAGGCTATAATAGACACAATAAGTAAAACCTTGTCTGGGCCATAACTTCTTCCCCTGTGCATAAATTTCAATAATATTTCACAGAATTGTTGCTTAGGATCCAGGGGTGTGTCATAACCTTGAACCAAGGTCATAGGTCAAAGGTCAAGGCCATAATAGACACAATAAGAAAAACTTTGTCCAGGCCATAACTTAGGATCCAAGGGTGTGTCATGACCTTGAATCGCAGTCATAGGTTAGAGGTCAAGGTCACAATAGATACAATTGGTATAACCTTGTCTGGGCCATAACTTCTTCCCCTGTGCACAGATTTCAATAATATTTCACAGAATTGTTGCTTAGGATCTGAGGGTGTGTCATGACCTTGAACCAAGATCATAGGTCAAAGGACAAGGTCACAATAGACAGAATGGGTAAAACCAGGGTGTCATTGATTATACCTCAAAATATGCTTGTAAGTGGGACATCCATTACACTTATACCAGTGATGTATACTGGGATGAATTATTGCGTGTTTCTACTTTGTTGCTGCAGGGGGTATTTGTCCTGTTAGGACTGCTCTAGTTATTGATTAATCACAATTACTTTGTTAGTCAGAATGAGAGAAATCATTACAACCCTGGATTGGTTTTTATATGCCTGCATAAAAATGGGGGCATATTATGCTATACTGCTGTCATCTGTTTGTTTGTCTGTTTGCACCATATTGTGTATGTATCTCTTCCTAAACCGTTTACTGAATTTTGTTGAAACTCACTAAAAAGGAAGTTCACATTATGAAGATGTGCATATTGAACAGGAATTTTCATATCTCCTCAAAATTTAATACAACTGTAGTTGGTGTGTTTATGAAAAGAGGGGGAGGGGGAGGTGTTATCAACGTGGGAAATGATGAATGCACATAGAAGATCAATTAACCAACAAACAAAAAATGAAGAAGAAAACTGAACTATTTTACCAATATCAAAGGTAATCTTAATTTACCACTGTTGGATTAAATATTTAGTTCTAGTTCGTATGACATCTAGGATAATAAAACGCTGGTGTATCATGTTCTTGTTTAGTAGTGCCTTAGATACCATTAAGGGCTTTATTAACTAAAGAAGTTATGACAAATTAGAAGTATTTAACAACACATTAAACCGATATTTGCAGAAATAACTGATTTTGTGGTAGTGATTCATTTATTTTTGCTATTTGGGGGGTTGTAAAAACTGCATTTATTTTAGAGTATCCAGGTAAATTGTTCATTAATTCAGGAGTCCAAAATTTATTATTTTTTGTAAGTTCTTTAGTGAAACAAACACCAGGATTTGCAGCTATATCTTTATGATTCTGTAATGATAATTTGTGTAATGTTTGAAAACTAGTGTAAATTCTAGTGATTCATTCATCTCACAGCTTTAAAATATTTAAAACAAGTGACTATTTAAAGATGTACAAATTTTGCACTTGTAAAGGGGTAAAATAATTGAATTGAATTTGATGTGTGGGTTCTATAGGTATAAGACAATCTAATTTTGGTTAAATGTTAATCCTTTTGAATGAACGCATGTGAAGATTGACTCTTGTAGTGATCCTGTGTGATAAACTTATTTCTTTCTTTAGATGGTACTCAAAGATATGACTTTGAAGTTTTGTTCCTTACCAGTAGTATACCAAGATTTAAATCATGGAGGGTAAGCTCTTTTAGTGGCATCTTATGTATTACTTCTGTCTGTTTATCAAATTAAAATAAATATTTCAATCTTATGGTCTCTGGAAAATGCAAGAATTAGTCTTAAGCATTTTCTGAATGAATTTTGATTAATTTACTTTTCTGTAATTTTAAAAGTTATAGGAGACCATATCACAAGTTCTTGCGAAATTTTAAAGTATTTTTCTTAAGTTTTACCTTGATAGAATATGTCTTTGAACTTCAATATGCAGGATATGAAATGTTTTTTTTGGTATTTTCGATGATATATTTTCATATATTTAACAATTTTCAGTTCAGGTTACCTCTTTTTACAAAATCTGAGGTTGAAAGTTATGAAAAATCCTTAAAAATTTAAGTATGCAGATTACAAAATCTTTTGTTGTATTTTGGAAGGAAAAATATCTTCTTAGATGTAAAAATATCCAGTTCAGGTGTGAGTTTTACCGTACTAAAGGTTGTAAGCCCATTCGTAGACGTAAACTTTGCTAAGAAATATTTGTCTCCTCCCTAAATAGTTCCAAACCAATCTAATTACGTATGAACGTAGACTTCAAGAAAAATTCAATTGACGTAGACGTAAATTTAGTCGGAAAGTTCTGACTACATCCACATAACCTTTAGTAAAACTCACTCCAGGTTTCCCCTTTTTACAGAATCTAGCATTGAAAGGAAAGAAAAAATCCTTTAAAATTTCAGAAGACCTTTCATGAAATGACTTAATAAGCTAAATTTCAATTTCTATTGTTTCTGTTGAGAATATGACGAAATAGCTTGAAGCAGTATTTTTATGCCCCTGGATCAATATATTGTGTGCATACTGTTTTTGACCTGTCTGTCTCTTTGTTTGTTTGTTTGTCTGTCGTCAACTTTAACCTTGGCTATAACTTTTGAACCATGAGGGATAGACTTCATATTTGGCATGCATACTCAACTAATAAAACCCTTTCAAATGACACCATGATTGATGACCTTTTGACCTTGACAATGACCTTCATGCTAAAAATAACATTTTGGACTTTGGACTATAACTTTTGAACAACGAGGGATAAAGACTTCATATTTGCCATGCGTACTCAAATAATGAAGCCCTTTCAAATGACACCAAGGTCGATGACCTTTTGACCTTGACAATGACCTTCATGCTAAAAATAACTTTTTGGACTTCAGTGCCGCCAGGGGCATTAGTGTTTCACAGACACAGCTATTATTTACTATCTGTTTTTCTCCATCAATAGTTCTACTAAGACCAGTCAAGGTTATACAGTATTCCTTGTCCATCATTCATCTTACCATTCTGCGATAAACAAGTTTGTGATTACTATCCTTTTATCTACTTGAATGTGTCCGTGTGTGCTTGCCCACATACACCACTATGAATAAAAATTACCTCATGATTGTATATAAAAGGGTATTATTCCTAATTGTGTACTTGTGTTTCAAACTGAGGTCTGATCCCTGGGGAAGGGGAAAACAAACAGAGTATAAACACATTGTATGCTCTTGTCCTTGTAAAGCATTATAGATACATATTATCTGGCACTAGTACATGAAATAGTACCACTTGTAGTTGTGCACCTTGGTTTTGAGCAGGTTGTTTGTCACTGGGAAGGGGAGATTAAGAAAGTGGAAGAGGGAGGGGTTGAAAAAATTTTGTCCACATTTCTAAACTATCATAGTTACATATGATGGGATGATGATGGTACAGGGAAGGATATTACTTATACATTGGTTTCAAATTAAGTGGAGGTCTGGTCCCTTAAGAATGGTCAAATGGAAAGGTATGACTTACATTTCTGCATGACGGCAGTATATTAGTAATGAAGTATAAAAAGTATCAATACTGTGACTATAGATATGCATGGAGAAGCCGTCTCTAAAATATTGATACATTTATTCAACCTAAGAAAGAAAAATAATTTTCATGTTGAATGATTAATGCAAGAAGTTAAATGATCTTATTGTTCTCCCCAGGAAAATCACTTCAATGTATAATTTTTTTTCACAAGTTCCCTTGTTCACAATATTATGTCATTTAAGATACATATGTCCCCAATTTATAGACAGTGTTCTAAGATACTTGCATTGTTAGAGGAAATCCCGGATAAATCTAAGTTAATTAATAATAGTGCAATTAAAATCGAAAAAAAGTGATCATATATTAAACAATGTTTCACTTGTTAAGTGTAAAATTCAAATCAATTTCCAGCCACTGCTAATACCATGCTATGCTGACAGTATATCATCAAACTGTGAGCCATTCTCTCCAAGCAGATCACTCCTAATGCATTGATTTTGTGTATTTTAACTAACTTTATGAAAATAGATTTAACCGGAAGAAAATCTGAGTACAAATAAATGTAATTAGAAAGAAATCTGAGTACCATAATAATTTCTTGGATGTTTTGCAATTTTTTTAAAGATTAAAATTAAGAAAAGGAAGGGATATATTTCATTTATATATAGTATTGAGCCCATAGCTTAAGTAAACTATTGTGATCACTCCTCATCTGGTGCTGTCTGTTTGTCTGTCTTTCTGATCAATGTAAACTTTTCATACTTTTGACTTCTTCAGATTTAGATTTTGATTAATCTTGAAAGGGTTGAAGTACTCATGGACTCAAGTCAAGAGTTGTTGTCTCAGATTTGTCAAGAGAACATGAGCAGGCGAACATGGGTTTAAGTATGTACTCTCAAATGATTAACTTCTTCAGTCATTTTGCACATTTTCAGGTAATTTCTTTGATTTTTTTTATGGTAAGTTGCTTATGATAAATTAATTTTGTGTCTAACTCACTAGTTTATGTGATTTTAATGAAATGATTGTAAATATAAAGATTTTCAATGCCAAAAATAATGGTTGGATTTTTTTGTACAATTTGTTAATAAGATTAAATCAAGATTATAAATAAAAGGTAATAGCAGGGGAGAAATTTCTGAATACTCTTATAAAACTCCACATTCTGATACTCACCATGTGTCCCATTTGCTGAAAGTACTCAGGTAAGCATAAAAGACCCTTTTGGCCTCTTGTTTTCAGTTAATCTCATTTTCAGGTGTTATTGCCCTTTAGTAAATGTTATATGGATTTGAATATTTTTATACAGAATTGTTGCTCAGGACTCAAGGGTGTGCCATGACCTTAAACCAAAGTCATATCTGCAAGGTGAAGGTTGCAGTGCTTATGTCCGTCAAATTCTTGTCTGGGTCATAACTTTTAGATGCATGCATTAATTTAAATAATATTTCACAAAACTGTTGCCGAGGACCCAAGGGTGTGTCATGACTTTTAATTAGGGTCATATCTGCAAGGTCATGAATTTGAATAATGTTTCACGGAATTGTTGCCCAGGACCCAGGAGTGAGTCATAACCTTGAACCAAGGTCATTTCTGCAGGGTCAAGGTCTCAGTGCATATGATGTGAAAATGTTTGTTTGGGCCATAACTTTTTACCCCTTGCATAGGTTTGAATAACATTTCACAGAATTGTTGCACAGAACCTATGCGTATGTCATGATAATGAACCGAGGACATATTTGCAAGGTGAAAATGACAGTACTAATGTTTCCTGCTTCAGTTTCAGGGGGTATTTTCCCATTAGGACAGCTGTAGTTGTAGTTGTTTTGATGATATTTTACACGAAGGTTTTTTTTTTAAGGATATTTGATAGAAAACGTGTGAAGAAAAAACAAAAAACTTGTGATCAAAAGTATCCTTCACGGCTGCCAACTTAGAAATATAAGAAATATAAGTTTTGTCCCTTATTTTGTAACTTTTAGATAAAACTTCACAGGAATGGTGATATATGACTATGGTAATATTACTAAGCAGAACAAAATGTAATATGCAATATGGATGCCAAGTCAAATTAAAAATCTTAGACTTTGATTTTCTCCCTTAGTTTTATAGCAATTTTTATGAAACTATACAGGAATGACCTACTCATGTAAATACTAAGATAAAAAATACATGCAATTCCAGCAATTTCAATTCACAGAACATTTCAATCCTTTTGTTTGATTATAGTGGTCAAGAGAAAATCTCGTTAAAATGAGAACAAAAGTTTAACACAGTCTCTCTAGTAACTGGACCAGTAAAGCTGAGAAATTGATAATGTCTCTGGTCCTTTTTTTGTACAGTTCTGTACAGTTCAATACCTAGTAACACTCTTAGGTACTTATTGTGTATTGATGTGACAGGTCAGAAAACCAACAGAGGAAATCCCCACCTCAACAAAGCAGATTGATACTCTGACAGAATACGGAAAACAGTTGATGTCTGCAGAAATGGTACACTATAGCTCAGAAAGAAATATTTTTAATCAGGGCATTGAAGGTATTAAATGATAAAATATTTATAATACTCATAGTCTTTGTGTAAGAAATGAAAAATATTATACAATTGTCAAAACCATTGCTCAACAGCTTTCCAGATACCTCAACAATTAATGACATTATGTTTTGAATAAAGAGAAGAAGGGTGGTAGATATAGTACAGTTTACTCTCCTTTACTCAAACATAGATAACTTGAATTTTCTGTAGCAAAGAAATGTTCTGAAAATTCCAATTTTACAATGTATTTTCTATACATTGATAAATATGCCTAGTTCCAAATTCTCGCAACTCAAACTCTTTTACATGGTCCTTTCATGTTCAGTTATTAAAAGTTTACTGTACATGGTTTTCTTCTGACCAAAAATATGAATTAGCTTAACGTTTTTACCTCATGACCTCCATCTTGACCTTTAGATAGTATTTAAACCTTAACATGTAACTTTTGAAATATTCTCGCAGGGAAAATATAAATCCTGCAAGGATTGTAAGTGAATTTGTCCTCTTTTTACGCTTTAACCAGTATATTGTTGATTTATTGAGTAAATAAAACGAGAAACTGAAAATATAAACAGCATCATAAAGAAGTTTGCATCACCTTCTGGTGTCTTCTATATGTCTCTTATAGTTGTACATTTTAATATGTTTCAGCTGAACTATTTGTGTTTGAACAAGCAGTAGTTTTGTGGACACAACACATGGGGAGGGTAGTCTTGGACAAGAATAATGTCAAAGGACTACGATTTTATGATGCAGTAAGTTTCGGAAAATAATTAATTGTTGATGTATTTAGAAAATACATGAGAACAAAACTTTATATTTTTATAAGTTTACTTGCTGTAAATATAGAAATACATGTATTAAAAATCCCACGTTAAAAAATGCATATGTCAAAACAGCATTAATTATGTAAGTATTCTCTAAAACTAGTACATGTATTTATTGAAAAATTTGTATTTGTGTATATGTAAGACAAAATGCTCATAGGGAAAGTATTTATTGACAAAATATAGTATCGGAATCACATTCTGAAAACAGTTTTCTGGATTTCTCTCTTCCTTCCATACTTGACTGTGAATTATATAGAATCTTTTTATTTGGGGGAGAGGGGCGAGTTCAGTCAAAATGGAAGAAATAGTTATATATATATATATATATATATATATATATATATATATATATATATATATATATATATATATATATATATATATATACATTTATTGATCCCTTGAGAAAGCAATTAGTTCTATTAAAATGATTAAAATGTCTCTGCTACAAAGTACATTTTGAAGATGGTGGGGAACATGCTTGTTATTAGCTTGCCAGGATGAATGTCCGGAGAGCTAATATCATACCCCCATCAACATTGGCGTCATTGTAGTAGTTGTTGTCATCCTAGTCGTCAGTAGACAAAAACTTTAACCTGTATCATAACTTTAGAACCATTACAGACCAAACTTTTAACCTTGACCTTGAAGTTTGACCTGCTTTTAAAAACTTTAACCTTGGTCATAACTTTTAAACAGTAAGAGATAGGGCTTAAATATTTCATGTGTGTATTCTTTTTTACAAGACCTTTCATTACGTATCAAAAGTTTTTTATGTTTTGACCTTGACCTTGAAGATTGAGCTACTTGGACAAAAACTTTAACTTGGATCATAAATTTAAAATGATTCGAAAGAGAACTTTAATATTTCACATGTGTATTTCTTGTGCCAAGACCTTTCATTGGGTACAAAATGGTTTTACCTTGATATTTGACCTACTTTTAAAAACCTTTAACCTTAGTCATAACTTGTAAACAGTAAGAGATAGGGCTTAGATATTTCATGTATGTATTCCTTGTGATAAGGCCTTTCCTTACATATCAAAATTTTTTTGCAATTTGACCTTGATCGTGAAGATTGACTTACTTACATAAAACTTTTGTTATTTCAATTTAGTTGCCACCGGTGAGCTTTGTTGTCTTCTGACAATTCTTCTTTTTCAGGATTCTCCTCGCACAGTTGGTGTTCTGCTGATTGACATTAAGCTAACAACTAGGCACTCCATACCAGAACATTTACAAAGCGCAGAAAACACAGTCTTCATAACGTTCATACCCAAATCAAAGGCATACAAACTCATGTATCAAGAGGTATGTTAGCATGTTACTACTGCATATATATTTGAAAATAGAGAGCTTAAACTGGAATTAATGTAGACCAAAAAATAGATCTATTGTATTTACTTCCTGCAAAACTAAAACACAGGTTCTGGTGTGATGTACATCCAAGATATCAAATGATGCTTGACATGTGTACAGTTATATGTTAACTGTAGTACTAGTAATTGAATAAATACACAACCCTCGATTAAAAAAAATCCCAACATTCACCAATGGTATTCCAATATTTGCATACTTATTACTCTATGTAAAAGAGGGACGCAGCAATAAGTAGAATACATAGATTCCCCTTAATTTTCACAATGGCATTTGATTGGTGTTATGAAGCTGAAGGGAACTAAAATAGTTTATAAAAATAGTATGTTTATTTATATTTCAAACTAATGACTCAAAATAAGTTTTGCATAAGTATAAAAGTAACTGAGTTACACAGCTTTTAGTAGGTCATAACATCTATGAAATCACTGAATGCTTTATAATACTGTACTGTATGTTTACAGCGTTGAGGCTGACTTTCAGATGTAATTACTCTGGCATTAATTGTTATACCTTCATTAGACTTTTTATGAACATTTTAGATATAGAATTAAATTTATCATGACAGTTATAGTTATGCATAGCCAAACTTACTGTAGACAGTATGCGTCATTGTAAGTTCTTAAGGAAGTGGGGTGTAAATTCAATAAAGATATTTTGCTTATTTTGACTGGAAGTGTTAAATGTTTTTACTTTATTATAATTTATGAATTCAAAACATTATTCCATAATTTTTTCACAAACTGTCATGGATCAGATGTTTTGTAAAATGGAAAGTAATGTGAAAATGAGTCTCCTGAAAAGGGACATTTCAGTGGCTTCAGAGTGTATGCCTCTTAAAATACATTTATCTTTACAAATCCCAATAATCTTTTACAATTAATAGATATTAAGATATGCTCTCAAGTAATGTAAATACCAAGGCTTAGTGAGCCAAGCGAGGCTTTACCTTAACTATAGTTTTCACCTACGACAGATTTCTCTATTTAGTTTTTTCTAGCACCCTAGTAATTAATCTTGTTATTATCAGGGAGGTAGTTCTTGGGATCAGTTCTCACAAAGGTTGAATGGCAGATCAATCTAATTCATATTTGTAAAGATGAAATTTGGTATTTACTTTCAACAAAAAATGAAAGAAATTTAATGACAGATAATTTTCAGATGGCTGTGTAGTATAATACTTTAAGTGTTTGGTTTGTTTAGTTTGATTCTTGCTCTAAATTACACCCACATTATTGCATTATATGGTGACACATCTATCTGATGCCAAACACAGAAATTTGGACATTTGCAACAAACCCACCAGAAGCAGTGAGAGATCTTTTAGGTTTACCATGACAAAGGATCTCGGGTTTTCTCTGTCTCACCCGAAAGACAGGATATTGACACTTCACTTGTGGGACCCAAACACTGGGCCTCTCTTTTATGATCTAAGCAATTAACTAAGTGAGGTCTGCTGGCTTTACCTTAAATGTAATTTTCATTCAGCACCCACTTCTGCAGGTTTTGTTTTAGTTTTTTTGTTTTTTTTTTCTGCAGGTGACATTAAACATTCCTATAAATAGGAATGGAATTGTCACTCATGACATATCAAAATAAAATTGCTGTTATTTTTACTACAAGAATTTTTCAGTCTCCAAATAATTCCGTTATGTTTTTAATTAGTGGAAGATTTTGAGAAAACAACTGATATGCTGTAGATATCCCTAAATACATGTAAGAGATAACCAGTTTTCATTTAGTATATTTTTGAAAATTATACATAATCAATGTTACTCATAAAATAAATCATTTAATGTAACAAAGTTTGAACTAAATGCACAGTATCTTTTGTATTTTTTCAAGGTATTACCATCATGGAAGAGTGGTGATAGCGAACTTCCAGCAGTAGAGAAAATTAGCACTTTACCTAAATCCTTCATTCCAATGTAAGTACTGTTTAGGCCACCAAGTCCATACACCTGAAAAATTCAGATGATTTGAATATTTCCAAAGAAATGGTCATGGGAACTTTTCTAGATAAACTAAATTGTAAATACCGTCACTTGACACATTGGTAATATTATCTGTTAATTCTAACCAAATTCACTTTAAATAGGACATTTATGACAATAAAATTCCACAAGTCAAGATTATTTAGGCTAGGTTATTTCCTTATCAAATTTTACATTGTCACAGTATTGTCATTTTATTATTAATTCTTTAATATCTGATATCTTTTAATACTTGTGAGAAAATAATGTGATAGACATGTTGAAGAATCCATGTGGTAATGTTAGAAATCTTAAAAAAAAATGAGGTTTTTGTAGCACATAGGTTTTGTAGTTCAGACAGCAATAAAGATATGTAATAGAAGAATCAGTCATATAATTCCTTTTTCAGTAATGCATGTACTATACATTAATGTACAGGAAAACTTCGTCTAATAATGCCAAGAAATGCAGTAATATTCTTTCATTTGTTTAGCGTATGTATGTGAAGAACCACAAACTTAGGTCAGCAAAGTGGATTATACTTTTTTAGCTCACCTGAGCCAAAGGCTCAAGTGAGCTATTGTGATCAATCACCGTCCGTCGTCCGTCGTCCGTCCGTCGTCCGTCGTCCGTCGTCCGTCGTTAACTTTTCACATTTTCGACTTCTTCTCCAGAACCACTGAACAGAATTTGATGAAACTTGATAAGCATGTAGTACTCATGGTCCCCTACAAGTGTTGTTGTTTTTCGTCCGGATTCATCAACAGGTGGCGCCACCACAGGCAAAAGTAGGTCAAAGAGGGTACCCTCCTTTGACAAACTTCTTCTTCAGACCGGGGGCATACAGAGACAAACCGAATGCATAGGAATGATCTAGAGGGATGTGTGAAGAAGTGTTGTTATTTTTGGTTCCGTTCCGAAATCAAATTTTGGACGTTTTTTTGACGTTTTTTTGTACTTGGTAGTTTTAATGCAGAAAAGAGGTATTTTTTTCTTTTAGTAAACATTGATGCATTAATTTGGTTTAATTTGATCATTTTGATGGTAAGAAATACTACTGCGAAGAAAATTTTTCAATATTTTATGTTTTGGATTTTTTATGAATTTTTTAAGACTTTCAAGAAAAAGGGGGGTGGGATAATTGGTGTAAACATTTCACAGTTTGAACTTTTTCTTCGGAACCACTTGCTGGAATTCAATGAAACTGGGCATGCATCAAATACTCAAGGTTCTCGACAAATGTGGTCATTTTTGTCAGGATCCATGAACAGGTGGCACCACCACAGACAAAAGTAGGTCACAGAGGGTACCCTCCTTTGACAAACTTCTTATTGAGATCAGGTGCATACAGCGACAAACCGACTGCATAGGAATGATTTAGAGGCATATGGGAAGAAGTGTTGATATTTTTGGTTCCATTCCGAAATCAAATTTTTGACGTTTTTTCATTTTTATTTTGGACTTTGTTATTTTAATGCATTAAAGAGTTATTATTTTCTTTTAGTAAACATTGATGCATTCATTTGGTTTCATTTAATCATTTCTATGGTAAGGAATGCTGGTGCGAAGGAATTTTTTCAATATTTCGATTTTTTAATTTTTTATGAATTTTTTAAGACTTCCATGAAAAGGGGGGGGGGGGGGACAATTTTTCATATCTTCAACTTGATCTACAGAACAACTTGAAGGATTGTGATAAAACTGGGTAGGATGCAAATACTCATAGTCCTTTTCAAAGGTTTTGTTTTTTGTGCGGATCATCCAAATTGGTTAACAGATAATGCCACCATGTCTAAAAGTAGGTCTCACAATGGTACATATACCACTTGGTAATTAAAATATGGAGAGTAGCGGTTCAAATCCAGCTGTGGTCAAAAAAATTTTTTTTTTTTTTACACATCTAAATAAGTTTTTAGATGTTTCTCAAACTCAACATATGAAATTAGGAATTTTACGTTTAAGACTTCCAAAAAAAAAAAGGGGGGGGGGGGGTGTTTTGGCCATTTTTCACATTTTCAACTTTTTCTACAAAACTGTTTGAGGGATTTTAATAAATCTTGGTAGAAATAAGTCACTTATGATCCTCTTCAAATTCTGTTGTTTTCGTCCAGACCTCTTTACAGGTGGCGCCACCATAGTCAAGAGTAGGTCACAAAAGAGTTCCCTCATTTAACAATATTCTTTTTCATACGGGCTGTATACAGAGACAAACAGAATGCATAGAAATGATCTAGAGGGATGAGTGAAGATGTATTGTCATTTTGGTTCTCTTCCAAAATCAAATTTTAGAATTTTTTTCGACATTTCTTTGGACTTGGTGATTCAATGCAGAAAAAAGTGTCATATTTCCTAGTTAATTGATAATGATGATTTCTTATGGACTATTGTGATCATAATTATGGTAAGGATTGTTACTTTGAAAGAATTTTGTCAATATCTCAATTTTTGGATTTTCTGTGAATTTTTTAAGACTTCCAAATGAGGGTGTATAGGAACAATTCAATCACATTTTTCACTTCTGCTGTTATACCACATGAAAGATTTTAATGAAACATGGAATACATGAAGTACTAAAAGTCCTCTATCAATTTGGTAAATTTCATCCAAATTGGTTAACAGATAATGCCACCATGTCTAAAAAGCAGTTCTCACAATAGTACATATACCACTTGGTAATTGAAATATGGAGAGTAGCGGTTCAAATCCAGCTTTGGTCAAAATTTTTTTTTCATTTCTTTACACATCTAAATAAGTTTTTAGATGTTTCTCAACACTCAACATATGAAATTAGGCAATTTTAAGTTAGATCTGGACAATATTTGAAACAATTGTTGTTCATGACCCAGACTTGAAATCAGTCAACAAAAGGCCCCACCTAAAGAAAATGACTAACTTGTTGCCCTGAATGACTTCTTGCAGAGACAAAGGAAATGCTTAATATCAAAATCACCTGAATGGATGTGCAAAAAAGTGTTGTTTTTTATTCTAGCCTGAAATAAAATTTGACATATTTTCAACATCTGTGTTGACTTAGTCACATTAATTCAAAAATAAATGAATTCTCCTTCATGCATGACTGATAATCTAGGTACTCAGGTGAGCGATATAGGCCCACTTGGGCCTCTTGTTTTCAATTATTTATTCCTTAATTATAATTTTATAATGAAAAGAAACTATAACAGTATTTAATTACATGTATAATAAAGCAGTATGGTGAAATCACAATGTTTAACTGAGAAAAGATCTTGTACTGTATTTAGTGTAATAGATTTATTTGTACAATAGATATGTATACAGAATATTTACATTCCATTACAATGTAATTAAAATAGACATACAATAGCTAGTACTTTTTCACCAAGCTTTATCAATTGAGAAATGTTTCATGTATCTCTTTATGTCTCTATAGGCATACACAGCAGCAGAATAAATTGAATAGTCAATTCCCTATCATGTCATCCTATCAAAAGGCAGTAGGCCTCTTCTCCAATCTCAACAAGTAAGATCATTTTCTTAGTCAAGGGACACTTGAAATCATTAATAATCTTGATGTTCATAAGAATCTTTTACCTTTGCTGTATGTTTACAGATATATCAAATATTTTACATCATCATAAGTACCAATGATCAGCCTGTAAGATGGCAAACTGGACTTCATTTTTCAAGTGTACCAATCATGTGTGCAATAAAAGAAGGATAACAATCACATTGATTGTCACAATTACATGAATGACTTGACACAAAATGTTTTTGAAAAGTCAGTACCTATGATATTTCCTTCGTATTTGTTTCTTCTTGTCTTTAATTTTGTGTCATATGGTCTCGTCATTTAAATAAATGTCTTGGGGTATATTCAAAACTATGATAATATCTTTACATTCTAGAAGTTTTAATGAAAAAAACTGTGTTGACTGATAGTGTGCTTCAAGTTTCCTCATCTTTTTCTAATTTGTTGCATCAAATTTAAATTTGTTGAAATAAATAATCACTTTTTTAGGGTAACATTAAGTTTTTTTATGCCTGGGAAAACTTTGTCAGTTGACATTTCTGCCAAGGATGGCAATACTTCCTTGCAGTGAAAGGAAACCTAAGCCCTGTAAAAAGTGTTAGTGATTCAACGTATTGTACATTTTGTACTATGCATGCTGACACTTTCCAGGTTTATGATTCATTTTGCTGTCTGCAGTGTCATTGATCAGCCTGTAGTACATATTGTACTATGCATACTGACACTTGCTGTGTGTTCCATGGTTAATGACTCGGTATGCTGTCATCAGTGTCAGTGATCAATCTGTAGTACATATTGTACTATGCATACTGACACTTACTATATGTTTCCAGATTTATGACTCATTTTGCTGTCAGTAGTGTCAGTGATCAACCTGTGGATGAAACATTGATTCCCATTCTTTTGAACAAAACCATTGAAGTAGTCCAAAGTCCTGTAGTAGATGGAGTTACTGAAGTTAATACCAAGAAATTCAAAGGAGTATGATTTCTTCACCTCATTTTCATTAAAAATGTTAAGAGCTCTTTTGTCTTTGGTATATTTTAGGTGTACTAATTATTATCAGTATGTAATATGTGAGAAACTTGAACATGAATTTACCAAAAGAGGAAAACAAGGAAAACAAAAAACAAAACAAAAAACAATAAAAAAAAAAATAAATAAATAAAACGCCTAGAGACAAACAAGTAACAGATTCTATTAATCTTGATGCAGAATTTGGCTTAATTCACTCAGCAATAAATATGAATAACTTTTATGCATATTTCATCTTTCAAATTATTAAATTTACCTCTTGTTATTTTGATTTCTAATTATAGATTGTGGTGACAGTAATAAGTGGAATACCAGGTAGCCACAAGGAAAATCTTTGTGAAACTTTACTTAAAATTACAAAAAACATCAGGTATTGGAAATATTGAAAAATTGTAATAGATTTTTAGCTCACCTTGATGAAGTTGAGATGAGCTGATGCTATACCTCTTGTCTGCGTCCACATTTACGTCTGGTTAAGAAGTTTGGGTAGCTCAGTATTGAACAAAGTACAAATGCCAGAGTAATTAAACTTGAATCAGTGGTTCATTTTAAGATACACAGATAGCCCCATGCAGTAGATACTATATCTGAATTACTTTTTCCACTCAAGGAACTAGGTAAAGAAGTTTTAGGTAGCTGACAGTATTGGACAAAGTGCTCATGCCAGTGACCAAAAATGCATCAATGGTTCGTGTTGGGATACCTAGATGGACCCATTCATCAGATGCTGCATCTGAACTAAATTTTCAGCTTGAGTGACTCAGTTAAGAAGTTTGGGGTAGCTCTTTGTTGAAAAAGTCTGTCTGTATCCTATCCAGGCATCCTGTGAACAAATTTTGTACTATTTTGCTACATTTTTAAGTAATATTTAATGCTGTAAGTCCAGAATGAATTTCCCAAAATTGAATTTCAAATGTCGTCATCAAGGTGAGCTATGTAATTTTTGATTACCCTATGTTTTATTATACGCCCTGTGTAAGACAGGACATATTATGTTATTGCGCTGGGTGTATGCTTAAAGTTTTGTTTTCTGGACTTTTTCTGTAACAGATGCATAAATAGTGTTGATATTTAGTCACAGTGCTTCTAAAGTGTAAGAGTGAGTTAACATTTAAGCAAGATTGACCCACTTTGACCTATTTTATGACATAATGTAAGTCAAACAGTTTTCTGAATCTTTTTTGCTTTGAATTTTTCACTACTTAATTCATAGAAAATACAGTTTCAATTTGCATTTCAGCTGAATTGGAATGCTTTGACCTACTGTAGGGATCTAAAATTAGGTTAAATATTTTCCAGACTTTTTCTATCATGATACAGTGCCCGCCACTTAATTGAATGTCGCATTATTGAATATTTCGTTTTATTGAATAAGATGCTGAAATCCAAAACCATTTTCTACTAAATCTATTGAAAATCCGCCACGTATTACACTAGAATAAAGATGCAACTTCGTTTATTTGAATAGCGCGATTATCCTTTCAAGTATACCTTTGTTAAAACTTCACTGTATCACGCCCGAGGTCATGTTTTTGCTACGGTGCGAGCGACCTATCAATTAGAGATAAATGGTTTCACACCTGTCCAGGTAAAAGCTGTTGACCAAATCACACGTAAATTGTCGAATAGGCCGTAGCGGTAGGGATGAAAGGATTAATTAATTACCAACTGCCGAAGCCAGATCGTATGCAAGATCACCGAAAACATCGACAAGATGACGCTGTTAGCCAATGGCATTGCGTAAAGACTGACCCTACTAGATGCCATCCACTTACTCAGTAAGGCCTGGCGCACCGTGAAACCCACAACCATCGCCAACTGCTTCCGAAAGGTTGGCTTTGTCTCGTCAGACAACGACGCAACCGAAACTGACAATATCCGGCCGACAGAGGATGTTGATAGTTAGACGCTTGATGCTTTCATCACAAACGATGGCAACCTGGAGAGCTAAGCTGCCCGGACTGAGGAGAAAATATGCGCCAGTTTCCCTGAAGACGACACCCGACCATGCAACACCAGTGACGACGAGGAGGCTGAAAAAAAAACGGCACCAGTATGCACGGCGAACGTAAAGATGCAATAGCCATACTTTGACGATTCCTTGAGGAAAAGTAAAGCGATGACTTCAGCCTGTTCTATCAGGTGGAAAATTGAAGTTTTACTCGCTTGAATATGCCTTTTAATTTGCCTTTGTTAAAATAAATTGTTGAACCTGTCTTGTGTCTTTGATCATCCTGGCTACACGACTGAGATACAATTACATGTATTCCAATAGACAGCTGATTTGTCTTTACGGTCAGACGAGCAGGTGTAATGTAACTATTTAATAACATTTGGTTACTGCACTTTTAAATCGTTTGCAAAATTATCGAAAATGTAGTCTGTTGACTTTCATGTAGCTCAAGCAAACAAGAAGAGGATCTAAGAGAGGTAACTCTAGTGTATCTATATATAGATACATGTACAATGATTCCATTACAGATACCGCGAATGTTATACACGTATGCAATTCACAATCTGTCGATCTTCTGGTCTTTGAAACTGCATTCGTTCGTCATGCCGTGTAATTGAATATTCGTTTATTTGAATAATAAAATTCTGACAATTAGCTTATTCAATTAAGCGGCTTGCACTGTACAGATATTGTTTTGAAATTTACCCACAGAAAAATACAAATACAAGATTGCATTTCAGCTGTGGTGGAGCACCATGACCTATATTACAGCTAAAAATAGGTCAAAGAGTTTCCAAGACTTTTTATACATCTGCATAAAAAGTGAGCACATTATGCTATACTGCTGTCCTCTGTCTGTCCCATCTATATTGTCTTGCGACTCCTCCCAAACGCTTAAGAGGATTTTGATGAATCTTAGTACAATGAAAGAACGCTGTATGAAGATGTGCATATTGTAAGGGGAATACTGTCCAAAGAAAATTACAGGAGTTATGGCCCTTGGACTTAGATTTTCATGAGATATCATTTTCTTATTACATATACAGATACTGCAATGTAATTCAGTCACAACCTTTCTCTCACTGCACCTTCAGTTTAGATGTCATTTGGATTGGTGCACAGTAGCGAAGTGACAATTTTGGAATAAAAATAAGTCAGTTTACCCAAGTTTTCTGGTTGTAGATATAGGTATTGTGTATTTGACCTAATTCAGCAAGAGTTATTGCCCTATATAGAAATTTGTTACCCCAAAATAAAGTGATGGGGGTATAATGCAATAGAGACATAGTCCTTGTTATTCTTTTATTCACTAGATAATAATAAATTATTAAGATGATGCATACTGTTGAAGCCATAACTTTTGAACCAACGTAAATGGGGCCTTCATACTACACATGTGTATTCCTTGTGGCAAGATCTGTCTGTCATTACCACAATTTTTTACCTTGTGTCCTTGACATTTTACCTACTTTGAAAAACCTTAACCTTGGCCATATTTTTTTAACCAAAAGAGATGGGGCCTTCATGCTACATAAGGTGTGTTCCTTTTGGCAAGACCTGTCTGTCGGTACCAAAATTTTTGACCCTTGACCTTCTCCTTCTTCCAATATGAAGTGTACTCAAAAGTTGAGTGTTATACTTCCTTGTTCTTGATGTTTAACCTACTTTTGAAAACTTTGGCCGTAACTTGTCGTCAATGAGAGATAGGGATTCCATATAACATGTGTGTGTTCTATGTGACAAGTCCTGTCCACTGATACAAAAAATAAATTTTACCCAGCCACCTTGACCTGACCTTTGACCTACTCAAAATTTATGTATTGGTCATATATTGTCAAAAAGGCGAGATAGAGATTCCATATTTCATATATATATATATATATATATATATATATATATATATATATATATATATACAGCTCGCATTGTGTGATTAGTTGACCGTGTCGATGTACAAAGCTGCAATAATTACACCAAATATTAGTAAATGATGATAGCTTTTTAAATTCAACCACCAATTAAATAATGTTACTTGTAATTAGCATTTATTTAAAGGAATTTCTTTACATTCATAAAAGATAAAAGGGATGATGAGATTTAGATTAATTATTTAGGAACAATACGCACACCTTCATGTAATTATTGATAAATACATGCATATTTCATAGATCTACTATAATAATCACAAATGTCAAATAAACTGGCGTATGTTAACAACTACAACATTGGATATCTCGAGCTACGAATATTTCCAAATATTTTCCATGGTCCCTCCGACTTCGAGATACTGAGGTTTGACTGTATATATATATATATAATTATGTTCTTGAATTTCCTTTAATACATTGGTGATGTATTAAAAAGAAATCTAGGAATGAATTACACTGTTAACCCATGTTTGTTATCTTGGGAGGTATCTGTCCCGTTAGGACAGTTCTAGTTAAAACGGCTAATGTTTATTTTGAATTCCGGGTACATGCAACTCCAAATATTTGCTCTGGTTCTGTTGACATCTACTTAAGGAATTTCAACTATATTTAAAACTGTATGAAACAAAACAATAAGAAATACAGTTGTAGGGAAATGTATCAAGTGTTTAATTAGAAATAGAAAATATAATAGATGTAAGATTGTGATGAAAATGAAAAGAAGTTGTATATTAAACTCATTATAACTACAGCTGGACAGTTCTCCAACAGCCTCTGAACAGTAACAGATGTATAGTACCAAGAGAACTACAACGAACTTTGACCTCTTTGTGGACGACTTATAGAAGAAAAAGAATATCTGATCCCAGCACACCTCAGCCAAGAGTCCTGTTGGTCACTCCAGGGTCAGTCAACAAATTGTTTTCCACCAAATTGTTGAGTCTATGTGAAAGTAATATGTATTATACAAGCATTACTATTACAGTGAAAACTGTCCAAATTGGACAGTCATGAGGACAGCTGTTTTGTCCAGAGATTGAATGTGGGAGTGGGAAAGAGTACTGTGTATAACCCGGTACGGAGCACATATGAATAACCAATGTGCTTGTGGTGTTTTGGTTTGAAGTGGACCTTTAGCTGCATGTATTTCCATTACTAAGCTAAGATACTGATCCTCTTTAGTAATTAAACGCAGAGTTCTTCAGTTATTTAACATTGTCAGTCACGTCAGTAGGAGTCATGTCGGACTCAATGTCAATCACGTCAGTAGGAGTCGTGTCGGACTCATGTCAATCAGACTTTTGCATTGAGGATTCATCACAGCCTTCAATGTTTGTGACTTCAGATCCCCATGAGTACTCATTAACAGGTTCATTTTCCCAGTTATCGGATACGTCTTCTGTAGGCAAATGTTTGTTTAAATCCGATAAGCGTTCAGTGTCAATGTCTGACCTCAACTCGCGGGCTAATTGAGCTAGCGGAATATCGTCTTCATCCAAGTTAAGTGAATCTACTGTTGAATTTACAGGAAACCCACACATTTGGAAACACTTGGTTATTATTGATTGTTCTGTTTCACCCCATGCTTCTGAGATCCAATAGACCGCATCAAGGAGTGTTACATTTCGACAAAGTTCGGTTATTTTTGACACAAGCGATCTGAGTAAAAATTTTCTTTAGCGAGCCTCAAATGCATGGATCACGCCTTGGTCCAATTTAAGTGTTAATTCTTGGTTTTAAAAGCTTTATTTGCCTAATTTAATTATATCATTAAATGGCTTTCAAATTAATTAAACCATATGAAAAATGCATACATAGTAAAGCCATACAGGGTTATTGATCCAATCAAAAATACACTCAGATGTCATTTTTAATGGCAGTGCGGCTTACGTAAACGATGCGAGTGGTCAAGCGTGTTATATCTCTTGATGACGAAAGTGCCCGATATTGTCAGTTAAATAACATAGGATTTCTGAAATTCTGGACTGGAGATTGTGTCCGATGTTCAGAGTAGACAGTTTCATTATTCAGAGAGTTTACATTCAATGAAAATAATAGAAAAAAATTACGTTACACAAAATATGTCTGTTTTTCCGAAGATTCTGGTTTTGACAATGTCTCCTTTGGACAGTTTACACTGTATATGAACCCCCAAACCCTTATGCTCCAAAAATCACATTTAGTTTGATAATATTTCTAATGTTATCCCTCTTACACATCATGTCTATCAATTTTATTATGTCATAAGTAATGCTACTAGTTTTACACAATTAATACTAAAATGAAAGTATTGTAAAGAACATGAAATTGATAAGGAAAATGGCCCATGGCTCAATACATTTTTTAATGTTTGTCTGAGGTATGACCAAGATATCAAGTATCATGATGTCATCCGATTTAACAATTTTTTTAGTGTAAGTGGAAGGGTCAATTGATAATTACCAAGAATGCTGTAGAAATAATTTTCAAAATGTCATGTCTCTCAGAAATGCCAACAGATTTCTTCCATATTTGGTAGTGAAATTTCTTTCATGATACTGGTAGTGAATACAGTTATGGAATAATTTTCGCTTCTTATCTGAATTTTATTTTTTTTAGCTCACCTGAGCCAAAGGCTCAAGTGAGCTTTTGTGATCAATCACCGTCCGTCGTCTGTCGTCCGTCGTTAACTTTTCACATTTTCGACTTCTTCTCCAGAACCACTGAACAGAATTTGATGAAACTTGATAAGCATGTAGTACTCATGGTCCCCTACAAGTGTTGTTGTTTTTCGTCCGGATTCATCAACAGGTGGCGCCACCACAGGCAAAAGTAGATCAAAGAGGGTACCCTCCTTTGACAAACTTCTTCTTCAGACCGGGGGCATACAGAGACAAACCGAATGCATAGGAATGATCTAGAGGGATGTGTGAAGAAGTGTTGTTATTTTTGGTTCCGTTCCGAAATCAAATTTTGGACGTTTTTTGGACATTTTTTTGTACTTGGTAGTTTTAATGCAGAAAAGTAGTATTTTTTTCTTTTAGTAAACATTGATGCATTAATTTGGTTTAATTTGATCATTTTGATGGTAAGAAATACTACTGCGAAGAAAATTTTTCAATATTTTATGTTTTGGATTTTTTATGAATTTTTTAAGACTTTCAAGAAAAAGGGGGGTGGGATAATTGGTGTAAACATTTCACAGTTTGAACTTTTTCTTCGGAACCACTTGCTGGAATTCAATGAAACTTGGCATGCATCAAATACTCAAGGTCCCCGACAAATGTGGTCATCTTTGTCAGGATCCATGAACAGATGGCACCACCACAGACAAAAGTAGGTCACAGAGGGTACCCTCCTTTGACAAACTTCTTATTCAGATCGGGTGCATACAGCGACAAACCGACTGCATAGGAATGATTTAGAGGCATATGGGAAGAAGTGTTGATATTTTTGGTTCCATTCCGAAATCAAATTTTTGACGTTTTTTCATTTTTATTTTGGACTTTGTTATTTTAATGCATTAAAGAGTTATTATTTTCTTTTAGTAAACATTGATGCATTCATTTGGTTTCATTTAATCATTTCTATGGTAAGGAATGCTGGTGCGAAGGAATTTTTTCAATATCTCGATTTTTGAATTTTGTATGAATTTTTTAAGACTTCCAAGAAAAGGGGGGGGGGGGGACAATTTTTCATATCTTCAACTTGATCTACAGAACAACTTGAAGGATTGTGATAAAACTGGGTAGGATGCAAGTACTCATAGTCCTTTACAAAGGTTTTGTTTTTTGTGTGGATCATCCAAATTGGTTAACAGATAATGCCACCATGTCTAAAAGTAGGTCTCACAATGGTACATATACTACTTGGTAATTGAAATATGGAGAGCAGCAGTTCAAATCCAGCTGTGGTCAAAAAAATTTTTTTTTTTTTTTACACATCTAAATAAGTTTTTAGATGTTTCTCAACACTCAACATATGAAATTAGGAATTTTACGTTTAAGACTTCCAAAAAAAAAGGAGGGGGGGGGGGGGGGGGTTGGCCATTTTTCACATTTTCAACTTTTTCTACAAAACTGTTTGAAGGATTTTAATAAATCTTGGTAGAAATAAGTCACTTATGATCCTCTTCAAATTCTGTTGTTTTCATCCAGACCTCTTTACAGGTGGCGCCACCATAGTCAAGAGTAGGTCACAAAAGAGTTCCCTCGTTTAACAATATTCTTTTTCATACTGGCTGTATACAGAGACAAACAGAATGCATAGAAATGATCTAGAGGGATGAGTGAAGATGTATTGTGATTTTGGTTCCCTTCCAAAATCAAATTTTAGAATTTTTTTCGACATTTCTTTGGACTTGGTGATTCAATGCAGAAAAAAGTGTCATATTTCCTAGTTAATTGATAATGATGATTTCTTATGGACTATTGTGATCATAATTATGGTAAGGATTGTTACTTTGAAAGAATTTTGTCAATATCTCAATTTTTGGATTTTCTATGAATTTTTTAAGACTTCCAAATGAGGGTGCATAGGAACAATTCAATCACATTTTTCACTTCTGCTGTTATACCACATGAAAGATTTTAATGAAACATGGAATACATGAAGTACTAAAAGTCCTCTATCAATTTGGTAAATTTCATCCAAATTGGTTAACAGATAATGCCACCATGTCTAAAAAGCAGTTCTCACAGTAGTACATATACCACTTGGTAATTGAAATATGGAGAGTAGCGGTTCAAATCCAGCTGTGGTCAAAATTTTTTTTTCATTTCTTTACACATCTAAATAAGTTTTTAGATGTTTCTCAACACTCAACACATGAAATTAGTCAATTTTAAGTTAGATCTGGACAATATTTGAAACAATTGTTGTTCATGACCCAGACTTGAAATCAGTCAACAAAAGGCCCCACCTAAAGAAAATGACTAACTTGTTGCCCTGAATGACTTCTTGCAGAGACAAAGGAAATGCTTAATATCAAAATCACCTGAATGAATGTGCAAAAAGTGTTGTTTTTTATTCTAGCCTGAAATAAAATTTGACATATTTTCAACATCTGTGTTGACTTAGTCACATTAATGCAAAAATAAATGAATTCTTCCTTCATGCATGACTGATAATCTAGGTACTCAGGTGAGCGATATAGGCCCACTTGGGCCTCTTGTTTTCTCATGTTATGCCTTGCAGTACTTTACTGTGGTAAATACTTTATTCAAATGATACTGCAGATGTACAGTGTATCATCAAAAAATGTTATTTTTCACATGACCAAGTTGCTTTAACAGTCCAGACAAATTTTCATGACTTCAAAAATATTTGAATGATTTGGGGGGAGGGGGGGGGGTGCACAGATTCATAGTTGTGAATTAGTTTTCAGAGAAGACTGCACCAACTCTGCTGTCAGATATGAATTCTGCTAAAATTATAAAAGTATGCATACAGTACTCTCATTGATTTGAGTTAAATTGTTAAGCGTAAATACACTTTTTTCTTCTTATTGTTTCATTTTCTTTAGATTGTGTTTATCAAAATAGGGTTGTTAATTTTCGTTTTGTGACCTAGGAGAATTCTCAAGAAAGTTAATTTTGATTTTGGGCCCAACTGCCTTTGTCTGTACTACAGAAACAAGTCCGTAAGTCTATGTCAGAAACATACCAAGATTTGTAGATAAGAGTTTTTGGATACAAGTAATGAAACATGATGACTCCCTCATCAAATTTGGATGAGATTGACAAGAAATTTGATGTCGTTACTTAACTGGTGATTGTACAGATGCCATTTAGACATTTTTAGCAGTGTAGACCAGAACACATCGATGTGTTCTGGTTGTGAACAGTAAGAAACACATTATCAGTCAGTCATTTAATACTTGAAGGAATATCATCATTGAACTTTATCCAGTGTATGCAGTATCTTTATGCCACAGATCGAGTTTCTCAGATCCAGAAACAGTTAAATCTGTAACCTTTGCTGACTACATGAAGAATTAATGACAGTATTTGTGCAAGAGTTACCAACCGTATTCTTTATGTATGTACAAGAATTTTACAGAATGCTTTTGAAGCCATTTGTAATTTTTCTTCCAGATTTATGAACACTATTGATGTAACAACAGCCATAGAAAATCATCCGGACCCAGAAGTTAGGAAGAATACGCAAATAGGTATACACAAACTTCAAAAGTGGAAGATCCAAGCTTTGCAGAGGAATAAACACTATGAAATTGTTGTAAAATATCAACAGATATGTAGAATTTATACAGATATTATTTATTTTGTATTATTTCAGGTGCTGTAACAGTTTGTATTGACCCATTACATTCCTTTATGGAGCACAGAATGACTTTCCCTTCACTTCTGAACCAATGTGCCCAGGGCTGGGTCAATAATATCTTGTTCACATCATGTACTTCAATTCAGGTATATTGTATATTTAAACGCTTGTGCTATATTTCTATAATTATTGTCATTCATAAATACTAGTATTATAGTGCATATCAACTTAATCATGATAATGGTACATGTACCTTCTATATTGGGGGTAGGCGTGTTGTAGTGGTTAAGCATTTGGCTTGCGGCGCCAACGATCCGGGTTCGATTCCTGGGTTGCGCCACTATGTTTAAGAGGTTGATAACCACCTGCTTCCATGTCGTGAATTAACTGAAATATTGTTGAAAGCGACGTAAAACACCAATCAACTGACCAACCAACAACCTTCTGTATTCTCTTAATTTATCTAGAATTTTATCTCTTTTCTCCTCTTCCTCATGACAGTTCAAGCTTGATGATCCTCTTCCAGTCTTGCTCTGGCTGACAACAAGCATATAATTTTAAGCAACAGTGTCTGAAAGTGCTAAAGACACCAAAGCAATATGTCTTCACATCTAAGTATTACAGTTTACTGAATAACTTCTAATATCTTCTTTTTCTTTTCTTCTGAAAATCTTTTACGCCATTAATTATTTACCAGTGACAAATGTTATATTTTTTAATAATATTATGGTTCCAGGATTCTAATTTGTCAGAGATTCAGAATGTAATCAGGAGTGTCAATAGTGATGTAGCATTCTTTTTGGCAGAGAAAGGAGAAATTGCTCGGTTTGTCTTTTTTCTCTGTATATACATAATAATGGTAATGTTTATCAAATAAATAGGTAAAGGTGAAATATTCAGACCACTCTCTACTTAATATACTGACATGAAGAATTACAATTATTTTGGATATCATGTTTTTTTTAGCCAGTGATTGTGAAACTCCGACAAAGCTCTAGTAGTACAAATGATTTTTAGTTTTTTTGAGAAAACCAAAAGAGATTCACTATACTTGTCTAGGTTTCATTGTATTTACATGCCTTGGTTAACTGATTATAACTAAATTGAATGAGTTTCTGACCTCTTGGACCCTGGTATTGGCCATGCCCTTAAAAGCATTTATGTAGTGGTCATTTTGATCCTTAGCAAATTTTATTGGAGTTTAAATTGCTATGGCTAATGTTAAGAGCCATACCAGTGAATGAGTTTAGATCATGTATGATATAAACTGAGGATGACAGGACACTGTCAGGGATCCTATTCTGAATTGTAACATAATCATATCATGTATGACATCATGTGTTTGTTATCTCTTTGAGCTACAGCCTGTAAGTGTACTGTATACTCAAGTACACTAATGCATGTAAGGCATTTTATGATAAAACACTTACTGTCTTTAGTTCCTATGCATGATCATTTTTGATGCAATTTCTAAAGAATAATCACCTATTGACCTTGTTGATCATAAGCAAAATTCATTGAGGGTATGAATCCCAGTTGCAAGCTAGTTTCTTTCCCTCAAACTCCTACCAGGCCCCTGTCCTGTACCTCCTGGAGCCTGGTTAAGATTCCATGCCTTGATTGTGTGTGCCTACAAATTATTTTTATATGTCTTTTGTATACTGAAGTATTATGGTATGTCATGGAGCATATGTCATTCTGTCTGTGAAAATGTACAACTGTCTATCTACTGAGCTTGGAAGATGATATGGACCAAATCCATCAAACTTGGTACACATGATTCTGATGCTGTCTCTGTGGGTCTGTTCACTTTTTGTAAATAGGATACAGACCATACTGTTGAGGCTAGTAATTTCAAACTTGGTACACTAATTTCTTCCGGTATGAGGACAAACCCTATTGATTTTCAATATCAAGGTCAAAAGTCAAGGTCATTTCGGGAGTAAAAATAGCAAATTTTTGAGAATGCAACTTGTAAACAAAGTACAGACCAAACTGTTTATGCTAGGACTTATAAACTTTGCACACTTATTTCTTATAGCCAGAGGATGATCCCTATCGATTTTCAAGGTCATATCTGCAAGGTCAAGGTCACAGTGCTTTTGTCAGTTAGATTCTTGTCCATGTCATACCTTTTTACTCTTTGCATGGATTTGAATAATATGTCACACAATTGTTGCCCAGGACCTAAGGGTGTGTCATGACCTGACTCAAAGGTCATATCTGCAAGGTCAAAGTCACAATGCATATGATAGGTGAATCTTTGTCTGGGCCAAAACATTTTACCCCATGCACAAATTTGAGTAATATTTCACAGAATTGTTACCCAGGACCCAAAGGTGTGTCTTTAGCTTGAACCAATGTTATATCTGCAAGGTCAAGGTCACACTGCATGTGATGAGTAAAAATTTGTTCGGTCTATAACTTTTTACCCATTGCAGGGATTTGAATAATATTTCACAGAATTGTTGGCAAAGGGGGAATGTTTCCATACTTTCATATTTATCCCTTCAAACTTAGCGATGGGTGAATTATACCATATTAGGTGTTGCTCTTGTTAAGGTAAGAGGCCATGGTCAAAAGTTAAACAGTGTTGTAAAACTTCATCTTCTAACTTGTAGTGTCAGAAATCAAAGGTCATGGTCATATAGCAAAATTGTTAATAGACTATCTTGAAAACATTATACAGACAAACCTGTTAAGACCAGGACTTTTGGTTTTTTCAGATCATATGTGAAAGGTTCAAGGTCACAAATCAAACATCGTTGATTAACTGTATAAACAAGACATACAGACAGAACCGTTAAGGCGAGGATGTCTTTTTTTTTCAGGTCATATGTGAAAGGTTTAAGTTCACAAATCAAACATTTTTGACTAGCTTTGTAAACAACATATAGACACAAGTGAAGCATTCTTGATACTCTTTGTAAATAGTTTATAGACCAAGGCCACTAGTTAATCACTGTTGATTAACCTTTATACAAACATACAGACAGTTCCATTTGGGTTATGACTGTTAAACTTACTCTTTACCTGTATGTATTATATCCTTCAATCACAGGATTTTAAATGAATTCTTGATAGTAATGTCACAAATTTGTTGCTGCTGTGGAACGTGTCAGAACATTTTTCTGTTTTTGTTATGAACTTTAACCTTCATGGTAACTTTTGAGTCATGAGAGATATAGACTTCATATTTGTCATGCATACTTTACTAATAAAGCCCTTTCAATTTACACCAAGGTCATTGACCTTGTGACCTTCAACCATGACATTTGACCTACATTTGAAAATTTAACTTATTTGCCATAACCTTTGAACCATGAGAGATAGAGACTTCATATTTGGCATGCATACTCCACTAATGAAGCCCTTTCAAATTACACCAAGGTCATTGACCTTGTGACTTTGATGGTGATCATTGACCTACATTTAAAAATATGCCTAATTAAGTTTTTGTTGTTGCCAGGGGCATGCATGTTTCACAGTATCTTTACAACCTTGACAAATATCTACATTTAAAAGTCGGCAGGCGCTGTGAGATTTCATTAGGCCGTCGACAGCAATGATGGTTCATTCAGAAACAAGATAAGCCATGATACACACGTAATTGCATGATAAGTCGAAAATATGTAAATAAACATTGCTGCATCCTGTGTTTGTAATGTATGTGACCAGCCTACAGGTTTAAAGAAACGTTGTTTAATTTTTGGAAAAACATTTCAAGTGTTTAAGGAACATTGCAAGGTAAACTGTTATGTGATTGATTGATTGATTTTTGTTTAACGTCACACCACGAATATTTCACGTATATGGTGACGGCATCTGTCTGATGGAGGCATACAAATTTTGACCTTTGCAACGGACCCACCCAAAGCAGTGAGGGATCTTTAACGTGCCATGCATACCACGACACAGGGCATCGGTTTTTACTGTCTCATCCGAAAGACAAGACACCGGCATGACAAGAGTGGGAATCGAACCCCGGCCTCCCAATCAGGAGTCCAGCGTCATACCACTAGGCCATGCCTGCTTCAAACTATTATGTGTCATTCCTGAAGATAATGATGGATATTCTGAATTTGTATGTATGCAATGCTATAACAAACTTAATGAATTAGTGAAAATGATTTTTGACTTGCAAAATAAAATAAACAGCTTGAAATTTTTTGGAAGTCTAAATTATGTAAGTAAATTGGCCTTTATTTTGCATCTAACCAAAGGTAATTTGAATGGAGGCCTCTTATTGGTCCGTTGTTATGAATAAGTATATCACGTTACACAGCACCAGACTTTTGAGTAGTGATATTTGTCAAGGGTTGTAGTGAAGCGTAGTGTAATCTTAAACCTTGGCTCTGTGAAGATGGTTTCACAAACACATCATATTTGTATCGGTAATTTCTTATATTGAATGTAAACCCTTGAAGAATATTAACCTAGTTTTTGTAAGTTAAAATAAAAGTAACAATATTGCCATAAGAATGCTATATGTATTACAGGAGTGGTGATATAGATGCTGTACTATCAGAGGATTTGTTCAACGAGAATGCCAAAATAAAGGCTAGAAATCTGCTCAACCCAGGCTGGTATGTTATTATATTGATGTGTAGAATGTCGATATATTCCATAGAACATGATTGACTTTGTCACTATGCCTCATCATCATCCTGTAATAATAAATACAAAGTATCAATAGCTGCTGAAGAGATCAGCATTGGTAATGAAAAGTGTTTATGATTACAGTATATTGTAAAATTTGATTAATGATGAATTTATCTTTAATTGCTCTTCAATAGGGGCTAAATGTGCCAAAAAAAGGCGTAACTTTGCTCTATTTTAAAACATCTTTTTCAAAACCACAGTTCAGAATAAGCTCAGGTTTGGTATACAATGAGAGACCTACAGTATAGGTCTCCTGCACCTTTATGACCTTATGACCTATACTGTCAAGTATGTTCATGGAAAGGCCCTGCATCAGTATTTGGCCCCATTCTAAGGGCTGACAGTTTTACATATGCTTATATAGGAAAACTATCTTCATCTAAATGACTGCAGGCTATTATGACTTCATATATGGTATACAGCATCCATATGATATGAAGCATCATGTTTCTTCTAGAGAAGACACAACATAAATATTTGGCATTTTACATATGCTGCTATATATGTACATAATTCTAATCTCTTAAGAGATTCAGGAGCATAAAGAGTCTTTTTGTTAAACAGAGTTATTTCCCATTTGGGATGGTATTTGACGTAAAACAATTATGACATCGTAAATATCCTATGAAAACATCATTTGTGGACTATCATTTTTTTCAGTTTTAGACCAGTTTTCATGGAATTTGATGAATATAACAATTACTGTATGTCAGATATCATCCCAAATGAGAAGTGTCTGTGTGTAGTGAAAGTACTGAATAGTTTATGCTTTGTCCATCTGCCTATGGAAAAAGTACTTTAACATTTATCATAGCTTGTGAAAGATGTGAGATATGGTTATAGTATTTCACATGTGTACTATTCTTTGTGATAATACCATTTTGTTCCCATCAAAAGTTTTTTAACTTTGACCATATGCATTGACCTTGACTTTTCAAAATGTTTTACATTGGTTGCCATCAGTAGAGGTGTATATTGATATTAAAATATTGAATTTTGACTATCGATTTGTACCGATACATCTTCCCAACAGTATCCATACACATAAACACTAATAAATATACGTAAAAAACTAAACTTTGTGACCGTTGTCGGTTTCGTTTTATGCCCTTTTTATTTGCGTTTCCTTAACACTTAATTTTTTGCTAAATTGTACACAGTTGTAAGACATTTAATGCCCATTTAGAAACCTCACAAATTATCAAATAAATTCATTGGTGTTCTCAAAAAAGAATATGGCTAAAGGAAACATAAAAAATGATGTACTCTAAAGTGTTATCTTCTTAAACCTTGTCACAATGTTTGTCAATTTTTTTATGCTCCCAAAAACTTTCGGGGGAGCATATAGTCACTGTCATGTCCATGTGTCTGTCTGTTCATCTGTCCGTCTGTCTGTCCGTCCAAGCTCATATCTTCTATACCTTTCATCAGAATTTGATCATACTTCACCAAAATATTATTTAGGTTAAGGGCTTTAGAAAATGGTCACTCAATGTCATTTCCAAAAGGTCAAGGTCACTTATTGACAGATATAAATGACTTAAAATACCAGGAAGTACGTATATCTCCTTCACCTTTCATCAAAAATTGATCATACTTTACCAAAATATTAATTAGGTTAAGGACTTTTGGAGAAAGGTCATTTCTGAAAGGTCAAGATCACTTATTAACATTAAATTAAAATACCATGAAGTATGTATACTTCCAACACTTTTCATCAGAATTTGATGGTACTTCACGAAAATATTATTTAGGTTTAGGGCTTTTGGACAAAGGTCATTCAAGGTCATTTCTGAAAGGTCAAAGTCACTTATTAACTGTGACTTAAAATACCATAAAGTATGTATATCTACTACACCTTTCATCAGAATTTGATCATACTTCACTAAAATATTATTTAGGTTAAGGACTTTTGGACAAAGATCACTCAAGATTATCCTGAAAGGTCAAGGTCACTTACTGACTATGACATAAAATACCTTGAAGTACTTATATCTTCTTCACCTTTCATCAGAAATTGATCATACTTCACCAGAATATTATTTAGGTTAAGGGCTTTTGGACAAAGGTCACTCAAGGTCATTTCTGAAAGGTCATGTTCACGAAAAAAAATTTATTTCATAACTAATCAAGGTCAAGCTTACTCATTTTAGTTTATGATACTTTTGATCTCTTGTTCTACAGTTGACTCAATTGGATACCCAAATGATACATTGAGATTTGAAATTGTCATCAATTAATACAATGATTTTCTATATACTGAGTCATTCATTTCCTTCTTGGAGCATCCATCAGTTTTACTGATTTTTTGTATATGAATTGAGTCATCATAAATGCCGTTCGGGGAGCATACACCAGTTTTACTGATACTGTTGTTTTGTTAAGTTACTTGTAACTCTGGATTATTCTTCTTCTTTTTTCTTTTTTGTTCTACATATACTAAGTAAGTAATGAAAAAGTTTCATCTATAACATGCACAATTAGGGTTCATTATATGCACTTGTCATTTCAAATAAAAAGAATTAATAAATAATCTTGGGGATTTTGCCTATTTTATTCTTAGAATGCAAAAATAATCATAAAAATATTCTGTAAAAAATCTGAGTTACATTTAAGACCTCATATAATAAAATACTCAACAATTTCCTGTTATATACTCTGTTATAATAAAAAAAAGTGTATTGTGTTGAAATATTCAGTATTTAAGTGTAAAAATGTGTATTGTATTGAAATATTCAGTATTGAAGTGAAAATATTGTACTGTATTGTATTGAAAAAATATCATCAATATACAGCCCTAGCCATAAGGTACAAAAAAATTGTTGTTCATCAAAAAAAGAATAAGAAAAATATTATATTTTGGTATACAGCATCCTATGACATGTAATCAGAGAAAAGACCCTGCATAAATATTTGGCAATCCCACAAGGGCCAAAACCTTTCACGTAGGCTTATATTGGAAAAATATTTCAAATTTCAAAATGTTTTTTGTTTTTGAGATCAGTTTTGTTCAGGTGAGTTTTATGCCCTTTTGTGTTTTATTGTATGAATTTTACTCTTTATGTGTTTTTTTGTAGGAAACAAGGTCTTTATAGTCAAAAGAATCTAGCTTTTTCAATGAACTCTATTCCACTTACATTTTCACAACCGTTAGAGAAATCATCTCTGATCAAGAAACTTAGAGGTATGCCATATGAAGTGGGTCCGTTGCAAAGGTAAAAATCTGTATGCCCTGCATCAGGCAGATGCCGTCACCATATATGTGAAATATTCATGGTTTAACAGTAAAGAAAAATCAATTATTCATTTCTATTTTATATAATTATTTGTAATATATAACAATTTGCCAATATGAGCTGTGTAAGCTTTTTTTGATAATAGGGCCACAATCCATTATGTTACATGAACTTGCACTTTTGATAAATCTATCAGATGGCAGTGTAAATGCATTCTGATTCCAGCATCAAAATGGAACAAAAATGAATCCTTAGTCTGTCACTAGAATGCAATACACAGACTTCTCTACAGCTTGTGTTTGCCACTTTGTTTATATGTAATCTGAATCATTCACATGATATTTTTTCTGCCCATGCGATGCAATTTTGTAAAAAGACATGTAGATTTACACAAGGAATTATGACCCTAACTATACTCAACAGAAGGCCACAACATATGACTAGAATTTCCTATGATTAAAATCTCTACCATTTTTGCCATATGAATTTGAGCATTCTAGATTATTCTGTTATTTGAGGATGGACAGGATCTTTTGTTCCATTTTTTTCCATTGTTTGACAGCCTTTTTGATATATGTAAGAAATTTTCAAAAAATATTGTTTCCATTTATGTTGTTTTCTGCATTTTAACTCATACTTCAAATGCAATTTGAAACTTAGTGTCTTCTGTTATGGAAACATCCCTTTAAACTTAAATGGACCCATCCACACTGATCATATGTAGCAACCAGGCTTTACTTACAGTATAATCATTGATACTTATATGATAGGAATTAATCTATATCCATATTTATAAAATCCTTAATATTTTATCTAGATAAGGTCCTTAGGAAGTGCTTGCTTAGTAAGTTATGAAACAAAACCACCTATATTTTGTGGTATATGCTATTTTAAGAAATAGAAGGATTAAAAATTTTCCATGACATGATTTTGCCAATGTCATCTTAGTGTATTCTGGTTATGACAACCTGAAAAATTGAGCATGTAGTCTGTCAACTACAAGAACAAAATGACATGACATGCTGGGTGAATGTAATGAGCATAGCAGCTCTCTTTTTTTAAGGCATTAGGCACATTTTAAGCTTTATATGGATTTTTCTTTTTGTCATAATAGGAACTGCTTTATTTACTGAAAACATTTATCTATTATAGGCCTGCAGTCTGTTCAGAGAGGTTTCCCTTTTGAAGGTTGCATCTTTTGTGTCCATGGCCGTTTAGCTTTTTCAGGTAAAGATTTAAAAAACTTTTCGGTATTCATAAAGTTGTGGAAGGGTATACTGGAGTCAGGTTGTCTGTCCATCCATCCATTCATCTGTAGACAGAGTAGTTTCCGGGCTTTATAATGTTACTCTTTTCACCTAGAGTTGAGATACTATACAGTTAGACTCCCCATGGAATGAGGATGATCCCTTTTGATTTTGGGGTCAAAAGTTCAAAGGTCAAGTCTATTGGACATTTATTTCTGTAAATGGTTTCCGGGCTCAATAGTGTTATCCTTTTCACCTAGAGTCAAGATAGGCCATACATACAGACTCCCCATTGGACAAAGATGATCTCTGGATTTTGGGGTCAAAAGGTCATGTGTACTGGACATTGATATAGGTAATTGATTTCCAGGCTCTATAGCATTGTCCTTTTCACCTAGAGTCAAGATACCATACATAAAGATTCCCCATGGGATGAGCATGATCCCTATCGACTTTGGGGTCAAAGGTCTTTGAGATACAGGTAAATGGTTTCCAGGCTCTCATGAGTTTTCCTTTTCACCTTAAATCACTATAATGAAAATATGGACTCCCCATGGCACAAAGATGATCCCTATTGATTTTCAAGTCAAAGGTCAAAAGTCAGGTGTACTGGACATTGATAAAGGGACATCATTTCTGGGCTCTTACATGTAACTTTTTTCACTTAGAGTGACCACATTACACATATGGACTCCCCATGGGACAAGGGTGATCTATTCCCCATGTGACAAGGGTGATCCCTATCGATTTTTGGGTCAGAATGTCAAAGGTCAAGTGTACTAGACATTGACATAAGTAAATGGTTTCTAGGCTCTTGTGTGTTTCACAGTTTCAATCTAATTCTATTCCATACAACAATTTCCCATATATACATGTATATTGAACCTTTGTCTGACACCTAAGGGTGTGTGTGTGTGACAAGTCCTTCTACAGAGGCCTCTCCTCTTGGGTTAACATCATCACAACACACACATCTTTCAAGGAAAGCAATTGCACAAGTTCATACTATCCACAACTTCCCCTTCTCACCTGGGGTTTTGTCATGCTTATGACCTGATCTCCACAAGGTCAAAGCCATATTCAAAAAATCATTCTGCCGACTGGGGATATTGTGTCTGCCACATGGTAACAATTGTTGTTTTTCCATCAAAAGATTATTGGTTTCCTATTACATTATTCTATTTCTGTATCATTATTTAGCTCATCCGAGTTGAAGGCTGAAGTGAGCTATTGTCATAGCGTGTTGTCCAGCATCTATCGTCATAAACTTTTCACATTTCCGACTTCGTCATAATCACTGAAATGATTTTGATGGAACTTTGTAGGCCTAAAGTACTCATGGTTCCCTTCAAGTGTTGTTGTCTTTTGTCAAGATCTGTCAACAGGTGGTGCTATCACATACAAAAGTATGTCACGGTGGTAACCCTACTTCGACAAACTTCTTCAGATCAGCTGCTTACAGAGAAAAACAGAATGCATAGGAATGATCCAGAGGAATGTGTGAAGAAGTGTTATAGTTTTTGGTTCTAATCCTAAATCAAATTTTTGATGTTTTTTTTCAAAAATTATTCTGACTTAGTGATTTTAATGTGGAAAAGTGCAAATTTTTTTCTATTAGGTGATAATGATACTTTGATTTGGTTAATTTTAATCATGATTATGGTAAGGAATGTTACTGTGAAAGATTTTTGAGCGGTATAGGCCCACTTGAGCCTCTTGTTTGTGTGTGGAAAATTGCATTTTCACAATTTCAAAACTTTATGATTGCGTCTTCACACAATCCCGTGACATAAGTTGCTATTCAAAAACCAGGCTTGCTGTAAACATTATATATACGTCAACTGTAAAAATAAATCACCCAGGTAAAGTGCTCTGTTCAAATTTCAAACTTAAATGTTAATTCAGTATCTTATGTTCCTATTCCTGATAAAGTTCATAATACAAAAATTTGAACACATATAAATATTGTCATTAATTTTCAATTATAAAACGTACTTATAAATATTTACATACATGTTGCCATATGAAAACTGTTTCCTGATTTTTACGTTGTGTTTTACTTGAACCAAGCAAATATTGAATTGTGTGACCAAATTTTTAAAGGTTTTGAAAAAAAAGTTTTGTAGCAAGTTTTGTCAAGGATTTGACAAGATATCAAGCTTGTTCCACAAAAGGCCTTGCATGGGCAGTTATTTTTACATAGGCTTATATTACATGAAAAATTGTTGAAAATTCCTCTCAAGAATGGCAAAACTACAGTGCCTTTATTATATTCAGTTTACAACTTTTTTATGATTTTTACTATTAAATCTATTGAAGGAAACGCCCCACAGTACTATTTAATTCTGCCTCATGAATAAAAGGTCTTGCATAACCTGATAATGTGGAAAATTCTCTGAGTCTCCTTCTTAAGTACAACATGCTACAATTACTTTATTACTTTATTTTTGACATACAACATGCTTATGGCATGAAGTTTCCAGTTTCTGCATATGAAAGTGAAGAAAATTTGTAGTACTACTTAACACCACCCTAGACCTCACAGTTTTAAACATAAATTTCAAGGAAACAGAAACATTCAGTTTGATGTTCCAAAGTTAAGTGTGTGGTCTATATAGGTTTGTTCCTGACATTTCCAAGTGAGTTTTATAAGCCTCAGACTTTGAGATTGTTGAAGGTATAGTACAGTTTGTTTTTTGGGGTTTTTTTTTTTTTCTTTAAATTTGAGTAGGCTTGAAAAAAAATTTCCCAAGAGCTACAGGCCATAATGACTATAATTTTTTATACAACTTACTTATGGTATGTAGTATGAGGCTTTTATAACCTGTGGCAATATTTTGCCCTGTATGACTGACAAGTTTAACATAGACTTATACAATGCATAGGATTTTCTTTTTAATTTAATTTTCAAGAACTACAATTTATTTTAAGTCAGAATGACTCTATATTTTGTATACAGTATTGTAGAAAGTTCATTTGAGAGATTGCTTCGGGGTCAGGAGAGTGTTGTGGCCCATGGGTTTGTTTTAAAAACTGCTCAATCAAGTTTGATCAAACTTGACAAGATGATCATTTGAAGGGGGAAATTCAGATTTTGTATTCATATAGAAGAGATATGTTCTTTAAAGGGTTTAAACGAAAAAAAAAAATAGATACAAAAAAAACCATAAAGCAAGTCTTTAAAATACTCTCAAAACTTATGTTGATTTGATAATGGTCTAGAGCATCTTTGTGACATGTAGTATTGAATGTGAGGGAAGTTTTTGATACAATGTTTGGTTCCATTTGAGGTAAATCTTAACATAACGGCGGATTTAGATTTTAGGAAAAAACTTCATAAATTTTCCTGATGCATGTATTAAATTTGGCCTCATATAAATGGCAATCAATTTATATATGGGCTTTTTTAAAATTACAGAAAATATAATTTGCTTTAAACTTCAAATGAACACGAAGCTACCAGGGCCTTGGTCTCATGGTTGGTATACAATTCCATTTCACAAGATAGTATTCAGTTTGTTTTATAAGAACGAGGAACAGATTATATATTCCATACATGCAGAATATGTGGACTTGTATATGTTTGGAGTCTCTAGTTCTTTATTGTGATATACTCTTACAGATTCAAACACCTTAATGGATATTCAGTATTACACAGTCAATAACTACTTGTTAATCAAAACGTCTGAAGACCAGCACAGGTCCATACCTAATGGAGATGGTTCACATAACTCTACCAAAGTCCCAAGTTGTCTGGTGTTCACTGGATATCAGCTGCAAGATTGTAATCTGAAAGACTGGATCAGAACATGTGCCAAACAAGTAGGATTTATCAAAATCTTCATGTTCTTTTAATACATATATTTTTTGGTGGTATTATCATTGCAATATGCCAGGATAATGAATTTCTCAAAAATGACCTATTTTTATACGCTCGTCATTAGACGGGACGTATTACGTTATGGCGCTGTCCGTCCGTCTGTCCATCCGGGGTCATGTTTTCTGGACTTTTTTTTTGCCATCTTCTAAGATATTGAGTTGAAATTTGGTATACAGCTTTATTTCAAGTGGCGTCAGTACCAGTTCGAGTTTTGTTACAATTGACTTACTTTTGACGGATTTATGGCCCTTGGACTTATAAATTTCAAGATTTTTTCAGAAATTCATTAAAAATCTATTTCTTGTCAAAACATTATGAAATTTCTCATGAAACAAGTAAAGTGTACCAACTATCACATATGTTACGGGTTTTAATATCTTTTTCTTCATTTTTGGGAAATTTATAATTTTAGGGGGGGGGGGGGGGTTGACCGTATGTCCTAGGTCATGTCATACTTTTGACGGATTTATGGCCTTATAAATTTCAAGATTTTGTTTTGAAAATCCATTAAAAATCTAATTTTTGTAAAAACATTATGAAATTTACCATGAAACAAGTAAAATGTACCAACTTCCACATATTTTACAGGTATTGATATCTTTTTCTTCATTTTTGAGAAATTCATAATTTTAGGAGGGGATGGGGAGGTGTTGGGGGGGCCTTGTACTAAAAAAGTTTTTTTGCAGGTCAAGTTCCAAGAAGGGTTGGATAGGACCATTTCTGCAGGAGTTATTGCCTTTGGACTTATTCCTATGATAAAATGCTATATAACGCAATTAACTTCAGTAAACGTCTGATGTTTTTCATGAAAATCATGCCAAATGCGAATTGATCCTGTCCGAATTAAGCGACAGGCGTATTATACCATGCTAGGCTTTGCTCTTGTTATATCTTAACATAATTTTTAAATTTTCTCTTTATTTCTTCAGAAACCGGTGAAAAAACAGCTATTAACAAGAAAGGATGTAACTAAAGAGGAGATAAAGAAAATTCATGTAGGTTTTAATACAACAGCTAATAATTGTTGTATTATTTTATACACATCATTTGCTCTCAAATTTTGGCTACTTTCCAATTCCAAAAACTGCAAGAAATTGCTAAATTAAGATTGTCTGAAAATCTCCAATCAGTCAGGCAATCAATTTTGTGTGTTAAAAGGTTTTGCTTACTTTAACATTTAACATATGGACAAAGTCTGACTTAAAGTTAGCATGATAACAGGTCAGCATATTATATCAATATCAGTTGATGAAAATTTTTCTTGTTGATATCAATTTCTAATATGCCCACATAATTAAAATGTGTGCATATTATTCTATACCGCTGTCGTCTGTCTGTCCTACCTATCTTGTCTTTACAACTTCTCCTACACCCTTCAGTGGATTTTGATGAAACATGGTACAAAGAAAGAATCTTATGAAGAACGCATATTGGAAGGGGAATGCTGTCGAAAATATATTTACGCAAGTTATGACCTTTGGATTTAGATTTTTCTATGCAAAATATCTTGTCTTTGCAACTCCTTCTAAACCCATTTTGGGATTTTGATGAAATGTGGTACAAAGAAAGAACAATATAATGAAGATGTGCATATTGGAAGGGGAATGCTGTTCCGAAATGTACAGGAGTTATAACCCTTGGACTTAGATTTTTTGATGCATAATACATTGGCTTTGCAACTCCTCCTAAACCCTTTGGTTGATTTTGACAAAACTTGGCACAAAGAAAATCACATTATGAAGATGCGCAGGAAATTTTCACATCTCCTCAATATTTTTAAATACAGTAGTAGTCGGTGTATTTATGGAAGAAGGGGGATGTCAACATGGGAATTGTTGGATGCATGAAGAAAATCAATTAACCGACTAACAATTGAAGAAGAAAACTGAACTATTTTACTAGTATCAAAGGTAATCTACATTTACCGCAATTAGAATTGATATTTAGTTCTAGTTTGTGTGACACCTAGGATAATAAAATGCAGGTGTATTATGTGCCTTTCAGTGGTACCCTATTTTTACCTGGTTGTAAGGGCAACAGGAAAATTTGAAAAAGATGTTGAAAGACAATATTGTGTTGCATTGTATCAAATTTTTGGAAAATAACAAGAAAAGTTTACCTCTATGATAGTCCAATAGTCTTCACCAGACTTATTCTGGTCCCATTAAGTCTGGACTAGTTTTGTACACCTCTGCTATAGTCCCGAGGTCCTGATCAGTTTTGTTCATCGTAGCTGCTCTAAAGTCTTCACCAGATTTTTCACCTTTAATGATAGTTCCAATTTATTTACTAGACTTGATCACCTCTATAAAAGTACTCCGGTTTTGATAAGATTTGTTTCCTTCTATGAAACTTACTAGTTCTTGACCACATTTGTTTACCTCTATGATAGCTTCCAGCTCTCAATCAAATTTATTCTCCTCTATTATAATCCCCAGGTCTTGACCAGACTTGTTAAGATAGCTCCAGATCATGAATTTGTCTACCTTTATGTTAGCACCAGGTTTTGACCAGATTTGTTCTCCACTATGATAGTGCTCAGGTCTTAAATATAAATTCAGACCTTTGCAATGGACCTACCCAAACCAGTGAAGAGTCTTTTACATGCCATCATCTAGTGTAGCATGAGACCTAAGATGTATTGTCTTATCTGAGAGGACTTAAACAAAGGATCTCTCAGTCAGAAGTCAAGCACTAGCTTTGCTGACTCCTGCTGTGAGCTCCAACTTGACATTTTTGTCACAGCAACAGAAATCTCAAGATGTAATGATGAATAGTATTTTTCTAATAGAGTTATGTATATATTGATTACCCTGTTTCATTGAAAGGGGGATCATCATTTGGACACCTTACCAGCTGGATGGTTCTACAATGGAACACAGTTTGTCAGCTTTGATGGAGAAAAACAAAATCAACACCCATGTAAGTTTTATTGACATTTGTATAATGCATTATTACTGTAAGGAGATTATTTACAATGTGACTATGCATTGTGACCTTTACACATTTGATCATTGTATAGATGTTCTTTACAGAAAGTATAATGTCTGTTATAGCATGTATACATAATGTCAGTTTATTGTTTTAATAAGTGGCCCAAATGGGACTATATCGTTCCCCTGAACACAATTTGCTCATCCATATCTAAATGAAATTCACAGATACATATATTCCCTTAATTGCTAATTGTATTTTTGACAGGCAGCAAAAGAATATGTGAAAAGGATTAAGTCAGAATCCTTTTTGTACTTTTTTCTCTTGTATGATTTACTTTACATATTGAGTGCTGCAAGACATATAAAAATTTGATTTGTTGTAAACTGAGGTACTGTTAAATGTTTCCTTTTAGGGAGGTTTCCAATTAGACTACCAGAACTGGCCTATATCAAAATAAAAAAAAAACAAGAAAACTGAATTTTGGCATGAAATTTCAATAACACTTTAGATAGGTATTTTCTTATAAAAGTGAGCAAATAAATGTGTTGTTGCTTCTCTTTATATGTTGAAAAAATCAGGAAAATGGCACAAAAAGTGTGTAAAAAACTAAATCAGTTATTTTTTCTTTAATGACTTTTTCAGTGCTCAAATAATTAAAAACTTGTTTGGTAGTAAAATAAAATGAAAAACATTTTTGCTTCTAATTGAGTTTGAACTACTAAGCTTTGGCATTCTAGAACTGGCCTTTATCTAAAACACAAAAAAGATCATATAAAATCTAGGAAATGGTTTTCACATGACACTTTAAAATATCCCTTGAAATTAAGTACAGCAAATTAATGGTTTATTGAATAAATCAAAACAAAATGACACAAAAATGTATGTCAAGAATAAAGTCCAAAAAAAGGTCAAAATTTAATTTGAGATTAGAACCAAAAAGAATATCACTTCTTATGAAAACTTCTTAGATCACCCAATGCATTCTATATGATGATCTATGCTGTCATTCTGAAGAAGTTTGTCAAAGGAGGGTATCATGAGGGGCTATGTCATCATGCTCTGGATCCACCTGTTGATAGATCTGGTTGAAAATACATGTAGCTATGTTATTAGGGACCTTGAGTACTTCATACCTGCTAAATTTCATCAAAATTATTCCATTAGTTCTAAAGCAATAGTCCATCAAAGCATATTATTACATGCTGTATTTCTTTTTTCCATTTCTTTCCAAAAGAATTTTGATTTTTGAATGGAACCAAAACCAGAACACTTCTTTAGACACCTTTCTGGATTACTCTGATGCATCCGGTTTAATGATTTATGTAACTTTGTCAAAGAGGGTACACTCTTGGGTCTTTGTTGCCCCACCCAGGATCCACCCTTGATAGATCTAGTCAAAAACAGCAACATTTTAGTGGACTTTGAGTACTTCATACCTACCAACTTTTATCAAAATCTTTCAATTAGTTCTGAAGCAGTCCATCAAAATGTTCATTAAGCTGATTATTACCAACTAATAGTATCTCCCCCTCCCCTTTTCGATCTTAAAAAATATTTTTTAAAAATTAATGATATTGTTCCTGTATTCCATTTCTTTCCAATTATATTATTGCATAAAATCAGTTGAAATACGCAAAATCAAAGCATTATAACAACCTACAAGGAGAAAATCTAAAAAGTTGCCTGAAACTAAGCAAAACTGACGAAGTCCAAGAAGATGTGAAAAAAACATCAAATCTTTTTTTAAGATTTGAATAAGAAAAACAAACTTGAATCTTATATCCTTTAAGAACACTCAGAAACTATTAGTTTTTCAATCCATACATCTCTTTTGATTTTCAATGGAGATTACCCTTTTTTATGCACCCTGCTCATGGTCATATCTGAAACGTCACGGTCACTTATTACCTATGACTTAAAATACCCTGAAGTACGTATATCTGCTATACCTTTTATCAGAATTTGATCATACTTCACCAAAATATTATTTAGGTTAAGGACTTTTGGACAAAGGTCACTAAAGGTCATTTCTGAAAGGTCAAGGTCACTTATTAACTATGACTTAATCATAGTGCGTCGTCCGTCCGTCATCCATCGTTAATTTTTCACATTTTTGACTTCTTCTTCATTATCGCTGAAAAATTTGATGAAACTTGGTATGAATGAAGTACTCATGGTCCCCTACAAGTGTTGTTGTTTTTTGTCCAGATCCGTCAACAGGTGGCACCACCACAGGCAAAAGGAGGTCACAGAAGGTACCCTCCTTTAACAAACTTCTTCTTCAGACTGGGGGCATACAGAGACACACTGAATACATAGCAATGATCTAGAGGAATGTGTGAAGAAGTGTTGTGATTTTTTATTCTGTTCCGAAGTCAAATTTGTGACGTTTTTTCGACATTTTTTTTGACTTAGTAATTTCAATGCAGAAAAGTGTCATGTTTTTCAGTTAATAAAAATTGATAATGATGACTTCTTATGGCCAACTTTGATCATAATTATGGTAAGAAATATCATTGGTAAAGAATTTTGTCAATATCTCAATTTTTGGATTTTTTATGAATTTTTTAAGTTTGGGGTTTGGCCATTTTTCACATTTTAACAAATCGTGGTAGAAATAAATCACTTATGATCCCCTTCTTTGACAATCTTCTTCGTACTGGCTGTATACAGAGACAATCAGAATGCATAGAAATGATCTAGGGGATGAGTGAAGAAATCTTGTTCCCTTCCAAAATGAATTTTTTTTTCGACATTTCTTTTGACTTGGTGATTTCAATCAGAAAAATGTCATATTTCCTAGTAAATTGATAATGATGATTTCTTATGGACTATTTTGATCATAATTATGGTAATGAATGTTATTTTGAAAGAATTTTGTTAATATCTCAATTTTTAGATTTTCTATGAATTTTTTAAGACTTCTAAATGAGGGTGTATAGGGACAATTCTTCATATTTTTAACTTCTGCTGTTATACCACATAAAAGATTTTAATGAAACATAGTATACATGAAGTATTATAGGTCCTCTATCAATTTTTACATTTCATCCAAATTGGTCAACAGATGGTGCCACCATGTCTAAAAAACGGGTCTCACAATGGTACATATACCACTTGGTAATTAAAATATGGAGAGTAGCGGTTCAAATCCCGCAGTGGTCAAAAAGTTTTTTTTCATTTCTTTACACATCTAAATAAGTTTTTAGATGTTTCTCAACACTCAACATATGAAATTAGGCCATTTTGAATTGGATCTGGACAATATTTGAAACAATTGTTGTTCATGACCCAGACTTGAAATCAGTCAACAAAAGGCCCCACCTAAAGAAAATGACAAATGTGTTGCCCTGAATCACATCTTGCGGAGACAGAGTAAATGCTGAATATCAAAATCACCTGAATGGATGTGCAAAAAGCTGTTGCTGTTTTTTATTCTGGTATGAAATAAAATTTGACATTTTCCACATTTTTGTTGACTTAGTCACAGTAATGCAAAAAAAAAAGTTCTTCCTTCCTGCTTGACTGATAATCTAGGTACTCAGGTGAGCGATATAGGCCCACTTGGGCCTCTTGTTTGTATATAAATTGAGTCATCAATTTCCTGCATCATAGCTGCCATTTGGGAGCATACATCAGTTTTACTGATACTCTTGTGTTATACTTTTGTCTATTTTGTCACCACCTGGTGATAAACATGATTTTGTAGAGGTCCACTGGTACTACAAGTACACTAAGTTTAATCAAAATCTGTCAGACAGTAAAAGAGAAGTTAAAAATGTATAAGTTTACAGACAGATGACAGATACTCAGACAACAGATGTAAGAGTACGACAGTAACCCACCTGAGGCATGGGCTTTGGTGAGCTGAAAAAGGACCCATTGGCCACAATGCTCCACTAAGCTAAATAATCTCATAAAGAGAAATATATATTTTAAAAATGTTTCAATATATTCCCAATATAAACCTATATAAAATCTGGAATGATGCCAATATTCCTGCAGGGTCTCAAACAAGCTTGATACTACAAATAAGAATGATGAGTTACACATATGAAGTCATTGTGGGTTGTGCTTATTTGAGAAACTTTTGACCTTTGAAGCAGGTGCAAATATTGACTCTGGGCCTCTCCTTGAACAAATTTGATACTATTGATACTAGGTCATAAGATACTTCAAATAAAGCTTATTTTGAATTATGGACTGCTTATTTGATAGTCATTCTTGTTAGACCATTTATACTATAATAGTGAACGTTCATACTAATTATGACTATTCAATGATTGAGACCAGTTCCACAGATGGTGACTGTTCATACTAATCATGACTATTTAGTGGTTGTGTCTGCAGTTATACTGTGATACTGACTATTCATACTAATTATGACTATTCAATGGTTGTGACCAGTTATATTGTGATGGTGACTGTTCATACTAATTATGACTATTCAATGATTGTGACCAGTTATACTGTGATACTGACTGTTCATACTAATTATGACTATTCAATGATTGTGACCAGTTATATTGTGATGGTGACTGTTCATACTAATTATGACTATTCAATGATTGAGACCAGTTCCACAGATGGTGACTGTTCATACTAATCATGACTATTTAGTGGTTGTGTCTGCAGTTATACTGTGATACTGACTATTCATACTAATTATGACTATTCAATGATTGTGACCAGTTATATTGTGATGGTGACTGTTCATACTAATTATGACTATTTAATGATTGTGACCAATTATACTGTGATACTGACTGTTCATACTAATTATGAAGCCGGCGTGGCCTAGTGGTATCGCGTCGGACTCCTGATCGGGAGGCCGGGGTTCGAGTCCCACTCTGGTCATGCCGGTTTCCTGTCTTTCGTATGAGACAGTAAAAACCGCGTCCCCGTGTCGTGGTATGCATGGCACGTTAAAGATCCCTCACTGCTTCGGGTGGGTCCGTTGCAAAGGTCAAAATTTGTATGCTCTGCATCAGGCAGATGCCGTCACCATATACGTGAAATATTCGTGGTGTGACGTAAAACAATAATCAATCAATAAACAATCAATACTAATTATGACTATTCAATGATTGTGACCAGTTATACTGTGATAGTGACTATTCATACTAATTACGACTATTCAATGATTGTGACCAATGATACTGTGATACTGACTGTTCATACTAATTATGACTATTCAATGATTGTGACCAGTTATATTGTGATGGTGACTGACCAATGATACTGTGATACTGACTGTTCATACTAATTATGACTATTCAATGATTGAGACCAGTTTCACAGATGGTGACTGTTCATACTAATCATGACTATTTAGTGGTTGTGTCTGCAATTATACTGTGATAGTGACTGTTCATACTAATTATGACTATTCAATGATTGTGACCAGTTACTCTATGATGATGCATTGGTGACTGTTCATACTAGACATAACTATTCAATGATTGTGAATGGTTATACTGTTCATACTAAATTAGAAAAGGGAGAGAAATTTTATTGTGGAATTATGCATGGTAAGCATGGCTAACTGACAGGAAACATTAATCTTCCTTTGGGCCTTGTCTCTTAATTTTATTGTCCATATTTTTGCATATCATTTTTGACTTCCTTAGTTTTATTGCTGTGTATGTAGCATTGATATCATATTATATGTTGTCTTTAACCTGAATCATAAGAGACAGAGCTTTAATATTTCACATGTGTATTTCTTGTACCAAGACCTTTCATTAGGTACCAAAATTTTTGTGACCTTGACCTTGAAGTTTGACCTACTTTTAAAGAAACTTTTAACCGTGATATCTTATGAACAGTAGGACATTGGGCTTAAATGTTCCATGTGCATATTTCTTATGACAAGACTTTTCATTATGTATCAACATTTTATATGTTTTGACCTTGACCTTGAAGATTGACCTACTTAAAAAAAACCTTATCTTTTAAATTTGGTTGCCACCATTGAGCTCTGTTGTCTTCTGACAAATCTTGTTATAGTTATTGTCTCCCCTATTCAAGAGCAATAACCACTATTTGAAAGAAACTGCTTTTTTCAGAGTCTGATTTAGAAGTTAAGGTTACAAGGCAACATTTTGCTTTGTGGTGTAATGCTTATGACCAATTTCTTGACAATTTAAATTTCAAGTACATGTAACAGCATATATTTGTGATTTTTGTTATGTGATACAGATTATACAAATGATCATGAAATAAGGGTTCTGAGTGAACTGATAAAGTTATCTCTTCCTTGTACAAAAATGGTTGATTTTTATGTTCCAGGTCTAGAAGAATTTATTCACAATTATATCACTGAAAGAAACAAGGAAATCGAATCATTTAATGCCGAAGCTGATAGAACTGCAAACAGCTTTGTAGATATTTTTGAATGAGAATTGAAGAGTATGTCTCCAACTTTGTGACTGTTTGCTGTGTAAGTCATGTTTTCAACGTGTCAGACGTGTTGAATGTAAAGTGCAAAAGAAACAATACAGTTTTTTTGTATGATCACATGTACCTTTCTGTGATATTTTCTGTGTGACATAAAAATATATGTATACTGGTATTTTAAATGATACATTTCATTCAGGTATCAACTTATTTATGAAAGTGTTTAATATATATACGTATTTATATTTGTACTTCCCTTTTATTGAAATGTAAGCCACTTACATATGTATCAGAATTATTAAAACACTCCATACTGTACAAATGTGTAAATAAAATGGCAAATGAGGTATGGAATTATACACATGGAATTCTTTGTAACTGTTGTGTTCCATTGCTTAGTGCTCTTTTCTTATCTCCATGATGGATTGAATGTGTATTTTTCGTATTTGAGGATTGTAAAATAGTATCTATTGGTTTATTTTACTTTTAATGATGATGAGGTGTGAGAGATGATTCCATAGTGTACCTCAATTCCATAGTTTATTATCATTTATTTATTTTTTTTCCCCTGGTATTTTCCAGTAGGTGTATTTCATTTCAAAAATCCAAGATTGACTTTGGTTCAAAAATGAAAAACTTTTGAGATTTCTGCACCGTATTTTTAAACAAAATATTGCGAGAATATGCACATTTTATTGATTTTCAAAATGCTTTGAACTTTAATCTTATAATTTAATTCTTCTTTGAAGGCATTGTGGTTTTTGGTTTTTTTTTTCAAAATGTGATTATCTTACAAATCAGTCATAATGAATCTTCTGACTTGTGAAATTTGTTTGCCTCACCATAGTATATTGTTTGAGGTAGCAAATTTTCCATTACATGACTTGTAAAAATTATTCATATCACTTTAAAATCATAACTATTTATATTTTTGCAGTTATCAATTTCTATACTCTAAAAGATTTAATTGTAAATTTTCGTTTTAGTAGGTTTTCACAATGTGTTGAATGTTAATTGCTTGGTGAATTATTCTTTTCCGATGTTGAATTTCTTACTTGAATGTGAATAAAATTCACAAACATATCTTTTTTTGTTTCTTTTGTTTTTGTAAGGTAGTAATTCAGAAATTTTTAAATCTAGATGATATAAGAGGTAGTAAACAAACTTCAAACATTTGTATCCTCCATTCTGTGAATTTCTGATATCCATGTTTCTTACTATTCATATCTATACCACATCTTTCTGCATACACTATCTGTAAACTTTTACTTCCATCTGAAGGTAGAACTACATGCAACAGGCGAATTTTATTGACATTGACCAGAACAAAAACCTTTACAAACTTTACATACCGAATCTACGGTGTATAGTCATATCGATAGCCTACCTGAACATTATTAAAAATGTTTTCAAATTTGACACATCAAGGGAAGCTGTGCGTGATATACATGTAGACAACTTTACTATTTTGATATCATGCGATAAAAATATGGCACCGCTAACAGGTGCATGATACACCCGCATCATATTTTAATGTGGTCTACAAGCCACATCCTTTCATATGACACTATCATTTTGTTTTGTTTCCCCTTCAGATAAGGAATAGAAGCCCGGAAAACCTTTCCGACCCTGCCCATTTTCCCCCCACCCTAGGGGCTTGACCCCAACTTTGAAACCCACATGCACAACTACATGCCACATCCTTTCATATGACACCATCAAAAGTTTTGTTTCCCCTTTAGTTAAGGAGGAGAAGCCCGGACAAGCTTTTCCGACCCCACCCATTTTCCCCCACCCCAGGGGCCTGACCCCAACTTTGAAACCCACATGCACAACTACAAGCCACATCCTTTCATGTGACACCATCAAAACTTTCGTTCCCCCTTTAGTTAAAGAGGAGAAGCCCAGACAAGCTTTTCCGACCCCATAAATTTTCCCCCACCCCAGGGGCCTAACTCCAATTTTGAAACCCACATGCACAACTACAAGCCACATCCTTTCATATGACACCATCAAAACTTTTGTTTCCCCTTCAGATAAGGAGTAGAAGCCGGAAAACCTTTCCGACCCTGCCCATTTTCCCCCACCCTAGGGGCTTGACCCCAACTTTGAAACCCACATGCACAACTACATGCCACATCCTTTCATATGACACCATCAAAACTTTTGTTTCCCCTTTAGTTAAGGAGGAGAAGCCCGGACAAGCTTTTCCTACCCCGCCTATTTTCCCCCACCCCAGGGGCCTGACCCCGACTTTGGAACCCACATGCACAACTACAAGCCAATTCCTTTCATATGACACCATCAAAAGTTTTGTTCCCCTCTTAGTTAAGGAGGAGAAGCGCAGACAAGGATGGGCGGACGGACTGACTGACAGTCGGACAGACGACAGTGGTATAGCATGATATGCCCAGTTTTAAATGCGGGCGTATAAAAAGTTGGACAGTGAAATGCCAGTAGGAAGTTTCCTAACATGATGAGTACTCTGGGGGTACTGCCCTCTTATTCCTTACCAACATGTGCAAGGGATACACAGACATGCCGGACTCGAGGAAAGTCTCTGGGTGAAATTTCATTATTGTAAATAAAAAAGAAATTCATCTTTGATCAGAGTCCTTCGTGACCCTCTTGGATTGATTGATTGATTTTTGTTTAACGTCACACCGTGAATATTTCACGTATATTGTGACGGCATCTGCCTGATGCGGGGCATACAAATTTTTACCTTTGCAATGGACCCACCCGAAGCAGAGGGATCTTTAACGTGCCATGCATACCACGACATAGGGCCTCAGCTTTTACTGTCTCATCCGAAAGACAGGACACCCACATGACCAGAGCGGGACTCGAACCCCCACCTCCCGATCTGGAGACGAGCGTGATACCACTAGGCCATGCCAGCTTGACCTTCTTGGATAACGAATCAAGTTGAAAGGTACAATTTTTGTAGGACTTTGAGTGCTTACTTCCTATCAGGTTTGGTGATGTTTTGTGCAGTGGTTGCAGAGAAGTCGAAAATGTGTCAATCAATTAGAGCCCATTGTGGCCATCTTGAATTACAGATCCTTCAAAAATACACAAACTTGGTAGAGGACCTTGAATGCTTACTTCTTGCAAGGTCTGATGAAATTTTGAGGCAGTTATGGAAAAGAAGATGAAACTGTGTTAACCAATCAGGGCCCATGACGGCCATTTTGGATTACAGAACCAGTCAAAAAACTTGGTAAAGGACCTCAAGTTCTTACTTCCCGTCAGATCTGGTGATATTCTGTGTTGTGGTTTTGAAAGAGAGGTTGAAAATGTCTCGACAAATTGGAGCCCATGGCAGTTATCTTGGATTACAGATCGAGTCGAAAAACACAAACTTAATAGAGACCTTGAGTACTTACTTCCCCCAAGGTTTGATGAAATTCTGTGTAACAGTTTTGGAGGTCAAAGTCTTAACATAAAAGAGTTTGATACACAACTAGAAAACTGACAAAGAAAGGCCCCCACAGGATGCCTTTCACCATGATCTTGACCTTAATTTGGTACCAGCAGAAAGGTTGTCATTAGGAATACAGATGCAAATTAAGAAAGCCCTACTTTCAATATTAAGGCCACATGATCAAAAACTTTGGTACCAACAGAAAGGTCACAAGGAACATATGCCAAATATGAAAGCTCTACCTGTGACAGTGTATTAGATATGGCCAATGTTAAAGTTTTCTTGCTGATGGACGAACAGAGTGATTACTATAGGGCACCCACTTGTGAAGCAGGGCCCTAATAAAAGGTCATGCTACAAAAAATACATACATGAATTATATAAGCCCTTTCTCTTACTGTTCGTATCTATGAACAAGGTTAAAGTTTTTCCAAAGAAGGTCAAACTTCACGGTCAAGGTCACAAGGTTAAAACTATTGGTACCCAATGAAAGGTCTTGGCACAAAGAATACACACGTGAAACACTAAAGCCATGTCTCTGATGTTTCTAAAGTTTTGATCCAGGTAAAACTTTCGTCTACAGAGGATGACGTTAGGGGTTTGTCAATAGTTCTGTGGACATTAGTCCCAGCAAGCTAAAACCTGATGGAAACAAGTAACTGTAGAATAAATGAAGGATGAACAAACAGACAGTTGTTACTGTAGGACACCTGAACAAAAGCCCTTGTCCCCAATTCCTAAATACAAAGAAGCTTAAAATTCACTATTTACATTGCACTTTATTTCAACTTTTTAAATAAAATGTAAATATACATTTCAAACTCTACATTATTTGTTCTACAATTAACATATTTTTGCCATGATATATCTAGATAAACATACAAATATTTTCCTGAACTTTTACAAAATATTACAAATTGCAACTACATATATGCAAAAAAAAGGTGAAACATATTCATTACATAATACACCCTACACTATCATCACTAAAACAGAAATGGATAAACATGATTTTGTGGAGAACATTTATTTTACAGTGAACAAACATTATAAATCTTCTGCTGCATTCTTCTTAATGATTCTTTAATTATACATTTTACCATATATTCCAATTAGCAATATTTGTCATTGTTGTATTTACATAAAGAAATGTATACTTAACAGTGTAACTTGAGGCCCATAGGCAATAGCACTCACATGAATTTAATTGATGTCATATGGAGAAAATCAGTTTGTTAATAGATGTGTACATATCCAAATACCAGATTACTCTACATGATGTTTTCCAATACACATCAACAACACATGTCACTGTCAACATGATTTGATATTGTTTACAGATATCTAATGTCCTAAGTGGTTTACTCTGAAGTGGGCACAAAACAAAAGAAAAACAGCTGAATAACTTTCAAAATTGAACACTTTTACATCAATTTGTTAATTTATATCAATTTCAATAATGTATGCTTTGATTTGGGTATGTGGTACAATTTTCATACACAGTCCTTGAACACCTCCTTAGATATTCTAAAGTACATTTTGTGATTTTTGGACTGCACATATGCTAATACTTAGATAGTAGACAGTAATGTAATCACTTCATTTTGTTTCTCTCATTAAATTCACTTGGGCCTTTGGCTCAGGTGAACTAAAAAACATGATGATAAAAATGTGCACACCACCAACTCTTATTACTATAAAGATATATAAATACCTATATTTAGGTACAATGAAATAAACAAAGACAGAAACACTTTCATCTCATCTTTTTACACAAATTTATACACAATAGGGCAAAATATTCCTAAGTATCAAGAAAAAAAACCCAAAACATTCAAACAAGTAATTGTGGCTGTTGAAAGTTTTTTCGTCATTATAAAATCAGTTCACTTTGTAAGTAATTCTGTATCATTAAAATACACACAAGAGAGAGCAAGAGAGAAGGGGGGGCCTTGAAGGGCCATTTACTAGATGATACCGTCATGTTCATTTACATCAAGGTTTAGTACCATTATCAGTGGTCAAGGGTTCCTCAGCAATATCAGGTTTATAGAACTCTACAGTATATTTCTTGTACGGGTAATATGGAGAAGTCTCTGGGTTATCCACTGTGTCACAGTATGTCCCACAGTCTTTCAGATCACCCACTTTTCCTAGCAGCCAATCGTCACATCCCTTAGCCATCTCTATGGTTACATTCTCCTTATTCCACTTATCAACCATTTCTTGAAACTTCTGGTGTAGCTTTAATGATACCCTCTTGTGAGACTACAAAGGAAAAAAGTGAAAGACTGCTGACAAACATATCTATTTTAATGAGTTGAAAATGTTTTACTACAGTGTGACTGAGTTTGTAAACTTTTCATACTAAATAACATAAACCACATACACATTGGTAGCACTATCAACAAAACAACCTTTAGGTCAAAAATTGTCATAACTATTGCACACATCATGCAATAAATACCCATTGCAGGATTTTATACTATAAGACTTAAGAGAATTCATATATGCATGATATGAGTAAGTTTGGCTTAGACACCACTTGTGTTAAGCTGGGAATGGACATGAATACTGTCCTAAACATTAAGGTAGACACACCTTGCACATTCTACCAAATGACCGCTTTAGCTAGGAAATAATAATATTCAAATATTTTACACTGTCATCTTTAATGTGTCTACACACCTGACTTTTATTTTTTCTCTTTTTATTTCAATTATTTTCTTACTTTTCTTTCATGATTTAAACAATGGGTCCCTAAAACATGTTTTACAAGATCACAAATACTCAAATCAAAGCCTAAGTTATAGACTGATCAAAATAAATTTTTATCAAATATTTCATAATATTAATATGTATATAAATGATCATTTCACCAAGTGCTTTTCAGAGATACTTAGTTTACCACCTTAAACTAAATTTGTCAATACACCATGAATTCCCCGTCAGCAGTAAAAGTCAAATGTGACATTTTTTGAACAGAACATGTAGTCCTAGGGCCACAACTCCTGTAAATATTCTGAGCAGCATTCCTCAAGGGTTATGGAGGAATTGCAAAAGACAATGTGAATTTACCACCTATGCATAGACATCAAAGTCCAAGGGGCATAACTCAATCAAAATGTATTCAACTACCACCAAATTAATACTTGACCTAGATATTATCAAGATGTATCTATATTCACTGCAGAGATAGAGCACAGAAACTGTTAATATAGGTAGATCAAAGGTCTCAACTCCGTCAGTTATTCAACTGATACCAAAGCAGAACTTGACCTAGATTACGTCATGATGTATCAGTATACCAAATTTTAATTCAATATGCTCACCCGTTGCAATGATAGAGCATAGAAACGAAATGATGACAGAAGGACAGAAAGGGGTTACACTATATGCCCTTATCATTTTCCTCAATGAGAGGGCATAAAATTTCATAATGCCTAAATACTGACTGTCACCATCAAATTTCGTTACATTCTTGTGATGATGTAGCAAATGTGGACTGCCTTGTTAAAATATGCCTACCATGTCTGAAGACATCGACAACCATAGTGAGTCCATTATACCCTTACACATCCTCCTTCTTGAGGTATACATATAACATAATTATCTGAAGAGGACAAATACACCTCTTCGAGATACAAGTGGGTATAATACACCAATCAATGATATTCTGTTATAAACAAGTATAATTAACATATTTAGAAACAGAGAGAAATACCCACCTCTTTTGCCTTTGTGAGAGCCGTTCTTTTGTACAGATAGTATTCACTGTTCACAACATAAACAATTTTGAATGAGTTGACATTGAATTTACATTCTGTATTGTCCAGTATATCCATGTCATCTGTTCTCTGTTTGGCAGACTCTGTGTGACACTGATCAGCTGTATCTGCATCAGACTTCTGCTCTTCTTCACTTTTAGACTTCTGATTTTTCTGATGTTGTCGCCACTGTCGAACATTCCTGAAGATTCATATGAAACAAGAATTAACAAACTGTGTTTGTAAAACACTAATGCCCCTGGTGGCAACAAAGACCAGAAAGTTATTTTTAGCGTGACAAGACAAACAGACAGACAGGACAAAAACAATATGCCCCAAATCTATCAATCCCAGGGCATAATAAAATGAGTAACAAGAAAGTTGCATGTAAGATGCAATATGCCAGGCTGCAAAACATTTTCATATACTTTTCAAGGCCTTATGACCCTGACCTTTGGATTCAGAAATCAATAGGGCCCATCCACGACTCATGGGGTTTATGTGTAAAAAGTTTCATACAATATGTGGAAAGTAAATACAGTTACAGCCCAGAAACCATTTTCAATCATCTAGGCCCTTTCAACTTGACCTTTGGTTCCTGAAATCAATAGGGCACATCCTCGGTTAATGGTAAGTATGTGTGTAAATTTTCATTACTATACAGTCTAACCTGTATTAAGCAGTTACTCAAGGGAAATCATGAAAGTGATCTCGTAACAGAGGTGACCTTTTAACTCAGGGTCTCAAACTTGTCTAGTTATAACATGTGCATATCTTAAACTTCAGATACCAACTTACATTGTATCATTTGGTGTAATATATATTGCAAATCTCCATATCTGTTAATATTTATTGTACTGAAGTATCAATAAAGTTTACAAGTGTATTCTATCTCCATTTGAGGTTTCCAGTGTATTGATTTCTAAGTCTCTCGCAAACTCCAAAGCCCTTTCCTTTAATAGAGTACCACTGACAGCCCCCTGCGCTTTAAGATTTGCATAACTTGCCCTTTACAGATACCAAGTTCAATGACCACTGCCTGCGCTTTTTAACCTCTTTCCAGTAAATGAATTGCATGCAATGCAGCCATTCATTAAGGTTTAAAATATTCCGCTTCTGATACATACTGATCAATCATTGGATTTCTTATCATAAACTGAATAATGTGAGGACATTTCCTTAATTTGGTATTTTGCAAAAAAGTATAGGGCAGTGAGAACTGTTTACTTTAATTTTTTGATTAGCTATCTCTGCATGCATCAGTCGAGTTTTAAATCACGTCATTAGGTACCTGAATGTATACACGTTCTATGGCCAAACATACCAATTACCGCCGAATGTATTTTTCTAACAATGACTACAATCTTTGTACTATCAATAATTATGGGTGCAGTGTATGCTTGGATTCCAAACAACCTGTACATTGAAATTTGAATGGCCGTTTAACTGAGTTTATTCTGTAATTTGAACAGAGAAAGGGGTGTCCGCTGACCATGTTGTGAAAGTGACCGCTTACTGGGGTACAATTATTAGGAAAACATTTGGGGGGAATTAAAACTGACCTCTTAAAGGAGGTGACTGTTTAATAAAGGTCACCGCATGTACAGTTTAAACTGTACCTAACCAGTTCTAAGATTTAAGAATCTGCATACATACTGCTGATACCTAACCTACATCAAATTAAGAACCAAGCTGCAAAACGTGGCAAAAAACAAGCATTCTAGAGGATAACTAAGCAACAGATTCCAGTGACAGCAAATTCAGTACATGTTTTTACTATTAAAATGCTACTCTGCAAAAAGTAAGTGATGATGATTTTCTCTGATTAAATACATTTTCACAAGGTATATGGATAACCTCTGAGCTTGAATCTTGGCCCTGGAACGAAACCATGCTTACAGTATATCAACACAAACTAAACTAGTAAAAAAGTTTTTCTAAAATCTAATACATTTTCACTATGTATAGCTATAAAGGTGCAATCCTAAAACTTTGGGGGAAAATTAATCTGTTGCCATACAACCAAAAAATAACAGCCTCCTGTTTTTTATAACCATCTATGTATTTCATTATCAAAGACAAAAAGGTAAAGAGATTAAAAGACACTTTCACTGTGCAGACATGCAGATTCTGTCGTAGAGCCTGCATCCTTGCCCTGATTGTCATGAATCTGAAAATTCAGGCACATGACTTGACACTCTTATAATACAGAAAATTTATCATCACAATATACAGGAGTCAAAAAGAAACTTTTGGAAGACTTTCCAATGTAGCCATATGGACCCACTTTTGATCGCAGATCATTTAAGGCTCATGAATTTCCCAATTTAGTAAAGGGCTTCATGCTCTTTAGAACTACACTTACAATTTATTCTTTTGAATGCTTGAGAGCAGAGTACATGAGCCATTTTAACAGATTTGGCCCTTCTTCTACAATTCCAGGAGTACTGGGATCATGAATTTCACGATCTATGTTCCCCTTCTCTTACAGATTCTAAGCTGGTGTGGCCTATTGGACCTAACGAGGTCCCCTGTCATGGTGGGCGTGGTACACAAAAGATCCCTCACTGCTTCAGGTGGGTCTGCAAATGTCTAAATTTGTATGCAATGCATCAGGCAGATGCCGTCACCATATACGTGAAATAATCGTAAAGTGACGTAAAACAATATTCAATCAATCAATCTTAAAGATCCTTCATAAGAAGTATGGTGACAATGGGCCTTAGTGTTTTCAAAAACTTCTAAAAACAAGAGGCAAAATTGGGCCTATTTGGCTCATCAGACACAGAAAACATTGCACATAATGATATTAAACAACAATGTTTGTAGGCAGCCATAAGCCTTTAGTTTCTTTGAAACTTTTAAAACGACAAAAAATTGTACAGGACTATTTGTACTCAATACCTACCAAGTTTCCTCAAAATCAATATGGAAGTAGTAAAGAAAAATTTGAAAATGTGATAAATTACCCCCCTTCCTTTTGCATTATATAATTACTTCACAACAGCAGTTCTTTAATTAATTCTGGCTAAATTATAGCAATTAACTGCATCAAAAATCAACTATAGGGAAAATATTTATTTTTGCATTAAAATGATATAGTCCAAAATTAAGTCAAAATCAAATAAAATATTATCATTTGGACTGGAATCTAAAACATCTCACTTCTTCACACATCTTTCTCTATCACTCTGATGTATTCGGTTTGTCTCTATGTAGTGGTTCTGAAACAGAAGTTCGTCACTGGAGGGTACCATCTAAATTTTGGCTATGGTGCCACCTATGACATATCCAGATGAAAAAACAACCTAAATTTGTTGGGCAGGACCTAAAGTACTTTATTCCTATTAAGTTTCATCAAAATCCATTGAATTGTTACGGAGTAAAATCTGAAAATGTGAAAAAATAATTAACCCTCCTACCTTTTTAGCAATCTTTCAGAATTCATGAAAAATCCAAATATTACAATTATGTCAAAATTCTTAAAAAAAAAAATAAAGAAAAAACCACCATATTCTGGCTAAAATAAGCATTTCTGTGCATCAAAAATCAACAAAGGGAATATGTTGACGAAAACTATGCTATTTTGAATCAAAATGTTAACATCTTTTAAGATGTAAAAAAAAAAAAACAAACCCAAATAAGGCCATTTCTTGTTGATTTTATGTTTTGCATCACCTTGAAATTAAAAAACCTACCAGCCAGCCAGGGAAAAAAACAAAAAAACAAAAAAATACAAAAATCATTTTCAACACTTCATCTTAATAAAGTATCAGAAAAACTTGATTTGTTTAAAGAAATTAACAATTTAATAACAAATGGAATGTATAATGAATAGAATTTGAGATCATTGCAATGTCTTTGCTTGAATTAAAAATAAAATTAAAAAAAACACAATATATATTTGATTATAAACAGGTTGGATGCAACCTCTCATTTGAGAGATAATCACTCAAAAGAGTAACTACCACTGTTTTCAGTAATCAGTTCCAAGGAATGAACAGACAAGTACTAAAAAAATAAAGTTTCAAAATTTTGACTTAAACTTAAAAGGGTACATCTTTATAATATACTGAACATAAAATACAAAAGAAGTTGACCTTTTCAACTTACCATTTTTGAGTTTATAGCTGCAACATTTGTGCAGCTATAAACTCCAAAACAGAGTAAGTTAAAAATGTCAACTTTTATGTAAACTATATTCAGTATATTGTAAACATGTGCCCTTTTGAATTTCAAAACATAATTCCAAAATTTCATTTTTAGTACTTGTTTGCTTCTGTTCATTCATTGAAATTGATTACTGAAAACAGTAATAGTTACTCATTTGAGTGATTATCTCTCAAATAAGAGGTTGCCCCCAACCTGATAAAAATGAGCATTTCTAACATTTTTAAAATTTGAATAAAATTTTTAAAAAATGAACACTATGTATTTGATTATAAAGATCCCGATGAATGGGATACAAAACATTTTATCAATGTCTTGTCGGACATAACTATTGGACTCTTAAATCTTGTACCAGAGCTGTCCCTAGCACTTGCCAAGTAAAGCCCCTCAAGTATTTGAGAATAAGTTTGCTCATTTTCAGCTGTAAATGCATAAGGCAATAGAATGCTTAATGAGTTTTGCAAAAGTAATACACATATTACCGTCCCAGCCATTCTCATCCTTATTTGGGGGCTAAAAAGCAGGTTTTTTCGCGACGCGAGGTGGGGGCCTTGCAGGTATCTTCTGTGTCACAACTTGTCACAACGTTCAAAAGTCGTATTAAAAAGCGTTTAAAAGACTTATTTTGTTTTAGTCTAAGTCTAGTCGCGTAAAAACTTTTCATCACACAAAATACTTTTGTAAAATTACGATTTAAAGTGAATTTTAATGATGTTTATTTTTTGTTGTTTATGGTGGAAATGATTCAAACCCTACCCGCACGCAGACGCAAAACATAAAATTAACACGAAATGGCCTAAATAAATAAAAAAAACATTCATTTATCCGATTTCAATGAAAAGAACAAACTGAAAACATACATCCTTCCAAATTATTCAGATAGCCATTGGTTTATTTATCCATACAGTGGTTCTGGAGGAGATTTTCAACAAGGGGTACCCTCCAAGACCTAGTTTTAGCCATGGTGGCGACACCTGTTGACAGATTTGGACAAAATGAAAATATTTGGTAGAGAACCTATAATACTTCATGTATACAAATTTTTATCCATTGCTTCATTCTGAAAGAGAAGTTGAAAATGTTGATAGTTTACAAACAGATGGATGGGTGATCAGAATAACTCACTTGAGTTGAACTTGAGCCTTCAGCTCAACTGAGCTAAACAGTTAAATCTGTTGCTGGATAATCAACAACAAACTATAACAGATAAAGGCCAATGGCAAAAAGTCACCTGAGTAAACTCATGTACTTAGATCAATTTATTAACCATAGTAATCATTACCTGGGTAAGAAAACAGGTTTCTTAGACAAATGGTCCTTCAAATCATCAGAGATTGTCTCATCATTTGAAACATATTTTTCTACGTATTCTGACCATCTTTCCACTTCAACTGGGTCGTCAGATTGCTCATGTTCAGTATCCAACAACTCAAATGTCAATCGACATTCTTTCTTAAACTACAACAAAAATTAAAGCAATAAAAATTTAGTAAGTTTATAAAAGTATCATTTATGTTACCTCAAAGTATACCTAGTTTATATCATTTCAAAACTTATCAACAATTGAAGCAAATTTTATTTAAAATTTACTAAAAGTAATTTATTTTAAGGAAAAATTATCTTTCCTATTAGTGTTATATGTTTAATGAATACATACTATTACTATTTTGAAACAATTTTCATCACTAAGCATATGTTCTGCTTTTTTCTGATAAGCACTTTCTTCCATTGATCTTTGAGATACTGTAGCAACACGACCTCCGGTAGATTCATTCTTCTTTTCAGATAAGAATAAATCTGTTATCTTCATGCATACTTCTTCAGCAACTATATGCTGCATCTGCAAAATAAACTAGATGTTTATCCATCAACTGGACTAATACCCCCCGTGACAACAAATTTGGAATATGAAAAATAGGGCACCGCTAACAGGTGCATGATACGCCCACATCATGTTTTAATGTGGTCTACAAGCCACTTCCTTTCATATGACACCACCAAAAGTTTTGTCCCCCCTTTAGATAAGGAGTAGAAGCCCGAAAACTTTCTGACCCTGCCCATTTTCCCCCACCCCAGGGGCCTGACCTCAACTTTGAAACCAACATGCACAAATACAAACCACATCCTTTCATATGACACCATCAAAAGTTTTGTTCCCCCTTTAGTTAAGGAGGAGAAGCCTGGACAAGCTTTTCTGACCCGCCCATTTCCCCCCACCCCAGGGGCTTGACCCCAACTTTAAAACCCACATGCACAACTACAAGCCACATCCTGTCATATGACACCATCAAAAGTTTTGTTCCCCCTTTAGTTAAGGAGAAGCCCGGTCAATCTTTTCTGCCCCCGCCCATTTTCCCCCACCGCAGGGGCCTGACCCCAACTTTGAAAACCACATGCACAACTACAAGCCACATCCTTTCATATGACACCATCAAAAGTTATCTTATCCCTTTAGATAAGGAGTAGAAGCCCAAAAACCTTTCTGACCCTGCCCATTTTCCCCCACCGCAGGGGCCTCACCCCAACTTTGAAACCCACATGTGCAAATACAAACCACATCCTTTCATATGACACCATCAAAAGTTTTGTTCCCCCTTTAGTTAATGAGGAGAAGCCTGACCCCGTCCATTTCCCCCAACCCAAGGGGCTTGACCCCAACTTTAAAACCCACATGCACAACGACAAGCCACATCCTTTCATATGACACCATCAAAAGTTTTGTTACCCCTTTAGTTAAGGAAGCGGGCGTGGCCTAGTGGTATCGCGTCGGACTCCTGATCGGGACGCCAGGGTTCGAGTCCCGCTCTGGTCATGCTGGTGTCATGTCTTTCGGATGAGACTAAAAACCGTGGCCCCGTGTCGTGGTATACATGGCACGTTAAAGATCCCTCACTGCTTCGGGTGAGTCCGTTGCAAAGGTCAAAATTTGTATATCTTCCCCCTTTAGTTAAGGAGAAGCCCGGACAGGGATAGATGGACGGGCGGACGGACAGACAGACAGACAGACTACAGTGGTATAGCATAAAACGCCCACATTTTTAAATGCGGACGTATAAAAAGTGTATCTATACCTCTGAGTAAGATGGTGGGGTCATAAACCATTCAACTACAACAAAAGAGTGACTACTGTCATTTATACTGACTGTCCTAAGTTGATACCTCAACTGCATTATAATTGAAATTTTTGTATGCACTTCCATGTCCATGGCCACTTTTGTCATACGACCAAGTCAGATGCATTCCGTATTTCTTCTCATACATGAGTAAATAATCACTGTCACTTCTTTGAATCAAACTCAAATTTCACATTATATAATACATGCTATATCTATGGGAATTGTCAATGAAAGAGTAAATCATCATCGTACATGGTAGGTTAAAACCACATTGATTAAAATATCCTCAAATTTGTAAATTTTTAGTAAATACTATTCAAAGGCACGGCCAATGCAACATGGAAATGATCATTGTAATATGTTGGAATTACATCAATGATAATGTCCTGCCATATATTTGTGTACACATGATCCAGGATTAGACCTCTTAGACTAAATTTGTTCACAAGATGACGAAATCCATAGTGCAACATGACCTTTTGAAATTTTTGTACATAACTGTCGATGGAGAAAATATCGATATTAAAATCTCCTCCAATAATAGTTGGGCAATGAGGCAATGTGCTAAACAGGCATTCATTATCAACTTTTTAACCAAATTATCATATTAAAGAGCCAACGTTCAAGGTCACTAGGTTATCAAAATGTAGTATTTGTTACAGTGAATGTGTGTGTGTGTGTGTGTGTGTGTGTGTGTGTGTGTGTGTGAAGTACGAAAGTCCTATTTCCTATACTGCAACAAAGATCTGTTTACAGAACTTCTTAACCAAGTTCAAAATGTAGAACTTGTAATGGTGATTGGATGATGAAAGCCCTATCTCTTATATTGTATGAAAATCTGCTAACAGAACTTCTTAACCCGACGGACAGATAGACAAGGTGATTCCTTTAACTACTTTCCTTCAGGTAGACAAGATGATTCCTTTAACGACTATGAAATTACAAGTTTGATAAGAGATAAGCCCCGATTTGTATAATTGTGTGAATAATCTTCCATGTGAAATATTTTTGGGTAGAAGAAAGACAGATTTTATTAACTAGGCAAGATATGTTTCTGTATCACCAAATATTAAAATTTGTTTTAACAATGCCATGCAAAATAAAATGAATAGACAAACATGACAAGATAAGGCATGTTCACCACAGTACTTTCCCAGCAAAGCTCGCTCATGTAGAGATAATGCAGCATGCTTTCCATGCAATCTGGATGTTTCAGGAGTGGTAGGCAACACTACGCATTGCCTCATTCTCCATTCTTAATACCCGAGGGCTAAATAATTCTTTTAAAACACTGTTTTTGGATGGTATGGGGTCCTTTTTCATTAGATGTTTGAAAAGAGTCATTTTTCAGTTTGTTTCCACTCTATTGACAGGCTAGTAAAACAGCTCTCTATATATTTAGGATATTTAGTTACAAACACTGACCAGCCAGAATTAACAACTCACGATATGTGTCTGGTATTTTACAAACAAATCTATTACACTGCTTATTGCTTGACTCAAGTTAGTTCCCTGCATGCCTCACTGATAACCAGCTGATACATATTATACAGGTAATATGGTATTACAGGCTTCACAGCTTATATGATCATACATGGTAGACTAATTGGCAGATGAATTAAATCTGTGTCCACTGCATAATAATAAACAGAAAAGAATAGAATCTACTTTAAAATTTTACAGAATTACTTCCTGTTGGAAAAAAAATATTGCGTTCTTATTTTTGTGATTCTGTTTATGTACCATGAAATCGCAAAAATAAAAACCTAGGGAAAACTCCCTGCTATATGGTACTGTGCAAAACCTTGCATTAAGGAATTCCCATCCTAACTAGCTACTTCTGCTCAAAATGACGGTGTGTGCCAACATATAATGATATGCTGATAGTATATGTGTATTCGGCAACATTCGTCAAGCCTTTGAAAAACTTATCTGAAATTTCAGCTTCTTTATTTCAGTATCTTTTGGCATTTTCTTTACATTTTCACTTTCAGTATTTCATTCTGAGTCATTCGATATCAAGCAAAACTAAAATATTCAAATTAAAAGCTAAGAAATCAAATCATACAAAATTACAAATTTTAGGTCATCAAAGTTCTTTTTGTTAATTACTTTCTACATTTTTGTCTGATTTTATCCAAACAATTTCTAAAATGACCATCTCAAAAAGACCTTTTAAAAAAACATATATATAATTGAGTTTCTCTAGAAAAATGCAATTTACGAAGTTTTGAGCAGAAAATTTCCCAATCAGACGGTCCTCAACTTTTGTTACATACAAGTACTAAAGATGCTACATGTAGTGGGTTATCTGAAAAATTCCTAAAATTACCAGCTCATCCTATATAGGCCGGGGGTCCAGTGGCCACCTAGGCCCCCTGAAGCTCTGAAGATAAAGATGCTCTGAGATTGATTCTGGCATATTTACTGGTGTTTTTGACTATATCAAAGGACTTAAAAATAATGGTTTTGCTATGCATTATTCAATATAAATTTCAACACGCTCATTTTGACAGTCAAAGTTTTACATTCACCATGTGTTTAAACAACCTCGCTTTGACAATGAGTCAATGTAACTTCGAAGTTGATTAGTCAATTCAATTGCTATCATCGAATGAAAATACAGATAGCAAACATCATCAGGGTCCGGTGCCATAAACTGAAAATATATTTAAGTCAAAATTTCATATTGTTCTGTTCATCAATGAAGTATTAACTGGGATTTGGATTTTATTTAGTTTTATTCTATTGATAAATAGAATTAAATCACTCTGCATGAGAATTTATTTGAACGTTTGGCAATGGAATAAATTAAAATGAAATATTTGACTTAAGTATGTTCTCAGTTTATGGCACTGGACCCAGGTAAAACGGAAATAAATAACAAAAGTCTGCCTAATTACCAAAATTGAACAATTTGGGCTCGTACTAAACGCCGGAATAGTAATCAAACTGCAGAAAAATTGGGGATGGTTATTAAAAATCTGTAAATCTAGGTAAACCCGGAAATCTAGAATCCCTTATGTAATATGATGTAATAAGTACCCGAGGGCTATCCATAGTTCAATTAGGGTGGGAATACCTTAACTACTGGAAAGAGCAATCCAGTAATATATGGGATATTATTCAAAGACATGGACAGAATTTGAAATGGTATTAAACTTTATACAGAAAGCACACATCTCTAAAGTTAGATATGAATTATATATACTAAGAACAAGTTACCTGTCTGACCAAGTTCTGCACAAGTTTTTCCATGGTAAAGGCAATATAAGCATGTATTCCATACATTTCTCTCAACTGGTCCTCATACTGGCTTGATTCCAGATTACCATCCAACAGACTTTTCACCATCTCCAAAAAGTATGGGTAGTATTCCTCTGGTTCTATTTCACCTATCAATTCAATAAAAACATATTTAACCCTTGTAAGTTTCCCCTACAACAGAAAAAGTTTTTCAACAACAGATTTTGTCATAGGCTTGCAGTTACCAAGGAATTATGAGTTTGGGTCATTTAATGAAACACTCTTGTGTCAAGGGGAACAATTTAGGCATCTACACAGTTCTAGAATGAAAAGCCTCTGACTGGAGTAACAGTCTTGACAAGCTTTTAATGAAACAAAAACTTAAAAACCTAAAAAGTAATAGATATCCTATGTGCCAGATTTCAGAACTCTAAAACAAAGTGCAGAAACTAATTTCAGACAAAGAGTCACAACCCTGGAAAAAGTATATCAACTGTAAACAAGAGTTGTAAGAAGACAACAGAGCTCGCTGGTGGCAGCCAAATTTAAACAGCAAAAGTTTTTGTAAGTAGGCCAATCTTCAAGGTAAGGGTCAAAATGTCTAACAAGTTTGATACATAATGAAAGGTCTTGTTACAAGGAATGCTCACACATGAAATAGTTCAGCCTTATCTCTTACTATTCAAAGTCAAAGTCACCAGGACAAAAAGTTTGGTACCCAATGAAAGGTTTTGGCACAAGAAATACACATGTGAAATATTAAAGCCCTGTTGCTAATGGTTCTAAAATTATGATCCAGGTTGAAGATTTGTCTACAGGCAGATATACCTAATTCCGGTATACCTTTCACAACTTTGTTTTTGGGTAATAAATATATACATTGAACAAAACTGACTTGTTGCTAAGCAACTTTGGTATGGGTAACAAAACACATTTAAAAGCTTTCTCCATACAAGCATCAAAATTACATACAGTTACAATCAAGGCCACCAGGTCAATGACCTTGGTGTAATTTGAAAGGGCTTTATTAGTGGAGTATGCATGTCAAATATCAAATCTCTATGTTTCACGACTCAAAAGTTAAGGCAAAGGTTAAAGTTGTCAACAGACAAAACAAAACAAGAGGCCCAAGTGGGCCTATATTGCTCACCTGAGTACCTAGATGATCAGTCATGCATGAAGGAAGAATTCATTTCTTTTTGCATTAATGTGACTAATTCAACACAAATGTTCAAAATATGTCAAATTTTATTTAATAAAAAACAACAACACTTTTTTGCACATCCATTCAGGTGATTTTGATATTAAGCGTTTGCTTTGTCACTGCAAGATGCAATTCAGGGCAACAAGTTAATCATTTTCTTCAGGTTGGGCCTTTTGTTGACCGATTTCAAGTCTGGGTCATAACAACAATTGTTTCAAATATTGTCCAGATCAAACTTAAAATGGCCTAATTTCATATGTTGACTGTTAAGAAACATCTAAAAACTTATTTAGATGTGTAAACAAATGAAAAAAAAATTTGACCACAGCTGGATTTGAACCGCTAATCACCATATTTTAATTACCAAGTGGTATATGTGCCATTGTGAGACCTATTTTTTAAAAATGATGGCACAATCTGTTGACCAATTTAGATGAAATGTACAAAATTGATAGAGGACCTATAGTACTTCATGCATACGATTTTTCATTAAAATCTGTCATGTGGTAAAACAGCACAAGTGTAGCCTAGTGGATGAAGTGCTTGGCTCGTGACGGAGAAGTCCCAGATTCAACTCCCGCCCTGGTTAAACTGGTGTGCTGTCTTTCAGATGAGACAGTAAAAACTGAAGTCCCGTGTCACGGTAGGCATGGCACTAAAATATCCCTCACTGCTTCGGGTGGGTCCTTTGCAAAGCTCTAAATTTGTATGCAATGTATCAGGCAGATGCCGTCACCATATATGTAAAACAATCGTGGCATGGCGTAAAACAATATTCAATCAATCAATCAACAGCAGAAATTTAAATTGTGTAGAATTGTCCCTATACACCCTCAGTTGGAAGTCTTAAAAAATTCATAGAAAATACAAAAACTGAGATATTGACAAAATCTTTCAAAATAAGATTCCTTACCATAATTATAATCAAAACAGCCCTAAGAAATCATCGTTATCAATTGACTAGGAAATATGACACTTTTCAGCATTGAAATCACCAAGTCCAAACAAATGTTGAAAAAAATTCTAAAATTGATTTTGGAAGAAAACCAAAAATAACACTTCTTCACACATCCCTGTAGATCATTCCTATGCATTCAGTTTGTCTCTATATGCAACCGTTCTGAATTAGAAGTTTGTGAAAGGAGGATACCCTCTGTGACCTACTTTTGCCTATGGTGGTGCCACCTATTGACGGATTGGGACAAAAAACAATAACACTTGTAGGGGACCATGAGTACTTTATTTCTATCAAGTTTCATAGAAATCTGTTCAGTGGTTCTTGAAAAGAAGTCGAAAATTGGAATAGTTTACAATGGACTGACAGACGAAGTAGCAATCACCTTTATATATCTCTACATGATATGCTAAAGTGAGAAATTTCTTAACAAGTACAAACAAATCACTTTATGGCATGGAAATGGCCCATTATAGTGAATGTTTCTTACTTGGAGCTTTGAGCCGTAATGCGATTGCGGTAGACTCTTTTCTATCTTTCCTACATTGAGCTTCTTCTGCGGCAATCCTCACAGAGTAAGTATATATCTTAAACAGTCTATCACACAATATTTGATGAAGCCGAAAGAAAAGGTACCAATTGTTGTTGACATAAAACAGTGAGTACACATCATCCTGCAAAGAAAAGAATGAGAATTTTCAAGTGCTACAAGAGTTTCCCTGACAAAGTTAGGAAAATGAGTATAAATGATCAAAAATGTTCAAAATGTTGTTTAAAAGAAGGATGTAGCTATAATATAGACACAAATATCAAAAAGGATATCTGAGTGGAACCAGTCTCGTATAACAACTAAGTATAAATATATGTCACAGAACCCTTATCAACATGCTGTAGCTTTTATACTTGAATAGTGATACAAAGAGGGCAGACAGATGATTTGCTGAAAGATTTTCTCAGTGCAGAGAACATAATGACAATATATTTGCTTAATGTTATGCCTGAAGTGTCCTTTTTAGCAATGGGTACCTTGAATCACAGGAATGGCTATCAATTACTCGAAAAGCCAGGAAAAAACTGAAACAGATCCATGTAATTGAATATTATGGTATGAGTTTGGTAAAATTATAACTTAAACCACTTTATAAATATCTATCATGAAATATATAACTTCTGACAGTACAGATATCAAAAGTCTAAGTTAAAAGACTACTATTGGGTAGCTTGAGAACCAGAGTAAACAAGCTGTGTTTGTGAAACACTAATGCCCCTGATGGCAACAAAGTCCATAAAGTTATTTTTAGCATGATGTCACTGTCAAGGTCAAAAGGACATCGACCTTGGTGTCATTTGAAAGGACTTCATTAGTTGAGTACAAATGTGAAATATGAAGTCTCAATCCCTCATGGCTCAAAAGTTATGGCCAAGGTTAAAGTTGACAACAGATAGACAAACAGATAGGACAAAAACAATATGCCCCCGATCTAACGATCCAGGGGCAAGAAAGAGAAATTCTCAAAATTTGTTATAAAGTCCTGTTGCAGAATGCTCTCTTTTTATGTTGTTTTTGGGGATGGAGTGTTACACTGTTCAAATACACAAATATAATGAACAACCTTATAGTCAGTGTTGCATGCAACACTCGTCCCCTACCACAACCTGTACCTTCAAAGTGACTAATACCTTATTAGTCACATGAAAGTTTTGAGAACTTGGTAACCTTTCGTATGATTTAATAAGAAATACCTTTGAATTCTTTGAAAGTTTATATCAAGTTCTAGTAAAATCGACAATATGAAATGCATAATTATATGCAACAAAGGGGTAACTTCTATAATATATAAATGTGGACAATACTGTAAAGTTTGAAATATTGATATCATTTGCTGTGTATGTATCCTTCAAAACAGTCCTTTGACAGAAAAAGAAACAAGAAACCGTCAAGGACGGTATGAACGGATTGCAAATGCTAATGCAAAATGTTGACGACAGACAGACGGAGAGACAGAAGGACGGAGAGACAGAAGGACGGACCGATTTTGCCAATTTATACACCAGAATTGCTTTGCATTAAAATTAACAATACATGTATGCAAGTGGTCACCCTGAAGGCAAAAAACAGTGTGTTCACTGAAGCGTAAAGTCAAGGTCAAGGTCACTAAATTTTTGTACTGGTTGGATAGAACATTCAAGTATCTACAAACCTACCAACTTTGACATAATTACCCTTTAGGTTATGAAAGAAACCAAGCTAAACGCAATAAAAAAAACCCAAAATGTTGATGCCGTGCGGGCATACGGCCGGCACGACAGACAGACAGACAGACGGACGGACAGACAGATTTCGCCAATTTATAGACCAGAATTGCTTTGCAATAACATTAACATTACATGTATGCAAGTGGTCACCCTAAAAACAAAAAACAGTGTGTGTTCACTAAAGCGTAAAGTCAAGGTTAAGGTCACTAAATATTTGTATTGGTTGGATAGAACATTCAAGTATCTACAAACCTACCAACTTTGACATAAGTACCCTTTAGGGTATGAAAGAAACCAAGCTAAACGCAAAATGTTGACGCCGTGTGGACCGACAGACGGACGGATGGACGAACAGACGGTTTTCGCCAATTCATAGACCAGAATTACTCTGCAATCCGGTCAAAAAACCACATAACCACACAAGAGAGTCAGAAATCTGGAACTGCATTTATTTCTTTTCACGAGGAAACTGTAACCTTTTGACCATATACACAAATCAATACTTCATCACTATTATTGAACCAAAATCACATAAATCACTTTTCCAAATGCTAACAACAAAAATATAGCATTGTTTTATTCATATCTGGCATCAGTATATACAGTCATCATCTGGAAACTGAAACATTGACGAATCACTATTTTCAGTGATAAGTCTACAACTGAACCATGCTGATGTCTATTTCTAGTAACAGTGACCCTTAAAATTGACCTTTTGACCCAAAAATCTATCCCACCCTAGACCTAGCATTGTATGAAGTTTAAAAGAAATCAATTATTCTTAACTTAAGTTATTATCTGGCAACCGAAATGCAGTGATAAATGTCTATTTTTAGTCACAGTGATCCTTAGAATTGATCTTTTGACCCCAAAATAAATCTCACCCTACAACTTTACATAATCTAGTCTTACGTGAAGTTTAAAAGAAATCAATCATTCTTAACTCAAGTTATTATCTGGCAAATGAATGCAGTGATAACTGTCTATTTTTAATAACAGTGACCCTTAGAGTTGACCTTTTGACCCAAAAATCAATCCCACCCTAGACCTTTACATGAACTAGCCTTATATGAAGCTTGAAAGAAATCAATTATTCCTTACTCAAGTTATGAACCTATATACGTGCCTATAAGTCGCTCCGCCTATAAGTCGGTTGGTACAGTCTAGACTGCCTTAGCGACTCCCTGAATTAAACGACTCCCTGTCTTATGTGACCATTACTTGATCCCGTCCAACAAAAACTGCTATATTTTTTTTACTGTTTTAAGCCCCTCCCTGCCTTACGCGACCATGATTATACAGTCCCCATTGTAAAATTTGTACCATATTAAGCGACTTTTGACACAGTCTCTTTTTTTTGTTTACCTGTCTCCTAGCGACGCTTGTAAATTCTCGCCAATACGAAATTTCAATTAGCTGTTTTTAAAAATGGCGGATAAGAAAAAGAAAAGAACGGACATTAGAATAAAAAATTGATGCAATAAGGAGGCTTGATCAAGGGATACCAGCATATAAAATTGCAGAAGAGCTAGGCATGGGTAAAACGCAAATTCAAAACCTCAGAAAACGTAAAGCAGAACTTTTAAATGACTATGAAAACAATATGCCAGGGCTTCAAAACATAGAAGTTACTTAACAGGTAACAAAGAAATAAATGAATTAACATTAAAATGGTTTAAGGATGCAGTCTCAAGAAGGGTCTAATTCTTGTATACAAACAAAGATTACAGAATTCTTTGTCAGTGACAGAACAAAGTGATTTGTTTATGCTCTCTCTGAACTCCCATAATTTATGGATTGATTTTATCTTTGATTTTATTCTTAAAATTTTCTATTGATACATTATACATGTGTATAGTTTTTAACATGCATGGAAATCTATTTTGATTCAAATAAAGTACATGAGTTGAATATAATAAGTGTATTTATTCAACAATATCAAATAATGTATGTACACTAGGTTATTTGAAAAGTATCCTTGCAATGCATCACAACACCAGTGTGCGAAATTAGAGGTAGTCCGTCACCTGTGACTACCCCAAAACTCGTCAGACTATCCCAGATCGAATTGACCGCGTCCGATTGGGCTATCCCTTTTTTCAATGCCATGTCATTCTTAGGCTTGCCTTTGTACTTGACGCAGCATATTTCACGAAAACGTTTGAATGAGACAGATTTCTGTATTACTCAAACGTTTTTTCAAAGCATGCTGTGTCAAGTATAAAGGTAAGCGTATGAATAATATCGCACAATTTACATTGTATCAAGTAACGGTCATGTTACCTTTGAAATATTTTGATGGAGCAAGGCCCTCTATGAAACCGAAACGTAAAACAACAACGGAAGAAGGAAAAATAGAAAAGAAAAAAAATTATGGAAAAGAGGTTAGAGTGCGTGAATTCAAATCGCATTAGAAAATCGGACATGACTGGCTAAAATTTGAAAATACAAAAATGTCTTGTACTATATGTATAGAGTTTTGGGGTAAACGATCAGGCAATTTACATCCTGGTAACCAAGTTTGGCTTACTGAATGTTCGATATGATGAACAGAGTTACAATGAAAATTTTAAAAAATTGCAAGAAATGGAAATTGAATTTGAAATGGAATATGAGAATTAAATCCTTATTTGAATTTTGTAATGTTGTTTGTTCAATCATACCTAACAAATGACATCTGGGCTATCCCAATTCTAATGGGGCTATCCGAATATCCCATCAATAATCCCAGTTTCACACACTGCAACACCAACAATGTCTTGGCCTGAATCAAGAGACTTCCTGTCATATGTGATCTTTTGAGGAAGGTCCCGTTAAGGGTCACATACGACAGCCTTGACTGGCCTATAAGTTGGTTCTAAATTTTCAAAATACAAATGCTTGTATTTGCATATGGCATCTTTTCAATAACTTTCAATGAATGGCTTGGGAGCCTTTCTGCTCTAATGATCGTGCAGTATCAGTTACATATAACTTCTTTTCTAAGAATATAGTTGCCGTCAAAATGGCAGATTTTGAAAGTGAAAACGGTCATTTACTTTGAAAGGGCATATTTCAGACCCAAGCCTTCGACCTCATTGCGGCCACCATCATCATTATCATCATCAAACAGCAGTTTGATCTGTAGTTCCAACAAAGGAATGTCATCATAGACGTTGTCGTCCTCGTCCTCGGCACTAGTGGACTCTGTGTTATGTTATTTAATCAATGGCTATCTGGTCACGGTAATGGCTATGTCATAACCCGTCATTAATCTTTTTCCTTAAGGTTTTGTTTGCCTTTGGTTACAGTTTGTTAACTTTTCACTTCTACACAGGTAATCTGTTTGTAAATTGTATTGAACTGGATCAAGCAAACAACCAAGCACCGACATACAACTGCTTTATGTATAGAAACTGTTGGCCATGCAATATACATTTTATTGTCATAAGATTGTTTTTAAAAGACTTAACAACCGGGGAATATCACATGTACTATCTATGGTGCGTGATGTGTGCATTGTCCGTCCATCAACATTAAAGTCTGACTTCAGATTAAGGTTGGATTTTTTCCTCTCGTGCAGTATCGCGCCTAAAAGTCAGTTGTGCATTTCGACAACGATATTTTACTCCCAAAAATCCGACTTAAGGCGAATATATAGGGTATCTGGAAACTGAAATACAATGAAAATGTCTAATTTTAGTAACAGTGACCCTTAGAGTTGACCTTTTTGACCCCAAAATCAATCCAACATTAGATCTTTATATGAGCAAACATTGTATTAAGTTTGAAGCAAATTGGAATGAGAAAATGAGATCCCATAGCTCCGAGTGAAAGTCATCACTACTCAGCAAATGGGTGTAGCATGAATGCCAAGGGACATTACTCCGTCCATCATTCGGCCATCAACAAATCAAAACGTGACCTAGATATTCTCATGACGTATACGTATACCAAATTTCAATTCAATAAGTGCATCCATTGTAGATAGAGTATGGAAACTGTTAATTACTAGAGATTTTCTCTGTCCAAGGAACACAACTTCCATCTAAAATAATTTGACTGAAACCCAAATCAAGATGTCTAGATAGGTCACGGACTGATTTGTCCAATACCAAGTTACCCCAAACTTCTTAACCGTGTCTTAAAGACATGGTTAAGAAGACTGAGGTAAGTTGGTATCGAACTTAACTGTGTCTTGAAGTCGAGGCTAAGGAGTTTGGGGTAACTTGGTATTGGATAAATCTATCCGTGATCTATCCCCGCACAAAAAGTAAGTCAGATGCAGCATCTGATACATGGATCCATCTCAGTATCCTACGATGAACCATTGATGCAAGTTAGATACCTCTAGCTGGAATGCTTTGTTCAACCTTACTAAGGAAAGCGAAAAGAAAAAAAAAAAAATAAAAGCCTTACATTTTGGAAATAACATATCTTCATCAATCAACATATACATACATCTTCTAGGCCATCTTCTTCCTCCTCCTCTTCTCTACCATTAGTCAAACTTTCATCATCTTTGATCTCTTTGGAATCAGTTTCCATTTTGCTCTTTTCTGTGTTTATTTCTTTCGAATCTACCTCAATTTTCTCCTCATCTTTTGATAGTTTCTTACTTTTCTCAGCTTCTTTTTTCTCTGTTGCTTTATTTGTGTTCTTTTCATCTTTTTGCTTAGAGTCTGATTTTGATTCTGTCTTCCCTTCACTGTCACTTCTATTTTTATCTGATACAATTTCTTCCTTAACAGCTTTACAAGTGTCTTTATCCTTATCAGCTTCATCAGTTTCCATGTCCTCTGTAATATCAGCAACAATGAAGTCAAATGTGAAATATGTTTTAATAAGCTTAATGAAAATTTTTTACTATGATGTTATGAAAGCCCATAAAGAATAGATCAAAATTCCAAATTTTTACTCAAAATACTTACCTCTTTCATCCTCATCTTCATCATCACTCATCTCTTGACGTTGTGCAAAAAACAAGTCTGGGATGAATTGCCTCAGGAGCTGTTTGATCTTTCGCTTGTCATCCTTATGTATACCTAAATTAAAAAAATTTTCAATATATCAAACTAGAGTATCTGATGGCAAATAAGAGTTGCCTTCTATTGATTTTTCAAAAGTACGACTTCAACAACACAGACAGAGGAATGCCAGATAAAGTGATCCCTGTATCTTGCGCTGCTTGTTCTATTAATATATATTTCATCGGCTTGCCATGCACACTCACCTGTGCCTTCAAAATATTCACATCATACATTTAGTTTAATCATATTTTATTTCTAAAAATGAAATGGGATCATACACATTTACTACATCCTTCTAAATAAGTAATAATGAATTTTGGCCTTTTCCATCAGTATTATTTACTAAAATTTGTAAATGTATGTCCTTCTGACTTTACCCTTTTCACAGCAAAAGGGAACAATATATACATTAATAAATACATCACATAATATAATAATCACATATGTCAAATGTATCAGTGTATGTTGACAACTCAATATTTGTGATCCTAAACTTGAAATTTGGGTATCTCAAACTATGGATATCTCAAAGCATTTTCCGCAGTCCCTCCGACTTCAAGATATCAAGATCTGACTGTAAGTATTTGAGTTTTTTTTTATTTCTTTCTAGATTTATGTACTACATGTAGATGTACAGAGAGATTTTATTGTAGATGAAAATGCTCTTAAACATTAAAATAAGACTAACTTTGGTACTCTATTGTTGGCTTATCATAATAAATATATCTATACTTTCGATAATTCTGTAAATGAAGGTATTTTAAAATAAAATAAGAGCAACAGGTTGCCCTTATCTGTTGAGATGGCATTTAGTATCTATTCTTCTTGACTAGTGTACATGGTTTACTTAATTATTTAACTATAGCTATACTACAAATCCAATGTCACATCCACTTCATTATAAATGAAGACTCACCAGCTTGTCGCTTCATATGATGCATGATAAGGGAGGCAGCATCTTCAATGGTGGATCTATCTTTATATGCAAATGATAAATGTGGGGTAAACATTTCAGCACTTTCTAGATCTTGTTCAGACCTCTGAAAATAAGTGAACAATGATCTTTAAAGCGATATTTGGTACTTGAATTATGAAACAAGCCGTTTTTGTGAAATATCAATGTTCCTGGCGGCAACTTTGTGAGTATAAGCTGACAGAACTACAGATAATGCACTTAAAAAGGTAATGAAACACTGAAAATTGTTCAACATGCACTGAAAAAAAAAAAAAAAAAAAAAAATATGCATTTACATATCACCTTACCCATTAGATGTTCAAAGCAGTGCATATGTGATTGTCAACATTAAAACGAAAGTAAAACTGCCTCACATTCAGATTTGTTCTGTTTTTTACCTCATGCAAAACTAAGGCATTCAGAACAAATTCAGAACAAATCGGGACTTTCCAAAATACTATTTGTAGTAATTTCAGTATGGGTGTGCTGAGTAGTGAATGTAAGTACACTGACACCATCAAATCAAAAGCGAGAATATGCCGTCTAGTAAGCCTGGCAGATTTGACAAGAATATTCTAATCATACATGTATTGTATTATTGTTTAACTCTGCGACAAAAAATTAAACTTGGGTTACAGGTATACTTTCAAAGAAAGAGCCATATTGTTTATTTCAATGCCTGTGTGATACCCTAATGCAAAATATTTTGGTTATATCTTAACCATTAGCACAAGTTAGCTCAGTTGTATGACGAAGTTCAACAAAAGCATTTATGCAAGTTAACAAAAGATGTCAAGTTAATGAAGTACAGTACAACAAAATCGCAGTTCAAAATTTCAGAGCTAACACATCTGTGCAAGTCAATTACATGCATCATTCTACAAGTCAAAACAAGAATAACAGTGAGACTGATAGATGTAAGCTTGACTTTGATTAGTTATGAAATAAAACCTTTTATCTTGACTTTGACCTTTCAGAAATGACCTTGAGTGACCTTTGTCCAAAAGCCTTTCACCTAAATAACATTTCTGGTGAAGTATGATCAAATTATAATGAAAGGTGTAGAAGATATAAGTACTTCATTGTATTTTAAGTCATATTTATAAGTGACCTTGACCTTTCAGATATGACCTTCGAGTGACCTTACTCCAAAGACCTTAACCTAAAGAACATTTAAGTGAAGTACGATTAAATATTGATGAAAGGTGTAGGAGATATAAGTACTTCATAGTATTTTAAGTCATAGTTAATAAGTGCACTTGCCCTTTCAGAAATGACCTTATGTTACCTTTGCCAAAAAGCCCTTAACCTAAACAATATTTTGGTAAAGTAAGATCAAATTCTGATGAAAGGTATAGGAGATATGAGTTCGGATGGATGGACAGACACACAGACAAGACAGCAACTATATGCTCCCCTGAAAATTTTCGGGAAATCACACAGTGCCAGCCCAGCTTTTGAACAGTGATGTTTGTTAAGGGTTTTAGTGAAGCATAGTGTAATCTTAAACTTCGATGCTGTGAAGATGACTTGAAATATGAAAACCTTATTTCTTACAGTTGAAAAGTTATGTAGAATGGCAAATTTTTTTACCACAGACAAACAGGCCAAAAACTTGATGCCCCTGAATATTTGATTTTGAAGGCATAAAAATTATTTTAACAGATACATAAACTTGTATTTCATCCTAAATCAATAAACATCTATCAACAAATTTCCTAAGGAACAAGCTCACAATCAGTGTTGCATATAACACTCGTCCCCTGTCACAACCTGTACCTTCGAAGTGACTAATACCTTATTAGCAACATGAAACAATTATGTGAACTTGGTAACCTTTTGCATGATTTAATAAGAAATAACATTGAAGTCTGCGAAGTTTATATCAAGTTCTAGTGAAAATAACTGCAAAAATATAGCCTCGTTTTATTCATATCTGGCATCAGTATCTATAGTCATTATCTGGAAACTGAAACTGTGATGAATCACTATTTTCAGTGATGTCTACAAATGAACTATGCTGAGGTCAATTTTTATTAACACTGACCCTTAAAGTTTACCTTTTGACCCCCATATCTATCCAATCCTAGACCTATACATAAGATAGCATTGTATGAAATTTGAAAGGAATCAATTATTCTTAACTCAAGTTATTATCTGGCAACCAAAATGCAGTGATGTCTATTTCTAGTAAAGGTGATTCTTGACCCCAAAATCAATCTCACCCTACACCTTTACATAAGCTAGTCTTAAATGAAGTTTAACAGAAATCAGTCGTTCTTAACTCGAATGATGAATGTCTATTTTTAGCAACAATGACCCTTAAAATCAACCCACATTAGATCTTTATATAAGCTAACATTGTATGAAGTTTAAATCAAATTGGTCATTCCTGACTGAAGTTATTGTCTGGAAACCATCTGGACAGACAGAGGAATAGACAGACAACGACAAACACTATAGTCCCCTCCAGTTTCACTGGCAGGGGACTAATAAATTACATTATCCATTACCTCATCATAGATGGTTTCTATTTCATTGAGTAGTCCTTTGGATCTAATAGCCTTGATGTCATTTTGTTTGAAGTTAATGCCTTGATGATCTAATGATTTTAAATAGTACTTTTCATTTTGCTCTCGCCAGATCTTATTGAAATTTCTCTGCGCTTCTCTCCATTCTTCTTCTTTGGCTTTCAATCTACAAGAAATAATTTCTGAATACAACTCCACTTTTAGTTAAAGTCACATCATTCTTCAATGCGTACATAAGGATATAAGAAATGTTTATTATTATTTTACTCTGGGAATGGAATGAAGCTTCTTATACATTCATTCAAATTTAAAGGAATATTACAGGCATGTACTGCCTTTCATATATATATAAATCTACTGTGCAATACAAACAGATTAAAATATTCCTAAGTTGAGACACTTTGTGTCCTTTTGCTTACTACACTAATCACTATTGCTTACTACATGTTTCATACTGTCTATTATAACAAAAGTGTCACAATACCTTCTCAGAACTAAAGGTACAGCTACCACAGGATTTTTCTTGAGACCATCAATGATATCAGGAGCTTTCTCTCCATATATTCTACAATAGTAAATACAGAATCTTGATCAAATATTTTTTGTTTAGTTTTGTATTACATCACACCAAGTATAGTGTACCTAGGTATTGACTGCATCTGCCTGCTGCACAGAAATTTAGACCTATGCAATAGAAGCAGTGAGGATCTTTTACATGCCACACCTACCAGAAGCTGTGAGAATCTTTTACATGCCACACCTACCAGAAGCAGTCAGGATCTTTTACATGCCACACCAACCAGAAGCAGTCAGGATCTTTCACATGCCACACCTACCAGAAGCAGTCAGGATCTTTTACATGCCACACCAACCAGAAGCAGTGAGGATCTTTTACATGCCGCACCTACCAGGAGCAGTGAGGATCTTTTACATGCCACACCTACCAGAAGCAGTCAGGATCTTTTACATGCCACACCTACCAGAAGCAGTGAGGATCTTTTACATGCCACACCAACCAGAAGCAGTGAGGATCTTTTACATGCCACACCAACCAGAAGCAGTGAGGATCTTTTACATGCCACACCTACCAGAATTAGTGAGGATCTTTTACATGCCACACCAACCAGAAGCAGTGAGGATCTTTTACATGCCACACCTACCAGAATTAGTGAGGATCTTTTACATGCCACACCTACCAGTCTCTTATCCAAGAGACAGACGAGTCACCACTAAAACTTGAGTTCAGAACTGGGACCTTCCTGTCACAAGCCTTACCTAGCTGCGCTTGCCCTTATCTCTTTATTTTTACATAGCTTAATATAACAACATTGATAATTAAGTATTCAGTGTTCTTATATTGATATTCAACTTACCTTGATAGTTGAACTATGATAGTTGAATTAAAATACATTATTGAAAATAATACATCATAATTTGTGATTTCATGACATAACCAATGGGTAAAATTAAAATTAATATCAAAGAGTAATTTTTACATGATGCGAAGAACATGGATACCTTTGAATAGCTTTGCGATGAAGAACATCAGAAGAACCACCCAGCGAATTATCTAATCTGAACTTGGCTGCCTCTTCTGATGTCATTCTGGCCATTTTTTTCTGGACAGCTTCTAATACTCGAATTGTTGTTAGGTTAGTTTCTATTACCACATCCAACTGCAAAAGAATACAAACTCTAGAAATGTAAAATACACAGCTGCAGTCAAAAAAAGAAAAAAAAGATTCTATACGTTTCTATAGGATTGAAGGAGGTCAATGCAAAATATCACATGCATTTATTTCCCAGAAGTGGCCATTCTATTTCACGAGTCCCAGAAATGAAGTGATACATACCTCAAACCTTTCATCTTCACATCTATAAATATGTTCTTCATACTGAGTTTTTCTAGATGTCACAAAAGTGGAATCCTCAGACCATGATGGAAATGAGACCCAAGTATCATTTAAAACCTAGATTAAAAATAAAATTTTAATTCAATAAATATTAAGATATCACAATTCATTTTGCGGCAAATAGTTTTCTCCACAGATACTCTAGTATTACAATTTCTCTCTCGAGATTGATGAAGAGACATCATTTGCCTTAAATTCTTATTTGGTGCACAAAATCAATGTAGGTATATACTTAATAAAGTCATAATGTGTGCGAATGTTTTGCTGTTTCATACATAAAAAAAAAAATTAAATAACAATCTTTTGGAACATTTTCAAATGCAATCCCAAATACTCTTTTAAGTTAAAGCATCTTGTGACCAATCTTAAGGCATTTTCTAATTTAACAGTGATTTTAAATGAACTTTTTAATCCCCTTCTTATTCTGTAACGTATCAATCAGGTGCAAAATATTCATTAAGATAAATAAATGCAAGTTACTGAAAGAAAATAAAAGTAATAGCACAAACACTCTTTTTCGTTTATATTAGACATGTAAAGATAGATGTTATGTAGATCTACTGTACTATTCTACCTATTGCTTGATAAAGGCCAGGAGGCCGAAAATTTGCGGCAAAGAGTGTTTGTGTTATTTCTTTTAGTATATTTTACTTCCCTTTGGAGAACTACTTATTATATCGAAAATAAAAGTGTAATAGAGAAATACATTTCTCCTATTTTCCCCAGGAAATAAGACTAACTTTTTCTTACTAGGTCAACAGTAAAAGCATAAAATGAAAGCTCTGGTCATGAACAGTGCTCCAAGTTGTGACTAAATTGGTCGCATATGCGACTTAAAAGTGGATTTTGCGACCCAAATTTGAACAAACTCACAAAATCACGACCGAAATAAAAATTGCCCACCATGTCAATTTTGTTTGTTCGGAAGTGTCCAACTGTTATTGGTCGTCATTTGTTGTTTAGGAATTCTTGTACTTTTACCAGTTCCGTCTACAATAACATGTCATAGGTAAAAGTCTGAGAATTCCTGAGCCAATCAGCTGATCTATGTCAAAACGAATGCTGGCTGATTCTGGCCTTTCTCAAGTCACCAAAAGACGGAGAAGGGGCAATTGATTGTCGAGGGAAGCCCAGAAAGTGTAGAGGAAAGCCCCGAGGCTGCATTAAAAGAGCCTCCATCTAAATCCGATGCCAGGGCAAAAGATAAGAGATCGTCTTCTTTGCTATATATATTTTATTATTCATGAAAAATACAAGTTTTTATAAATGGCAAGTCAAAATTCCACAAATGGTGACCAAAATTTTGGTCAAGGCAACCAAAATTTAAGCAAAGTCGTCTTTTGGCGACCAAATCTTGAAAGCTACTTGGAGCACTGTTGAAGAATATTTTTATGAAATATCTAAGTTCCATTTCTTATGGTTCAAAAGTTATAGCCCAGTTTAAGTTTTTTGGACCACGAATGCAGATGTGGACAGCAGCGTCATACGGCAGCAAGATGCCAAATGTACGACACTAGCTTCCCGGGTATCTGTTTCTGTGAGCTATAAAAGTAAATTTCATTTCGGTATGGTATTGTTGCTGAAAATTTTGAAAAATTTAAGCAAATTGGTGGCCTCTGGAGCATCTTTGAAGGGTACCAGAGATGGTTTATTCCTATCCAAAATGAAAGTCAACAAAATTTTATTTAATAATTGTGCAAATTCAGGGTGGGGGTGCAGTCTAGCTTAGCCAGGTGGGTTCAGCTAATGATTGTTGGCAAATGAGGTACAAAAAAAAAATGGATTTCCTGACAATTTCCAGGGGGGTGCTCACTCCAACCTTTAGATCTATGCAATTAAGCCTACCAGGGCATCCTAATGCATCATATCTTCTTTGTACCTTGTCTGCAGCTTTGATCGAGTTTCAACTCAAAATTATTTTGAAAACCTAAAGCAAATAAGTGGCCTCTGTCTTTATGCTATATCTGACTCGTAATTTATTTTATAATGAGAACAGTTACTTTAAAAAGATAACGTCAGTGGCCCCCTTTAGCAGGCACTTGCCCCCTCCCACTTCTCATTCTTGAAATAAATAGCCAGTGACACTGGCTTCAAATGTTATATAACCGGGCTAAGCATATTGTGATTGCAATTGTACTTCAGTTTCTTAAAGACAAGATAATATTTACTACATTGCTATATGGATGTACATGTAATATTTCACCCAAGATTTACACATTTTCATGTCAATTCACAGATGATAAGGTCACAATGGATTGTCGTAATGCCTTGGTAATTTACCATGAAAGCTGCAGTGAGTCCGAGTTAACAGAGATCATGTTAAAAAGCAACTATTGCTGTAGCTAAGACTATAAAAACATCGCAGCAATGATATACCAACTAGACAAACATTCTCTGTAGTGCAACTTATTATAATAGCAAAAAGCTTTATGTTGTGCTTCCTGCAATCAAATTCTTTATCTATGTGACGAAAATTCCAACTAACATAATACAAACTTACAAAATGCGTTCGCCAGTTGGGCAATTACCATAAATATTTTATGTACTCAAACACAATTTTTACTCCCCAACTGGCAACTGGTGACCGCTAATCTTATTCCCAGAGAGCAAAAAATAACAAGAAACCGCTAAAAACGGCTTTGCCGAATTGCAAAGCAAATTCAAAACAAGGTCAATGTCATAAGGTCAAAAGTCATGGTACTGATTGACAGTTCTGGTCATAAGGAACTTATGTGTGAAAAGTTATGTTTATACTCCTCTTAGTTGCTGAAATTTTGCTTCAATCAGAAACTTAACCAAAATATTGACAAACAGATAGACAGACAGACATTGCCAATCTATAGACTAGAACTGCTTTGCAATTCAGCTAAACTTGTTTGCTTGTTTTGAAATGAAATATGAGCGATGCCCAAAAAACTATAGAAATTTATCTTGAATCATTATTTACTTACCTCTCTACATAGACCTGTACGCCCAGTGCACTTAGGTTGAGGATAAGATTTGGGTAAAGCTCTGTAACTTGCTCCATATCGTTTACATGTGGCATAATCTGAGACATCGAATGAAAAGTTTCTATTCAGTCTATGGAAATATTTTGTGATGAAATACAGCTGACACTCATTATTCCTAAGTCGCTTAAGACAAAATTCTGTTTATCTCAAAGTCAAAATCAAGTCCCAAATTTTTTTTTCTTTAAATTCTGTATGATTTGACTTCAGTCATGTCGAAGTCAGTTAAGTTGAAATTCCAATTATGTCAAAGGCATTTTACAGTCCCGAAACTCAATTTTCTATACATTTTACGTTCGTTATCTCAAAGTGTCAATCTTTGTATAAAATTAATTGATTAACACAGCAATAAAGGCAGAAGAAATGCGTACAACCAATTATCCCAGCGGGTGCACAGTATTGTCTGATTGTCTGACCATGAAACCATTTTACATTGATCCACGATAACTAGATGATTGGATGCATTGGCACTTATTATTTTAAAATATGCCAATCTCATTAGTAAAGATATCTTCATTTAAGGCAGATTATAAGCTAGAATCGTTTTCAGAGCTTGTAAATTATTAAATGAATCAAAAATATAAAAAACTTAAATCAGCCATTGTACTTTATTCCTGCATGAAAACCACAAATAAGACACTTATTTATATATATATGCTTTTAATGCCAAAATATCATACTGGAAACTTCCATTTCCTATTTATAAACTGCATCATTAAATCATTCCGGAGGAAAGTTATAAATTGAAAGAAACAGTGTGACAACGTAACGTTTATCCAGAATGATATACTTTCGTCGAATGTCAAGCACTTTAGTGCAAAATATGACTTTAATGACATCACGCAAGGTTGGAAATGTCGAACCTTTCATTATGACGTCCTAAGCAATCAAAAGTCTGCCAAACATCGCCTTCTGTGTTGAAAAGTGGGTCAAATATGGGGCGTTATGGCGTCACCGATCAAAGTATTTTATACAGAAATAAAATACATAGGTCTTGAAAGCTTCATCTCAGGCAATTACAGTGGTTGTGCATATATATCACAATACAGTAAAACCTGTTATGAGAGACCACCCCAGATGCCAATCAAAAATGGTCTTGCAAATCAGGTGGTCTCCCTAAACAGAGTATCAATTCATAATGAAATGTATAAATTATTTATAAATATGTACAATGTAACTCTTGCATTAACCAGACTTGAGGTCTGTTGCCCCTCACTCACCACTAAGATGTGGAGGTAGGATTTGAGCAAGATATGTGTTTAAAGAAATAAAGTCCCTGACTACTAAAAGATTAAAAGTTACAGTTTACATTCATGTACACACTAAAATTCTATTGCTTTCTGCAATTTAGAAAGAAGTCTGTCACAGCTGTCTGTTTCACAGATTTGTCTCTTAGCTGCACATCTTAAATGAATCCTTGAACTTTTGTGACCATATCATTTTATTGTCTATGTAGAAAATATGTAGAAAAAGCTTATAACTTAACACTTGTCGGAGATTTCCACCAGCTTTTCAACATACATACATATGTATTAAGTACCATTAACTTTGCACACTTGTGTCCGATACTTCAAACCTTACCCGAGGGAAATTGCTTTGGCATACCGTGGACATGTATACTTAGTATTTGATTCTTTAATCACTATGTATTCATGGACTATTTTAACATACACTGCATCTTGCTCAATCAATAATACAGTGATAAGATTTATCTATCTTTATAGTTTCCATGTATAGATACACAATAAATCCACTAATATTACCTTAAAAAAGAAAAAATGACGGAGTTTGAAGCAGTGGTCTTGCATAGCAGGGAATAATGTTTATTTATTAATGTATTTCATAGTCACATTTTTGCTCCATTATGTATATTTTCATTTTGGGGGAAATTTTGGATTTTTAACACTTTTCTGATAATTTTCAATACAAAAGAGCATAAAAAGATGGTAAAACTATCACAGCTCGAAATCAACAGAAATAAACTTCTTTTAGTCTGGTACTCATAATGCCAAATTGTATATTTTACTTAGAAGCTTTTGTCAAAAGTCTCGTACTAAATGATTAAATTACAACGCCAAACAAGCAAATTCCGAGAATTGTGGTCTCCCACTTTGGGAGTTTTATCAGTAAGGGTGCAGTGATCTGTGACATATAGTCAAGGTTGTGCATGTCTACAGACACACATGCCAAATATGAAGGCCCTATGTCTTACGGTAAAAAAGTTGCACTGAAGTAGGCCAAAGGTTCTGATCAAGGTCACATGACAAAAAATTCTGGTATTAACGGAAAGGTATTGCTATTAGGGACACACATGCTAAATATGAAGGCCCTACGTCTTACAGATAAAAAGTTACATTGAAGTAGGTCAAAGGTCATGGTCAAGGTCACATGATAAAAATATTGGTACCAATGGAAAGGTATTGCAATTAGGAACAGACATGCCAAATATGAAGGCCCTACATCTTACGATTAAAGAGTTATGACCAAGGTTAAAGTTTTTGTGACAGACAGACAGACAGACGGACAGATGGACAGACAGACAGACGAAAGAGATTTAATGTCCCCACATTCTCACGTAAAGCAGGGGACAATTAATTTCCCACCACAAATTGAGAAAATTCTATTTCCTCATTTTGAAAAGATTCAAATTTAAGATAACTTTAATACATCAAAAGTGAAATAACACACTCAGTCTACAATGTTAACATTATTTTCATACCTATTTCCATAGCTAAATCTCCTCCCATTCTTTCTTTGCCTATAGCTCCCTGTGGAACAGCTTCAGTTGTTCCACCTGCTTCCTTGTACCCTAAAAAGTCTTTAAACCACTTGTATAATTCTGGATATTTCCTATAGGAATCAAGACAACAAAACATTAAAGCTAATACGGGTAGCAAAACTTGATAAACTTGTAACTTTTTACCTCTGACCATGTCCTGTGATTAGCTTGGTAATGTTTATACATGTAGTTGTACAAAGATTAAAAGTTACTGGCATCTAAAACTATTAAAACTGGATAAGTTATAAGATATATCAAATGCTTATCCAGTAAATTGTTTCATACTTAATAGGGTCAACATGATTTCATTATCATTAGAGATGACTCAATATTAATTTTGCCAAGGTGGTATTTTTCTGGAAAGAAAGTATTAAAAGTATTAAAGAATAGAATCATTTCAAAGGAAATCAAAATTTATTTTGCTGAGTTATTCATTATTTAAGGAAATCTTACTGTAGAAAAGTTTGTACAAGTTGTACAAGCTCTGCTCTGGAAATAACTTCTTGATTAAACAAAACAAGACAACGAAGGAAATTCTCATACACTTCTTGATGCTTCAGAGCCTTCCTCACCTACAGGTAAAATTATGAGAGATACCAATTACAAAGATATACCTATATTACATTGATTTCACAAAAGCATTTTAATTAAGATATTTAACATGTCAGCGGACTGATTGATTATTGTTTTACATCACTCCACGATTACTTCATTATACTGCGAGGGCATCTGTCTGATGAATTAAATAGAAATTTATATCTTTGCAACAGACCCATCCAAAGCAGTAAGGGATCTTTTATATGCTGCATGTACTATGAAATGATACCCTGGTTTTTACAGTCTCATCAGACTGAAAGATAGGACATGGGTGTGCCCATGAGTTGAACCCAGATCCTGTCAGTCATGAAAAGAGTGCCGCCTCCACTACGCCACACCAGCTTTATACAAGAGGAATATTATCTATCATAGTATGCTTTCTAAGACAATCACAAATAAACTTACACAAAATGTTATATAGAACAAGAAAAGAATACCTACTTTATCAAAGAAAGCAAATTCATTCAGAGTGCCGTATCTACCAGCTTCTGCTAGAGAGATATCTTTTAAGGTTCCTGTTCTTTGTTTCTGAAGAAAAGAAAAAAACAAAAACAATCAAAGGACCTGAGGTCATGGAAGATACTCTTACTCACATCTTGTTGCGAGTAAAGATCTAAATATATCACACCTAGGACACCTTGACCTCCTTTATGAAGTTGACTGAATTGAGTTATGTTATTACAAATAAATGAAATAAGGTACTGCACTAAGAAATCTGCTCATAAGGTTATCCCCATCATGTGATTCAATGGGGGGGGGGGGGGGGGGGGCCGTCCGCCACATATTTACAAATTAAATTCCAGATCTGTCACGAAAAATGGCTGAGTAGTTGACTTATACACATGTAGGTCCCCACTTTTCAGAAATCTTGGATCCAACACTGCAAGTAGTGTCTATCTTTTCCAGTCAGGTGTTTTTAATTTTTACTTTTATACTGATTTGTATAGTTAAATACTAGATTGTTTATTCAAATTATGCGATGAGATTGATGAACTAAAAGTAACAATGTTCCACGTAACACATTATCCCTTTAGTGAAGGCTACATCCTGGGTTATGATGTTTTCCACATAGGTCCTTAATTCTCAGTAACAACAGTGCATTGCAATAAAAATAGTCTGAGTTCTCTGCCCTTCTCCCACTTTTATATCGGCGGTTTGTGGAAATTGCATCTTTTGATGAACGAAGTCTCTCTGACCCTCTCCCACAAACCGCTGATATCAATAGTGGGAGAAGGGCAGAAAATCTCAGACTAAAATGAAAACTGTAAAGTAGTTCCTAGACAACTCAATTTGACCATAGTTTGGGTAAAAGAAAGTATGAATAAACAAGAGGCCCAAGTGGGCCTATATCGCTCACCTGAGTACCTAGATGATCAGTCATGCATGAAGGAAGAATTAATTTATTTTTGCATTAATGTGACTAAGTCAACACAGATGTTGAAAATATGTCAAATTTTATTTCAGGCTAGAATAAACAAGAGGCCCAAGTGGGCCTATATCGCTCACCTGAGTACCTATATTATCAGTCATGCATGAAGGAAAAATTCATTTATTTTTGCATTAATGTGACTAAGTCAACACAGATGTTGAAAATATGTCAAATTTTATTTCAGGCTAGAATAAAAAAACAACACTTTTTTGCACATCCATTCAGGTGATTTTGATATTAAGCATTTCCTTTGTCTCTGCAAGAAGTCATTCAGGGCAACAAGTTAGTCATTTTCTTTAGGTGGGGCCTTTTGTTGACTGATTTCAAGTCTGGGTCATGAACAACAATTGTTTCAAATATTGTCCAGATCTAACTTAAAATTGCCTAATTTCATATGTTGAGTGTTGAGAAACATCTAAAAACTTATTTAGATGTGTAAAGAAATGAAAAAAAAATTTTGACCACAGCTGGATTTGAACCGCTACTCTCCATATTTCAATTACCAAGTGGTATATGTACTATTGTGAGAACTGCTTTTTAGACATGGTGGCATTATCTGTTAACCAATTTGGATGAAATTTACCAAATTGATAGAGGACTTTTAGTACTTCATGTATTCCATGTTTCATTAAAATCTTTCATGTGGTATAACAGCAGAAGTGAAAAATGTGATTGAATTGTTCCTATACACCCTCATTTGGAAGTCTTAAAAAATTCATAGAAAATCCAAAAATTGCGATATTGACAAAATTCTTTCAAAGTAACAATCCTTACCATAATTATGATCACAATAGTTCATAAGAAATCATCATTATCAATTAACTAGGAAATATGACACTTTTTTCTGCATTGAATCACCAAGTCCAAAGAAATGTCGAAAAAAATTCTAAAATTTGATTTTGGAAGGGAACCAAAATGACAATACATCTTCACTCATCCCTCTAGATCATTTCTATGCATTCTGTTTGTCTCTGTATACAGCCCGTATGAAAAAGAATATTGTTAAACGAGGGAACTCTTTTGTGACCTACTCTTGACTATGGTGGCGCCACCTGTAAAGAGGTCTGGACGAAAACAACAGAATTTGAAGAGGATCATAAGTGACTTATTTCTACCAAGATTTATTAAAATCCTTCAAACAGTTTTGTAGAAAAAGTTGAAAATGTGAAAAATGGCCAACCCCAACCCCCCCCCCTTTTTTTTTTGGAAGTCTTAAACGTAAAATTCCTAATTTCATATGTTGAGTGTTGAGAAACATCTAAAAACTTATTTAGATGTATAAAAAAAAAAAAAAAAATTTTTTGACCACAGCTGGATTTGAACCGCTACTCTCCATATTTCAATTACCAAGTGGTATATGTACCATTGTGAGACCTACTTTTAGACATGGTGGCATTATCTGTTAACCAATTTGGATGATCCGCACAAAAAACAAAACCTTTGAAAAGGACTATGAGTACTTGCATCCTACCCAGTTTTATCACAATCCTTCAAGTTGTTCTGTAGATCAAGTTGAAGATATGAAAAATTGTACCCCCCCCCCCCCCCCCCTTTTCTTGGAAGTCTTAAAAAATTCATAAAAAATTCAAAAATCGAGATATTGAAAAAATTCCTTCACACCAGCATTCCTTACCATAGAAATGATTAAATGAAACCAAATGAATGCATCAATGTTTACTAAAAGAAAATAATAACTCTTTAATGCATTAAAATAACAAAGTCCAAAATAAAAATGAAAAAACGTCAAAAATTTGATTTCGGAATGGAACCAAAAATATCAATACTTCTTCCCATATGCCTCTATCTCATTCCTATGCAGTCGGTTTGTCGCTGTATGCACCCGATCTGAATAAGAAGTTTGTCAAAGGAGGGTACCCTCTGTGACCTACTTTTGTCTGTGGTGGTGCCACCTGTTCATGGATCCTGACAAAGATGACCACATTTGTCGGGGACCTTGAGTATTTGATGCATGCCAAGTTTCATTGAATTCCAGCAAGTGGTTCCGAAGAAAAAGTTCAAACTGTGAAATGTTTACACCAATTATCCCCCCCCCCCCCCCCTTTTTCTTGAAAGTCTTAAAAAATTCATAAAAAATCCAAAACATAAAATATTGAAAAATTTTCTTCGCAGTAGTATTTCTTACCATCAAAATGATCAAATTAAACCAAATTAATGCATCAATGTTTACTAAAAGAAAAAAATACCTCTTTTCTGCATTGAAATTACCAAGTACAAAAAAAGGTCAAAAAAAACGTCAAAAATTTGATTTCGGAATGGAACCAAAAATAACAACACTTCTTCACACATCCCTCTAGATCATTCCTATGCATTTGGTTTGTCTCTGTATGCCCCCGGTCTGAAGAAGAAGTTTGTCAAAGGAGGGTACCCTCTTTGACCTACTTTTGCCTGTGGTGGCGCCACCTGTTGATGAATCTGGACGAAAAACAACAACACTTGTAGGGGACCATGAGTACTACATGCTTATTAAGTTTCATCAAATTCTGTTCAGTGGTTCTGGAGAAGAAGTCGAAAATGTGAAAAGTTAACGACGGACGACGGACGGACGACGGACGACGGACGGTGATTGATCACAATAGCTCACTTGAGCCTTTGGCTCAGGTGAGCTAAAAACAACACTTTTTTGCACATCCATTCACGTGATTTTGATATTAAGCATTTCCTTTGTCTCTGCAAGAAGTCATTCAGGGCAACAAGTTAGTCATTTTCTTTAGGTGGGGCCTTTTGTTGACTGATTTCAAGTCTGGGTCATGAACAACAATTGTTTCAAATATTGTCCAGATCTAACTTAAAATTGACTAATTTCATATGTTGAGTGTTGAGAAACATCTAAAAACTTATTTAGATGTGTAAAGAAATGAAAAAAAAAATTTCTCCATATTTCAATTACCAAGTGGTATATATACCATTGTGAGAACTGCTTTTTAGACATGGTGGCATTATCTGTTAACCAATTTGGATAAAAATTTACCAAATTGATAGAGGACCTTTAGTACTTCATGTATTCCTTGTTTCATTAAAATCTTTCATGTGGTATAACAGCAGAAGTGAAAAATGTGATTCAATTGTTCCTATACACCCTCATTTGGAAGTCTTAAAAAATTCATAGAAAATCCAAAAATTCAGATATTGACAAAATTCTTTCAAAGTAACAATCCTTACCATAATTATGATCACAATAGTCCATAAGAAATCATCATTATCAGTTAACTAGGAAATATGACACTTTTTTTCTGCATTGAATCACCAAGTTCAAAGAAATGTCGAAAAAAAATTCTAAAATTTGATTTTGGAAGGGAACCAAAATGACAATACGTCTTCACTCATCCCTCTAGATCATTTCAATGCATTCTGTTTGTCTCTGTATACAGCCCGTATGAAAAAGAATATTGTTAAACGAGGGAACTCTTTTGTGACCTACTTTTGACTATGGTGGTGCCACCTGTAAAGAGGTCTGGACGAAAACAACAGAATTTGAAGAGGATCATAAGTGACTTATTTCTATCAAGATTTATTAAAATCCTTCAAACAGTTTTGTAGAAAAAGTTGAAAATGTGAAAAATGGCCACCCCCCCCCCCTTTTTTTTTGGAAGTCTTAAACGTAAAATTCCTAATTTCATGTGTTGAGTGTTGAGAAACATCTAAAAACTTATTTAGATGTGTAAAAAAAAAAAAAAATTTTTTTTGACCACAGCTGGATTTGATCCGCTACTCTCTATATTTCAATTACCAAGTGGTATATGTACCATTGTGAGACCTACTTTTTAGACATGGTGGCATTATCTGTTAACCAATTTGGATGAAATTTACCACATTGATAGAGGACTTTTAATACTTCATATATTCCATGTTTCATTAAAATCTTTCATGTGGTTTCGTAGAAAAAGTTGAAAATGTGAAAAATGGCCAACCCCCCCTTTTTCTTGGAAGTCTTAAAAAATTCATAAAAAATCCAAAAATTGAGATAATGACAAAATTCTTTCACAATAATATTCCTTACCACAATTATGATCAAAATAGTCATTAAGAAATCATCAATATCAATTAACTGAAAAACATGACACTTTTCTTCATTGAAATGACTAAGTCCAGAAACACGTCAAAAAAGCGTAAATTTCTATTTGACGGATCTTAACCCCGAACACAATTTTTAATAACCCATCTTTATAGATTGTTGAAATGCAACTAATTTCCCCATTTATGTACTGGTTCTGGAGAAGAAGATGTTTGAAGAGGGGTACCCTTTTGGGCACTTTTGGTCCCGCCATGGATCCACCCCTGAGGGAATCTGGATCCCGAACACAATTTTAGTAGGGGACCTTGAGTACATCATTTACACAAAGTTTGATCCAAATCTGCAATGTAGTTCCAAACAGTTTTGTAGAAAAAGTTGAAAATGTGAAAAATGCCCCCCCCCCCCCTTTTTTTTTTTGGAAGTCTTAAACGTAAAATTCCTAATTTCATATGTTGAGTGTTTAGAAACATCTAAAAACTTATTTAGATGTGTAAAAAAAAAAAAAAAATTTTTTTGACCACAGCTGGATTTGATCCGCTACTCTCCATATTTCAATTACCAAGTATTATATGTACCATTGTGAGACCTACTTTTTAGACATGGTGGCATTATCTGTTAACCAATTTGGATGAAATTTACCACATTGATAGAGGACTTTTAGTACTTCATGTATTCCATGTTTCATTAAAATCTTTCATGTGGTTTCGTAGAAAAAGTTGAAAATGTGAAAAATGGCCAACCCCCCCTTTTTTTTGGAAGTCTTAAAAAATTCATAAAAAATCCAAAAATTGAGATAATGACAAAATTCTTTCACAATAATATTCCTTACCACAATTATGATCAAAATAGTCATTAAGAAATCATCAATATCAATTAACTGAAAAACATGACACTTTTCTTCATTGAAATGACTAAGTCCAGAAACACGTCAAAAAAGCGTAAATTTCTATTTGACGGATCTTAACCCCGAACACAATTTTTAACAACCCATCTTTATAGATTGTTGAAATGCAATTAGTTTCCCCATTTATGTACTGGTTCTGGAGAAGAAGATGTTTGAAGAGGGGTACCCTTTTGGGCACTTTTGGTCCCGCCATGGATCCACCCCTGAGGGAATCTGGATCCCGAACACAATTTTAGTAGAGGACCTTGAGTACATCATTTACACAAAGTTTGATCCAAATCTGCAATGTAGTTCCAGAGAAGAAGTCGAAAATGTGAAAAAGTTAACGACGGACGACGGAGACGACGACGACGGACGACGCACTATGACTATAGCTCACTTGAGCCTTTGGCTCAGGTGAGCTAAAAATCAGTTCATAAAACAATTCATTATACATTTGTATTCTGAAATGTTATATCTTTATTATTATAAGAAATATGCGAAAAAAAAACTTTTTATTTTCAAAGTGTGAAAATTAAGAGAAAAGAGACAAGACGAAGAAATCGAGGATTACATGTACGAATGTTGGCCACCACGAATGTTGAGCATGTGAATAGACTTTGTGGGGGAAGGGACGGTTTTCTTAAAGAATTCACACGATTTTGGTGAAAACTTCACTTTTAAGAAAATCTCTTAAACTGAATCGATTAAATCATCATAGCTGTCCTCACTAAAATAGACAAACATTGACACAGACTTTGTACTATTCCTTCAAAGGTTGTAGTTGGGTGGACGTAAATCTGGCCTTAAAAATTTGAACATGACAACAGTAAGATACTCCTTGATAAGGAGTACCTAAAAAAGTTATTTTGCAGTCCAGGATTATAAATTAAAAGAGAAATATTTGTACTTTTGTTATTGATATTTTAATCAATCTGCAAATCACTGCATCTGTAGATTAACCATAATTTTAAATCTGTGTACAAGCTGACAGTTATCAATGTTAAATACACTTTCAAGAATCTTATTAACTTGTAAACATCACTAAACATCCTTTACCATTTAAAACATTACCTTTTTAAACAAGATTTCATGAGTATTTAAGAAAATATGTTTTTGCTGATTGAGAATAATCACCTTTTGAGGTGGTTGAGGACCACCTGAGGGTCTTCTATGCTGATTTCCTACTTTATTCATTGGACCTTTATTTCCAAGTCCTGGTTTCTTCACTGTGGACGAATGATCATTTCTAACCCCAAGAGCAGAATCATTCTGGAGCATATTCAGCTGCAAAAAAATTAATTTGGTTTGTGATGTTCTTAAGTATATCTCCATTTTTCCAGGGCCTCTGAATTTTGAAAGTAAAAGACAATTGCAATATTCTTTAAATGTACGCTTGAGTAAATGCCCTTGAGTAAAAATAATTTACCTAACTTTTACTACAGCAAAGACATATCTGAATGTGTGACTACATTTTCATCTGTAATGCATATTGGACAGAATGAGAGTTGTAAGGAGACACATAAAGCTTGCTGGAATCAGGTGAACTTCAAAATGTAACAAGTATCAGGTATGATTCTACAACTTAACCAATAATAAATGTGAAAGACATTCTAGACTCTAAGGTTCCAAATTCAGTAAGAAGTTTTACTGAAAATATAATACTATACTAAGAAAAAATGCATAGAAATGTCAAAGTCAATGTCACTAATCAAAGGTGCCAGATGTAAAATAATCAGAAATATGAAAGCTGTATCCCTTACTGTCCAAATAATATAACCCATTTTAAAGGTTTTGGAAAATGATCAAAATCCAAAGTTAACATCACTAGGTTAAAAGTTATGATCATGGGTAGTCTATATATTAAATATCAAAGCCTTTTCCTCTTAGTTCAAAAGAAACTGCCCAGATTAAAGTTTTGTTGATGAAAGTTGCTGCTAATGATGACAAAGACGCCAGGAGTCTGACAATCCAAAGGACAGACCCTTTTTGACCTCTAATCTAATTCTTGGATCCAGCTTAACAGCATAAAGCTGAGAGACTATTGCGATTCATTGCAAATCTGATTCGGCTCAATATTTTCCTTTGATTCGGTGTTTGATACATTAGATCAGATGATGCCACAATGCTTTTCACCTCGGTCATACCTCGAAAACAATGAAAAGGTATTTTGATGTCAAGAAATTAAAAAAAATTATTCCAAGAAAGTGATGGGTCAATTGAATGGCATCCTTTCTTCGGGACAGAAGTGACGCAAGAAATGAAGTTCGAAAGGATGTCTAAGAACATGCTCATGCATTTTTTAGGTCACAAAAACGTCGTTATTAGTCTTCCTGAAAACTCGCTAGCGCGATGCCCGAGGCTACCAAAAATTCCCTCAGGCTAGCAGAATTTGTTTTTGAAATAGCGCCATTAGCTAGTAAAAAATATTGATGTCTCAATAAAAGAACTTGTTCAGAGATCAAAAGACAACACACTGCTAGGACTGCAATGATTCATTGCAAATTCGATTTGGCTCGATGTCTTCTTTTGAATTGATGTTTGATACATTTTTTGGGGTTCAATTCAGCTCTAAGAGTGACTTACAGGAATTTTTGTTTTATGGTCTCTACTGTTTAGTCATCTTCTTTATTTGCCTCCAGTACAGTTTTAAATAAGTGACTCTCCTTGATTTCTTAGACACTTCTTCAGTAATGGCATATTATATATTATTTGGAACATTTTAATTTGGTTTAAACTCTTTTTATAGAAAAACTTTACATGATTATTGTGGTTTAATTTATCAAAGGAAATTCTGAATACAGAAAGAAAAACAATCTCTCGAAAATGTAAAAAGAACTTTAAAAATTGAAATCAAAGTGTATCATTGTTACCTTTCTTTATATTCATATAATTTATCTTTAATGCATCTATCTAATGACCAAGCAAAAGTTTTACCAGAAATCTTGCACTCCAATGGGTTAGAAAATTAAGAAGTCTACTAATTTGCAAATTTCTATTTCTGTTCATGAATGCTATACATATTATATATGCACCTTTATGAACTGACAATCCCTTAAATACAGTTTTTTGTTAATTTTAAGAAGTATTGGTCATACCAAGGGCTATAAGTTCTTGGTCATATAAAAAATCATTGTATCGCTAATGCTATATCATGATAAGTATCATATCCTGAGGGGAGTGTATCGTTTCAGCAGATAAGTCTTCATCAATGACCTGCTTTTTTTAAAACAAGCTGTGTTTGTGAAACACTAATGCCCCCGGCGGCACCAAGTCAAGTTATTTTTAGCATGAAGGTCTTTGTCAAGGTCAAAAAGTCAACGAACTTGGTGTTATTTGAAAGGGCTTCATTAGTTGAGTATGCACGTCAAATATGAAGTCTCTCTCCCACACGGTTCAAAAGTTATATCCAAGGTTAAAGTTGAAAACAGACAGACAAACAAATAAACAAACAGGACAAAAAAGATATGTCCCAATTATTCAATCCAGGGGCATAAAAATACCTAAAATTAACTGCAGTGATAAATGTAACAATGATTATGACCTCGTGTACAACGATGAATTATGAATTTGAAATTAAAATTTATCAAAATAAAAGATTTTTTGTCAAGGGTGGTAGGATTTTCCTCTGGCTAGTAAAAGTTTGGGCTGGACTAGCCCTACTGTAAATAGTTTTTGGAAAGACTGTTATCACATCAAAATGCATCATGGCATCGACAAACCAGTCCGTGCTAATTTCGCATGTGCGTAAATGTAAACAAATAAAATGGTGGACAATTCACCTATGGTTATTCCGTTTAACCAGAAATTTTACTATGACTTCTGATCCCCATCTTTTTCGCATTGGACTACAGTGCAGAACATTAGAATATCGTACTACCAAATGAGGCATGGTAACATTTCTTTGATATATGCAATATTTCAGCCTATATAACCCTAGTTCCCTAAGCTTAACTAAAATTTTCACAAGTGGGAGATTGAAGTTGTTTACACAAGCAGTAGTACTGAATGCTAGAACTATAGCATCCTTTTCAAAATTCGATTTTTTCTTTTTTATATAAAAAGGGTATGGCATACAGAAAAAAGGCATGGCCCCGTATAAAAAGGGCATGGCACAGCTCCATGCTATTTAGCTTTAGAAAAAACACTATATATTTCTGCGAGTATCTTACATAGCCTGTGTATGCTGAACCATTAGCGTCAGGAAGAAACTGTCCAAATTCTGCAAGCAAATCCTCTTGATTTTGAAAAAGTTTTGCCACTTGTGAGTATACTTCTGCTTCAGTCAATGGTTTGCTTCCAGGAGAAGGAATTCCCTTTTAAGAAACAAAACAAATATACTATTTCCCTATGTGTCATAAGCATAAATATTTATTAATAGGATGAAGCAAAGAACTGAGAATAAACAGCAATTTTCATATTTTTGAGTATTTTCTAAAGAAAAGAATGAAAATAATCCCAAGGGTGGGAACTGCATGTATGTATGTATATAAATGCATAAATGAGTTGAATTACATCTGGCATCAAAAAGTGTATATATTTATGGCCATCACACAATACATAAGAAAATACAGCCCAGGAATGTTTTCCATAGTTGTACACACTGCCAACCTGCTATTTATTATCAGGGACTAAACTAGTAAGATGTGGTAACCAATTCAGTTGTACACAAAAACTGTGTTCCTTTTCTTACACTGCATATACAATAACTAGAAAAGTAATGTAATAAACCTTTCAGCTATACTTTATAAATGCATATATGTGCTGTGTTTCTGTCTTCTATCTCAAATTCACCACATCCTGCTATAAGATGAAAATTAGACAAGAAGACATATGGATGAAGGACAGCAGGGTATTGACCCAACTGGCTTTCCAAATAGAGCCAATAAACTGTATCTTTAAATGTCTTTCAACACTACCTCTTTTAAATTTCTTTGTTCCTTTTGGTATGTGTGTAGAATTTCCAAAAAGGCTTTATAGATGTCTGGCTGTCCCTGAAACCGATTCTATAACAAAAAAAATCCACATTTAAATTAGAACTTTTCAACATTACTGCAGGACTAACATTTTGGTTGGCAAATGATAACGTTTCCCATAATAAAAGTTGTCTCTGACTTCATATTGTGGGAACAGTTATCATTTTGCCAACCAAAATTTTAGTCCCGCAGTAACATCCAAAGGGTCTATAAAGAACTGTTGGTCTTTTAAAATGTTTCATTAAAAAGTTTTTAAAAGACAGCACTTGTGTGGGGCAAATTTACAAAAAATTAAAATTACAATGTACTATAATTCTTCTGATTCTGAAGAGGAAGATTTTAAAAGATAATTCCTATACAACAGAAAAACTGTCACCCCATGGGGCATGGCTTAGATACTGCCATAAGGTCTACCTTTGAATAAAAGCATACTTGTGCTATATATTATGAAGTCACTGTGATTTGTGTTTCTACAAAACAATGTTTAAACTATTGGGTATTGTTTTTTTAACAAAAAACATGTCTCCCCTTCCTTATGGATGTGTTTCAGAATGGGCCATTTCAAGTGGAAGAATCTGACTAGGATTTTAAAACATTATAGGAATATAATCTAAGATACCGGTACTGTGTAGAAATGAATGTACAGAAAAACATGCTTATAACAAAGTGCCAGGGACGACCAATTCTGATTCATTATAAATGTATTTTGTTACAACCGTTGCATTTGTAATAAATTTTCTGGCAAGGGGTACTAAAACTGACTTGAGTTAAGTTCAGGGTAAAAACTTTTGACACAGTTCATATACAGTGTTATTATATGCTATAAATTAAAGTCCATAAGTCAAACAATTTACAAATTACAATTTACATGTATGATCGATTGACTGATTCTTGTTTAACGTCACACCATGAATATTTCACGTATATGGTGACGGCATCTGCCTGATGCAGGGCATACAAATTTTGACCCTTGCAACGGCCCCACCCGAAGCAGTGAGGGATCTTTAACGTGCCATGCATACCACGACACAGGACCTCGGTTTTTACTGTCTCATCCGAAAGACAGGACACCGGCATGACCAGAGAGGGACTCGAACACCAGCCTACCGATCAGGAGTCCGGCGCGATACCACTAGGCATATTATAGGCATATTAGTTATATGGCCATTTTTGACTTGCTCTAGAGGCAGAGCCTCTGCTCTGGGGGTCAAGAATTTCACAATTTTGGCATGTGCTTTTAGTTTTTTCACAGGTTGTGCAGGAATAGACAATATCTTCTTTTTTTTTCAACAAAATGCCATTCTCAGCACTTTGGGCCAAATCCTTAGGTTCCTGTTCATGCAATAATCATTAAATTTACAAATTATCTTTCTTTCATTCCCAACAAGAGGCCCAAGTGGGCCTATATTGCTCACCTGAGTACCTAAATGATCAGACATGCAGGAAGGAAGAATTTATTTATTTTTGCATTACTGTGACTAGGTCAACACAAATGTTGAAAATATGTCAAATTTTATTTCAGACCAGAATAAAAAACCAACACTTTTTTGCACATCCATTCAGGTGATTTCGATATTAAGCATTTGCTTTGTCTCTGCAAGATGTGATTCAGGGTAACAAGTTAGTCATTTTCTCTAGGTGGGGCCTTTTGTTGACTGATTTCAAGTCTGGGTCATGAACAACAATTGTTTCAAATATTGTCCAGATCTAACTTAAAACTGCCTAACTTCTTATGTTGAGTGTTGAGAAACATCTAAAAACTTATTTAGATGTGTAAAGAAACGAAAAAAGATTTTGACCACATCTGGATTTGAACCGCTACTCTCCATATTTCAATTACCAAGTGGTATATGTACCATTGTGAGACCTACTTTTTAGACATGGTGGCATTATCTGTTAACCAATATGGATGAAATTTACCAAATCGATAGAGGACTTTTAGTACTTCATGTATTCCATGTTTCATTAAAATCTTTCATGTGGTATAACAGCAGAAGTTAAAAATGTGAAGAATTATTCCTATACACCCTCATTTGGAAGTCTTAAAAAATTCATAGAAAATCCAAAAATTGAGATATTGACAAAATTTTTTTAAAGTAACATTCCTTACCATAATTATGATCACAATAATCCATAAGAAATCATCATTATCAATTAACTAGGAAATATGACACTTTTCTGCATTGAAATCACCAAGTCCAAACAAATGTTGAAAAAAAATTATAAAATTTGAGTTTTGAAAGGGAACCAAAATGACAATACGTCTTCACTCATCCCTCTAGATCATTTCTATGCATTCTGTTTGTCTCTGTTTACAGCCCGTATGATAAAGAACATTGTCAAAGGAGGGTACTCTTTTGTGACCTACTTTTGACTATGGTGGCGCCAACTGTAAAGAGGTCTGGATGAAAATAACAGAATTTGAAGAGGATCATAAGTGACTTATATCTACCAAGATTTATTAAATCCTTTCAACAGTTTTGCAGAAAAAGATGAAAATGTGAAAAATGGCCAAACCCCCCCCCCCCCCCCCTCCCTTTTTTTTTTGGAAGTCTTATAAAATTCATAAAAAAAATCCAAAAATTCAGATATTGACAAAATTCTTTCACTATAATATTCCTTACCACAATCATGATCAAAATAGTCATCAAGAAATCATCAATATCAATTAACTGAAAAACATGACACTTTTCTTCATTGAAATTACTAATTCCAGAAACACGTCAAAAAAGCGTAAATTTCTATTTGATGGATCTTAACCCCGAACACAACTTTTGATAATCCTTCTTTATAACTTGTTGAAATGTTGAAATTGAATTGAAATTGTTGAAATTAGTTTCCCCATTTATGTACTGGTTCTGGAGGAAAAGATGTTTGAAGAGGGGTACCCTTTTGGGCACTTTTGGCCCCGCCCTGGATCCACCCCTGAGGGAATCTGGATCTCGAGCACAATTTTAGTAGGGGACCTTGAGTACATCATTACAAAGTTTGATCCAAATCTGCAATGTAGTTCCAGAGAAGAAGTTGAAAATGTGAAAAAGTAAAAGACGGACGGACGTCGCACTATGCCTATATGACTATGACATGAGCCAAAGGCTCAAGTGAGCTAAAAACCTTTTGTCCAAATATAAAAGCAAATAGTTGTACGGACCGACGACGGACGGCGCACTATGACTATAGCTCACTTGAGCCTTTGGCTCATGTGAGCTAAAAAGCTTTTGTCCAAATATAAAAGCAAATAGTCTTGTTGTTTTTGAGTAGCAATTGAAAACCATTAAACACTACAACAACTGACGAAGAGTTGGACTAACAACAATAAGTCACTTGACTGACTTAAGTGGCCTAAAAAGTCATACATCAATGGAACACTTTTGAAAACTACGAAATGATGTGATCAATTCAGCCTAATCACATCATTCAAATTGATTGATAATCACAATTAATGATGTGCAATCGGATAAGTTTCCACTATCGATAATCTGAAATTATCAGAGGCTACCTATCAATCAATCATGGGAAACTATCGAAATTTAACAAAATGAAAAAGAAATTTAGCTTTTCCATTCTTAGCTCAAGTTTTTAGCAGGTTTCTGTGCATTTACAAATGACTTAAAGTTGGTTTGAAGCACTGTAGCTTCTGTAATGTTTGTTTCCTTGTCAGAATGCCTATGGTGAGCTTAAGCATAAAACTTGAAGTCTGTTGTGTTTCCTTGAAAAAAAATGTCCAACTTTACTATACTGGATTTTATAACATTTATGACTTAAGTTGAAAATACCATAAAGCTCAAAACTGTGATTTAAAACAGAAAAATCAGCATTCATTTTCAATACTATAGCATTGCGGTTCACATTATCATTGTTGTTAAAAATCTTTATAGTGAAAGCGTCTTTTTCCTTATTTTTTAAAATCTTTATTAGCATGCGATTTCAAATGAAATCGACATGCAGCCTGACTCATATCTAGGTTTTCTTTCCCATGAGGTCCTTCCTTAGAAGCCAAAGTATTTCCAAACTTGTGACTTAACCGCTCTTGGGTATGGATATATGGTTGTTGATTAATTGTTGTTTTATGTCGTTCCACGATTATTTCACAGATATGGTGGCAACATCTGTCTGATGCACTGCATAGAAATTTACATCTTTATAATGGACCCACCTGAAGCAGTGAGAGATCTTTTACGTGCCACGTCTACCATGACATGAGACCTTGGGATTTAATATTATCACATCCAAAAGATAGGACACTGGCGTGCCCATGGCAGGAGTCGAACTCGGGACTATTTCGTAATGAGTCGAGCACCTCATTCACTGGGCCACACCAGCTTTGGATATAGTCATGTTAATATTGTTGTCAAGTTCAGTATATGCGATAGTCGCCATTTTGATTTTTGACGCTTACTGTGTATCTGGCATTTAAAACTTTTCAGTTCAAATCATTTCTTAAGCGACGACTATCGATTTTTAAGAGGTTCTGGTATTTTGATGAAACATTTAGCTCTTTGTATCAAATTACATCTTACTATTCTTGGATCATATCTTATCACTATTGTTACCTTTATCTTATTAACATAATTGATAGCATGATTAAATTCCACTGGTTGTCCAGCTTGCTGCTGGGCCTGAGGCTGGGCCTGAGGCTGAGCCTGATTGTTAAGTTGATTGGTAGAGTGAACCGGTTCCTGGTTCTGTAAAGGAGACTGGTGGTACGAGTGGTGGGATGATCCATGAGTAGGTGTTGCAGGCATGTGAGCTGGGGGTGGAGCTTGTTTTTGTCGATGATACAAGTCTACTTTGGTGCCAGGCATTGGCTACAATGACCACAGATAAATCTTTTTCGTATGACTATAGTATTTTTCACAAACAAGAGACAATAATAAATTTATGATTATACCTTAAAAACAATATATATATACAGAAAACATAGTAGGTTTAAGAGCATTCTAACTATACTCTCACAGCTTTCAAACAACAAATGTATCGGGATAATCAGGATTTGCATATGGAAATAAAACTTAGTATTAAGTCTTTCAAAAGATGTTTTCCTGTGAGATAATAATCTTAGTACAGTGATGCTCTGTTAATCTGGAAACGTTTGTTCGCAGCCAATTTTTCCAGATAAACGGATCTAGCAGATCATTGTATATATGTACAACTATTTGTCTGAAATCTTGCTTCTCAAACATCTCAAGTTTATAATGTAGTCACCATATATCCAATTCTGTGTATAGAAAAATACAGTTTCTTATGTACATGTATTACTATTTATTTGTTTATTGCTTGTCCTGTTGATGTGTTAAACAAACTTAAGGTGCAGCAAAGCGGTAAACGACGTGGCTTTTGGTAAATTATGCTTAACAGGTAGAAAATGTTTGGATTAATGAATTGATTTTAACATTAGGCCACACCAAAAAAATTCTTGTTCTTCATATTTTTTTTTGGTAAAAACAGATTTATTTTTATTGAGCGAATTTTTTTTTTGAAAACTGTACCTTCATATATAATAGGACTGTTTAATTAACATGATTACAACTCCAACATATAACCATTTCACTGTATTTTTCTATTTCAGTGATACACTGACAACATCTAGATGCCTTATTCTCAGCCAGTCATTATACTAGAGATGTCGTCAACTTGTAAATAACACTTCCCAAGAAAAAAGAAAACAAAAACAAAATAATCACTCTCTTTCAACAATTTACTATTGTTGCCGTCCATCATCCATGTGTAGACAAACTGCTGCCAAATGCGGCCTAGAATAGGGAATATCGAAACTACAGTAACATCAACATACACCTGCACTTTGTGATTATTATGATGTCATATAATTACGACGTGAGTTGCCCACATAAAAGTGGTGACGAGAACAATGGATTTGGTAGATGAGTAAATGCAAACCCCGACATTTTTCAGTAGTTGCGATACTCCATATTGGCAAAAACTGGATACAAAATTAAAAAATAAAACCGGAACAGACCAGTTTTTTTCCAGAAATTTGAAAAAAAAAAAAAAAGAAAGAAAGAAAATAGGAAAAATCAGAGCGACAATTCCGTCGCAAAACAAGACATTAATTTGTTGAGGCCTTACTTTGGAAATCTGTTCCCTACATTTTCTTCTGGATCCGGAACACACATTTCCAAATTATCGGTGAAAAAAAAACATTGAGGAAATCTGTTCCCTACTATTTGTCTAGATTAGCCGATTTTCCGGATAATTGTAGCCTGGATTAACGGAGCATCTCTGTATATTTATGTTATCTTTAATTGTCTTATTTTAGATTTACTATTTCATAAATTTGAACTTACGGTGGCTGAAGGCAACATAAGGGGAGCTGATGTAGGAATACAGAGAGTTTGTTGTCCTGGCTGATGAACACTGATCTCATTGGCTTGTACCTCTATCTTATAACCAGGAGGAAGGAAAGTATTAAAACCTACGATAAGATCTGGATGACCCTTGAAGAGGTTGGAAACTCGATTAATTACTCCAGGAGTATCTATCCTGAAATAAAGATTATGTCACATATGTACCATAAATCCAGTGATGTTGAAAAGTGTCAGTCTGAAAGTTTTGACCGACAAAATTTTATTCAGACTGACAAAATGCTGAAATGTTTTCTATGTATTTGAGTGTCCTGACTGACAAAATTTTTTTGAGACTGACATCATCTCTGTAAACCTGTATGATGAAAGTCATGCAAGATATGTAAATTGTATACACGTGAATTCTACATTGTGATTACATGGTAAAGTGATAAAATGGAAAGAGTGACATTCTTAAAATTCAAAACAATAAATGTCTTCAAATCTAGCAGAAGCTTTAGGGAAACAATGTTTGATTTTTGACCCTAAAATCAACAGGGTTCTTCCTCTCTTGATAAGTCAGCATATATCCAAAATTGGTTTGAATATGATAAAAGGCATTGAATTATTATCCAGAAATTAAATGTGATGGAATGATGGAAAGAAGAACAAAGAAAATCACTTAATGCCCCCTGCCGTACCTGGCGAGGCATTAAAAATCACTGACCTGTCAACATTATTATAATCGAGTGCAACTCTTTTGTTGCATTTTCACTTGTCAGTAACGTCTGACTCAACTATTCAGAAGTGGTCACAAAATATCATAGAACAAAAACCCTGATATCTATACCTGAGTATTATTAAGTATCAACACCTCATAAACAAACAACCTGTGGCTATAAAGAACAGTCTCACTTCCACTTTTGCTTCTTGTAATGCAAAATGATAACAATCAATACACAATACATTCGACAAATAAATACACTAACGTTTGAGACTTGAACTCCTTCATTATGTCCAGGAAATCATTGTACACTTGTGGTTGATTGCCAAATTGCAATTTGACTTGGTCCAAGTAAGAGAGGGCATCCTCCACTTTCAATCTCTGAAACTGCTGCTGCTGACCTTGAACTTGGGCAGCTGTATGACCCTATAATAAAAACAAACTTATTTACATACAGAATTCACAATTTATTAAAATTTGTTCAATTTGACCAGATGTTTAATTTACATAACTTAGAGTTTCAACTAGTAATGATCCAAATGTCGCCGATAATAGATTGTCGATCACTAAAAGTCTTTCGATTTTGATTATCGATTCCAATTCTTCATAATGAATTGTCGCCGAGAGAAAAATAGAAAAACAAAAATAATAAAAAGATCATTCAGAATGAATTAAAGAGTGTGCAAATTGTTTCGAATTATTCTGCACATACTGTCTAATAACAACAAGATGACAACTAAAACCAACGACACCGCCTAATCGGCAAAATCAAAATCAGATTTGATATGGGATCTACCGTATATGACTACCCCAGTGGCAAGTGGAAAGTATTGCAAGTTTTCGGTTTCAAAAAGATCAGAGGGCCCACCAACAAGGGACAATCTTGAAATGTCACAAGCAGTTTGTCAATATCCATGAACAAGAACATGTGATTTTGACATGCAATTACAGTTAAATGACTCACTGTATTTTTCACATCTGTTCTATCGACGTCCTTTTATTTTCTTGTTAAAGACTGAAACACAGTCAAGAGTTTGTATTGAGTTTGTACCTTTGGGTTTAAATTTCTAGTCATACTTGTTGCTTTATTTTGTCAATTATGTTTAATAAAGGATCTGATTACTGATTATCTTTTTGTCAAACGTTAAATTCCAAAGAACATGGATTTCTGATTTAAATCGACAGGTTTACCTTTTACGATTATCCGTTTATTGATTCTTAGATCACTTCCAATGTACAACACTAGTTTCAACTGTAGCAGGAATATTTAACATAAGAACATTTTAATAAAATTTGGTAAATAGTAATCAAGTATTATTGCATTCATGATACCTTTATTTAGATTTCAGATGAAATTAAACTTTAAATTTAAAATAAACAAGAGGCCCAAGTGGGTCTATATCGCTCACCTGAGTCCCTAGATGATCAGTCATGCAGGAAGGAAGAATTCATTTATTTTTGCATTACTGTGACTAAGTCAACACAAATGCTGAAAATATGTCAAATTTTATTTCAGACCAGAATAAAAAACAACACTTTTTTGCACATCCATTCAGGTGACTTTGATATTAACAGAGATGTTGAAATTTTTCTGATCCTGTCAGACATTTGGACTGACAGATTTATAAAGTCTGTCAGTCCGGAAAGAATTCTGTCTGTCCAAACAAAATTGTATGACAATCTTTTCATTGTTTGTAAATTAAAAGCTGTTATTTTATCATTTTGTTGAAGTATCCATTCACTTTAATCCAGAGATTGTTGACGCACATACATACATGTATATATTCTTGAACATAATACACATTCTTCAGCAGATTTTTTAATTGTTTTTTGGTTGTGTATTATACATGGGAATAGAAATTCGTTATTTTTCATCCCTCTCAGCAGGTGCAGTCTACGCGAAAATTGAAATTTTTTACAGGACCATAGGTCTGGTGAAAGTAGAAATTTTACCAGACCTGGAGCCATTTTACCAGACCGTCAAATTTTGTGTGATCTTGATGTCAATTATGATATATCCAACTCATTATAATACTAAAACGGCACTTTTTAGATTCGAAATTGAATTTATTCATTTATTCATCTTGTGAAAACACTTAGTTATAGTGGCACAAGCCTTCCTCTTCCCCCTGGCACCACCCCCTGGACATAATTTAGTTTGAAATACATTCAAACTTTCTTGTGGTGACCTTCGATTCACAATCGCGCTAGCTTTCACTAACTACTGCAATCGCAAGATAATATTCGGCGGTCATATTTAAATATGCCTGCGTACGCCTGTAGAGAAAAGTATACACCTACAGCTTCTAAACATTATAATATGTTATAAAATTGATATATATGAATAAAGATTATACATATTTATGCAATTACATACTTTGGTTTTGATATGAACGATATATCAACACAAGTTATCCAGGTTTATATTATCATGACATCGATTATGCAGGCGTATTTCAATCGAATATTTAATCATTGATATCTTGTGTCACATCAATAATTATCAGAAACATATATATATATATATATATGTATGTGTGTGTGTGTGTGTGTGTATATATGTCTCTGTAATTATGATATAAAACATTTATATGTCATTAAGATATATAATTCAAGTTTAAATATGGTTTTATTAATATTCGGACTGGCATCGGCTTTTATGCTTCCAGACGTAACAACGGAGAAAACACATTTCAGAAAAGACTATGATGTAGTTTTAATCAAAACTGTAATAGAAAACCTCTTGTAGGTAATCACTTATAAAGAAAACTGAATAAAGTTACTTTGATTTAAGGACAAACTTTCGATTTTTCGTATCGGACCACCGGTCCCGTTTCCGGAAAAATATACCGACCCGGCTCAAAATTTACCAGCGAAAACCGACGGTCCGGTGACTTTCGCGTAGACTGAGGTGACCAGGCTGAGGAGGAATAAGCACCTTTGTTGTGCTAGCACACCCGTGAAACAATGTATATTTCATGATCCTTTCAACTATCTCTAATCTTTTAAACATGTGGTTTTGAGTTCGATACCCGCATACCATTAACTTTGATACGTCCATTACGGCTAAGGTACATGTAAAGTAAGGTAAAGGTTTAAAAGTTGCCGATTTACTGAGTTATTAAGGTGTCGATTATGTCGACCATGTACCATCCCGTCAGTTGTGTTTACCGATGTTTATTTAGACGCATCGTTTAAATTGTAATCACTTTCACTGGCAGCTGCCGGTTTTGATATAACAATAGAATTTGATAGGACAGATAAATGACACAGTACCTGAATGAGCTTTAAATGCATCAGTATTGTCTAAGTGTTTAAGATCTCTTTTTACTCTCCAGAAAGTTGTATCTTATCAGTATCAAAGACCCTCAATAGATCACAGCAGGTATCAGATATTAACAAGAACACTTCACAGTCAATTAACTTTCTCATTTACTAAAAGTTTGCTACAAGTTTTGCTTTGGTGTTTAAATGGACAGTCATTACGCAGGCACCATTTTATGGAAATCTTGTTCAAAATAATCATAGGTAACTAAATGTAAAAAAGAAAAAATACTGGCCAGCCAGGCTACATATTTCCCAAGCTCACTAAAGCCAGACGTCAAAAATCGGTATCATCGGGCGTTGATCTAGTGAGTTTTAGGAATGCATGTGCATGGCTGCCATGAACGCCGGTCATTTGGACCGGTGCAAACGGACATTCTGTCGGTCATTGCAAATTTTACACAATCTTGCCAGCAGGACCGACGGATTTCAACATCTCTGTATTAAGCATTTGCTTTGTCTCTGCAAGATGTGATTCAGGGCAACAAGTTAGTCATTTTCTTTAGGTGGGGCCTTTAGTTGAACAACATTTGCTTCAAATATCGTCCAGAGCTGACTTAAATTTGCCTAATTTCATATGTTGAGTGTTGAGAAACATCTAAAAACTTATTTAGATGTGTAAAGAAATGAAAAAAAATTTTGACCACAGCTGGATTTGTACCACTACTCTCCATATTTTAATTACCAAGTGGTATATGTACCATTGTGAGACCTACTTTCTAGACATGGTGGCATTATCTGTTAACCAATTTGGATAAAATGTACAAAATTGATAGAGGACCTATACTACTTCTTGTATAGCCATGTTTCATTAAAATCTTTCATGTGGTATAACAGCAGAAGTTAATGAAACGATTTGAAAGTCCTCAAGGTCGGAATTGCAAGGTCAAGTACATAAAAGGTAATAAAGTCGTGATCCACCAAGAGATCACACACCAAGCGTGTAGTGTTTAGGATCAGTATTGACAAAAACACGGCCTGCGCACGGGTGCTCGTTTTCATATAAACAACGGTTCCGCCCCTGTACACCCCTGTACGTCTCCGTCTCGTACTATATAGTTATCTCATTCTCTCATCACTTTTGATGTTGACAGTAGTGTGAAATTAACAATCTGGACAGTCTCCCGCTGTACATGTACATTTGGGGAAAACCACGTTTACACGTGGAGATCTATAAATAATTGGCTATTTTTAGTAGCATTACATATCAACGACTACCGAGACGTTTGTTTATCGTTGTGACGAGAAGATTGTAGAGTACTTCGAATTCCACTGCTATAAAAAGAAGCGATAGTTTTATTAATTATAATACAACGGATACTAGTACGGACTAGTAGTGTACTTCTTAAATTACGGCACAGCTACACAATAATGTCAATCGTACTTTTTCGGGACTTTCCGTCGAGTATTCGGAAAGACTACACGTCCTCCAGCGCATGCATATAACTCGTCTAAATCGATGGAATAACGGCAAATCTATTTTCTCATCTGATTAAACTAATCTTGTATTGATTCGCACAATATGAATTATAAGTACTGAAAGTAAATCTAATCACGCTTTTTCTAAATATCGACGCACTATTTATACACGAGGAGGTATTTTCTGCGTTCCATGCATTCTCCACAGCATATTGTAACAACTAGGGTCTGGAATTGCTACGCAATTCCGACCAAAAATGTGAAGAACTGTTCCTATACACCCTCATTTGGAAGTCTTAAAAAATTCATAGAAAATCCAAAAATTGAGATATTGACAAAATTCTTTCACAGTTACATTCCTTACCATAATTATGATCACAATAGTCCAGAAGAAATCATCATTATCAATTAACTAGGAAATATGACACTTTTCTGCATTGAAATCACCAAGTCCAAAGAAATGTCCAAAAAAAATTATAAAATTTCATTTTAGAAGGGAACCAAATTGACAATACGTCTTCGCTCATCCCTCTAGATCATTTCTATGCATTCTGTTTGTCTCTGTATACAGCCTGTATGAAGAAGAATATTGTCAAAGGAGGGTACTCTTTTGTGACCTACTTTTGACTGTAGCGCCACCTGTAAAGAGGTCTGGACAAAAACACCAATATTTGAAGGGGGATCATATTGATTTATTTCTACCAAGATATATTAAAATCCTTTAAACAATTTTGCAGAAAAAGTTGAAAATGTGAAAAATGGACAAACCACCCCTCCTTTTTTTTTTTTTTGGAAGTCTTAAAAAAATTCATAAAAAAATCCAAAAATTCAGATATTGACAAAATTCTTTCACAATAATATTCCTTACCATTATTATAATCAAAATAGTCATTAAGAAATCATCAATATCAATTAACTCAAAAACATAACACTTTTCTGCATTGAAATTACAAAGTCCAGAAACACGTCAAAAAAGCGTAAATTTCTATTTGACGGATCATAACTCTGTACACATTTTTTGATAACCCATCTTTATAGATTGTTGAAATGTAATTAGTTTCCCCATTTATGCACTGGTTCTGGAGAAGTTTTGAGGAGGGGTACCGTTTTGGACACTTTTGGCTCCTTCCTGGATCCACCCAGGGAAATCTGGATCCCGAACACAATTTTAGTGGAGAACCTTGAGTACGTCATTTATACAAAGTTTGATCCAAATCTGCAATGTAGTTCCAGAGAAGAAGTCGAAAATGTGAAAAAATTAATGACGGACGGACGGATGGACAACAGACGACAACGGACTATAGCTCACTTGAGCCTTCGACTCAGGTGAGCTAAAAAGAGTTATGAAAAATGTGCTCACTGTAAAATCTACTTGAGGTGGAGCGCCTGTTGGATGTACTGTTGTAGCTGGATGGTTGGGTTGCTGCCCGGGGGTTGTGGGCTGTACATGATGGGGCAAGGCTTGATGATGCATCGATGAAGCATGCGCTGCCTGGTTCACACTGAAATTTCAATTTCAAACATAATTTTAACGTTTTGTACATGATTTTAAGTCACGCTTTTACATGCATCACAAGCCAACTGTTCAGTAGTGGAAGTACGACCAATACCTATGTTGCATGATAAAACAATCAGACACAAGTTACTGCAACAATGATTTGAAGATGAAATTATAAGGCAGACCTATCAGATTTCAAACAACCACCTTAACCTTCAACCTTGAAAAACAATAGGCATCCTACACTTGGTACAGTACAGTCATGGTGGAACTTAATTTTCCCACGAAGAAACAGCGATATCGTGGACTCACGGGTAATAAATTTACCTGCAGATTTTCACACTTTATCGGCTGAATTTTTACATGCGATTAGCAATTCAGCCGTTATTCAGAGGGCAGCGTGGTCGTTTGAGCATGGTCACTATACATCCATCATGATAAGTAACAATGCAGCCGACGGACAGTAGTCGTAGCGATCACTATTATTAACATGGCGGAATGTACAAGTTTATGTCATCTGAAATTATTATTACATGAATGGCATCAAAAATCGCATATAGAAAAGATCAATGATTATAACGTATATTAAATTGTCTTTATTGTTGATTATTGAAGAAATGTACGATAATTGTTCAGACTTTCCATCATGTAAATGGAAGAAACGATCTAAGTTAATTAAAGCCTGAAGGCTATACCGTTAACATGGTAATAATGAATACTTTTGGTCATCATTGTCGTCCTTATAATAATCACCACTCTCAGTACAGTTTTTCATTAAACACCGCAATTAATATACATTTACCTCAAATCATAACTGGTATTTTTCAAAAGCTAGAACAGTCATATATTCTTTTATACTCCTTTATCATCTATAACTCATAAAATCGTTTTGTGTAAATGGCCTTGAAATGTTACAACATTAACTCCGGTAAAGGCAATAAAATTCCTATCTTCAGTGACAATCCAGGATATAGAAAATATGACAACGGCTGCAAGTATTATTTACATCTTTAAAGATGTAAATTCCTACACTGAAAAATTATTATGTTCACCTGTCTGCCAGCGGCATTGTGGATATGCAGTAGGGTCAAGAGGACAATTTATACTGCCGCCGACAGACTGCCCATTGGCTGCATTGCGTGGGCTGCCCGTCGGCGCTCATGGATTTTCCTAATTCCATGTTGACTGTAATATATACGCAAAACCCCCACCTTCCTTTGTGTGTCAAATTTCTCGAACTTATGAAACCTGTAGCAAATATGAAACTAAAAAATTAAATGCATGGTTCTTGAATAATATTAGATTTGAAATTTAAAGTAAGAAATAAATTTTTTATGGTTTTTTATAATGTTTTCCAAAAAATCTGCTATTTTTTGCTACAAAATCCCTGATTAATGACAGATAGTGCCAGTTACCAAAAACTTCATGCGAGTCAACATTCCTGAAAGTTTTCTTGAAATCTGAAAAAAAATGTAATCAGGATTGTGCCTACGAAGTACCTACCCACAACACTGGCATATATCAAACCAACCCCCCCCCCCCTCCTTTTTTTTCTCTTGCAAAAACTTCTAAAGCTTGAAAGAGAATCTCTCAAACCCTGTCATATAAATATTAAAGTACATGCCTAGTTCTTGAACCATGTTGAATATGAAAAAGTTTGCACAAGAAATAAAATTCTTATGATTTTTTTATAATATTTTTAATAATTCTGGACCAAAAATCATCTGATGTAAAAAAGATCAAGCTGGTTATCATGAGGTTCCAAGAACTTCATGCGACAAGAAATGAACAAAATCATCAGCAGAATAGTATGATGAGTGAGGCATACATCGCCACGCCATTAAAAGTTCCATCTTACGACAAGAGTATGGAAATAGGATATCTTAGAGTAATAACATTACCACAAAAAAAATGAAAAATAGGAAATAGGAAAAGAAATAGGTATATGCTTCTGGTTACCTGGCCCCAAAAACTAGGGTTGTGGGATGGAAAGAAAGTTGGTCTGGAAACCAGAAACACACGTTTTACTTTTTTGGGCTGTTTACTACCATACTTTTCTTTCTACAAACAGCAAAAATAACAATTACTAAAGGACAACCACACTTGCAACAAAAAGCCAGTGGGCCACCTCATGTGCCCCTAAAATGAGCTTTGTTACATTAATGAACCAATTTGGAATTCAGGATTTTGATTTGGTTCAGGATGAATTTTAATTTGCACTTGAAAAACAATGGCAATCAAAAAGTGTTCTCTTGAGCCTTGTGGGGGCTGATTTTTGAATTTTAGAGATGGGAGTCAAGGTTGCAAAAAGATTGTTTACAAGCTATGCTCAGATACTCTTGCAACAGATGTACAGGGCCATAGGAAACATTTCAAAACAGGGGGCCAAACCCTGAATTTTGTTTTATTTTGTAACTTGAAAAAAGAAATTGGTTCATGATCAGCCAAAAATGTTTATTTGTTCGATGAGGGCCCATTTTATAAGAAAACACCAGATTAAGTTTAATTTAAACCAAGCTCTCTTTCTCTAGTCCTAAACATACTAATATTTAACAAATCAACTTATGGTGACATTCTAAGAGGATTTTTGGGGGGTTAATTTTACATCTTTAAACCTTTATAATAACATGAACCTTAATTATGTTTATCAAATCTTGGAAAATAAAATGTTATTGATTTACACATTAAATACCTATAAAAAGAAATATGAAGTGAACCAAATAAAAAATAATGAATTGAGAGGTGGTGGACTGAAATGAATCAAAGGAATCCTGAACCGTCCCTGCCTTACTATCTCTACTGAAAGTGGAATATTTTTCTTGGTGTTAATTAGAAACCTGACAACCTGTGGCAACTTGTGAAATTATTATAAATAATGTTCATTTTAATGTGATCCATGTGTTCTTAAGGGGCAGACAAAATGAAGTGGTTAAGCACTTGGCTTGGTTTGGGGTGCAGACATTTTAAATTTGGTTTCTAGATTGCTTCAAGATAACTGAAGTAGATTACATCCTGTTTTTATGTTGCAATATGACTGGAACATTGTTGAAAGTAATGTAAAACCCTGATAGACCAACCAACATCGGATACAATACATACCAAAATTAACAGACATGACCCCATGCAACTAGCAAAGCTGGCCAGTTCTTTTTCTTTTCTATTGCTGTCTATAATAATTTGAATTTAAACCCAAAAATTATGCACTAACTGCCAAACCAATAGGTTTTTCGAAGCATGCTGCTATGAAAAATGGCCGCAGCCATACTTGTTTACATACACCGAGTTGATCTGAGACTGCTACTGAGTGCATTGAGATCTACCAAAGCGAACATGACAAAACTAAGGAACATAACAGAGTTGTAATGAAATTGATATTCCCCCACATAAACACAAAAAATATTCAAAATTCATTTGCTCCTACTCTGGCATTTGAAATCTAAATCCATATCTTTAATAAATGATGTTGCAAAACAATAAGTGTAGGGAATCTATATGCAAAAATATCAAAGTCCATGTACGGATAGATAAAAAAAATATAGACTCCAGGTTTTTTTCCAAGTCAGCTAAATGCTGAAACCTCAGAAAGAAACATACTACTGGTACATAAAAATGCATGGTAAATTTATACTTGAGTGAATATGGAAAATATATTAACTAATAAATAGTCAGAATTACTTTCTTTTTCTTATTGCTTCAACAACAGAAGACGCTAATCCGCTATGAAAAAAAATATTTCTTAGGCAATAAAATACATACGGAAAATTTTGCAATGGAAATTGAAGTGGAATAGAATCACCAGCCCCTGCTCCTGGGGCAGGCACATCACTAAATCTCTGTGAGGATGGAGCGATTACTCTTGGAAACTGTGGCTCCACTGTTGGCACTCGTTTGGGCTACATTAACAAAGAAAAAAATTTTCTGTTCAATATAAAGGAATGCTCATATGGAGTACTACAAAACTACAGTACTAAAGTACACAAAAAATACCAAAATCATTTTTAACATTCACATATTTTCAGAAAACCATTCGGTCATAGATTTACATGTACCTTAACTTACCTTGGATATACCACCTTGTGTGAAGGTTATGACAAGCCTTTGTGTCAGGATAACAATTACATGCAACAGATTCATGCTGCAGCTAAGGTTTCATAAAACTGACAACAATTCTGGTCATAGACTTGGTGTGATCTTGACCTTTGAAGTATGACCTATAGTCAATGTCGTAATAAACCCTTATGTCATGATTAACAATATTTTCAAAATGAACACATATTTTGGAATTACAAGTACTTTACTTTTAAGAAGTTAAAATGGCTGCAGTATAGGAAGTTAAAAGATCTATACATAATCATTTGTTAAATTCCCTTTCTTATCCTATCAAGATAAATGGCGTAACTAGTACAAACCTGATCCCCAGAGTGCCGCTGCATATCCCTCAGTGACTAAATGTCTATAGGTATTGTGAAGCTCTCAGTATCTAAATTATAAATCTGAAACTGTTGAAATAAAGAAAAAGTAGATGGTGGTATTATCATCCTAACAACTTTAACTTTCCAATATACCTTTTTGCATAAAAATGTGTTAGATTTTAAAAACCAAAGTACTGAAAGTACTGTTACGAATCGGTAATGTTTCAATATATCTACAGAAATAATACAAATCAAGAAAGTTTAACATAGAAATACTTTGAAGTAATGTATACTTTTGTCAGGGTTCTCATTTCGAGCCGGCGACCGGCGAATTCCCACCTGCTACTTCGGGCAAAATAGCCGTCTACTTTCTGTAGCAAAGTAAAAAAAAGATGTACTGGATCATGGATTTACTTTAATGAAACACAGATGCCACGGTCGGAGAAATATATTCAGCGAGTTTCAGCCGAAATTACAACACACGTCTCTGGGTCCCCATGTCACGAACCTTATTTACGTTTAATCCCGATCACGCACTGTAACACGTGCATGTTTTAAAAACGAAAGTAGAAATAATAATAATGAAGAAAATAACGGGATACTTTGCCAAGTGACCAAGGCTTGGTAGGTCAGATTACGTGTCTTATTTGTTGAAAGATGCATCTTGTTAAATTAATTACTGTTATACAACTAATACAGGTTGACTTTAATTTAAATTAATTACTGTTATAAAACTAATACCAGTTGAGTTGAATGTACTAACATGGTTTATACATGAACGCGAATCATGATCGTATGGCTGTGTTATTGGGCCCTCCACTTACTGCATTTACTCAGCAAATATTCTATATATGTCTATTCTGCGAACTTGTTGTGCCAACTTAGAGATGAATCATCCAAGTGATTTGGTAAAATGGTAACCACCAAACTCTTTTATACCCAAGACAAAATTTATATATTATCACTTTAAACAGCATAATTTGCTGACATTTTACTGATCATTCTAATGTCATATTTTAGTGCCCAAAAGCCAGGAAATGCCTCTGGGGAAGGGGGGGGGGGGGGCATGCCCCTGGACCCCCCTAGCAGGGCTCGTGCCTTTTGCGCTCACATATGTCGCCTCCTACTTTCTTTAAATTCACCTGCTACTTCTAAACTTAATGAGAACCCTGGTATCTAATATAGAATATATATATATAGTATATCTTTCAGTTGCATTCTTACATCTGGAATTTTATCTCCAGTTTTCCTATGCTAATTCAAATGAACTGTTTTATAATGTCAATGGCCGTTGCAAAATATTAATTAAGATCGTGGTTATCCACTGTCACAGCGTGCAACTGGTATTTGCTAGTTCCACACGATTTCATTCTGCGATTGTATGATAAGCTCAATGTGAATAATCAGAGACATAGACTACTTTCATAGACCGGAAACTAGCTACTACTTCCGGAAACATGCTGCACACCCTTTTGTTATGCAAATTAGGTTTCGCGCTCTTAGTGGTCATAATATTCTTTCAATTGACCGCGCCGTTAATTGGTTAAGATGTCTGTCTGTATATCATGAAAATTAACAAGGTCGAACCGCCCCCTTACTTTAAAAATTTTATCATTTTTTTTAAATAATTATTACTATTCTTAGCATTTTACCTATTCAAAGAAAAATTCTTTTGAGCACAACGTTTCTTTTCATTTCATCAAAGACAGAAACCAGCTTTAGTTAAGCTGCTTCAGTTTACACCTCTTATTACCAGATGTTACCATAGACTGATTGTGTAAGCAATTAACCATAGACTAGAAGCAGTCAAGAAATCGTCCAACCTTAATTAGTGTTTATTCAACAATTAAGATCGGTAAATAGCAAAATTAAAAAAAAAATTACCATCATTTGCACAGCCGGTGTGGTACGACAATGTCGGACTTTTTACATTGGGACAATGATCTCCAATTTGATCAGATCAATTCAAGAGGTAAGAAACTTAACTGCTAAGATTCTTTTGACTTATTTAAAGTTCAATTATTTATTTATTTTTTTATTATCATTTTTTTTTTTTGGCAATTAGATTATGGCAATATGCCATACATTTCAAACGATTCTCTCAAAGAGGATTGCCCATGTAACCCCTAGGGGTGGGCCGATTCATCGATGCATCGCAATATTTTAAATCGTGCTATTAGGATCGATTCACGAGTAGTTGTATCGATACACACTTCTAAAGAAATACAAATTTATTTTTTATAGCATTTGGTTCGGGTTCGTTATTCTTAGAATTGAAAGTGAAACTGTAAAACATGTGTGAACGCTGGGTCAAATTGGTTTCTCCCACAAACAGTAATCTGCAGTATGGGAGAACTTTGGGATGCCAATATATGAAGAGAATGGAAGGAGATGCCAAGACAATGATCAGGTTATTTGTAAAATATGTGATGCAAAACTGAAATATGCAGGGAACACTACGAATATGCAGAAGCACATCAATCGTCAATGTCATCCGAGTTCCTTTAATAAAAATGTTAACTTTGCTTCATATTGTCTTTATTTAAAATATCGTGATACGTATCATATCGCAAGGTTGGTATCGTGATATGTATCGGATCGGTCCATAGTGGTATCGGCCCACCCCTAGTAATACCTCCCCCCCCCTATTTACTATGGTTTAGGAATAAATACCTCGAACCCATCCCTTATGTTGCGTTGATTCACAGGGGTGACCTTACATTGAGAAATCCCAAGACCTAATCCATAATAGACTACTGGTAATACGTCAATAGGTAAAAGGGAAGACTCGTATCACAGGGTTACCAACATCAAACCTCAATATCTCCACTAATTTTGCACGCTTTGACAAAAACCTGGTACCGATCGATCACGGAGAGTCTCTTCTCTTCATATATATACACTTTGTTACTGTTTACCTATATAATCCATCTTTTTTTGCACTATTATTTCATTTTGCCTCCAAACGGATGTTTATGGATACATCGTGCTATAAATAACACCGCAATGACCTTTAATCCGAGTCCGCAGCAAATCTCCTAGCAACGCATCATTCGTTTTCTCTCAGGACATACTATTAAGAAAGTAATCGAGTCAGAAGATATAAAGTAAAATCTGCGGGAAAAATGACAGCGATCTTGAGAAGAGCAGACAAGGGCCATAATTTATTGATCGCTGTTATTTTTCCCGCAGATTTTACTGTGTATCTTCTTCCCTTTTACCTATTGACGTATTACTAGTCTATTACGGATTACGTCTTGGGAATATCTCAATGTAAGGTCACCCCTGTGGTTGATTGTAAACAAGCAGTATTATTGAAGAAATTTATATATATTATATGCCAGATGTGCCACATCCCATATTAATTTTACTGTAAGCAGTAGAGAATCGGGCTATATGACCACTAAAAATGCACCTAAAATTGTGTTAAATAATAAATTACTACTTCGGTTTTTTTCCAAGTGAAACCACATGTTGCCTTCCCTCATTAATAATTTAATTACTGAAACTATTTCAAATGGTGAAAACTAAAATTTCTTTTCAGAAAAATATAAAAAAGATGGGAAATATAAGGATATCACTTTTCTTATCAAAACCAAAATATAGCAACTCGTATGAAATTAAAAATTATAAACATTCATTTATATACCGCATATCATACATGTACTTATAATAACAAAAAAGCAAATATCAATAACCTACATACCATTTAAGCATGAGACTGTACTAAGTTAATGAATTATTCAGTGTTGTTTTAACACCTATTTGTATAAGGTCAATGTCAGTGACTCCATTCAGAAAAATCAAAGGACTCAAAAGTCCTGAGAGTCGGCTTTGCTGATTTTAAGTATGTAATCATTTTACCATTTTAGTGGCGGATTCAGGATTTCAGGAAAATGGGGGAGGGGGGCAAAACTTAGGTCTTTGTTGCAACTACATCGTCATTATACCTATGTAAAAAATGCTAATAAAATTTGCTCTCTTCATACTATCTTACGGCAAAGAGTTTGCAATTGCTTGTATCCGAAATGAACGTTCAATCGACAACTTCATGGCAACGAGTTTTACTGCATTGTTGTCACGAGTCAAAGCTGAGCCAAGGAACGACATTCCTTCAAGTGGGACATTAAATAACCATCTTATTCACGATTCTCATAATGTTTTAACATCATTTATATTTAGAAACATACAACATTTACCTAAATATTTATATTGCATTTTCATTGTCAGAGGAAATGCGGGAAGATCGATCTTTAAATTTGTCATATATGTGAAAAAGAACTTAAGTTCCAGAACATGTTGGGGAAAACTTTAATTGAAATATCTCGATAAAAACAAGCGATACAAGATCAAGACAAATGTTTTGTACGGAGAATTACACAATCGAGTACATCCAACGGTGTCGGTGGTAAACACATCGTAAAGTAGTCACAACTACATATTATTATGCGAAATTTGAAAACATTATTGCAACTCCTTTTTCGAGTTATTGAAACTAGTTTATATTTAGCTTAAATTAACTGAGCTAAAGGTACATTGTGCTGATCAAGAATTTTTAAGACAACATCAGTAATTTTTCGGCACTTTGTTTTTCAGCGGCGTAGTAAGCTCTTTATCGGTAGTGAAAGTTATAACCCCTGAAAAGAAAGTGATTGCAATGAGTGCGGTGAAGCCGACTCAATAAAATGTTGCCCATATACCCCTTTTACTAAGTGTGTAGTGCAATATTTACAACAAGCTGATCAATGAAAAATACACAAAACTTTTTACTGAGTATCTATAACCCTGCAAACAAAATTTTGTCTAGTGAATTACGATAAGTCAGTAGAAAATGTTGTGACAATGACGCTGTCGAGTGTCTGTTTGTTTACCCCACACCGTAGAAATGGCTTCTTATTATGTGAAGTCATTTGCTATTAAAATTACAGTATAACAAGAATTTCAAGCGTCAGATCGTATTTTCTTAAATTAATTGTTTTATCTGAGACTTATTCTTCAGTTGATTCTTTAAAACATTGTGATATTATGGCTATATTGTCTCCAAGCAGAGATTCATGTAAAACAATATGGCGGACAGCCGTTGTTTACATCCGGGCTACTCAGACAGGTAGCATACTCCAGTATTTAACTAAGAGCCGAGAAGGAGTTTCCAGTCCCTGAAAGTAGTCTATGTCTCTGGAATAATGAAAACTACAGCACCAGCTTTCAAAATTCGGGTTGCAACGATACACTTATCCCACGATACGATACGTATTGCGATTTTTACTCACGATACGATTCATATTGCAATACTTTATTTTAATGTAGAAATAAAGACATTTTTTTAATATGTCAAATATTTTAATAAAACAAGTTAAACTACAACAAATTAAGACAAAATCATCATAAAACAAGTTAAACAACAACAAATTAAGATCAAATCATTATAAAACAAGTTAAACTACAACAAATTAATGCTTTGAGATCTAGCAAAATTATTATCTGTGATGCGCTTGATTTTTTATCAAGTAACTATAAATGCCGAAATGAACCGTAAAGCTTCGATACAGACAGGAGCCGTATCGTGTATCGAACCGTTGTCATGAATCGCGGTATATAGTGAACCGTGGTGAATTGTTGCAGCCCTATTCAAAATGGATGCATAGTATAAGTAAAATTTCTCAAAATTCTATCACAATCCGGATGAAAAATAGCAAAATGTTACAAATGTGATGGGCAGCATAAGTCTTAAGTAAATAAGTGATAAACAGATAATAGTCTTGATGTTGATTGATTACTATCACTTTATTTAAGATTTAAAGAAACATTATCCCTCAGCAGATTCATAAGTTTTGAAACTTACTATAAGCTTTAAAGCCCACATATGTATATATCAGACACTACTTCGAAGATTTACAAGAAATCTTTTGAAAATATCGTACCATTAACGAGATACCATTGCCTGAAAAATCATGCTTTTCTCTGCAATTTCATGCAGGGAGTAAAATTCACACTCGCCCACTCGCATTGGGCAACAAAAAATCATCTACATGGTCGCCAATATGGTGAGGTACAAAACTTGGAAAGTTTTCGTTTAGTGTTTAGTACAGTCTAAATCAAATGGTTAAAATCCAAGAAATAGGCGAATGTTTTTAAGTACTAATATTCTTCAGTGTTTCATCTTTCTTTTTGTTTCCATTTTCTTTAACACAGATATTTTTTTACTTTCACTTTCATTTTTGCGTTCACATTCACAAAATTGTTTTGCTATTTTCGAACCCTGCACTTTGTGTTTAAATGTGGCGCTACATAATCGAAGGTTAAAATGATACAGGAAAGTTATGGAAAGATACCAGGAATTCGGAGAAAGAGAAAAATAATCAGACTAAAAGTGAGTGAGTCAGTAAATGAAATTGAGAATGTAAGTATCACAGGTAATTGAAGCCCCAACGCATAGTCAAAACGAGAGTGATGTTGAAGAAGAATTGGATGAATCAGTTAGGGGCCCACATGGCTCCTGAAGTATTATAACGAATTTTATTCCCTGTTCACATCTAGATAATGAATATTCATGAACCATCAATCATGTGACCACATTAAAACGACAAGGATGTCTTTATTCACATCTGCTTTTCTATTTTTCATATCCCAATCATTAAATAAATTCTTTCTTCCCTGTTTTCTTTTCATTTTCTCCATTTTGTTGATGCTTTTGTTTACGTCTCGCTTCGGAATATATTATTGCACATGCACAAAGGTGACACTTTTGGCAAATATGGACAATTTATGTGTACCTCACAAGAATTCATTTTATCTTACAGATAATGCATGACCTTCGCAGAAGTAAAGTTTTAAATTCCTGTATTAACAAAAAGTTTATATCCTTGGGAAGCATACAAAAAACAGCAAAATCAATGATTTGCTTTTCAACGGCTGTAAATTCAGGTTGTGAGAGACAGTGCCTCTTTAAATCAATGAATCTGATTAGTTTAGTTTAGTTTATTCGATCTAAAGCAATACATTATAGACATTTTAATACATTTAATAATACAAGATAAATATAATAATTCATGGTCAGAAAAAACTTACCTACCTGATTTCAAATTGCAAGGCAACAAGAAAGGTATTGTGTGTATTGTATTGTGTAAGGTATTCATATATATACATTTTTTTTTTTTGGCCTAACATTAATAATCTTAATATGTATATAATGTAAAATAAATGAAAAAAGGCTTTCTGTCTAATATGTTGATTTTTTCACAATTTTCCCCAAAATGCTGACAAAATTCCCAATTTCAAGGAACTCAAGACCCATACCAAAAAGTGCTGTGACAGTCCTGATACACAAGTCACTGACACAGGTCTTTGGAGCTCTGTAAGTCCACAGAAAACATCTACATGTCCACAGAAAACATCTACATGTATTATGCCCCTATAGGATTAAATACTACAGAAAAAAGGAAGGTATACAACACCTTCGGAAGGCTCTGTATCATAACAGGAATATGAAAGTACAGTTATCAAACTTGTTTGACAATTGTATTGTGTAAGGTATTAGTTCCGATGTCAAACTATGTGGAACTGAGCTGAAATTGTGCAAAATTCCGATTTCAATGGTCGAAACGAATGTCTGATTCGGTGGTAACTTTGCTTCCAAAATCGTTGTATACCTTTCTTTTTTCTTTGGTGCTTACCCCTATAGGAGCATAATTGATGTTTTCTGTGGACTTGCAGAGCTTCAAAGACCTGTGGTCACTGACATGAGGTGTTACTATGCCTGCCAGTAACATACCATGCAGCCGTCCTTTTAATAGGTTTTAGATCTAGTTGGTTTCTATCATGTCTGAAAAAATATCAACAATGCAAAGCCAATTTATTAACAACTTTTCAATAAGACAGCAACAGGAATAATGGAGGACAGAAATCAGCAATTCTCTGACAAAACACTATTACTAGCATTAATAGTGCGGTCTATTTTTGTATCTAAAGCCTACCTTGATATCAATCACTGAAATGAAATGTCTTTAGCTGAGTAAATTCCTTTCCAATACTCTAAATCTACTGCCGTGGACTACTCTCTTCAACACCTAATTCAAAACGTTAAAGTATGTGTTCAATACACATGTGCCCCTGTCCTACCGATACACATTAATGGACTCTTCCAATGAACACAACAAATATGTCGTCGAAAATATTCCCGCTAAGAAAGAAACCGAATTTTCCCAAACCGATTGATGTTCGATAACAATGACAAATCTATTAAAATGAATCTTAGCTTTCAAACACATCTTATGGAAAAGGTGCACTTCACAAAGTTGCAAATTTCATAGAATTAAGCCTGGGGACGCTCAGACACAAAACATTCAAATGAAGTAAAACAAATATTCAAAACCGAGAACGAAAAGCCCACAGATAAGTTTATAACTACAACAAATTAGATAAAAAGACATCACTGAAAGTACTCACTTCTGCAGGTATACTTTATTCCTTGTGGACCTTATATCCAAACAAGTTCGGTCGGCGGATTTGCCAGCAGACAGCTGTGGGCGAGTCAACTCCAACATGGATCTAGAATGTGTAATTCAAACCATTTCATATTATTGTTAAGTAAATAGCATCGATTTATAAAATTCACGTTTAAATTTGATTCATGAAGTGTCAATCATACTCTTTTAGGAAATATTCTTCTGTATAAAAAAACCGACGAATATAATGTTTAGAGGCTACAGCGGATCCATGATTGTTGATAAGCGTAAACACAAAGAGTGTTCCTACTTGTTTCACGTATCTTGGCACACAAAAGATTCAATCAAAGAAAATTTGTAAACAGCAATATTTCTAAATATCAAGAAAATCTATAATTATTTACTTACTGCACTGATATTCTAAGATGACAGTGATGTTCGATGGATTGAACAAAATATTTTTAAACGGAATTCCTCGGCTGTGTGAAATCGTCAACAATAGTTATTTTTAGATTTATGCATCATCAATTTGTCAACCAATGACAGCCAGTTCTTTATTTATCAGGGGAATGCCTATTTGTCGCTACTGCACAACGACACAGAATAACAACCGGTGAACCCCATACCACTTACTTCTTGCGAGATTTCTCTTCCCAGATAAAATACCAATGCTTGTATAGTACAACATTTCAACTTCTTTTGACCGAGGCTGACAGATTATAAGATTATACTGTAACTGATCACGATGTGGCATAAGGTACCGTACGAACCATTGAAAAATCGTGATAATTTGTATTTGTCTCAAGACATAAGCATGGAAACTTGTCAAGATAATCGGAACTAACTGAAAATAACATTACTTGACACATAGAGGGTATTATCCGTTAATTCTTGCCAAAATTCGATTTATTCAGTATTGATGAAACTGACAAAAATCATAAATTTCTACATCTAAATAGAACAAAAGCTTGTCATGGAAGAACATTACAAAAATATAATTCAATATAGAATGAACAGTTTTGTCGTAAACGTATTATTCATTATCAAGATAGAAATTCAACTACCAAATATGAAAGAGATATGTCAGCTAATGGTGGTATCATTGAATGCTGTTCAATTTTTTTCCTGAAAGATCTCGACCCAGCACTAGATTGCTGAAGGTTAACTAGTATGCAAACACCAGTGGGGGATGTATAAGGGGGGGGGGAGTTTAAGAGGGAAAGTAAAATACATTTAAGTTCAAAATTTCAATGAACAATGTGATGCAAGTTGTAGTTAAGATACATGTATTACAGAGACAAATTGTTTCTATAAACGTATGCATACCGGGGCGTCGGAAGGAATTCGATATTGGGGCGGCGAATTTAGGCAAGGGGTCTGGGGGACCGCCTTGAGACCTACAGCCGGTCCAGGGCAGTGCCCTGGTGAGGGGGGGGGGGAGGCGAAGCCTCCGGAAGCTCCGCGATTTTTTAGTATTTTAGACATGTAAAATACACATTGTTGAATATATTTTCTTGTCTCAAAGTAATTATTTTGAAGATAAATATGGTAAAATTCAACCAAATAATCCTTATAATAACTATGATAAAAATAAAAGATAAATGAGTACAATTTTAATTCGTATTGCACTGCAATCCACATGATCAACAATTTTACAGGACATGAAATAAATTATTACTGTAACAATTAAATGTACAACCAAAGCTATATAACCTATAGAATCTTTCGGAGCACTACAGTATTTGTTCGTCAGCACTATTGTAAATATCACTAGATATATCATAATCCATCGAAACTTATGCTCAAAAGGTCCCAAACATCGTCACACGGGACTCTTGCAGATTTGCGAATTCATTGGCGACACGACGCAGATCCAGTATGTCTGTAGCATCCCTGTGAACATGTAACATCATCAGGTGGTTCAAGCGGCCCTGTGTGATCGTCGAACGCAAGTACGTTTTCACACGACGCAAGCTCGCTTATAGCGTTGGCAGCAGGCATCACAAGGATAAGTTTTAGCAAAGTGATAACCTCGGAAAACATTCCACGGGAAGCTGGCGTCATGTTGCTGATGTAGACCTTGAGCTGCCATACACCCCTGTCCCCCCTCTCCCCTAGGGGAAATTTCGAGGGTATATTTTTCTGTAAGCTTATAAAAATGCTACAAAATGAGCCATATAAACATAAGATTTTCATCAAAAATCGCTGAAAATTGGAAATTTTCAATAAAATATAAACAACTATGGTTATTTTCACTCTTCTTTAATTTTTGATATCATTACTATATAAACTGGCATCTTTACTAAAAACAAAATGAATTTGATAGATATATATTGGGATCTTGTTGGCAACGTTAGAAACACTGATTCAAATAAACGTGATCTCTTTTTTTTTTTGGGGGGGGGGGGGGGGAGGGGGCGCACATCTGGATAAAAAAGTTTCGAGGAAGCCATTTATGAGAAAAGAGAGGAGAGAGAGGAGGGAGGGGGTGTTAGAAGGCTTTCTGAAAAAGAAAATCCGTCTGGTATTTTGTGATAGAAATATCTGGATTATAATATCATCTCTTGTTCTTTATGGGCTTTACCTGTTTACGATCATAAAAACTCCTCCTTGGTATTTCACAACTTTTTATATGATAGCAAAACTGTACCCTTAGAATGCTTATTTTATGTAATGAGTCATCAGATATCTATGTGATCTGTTCATTAAGATAGAAAGCTTACGTAATATTTTCTGAAATGTAATTTTTAAATACATTAAATATCATACTCTGCCAATACAAGCTGAAGAAAATATATGTGTCCGTCCGATTTTTCCAATTCTGAAATAGAGATAAAATATCTGGTTTACACAAGTTTTCTTGCCTTTCTTTTTCTAAGAGAGAAAACAGAAGACATCTGACAAAGCTGTATGATACAAATCACCAAGGACCTGCACACTCAAAAATGACAATAGCATAATATACACGGAACGACATTACAAAAATATTCGAGTGTGCTGCGGTTACGATACCGACTTAGGACGGTCTATTGAAGTAACAAACGTCACTCAAATGGCGTGGCTAACCGGTTTACGGATGCACACCTTCCCACTCGCCGCAAAAGCAGCATAATCAAATGACACACATTTAAAAATTTGTACAAATGGTTGCTCTTTTACCATACACTTTTGTAAGAAAAATTATGAAAATATAACGAAGAAAAGTTATAAATATCAGCCAAAAGTCCATACCTCTTTAGATGATTATACACGTGTTTTAAAAAGAAATTGGACAGTGGAATTATAAGGATGAATACTTGTTAACTGACAAATCAATTTGTGGTATGCTGTCCATTATGGTGATTCTGTTTTGTTCAAATACAAACTCAGTCTAACATACGCTTTCCATTATTACGAGGAAATCCCCAAAGTTTGAATGGCTCCGCATACAATATAAAAAAGTTTCGTTGCACCATCAGCTACAAGTCACTACGACTAGTCACGTAATTACATTCGAGTTACACTTTTATTAATTTTCAGTAATTGTATAATCAAACGTTCACATAAGAAGAGCCACCACATCGTATGACCAATCGCAGTTTGAGGTCAGCAAATTCCGGCAATCGATCTCAACTTACTAAAATCACCAATAGCACGATTCCGATATTGCACGAGCTAGTGTGATTGTACTCAACTGAATCATGTGCATGATTAAGTATACTAGTGTATACACACACTTGTACACGTATTTCGTGCACATACCTTTATATATTGTGCGAGTAGCTGAGCATTTTGTACGTGTACTTTTATATAAATCTCATATCATTTTGTATATTATTTTCACGAGGACAGTGGTCCAATAGCGGTTCCATACTATCTGATTTTGACAGGAAAATAAGCCCACTTTTTCCATATACAGTGCAACTTCTCTACTAGTCATTATGAGCTCTATATATTTAAAACGAGTTTCCTCCCAGTTTTTACATGGAGAAAGAATCCCTTTCCTTGTTGTCGTTGATTTAAAATGCCTTATAAGCAATTTTGTATTAAAACTAAACAACAAAGAAGTACCGAAGGATTAACCATATAACCATATATCAAAGAATAAAAGGACAATGTCGTTTTTAGTGTCATAGTCAAACAAATGCGAACTCCAATTATATATGTATGTATAATGTCAAATGAAGGATAGTCAAATAGTTCAAGATGGTTAGTTTGTCTATATTGATCCAAATGTCGGTTAACATTCTTGAAAGAGCCATCGCAAATTGCACCAGATCCCTATATCGACTGTAGAACTTCCTCAGTGACAATTTCCTCAATATATCTCTGTGTGAGCAGTTTCGTGGCAAGAAACTTCGCTCTCAGGACGAAATTCTCATATTTAGGACATGCTCTGGCATAGCGTATGAGTCGTGCAATGAACATGCCACATGCGGAACAGGAAAGTATGTTGGTACTCATGAAAGGGAAGTTGGTAATAATGATATTGAAATTATCATTGTACATCTCCTCGGTGAGTTATGCCCTACTGTTAAGTTAGATGTCTTTCCCTGTCCCTTTCATAAAGAGAGGGAGCTTCTGAGCCATCATTACTAAGATAGGAGTATATCGAGGTATGAAGGAGAAGATGCGCTCTCAGTTCTATCTTTTATGTATCTTTTATCTCGAGTTCCTTTAGATAAATGATATTGAGGCGATTTTTTAAATACAGGGTTGTTAATCGACAAATGTTCATCGATGTATCTGTATGTTGAACCGAGATGATAATTGTTTATTGCCTTTGGAAAACAGAGACTATGAAATCTGCTTCGCATGAATACAAATAATGTCGGCCAGAAGTGGTGCACAATTTGTATCCATCGGAATGCCAACAATCTTCTTGAATATTTTCCCACTAAAAATCACAAAAATGTTATCTATTAAGAAATTCTAACTTTTAGTACGATCTCTTTTTTGTATACCTGATGCTGGAATCAGACTGTTCCATGAAGAACATGAAATACATAAAACGAAATCATGTATATGGAAAACGTTCACTTGAAGTAAAAAACGAGTATATCGAGTTATGAAGCAGAAGATGCGCTCTCAGTTGTATCTTTTATCTCGAGTTCCTTTAGATATATGATGTTGAGGTGATTTTTAAATACAGGGTTGTTAATCGACAAAACGTCATCGATGTATCTGTATGTAACAGTTGAATCGAGATTCTAATTGTTAATTTGCCTTTGGAGAGTAGAGACTATGAATTCTGCTTCTTTAGAGTACAAAAATATGTCGGCCAGAAGAGGTGCGCAATTAGTACCAATCAAATGATCGAATCATCTATGATACTTTCCTGATTATATAGAAATTTGCCTTGTGGTTTACTATTTATTCATATATCCAGGTTAAATACATTACATTTGTGCATAAAGAAAGGAAATAAGACATCTGTCTCAGTTCTATGAGAAAAGTCGCCACGGATATCACATAAATATTTAAATGTAATGAAGTTGTGGAACCGATTTAGGACTGTCGATCGAAGTGACAATTGTCACTTGTGTGGTTAACGGTTTACGGGCTCATCTTTCACTCGCTACAAAAGCAATATTATAAAATTACATATTTTAATGCCATAAAAGCAGTATGTTTGACCCGATTGGTGTGATTAACCCGTTTACGGGCCTATCTTTTCAATCACCACAAAAGCAATAAAACCAAAGAACATTGAAAACTTTATAAATACTCCTCCCTATATAGAATAAAAACCTACAGAAGAATCAAGTTGAAACATCGGTAAATATGTACACGGATATCATTATGGGATTAATATAAATATTAAAAATTTCGAATGACATCAACATGAGTCAACTGTGCTATACTCGTTGAATAATGAAGAGGGTGTATAAAGAAATATTTTCCAATTGTAAGTCAGTTAGATTCAAAAGATGAAAATGGCCACCATGGTCGCTGTAAGTATCAGGAACATAGTAAGAATGTAGAATATGCGGATCATCTTATCACCAGCACTGATTCGACTCTCTCCATCATCCTTCTTCAGTTCGTACTTGTCATCTCCTAGAGGAATACAATGTAGACAGTATGCAGTTAAGAATTGAAATATTAAAATTAAAACTTGCTGAAATCAATAGTCAGAAAAAGCCTGTTATTTAAGATATATCATAAAAGAACTCAAACGCACCTAATGATATAGCTTTGAACAAGAAACTTACCAGTTTGACGGCATTTTCGAATTTCAAGTGCCAGTTCCCAAATGATTTGAATTCCTACCCAGACGGCAATAGTTATGGTTCCAAATAATTTCTGTGATGAAGGTATGAACGTTGCATTAAATGCCAGGAAAAACGTCACCGCTGAAACAGAAAAGATCAGATGTATATAATTTGTCCTACTTTAATTTTTTCCCTCTTATATACTTAATAGGTAATATATAAATATGTATTGAAAATCCAAATTTACACATACACCTACCGTAATAACTTTACTGTATAATATAAATGATAGGTTCTAATGACTTTTACGAATTACTAACAATTATAATTAAATAACTTGCTTTGAAAATATTTCATACACGTACCTGATAATATCTGGAGACTTTTTCCAAAGAACCAATGTCCCCAATTAAATAGTGGTCTGTAAGATACACCAGGAGCTGGTCGTAGCATTCCAGAGGATATCTGTAGAACAGTTATTGCCATGACTGCAACCCCAAACCATCCATGCAGTATGGCTGTCTGTGTAATAAAGTGAAACTTTATTAATAATTTGTGCTGAATAAATACGCATAGAAATAGAAAATCGGCTTAAATAGTTTTATGCTTACCTTGGTAAGCCCGTTGACCTTCACAAAGATTATCACAAAAGCTGACGCAGTCAACACAAACGCCAAGATTGCAGCAGAACGATGGCTCTGTAAATGTAAAATACGAAAGTAACTGGTGTCACATGACTGGTACTAACAACAATGTACCACAGTGGACATTCACGGGCCCCTGAAATTCAGAGGTGTGACCAGGTGCCTAGGAGGAGTGACTAACGTGTTTGTAAAGAACACGTTCAAGTAAATTATACTCAGGGACTTTAAAACGCCTATCTAATATCATTATACTTTAATCAACAACTAGGGTAAATAATTGCATCAAACTTGATTTATTTCGAAAATTTGATTTATATTTGACAATATGATTGATACTATCACACGTTTCTTTTTTAAAATGATTTGATTTCATCAGTTATGTATACCACGTCCAAAATTTCATGTGTTTTGTTTAGTAACGAGTATGCCCCCCATTTGCTTTAACGCATGCACGCAATCTGGACCGCATGGATTGACATAAAGTTCGAATTTTTCTCATAGGAATATTATTCCACTCTTCTTGAAGAGCACGTGTCAACTCATTCACAGTTCTTGGTTGACGGTGACGTTTACATAAGCATCTCCTTAACGCATCCCACATGTGCTCTATAGGATTGAGGTCGGTTGAACGTGCTGGGAAATTCATTACATTAATTCCCTGAATGTTTAGAAAGTTAAGGTGACTCTAGTCGTGTGCGGACGTGCGTTGTCTTGTTGAAACGTCAACGGATTGTTGACACTTTGATGACGTTGAATTTATGGAAGGAGCTCAGGCTCTAAAACGTCATCGATGTAGCGCCTCGCGGGAAGAATGTTCCTCAAAATAACCAGTGATGACTTGATTGCACTACAATCAAATATTTTTGTAATGTGATATATGTTCTAGTATATTATTTATATTCATGTATTGTATAGCTCTATGGTGACTTCTGCCACATAACTGAGCCAGTAACTCCTCTTTTTTCTTTGAAATGTTGATTGATGGCTCCCCAAACCATGACGCCACCACCGCCAAATTTGTCACGCTCAATTATGCAGTTTGCGGCAAAACGTTCATTGCGTTTCCTGTCTTCTGTCAGCAATGGACAAATTGAATCTTGATTCGTCGCTGAACACTACGTCATGCCAAATACGTCGATTAGCATGCATGTTCCGGGACCAGGTCAGACGATTTTTTCGGTGGCAAGGAGTTAGGATCAAGCCTTTCAATGGGCGACGGCATAGCAAACCTTGCTCTTTCAATCGTCGGCGTACTGTCCCGGGGTGGATTTGCCTACCGTGACGACCTATCACATCTCTTGACGTGCTTACGGCTGGCACAAACTTGTCACGTAGATGACGTTGCCTTATGGAAACGTCTTGACGTCTTGTCGTTACGCGTGGCTGACCACTTCATGGACGATCCTTAACACTCCCTGTGGTCCGATACTTCCGTACAAGTCTCGTGATTGTAGACAAATGGACGTTGAAGCGTACTGCGATGATACCTTGATTTACGCCGACGTCTACAAGGCTAAGAACAGCATACCGCTGTTGCTCAGACAGTCTCGGCATTTCACGCGGTAGTTTTAATGAAGCAAAGTTTGAAATCAGGATAGATAAAGGCAGTAGGTACCAGTATACGTTATTTCTGAAGAAAATGACTCAATGCAGAGCACGTGGTCTTGAGTACTTTTTGAAAAGCGCACGGGTGAGCAGTTTTACATTATGGTTGAGTGATTTGTCTCGCCGATAGCATGAAAGGCACCGCAATCACACAATATCAAGCAGATATTCAAATCGATTTATTTTCAAAACATTTATGTTTTTACATAAAAAATATAGGCGTTTTTAAAGTCCCTGAGTATATATTGTCTGACTCGTTACACAACATGTAGAACATCAAGTATGCTGTAAAACCAATTTTATATTTACAAAATGTTGGTTTTGGATTAAAGAATATCTGATAATTTTGCTAGTAAAATAATGCAGTTCTATATGAATAATATTATTCGCATTTCACTTTTTAGCACCATAAAGGGGATTGCAAACCTATGTTCTTTGACTATGGAAATACAAATGTACATGGATTCCTTTGTTTTATTTCAGTGAATCATAAAAAATTTTTTTCGACACATGTATAACTAAGCGAATCAGATTTGTCTAAGCCTTTCTGTTTATGTCGGCTTGGGACATTATAGTACTATATTCACTTTCATTATGACCTTCGTTTTTGTCACATTTCACTGCATTTGCACATGAAGATGTTCATGTGTATGTACACGTACATACACATGTGCATTCTTCATTATTAGTGGTAGATTTGAAGTTATATATAAAATATTTATCATTAAACAAAGGAAGTGTGCAGATAACAATTTCACTTATTCCGATGGTCTGCCTATACTTAAGATATTTAATCACAGTGTTAGTTGTACGTGTAATTTTGATGGTCCATCTGACCTGATCTGAATCATGTTGACAAACATTCTCAGAAATGTTTAACTTTGACATTAATCATTGATTTCTAACTCTGAAGAACAGTCAACTGTGTCCTCCTGCCCTAGGAAGAACATGAACAAGTTTTGATGGTCTTACTGAAATGGTTTGGGCTGTATTGTATTTACCAAGCTTTATCAACGATGTTTGACGATACAAGCCCAAGTGGTTCGGTCTATAGCCTTTCTGAAAAGTATATAACAATGTTTCGTATAACTTTGACCTTTGACCACGAATAATGAACAAGATGTGTTTGTGAAACACTTTACCACCGGTGGCATCAGGAATTTAGCATAAAGCCATGAACGAAGTCATGAGGTCACTCACCTTAGTATAATTTGAATGGGCTTTATTTATGGCTAATATTTAAGTTGACAACAGACAGACAAAGAGACAAACAGAGAAGGCAAAACAATATGCACCCGATCTAACAATCCGGAGACATGAAAATAATAGGCGTTGTTCTTTATTATGGAATCTATGTGTAACAAGTTTGACGGTCATAGCAAAACGGATCAGTCTATATAGTGTTTAGTATAGATAGGCAGATGCACAGATAGATAGACACACCGAGCCACACCATAATAAGTCTATCTATGACCGACGTATAAGTGTTATCGGTTTGTTAAATAAAATAATAACCCACCTGTAGCCATGCTGGTGAACCGCATATAACTTGGCTACCTAGAGCTTTTCTGTAATACCTTGATATTATTGATGCAAGACCCGCAAATAATACCCATGCAATCAGCATTAATGAACCTGAAGAAACATCAGTTTACACATAAAACAATTTAATTCATATATATCGAAATCCGAGACCTAATAAAATAAATCAAATAATAAATATTTTGAAAATGGTCTGGTACAGCATGTCATCGATTCTTAGTAAACAATTAGGCATAGGAAGTAAGAATCATCATCTGTTGCTGGCATCCTACACCTGTTGCATATGACTCCAGTCAAATTAAGTAGTTTAAAATAAAGGAAAACTTAACTATTCCTTTTGTGTGGATATATGAATAAGGCGACATAAAGGAGTTCAGGGAAGGGACAAGCCCAGGGGTGAACATGTACGGTAAGATTGCTATATGTCCTATCGACATAAAACACGTCGTCAATATATATTCATTTTTGTCAATACTGAATTATACTGGGTTTGAAGCAGAGGTCACTCATGATTCTCATCACTGAGCTCTGTTCCTTGAACTAATGCATCTATGCAGCTGGATTTGACAAAGGAAATTCCTTTCTGGGACATATGCTGTCCCGCCTGAATGCAATTCTGAAAGTATCTGACAGGAAATAAAAAGGAAAAACCGGAGTGGGAATTAGTTATTTCAGCAGAATAATTGTAATAATAAAAAAAAAGTAGAAGAAGAGAAAAAGAAACCAAATAAATGTTACAGAGTTTGACAAGCGAACAACGGACAGACGCATCGCTATTATTTTTTCTCATCTTTATCTTAAAAAAAGAAAAACGAAAACACCCCCACCCCAAACAAAAACAAAAAATTAAGAATGGTATTTTATATCAAAATTTTGATGATAAACAAGATACCGTGTACTTTAGTGAGCATTGGTAAGGCTCCAGCTCGATATATCTTGTAGGAATTAAAGTTGACTTTATCAAAAGTTGTTACAGGCAACTCCTTATGTTTTCCCATCACGTCAGTACCTATTATGAGATATATTGATGTATCGTCGTTTTATCATGGATATTAAATCAATCAACAAAGGTTGCAGCTATTCTTATACAGTTTTACATGATGAAAAAACAAATAAATGCAGTTAATTTTAAAGAACAGCATGACCTTTTGATTAATTGTTAATGTATAAGTTTAACATAAAGAAATACATTTTTAACAATTAACCGAAAATGGAACCTGGAAGGAAATGGACGACGGGTTGTCTCAAGCAATTGATCTAACTACACCACGAGTCAAAGAGACATAATGTTTAGCATACCTTTGTAGGTGTATCCTTGTGCTATCATGACGTAAAAGTCGTCATCGAGATTGTACGTCTGAGTGGACTGTGGGAAATTAGGGTTATAAACGGTCATCAGTTTTGGTCTAGTGAAAGAACAGTACACATAGCCATCTTTCTGCATTGTCCACATATCAGTAAATTGATTCCTCTGTAATTTAAGGTAAAATTGTAATTTTTTTATTGATAATAACAAAAATAATTAAGTTGCCTATTTATAAGTGTGTAATTAAAAGCGTAATTGTATATTGAAAACGTTTTCAATGCACATGCTTTCTTTTCAGATCAAGTTTTGAACTGTGAGTTCTATGCTAAAATTAAATTCAATGAAAATCCAGCACACAGAATCAATGAAAACATTGATGACGATGAAAGGTAATTAGTGAATGTATTGAAAATGTAAACTGTATCTGATAATATTACAACAAATATTAGAACATATATAAATTTTAAATGATATCTTTAATCAACAGTTAAATAACAAATCATGAGTGTAAAAACTTATGCAAAATATCTTTAAAATATATACAATGTTCGAATACTTCAATTATATATTAGGGGGCAGGCTTGGTGTAGTGGTTAAGCGCTTGGCCTGCGACGCCGACGATCCGGTCTCGATTCCCGGATTGTGCCACTATGTTTGAGAGGTTGGTAACCTTCTGCTTCCATGTCGTGATATAACTGAAATATTGTGGAAACCGACGTAAAACACCAATTAATCAACCATTCAATTATATATTACAATATTAATACAGAACAAAAGAAATAGGTTTTAATAATTCTAATATGTATTATGTACGTATTATTATAAAAGTTTTGGCCCTTTATAAGAACTTTCAATAATATTGATTTAAGTTCTACGCGCATAAGAATATTACATTGTCGTTTCTTGATCAAGACCTACGATTATATCCAATATTGGACTTACACATACCACATATTGTCTTTCGTTGAACAGTGCAGGATTCCATCCATGTTGTATAGTCACCCTATCGTCTTGAGCAGTACAGCTGATAGTCTGGTCGTTACCCTATTATTCAATATGCCGGAACAATTACTTACATTTATCAAAAGGAAATCGCAATTTGCAAGCTTTGAAATATTATTAGAATTTGTGGCGTTTTAAAAAGCAATATCAAAGACTTTAATGACAACGTACCATGTGCACATCATCAGAAAATCCCAGTGATACATAGCCTTCCGCTTTAGCAAATAACTGAAAGGTGACGTTATTTCCATTGGCTTTATATGTTGCACCAAGGTCACAGTCTCTACCGGAGCAATATGAAGGGTATAAAATACATCCCGAGGACACACCACACTCGTCAAAGGAAAACTCCGTACCATTGGTAGAAACCTAGAATTAATCAATAACTATTTTCAATGTTATACTTTGCTTCGTTACATCTAAATGTTTATTATATTGTGTGTTGAATATTTAGATCAGCTATCGATCATCACATGTACCAATTTTAGTGAAACATCATACGGGATTTTATCTAATATCATTGTTATTCCGTGCAATTTTTTCTTGATGTGTAAAGATGATGGATAAATCCAAACCGTAAGTCCGAAAATCTTGAAACCAAAAGACATACAAAATCCGGGAAAATGAAAATAGAAAAATAGAAAACAACGAAAAATGTCTACTTGAAGAGCATATGTGAACCCCTTTGATGGGGTGAGATCAGGTGGCCAGGAGAGTGAGCATCTCCTGATTGCTAGCAACACCCGTCACATATACCAGTAGAAAGAGTCAAATTGTGTAAATTCCATAAATATTAATATATGGAGAAGTCAAGTAGGTAACCTTCTAGTATAGGTGTCAAATCTGTGTAAAATGATCGGAATCGGTCTCAGTCCAGAATATCATTTAAAAATCTGGATAACGAAATATAATATTGTTTCATAAGAGTCTCGCAACGACCATAGAACTTCCTCAGTGACGTTATAAGTCTAGCACATATATAGTCCTGGTTGAGTAGCTTAAGTCGCCTAGCCCTCAGAACAAAGTCACTGTAATTTGAACATGCTCTGGAATAACGTATTTACTGAGATATGAATACGCCGTATGCAGGCGATGATGGATTGTTGTTACTTATGAAAGGAAAGTTTGTGATAGCGAAAGTGAAACATTAAGAATTTTGCGCTAAAATAATGTGGAAGAGGATTAGAATCAACCGACAAGACACTCGAATATTGTAATTCTAACTGAAGCCTGTCTACTGTGTCTTACAAAGTCTACTAACCTGATAACTTGGGTAATGATTGGCGAGTCACATTGCACAGAGCACACATTTACTCCATGTTCAGAGGTTGTCAGAGATCGATGATATACATGATACTAGGACGTGTTTTCCTTGCCCCTGGTATACTCGTTTGAAAAAAACCGAGTGAAAAAGGAGGCCTTAAATTTGTCAAGACGGGAAACAAGTCATTAGAATGAAGGAGTGGTGTGATGGAACTGCGACAGGGAAATGCGAGCAAATATAAACGGGCGCTTACAGTTCCCACAAGAGTTAGCAATCACAAATCATAGGCCTTACATTATCTGTATTTCGAAGCAGACAGGCTTACCTGAACCTACGATGTCAAGGGAGGAAATAATCATCGAGACCTATAAGAAGCAACTAAGGAATTCTGAAGTAAGAATAATAATACCAGTAGATCAGTAGCGAGGCTTGTGAATACAAAGGAAATGGGTGTCAAAAAGTTGTTGGACAGTCTATGTGGTAGAGCCTTAAAATTGGCATAACCGGAGCTGACAGACAAAACTAATAGGGAGACATGTGCAGAGAGACATAGATAGCATCTATGTAGCTGTGGAAAACAGTTCAACGCATGTGAAAACATATTGTATATGAACAGCAATGTTAAAGAATTAGCATTGTAGCGGTTCGCTGAGTGGTTCTTGGCAGGGACCTGAAAATCCCATTTGTTGCACCTCTTGAGTATACAGCAGATTGTACCGACAAAAGCGAAGGAGGAGGATCCATCTGATAATGTGATGACAACGCCTTCTTTGATTACATGTAATATAACTAAAAAGTAAGAATTATACTACCTGTTGTACTGAAGCTGGAGTTATTTGCGTGATTGATGTCAAGGAAGATTGTACATTTGCCCAAAATTTACTATACTCCTGCACAAATGTAGCCCTGTAAATCGATAAATCAATGCTGAATGCAGTATTAAGATATCACTTTACAAGTATAAGAAAAGATTATAGAGAATAAAACCATTTGTGAAACCGACATTACTAAGTTGGTCGCGGCATAACTTGTGCATGATTTAGATAAGGAATTATTGTAACTTTATAAAGTCAGGATATATTGAACATACAAGATATGAGCAGCGAATCCATTATTATCCTAACTTTTTCCTTCATTGCCCATAGTTACCGGACCGCAACTAGTATGTCCATGACAGAACGCTCAAGCTTATCATCTTAGATAGGCAGGTGTGGTTCAGTGGATGAGTCGAAATCAGAACAGAAAGGTCCGGGGTTCAACTCCCGCTGTGGGCACACCGGTGTCATGTCTTTTGGGTATGACAAAAATAAAAACCCAGATCCCGTGTCACGGTAGGCGTGGTACGTAAAAGATCTCTCAATCTCCTGGATGGGTCTTTTGCAAAGGTTAAAGTTCTATGCAATGCATCAGACAGATGCCGTCATGCCGTTATGCCGGAAATAATCGTGGAGTGGAAGTCCATGAAATAAAAGAGCAATATTATAAAACAATAATCAATATCATATTAGTCTTAATGGTCGAGTTCACTCCCGAAATTTGCAAGGCCAGCCTCGAGCCTGCGGCATTTTGCTCACAAGCAACACTCTCTAACCATAGTATATGCTTCAACAAATATCTGCAAGGTATTCTTACCATAATCATGATCATAATATACAATTTACGTAGATTAATTTAACGTTTTGAGGATTTAATTACAAGTACCAAATGACATACGTAAAGACGAGATCGCCTTCATTGGATGGTGGAGCTCTCCATGTAAGGTCAAGCTGGGTGACACGGTCTCGATTTTTGTGACCAACCATATTCTACAATAGAAGTTGTATTGTATATGAAATTTGACCATTATTAAAAGTGCTTAATCATGTAATAATTATAATCTTTTGCAAATACCCATATAGAGTTAGGTGCATGTATGAAGTAGGTGAAGTTTAAGACATGGTGTTGACAAATAAAGAAATGTGTAAAGTCGAAGAATTTTAAGTATGATTTGTCTGAAAATACAAGACTGTACATATGTGAAAATATTTATCAGTGGCATAATTGTGAAAAGGTTCGATTCATTTATTTTGAAGAGCAAGCACAATTAAAGCATAGAAAATAAAACCTGAAATGAGATAATAAATTTGTATACTATGTGACATGAAAGTATCAAACTTCACATAACAAATTAAATTATGAAATACTTATTAAGCAGCTCGAAAGAACGAAAATATTATTCAACCCTCTTTTAACACATTATTTCAAAAACATAAAAATAAATCAGATTTAAACTGTATAATAAAACTAATATTTAATATGAAATCACCAGGAGTAATTATCTGAAATATATAACATTTCAACAATTCACTCACCCCTGATTGCACTAAACTAATCTACATCATGTATTCACACATTCTGCGTTTCGACTTCTTCATTCAACTACATTTTCTTCATATAGACTTTACAGAATCAACCATTTGTAAAAATCCATTCTACGCTAATACAATACGTCATTCACCCTGGACATTTCTCGTGGGAAATCGCACCCAAGTAAAATTCACTTTCTGAAGCCACATTGATCACGTGATGTATCAATGCCGAATCCTACCGAAATTCTGTGTAAAACTATAAAAACTTAATTTATTTTCAACAAATTTCACCGCATATTCTATTACTTGTGGAACGATTGACATTGTTGACACAAAATTAAAAATCTAAATAACAAAAAAAGAAATAAAAACTCACTAATTAGTTACTTCGTGAAGCAACGGAATTTTCCGGAATCGGAAAGAAAAAAGAGGAGTTACTGGCTCAGTTATGTAGCAGAAGTCACCATGGAGCTATACAATACTTAATTCCGAGTACTTAATTCCGAGTCTCAAATTATGACAATTCCTCCTCTATAATCTTGTTAGCGCTGGCATTAAGCTTAAACGATGTTTACCCAGAAAATGTGATTGACATAGAAATAAAACTGCCATAATGTCCGTTAACCTCAGTTACTTAGATGCACGTGAAAGATAGTTCATTAGAAAATACAATATTTAGAACCATAATGTTATCATTTCTTGTCACTGGACAATAGTATTCTTTACATAATACTATCAGAAATAATTTTCGAACAAAAAAAATGCTTTGGTCGAAGACATATGGACAACAGACAAATTCATCGAAATAATGCGCGTGATTCTTGGACTCAAGTGAGCTGATAAAACAATGATGCATGCACCTGTTTATCGCCCATGCAGTCGAACGACTTTAACTTATTGCCCGGAAATCTAGTAAAGGTCCCTAGTATTGTCTCAGTATCTCCATGTTTACGATGTGCTCGGATCTGTATACCAACGAATGACCTTTTGTCTGTAGCTGATAATGTCACTGAAAGATTAACCACATTCGTAAATGTAAAATACAAAAGGAAGAGGTAAGTCAATGTGGCACTCAAAGCAATGTGCCACGGTGGATATTCACCGACCTCCTTATTGACTTGTCAGGGAGGAGGGTGTAGGAGTCTACTGTTAGGATAGCTATACATCCTTACTGAATATTTAAAATGTAAATACAATAGGTAACAGAGCTCATATAAATTGTATTGTTTTACTAAGTTAATTATTGTGATAAACTTTACCAATTTCAAAATTATATTCAAAGATATTCGATGGAGAATGTTTATATAATAGTATCAGCACAATATGCTTATTTCAATAAATGACATTCGAGGTGTGTATTTGGAAAAACCTAGATATGAATATAATAAAATTATCAAACATTAATGAAAAATCACTGATCATAAACCAATTATACCGTTGGTCATATTATATAACTTGAACCAGTGGTCATTACATATGTCTTTACCATTTATTTCCTCTCCGGGATAGTACGAGGACGTAGACAATTCAATCTTAAAAGGAGATGGAGATGGATCAGACTGCACGCCATCATGTTTGGGAAACATGGTTAAACATGTGCTTGGTGGAGGACCGCTCCCGAAACAATTTACTAGAACACCTACAAGAAAAATACATCAATAAAAAGGATATTGAGCAGTAATTAATATGGAACATATGTTTTTCAAGACAAAATAGAATTATACGCCATCATGAAGACCTGGAAAAGCAAATGGAATCAGGTGTCATGGAAGAGTAAATATCAATTACTGGCAGTCACAACCGCCATGACGTCAAAGGATTATGCTAGCTTATCTAATTCATAGTCACATGAAGTGGGCATGGAATAACCGTAGTCACAATTAGTCACAGTCGGTGAAAACACATTATTTTAATTATTTTCAATCAGAATCTATTATCATAATACAAACGGTTTAACAAGGACTATAAGCAAATAAGAAAGTCAAAATAGATTTTAATGATCAAAATAAAATTAAATAATTTTTGGATTTTCAGCATTTTTATATCAAAGTGAAAGTGTACTAATCGATTTATGTTAGAAATAATCCAAGACAGATAATTTACGTGTACTGCAATATTTTTGGGATGAAAGCATGTTAATTTCTCCTATTTTTTCCGTAAGGACGTTTTCTTCTATAAACTTCTGGTTGTTGGAATCCCTCTGTAACTACCGTCCTCATATATTCTGACTTTTCTCTTTTACAGTTTAAGTTAGCCATACTGCTGTCTTTAATAATCCTGGACTTACGACTATGTTATCTGATGATAACATTTAAAACTGCGTACACAGGGCATTTATAATCTCGTACGCAGGACAATGGTGTTTGATGCTTACATCTACAATCCCGTACATAGGAAAATGGTACCTGATGCTTACATCTGTAATCTCGTACGCAGGGCAATGGTGTCTTATGCTTACATTTATAATCCCGTACACTGGACAATGGCATCTCATGCTTACATTTATAATCCCGTACACTGGACAATGGTATCTGATGCTTACATTTATAATCCTGTACAATGGACAATGGTATCTGATGCTTACATTTATAATTCCGTACACAGGACAATGGTAGCTGATGCTTACATTAATAATCCTGTATATACGGCAATGGTACCCTTAATCCTTAATGCTAACCTTAATAATCCGGAACATTGGACAATGGTACCTGATACTTCCATTTATAATCCGATACATAGGAAAATAGTGTCTATTGTTTACATTTATAATCCCGTACTATACCGTGTATACATGTGACAATAATATCTAATGTTTACGTTTATAATCCCGTACTATACCGTGTATACATGTGACAATAATATCTAATGTTTACATTTATAATCCAGTACTATACCGTGTATACATGTGACAATAAAATCTAATGTTTACATTTATAATCCCGTACTATATCGTGTATACATGTGACAATAATATCTAATGTTTACCTTTATAATCCCGTACTATATCGTGTATACATGTGACAATAATGTCTAATGTTTACGTTTATAATCCCGTACTATACCGTGTATACATGTGACAATAATATCTAATGTTTACGTTTATAATCCCGGACTATACCGTGTATACATGTGACAATAATATCTAATGTTTACGTTTATAATCCCGTACTATACCGAATATACATGAGACAATAATATCTAATGTTTACATTTATAATCCCGTACTATACCGTGTATACATGTGACAATAATATCTTATGTTTACATTTATAATCCCGTACTATACCGTGTATACATGTGACAATAATATCTAATGTTTACATCTATAATCCCGTACTATATCGTGTATACATGTGGCAATAATATCTAATGTTTACGTTTATAATCCCGTACTATATCGTGTATACATGTGACAATAATATCTAATGTTTACGTTTATAATCCCGTACTGTACCGTGTATACATGTGACAATAATATCTAATGTTTACGTTTATAATCCCGTACTATACCGTGTATACATGTGACAATAATATCTAATGTTTACATTTATAATCCCGTACTATATCGTGTATACATGTGACAATAATATCTAATGTTTACATTTATAATCCCGTACTATACCGTGTATACATATGACAATAATATCTAATGTTTACGTTTATAATCCCGTACTATACCATGTATACATGTGACAATAATATCTAATGTTTACATTTATAATCCCGTACTATATCGTGTATACATGTGACAATAATATCTAATGTTTACATTTATAATCCCGCACTATACCGTGTATACATGTGACAATAATATCTAATGTTTACGTTTATAATCCCGTACTATACCGTGTATACATGTGACAATAATATCTAATGTTTACGTTTATAATCCCGTACTATACCGTGTATACATGTGACAATAATATCTAATGTTTACATTTATAATCCCGCACTATACCGTGTATACATGTGACAATAATATCTAATGTTTACAATTATAATCCCGTACTATACCATGTATACATGTGACAATAATATCTAATGTTTACGTTTATAATCCCGTACTATACCGTGTATACATGTGACAATAATATCTAATGTTTACGTTTATAATCCCGTACTATACCATGTATACATGTGACAATAATATCTAATGTTTACATTTATAATCCCGGACTATACCGTGTATACATGTGACAATAATATCTAATGTTTACATTTATAATCCCGTACTATACCGTGTATACATGTGACAATAATATCTAATGTTTACATTTATAATCCCGTACTGTACCGTGTATACATGTGACAATAATATCTAATGTTTACATTTATAATCCCGGACTATACCGTGTATACATGTGACAATAATATCTAATGTTTACATTTATAATCCCGTACTATACCGTGTATACATGTGACAATAATATCTAATGTTTACATTTATAATCCCGGACTATACCGTGTATACATGTGACAATAATATCTAATGTTTACGTTTATAATCCCGTACTATATCGTGTATACATGTGACAATAATATCTAATGTTTACATTTATAATCCCGTACTATACCATGTATACATGTGACAATAATATCTAATGTTTACGTTTATAATCCCGTACTATACCGTGTATACATGTGACAATAATATCTAATGTTTACATTTATAATCCCGCACTATACCGTGTATACATGTGACAATAATATCTAATGTTTACAATTATAATCCCGTACTATACCATGTATACATGTGACAATAATATCTAATGTTTACGTTTATAATCCCGTACTATACCGTGTATACATGTGACAATAATATCTAATGTTTACGTTTATAATCCCGTACTATACCATGTATACATGTGACAATAATATCTAATGTTTACATTTATAATCCCGGACTATACCGTGTATACATGTGACAATAATATCTAATGTTTACATTTATAATCCCGTACTATACCGTGTATACATGTGACAATAATATCTAATGTTTACATTTATAATCCCGTACTATACCGTGTATACATGTGACAATAATATCTAATGTTTACATTTATAATCCCGGACTATACCGTGTATACATGTGACAATAATATCTAATGTTTACGTTTATAATCCCGTACTATATCGTGTATACATGTGACAATAATATCTAATGTTTACATTTATAATCCCGTACTATACCATGTATACATGTGACAATAATATCTAATGTTTACGTTTATAATCCCGTACTATACCGTGTATACATGTGACAATAATATCTAATGTTTACGTTTATAATCCCGTACTATATCGTGTATACATGTGACAATAATATCTAATGTTTACGTTTATAATCCCGTACTATACCATGTATACATGTGACAATAATATCTAATGTTTACGTTTATAATCCCGTACTATACCCTGTATACATGTGACAATAATATCTAATGTTTACGTTTATAATCCCGCACTATACCGTGTATACATGTGACAATAATATCTAATGTTTACGTTTATAATCCCGCACTATACCGTGTATACATGTGACAATAATATCTAATGTTTACGTTTATAATCCCGCACTATACCGTGTATACATGTGACAATAGTATCTAATGTTTAAGTTTATAATCCCGCACTATACCGTGTATACATGTGACAATAAAATCTAATGTTTACATTTATAATCCCGTACTATATCGTGTATATATGTTACAATAAAATCTAATGTTTACATTTATAATCCCGTACTATACCGTGTATACATGTGACAATAATATCTAATGTTTACATTTATAATCCCGTACTATACCGTGTATACATGTGACAATAATATCTAATGTTTACGTTTATAATCCCGTACTATACCGTGTATACATGTGACAATAATATCTAATGTTTACATTTATAATCCAGTACTATACCGTGTATACATATGACAATAATATCTAATGTTTACGTTTATAATCCCGTACTATACCATGTACATGTGACAATAATATCTAATGTTTACATTTATAATCCCGTACTATACCGTGTATACATGTGACAATAATATCTAATGTTTACATTTATAATCCCTGACTATACCGTGTATACATGTGACAATAATATCTAATGTTTACATTTATAATCCCGCACTATACCGTGTATACATGTGACAATAATATCTAATGTTTACAATTATAATCCCGTACTATACCGTGTATACATGTGACAATAATATCTAATGTTTACCTTTATAATCCCGTACTATATCGTGTATACATGTGACAATAATATCTAATGTTTACGTTTATAATCCCGTACTATACCGTGTATACATGTGACAATAATATCTAATGTTTACGTTTATAATCCCGTACTATACCATGTATACATGTGACAATAATATCTAATGTTTACATTTATAATCCCTTACTATACCGTGTATAAATGTGACAATAATATCTAATGTTTACGTTTATAATCCCGTACTATACCATGTATACATGTGACAATAATATCTAATGTTTACGTTTATAATCCCGTACTATACCGTGTATACATGTGACAATAATATCTAATGTTTACGTTTATAATCCCGTACTATACCGTGTATACATGTGACAATAATATCTAATGTTTACGTTTATAATCCCGTACTATACCGTGTATACATGTGACAATAATATCTAATGTTTACGTTTATAATCCCGTACTATACCATGTATACATGTGACAATAATATCTAATGTTTACATTTATAATCCCGGACTATACCGTGTATACATGTGACAATAAAATCTAATGTTTACATTTATAATCCCGTACTATACCGTGTATACATGTGACAATAATATCTAATGTTTACATTTATAATCCCGTACTATACCGTGTATACATGTGACAATAATATCTAATGTTTACGTTTATAATCCCGTACTATACCGTGTATACATGTGACAATAATATCTAATGTTTACGTTTATAATCCCGTACTATACCGTGTATACATGTGACAATAATATCTAATGTTTACATTTATAATCCCGTACTATACCGTGTATACATGTGACAATAATATCTAATGTTTACATTTATAATCCCGTACTATACCGTGTATATATGTGACAATAATATCTAATGTTTACGTTTATAATCCCGTACTATACCGTGTATACATGTGACAATAATATCTAATATTTACTTTTATAATCCCTTACTATACCGTGTATACATGTGACAATAATATCTAATGTTTACATTTATAATCCCTTACTATACCGTGTATACATGTGACAATAATATCTAATGTTTACGTTTATAATCCCGTACTATACCATGTATACATGTGACAATAATATCTAATGTTTACATTTATAATCCAGTACTATACCGTGTATAAATGTGACAATAATATCTAATGTTTACGTTTATAATCCCGTACTATACCGTGTATACATGTGACAATAATATCTAATGTTTACGTTTATAATCCCGTACTATACCGTGTATACATGTGACAATAATATCTAATGTTTACGTTTATAATCCCGTACTATACCATGTATACATGTGACAATAATATCTAATGTTTACGTTTATAATCCCGTACTATACCATGTATACATGTGACAATAATATCTAATGTTTACGTTTATAATCCCGGACTATACCGTGTATACATGTGACAATAATATCTAATGTTTACATTTATAATCCCGTACTATACCGTGTATACATGTGACAATAATATCTAATGTTTACATTTATAATCCCGTACTATACCGTGTATACATGTGACAATAATATCTAATGTTTACATTTATAATCCCATACTATATCGTGTATACATGTGACAATAATATCTAATGTTTACATTTATAATCCCGTACTATATCGTGTATACATGTGACAATAATATCTAATGTTTACATTTATAATCCCGTACTATATCGTGTATACATGTGACAATAATATCTAATGTTTACGTTTATAATCCCGTACTATACCGTGTATACATGTGACAATAATATCTAATGTTTACATTTATAATCCCGTACTATACCGTGTATACATGTGACAATAATATCTAATGTTTACGTTTATAATCCCGTACTATATCGTGTATACATGTGACAATAATATCTAATGTTTACATTTATAATCCCGGACTATACCGTGTATACATGTGACAATAATATTTAATGTTTACGTTTATAATCCCGTACGATACCGTGTATACATGTGACAATAATATCTAATGTTTACATTTATAATCCCGGACTATACCGTGTATACATGTGACAATAATATTTAATGTTTACGTTTATAATCCCGTACGATACCGTGTATACATGTGACAATAATATCTAATGTTTACATTTATAATCCCGTACTATACCGTGTATACATGTGACAGTAATATCTAATGTTTACGTTAAAACAAGATTCCAAAACATTACAAAACTATAAAATACTTTGGTTATTTGTTTTAATTAGATCTAAAATGTTGCAGAATTTTCACATATTGGAGTTGGATCTTTAAATGATAAGTTAAATCCGTACTGTACTCAGATATCTTTAATTTTGGAATTTTATAAATTGCCTTATTATCATTACAATTTCCAGTAATAATTACATTTTTTGATATTGGTATCAATTGCTTGGTCCAAAGACTGATCATTTAGATTACGTATGTCTAAATTACTATTTGGTAGTCTCTTACAAAGTCCTATAACTTATAATTCAAGCAAAAGCAAAGCACATTCAAGCCCTCCGACTTGAGAGTGTGACCTCTGTTTGCAATGGATTTGGTCATTACAATTTACAATAACTCTATCACAAGAATCATCTCCCTATCATTTCTATGATGAAGTACTATACCATACAAGAAGAAAACTTGTTTCAGTAATATAATTATCCAACCAGTAAAACAGAAGACATCGAACCTGTTTAATGTACTAATGATTATGTCCAGTACAGAGTTTATACTCTGTATGGTGAGATGAATGATTACATTCAATATTAGCACTTAGTAGTAGAAGTCAACAAATGACATACATGTATACACAGTACGCGTACATCATAATAATACATTAGATACATTTATATATTTTGATAATTTCAATCATTTGGCCACGAGCATCACTGAAGAGACATAAGTTGTCGAAATGCGCATATGGTGCACTGAATTAAAAGGTATATGTGCTCTATATTTATATATACAACTACATAGTAACAGTAAAGCGATGGTAATTTTACTTGATACGGTATTACTTCTACTATTCCCAAAAAGAATAGGACGTCTCAGGCATTCAGTAAGAACCAGACACGAGTCTATATTTAATTACCCTGATGTAGCTAGAGAACTCTCTGAATTCCACGAACAATTTATTATTGTCTCAGCTGACAAAGCATCATATATAAACTTCGTTTGAAATGGTTTTTTTTTACATTAATTGTCTGTAAGGGGAACTTGGATTACACTCTGCACCTGGGAATCCATCATACGCACAAACAAATTTATCTATTTCTGAAATACTTCAAAACCCCAAATCTGTCCTCGAGTGTTTTGGAATTACCACAGCAAACTCTGACCTTGAATGACCTTATATTCATTGGATTCAAAAAATGCACAAACCCCTTACAAACATCGTTTCATTGCTGGCTCTTCCTAGTGTACCACCAAACCTCTATCCGTATTGCTAACGAAGATATTGATACACATCAAGCATGGTCATCAAATTTACTGTGATACCGCATACTCCAGAAGCGGAATAAATCAGATGTGGATACTCAAAAACTCTAAAGAACTTTTAGAGAATTTAAAATCTCCGAAATTTAATATTTTCAGCATCAAATCTTTTGACTTCTCCACGCTCTACATCACAATTCTGCATCAAAAGCTCAAAAACAGACTTGCTACAATTATTCTTTTTTCTTTTTTCCAAAAAATGGAAATCGTAGATATAAATATCTTGAACACTCTGATGCACAAGTAAACCGAAGATCAAATCATCAAAATGCTGGAATTTTTAATAGACAATATATTCGTGGTGTCTGGAGGGAACATTTTTCAGCAAAACATTGGCATTACCCATGGGAACTAACTGCGCCCTTCTTCTTGCTGACATTTTCTTATATTCGTATGAGGCAGAATTTATTCAAAACATGCTCTCCCCAGGCAGAAAAAGCCTTGCATCTCAGTTTAATTTTACGTATAGATATATTGACGACGTATTGTTAATCAATAATCCCAACTTTAAGGATTACATACATGAAATCTATCCCCATGAACTTGAGATAAAAGAGACAGCCGAGAGCAATAATTCCGCTTCGTATCTGGCTATATTTTTAACTTTCGGCAATGATGGTCATTTGAACACCTCTCTGTATGACAAACGTGACGATTTTAACTTCCAATAAATAATTTCCCGTTTCTTTGCAGCAATATCCCGTCCTCACTTGTCTATGGAGTTTTTATATCTCAACTTATAAGGTACGCAAGAACCTGTTCTCTATACGACGATTTTATTCCAAGGGCCAAACGACTAGCCCCTAAGTTGCTCATGCAGGGATATGTTAAAGAACGTCTGAAATCGTCACTGAGGAAGTTCTACGGTCGCTATGGGGATCTTGTACGAAAATATGATGTGCCTCTTTCTAGAATGATTGATAATATTCTGGAATGCGACTAAATGACCTGTTCCGCGAACACCAAATATGACTTTGTATACCAGTTTTCTACTTTCGTATGTACAATTAGGAAACAAAAACTCTTGATTTTGACATGTTTCTTGAGAACTGCTGTGACGGGTGATTTATGTAGACAGGAGACGCTTACTCTCCCCGGGCACCTGGTCTCACCTCGGAATTTTTCAGTATTTCAGGGTTCACAACAGTTCCTTTTTGAAACTTACACGATTTTGTATCTGTCCTTGGACTTTGAGAATGAATAACAGTTTGGTACTTCTTAGATATTGATTCTATTCTTTGTATATAACATCTTCAAATCAATAACGTCAATAAGCCAGTAATACAAAATTTCACATGATGTAACATAAATTCCACGTTTGGTACGACATACAAACAAAATTGTCTTGCTGGTGAATATTATTTTATCTAAGGTTGAATGGTCTGAGCAAATTACATGTATTTAGATTTGGTGGTAGGAAGTAGGTTTATGAAGCGGCAAGTTTTAATCCCCGTTTTCAAAGTGGAATGACGTTTAGAAATATTTTAAAAAGTGATGTAACTTAGAATTTCATTTGAGTATGATTAACTCATGGTAGTTTAGACCGATCCTGGTCCCATATTCAGCCACTGATCCAACCATTGGTAAAATCATTGGACTGTGTATCAGTATAAGAACTATTAGTACAGTTCTATTAATACAATTCAGGTCAAATTCAATGTTCAATTCAAATTCTATGAAATGTTATATTTACATATAGATTGCGTATCCCAATGAATGATTTTAAAGTTAATACATTTTTGATAGTAGATACCATGACTTGTTATTTCACGAATGAATATTAGCAAAATAGGAATTACTTTCAAGTATAGATTATGACTATGAAAGATGAATAAAACAGACTGATTCTATAACTATTGCAAATTTCTTAGGCTGTTGAAATACATGTACATTGCAGTGAAGTTTTGTATACAATGTGGAAGGATTCTGATAGAGTTGAAAGATATACGGTGGTAGTATGAGTAAGAGAACAAAATGTGCCTAATAGACATTAGTAGTTTTTTTATATTCATTTCTATCCTTATTTTAAACTGTAAACAATAGCTTTGAGATAAACATAAGTGTTCAGAGGTACACGATGGATGCTTTTTAAATGATTAATTGATTGATTATTGTTTTACGTCATTCAACGATTAATTCACGTATATGGTGACAACATCTGCCTGATGCATTGCGTACAAATTTAGATCTTTTCAACAGACCCACCCGATGTAGTGAGGGATCTTTTACGTGCCACACCTACCGTGACACGGGACCTCGGGTTTTACTGTCTCATCCGAAAGACGGGACACCAGTGCACACATTGCAGCTTATATATTGTGTTTATTGTATCACAAATCTAATAACAAAACTAAATAAGGAAGGAATATAAAGTCCCCATAAAATCTGCATGCCTTGTAAAATTTGTAGGCTAAGTATATAAAGACAATAAATTGTTTAAAGTTGTAAATTTTAGACCTCATTTAAAATATTGATATTTCGAGGACAAAAGGTTAATTCTTTTGGTAAATGTGAATCATGAACAATGAACGGCAAGAGTACACTTTTTGAATATTGGGAAAAATGCAACATTAGAACGGTAAGAAAACTCCATATCGAGGTCAGACAGGGCGTATTACGAACAATATTAAATTCATTAAGGTTGGTTCAAGAGATGCTGGCTGAAGAGGTTTTAAAGTATAAATGCCAAGAACAATACCAAGGTCATGAGGTAAAGACAAATTGATTCAACGCAAAAGTGGTGTCAAATACAGTGCACAAATGAAGAACGCCTTACATAAATGGATATAACTTTATAGGCAAATTAAAAATGTAAAAGGCAATCAACCTACGAACATATAGTCGACGGCCTAGGAGATCCTGCGCAAATGTCACATAAAATGTACAATCTTGTCGGTGTATTGGATGAATTTATTTCTCAAATATATTTTAATAATGAAAAACTCTTTCCACAAAATAAATAAATGCCTTAATATTCTCTTTCGATAAAATGTTACTTACCTTCTGTAAGCAATATCACAACTTGCCAATCTAAGGTTCTCATAATTCTTCTGAAATAGAATCAGATCAGGCGTATCATATGTAGTTTAAAAAAGTATGTATATATATGACGGTCAAATATAAAAGCACAAAAAGTGAGGAAGAACGAAACTTAACATCAAATATATGTATACTGTGATTAATTACAAATGGGGGAAATGAATATTTAAAAGAAAATGAAAGGAAACAAATAAAAATATCAAAGTAATAATATGTTGATTTGTAAGACAACTACATGGCTAGGATTACAACATCTTCCCTAGCCACAGAACATGTTTATATCATTAAATGCCATTCATTTGTAAACGCAGTTTTCTATATGTCGAAATAGTTTCCGCTAATTCAAAATAATTATTCAGAAAGACAACATAATAATCTCACAAATCAACGTAATTGCCTAACAAGTCAATATAATTACCCGAGGAGTCAACAAATTACCATAACTATCTTGCAAGTCAACAGAACAATTTTAAGCGTGAAACATCAAGAAACACATGCTAGTGGTGCTGCTACATTTGTTGCCAACAACACACACACCAGTGTGATATAAATAGAATACCACTCTTTTCTCTGTATAAATATATGTAATAACCATGCGTAGAGGAAAATAACATAGAAATAAAAGTCTTTAAATGAACTGTTAATTTTACCCTCTTGTTGATGGATTATTGTTTGCTTGATTTGGTTTTCTGTTTGCTTTGTTTTGTCTAGCGTTTGCCTAACTTTTCATGCTAATGTAAGGGTATTAACACATTTCCATTATAAGTACAAATTCAAGATTGGCTTTTCGTTAGATTTCTATGTACTCCTCACATTTACGGTTTTACTTTTAGTGATTCTATAAATTTACATTTTAATTCTTTAACGTTATCGTGATGTTCTAAATAACGACACGCGTAGATTTTTATCGTAAATAAAATGTCATGCATGTCAAATAAACATAATGATGTCTTCATTTCCCGTTTTAAAATATGAACAGATATAACAAATGCAAACCAACAACAAAACTTACCTTTCTAGATATGTACCTTTTTTCTGCGGGCCGTTCTCACCAGTGGCGCTGGTTACAATGGAGAGTCGATATCTGCATCAATGTGAAGTGAGGGGTAAGTAATATACGGCAAATAACCGTATTCACAAATGGATGGGTATTATAAGCGATGACGTATATAATCACATGGTGTTATTCACAACAGAGAGTACACATTAGCGTCCGCGAGTTTTTTTTACAATGGCCCCGTCAACTGAAACAGCGTATACTCTACGAAATGTGTGGATGAAACGAACTTCTTACAGTTCGGCTATTTTTGTTTACCTATTACAAATAACACAAAAATTTATACAGGAAGCTGAATTAACTATTTTTTGCCCAGTTCAGAAAATCTTCCCTGCAATAATTGTTAAATGAAACATTTTTCTGTAGAACATTTTCTTTCAAAAGCATACCTTGTAAAGGGTTAAGAAAGAAATGTCACGTGATAAACTTATCTAAAATACTTGCTGAATAACACATCCGCTCTATAGCGTATAATTAGTTGGAGATACAGAGTACAAGTAACAATGGCCTGTAATTTTCTGTGGTATGTTCGTGGATTCTTTCTCGATCCATTGTAATAATTATAGTCTAAATAATACATTTTAAGAATGCATGCGTGGTATAGCTGTAATTGCCACATTATCTGGTACTACATGACAAAATTTTATCATCTGAATAATATTTTAATTGTATAAGATGTTTGAATTAACATCAAACATTAGAGCCACTTTTCCAAGCTCTACAAATGCAATGCATTTGCAGTTACTTCTTATTTTCTTATATTTTTATAATTATATGAATAGATGAGGCACGTGTCCCAAATGTACGGAGTTCTACTACCGTCATGGGACACTGCATTTCTGTCTGTAGGATGTAACATTGAAAACCGAGCTACCGTGTCACGTTAAGCTTGGCAGGTAAAATATCCCTCACTGGGATGGGTCCGTTGTAAAGGTAAGAATACCTGTGTAATGCTTCAGGCAAACGACTTCATCATATGCGTGAAATAATCGAGTGACGTCAATCAATATTCTCGTATTAGCGTTTTGTAAAGAACACATTTTATCGGTAATAAATATAAGAACATATGCACGTATATCAATTTAATGCACTTTATGCGCACCTCGACAATTTATGTTTAAGGATTCTCAATGAAACTACGAATGTAACTGGTGTCAAGTGATTGTGGCACTAACAACAATGTGCCACAGCGTACTCTTGAAATTATGAAGTGAGATCAGGTGCCCGGGAAGACAAAGCGTCTCCTGAATGGCTAGCCACACCCGCCATGAATGTCCTTAAATAGGAAAGAAACAAATGTAAATCAATACTGTATATACATATGGATGTGAACCAACACTGAGAAGAAAGTGTCATTGTCACATAACATCAGGGAAAAGGTATAATAACACTTAAGTGAAACCCTCCGCGGGGAACTCCAAGACCGAATTTATTGAAATCCAAAGTATTAAGATTTCTATAGCAAACCAGTTACTAAACTGACATAAACACAAGATATACAGAAACAATATAAAAACAGAATTATACATGAAGAAAATACTGCTTCTAGTTTTTGTCACAGTAAATTGGAAGTATATGTTTCGGGTCAGTACAGAAACATTCATATATGGGCTTGTGATTACACACTGGAACTAACAGTCCACCATCGGCGGTATGGACTCAGTGGTCATTATAAATAAATACATACATCTATCAATTTAGTGCACCATATGGGTATTTCTAAGCCAATGTCTTTTCAATGTCTCTCGAGTTTCCTCGATGCCTAAACTGTGGAAATCCAATGTAAGAATATTTGTTTGCTAAGTAAACCAATTACCCAATTGACCTTTAAGTAAGAGCTGAAGAACCAATATAAGAACACCTGTTTCCATGGGGGTCATACGTCTTTGTTTTAGAATAATTTACAAAATTTTATCACAGTAAATTAGATATATAAATGTATATTTCTGGTCAGTACATAAGCATTGAAGAATAAGCTTGTGATTTCCCTTAGGAACCAATTCCTCCATCGGTGTTATTGACCCATTTATTATGCGTACATGATCCAAAATATATTTCAAAGAATTATCAGCAAAGAATTGAGTTTGACACCCTTAGTATTGTTTTTGGTGAAAACAATTTCTTGTTCTAATTTTCTTGAAGTAAAATCTTGTTCATGGTACACAAGAAGAATTAAAATAATCTGGCCCGGTATTGAATTAAATGGGCAGGTTTTCTGCGTTGTCTTAGTGGACAATATTTATGTGCAAAAAGATTGGCCAAAAATAATTAGGATTCCATTGATCAAAAGTTGCACTCCCCTTGTTTCAGATCAGCTTTGTATTGTTATGAGAATGATTTCATGCGTGTACGTATAAAAATCTCATTGTTGCGACCTTATCGACATGTTCAACGATACTTAAACGGCTAATCTGATCCTTGAAAAGTGGAGGGGTGGGGCACAATTTCAATGAATCACATAAACACATAAAAAGGTCTAGAGATCTAGAGGTTGCAAATTGCATGACAAATGAAATCATATACCATCATTTAGAATCAGGTAGTAATATGTATGTAAATATCCTGTCTAATTGGGTAATCTGATAGTATCCAATGTAAAATCTACGTAGAGATGTAGTGCCAACCCCCCATCTGTATTACTCGGCATGATTAGTCTTACCATCTGAAACACCTGTCATAAATAACCCACAGGTCTTTACCATTTGACATATTCATGATGGATAGAGTGGCGAATTTGACTATTTGTTACACCTCTCATAAATAGTCTGTAGGACTTCACCACACCTGTCAAAGATAGAATGAAGGATTTTACTTACTGCAACACTCGCCATAAATAGAAGAAATCTTCCATCTACCATACATACACACATACACACACATACACACACATGCACGCACACACATACACACACACACAACAACCCCCCCCCCCCCCACTTACACACACAGATCGGAGGACTTTTGTCTTCAACATTTGTTTTAAATAGACTAGAGTGTTTAACTTATTGCAACAAAACTGAAAGAGAGGCTAGAGGATTTTACTATCTGCCACATCCGTCATAACTGGACTACAGAATTTTACCATATGCCACTGACGTCATGGACAGACTAGAGAACTTTACCATCTGCCACACCATTCATAGACAATCGTAACAACTCGTCCATTTCCGTACGCAAATACGACTCGTACGTACTACGTAGTCAGCCATTGGGACTACTTCCAGTTGTTATGTAAACACACATGGCCATGATCAGCATGCCTGTGATGTTTGCACGAAAATAGGCAATTATGCCCATTGCCTGTTTTTGTTTATATTTTGTTCTCTCTGAATGAGTGAACTAGTATGATTTTTTCATGGCGGAGTCTACGCACGTGCACTGGTTAAATGTCACTTCGGGTTTCCTCTGATTCGTTTCCAATGTCCTCACATTTAACAAAAATGTGAAATTCGCTACGATTACTGAATTACCGTTACGACTGTATGATATTCATCAAAACGAGTATTACATTTCATAGTGAACTTCTCATATTCTAAATTACAAAGAAAAAAGAGGAGTTACTGGCTCAGTTATGTGGCAGAAGTCACCATAGAGCTATACAATACATGAATATAAATAATATACTAGAACATATATCACATTACAAAAATATTTGATTGTAGTGCAATTACGATACCGACTTAGGACGGTCATTTAATTTGACAAAAGCCAAACAAATGGTGTGGTTAACCGGTTTACGGGCCCACCTTCCCACTCACCGTAACAGCAGAACAATCAAAGAACGTACATTTAAAAATTTATAAATAATCCTCCATGTAAAGAACAAGGGTCAACAGGTATCGCATATTGAGAGGTCATAAAAATATAAACACGTAAGGTATTGTAAAATACATAATGGTATAAAAATATATGCGACATCAACATGATAAACCGTGCTCTGCCAGTCTGAAAGCGAGCTAAGACCCTAGATCTGTAGGAGTCCCGACTAACAGTCAGAGGGGACGAGGTTCAGGACCATGTCTCCTCTGAAAGAGGTTTGGACAAGGCCCGTCATATAGTCCCCACCGCCCTGTTAGTCAGCGTGCAACGTTCAAGTAAAAGTCTGCATAAGGCTGTAGAGGGGCCAAATACAAGACCTATAGTCTTTTTGGTGATCTCAATATCATATTGTCTATTTATAAGACGTTTGATTATTTTATTACATGATAAAATAACGTTATCGGAGCCTTTTACTTTCCTTAGTTTATATACGAGATCACCGTAAAAATAAGGATGGGAAATTCCATTGGATACATACTGTTGAAAAGAAATATTTCCAAATTTAGATAGAAGTTCTGAATAAGATCTGAAGAATTTGCCGAATGTTTTTTTTTAACTTGTGATATCTGTAACCCTGAGTTAAAAGTTTAGTAGTAATTTGTAAATTTCGTTTATGAAAGTCCAAAACATCGGTGCAGCCTCTGACAAATCGAACTAATTGAGATATATAGATACCATATGATGGGAGTCGAGGAACATCGCCATCCAAGTAAGGGAAATTTTCAATAGGAAATCCAAAATCCTCACGTTTATCATAAATATTAGTATATATTAGGTGGTTGATAATTTTGATGTTTAAATCTAAGAAAGGTGTAGATATATCTCAAGTATTAGCTTTATTCAATGTGAGCTCTGGTGGATAAATTTCTGATATAAATTGTTCGAATTCAGGGTTGTCGATAACCAAAATATCATCCAGATATCTACAAGTATTATTGAATTTGTCAATGAGGTCAAAACGTTTTGATTTTTGAAGAGAAACCATAAAATCCCTCTCATAACAATAAAGAAATAAATCTGCTATCAGAGGCGCGCAGTTGGAAAAGAATCCGGAGTTATTGGAAGTACATATGTACGTTTTAGATTCTCTGTGAAAACACCATTGTATAAGAGACAGCAACTTGCTTTTAATCAAATCATGAGGCAGAGATGTATAAAGTGTAGAAAAATCAAATGTAGAAATTTGAGTCGCTTTGAAATTTAGCGAAAGAAGTTTGTCTTTAACTTCATGAGAATTTTTAATCGACCAAAAGTAATTGATGTTACTATTATGAAATGCGACATCACAATATTTGATAATATGATCTTTTATAGCAGTTAAAGCAGACGTAATATGCTTCGATAGTACCGTAGTAGAGCAGTGGCTAGAATTAGATATGAAACGTGATTTATATGGACTTTTATGTAGTTTTGGGAGCCAATATATGGTTGGTAGATCAGATTTATCAGTTTTAATTTTGAAGTCGGACATGGTCATGAGGTGATCGTGCAAGGTGCTGTCTTTTGAGGTAGGGCTTTCCACATATGTATAAGTGGAGTTTAATTCGTTTTTAAGTACTTCAATATAATATAGTTTTCAAACAACTATTATGTTATTACCTGCTTTATCAGCAGGAACAAAGACATATTTAGCATGTAAGTCAGCTATCTTCTTTTTAATAGAATTTGCCGTCAATGTATTAGGCTGTTGAAATAAATGCGGATTTTCCGTAAAGTTCTTAATACGGATATCGACAATTCTTAAAATCTCGTATTTCCAATCATTAAGAGCATGAACCTTTACCTGTTCTTTTTTACACCAACGTTTACAATATGTAGTTAAAGCATCTTCTATAATGTCACGGCATTTATTGAAATCTATCCTGGACGGTAACCTATATTTAGGTCCTTTTCCAAAAAGGGTGCGCAATTTCTTGTCCGAAATACAGTTTAGGTCACCAGTAATAACATGACCTGCCGGTTTATAAACATATTTAGATTTATCACAAGAACACGACGAAGGAATAGAGTCTGAAACATCAGGGTAAGATGTAACTTTATTATAATTTAGAATAAGATTTCTTATAGGCTTTTTGTACTGGTAACAAATAAGTGGAGGTTCTAAATTCTCAAAATATTGGGGGATTTTAGATGTGACTCTATGATCGCGGAAAATATTAGAAATGTTAAGTAGATCGAAGCCTTTATTAATGAATTTAATTTTGAGAAATTGCTGCTTGGGTGGAAGAGACGGAATACGAGGAAAGAGTTTATTATATGAAAATAAAATAATCAAATTGAGTTTATATCAATCAGAATTGCGTAAACTTCGAAGATCAGCTTCGTCCAGGATAGATTTCAAAACAATCATATGAACTTTTTTCGCCTCATTTCGCATTGTGCTCCTACGAGGAAAGCCGCCACACTTGTCATAGATAGATTGGATAATATTACCATTTGCAACATCCATGTGGATGAAATCATGTAATTATGATAAACACCTATATGTGACAACAGTAGCGCGCTTTGGTCTACTTGGAATCTGGTATCAAATTTTAGAAATAAGATCTCAGTATTGTTTTGATAAAATGCAGCAAGCTCCAAAGAACTAGGGACACAACCTTTTGCTTACGACTTAAGGATGCTGAGTATTTGATAAACAGAAAATATTTCGTGTATATGACTTTAAATTTCTTAAATGCGATAAGCATCAGGCTGACGAATTAATGTGATGAAATACCGTGATTGGTTGTAAGGTAAATGATGGGTCATTGACCACTAGTGGTTTATAAGTCTTACCCTTAGTACAGGTCGATCTTACTGATTATTATGGTCATTGTGCAAATAGTCCTGACACCAATCATGCATTATAATAACAGGTCATGTTTTATTATCGGTTGCTCGTCAATATTAGTCACATGATTACTTACAACTGGTATTGCGCCTGATCTCCAATAATTGGAGTGCGACCCAAACATATAGATAAAAGATCCATCACATCGTTTAACCAGTTGCAGCATTCGATGACAGTTTGAGGTCAGCATATGCTGCCGTTCGATCTCAACTTAATATTTAAAACCACCATTAATTGTACAATTAGCCTAGCCTAGCGTGACTGTACTCTAGTTTATCATCTGCATGATTTTGTTTGCACATGATTTACTTTTATTTTCGTACGCAAAATATAATACCTGTACATATATTACTTTCATTTGCGTGGTTAAGCATTTCCTACGTTAATTTTTTAAATTAAATCTCATATCAATTTGTCGATTTTTAACGTCACGTGACCAACGACTAAGACAGACGTGTGTTAAATCGCTCCGGTCTTTTGACATTTTAATACATTTTTTAAAGTTTGGAATATCGTAACAAAATGTGAAATTTTTTAATTGTATTTTCCAACAGGATTTTGTGTAAATTTACTATATTTAAAAGTATGTAAAGAGGATTTTGATGAGTTTCTTTCCTAGATATATTGGTGAGATCTTTTTACCGCTGTGTATATAATTATTTCTGGTGTTGGTGACCACTTCTCAGTGTTTGGAAATGGAACGTATGATTAAACCGGTTTACATGAGGAATCGGGACATTCAGATTGAGAGATACAAACCCGTCACGGACTATGCCATCGCAATCGTCTTAAGCAAAGTGATCGATGATGTGAACTGTGTACAGCGAGATCGGGACCTATGGCGGGTTTATATCGGATCAAGGGAAAGTAGAAATATACTGACGACCAACGGTTTTGATTTAGGTAGTAGACATATTGAAGTATACGACACAAATCCATTCTCTGTTGGAACAGAAAGACCAGAAGACAAAGTTATACGGGTGTTGATAAAAGCTGTGCCATTATCAGTCGAGGATGATTGTGTGAAAAATATGCTTAAAAAGCTAGGTGCTAAGCTTACAAGTGAAATAAGATATGAGAAAATCCGTAACCTGACAACTCTCAGAATGACATAAATTTTGAAAGGAAATCGTTTTATCTACATTGAACCCCTAGAGGGAGGGCAATTCCTACCAAGATCATCTTATTGTGCGGGTTTAAAATGTGTCATTTTACATGAAGATCAACCTAAATATTTAAGGAAAAAAGTGTGTACAAAATGTTGGGATGAAGATCACTTGAAATTTTATTGCGAATTTGAGAAATGTTGCAGAATATGCATGGAAAAAGGTCACAATCTGGGATCAGATAAAAGTCCGTACTATACAACGAATCAAAAAGATATCTTTGCATTCAGTTGGAAAGAAGAAGCATTGTCCAATTTTTATCACACAAATGTCAAAGTATTCGGACAGACATTTACATCATCCGAACAGGCCTTTCAGCACACAAAAGCAGTGAGGTGCGAAGACGTGCATAGAGCAGGATCTATTATTCAAGCAGGAAAAGCTCTCGAGGAAAAAAGAATTGGGAATCAAGTGATGCCGTGCGATCAATGATTCGATACCCGAGACGAGGTTATGCGGAATATTATTGAAGCAAAATTATTGCAGTACAAAGAATTTCATGATGCTCTTCTTAAATCAAACAAAAACGATTTTCGTTGAATCCGCATACGACAACTATTGGGGTTACGGGATAGACAAAATTGGTACCTTGAATACAGCAAAATCACGATGGACAGGAAAAAAAACGAACTAGGGCGTCTGTATGCTGAAATAGCAAGGGGACTGTGAAAGAAAAAAGAGGAGTTACCGGCTCAGTTATGTGGCAGAAGTCACCATGGAGCTATACAATACATGGATATAAATAATATAATAGAACATTTAACACATTTTAAAAATATTTGATTGTAGTGCAATTACGATACCGACTTAGGACGGTCATTTAATTTGACAAAAGCCAAACAAATGGTGTGGTTAATCGGTTTACGGGCCCACCTTCCCACTCACCGTAACAGCAGAACAATCAAAAGACGTACATTTAAAAATTTATAAATAATCCTCCATGTAAAGAACAAGGGTCAACAGGTATCGCATATTGAGAGGTCATAAAAATATAAACACGTAAGGTATTGTAAAATAGATAATGGTATAAAAATATATGCGACATCAACATGATAAACCGTGCTCTGCCAGTCTGAAAGCGAGCTAAGACCCTAGATCTGTAGGAGTCCCGACTAACAGTCAGAGGGGACGAGGTTCAGGACCATGTCTCCTCTGAAAGAGGTTTGGACAAGGCCCGTCATATAGTCCCCACCGCCCTGTTAGTCAGCGTGCAACGTTCAAGTAAAAGTCTGCATAAGGCTGTAGAGGGGCCAAATACAAGACATATAGTCTTTTTGATGAAGTAACAATTCGTCTAGGCAGAGAAAAAATACTTTCAAGTAATGTTATGAACATTTACTCATATATTACCCTCTACTCTGTACACGTATAGCATATGCATTCATTTTATTTTGTTATGGAATTCCTTAAAATAAATCTTTAAACTGTTGCTGATTAAATACAAATGAAAAACGATTGAAAATTTATACATGGTTAAATGACTCTGATACGGATACCATTTCTCTTCAAGAAACACATTATATTCAAGGTAATGAATTTAACTATAATACAAGATGGCATGGGGAATCAATACATTGTTTTTCTGACTCTGTATATAGTAGGAGGGTTAGCATCCTTTTCAGAAAAGATTTACCTTTTGATTTTATAAATATACATAGATGAAATGACGGAAGAAAACGTTTGGTTAATATACTCTTAGATGATAATAAAATAACTCTGATTAATGAATATGCTCCAAACTTTATCAAAGACAGACTTTTTAAGAAATATATATTTGTGGATTAATAAATATGCTTGTGATATTGATAACATTATTCTTTGTGATGACTTAAATTATGAATTAGACATCAGGGACGAAAACAAGGTAAATGACAAGAGTAGTGAAACTCTTAAAAAGGTTTTAAACACAATGGATGTCGTTGATGAGTAGAAAGATGTATATCCCGAAAAGAGGGGATACACGTGGTGTGATGCACATAATAATACTAAAAGCAGACTTGCCTATATTTTCAAAACTGTTTACGTATGATATAAAAAAACATACTTAAGAAAAATTCCCGGCACTCATTTATCCGGAACTAGAATGAGCGATCATAAATGCCTTTCAACAAGTATAATTATAAACAAAAACAAAAGAGGCCCAGGGTATTGGAAATTTAATGTATCTTTGTAGAAAAACGAAACTTTTATATCTAAGATGAAAGGTTTTGTTTCGCATTTCAAAGACACATCAAATGATCCTCAGTTGTCCTGGGGATAGTTTAAAAAGTGGAGTAAAAAAAAATTTGTATATATTTTTTTCAAAACGACTATGTAAAAGTGTAAAGGGAAAATTAAAAGCATAGAAAGAGAAATCAGGATTGCAGAAGAATAAAAAAAGCAATTCTTATGGATATGAATAAAAAGAGGAAACATGAAAATGAATTAAATGATCTTATAAACAGTAAAGCAATTGGAGTGCAGATTAGATCCAGGGCCAATTGGATTGAAAACGGTGGAAAAAACTCTCAATGATTTTAGGGATTAAAAAAGCGTCAATCACAAAATACGATAAAACAGCTAAAGGGTGATAATGCTATTTTGGTTCACAAGGATGAGGATATTTTAAAACAAATGTGTTCATTTTTGTGAAAAATTGTATTATTCTAGATTTCCAAGATTATATAGCTGATTCAAAGTTTGAATGCATATTGACAGAGGACGAAAAAGAATTGTTAGAAAAGGATATTACTTTGGATGAATGTAAAACTGCGCTTTTCGATATGAAAGAAAACAAGTTACCGGGGATCGATGGATTACCCTGCGAATTTTATAAGGTTTTTTTGGTATAATTTGAACAATAATTTCTTTTCATGTATTCTAAGCTCATATGAGCATTCTATTGTATAAAAAAGATGACGTACGAATACTTATAGACCTATAAGCCTTTCCAATACCGATTACAAAATTTTAGCTTTTACTTTTGCCAAAACAATTTTAAAAAATCTAAAACAAAATCATTTCTAAAACCCAATCAGCTAATATCAAAGGTCGAAACATTGGATTAAATGCCAGACTTATTCTGGATATTTTTTGATATTGTGAAAATCTAAATAAGGAAGCAGTGTTATTATTCCTCGATTTTCAAAAAGCTTTTGATTGTGTGGAATGGCTATTCCTGTTTGAAGTGCTAAAATCTTTCAATTTCAGTACAAATTTTGTAAAATGAATACAAATTTTATATAATAATCCTCTTTTTAGAAGAAAAAATAATGGATTTCAAGAACATATAAAATGCAAAAAGGAATACGTCAGGGCTGTTCTGTTTCTGCAATATATATATATTTTTTGTTTGTAACCGAAATATTATGCCTTAAAATAGATAATAACGATCAAATTTGTAAATTTAAAAAAGAAGGCATGGGAGAGGAAATAAAAATTATTTAACATGCGGATGATAGTACTCCAACTTTAAAAAATCAAAACTTTTTAAAAAACGCTATAAAAAGATAAATACTTTCAGTAAGTATTCAGCAATGAACCTTAATCTAACTAAAACAGAATGCATTTTTAGGTGCATTAAAAGGTAGATATAACAATACAGAAGGAATTAAAGTAAATAAATCTTGCGTAAAAACTCTAGGAATTTTTATTGGACATGATAAAAACTTGTGCTATAATAAAAACTGGACAAAAAAGTTAATAACATACAGAAACTTATTGAATCCTGGAAAAAAAGAAAATTCACAGTATTTGGTAAAGTATGTGTTATCAACACATTAGCTATAGTTTACAGTGCTTCGAGTTTGGAATATCCTAAGAATGAAACAATTAAGTTAATAAATGCGAAGATTTTAAAAAATTTTATGGAATCAGCGAGATCGTATAAAACAATAGGTCCTTTAAACCAGGGTGGAATAAATACGGTAGATATCAAATCTATAATAAAAGCACTAAAAGTTTCATGGATAAAAACTATTGTGTTGAAAGAATATGCTGAAAGATTTTTATGTAGTTTTTGTATCGGCGAAAATGTTGATTTGAGATATATACTAGAGAAAACTGAAGACATCTGACAAAGCTGTATGACATAAAAACAAATGTTAGTGAATATGGACTTATCCATCACTTCCCAATGTTTTATAAAGAGATGTTCCTAAATTTCAATATATGTAAGAAGATTATTGATATTTCATGAATAAACTTCTGCAACTTTCTCAGTTAACCCTTGTGGTGTGAAAAGATTATAGTGTATAAAGGGTTTTAAAAACGAGATTCGAAGTAGAATGATATTTGTAGCTTAAATTGTGGATGAGAATGGCATTAAATCTTTGAAGTGGTTTTATACAAATCTAAAATACAGAAATAATATATTATGTGAATATAAGATTATGAGCCACTTGTTTACTACCTTTAAGATTTTAAATCTTCAAGAATTATATCAAAATGTAAGTATGGATGTAAAAAAAAGAAGAAGTACTGAATGGTAAACCATATCTCATAGTCCATGGAATAAAAGGACAATATCGTGTATAGTGTCATAATCAGACAAATGCGAACCCCATTAAAATCAAGGTTAAACCAGGTACCCGGGAGGAGTAAGGGTCCCCTGGTTACATGCAACACCCGCCGCAAAAGTACTGCAACAACCTTTAAGGTCGAGGAGGTATATACATAAATATACACGCACGAACACACGAAGGAGACAAGAACACGAAGTCAAATTTTCCCATTCAATCAAGTATAGTCAAAAAGTTAAGATGGTTGTTTTGTATGGTCAGGTCCCCAAATATCGGTTAACATTCTTGAAATAGGAATCTGCAATCGACCATATATACTTGTGAGAGTAGTTTCCTGGCAAGAAGTCTCGTTCTCAGGACGAAATTTTCTTATTTAGAGCATGTCCTGGCATAGCGTACAAGTTGTGAAATGAAGAAGCCATATGCGGGAGAGGAAGGTATGCTGCTACTCAGAAAAGGCAAGTTGGTAATAATGAAATTGAAATTGTCACGTTTGTCATAGAAAGAGGTTACTAATGAACCGTCGTCATTAATTGATAGGAGTATATAATGAGGTATGAAGCAGAAGATGCGCTCTTTATTGGATCTTTTATCTCGAGTTCCTATGGATATATGATGTTGAGGTGATTCTTAAATACAGGGTTGTCAATCGACAAAACGTCATCGATGTATCTGTATGTAAAGTTTAACATAATACTAACAGTTAATAATTGTTTATTGCCTTTAGATAGTAGACACTGTAGGAATTCTGTTTCGTAAGAATACAAAAATATGTCGGCCAGAAGAGGCGCGGAATTAGTAGCCATAGGAATGCCAACAATCTGTTGGAACACTTTCCATCCAAATATCACATAAATATTATCTATAAGAAATACTAACATTTGGATGATCTCTTTTTCTGTATACTTGCTGCTGGAATTAGGTTGTTCCTATGTAAGGGCATTCATGGCGGGTGTGGCTAGCCAAACAGGAGATGCTCACTCCTCCCGGGCACCTGATCTCATTTTAGGGGTCCATGAATGTCCACCGTGGTACATTGTTGTTAGTGCCATAGTCATGTGGCATCAGTTACTTTCGTATTTTACATTAACGTCACATTTATTGCCTTTGAAGTGTGGAGTTCGTAAAAAGTTCCCCGCGGAGGGTTTGACTTAAGTGTTATTATACCCTTTTTTCCTGATGTAATGTGGCCGTGACATTTTCCACACAGTGTGCACATTCATGTATATATACAGTGCTGAATTATGTTTGTTACGTCTGTATGTAAAGGCATTCACGGCGGGTGTGGACAGCCAAACAGGAAACACTCACTCCTTCCGGGCACCTGGTCTCACCTCTGAATTTCAGGGGTCCGTGAATGTCCATCGTGGTACATTGTTGTTAGTGCTATAGTCATGTGACATACTTTCGTATTTTACATTTACAAAATATGTGTCGTTGTGGTCTAAAACGAGATATTTATACCTGCGAATTCCCATTTTGAGTAATTGATGTTATTCTTTTCTTCAATTTTTGATGAGAAATGATTGTATAAAGAGTCGAAAAGTCAAAAGATTTGATGCTAGTAACAATATTGAAAATAGGAGATTTTAAATGCTCTAGAAGATCCCGTGAATTCCTTAGGATCTGATTGATTCCGCTTCTCGAGTAAGCAGTAGATAACAGTTATGTTTTTTCTCCAATAAATGTGTAAAAATTACTGAAATTACTCCAAATTGATTTACAATATTTTGATAAAGAAGAAATATCACACTTCATTGTATCAGTATTTCTATTCCAGAATCTTAGATACCCAAAAACCTTTATAGAAATTGATATATAGAAAGAAGATCAATGATATGTTTGGGAAAAAAGTGGCAGAATGTAATTATAAACTTTTGAACAATCTTTTGTGTAATAACATTTTTCTTACAAAAATTAAAAATTCTCATTCTGACATATGAACTTATTGTAGAAATTACAGAGAAGACGATGAGCATTTAGTTCTCAACTTTGTAAATGTAGCTTTGATATCGAAAGTTGTTTCTAATGTATTGAAATTTGAAATTTTATAAAAGTATATATTGATCGGATTTTATTTTGAAGATACTCAGAAAGTTACTGATTTGAATAATTTTATTTCTACAATTAAGACTATAATCTATAATATAAAATGTATTGTAGAATTAAAAATCTGGAGGAGAAAATAGAAAACATTTGTTCACATACGAAAGCTACATTGAACAAGTATTCTTACGTTTACAAAAAAAATTAAGATGTTACATTATATTTAAGAAAATAAGCTTAAGTGATTTATATTAAAACATTGATTGTATCATAACATTATTACTATTTTGATTATATCTACATTTTAATTATGTTAATATCAAGACACTTAGCCCGAGTGTTTTGAATATTTCTGTATGGGCAATTAATCATTGACCCCCCCCCCCCTCCCCCCCCCCAAAAAAAATCAAACAAACAAACAAACAAAACAAAACAAAACAAAAAACAAAAACCCAAACAAAAAGGAAAAACAAAACAAAAAAATAACACAACACCCCCCAAACCAAAAACCGGACATCGTGGTCTCATAGCGGTTCCGTACGATCATTATGAGCCTTTTACTTTAAAAAGGTTTTCTTTCCAGGTTTTACATATTGTCAATGCTTTTAAATGCTTTCTACGCAATGTAAGATTAAAACGAAAGAAGTGAAATATGTAACATGACTTATGGAAATGTTCATGTAAAAAGGTTCAAATGTTCAATGTTATTATCCTGATAATTTTGAATATTGCCCTGTGTTTTACAATTCATTCATAGTTTCAAAATATAAAAATGGCCACCATGGTCGCTGTAAGTATCAGGAACATAGTAAGAATGTAGAATATGAGGATCATCTTATCACCAGCACTGATTCGACTCTCTCCATCATCCTTCTTCAGTTCGTACTTGTCATCTCCTAGAGGAATACAATTCAGACAGTATGCAATTAAAAGTTAAAATTAAAACAATTTAAATAAACAGTCAGAAAACCCCCTATATCTATGAAATACTATAAAAGAACAAAACGCACAATGGTACAGATGTGTGCATATATAAGAAACTTACCAGTTTGACGGCATTTTCGAATTTCAAGTACCAGTTCCCAAATGATTTGAATTCCTACCCAGATGGCAATGGTTATGGTTCCAAATAATTTCTGTGATGAAGGTATGAACGTTGTATTAAATGCCAGGAAAAACGTCACAGCTGAAACAGAAAAGATCAGATGTATATAATCTGTTATCTTATCATGTTAGATAAGAACGATACAATGTGTACTGAAAAACCAAATTTAAATACATTTATACACATGGCGTAGTAACTTTACTTTTATATTTTTTATATAAATGATGGGTTCTCATGAACTTACGATTTACTAACAATTATAAAAAATGACTTGCTTTGAAAACATTTTATGCATGTACCTGATAATAACTGCAGACTTTTGCCAAAGAACCAATGTCCCCAATTAAATAGTGGTCTGTAAGATACATCAGGAGCTGGTCGTAGCATTCCAGAGGATATCTGTAGAACAGTTATTGCCATGACTGCAACCCCAAACCATCCATGCAGTATTGCGGTCTGTATAATAAAGTGAAGTTTTATTTACAATTTGTGCTGAATAAAAACGCATAAAATAGAAATTTGTCACAAATGGCTTTAGTTTTATGCTTACCTTGGTAAGCCCGTTGACCTTCACAAAGATTATCACAAAGGATGACGCAGCTAAAATAAATGCCAAGATTGCAGCAGAACGATGGCTCTGTAAGAAAGAAACACATATCGGTATGTTATATGGCGTGACACGTTACACAACATGTAGCACATCATGCATGCTGTCAAACATATGATCTGTTTACATAAAATTTGTTTTTGGATAAAAGAAGTCTGATAGATTTTGCTAGTTTAAGAATGCAGTAATTTCATGAGTATTAACATTTACGATTCAGCATACAACACAATAAAGGGGAGTGCATAACTGACTTCTTTGGCTATGTAAATTCAGGGAGCCTATCAGAAATTATCCGTCTGAGATTCTCAGTTTATTTCGGCCGATGATATAAGGCTAGTTAATTCACGCAATCATCTTAGCCTATCAGGGCACATTTCTCTCATCTGGTCATTTTTTATTAATTTTTTCTTATTTTTTGGAGTTGAATTTTCGAAGACAGCAGTTTCGAAATATCTATTCCATGTAACATTTCAAACCCCTTTCTATCCTTACAACCTCCATTATTATATTGTAATTAAATTCTTTTATAATTTTGCAGTATTTTTATGAGCTATTTATTTCTTTGCATATTTAGGCTAGTATTATTTTAATACACCATCCTGTTGTTATAAAAAGCATGAGTACTTAGTTTAATGGTACTGTACTCTGTTTACAAAATTTATCAAGAATGTTTAGTGCGTGACATTGACATTAAAAATAATAAGCACCATTCTTTTGTCATAAAAAACTAATTATATACCAATTTTGACGGTCCATGCTCAAGTGGTAGCTCCATATGTTTCATACAATCTTTGTTAACTGACCATTGAACCGCGCCATATCATAGTATGTCCATATATGACGGGCCTGTTAATATTGAACATTCTTTAACTAAAAGATTACCATACCTGTAACCATACTGGCGAACCGCATACGACTTGGCTACCTAAAGCTTTTCTGTAATGCCTGGATATTACTGAAGTAACACCCGCAAATAACACCCATGCAATGAGCATTAATGAACCTGAAGACACATCAATTTACAAAGAGAATAAATGAGCAAAAACACACCGAAATCCGAGGTGTAATAAATTCGAATAAAAGGAACAAACGAATGCGGAAAATAGATTGGTACTACAAGATATCAACATAGAAAGCAGTAAGACCGAAGAAGTTATGGTAAATATCTCTTACTCGCAAACCAAAACCCGTTGTATACGATTCCAGTCAAATTTATTTGGTTTAACATAAAGAAGAATTTAACTCATTCGTTTAATTCGAATACATGAAAACTCATAAAGGAGTTTGTAAATCAATAAACTCAGAAGTAAATCATACATATACACAAAGATTACTACATGTACTATTGACATGCAAAATACATCGACAATATATATGTCTGTTTATTTTTGTAGAAGACGAAGTATACTGGGTATTAAGGATTTATCACAAATAGTTCTTATATGTGATAAAATAGTCCTAAATATCATGATATATTTTATATAATCAGTATCCCGTATAACATTTGTTAAATGTATGAAAGTTCTGATAGTGTCTTTAGGACATATTATCAAAGTTAGTCTTGAATTGGGCCTTTCTACAGCCTTATACAGACTTTTATTTGAACGTTGCATGCTGACTAACAGGGCGATGGAGACCATATGAGGGGCCTTGATTAAACATTTTTCAGAGGAAAAGGTTATAAAAGTAGACCTGCGAATGACGAACGGACACATCACGATGACTATACCTCATTCGAGTCATTGGTTAAGTTGAATTTAAAAGAAAAGCTATTATTTTCTCAATACTATAAACGAGAACAAAATTTGTATGTAAATACGGCGATCAAGGAAAACCTATAAACAAAATAACGGGTAGTCTGCAATAAAATCTATATAGAGACTAACTAATATTTTAAAAATTCATCATAATGACCATCTTTGTATTGATAAAAAAGTCCGGTTTAAATTAACTACATCCTTCACATTATCAATGGAATTTGCTTTATGATGCGTGAATTATTTTTTCCTCATTCCAAACATATACATGTATTAATACGTGTAAATGTTACATTAAAGTTTTATAATTCAAAGAATTTCAAAACTATCTATAACAATACACATGGCAAAAGGTTATTTTTCAATTTTGTGTCATTGTGCTAGTAGATTTTGAAACCTCATTTACAGAAAAGAAAGGTATTTTAAAAAAACCCCAAAAACAAAAACAAACAAAACAAAACAAAACAAAACAAACAAACAAACAAAAAACCGGTACCTTTTCAACCGAGAAATTTAAATACTACACGCCGCTGAGTCATATTTAAGTGCGCCTTTGAAACACTTCGATCTTATATTAGTAATAGTATGTATTGACCGCTGCAAGGTGAAACTCTTTCGGTAGGGAGTTATAAGATCATATCAAATGAGATTTGAAGATGGCTGGCTTAGTTGCCAATATAAATGTCCTATGAGTTTCTGTATACAAATATTCGTCAAAGATGTTAGCGCTTAACGCTCTCACTTTGTTGTTTTGTTTTTACTAAAAATAGAACTTTGATAAATTACCTTACAGACCTGTGTCTACATTTTCAGTACACTGTGAAAGTAAAATGAGAAAATGTATGAGATCTGATTGAGGATCTCTACCACATGGCAAAAGTGATCGACATAATACGCCCCAAAGTCATTAGTATATCTAGTCCTGTTACAGACAGAAGTCATTAGTATATCTAGTCCTGTTACAGCTAGAAATTATTAGTCTGTCTACTTCTGTTACAGTTAGAAGTCATTAGTCTGTCTACTCCTGTTACAGCTATAAGTCATAAGTCTGTCTAATCCTGTTACAGCTGAAATTCATTAGTTTGTCTACTTCTGTTACAGTAAGAAGTCATTAATCTGTCAAGTCGTGTGACAGCTGGAAGTTATTAGTCTGTCTACTTCTGTTACAGTTAGAAGTCATAAGTCAGTTTTGTCCTGTTACAGTTAGAAGTCATTAGGCTGTCTAGCCCTGTTACATCTATTGGTCATTAGTCTGTCTAGTCCTGTTACAGCTAGAAGTCATTAGTCTGTCTGGTCTTTTTACAGCTAGAAGTCATTAGTCTGGTCTTTTTACAGCTAGAAGTAATTAGTCTGACTAGTCCTGTTACAGATAGTAGTCATTAGTCTGTCTAGTCCTGTTACAGATAGAGGTCATTAGTCTATTCAGACCTGTTACAGATAGAATTCATCAGTCTGTTTACTGTTAGAGATAGACGTCATTCGTCTGACTATTCCTGTTACAGCTAGAAGTCATTAGTCTGTCTACGGTTAGAAGCCAGCTGTCTGTCTAGTACTGTTACAAATAGAAGTCATTACTCTGTCTAATCCTGTTACAGCTAGAAGTCATTAGTATGCCTAGTCCTGTTACAGCTAGAAGTCATTAGTCTGTCTAATCCTGTTACAGCTAGAAGTCATTTGTCTGTCTAATCCTGTTACAGCTAGACGAAATGTCTGTCTAGTCCTGTTACAACTAGACGTCATAAGTATGTCTAGTCCTATTACAGCTAGAAGTCATAAGTCTGTCTAATCCTGTTACAGCTAGACGTCATTAGTCTGTCTAGTGCTATTACAGATAGGAGTCATTAGTCTGTCTAGTTCTGTTAAAGCCAGAAGTCATTAGTCTGTATAGTTCTGTTAAAGCCAGAAATCAATAGTCTGTCTAGTCCTGTTACAGCTAGAAGTCATTAGTCTGTCTAGTCCTGTTATCTAGTTCTGTTACAACCAGAAATCATTAGTCTGACTAGTCCTGTTACAGCCAGAAGTCATTAATCGGTCTATTTCAGTTACAACCAGAAAGCATTAGTCTGTATAGTCCTCTTACAGCTAGAAGTCATTAGTATCTCTAGTCTTGTTACAGCTAGAAGACATTAGTCTGTCTAGTCCTGTTACAGACAGAAGTCATTAGTCTGTCTAGTCCTGTTACAGCTAGAAAATATTAGTGTGTCTACTTCTGTTACAGTAAGAAGTCATTAGTCTATCTACTCCTGTTACAGCTATAAGTCATAAGTCTGTCTAATCCTGTTACGGCTGAAAGTCATTAGTTTGTCTACTTCTGTTCGGTAAGAAGTCATTAGTCTGTCTAGTCTTGTGACAGCTGAAAGTCATTAGTTTGTCTTCTTCTGTTACAGTTAGAATTCATAAGTCAGTTTTGTCCTGTTACAGTTAGAAGTCATTAGGCTGTCTAGCCCTGTTACATCTATTGGTCATTAGTCTGTCTAGTCCTGTTACAGCTAGAAGTCATTAGTCTGTCTGGTCTTTTTACAGCTAGAAGTCATTAGTCTGTCTGGTCTTTTTACAGCTAGAAGTCATTAGTCTGTCAGGTCTTTTTACAGCTAGAAGTAATTAGTCTGACTAGTCCTGTTACAGATAGTAGTCATTAGTCTGTCTAGTCCTGTTACAGATAGAGGTCATTAGTCTATTCAGTCCTGTTACAGATAGAATTCATCAGTCTGTCTACTGTTACAGATAGACGTCATTCGTCTGTCTATTCTTGTTACAGCTAGAAGTCATTAGTCTGTCTACAATTAGAAGTCAGTAGTCTGTCTAGTACTGTTACAAATAGAAGTCATTACTCTGTCTAATCCTGTTACAGCTAGAAGTCATTAGTCTGCCTAGTCCTGTTACAGCTAGAAGTCATTAGTATGTCTAGTCCTGTTACAGCTAGAAGTCATTTGTCTGTCTAATCCTGTTACAGCTAGACGAAATGTCTGTCTAGTCCTGTTACAGCTAGAAATCATTAGTCTGTCTAGTCCTATTACAGCTAGAAGTCATAAGTCTGTCTAATCCTGTTACAGCTAGAATTCATTAGTCTGTCTAGTCCTGTTACAGCCAGAAGTCATTAGTCTGTATAGTTCTGTTACAGCCAGAAATCAATAGTCTGTCTAGTCCTGTTACATCTAGAAGTCATTAGTCTGTCTAGTCCTGTTACAGCCAGAAATCATTAGGCTGTCTAGTCCTGTTACAGCCAGACGTCATAAGTCTGTCTACTTCTGTTACAGTAAGAAGTCATTAGTCTGTCTACTTCTGTTACAGCTGAAATTCATAAGTCTGTCTAGTCCTGTTACAGCTGAAAGTCATTAGTCTATATAGTCCTGTTACAGATAAATGTCATTAGTCTGTCTAGTCTTGTTAGAGCTAGAAGTTATAGTCTATCTAGTTCTGTTACAACCAGAAGTCATTAGTCTGTATAGTTCTGTTACAGCCAGAAATCAATAGTCTGTCTAGTCCTGTTACAGCTAGAAGTCATTAGTCTGTCTAGTCCTGTTACAGCCAGAAATCATTAGGCTGTCTAGTCCTGTTACAGCCAGACGTCATAAGTCTGTCTACTTCTGTTACAGTAAGAAGTCATTAGTCTGTCTACTTCTGTTACAGCTGAAATTCATAAGTCTGTCTAGTCCTGTTACAGCTGAAAGTCATTAGTCTATATAGTCCTGTTACAGATAAATGTCATTAGTCTGTCTAGTCTTGTTAGAGCTAGAAGTTATAGTCTATCTAGTTCTGTTACAACCAGAAATCATTAGTCTGTCTAGTCCTGTTACAGCTAGAAGTCATTAGTCTGTCTAGTTCTGTTACAGCCAGAAATCATAAGTCTGTCTAGTCCTGTTACAGCTAGAAGTCATTAGTCTGTCTAGTCCTGTTACAGCTAGAAATTATTAGTCTGTTTAGTCCTGTTACAGCTGAAAGTCATTAGTCTGTCTACTTCTGTAACAGTTAGAAGTCATTAGTCTGTCTACTCCCGTTATAGATAGAAGTCATTAGTCTGTCTAGTCCTGTGACAGCTGGAAGTCATTAGTCTGTCTACTTCTGTTACAGTTAGAAGTCATAAGTCTGTCTAGTCCTGTTACAGATAGAGGTCATTAGTCTGTTCAGTCCTGTTACAGATAGACGTCATTCGTCTGTCAAGTCCTGTTACAGAGAGAAGTCATTAGTCTGTCTAATGCTGTGACAGATAGAAGATATTAGTCTGTCTACTCCTGTTACAGCTAGAAGTCATTAGTCTGTCTACAATTAGAAGCCAGTAGTCTGTCTAGTACTGTTACAAATAGAAGTCATTACTCTGTCTAATCCTGTTACAGCTAGAAATCATTAGTCTGTCTTGTCCTGTTACAGCTAGAGGTCATTAGTGTGTCTAATCCTGTTACAGCTAGAAATCATTAGTCTGTCTTGTCCTGTTACAGATAGAAGTCATTAGTCTGTCTGGTCCTGTTACAGCTAGAAATCATTAGTCTGTCTAATCCTGTTACAGCTAGACGTAATAATTCTGCCTAGTCCTGTTACAACTAGACGTCATCAGTATGCCTAGTCCTATTACAGATAGAAGTCATTAGTCTGTCTATTCCTGCTACAGCTAGACGTCATTAGTCTGTCTTGTCCTGTTACAGCCAGAAGTTATTAGTCTGTCTAATCCTGTTACAGCTAGACGTCATTAGTATGTCTAGTCCTGTTACAGATAAAAGTCATTTGTCTGTCTAATCCTGTTACAGCTAGACGAAATGTCTGTCTAGTCCTGTTTCAGCTAGAAGTCATTAATCTGTCTTGTTCTTTTACAGATAGAAGTCATTAGTCTGTTTAGTCCTGTTACAGCTAGAAGTCACTAGTCTGTCTAGTCCTGTTATAACTGTGTCTGTTACAGATTGAATTCAGTAGTCTGTCTCGTAAATAATTAGTTCAGTGTGACACTTTATTTAAATATCAATCTAATAGAAGTGATAACCCATTTATTTGGTTTTGTTTATATCTGTTGGTGGGGAACTCATATTATTAATGGGTCAACTACTATGGAAGTCATCTGTAGTGCTTTATTTTGAGTGTCATATTTCAATTGGCAAGTCAATGAACAATACATTATAATAAAACCCATGCAGATATTGTATAATTAGTGTTTTATATGTAAATCTGTGCATACAACTGAAAAGCCTTTGGCAAGTTTCAATTTTCAACAGAGGGAATGAATATTCCTGAAGTACTGCTGCTGAGTGATATATATAACACAAGATACATTAAACAAGATCGGTATGGATTTTATTTTCTTCCAGTGTTTTCCCTTGCTGGTTGGTAGATTTCCAGATTCTCATTTGACACAAACAGAAAACATTACTATGGGCTAAAACAAGATACCGTGTACTTTAGTGAGCAGTGGTAAGGCTCCAGCCCGATATATCTTGTTGGAATTAAAGTTGACTTTATCAAAAGTTGTTACAGGCAACTCTTTATGGTATCCCATCACATCAGTTCCTATTTTGAGATACATGATAGGTATTTTTATAAATCAATTAAACTGAAAAACAATATTACACATGTATATTATATAGTAAAAGCAGTAAAATTTTGCAATCACACTTACTCCGCTTTTTAATAAAAAGTATTAATGAAGGAAACAAACAATACTTAAGAATATGTATAACCAGAAATCATATCACAGGAAACCAAAAAACCAAAGGATATTCAGATGTAATCTGGAAGGAAATGGACGACGGGTTGTCTCAATAGTTGCTCTAACTACACCACGAGTCAAAGAGACATAATGTTTAGCATACCTTTGTAGGTGTATCCTTGTGCTATCATGACGTAAAAGTCGTCATCAAGATCGTACTTCTGAGTGGACTGTGGGAAATTAGGGTTATACACGGTCATCAGTTTTGGTCTAGTGAAAGAACAGTACACATAGCCATCTTTCTGCATTGTCCACATATCAGTAAATTGATTCCTCTGTAATTTAAGGTATAATTGTAATTTTCTGATGATAATAACAACACAAAATATAAAAATGATGTAGCCATAGTTTAATTACGTTGTTAAAAAGACCTTTAAAGACGTATTTTCTTGTAATTCAGTGTACCCAATTCATTTTAACAGAAGAAAAAGGAAAGGGATAAACCCCTCTAAGCGCGTAGTTAATAGTGTAATTGATAAATGCAAGAAGGCAAGGACGTAGCCTGAGTATGTTTCAGCTGTATGTACACTGGGGACGCTTGAATTCCAGGTTCATAATCGGAGTTGAGGATCCAGAGCAATGTCCAGGTATGGGGGAGAGTGATCCAAGTTAAAACTAAAATAATGATCTTAAATTGGTTGCACGTGGCTCGGTTCTGATGTAGGGTATGTGACATGTAGTAAATTTAGACCATACGGCGTCTTCGCCTAGCCTACAAAGCATGCCGCATATAACGTCACACCACAAAGACAACCCTAAAAAAGGTTGTTCCAATGACGTACATATATTACGGCATGTTTAGCAGACACAATATTTTCCCCAACTGGGAACCGAGCTACGTGCAACCAATTTCAGATCATTACTTCACTTCCGGTGTCTGCTGAGCATGCCGTAATATATGTACGTCATTGGAACAACCTTTTTAGGGTTGTCTCCGTGGCGTGACGTTATATGCGGCATGCTTTGTAGGCTAGGCGAAGACGCCGTACAGTCTAAATTTACTACATATAAAACTAAAATAGTTTTTAAAATATTCAAACGTTTTATTCCCCATTGCAAACTGTTAATATTTCAGAATGCCTCATAAACGTTGAACATTTTTTTTGCGTTTGTTAACATAAAATACAAGTTTTGGTATCTGTTGCTATCTCACTTTGGCATGTCATGTCAAGCCCAGAGGAAGTGGGGGATTCTAGTTAGATTAGGCGCACCCAATATGCATGACAAAAGGATACTGGTTGATTTGAATAAATGAAAGACAGCTACTAAATGTTTTATGCACTTGGAATCATTAAATGTATTATTAAATACACTTTCAATATTGTTTTCTGATTAATGGAAAAATTATGTTGACATTCCGATCAACAAACGCTAGAGTAAATATGCATATTAACAGAAAATTTGAACGGAACACTTGTATCAACTTGTTACGCGCAATGCTACACCTTTTTCGTCCAAATTCTTCACCTGCATTGAACAGATTATACAAATTTATTTCTTAAGCTAATGAAAAATAAAAGCATTTTATAAACATATTTGTAACACTTTCAAAGTAGATCAACTTGAAATCTATTTATGGAATCAGCAAAATTCAACTGCAACATCGATGATACTATCTCTGAGGTTATGCAGTAAACAACGATTAGAAAAGAGATCGTCTCCTACGTTACCGCTTACGTAATATTTGATCCACCGCATCACACTGAATGATCCATCACACATTGCAGATGATACAGGCAACATTGAAATTAATTTTGTGAAAGTTTTGTAATACAATTATTCGTTCCTTCGAATTGATGACATCGAAAAATCAATCTGCTTTCTCTTCACATAGGTTCAAATTGCTTTTCCAATGTGCTCCTTCATCAATGTTGAACAATTTGTTTTATGTTTTTATTTCAAAAACATTACGTAAAGGAAGAAAGAAAAGTTACAGACTCAGCCGTGTGACAGAAGTCACCACGGAAATAAACATTATTTAATGTAATGGTATGAAAAAATACATAAGGGCACCACAAAAATATTCGATTATAGTGAAGTTATAATACCGACTTAGGACGGTCATTTGATATGACAATAGGGAATCATTTGATATGGTTAATCAATTAACGGGCCCATTTACCGCAACAGCAGAATTATCAAAGGACACACATTTAAAAATATATATATATTCCTCCATATAAAGATTGGGTGCTTAATATTAAAGCAGAGCTATGTAAACCTGGGCGTGGATATATTTTTGAGGAAGACGATGCTGATAACAACTTATATAAGATAATTGAACAAAGATTTTTTATGTATATAAACAAGAGATGTTATCTATAATCCATAACCCATCAAAAGGTGAAATGTATCAACATCTAGTCGACAATTTTTGTCGACAACTCACTTGTCCATTTTATCATCATTTAAGACAATTGTATATCAAGTCATACTATTATAGAAAACCCAGGGTATTTAAATTAGTTCAATTGCTTAGTGTTAATAATGTAAACGAAATACAGAAGTTTGGTAAACACTTGTATATATCATGTAAAAGAAGAAATGATAACATATAATTCCACTATGACATCTGTTCACTCCCATCTATATTATGTTCACCTTGTACAAATTGTATATATTGTAACTGATGTGTCATTTGACATAAGGAATAAAAACAAATTAGAAATGAGAATGGTGTCCGGAAAGGGCCATGTGAAAAAGTCAGGCAGCGTGTTAGAAATCATGAAACAATAACGCGCAAATGCAACAATACAAAAGTGCAACAACGCTGAACGCAACAACTCTCGTATGCATGATTTTGCAACAATGCACGTAATGTGCTGTCGCGATTTTATAATAATCCGTGCGAAAAGAACTCATTGCGCATGACAGGGAAGTGTGTGTGTGTGTGGGGGGAATATAAAAACAAGATAGACAAGAGACAAGACTGACAAGAAAACTGGTTCAAGGGGTATGAATACATTTCAAGATCGGAAACTGTATTTATTTGTTATTAAATGATAAGATACGTTAATAGAAAGGTTACGAACAATTTTTCATACAAAGATGTTAAATAGGGGCTTCAATACCATAATTTAAGAAAGGTATAATGATCAGAAAACGAGAATAACAAGAAAATATTATATAGTGATTATATAGCAATTCGCTGTCAATTATGCAAACTATTGGTGATCAAATAGTACATTATTATCTCACAAATGATAAGATTTTAAATTAGTTGTATTTTATGTCTTCTGCATGTGCAGGCAAACCAATGGGGGAGTTGTAAGTGGTCTCACAGCTAGTTTACCGCTTGTGGCTCATATGACATATATACATAACCTATACATAAGACAAACAGGACATTGATGATAAATATCATTTATTCAAATGATGAATAAGAAATGGGGCACAAGCCCCAGGTATAACAAGATACTAGATAAACAAACCAGTTGCACAAAAAAGGCCACCAGCGGTAAAGGTGGCGACAAAAAGAGGCCTACACAAATAGGCTTAACATACCACATATGAATATAATTTATAGATGTATACAGTATGACATATATTAAGGGAGGAAACAGAAATGGCCAATATAATGTTGGGGTGGAGGCGGGAATGTTTATAATCGCATTAAAAGATACACCAACTGTCTATGTCAAGATTAAATCTGAAAGTGATGTTTGATAACTTGAAGGGACGCTTGCCTAATTAGCTGGCTCACGTGATGTAATAAACAGCTTTGATTGGTTGGTGATCCTGGTTATAATTAGCATAATGAGATCATCAGTTATATTTAGCTTGATGATGTCATGCTCTTAATGATATGCATCATAAATCTGCGGTACAACAAAGTGGGTGTTAATTATACAGCAAAGGTCAGCGCTACTTATCATTACCCTAACAGATGTACATGTATATGCATTATTTCTTAATCATTTAGCAGCAATAAGATAAACATATGCAACATCTGTGAAGACAAATGGGTTGTTGTGATAAGCTACATATCTACTAATAATACATTTATGCATGTTACATGATATATATTAGAATTCCACAATGCAAAGTCCTAAATGGAATTATTTGAGAATAATTTTTATTTATCACACTTCCGATATCGGAAATGATTATGAAGCAGTATATAATTTTATTTTTAAATTGTATATTTCCCGTTATCGATTTTCTATGCCTTCCTCTAATTTGGCCACGACCATGTACACAAACATACAGATCTAGATGTGTTGTTATCATTTGATATGTGAAATCAATGTGATTATTGGTAACATTAATTTATCAAGTTTACCAATAAAAACTCCTTGGTCATTATGATCTGACAATGATTATTTAATTAAGTATTAAAAGCATGTAAAATGCAATTAAATTGTTGAAACATCAAAAGGTACCGAAGGCAGTATACAAGATACAGTTTCACAAGTTATTCTAATGCTTATCACAATGAAAACGCACTTTACGTTCCTTTTCGATATCTTTAAAATGTCCCCGTTCGGTCGAGTCTTGTCTGTCAATTTATTTACGTAATTATTTTTTGTCTTCTTTGTTAAATGTTTTTGTACTATAATCAGAAACCACTGTTTGAACTGTTCGCAGTCAGACATTTAAGATATCAAGCAAATCATTTTCAATGAAATTCATGTTTTATCACGTTTACCTTGTTTGTAGTACATAAAGCCATACTCCTTTCATATCTGTAGTCAAGTTTTCAATCTTAGAATATATTAATACCCCATAAACCAGTTTTCTTGTCATTCTTGCCATTATACCTTTCTTGTATTTACATCTCGGTATGTTCCTGCCATGCACAATTAGTTACTTCCTGGCGGATTGTTCTAAGATCGCGACAGCGCATTTGTTGCATTCGTGCGTTTTTGCATTGTTGCGTTCGTGTGATGTTACATTTTCGTGCATTGTTGCATTCGTGCGTTGTTGCATTATTGCATTTTAAATTTTCGCATCATTTCGATATTTCATCATGCTGTCTGACTTTTGCACATGGCCCTATCCGACACCATACAATAGAATTCGTTGTAACAATTCTAATATCTTTCATGAAAGTTTTGGTCGCTGTTAAGAACCTAAGTAACATTAACATTTCTTTAAGTTCTACAATGAATCTTGCTTTCTAGCCTATTAATTACACAAGGGAATACGATTATATCCAGTTATGGACTTACACATACCACATATTGTCTTTCGTTGAATAGTTTGGGATTCCATCCATGTTGTATGGTTACCCTATCGTCTTGAGCAGTACAGCTGATAGTCTGGTCGTTACCCTACGATACAAAATATCAGAAAAATTCATTTACTCTCGCAGGCAGAAACTCGTAAGCCTTGAAATATAATTACATTTTTTGTTTGCCATTTTAAAGCAATATCAAAGACTTAGATGACAACGTACCATGTATACATCATCAGAAAATCCCAGTGATACATAGCCTTCCGCTTTAGCAAATAATTGAAAAGTGACGTTATTTCCATTGGTTTTATATGTTGCACCAAGGTCACAGTCTCTACCGGAGCAATATGAAGGGTATAAGATACATCCCAAAGACACACCACACTCATCAAAGAAAAACTCCGTACCATTGGTAGAAACCTACAAATAATCAATATCTATACTACAACTTGTCTCAAACTATGTACGTTGCTTCAGAAAAACTATATGCAGTTAAACTGTTCATAATAGTGTGTGTTAAATAACACTTACATTAGGTATCAATCATCACATATCACCATGTTGGTGAAATATCATTGCTGATAATCCCATTTCATTGATATCATTATGATATTATAATCATTATGACAAGTGTTTTTGTTTTTTGTTTGTTTGTGTGGGTTGTGGTTTTTTGGGGGGTTTTTTTGTTTATAATTTTGTTTTGTTTTGTTTTGTTTTTTAATATTCACGATTTTTCTTTATAATAATGTGAAATGGTTCTCTGAGTCGATGGAACTGCATGGAAGGATTTGTCATTTTTGTGAAGACAGAAAAATCAGACAGAGGAGTTAAGTAAAGCGGCCTGATAGCTATAGGTACTGCGGGCTATTGGCAAATGCGAGCAGATACCAACGGTCGCTTACAGTTTCCATCGGAAGTAGCAGTCACAACTCCGAGGCGTGACATTATTGTTTGGTTTGTATTTGTAAAGTAGACATTTTTACTGTAAATTATGAGGAAAGAATCATGGATGGATGTCTACGAGAAACTGCGCAAAAATAAGGTAATTGTAGTTGAATGTCGTCAGCGACATTGAAGAGTAACGCACCTTCAGGTGATAGAAGGAAATAGGAAATAAGTGTCGAAGCTTTGTCCAGAAGTCTATGTGACAGAACAACAAGAAAGTTTGGCATCACAAGAACAGAGAGATATTGATGTTCTCTCTGGAGTTTCACTGATAGTGAATCTGTGCAGAGAGAAAGAGACACAACCAATGCATCTGTGTTCAGTGGAACAGCAACACAATTGAACACGTATAATCTATGAACATTAATGATGTCCATATGTAGCCAAACCTTTTAATTATTAATATAATTGTTCACTGTTTTATACGGATAAATAGTTTGACCGTTTGAAGTCTATGTTACCATTCACAAGTAAATTCATGGTGACAAATTTATTGACCCATCTCTTTCGCGTAATATTTATTGAATTTCGTGACAACACAATATATTTGCAATGTTTGTCCGAGATATGACCGAGTATTGTGACGTCATCCGATTTAACAATTTTTGCGAATAATTAGAAGGAGCAATTGTCTTATTGATTCTTTTTTTTTGTTTACAAGGCAGTTATTATATTTATAGATATAAAGGAAAAAAATTATTATTAAATTTTTATTATTATCATTCAGTTGTGACAGTAGGTATCAAGGTACCATTTGACTCTGATTGGATTCATGTAAGCGTGTTGGCTACCCTAAGTCCCTTTCGGGATGAAAAATCCTAGGATTTTGAGTGGATATAAATGCAAGGTACATCTTTTGATTGGAATGCTATTTATATATTATCTGTTGACAAGTAGCAATATTAAAATTTATTTAATAGGCCAGTATTTTTCATATCAACGATTGAGATATTTTAAACAAGCACATTTTCAGCGGATTGAGGGTAAGATCAAACAAGACAAATTGTGAAAATGAACAGCTACAGTGAGGTAAAGTTATTATTATTATTTATCTTAATGTGGGGAGGGGGCTCTCTTTTTATTGAAATATAAAAGAAAATTCAAATGGTGCTCTTCTTTCATAGAAACTTCTCAATACATTAACATGTAGCCCTATAGAAATCTAAATACTATTTTGATACCAGCAAGATAATGATAAAAGTAGAGTTATCATTCTTTTATTAATTAACATGCGGTTCACGGTCAAAAATTTTGAAATAAAGCATCCTTATGAAATGTTGTTTCATGTTTCATGGCTTGCGGCAATATCTGACCTCACACAAGGGACGACTGATTTAGACATAAACTTACAAAGGAGATATTCCGTACTTCGTGATGTAATAGCGGACACCACCGACAAAAGCGCGGGATGAATCCATTAGATAACGGTGCCACAACATGCTTAATTGCAATCGGCCTCGGCCGATTGTATATTACGATATTATATTCGCTTTGAGAGCGCATGTGCAAACTCCATTAGCGTGGCATGTTTGGTAATAATCTAGTACTAAGAAACAGTATTAGCACATACTTTTGCTGTAAATATTGAGATTTTTAGAAATAAATCTTATAAAATGTTCACAATTTAAAAAAAAAAGATTTGCTCACTACAAAAATCAACTTATTTCCGAATATTGACGAGAACATCCGAGAGACTTTCCTTAAAAGGGAAAAAAGGCGCGGCTACTTTCTTAATAAGGAAAAAAATGAGGCGTGGCTTTAGAAATTTTAGCGGGAAAATTCACAATTGCGCATATAAAGATGGTTTTAAAAACAAGTACATGTAATTCCTATTTACATAAAGCCATTTGGCTTTTTGACCAACAACTTAAAAGATTTAAAGCTATTCCGATTGCAACCTAAACTTTTTTAAAAGCTACGCTTGTTAAATCACTACAACCTTTACAGATTATCAAAAATGTTAAAATTATATTACCTGTTGAACTGAAGCTGGAGTTACTGGTGTTAGTGATGTCAGAGTCGATTGAACATTTACCCAGAATTCTGTGTACCCCTGCAGAAATGTAGCCCTGGAAATAAATGTCGAAGTGCAATATTGATATGTCACAAAAACTGTACAGAGAATAACGCTTATGTGAAACCAACATTATTCATTGCGTTGTGACATAACTTGCATTGTTAAGATATAGAAGTACTTTAACCGTATCATAGGCAGGTAGGAATATTTTCATACTATGACATGTCTCTGTGGCGAATCTAATATTCCGACTAAACATGTTTATCACACTTCGAACTAGATTCAGCCAATTGCGCTGCAGTATTCCGGTCACATGACGGCATACTATGTGGCAGTAGTAAGGCACTAAAAGCAAATGTACTACTGAAATAGTTAGAAATATTGCGTAAAGGGTTCTAAAACTAACTAAAAGACAAATTTGTATAAAATAATGAAAGCATCAAAAATTCCTAAGAAAATCCACATGTATATTTATATTCTATGTCATTTAAAGTAAAAATATTAAATAACGAATGACGTTAACAATGTTTTAACATAATTTGAAAGAAAATATGATAATTAAAAATTTGCAAACGTCGAGTGATTTCAATTTGCGGTCTCATCCCCACGAATTTTACTCTCCTACTTTGGTGCGAAGTACTTCAGAAACAAATCATTTAACTTATAAAAGTAGCGGACTCATTATTCATACCAGACATGATTTAATCGCTAATTCAATATTCATACTAAACATGTTTTAATAGCAAATCATTGTTCATACTAGACTTGTTTAATAGCGGGCCCATCATTCATACTAGATTTGTTTGATAGCAGGCCCCTCATTCATACTAGTCATTTTTCATAATGGACCAATTAAGCGTAGTAAACATGTTTAATAGCGGTCTTATTATTCATACTAGACATGTTTAATAGCGGGGACATCATTCATACAAGACATGTTTAGCAGCGGGTCCATTATTCATACTAGACATATTTAGCAGCGGACCTATTATTCATAGTAGACATGTTTAGTAGAGGACCTATTATTCATACTAGACATGTTTAATAGCGGGGACTTCATTCATACTAGACATGTTTAGCAGCTGGCCCATTATTTATACTAGAAATCTTTAGTAGCGGGCCTATCATTCATACTAGACATGTTTAGAATTGGGCCCATTTTTTATACTGGGCATGATTTAATATCGGACTCATTATTCATACTAAACATATTTAGTAGTTGGTCTAATATTCATATTAGCTTTTTTCAGTAGCGGATGTATTAATTATACTAACCTTTTCTTCCGTCTCCCATATGGAATTAGTATTATACACGCATCATGGGAAGTAAGGTAAACTGTTTTCGTACTCGATATGTTTTAATAGCAAATCGATTATTCATATTACACATGTTTTAATATTGGACCATTAATTCATTTAAGGAATATTTTAGTAGCGTACCTGTTATTTATACTTAACATTTTTGTAGTTGCCCCATTATTCATACTAGACATATTTAGTAACGGTCATTTATTCATACCAGATATGTTTTAATAGCTGAACTATTATGCATACTATACACGTTTAAAAGTGGGTCCATCATTCATTCTAGACAGGTTTTAATAATGAGTCCATCATTAATATTAGACATGTTATGTAACAGACCAAGAATTCATACCAGACATGTTTAGTAGGCCTAATAGACCAACTATTCATGCTAGACATTATTAATAGCGGACCTAATATTCCTATTATTGTCATACTAGACATGTTTGGCAGCGTGCCCATTATTCATACTAGACATGTTTAGTGGCGGACTTATTATTCATAGTAGACATGTTTAGTAGCAAACCTATTATTCCTACTAGACATGTTTAGTAGTATACCAATTTTCATACTAGACATATCTAATAGCTAACCTATTATTCCTACCAGACATGTTTAGTCGTGGACCAATTTTTCATACTAGACATGTTTAGTAGCGAACCAATTATTCACTCCAAATATGTTTAATAGCGATCCCATCATTCATACTAGACATTTTAGTAGTGGGTCAATTATTTCTTCTAGACATTTTTAATAGCGGACTTATTATTCATACTAGACATGTTTACTAACAGATATATTATTCATACTTAACATGTTTTGTAGTCGACCCATTATTCATAGTAGATATGTTTAGTAGCGGGCCCATTATTCATACTGCATATATTTTAATAGCTGAACTTTTATGCATACTATACACTACTATACACGTTTAAAAGTGGGCCCATCATTCATACTAGACAAGTTTTAATAGTGAATCCATGATTGATACTGGACATGTATAGTAGAGTACAAATTATTGATACCAGACATATGGTGCACAAAATTGAAAGGTATATATGTACTATATTTATCATACCAGACATGTTTTGTAGCGGACCTATTACTCATACTACACACGTTTAGTATCGTACCAATTTTCATAACAGACATAGATCTATTTGACAGCGGGTCCATAATACCTACTAGACATGTTTAGTAGCGGACCCATTAATCACATTAGCCTTTCCTTCCGTCGCCCACATGGAATGAGTTACGAGACTGCAGCTAAGTATACATACGACAGGACTTTCAGATAATCATCTGAGTGGTCGGGTATATTCCCGAAATTACCAAGACGATACTCGAGCCTGTTGCCATCTGATTATAAGCAGCAACCTGTAACCATATTGTTTTCTTCAACAAACACGTTGGGTAACCGTATGCTTACTATAATTATAAATTACAATATGTGTAAATAAATCCAATGCTTATATTGTTCAATTATTAGTGTCATTTGGTTCAATAAATGACATACGTAAAGACGAGATCGCCTTCATTGGATGGTGGAGCTCTCCATGTAAGGTCAAGCTGGGTGACATGGTCTGCATTTTTGTGACCAACCATATTCTACAATATAAGTTCTATTATATATGGAATTTGACAATTATACACTTATATAAATATATAAAAAATTCTTTAGAGTATTAAAGCATGCACGTTTTGCCTATAAACTTATATATAATCTTTTTTATAATAATCTCATTAGCAGTCATGTCAGATTCAATAATTTCGGTCATGTCTTAAGTCCTAAATTTCATTATGCTGATTATCATTCATACGTAGCATTTAAATGTTTGGCGTATCAGTTACGCGCCGAAATATGAATAAGGCAAAAGTCAAGACATGGTGTTGACAAACAGGTAAAGGTAAAGTCAAACATTTTTAACTGCAAAATACGAAAGAAGCTGGTGTCAAGTGACCATGACACTAACAACAATATAACGAAAGTCAGATTTGTCCATGAACATAAGGCTGTACATATGTGATGAATTTTAAACAATGGTGAAAAATTTCAATTTATTCCACCAGAAATTCAGTTCTATTCATAAAAACCATTACTATTGAATAATCCTTTGGAGAAACTGAAAACTTTGCAGTATAACACTATCGACACTTAGATAAGAGACACGTTTATCAGAATGTTTTTGTTTCTGGTGAGCTTTAGAAAATAACACGATGCTTGCACCTGTTTATCGCCCATGCAGTCGAACGACTTTAACTTATTGCCTGGGAATCTAGTAAAGGTCCCTAGTATTGTCTCAGTATCTCCATGTTTACGATGTGCTCGGATCTGTACACCATTGAATGACCTCCTGTCTGTAGCTGATAAAGTCACTGAAAAATTAACCACATTCGTAATGTAAAATACAAAAGTAAGAGGTAAGTCAATGTGGCACTCAAAGCTATCAGGGAGGAGGTTGAAGGAGTGTCCTGTCTGGCTAGTCATATCCTTAATGAATGCTTAAAATGTGCATACAATGGGTAATAAAATTGTATGAATTGTGATTCCTAAAATTAATAACTTAATTAACAACATTGACAGTAATTCAATAATTTCAATACTTTGGTATTTAACCGAGAATGTTTACATTATATGAACATAATACAATTGTTTCAAGAAATGAGTTTCGAGGAGTAAATGTTCCAAACAAATAAATCTACACTTTGAATGCTATACTACTCATTACTGAAAAATCACTGTTATACTGTAGTTTATATATTACATAGCCTGAGTCAGTGGTCAATATACATGTTCATACCATTTATTTCATCTCCGGGATTGTACGAAGACGGGGACAATTCAATCTTGAAAGGTGATGGAGAACGATCGGACTGGGCGCCATCATGTTTGGGAAACATGGTTAGACATGTGCTGCGTGGAGGTCCATTTGCGTAACCACTTACTCGAATACCTGTTGATAAAATACTTGTAAATTAAACAAATTTAATATAACCAAATCCCTGTCGAGTGTGCAACTCTGCTGCTTTAGTTATTGGAACTGTGTGTCACCATGCTAAAATGATTATTATCCGTTATCTTCATTGTGACGTTACTCTTAACAAACGTAGTTAAATAAGACGAGAGAGAAAAGATTCCTTCCTGTCAAGTCTCATGAAAATTGCTTGAAGATATCAAAATATGTCTTAATGACATACAGCCATGTTGAATTACATGTAGGATAATAAAATTTCTTTAAAATTCTTTTAGAATTACTCCTGTTCAGTGCATTCAAATGAAAGTTCAATTACACTTAATGACTTCATACCTATATTTTGATCCAGATATACCTTTATATATATATCAGTTTATCTATAATTCAAGGTCCATATTTTGTTTTTGGATGTTTCGTATATCATTTTGAAATACACATAGTTCTTTAATACTGTGATAATTTTATTCTACTCGAAGAAGTAAAGTCTTGTAATTTAAAAGTTTGCTGAAATTTTCCAAGTATATAAAATACACTTTTCTCTATAAATCGATCATTTATGAATATCATAGTTTTTCATATCATTTTCATACATTGCACGCAGTTCCCCTACCTGTATATTCTTAGTTTTAACAAAAAATCAAATTTTCTAAATGAATTTTTTTTCTCATATTTCGCTTGCTTACCTATTATTGTTTTCTATGCTTGTATAATATCTTTCCAGAATTTGTTACTTATTGATACAATATTTGATGTAATCTGTCCCACAATCAAGGAGTCGGTTTAATTCTATACTATGAAATAAAAGATTTGTCCATGTGTTCTCTTGATTTCTCTTCTAAAAATTCTCATGAAGTTATAGACAAACTTCTTTCACTAAATTTCAAAGCGACTCAAATTTCTACATTTGATTTTTCTACACTTTATACATCTCTGCTTCATGATTTGATTAAAAGCAATTTGCTGTCTCTTATACAATGGTGTTTTCATAGAGAATCTAAAACTTACATATGTACTTCCAGTGGCTCAGGATTCTTTTCCAACAAACAATATACTTCATATGAATACTGGACTTGCAAGGAATTATGTAAAGCACTAGATTTTCTCATGAATAATATTTCTGTGCAATTTGATGGCAAGATATATCAACAAATATTTGGGATTCCTATGGATACTAACTGCGCGCCTCTGACAGCAGATTTGTTTTTTTTTTTATTGTTATGAGAGGGATTTTACGGTTTCTATTCAAAAATCAAAACGTTTCGACCTCATTGACAAATTTCATTATACTTGCAGATATCTAGATGGCATTTTGGTTATCGACAACCCTGAATTCGAACAATTTATATCAGAAATATATCCACCAGAGCTCACATTGAATAAAGCTAATACTTGAGATAAATCTACACCTTTCTTACATTTGAACATCAATATTATCAACCACCTAATATATACTAATATTTGTGATAAACGTGAGGATTTTGGATTTCCTATTGTTAATTGATTGATTGATATTTGTTTAACGTCACACCAAGAATATTTCACGTATATGGTGACGGCATCTGCCTGAGGCGGGTCATACAAATTTTGACCTTTGCAACGGACCCATCCGAAGCGGTGAGAGATCTTTAACGTGCCATGCATACCATGACAAGGGGCCTCGGATTTTACTGTCTCATCCGAAAGACAGAACACTGGCATGGACAAAGCGGGGCTCGAACCCCGGCCTCCCGATCAGGAGTCCAGCGCGATACCACTAGGCCACGCCGGCTTGATTTACTATTGTAAATTTTCCTTACTTGAATGGCGATGTCCCTCGACTCCTATCATATGGTATATATATATATCTCAATTAGTTTGATTTGTCAGAGGCTGCACCGAAGTTTTGGACTTTCATAAACGAAATTTACAAATTACTACTAAACTTTTAACTCAGGGTTACAGATATCACAAGCTTAGAAAAACATTCGGCAAATTCTTTAGATCTTGTTCAGAACTTCTATCTAAATTTGGAAATATTTCTTTTCAACACTATGTATCCAATGGAATTTCCCATCCTAATTTTTACGGTGATCTAGTATATGAACTAAAGAAAGTAAAAGGCTCCCATGACGTTATTTTATCATGTAAAAAAATAGTCAAACGTCTTCTAAATAGACAATATGACATTGAGATTATCAAAAAGACTATAGGTCTTGTATTTGGCCCCTCTACAGCCTTATGCAGACTTTTACTTGAACGTTGAACGCTGACTAACAGGGCGGTGGGGATTATATGACGGACCTTGTTCAAACCTCTTTTAGAAGAGACATGGTCCTGAACCTCGTCCCCTCTGACTGTTAGTCGGGACTCCCACAGATCTAGGGTCTTAGCTCGCTTTCAGACTGCAGAACACGGTTTATCATGTTGATGTCGCATATATTTTTATATCATTATGTGCTTTACAATACCTTATGTGTTTATATTTTATGACCTCTCAATATGCGATACCTGTTGACCCTTGTTCTTTACATGGAGGATTATTTATAAATTTTTAAATGTACGTCCTTTGATTGTTCTGCTGTTACGGTGAGTGAGAAGGTGGGCCCGTAAACCGGTTAACCACACCATTTGTTTGGCTTTTGTCAAATTAAATGACCGTCCTAATTGGGTATCGTAATTGCACTACAATCAAATATTTTTGTAATGTGTTATATGTGCTAGTATATTATTGATATTCATGTATTGCATAGCTCCATGGTGACTTCTGCCACATAGCTGAGCCAGTAACTCCTCTTTTTTCTTTTATGTTCTCATTTTAAAGTTGAGTTCGTGTTGTTTATTTTACATTTGAATAAATGTGTTAAAATCATTTGACGAATATCCTGTTGCACTGATTTGAATGTAACTTGGACTTTGGACTTTGAGTATGATTAACGGTTTGGTACTTCTTCGATATTGATTAAAATAAATGAAACACTGTCAACAAATATGGTCATCACAAATTTTGAAATCCACATGCTTTAATTTAAACATCATCTTTGCATATATGCTGAGGTGAGAGATGAGACAAATGCAATTAAGACCCCTTTTGGCCACTCCTTTTAAAGTTAAAATATCGGTGTGCCTGGCATATAAATGAGGGGCGGACAACACGAGGTTAAGTTGCAAGAAGGAAGATATATATGTTCTGTATTTATTTAGAAATTGACGACGTGAATGACACTATTCCAGACAAGAATATGAAGAGAAAATCTCTAAGAAAGCAGATGGTAGAGCCCTTGCAAATATATTTTTTAAAAAATACGAAAGTAACTGGTGTCAAATGACCATGGCACTAACAACAATGTGCCACAGTGGGCATTCACGGACCCCTGACATTTAGAGCTGAGACCAGGTGTCCGGGAGGAGTGAGCGTCTCCTGTTTGGCAAGCCACACCCGCCGTGAATGCCCTTACATACAGACGACACATATATAACTCAGAACTGTATATATAAATGAATGTGAACAAAAACTGTGTAGAAAGTGTCAAAGCCACATAACATCAGGAAGAAAGGTATAATAACACTTAAATCAAACCCTCCGCGGGGAACTTTTTTACGAGCTCCACACTGCAAGGGAATAAGTGTGACGTTCATGAAAAATAACTGGTGTCACATGACCTTGTCACTAACACATAAAGTTTACAACATAATAAAAACAATCCTGGTCTGCACGAAAATATATATTTAACTGAAAAAAAAATCATAATAAAAAGAGATCATTAATATGAAATTTGAATTTTCAAAATTAAAAACAAGAAAACAAACAACAAATACGTTATGAACAGTTACGATACCACCCTTTATCTAGATGCTGTAATCCGGAATTTTTCGTCCGTAATTTGTTTAACATGCATATACTGCCCCCTGGATATATCCTGTTTAGTATAAACGTAGATCGATTTGATCGGTAAGTACATTTGCTTTTACAATTAAATAATGTAAATAGTGATTTAAATGCTTTTTATAATATCTTTTTCATACATAATATTATATATATACTGTATTTCAATATATTTTATAACCTGTTATATTATGCATATATTTGGCATTATTTGCTTTATTATATGGTAAAGTTTTTGTTTAATAGAAGTATCCTGTTTCAAGTTTTTGATTTTTATTTTAACAACAACGGCTAATATTTATCAAATATTTTTTTTTTTATTTTATTTTGATTGAAGCATCAAATAACAATATCTTTAGCATTTTTAACTTAAAATTGTTTTATTTATTTGGAAAATGATCGAAGAAGCCTTAATATCATAATTTTACTTTTAGAATGAAATATGGCTAAAACAAGATCAGAAATTCAGAGAGCCTATAGAGAGAGGAAGAAAATGAACGATCCAACATACAAGTGACTAGTTACTTTTAATCCCTCAAAAACGGAAGTTCTGTATTTTAGTGCAAACAATTGTAACGATCATATTGAAGTAGATTTTGATGGTACAAAGGTACACGACACACTCGAACATAAACATTTGGGCCTAACATTTATGTCAAATGGAAAATGGTCGTCCCATGTTAACAATATATGCAATTCTGCTTATAAGAAAATCAATGCACTTCGTAAACTTAAATACACTTTAAGTAGATCTACACTATCTAAGATCTATAACTCTTTTATTCTTCCAACATTAGAATATACATGCGAGGTATGGGACGGTTGTTTTTCTCTTGACGAAAACAAATTAGAGAAAGTTCAACTAGAGGCGGCCAGACTTGTAACTGGTTTACCCCTGTACACAAGTCGTGAATCTCTTTATAATGAAAACGGGTGGGAAACCTTAGCAGAAAGAAGGAAACGGAGAAAACTTAATTTATTTTACAAAATTCATAATACTATTGCCCCAAGTTTTTTTAACAAATATTGTTTTACCATTTAATAGAAATAATGAAAGGAGTTTACGGAGTAATAGAGACTACATGATTCCAAAGTACAGATTAAATAATACATTAAACTCCTTCTTTCCATCATCAATGAAACTTTGGGATGACTTCGACTTCGAGTTAGGCAGAATTATACATTAAATCAATTTAAACTTGCTCTTAAAAATAGAAATGGGGTTGATAAAACTCCTTCTTACTTTCATACAGGGGATAGAAAAAGTAATATCTATATAACAAGATTAAGAAATAAATGTAGCATATTAAAAGCTGACTTATTCAGAGTTAATTTAGTATCTGATCGAACTTGCAGTCGCGGTCACCCATCTACTTCTTTTTCTTCTAGCTGTATATATATTTTCAATTAAATGCTATTATATGTTCTTGCATGTACCGCCATTTGTGGCTTTATAATTGTATTGTAGTTTTAGGGAGAGGGCACAAATAATGTTGTAACAACTTATGACCAATCCCATTTCATCTAATGAAATAAAACATGTTTAAACTAAACATACTTTTATTTGAACATTGACTTTCGAATTCGGTTGAGACCCATTTTGGCCACTTATTTTAACATTATAACTGGCGTATTAGTGACGGGATAACGGCACGAGAGAACGTTGGGGAAAATACATGTAGTTGGAAATTGGCAGCATGGGACGTCGATGCCTTTTTCAAACGAAAACCTGAAGAGAAAATCTCTTAGAAAGTAGAAAGTCCTTGTCCCCTGTTCGTCCCTAAAAATGGACATGTAATTATATTTTTAAGCAAGAGGCCCAAATGGGCCTATATTGCTCACCTGAGACATAGAAGACATTGCATATGATGATATAAACAACAATACCTGTAGCTGGTCATAAGACTTTAGTTTCTTTAAAACTTTTTAAACATCAAAAATTGTACACAGCCAACTTTACTTAGTAACTACAAACCAACTACTAAGTTTCATCAAAATCAATCTGGAAGTAGTGACGAAAAAGTTGAAAATGTGAAAAGTATTTCCCCCCTTCCTTTTGCAGTCTTAAATAATTGAATTAATTTTTATAAGAGCGTTCCTTTAATGAATTCTGGCTAAAATACAACAATTAAGTGCATTAAATATCAACCACAGTAAAAATATTCATAAAATACTTTTTTGCATTAAAATGACGTAGTACAAAATTGGGTCAGAAACGGATGAAATTATAATTCGGCTGAAATCCAAAACAGCAACACATCTTCGCACTTTCTTTAATATCACTTTGATACATTTTGTTTGTTTCTACATGCAGCAGTTCTGAAAAAGAAGTTTGTCAATAGATGATACTGTCTAAGGCATAATTTTGGCTATGGTGGTGCCATTTGTTGACAAATCGGGAAGAAACATAACTACACTTGTAGGGAACATACAGTACTTTATTACTATTAAGTTTCATCAAAATCCATTGAGTCTTGCATAGTAAATTATGAAAATGTGAAAAATGTCTTTCTCCCTCAAGCCTTTTCGCAACCTTAAAAATTTCATAAAAACCCAGAAATTAAAATTTGTCAAAATTCGTTTAAAAAACATTCTTTTACTGAATTCTGGCTAAATAAGCATATAGGTCAAAAGAACAGTAATTCCATTTCGCATAGGGTCCATGTTAAATTACCAAACTTCCAGCAATATACAATAAAACTCTCTACATCTTAGCTATATATAATCGATATATCAAAAAGTTTGTCAAACTATTAAAACCTTAAAATTAACTCACAAAAATCGTAGCGACTGAAATTTTTGGGGTCCGTTTTTGTTCTGGAATTTTTTTCCTTATGTATGGAACCGAGCTTGTTTACCAATAGACCCTTTCACGTTACCTGCGGACCTAATGTTTTAGTGGGCGAAAGTATTTGCGGAGACCCACTTTAATGCAGATATAAAGGATGGCCGAATGGATTAAGATGGAAATTTAGATTGGAGGCGTGAAAAATGAGAAAAGTAGATCCGTGCAATTGTAATTCACAATCGGCTTGCGTTATTACGGCGAATGACCAGCGTTGAAGCGTGACATCACTTATTTGATTTAACGTACATGCACTGTATTTTTATACCCTTATATACAAAAGGATCTGAAATATTTGATTTTATATAAGGGTAATTTTGTAAAGCTGACTGTCATCCGTATTAAATGCCTATCTGTTATTTTATCTGAATATTTAATCTGTAAGGGGGAAACCCTAACCACATAAGAGAATTTTTGAAAAAAGTAAGTCCCTCCCTACCTACCCCTTTGTAAATGGTTAGTCGTTTTACCGCAAATTTACATATCATTACATGGATGGCCTAAGTTATCCACCTTAATTTCTGAAAATCATGCTCGAAAGGGGTCACTTCCAAAAAATTTCCAAAATTCAAATGTAAACAACAACCCCATTTTAGGTTATAAAATCTTTACATTAGCAAAATGAGATAAAAATTCATGATTTTACAGCATAATCAATCTTTATTTATAAATTGATCAAATAATTTCACCTAATCAGAGCCCCTGCTACATTGACATAGTAGTCCCTACATCAGATCAGCCAATCACGACTCTCGTTAATCACTGTTCTCGGATCTTTATGTGCATTAAAAGTCTACCATAGGGAAAATATTTGATGAAAACCATGCTGCTTTGCATGCATGAAAAATGTAACAAAACAAAATTTATACGATTTCAACAAAATGGGAAAAAAAAACTTCAAACATACATGTACACCTTTCTAGATCAGATGTCACTAGTTTTAATACCAGTACAGTGGTTCTGGAAAAGCTGTGAAAGTTATGTTTAGCCATGGCGGCGCCACCTATCGACAGATTTGGATGAAATTATCAAAAATGGTAGAGGACCCATAATACTTCATATATACCAAGTTTCATCAAAGTTCTTCCAGCGGTTCTTAATAAGTCAAACATATTATAAAGTTTAAGGCAGACGGATAGACTGACGACGACCAACAGGCTATCAGAATAACTCACTTGAACTTTCAACTCGGGTAAGCAAAAAGGCAATCATTCTATTAAGTTTTATTGAACATATTGAAAAGCACGATTCGTCCAATGCTATAAATTCCGCAGAAATGCGATTCAAACTATTAACTATATTATAGTATAATATAGGCAGTAATCTGGCTAGTGAAGCAGGTCAAGTCAACGTGTTTTGCATGATCTAGTATATGTGCATGCTAGCAGCCAGGATTTTTATTCTCGTTTCAGTCTAAAAATAACTCGATTAGAGAGGGACTATGTCTTTTGGGAAGGAGTTTTGACGATGTAAAGACGTGTGCTTTATTCATTTATTAATTTATTTTATTTTATTTATTTAATTTTTTTTTATATTTTATATGAGTAATTCATCATTTTAATATCAAAGCCACTTTCAAAAAGCAAATTATTATGTACAAACAAAAGTTCTCAAGTGAAATATAAAATCCTATGAATGATTAAAATGTTTAAGACTATGGTAAAAATTTTGAAAACTTAGTACTTACGAAAAAAATAAATAAATAAAATTCCTTAAAGTATCATTCTCTTGAGATAAATGTCACTTACCTTGCGCAAGCAATATTACAACTTTCCAAATTACGATTCGCATATTGTTTCTGAAATAGAATCATATCAATAAAAAGTAGGGCGGGATAATGCAAGGTATCAGGATCTGCTTTTGTATTATTTTGTGCATGACTGTTTTAATGAATTGGAATTGAAAATACTTTTCCCAAATTCTAATATAAATATATATAAATATATATATATATATATATATATATATATATATATATATATATATATATATATATATATATATATAATATATATATATATATATATATATATATATATATATATATATATATGCCCGCGGCGGTAGTCGAACTCCGGATCTCTTGGTCGTTAAGGGAGCACCTCATCCACTGAACCACACTAGGATATATATGGTATATCTAATAAATACAATGAAGTGACAACGTGTGTTTCCAATTTCATTTTCTGCTTTTAACGAAAAATATGAGCAGACTTAACAAAATCAAGAAATGGTATTGATATTGAGGAAAAAAACCCTCACCTTTGTGGAATTGATGGTGGTATCTACATCAACGTGGAGCGAGAGGGAAAGACAACTGTGGTCACAACAAGATGATTCTTATAAGCAATGACGTCGAAAATCACACAGTGTTATTCACAACAGGGAGGTACACAACATTAGCGTCCCCGATTTTTTACAAGAGTCTCGTCGACTATATACTTCTTTTGAACGATGAAGCTACTTATTTAATTTGATATTCAATTTGAATATATCGTGTTAACCCATTGGTATATTTATCTATATAAAATCTCACAAATTATAATATGCCTTTGTTCAACTCAGGAAATAGTCCGTGCAAGAATTGTTAAATGAATCATTCCTCTGTAAAATATTTTCTTACGAAATCATACTTTGTGTTAGGTTATGCTTCAGTAATGTCTAGACAACTGCGTATTTACCAAAAAAATGTTGTGTTAAATGTTTACTATGAGTACTTGCTGCATAGCATATACGTATGGATAATTTTGTGTATAGCATATACAAGAGCTGGTCCGTGTTTTTGTTTGTGATTTGTTCTTGGATTCTTTCTCCTCTTTGATAATTAGAGTCAAAGTATACACTTGAAGAGAATTAACCATCTGTATAATTGACATAAATCCTTAGAGCCCCGTGTTCCACGTTTACAACTACAATGCTTTTGCAACTTCACTTACCTGTATTTGTTTTTACTTATTTTCATGATTATATTAAATACTATTATCAGTTACGTCTTATTAAATGCTTTATGCATAGTACACCTTATAAATACATATCATTATCTGCTGTATCTAATGGCGCCAAAATTCGCTTTCCATATTTTCTGCTTGCATGTTGTAACTTGCCGTCGTTTGAAGTTAATTTTCACACACTCAACTTCGGCTTATAATATTCGATCATTCAAATTATAACTATATGGTCAATAACTTTTGCATAGTGAATGATAAGTCTAAATCAATCAAAATGGTCAAACCGATTCGCAGAGACACGGATCACCATATTGGTGCAAGACGTCTGATTAGTAGAGACACGGATCACGATATTGGTGCTGGACGTGCAATCAGAGACACGAACCACGATATTGGTGCTAGACGTCTGATTATTAGAGACACAGATCACTATATTGGTGCTAAACGTCTGATTAGTAGAAACGCAGATCGCGATAAAGGTACTACATATCCAGTTAGTAGGGACACAGATCATTGATGCTAGACGTCCGATTAGTAGAGACAAGGATCACAATATTCGTGCTGGACGTCCAATCAGTAGAAATACGAATCACGATATTGGGGTAACACGTCTCATTAGTAGAGACATGGAACACGATATTGGTGTCAGACGTCCGATCAATAGAGACATGGATCACGATATTCGTGCTAGACGTCCGATTAGTAGAGGTACGGATCACAATATTGGTGCTAGACGTCCGATTAGTAGAGACACGGATCACGATATTGGCCCAGACCGATTAGTAGAGGTATATATATATATATATATATATATATATATATATATATATATATATATATATACTGAGCTACCCGAGCTCCATATATATATACATATATATATATATTATATATATATATATATATATATATATATATATATATATATATATATATATATATATATATATATATATATATATATATATATATATATATATAATATATATATATATATATATATATAATATATATATATATATATGGAGCTCGGGTAGCTCAGTCGGTTAGAGGGTCGGATGCATGACGGCTAGGTGATTCGGTACCATAGGTCGTGGGTTCGATTCCCAGACGGGGAACAAATATAAGTGAAATATGGGGTGCCTTGTTAGCTGTAGTGTCTTTGTGCTTTATATGTTTGTCTAATTTGTCTTTATTTTCTACAGTATTTCTTCGGAGATCCAAGGTCCATAGTACTCCCAGGTGTTTCACTGATTCTATTTGTGCTTTTTATATAAATATATATATATATATATATATATATATATATATATATATATATATATATATATATATATATATATATATATATATATATTATATATATATATATATATATATATATATACATGTCAGGCATAAATACATGTACCAGCACAATGGCAACTCTCATGCTTTTTATATACCCGTTTACATTGAAAAGTAAAGCTGTGAAATAGACTTTTCATTATCAATTACAAAGTCGGTGGGGCCTAGTAGATGAGGTGCTCTGTTCTTGACCCAGATGTCCCGGGTTCGATTCCGATTCGTGTTCTGTCTTTCGGATGAGACTGTAAAAAGCGAGGTGAACATTTAACTTACTCGATCATAGCAATATCTTTTCCAAACAAGATCTATAACTTCTACTAGCTGCCGTTTTATGTGAAAACACAACAAGATTCTCAATTTCGTCATTTGTGTATGACGACAGCTAGCAGAGGTTGTAGACCTTATTTGGAACAGATACCACTATGATCGAGTAAGTTAAATTTTCTTTTATTGGATTATTAGTTGCTGCAACCCCCCCCCCCAAAAAAAAACAAAAACAAAAACAAAAACAAAACAAAAAAACCCAAATAAACAAAACAAAACAAAGCAAAAAAACAAAAAACAAAACAAAACAAAAAAACAAAAAATAAACCGACCAAACAAACAAAAGACAACTCGAATTACGTATGGATGACCTCACCCTTAGCTCATATAAGAAGATTCACATAAATATATAGAAACACCGCTGATATAAAAAAAGAAAAAAAAATCAAAAACAAAACACAAAACACTAAAGTAAAAGCAAAATCTAAATAAAAAACAAAATCAAAACACACACACACAAAAAAAAAAATTCAAAACAAAGTAATAATAATAATAATAAAAAACACCCCAGAAACAACCCCCCCCCCAAAAAAAAAAACAACAACAAACAAAGAAACAGTAATACCCCTCCCCCAATAAAAAACAAAAACAAAGTACAATTAAAAACAAAACAAACAAAAAACTTAAAACCAAACAAACAACAAATACCCCCCCCCCCCCACACACACACACACAATGGAAAATCAAACAAACAAACGAACAAAAAAAAAAAGATAATAGAAAATAAAGATATCTGAAATATTGATTTTCAATCAAGGGCAGTAAATCTTGTGTAATGAGTCATTTGCAACAATAGATTAACTCGAGAGAAACGTCCTACAATGATATAGTCTCAGACGAACAGACATAAATACAAGAAGACATATGCACATACATGGATGATTTGGGTGCACCATATGTGCATCTCGAAAACTTATGTCCCTCACTGATGTTCAAGGCCGAACATGTGGAAATCCAAAGTAAAAATACTTGAACAGCAAACAAATTACTTAATTGACCGAAACGTAGTCGCCAAAGAACCCCTCTAAGCTGATAAGGATTTTACTCCTCAGTTTAAAAAAATAATGTACAATGTTTTGTTACAGTAAATTAATGCGTCATGCTGAACAATGTTCATTTAAAAACACGGCACACATTCTCATCATATATGAAAAATGAACGTATGAACAATTTAGAAATTGTTCACCAGTGTTTTTACCTAAGCATTTTGTTGAATTATAACGCTAAATTCAATCAAACTGGAAAACAACATTCTGTCCATTGCAGAAAGGCAGTGCTTGCTTTAACATTGTTTTTAAAATGTTTTTAAATAAGAAACTTTTGTAACCATCAACTTAATCTTTTATCAATGTTTGGCACACATATCTCCAATATAGCAGTTTTCGGTTCAGAAATTTCGGGATTTTACTCAGTTCCCGAAGAAGAACACTTGAGGAACAAAGAGATCTACCGAAAATGTCATAATCCATTGTGAAATGGGTATAATTTTTCTTGTATAAAACAGTGCAGAATAATAAAGTACTGGTTAAAACTGCCTTAGCGAGATGTGAAAATCGGGCATTTGATGTACACAGTATTATATAGGGTTTTGTGAATTTTTGTTTCACCTTGTAACACTCACATCAGAACGCTTACATAAACAAAATTTAGGACACTTTACATCTGAGTGATTATCTGTTACAGTCTGTCAGCGATGTTTATATCTAAAGAAGTATGCAACTATCTCTGCAACGAAAAACTTATGCGTGCACATTTTACAATGGTATATCGGACGATACACAACCCCGTAAATTGACTTCGCACAAGCATAAGGTGATATAACGTATTTGTTGTATATATATATATAATACATACATACACGCATACATTTATCAATATACATAAGGTCAGACTAATAGTAAGTTGTTAAGTATTAATGATGGCGATGACAGTCATTACATGAATATGAAAATAAAAATATGATACATGATTATATGTTTTTTCTTAGATTAAAAGCATGTTTGGCAAATTTTCCCAGGTTACATAGATCTTTTGTGTTGTTTGTACTTAAAAGTTGAACTAATTTGAAGACAGAGGGTTTGCGGTGATAATGAGGCTTCAAAAACTGATCTCTAAGATTGTTGTAATAGGGACATTTCAAGATAAAGTGAAATTCATCTTCAATTTCTATAATACAAGTAGGACAGGCGCGTCTTTGTAAAGGTATATTTTTGTAACGACCAGTTTCAACAGATAAACATTGTGATGAAAGTCTGTTTTTACTAATAAATTTCTTGTACTGGTTAAAAATAGGTTTCTTTAGATATGGTTGTAGCATAATTTGATCAATAATATGTTTGTACATAAAACATTTAGGTGAAGTGTTGATTTCAGATAAAATTGACTGTTTGTAAACATTCATAAGTCTCTCTTTCACAATAGAAGCAGTATGCTTGACATTCAGATTAAAAGCATTATACCAAACATTATTCAAACCCAATTCTGATAAAATATTGTATACATTAACAACCCAATTTTTACAATTTGGCTCATCTATACTATACTTGTGTTGTAAACAGTCACATCTTTAAATTATATCAATTCAAATGAATAAATAAACAAGCAGATCTATAAAATAACATTTGTGGTGCGCAATGAAATTGCTATTTGCTTTTTGCTAATTGCGAATTGGGTTTTGTCAATAATAAATTGCTTTTTGCTTTGTATTGTTAACGATTTCCACTACTAATATGAATGCTTGTGACGCCGAAAGATAAACTGAAGTCGAGCGTTGTGCAGAGTTCAATATGTCCGAAACGACGAAACGCACGAGATGTTTAAAAGAAACATAGGAAAGCATTTTGATAAGAGAACGGCTCTCAAATCTCGATAGTGATTAGATCAAGTAGACCTACATTGCTCGCCTGTGCATAGACATATCTAGAGAAAAAATGGGTGCTATCTGCTTGCAAGGCTCTGCCTGAACCTAGCCAAAATGACCTTTGTTGGACATAATTTTAGACCAAAAGGGTTGCAACCCCGCATCCTCTGCTTACTACCAGTTTATCTCTGTTTGTTTTTTTTCCATTAAACGGGCAGGCGGAGCCAATTGAACGATGGTCTGTACTGGATTTCTTTTCACTCGGATGAGTTCTAAAATATGGAAAGGAATTAAGCCATATTAGAGTATACAATAATATATATATATATATATATATATATATATATATATATATATATATATATATATATATATATATATATATATATATATATATATATATAAGTCATTACGAGATTTCAAGACCATGCCTATTTTCCACTCCCAAGGGTTGGACTCGGGTTCAAAATTACACATGCACTAAATCATATAGGGAATACTTCTAGCTCATAATCAAATCTCAGAGGAGAAGCGATAATGAGCAAATTGTTTACAGATGGACGGACGGACGACGAGTGGTATCGCATAAACTTTGCTGATCTCTGGTCGAGCTAATAAAACTGAAACTTAAGGATAAATATTATCTATTTACATTGAATTATGCAGACGAACACAAACACAATATCAAATAAAATACAACAATTTTTATTCTGTAAGTCAGAACCTTACACTAAACCAAATCAACTGTACTCTAAGAGATTTGTGACCTTATCATTTACTGTTGTATATCATAAAAATGGACTCTACGTCTACAATGAGGCGACAGACACGTTACAAAAAGGGTGTGGGGTAAGGACTCGCCCTCTCCCCTCTCTTACGTCTTTTCTCCAGCCCCTTTTCTCCACCCCTAATGAATGGCGTGCGCTTCACCCGCAATTTTCCATCCGGAGAATACTCGACGGTTCAAGCTTAACAGTGCGACAGCCCGATAGTCCGACGGTCCATTAGTCCGACAGTCCGACAGCTCGATAGTCCGACGGTCCATTAGTCCGATAGTCCGACAGCTCGATAGTCCGACAGCGATAGAAGGCATTGCACTAAAATATGTAAAAATTTGCCTTTTGACAATCCTAGCTTAATGGGCCAACCCAAGAGACAAATACCCCAATCGTGTGATTAAGAGGGGAACGGGGTTAGCGCCCCCCCCCCTCCAATTTTGTCAAAAAAGGGTACCAAGATAGGTACTTATTGGCCAGTTTTGGGCTCTGACTCCCTCCCCTTCCATGACTAAATTTTATCTGTCTTTAACGTTATTGGTCAGATAATATATATGTTCAAAAGTAAAGTGATTAAAATCTGTTATCGGTTTAATTGCTCCACATCCGACTGTCAGTCCTTCCTTCCAGTTTTCCCACACTTTTCTTCAACACAATTTTTTTTTTGATTTTTTTTAAATGAAAATGAATGCTACACCCGTCAGGCGAATAATGGCCTTCATGTAGTCACTGAAAAAACAGGCGCGGTTCCAGAAATTTTGTCAAGGTAGAATTTAAGGGCCCGCTTTAACCGATCTCGAGATTTTAACAAGGGAAAAAGAAAAAGAAGGAGAAAAGTGTGAAATTAATTACTAAGTAATGTATGTTTATTTTGTATGTTTCTACCGGTGTCAACCGGGGCAAAGCGTTTCACAAACAAATCTTGTAATAAAATAAAACGGATCATCAAAATCGCTTCAGCAGTTACAAAGCAGGTGTTAAAAATGTGTAAACCAACAGAGGTCAAATTGTCATGTGACCCATTGAATAGATTGCATACTATTTTCAAGTTTTTCAATGGTTTGTCGCATGGAAATGCATTGGGAGTGTAAATACTTTTTAGATGTTGGACATAATTTAAAGGTGAACTGAGAAAGTTGCAAAAGACTGCATTGCAAAACAAGTTGTTGATTTGATTTCTGTAGGGGTGGGTAGAGGGACACTCCGAAAACTGTTTCTGTGATGCTTAGCCTGGAAAATGTTTTTGCACTCCGAAACTTTTTGCACGGTTCAGGTACGTTAAGCTTCGTAATTAGTCCAACCATTGGGTTGTCGGACTATCGGGCTGTCGGACTATCAGGCCGTCTGACTGTCGGACTATAAGGCCGTAGAATAATCGAGCTGTCGGACTATAAGACGGTCACCGTCGAGTAGACGTACGATTATCGTATAATAATAGTATGTTGCGTCTCTCTCTATTTCCCTACATCATCACCACCCCTTTTGCTGTTTAAAGGTGGGGGGCGAACGTCCCCTCCAGCACCCTCTCTCTCTGAATCCGTCACTGGAGAAATATTTGCAAATGATAGTTTTACTTACTGCGGAATTATATAATTACCAAGTAAAGAAATAATAGCAAAAAAAGCATTTTTCAATTTGCAAAAAACAAAAAGCAAAAAGCAGTCAGCAAAATAGCAATTAGCAATTGGCAAAAAGCAATTAGTAAAACAGTTATTTGCGATTTCAGCGCACATTAACTTCACCCATAAGACTTTTGATCTACGAAAGCGGGGTAGGGTCTATCCGTCGCATGTAAGAACTCAGGCAAAATTACTACCCAAAATTAAAATTAACACCATAATTAAGCAATCGACAAAAAGCAATTGGCAAAAAGCAAAAAGCAATGACCAATTTCATTGCGCATGGGCTTTCCATAGGCTTTCCATAGCATAGTGTAATACGGATAAATTCGGCCATTTTCTGTATTGTTTGGTTGGGTCATTAACTTTAGATAAATGTCGGTTGATATAACGGTGTCATGTTGGCGTCACAATCTTTTCATAAATAATTTATTACCACCGTAAAAACAATATGTCATGTTCTAATGTTTGTGTTCACCACCCCAGAGTAAATTCAAAAAATAGAACATGACAAATATGTGAACAGAAACTGTGGTACCCAACGTGCGGCCGGTGTTATATAGTAGTTTTTTCCCCATAGTAGTTTTTCCCCCGGAAAAATGGCTATATAGTAGTTTTCCCCCGATGGCGGTTTGGAAATTATACACCTTCGTTCTTGTACAATCAGATCAAATTTGAAATACAAATCTACTATAGTAATAGCTTGTGGATCAAACGGATGATGTTATAGTTAGGAGGTTTCTATATACTATTAAGTGGTTTTGTGAGTGTGTGAGCGTGTGTGTGTGTGTGTTTTGTCTTTTGTTTTTGGGGGTTTTTTTCTTTTTTTTAAATGTGTACATGTCTTTCTTTTTATAGATTTACCATAGTATGGTATTTTCTGCTATTATTTCATTGTAAAAATTGTCTTTTATTTACGTATAGATGTCATTCATGACGTCACACTATGACTCGAGATTTGGTCCAAGGTAACTTTCCGTAATACATCATAAGTAAATAAGGAATTTATTAATGAAAATGTTCCAATGATGAATATACGAATTGAACGGTTCAGTTCTTAAATAAATTAAGACTGATGTATTGTATATATCACAATATTACTCTTCATTTAAAGAGTACATGATGAACATGAGATTAACAGAAGGGAATCCCACCCAGATGTCCACGATTTGCATTCTACGACGAGGCCTGTATAGTCGCAGATGTTGTAAATTATAAACACAAGAATGATATTTCCTTGTCCCTTACGCAAAGTATGGAAAGTCTCATCACAAAGAATCTTTATGCGAAGTTTCAAAGCTCTACATACTTTCGTGTAATTTAAGATATAGTTATAGGTTTTTGAAAAGTAGCTGGTCACACTCCAATGTCAAGGTCATTAGGTCAATAGTCATGGTCCCAAATGAGAGATCTTATCACAAGGAATCTATATGTGAAGTTCCAAACCGGCTTTTGGTACAAAAGATACAGCCAAAGTTTAAGTTTTAAAAACTAGGTTGAGCTCCAAGATCAATATCACTAGTTCAAAATCATGGTCCCAAATGAAAGGTCTCATCACAAGGAATCTATATATGGAGTTTCAAAGCCTTGCACCTTTTAATACAAACGATGTAGTCAATGTTTTCGCCACAGGGTAAGAGTCACAGACAGATAAAAAACTAGATGCCCGAATTTCATTCCGGAGGCATGAAAACGAAATTGTTTTTCTTTTTTCCGCTTGTGTAAATAGAGATTTCTCGGATTAAATAAAGATATCTGGAATGAAATTCTAGTAGATATATCTTCATTCTAAATATCTGCATCTGTATTTGGAAAAGAGATAAAAACTGAAAACATTTCTATTCAAGAAAATAAGATATCTGTAAATTCAATGGATATATCTCCCTATCAAAAGTTGAGATATCTCAATTTTAAATAGAAATCCATTTATTGTTAACAAGGTAACAAATTGGATTTACTTATGAGTGAAAAGAAAATCCGGAATTTCACATTGGGGGGAAAATTTACTATATAGTAGTTTTTCTCCGGGGGGAAAATGGCTATAAGAGGGGCGGGGGGGGGGGGGTTTATATACCCAATTTGCCCTCCCTCGGGAGGGAAACTACTATATAGCCACATTTCCGGGGGGACAATTGCTTTATAGCCATTTTTCGGGGGGGGGGGTGGCTAGGGGGAAAAACTACTATATAACACCGGCTTAATCCCAAGATCAGCCGAATATACTCCAACGTAACTATTTTGAGACATTACTTTTAGTCATCAAATGAACACATTTTAATTTTTTAATTCCAAGCCCTCTTCCACATACACAATGGAAAACTACATACACCTACAGTTTATGACCCAAAAAGGAGGAGTGGAAATGACAAATCTAACGACCAGACAAGATTATAATGCCATGCACCATGCAGACGCCGCCACCATACCAGTGACATAATATTGGTGTGGCAACAACAAAAATAATCCAATTTAACTCATTGTTATTGAATATCAAATGTGAATTTAGATGGATGTAAATGTTTTTATTCATCGATATGTTTTAACCTTCCATGTATATCATCTATGACTAAAATAAGATGCTGCTTTTTGGTATGTGTCCCTTTTAAAAATTGTTGTATTAGCTACGATCAGTATTTCTAAATTGCCCTTATAAAGCCTTTACACACGTATGAAGAAGAATTTTATCTATTTCTGTATAGCCAATGTTGCTCGTTATGCATAATCGGGGACAACATCAAATCGCGATTCTGATTGTAAATTTACTGTGAATAATTCTGAATTATTGGGTTCAAACAGGGACTTACGTATCTAGATATATAAACATCGAAATCAAATAACAATTATAAGAAACTTGTCTATTCTATCAAACATGAATTAAACTATAGGAAATGACTTTAATAATCTTTTGTCTACAGATGTAGAGACAAAAACCATGCACAAACAATATATAATCTGACTCACGATTAATGCAGTTTGTGACATCAGGTGCCAAGGTCATAAAAATTACCCTACTCAAACCCGGACTCAGAGATCGTGCTCAGCGGAGATCCCTATTTGAGATCGACCTCAGAGGAGAATATAAAAGTGTCTGATACTAACTGAGAACGTGCTCCAGTGAGTTCTTGCTCCAGTGAGTTCGTGCTCCAATGAGTTCATAACGACAGATCGTTCTCAACTTAAGATAATGCATGATATTTGTATTGATCAATGCTGTTTCAAGCATACAATTAAGGAATGAACCTAATTTTTTTTCCGTTGGATAGAGGTATACCATGACAAAAAGAGGGACGAAAAACTGCATCATTGTGCGTAGCGCATAATGCGTAAGTTTACCATCATTGTTTTTCGTGGTGTACCTCCATCAAACGAAAAACAAATTAGTTTCTTTCCTTTTAAGCCTATCATTTGAACTATTCACTTAAAAACACTTAGTAAAACGAAAATATTGTTGGTACTTAAAGTACCAACAATCGACAAACAACAAAGTATCAAAGTAATCTTTTCAAGCACTGTTAAATGAAGGTCATTTGTGTTCCAAGTTCTATGTCTACCTTTCTTTTGCAGTGGCGTAGCTATGCGTGCGCACTGAAGCACGTTCTTCCACATCATTTTTGCGGATTTTGTTCGTTTGGGTTTTTTTATCACAGTTTTAAGCTTGTCTTTCTGCATTAAAATATTCAGATCATTATAATTCAGGAAATGTGGCTTAAAAGTAATTTCACTATCTATAGATGTATTGTATAATTTTGGTTTTCATACAATTAAACTGATATTCATAACGTATCATAATTAACTTTTTTTTCGCTGTGAAGGACTATATTCGTTGGTCTTGATTTAAGTTGATAAAACGGGTAAATAAAAAAAATTAGATCGTTTTGCTTTGATTCTGGACAAGAACAACATGTGATAAACTCAAAATCTCTTCCAGATCCATGATTTGACGAAGAGAAGCCTTGTCGTGAACCAAACAGTAACACTCCAAACAGATCTTTAACTGAGGGTTCGAAACTACCCCAAGTTACCCAAGTTACCCCAATCCGTATGTAACAACGAAGATTTAAAGAATGACCCCTTCAAGCTTAATGCACTAACATCTACATGGAATACATAAAAAAGATTAGATTTTCCCTGTAGGTAAAGAAAATTTAAGTATGTGTTACTGTAGTGTCCGAGTGCATTTTTGTTTTAACGTTGCACGCGCCGTTTCGAGGTGAAAATAAACTTCAGTCGAAAGAAAAAGAGGAATCTGTATTTTTCTGGGTAGGTAGAAGTTATGAGCTCTCTGTTAATAACAAAACTTTTGAGCAGTCTTATTTCAATGCCGAAAGAGAATTTGAATTTCATAATTATCATCTTTTGATTCATACTTTCAAAGTCGAGACGTAATCACTTTGTCCGGCGTCTGTCTGTCAGTCTGCCCATCCGATAGCCACACTTTCACATAAATGGCTTTTACTTACTTTATTCACAACACACCTCTATTAAAATTGCAGTGATGATCAATCATGCTAAACCCCAAAAACAATGTGAGGGTCTTAGTGACCTTTAAGATCAAGGTCATACTAAGGGTCAAACATTCAGCAAGCAACAAACCTGTTCATGGACAGTCTAGTCTTAATTGCATGTATATGGGATGAACCAGTGGACGTTACTATATGGACAGGAGACGCTCACTGCCCCGGACACCTGGTCTCGACTCTAGATTGCTAGATGTCTATACAACAAATATGCAAGCAACAAAATTAACGATAAATCTTTGAATGGTTCAAATCTTTCTAAAGCAAATGAACAATAGCTGTTAGATAAACCAAATACTAGAAATTTGTTCACAACTTGCCCTGTATTCGATTAGTATTTTGCTCACAATGGAGTACACTTGGGAACATTTACATGGAATGACGCTCGGTATACATTGATGAATACAGTAATATGTATATGTATCTATATTATGTTGTGCTGTTTGTATGATTAAATGATATGTTTAATCTCCACAGAAGATTTTTTAATCTTTCATGGGAGTGGTACTCGTACATTTTGTAATATGGAGGAGATATACCAGGCGCAAAGAGTAGCGATGTATCGAAATTACTTAATTTATGCATATTCAATCAATTTAAACTGCATATATACACTTTTGGTATGACCGATATAACTCCTCAAAAATGTATTTCTTGAATTTGCTAAAATCCGTTTTCCTTAGGGGAGCGCCGTCCCCACCACCCCCGGGCCCCAACCAGGGTTTCGACCTGGACCCATCGGGAAACTAAGCGATTCCCAGGCCCTTGCTTCATGTGCTTCTGTTACACTAAAATTTAAAACAAATATGTTTAAACATGTTATAATAGTGTTTAAACATATTAAAAGTTTTATATATTTGTGTATTACTTCCACATCATTTAAAGCCTAGCTACGCCCCTGTTTTGACCTGTAATCTATGTATGTTATGCTTCATTAGTATTTGACTTTTATCTCTAGAAATATCGATCTTATGTCATAATCTTGCTTTTGTAATAGTATTTAGCTATTATAAGTGCCAAACCTAAAATGTCTTACAATATTACAATTTTTGTGATATCTTTGTTATGGTATATAGTGTCAACCCAAATTGTCTTACAATTATTACAATTTTAGGGATATTCGTCTTTACTATACATATAGTGCCAAATCCAATTTGTCTTATAATAATACAATTTTAGTGGTATATACAATATAGCATACATATAGTGCCAACAATATTTTTGTTTTAATAAGTGCTTTTATGGAATTAGTTCAAACTTCTTTCATTTAGGTGTTCATATAGTTACCATTGACGAGTATATAACCTATAGCTTTACTCTTGGATTTTAGACTATGCTGTAAATGTTTAGATTTATCTATTATAATAGCATTGTATTAACCTATTTATTGATTGATTACTGTAAATATGTTAATGTCGGTCTTAAAAGCTCAACAGAGCTAATGTTTGAGTTAATCCTGACACGCCGACTATAAATAAAGCTTACTTGATCTGATTTGATACATGTTATGTGCAGCCAAGGAGTTATAAGTTTTTAAAAGTGCAACAAAGCGAACAAAGTTTGACTCTTGTAAATAATCCTTGTTGACTGATGTAAAAATGATCTTTAATAAGTTATTCATAAACATGCTATCGTATTTAAAAACCAGTTTTGAAAGTATACAAGAAGGTTATATACAAAAATCATTTATCTTCACACAATTTTGCAGCTGAAACAGGCCGTTGTTAGATATTCATTTAGCAAGGCGGTCATTCCATTAAGATGAATTTCATTTTTATTATATCCCATTTATCTAGCTTTAACACAGAGAGGTTTTGAAAAAATTCTACAACACCTCGATCCTTAAATAAATTCATTACAAAAATTAAAAAGTATCAAGGAACTCTGTGGTTTATAAGAATACTCACAAATGCATCTACAGTTCTACAGGGGGTTTTTTTTTTATCAAGATACGAAATAAACACAATATAATTAATCAAAGGATTGACGGTCCTGTGAAACAATCATTTGTACACAGGAAAGAATTCGTGTAATTACAAATTTGTTCTCAGAACTAGTATAAATATTTGGATTAATCACACGAATTTAAAATTAGTTTAACTATTTAGCTTTATGAATCAAGGGTTTAAATGAAACGGAAAATGATTGAGGGTGGTTATACTATTATTGAATGGCAGAGCTGGTTGTCAATAAATGTTCAGCTGAGCACCAGACGTATCCGAAGGTAAGGAAATTATTATTATTTAAGAATATATATTATATTTGCTTGATTCTCTTCACGTACGACCTTTGGTCAAGTTAATGGAATTCGTACTATTGTTTGACAGAAGTTTCTATGACCATTTTGTAATAACAGCAATTTATTTTGTGAAACTGAGTTAGCTGTATTTATACATTTAGTTGATCGCATAAAAGAAGATATTTTTTTCAATTTCATATTGAAGTTTGCTGTACTTTCTATAGAATATCAAGAATAAATAAATAAATTTCCCATTCTAATCATAGATTTTTAAAAATCAGCCCGGGAATCCCTGCTTCTTAAAATAGATCTTGATGTCACCGGATTCTTAAAATAGATCTTAACTTCACGTGAGTTACGTTACGTGATTTGAATGCTGGCCTCGAATTGGTCGAAAGTTTATTGCCTGGGAAATTTAAAACCGACACAAACTGATTTACCCCACCACTTACACGCGTCCGTTTCAAATTTTACATAGTTTATTTTTCTAAACTGTTTGGCATATCATTTCCGGCATGGTATAAATAGGATACAACCGTAACAATCAAATTTTGCTAAAGAACGTGGAAGAGGACATTTCTTTGTAAAATACGAAAGTAACCGGTGTCAAGTGACTATGACACCAACAACAATGTAACACATCGGACATTCCCGCACCCCTGAAATTCAGAAGAGAGACCAGTAAAGTATTATTTTTAAAACGTTATCCAATCATAAACAATTAAAATCACAAATGTACAAATCTTATTTACATATTTGTGAAGAATTTATTTGAGGTATTTTAATTAAGATTGTACCCCTTTTTATATCATACCGGATATAATATAGAATGTTCTAAATTTCACTAATATCAAATTACTGATGCATATCCCGAATGTGACTTAGATAAAAAAAAAATGATATTTCGATATGTCTATCTTGCGTGTAATTACTATAACGATAATACATAACAAGGGTAAAGGTCTACCCGATTCTGTTGGTGTATCAATAGCCCGACTTTTACATGAAACTCCTCCCTAACGCGTCGATAACTTTTTTCATGTGATGTTTTTCTGATTTATATTATCATACTAAACACCGATCGGGTCATGGTTTTTCGATCTATATTTTCATTAAATGGATTAAGGGACGTAAATATGTACGTCCAGGACGGGTTCAGTAATGATTTCAAGTACAGAGAAAATATAATGTTAAGTCCATTAAATCAAATAAAAGGGGTCATTATTGTATATATATATATATATATATATATATATATATTTGCAGGTTCTTAAATTATTAATCGCCTTCGACATCGACAGTATGGCGCCGAGATCATCTTTAAGACCATAGGTCTTGTACTGGGTCCCTCTACAAACCAATGCAGACTTTTACTTGAGCGTTCCACGCTGACTAACAGGGCGGTAGGGGCTCTATGACGGGCCTTGTCCAAACCTTTTCAGAGGAGACAAGGCCCTGATTGTGTCCTTTGATTGGGCTGCTTTTGCGGTGAGTGGGAGGGTCGGCGCCCGTAAACTGGTAAACTATACCAATTGAATGACGTTTGTTACTTCAATTGACCGTCCTAAATCGGTATCGTTACCGCAGCACAATCGAATATTTTTGTAATGTCGTTTTTCAATGTATATTCTACTATCATCCTGTTTTGTATGCATTTCCTTGGTGAGTTTTGTCATACAGGTTTGTCAGTTTTCTTCAGTTTTCTCTTTTAGATCCCTTTATCGACCATAGAACTTCCTCATTGATAATTTCAAACGTTCCTCAATATATCCTCGTGAGATTAGCTTCGTGGCAAGAAGCCTCGCTCTCAGGACGAAATTTTCATATTTAGAGCATGCCCTGGCATAGCGTATAATTTGTGAACGCCATATGCGGGAGAGGAAGGTATGTTGCTACTCAGAAAAGGGAAGTTGGTAATAATGAAATTGAAATGGTCACGTTTGTCATGGAGAGAGGTTACTAATGAACCATCGTCACTAAGTGATAGGAGTACATCGCGGTATGAAGCAGAAGATGCGCTCTCAGTGTTGTTAATCGACAAAACGTCATCGATGTATCTGTATGTAAAGTTGAACCGAGATGCTAATTGTTTATTGCCTTTGGAGAGTAGAGACTGTAGGAATTCTGCTTCGTAAGAGTACAAACATATGTCGGCCGGAAGAGGAATTAGTACCCATCGGAATGCCAACAACATGTTGTAACACTTTCCCATCAAATATCACAAAAATCAGATTGTTCCTTATAAATTATGTGTCGTGTAGGCCTAAAACGAGATACATATACCTGCGAATTTCTTGTTCACTTTTCGGTTATTTTGGTTTCAACACCGCTCCTCAAATATTTATATATTATGAGAATTTCAAACATTCTGCCACGAGCATCACTGAAGAGACACTAGTTGTCGAAATGCGCATCTGGTGCACAAAATTAAAAGGTATATATGTTCTATATTTATTATAACCACTAGGTCAGTGTCACTGGTGGACTAATAGTTCCCGAGGGCATCATAAGTGCTTTTGTACTGACATGAAACATATACTTCAAATTTTCAGTCATCAAATTAAGTAAATCACTCTAAAACTAAAGAGTATATCCCTCATGCTTGCACTGTCCTTAGATAAATTCTTTGGTTCACTTTTCGGTTATTTTAGTTTCAACAGTGCTCTTCAAATATTTATATATTATGAGAATTCTAATCATTCGACTACAAAACTCACTGAAAAGAGGTAAGTTGTCGAAATGCGCATCTGGTGCACAAAATCAAAGGGTATATATGTTCTATATTTATTGTTTAAGAAGGCGTTTGAATATTTGATGTTATTCTGTTCTTAAGGTTTTGATGAGGAATGGTTGCATAAAGAGTGGAAAAGTCAAAAGATTTCATGCTAATGACAATATTGAAAATAGGAGATTTTAAGTGCTCTAGAAGTTCTTTGGAATTCTTTAGGATCCACATCCGATTGATTCCGCTTCACGAGTAAGCAGCAGAGCAGTATTTCTGAAAACCATGTTTGATATCTGTTAGAATTTTGTTGGGTAATATGGAAAGAGGCTTGGTGGAAAACGTGGAAGATCCAGCTATGAATCGATGCTTATATGGAGTTTTATGCGTCTTTGGAATCCAAAACAGGTATGGTAGCTCGAGATCAGATTCATTTGTAGTAATACCAAATGAACTGAGAACTGACTTGTGATTATCCAATACCTCTGACGGAGACAAATTTGTAACTGTGTAAGTTAGATTACCAGGTGCTAAATGAAGACCTTACATGCCTTACATAGGAAAGTGTAATTGTTAGCTGCCTTGTCAGCAGGAACAATAATGAAATTTTCGTGAAGTCGAGAAAGTTCTCTAAAGACACCGGAGTTTCAAACTATAGAATAATATTTGTTCTTGAAGAAATGACAATGTCTTCGAATTCTTTACTTTAGCAGGCTTCTGATGGACTTCAGCCATTTAGAAAGAATGTCTAATTCAACCTTTTCTCTCTTAGCCCAACGTCTGGCATGAGTTCATAATAATATCAAACTTTTGACGCTATGTAAATGACTGTAGCTCTCTATATTTTTAATCCAGGTTAATGTTTTTGTCTATGGACGACAACAACAACGACGTCGACGACGATGACGCCTGGGGTATGACAATACCTCTCCGGATATTCATCCCAGCGAGCTAAAAATATGAAATATTGTTTACAATTAATCATAAACAATAGAATTACATATTTTAACATCGTTCTTTCACTTTTCATTTTTGAAGAAAACTCCAATAAACAAACCATGGCCTTATAAAATATAAAAATTATCCCTTATGGAGCCCAAACTTACATTTTTCTTATATTTATTCAACATGCGTTTGTTTTCTTTTACGTCGACCACTTTGATCATCGAAATAAAAATCAGCAATAAGAGACTATCTTATCCAATGACTTCAAAGGAATTGCCTTATCTGATGACAATGAATCTTGTGCCGTTTTCATAATGCAAAGACTTATGCAATGAATACAAAAACCTTTCCACGTAGCCTGCAGAAAAGAATTATGTACTAAGAAATGCTTATTGTCTTCTGCTCGACGGTTTTTACAGTTTCCCATTGCTCTTTTGCGATGCACATGGTATCTTTATCGTTTTATCGTTATAGAAACTGCTTAGTCTCGGTCATTTATTTTTAGTTGGTTGTAGTTATTTGATAAAGCACGACATATATTAACACAGAAAACGACAGACAGAATATCATTAATTCGGTGAGAAGTGAAATACCTCTTTGTCATTAAAGCACAATGCGGACAAACATGCGTATGTACGTGTAGCCGTGATGTAATAATGATGTAATAATACATTTATATATAATTATGTTCAAGATAACATGTTTTGTATATTCTAATAAATATATCTCAATAAATGGTGATTTTTAACCTAAAGATAAGCGGAATGCTAACAGTCAATTAGTATTTATAAGACCAAACAAGAAATATTAACTCGATATGCTGTGGCTTTAGTTTGTTACCCTTAACCAGTATGAAAGATTCGTCATCATAGTCTACTTGCATTCACAGGATATCGGTGACTGGAACTCGCGTAATTTTGAGGAGGCATGATCCTACATTTGGTTACCGGTAGCGAATTTTAATAGAATTTTCGTGAGTATATACCCAGTTTCAGTTTAAAACTTGATCCTACATTTTATGACCTTTTTGTTGAAGTTAAGGATTCGGTACAACGATCTTGCTATACATTAAAAATGTACTTTATACACCATATCATGTATATTTTGTATTTATAAGAACAAACAAAAAAATTAAATTGAAGTGAAAGTTTTCTTTTTCTTCCTTAATGGAACTGTCATCATTCATTTGTGTAATAACAAACTCCAACTCGGTTAAATACAGGAGGCTTCTTCTAATAAAGATTTAAAAATTAAGATTATGTAAATGGCGTCTACTGGGGCTCCAGCTGTGTCTAATCTAACGTCTCTTACAGACGGGCAGAGCACGGTATGTTGATGTCGCTTTACATATTTTTGATAGCAACATATTATTCTATAAACTTTTCATGTGTAATAGAATTTTTATTACCTCTCTTTTTGAAAAACCAGTTGATATTTGTTCTCTATATGGAGGATTATTTATCAATTTTTAAATGTGTGTCCTTGGATTGTGCTGCTTTTGCGGTGAAGGGGAAGGTGAACGCCCGTTAATTCCATCAATTGAATGACGTTTGTTACTTCAATTAACCGTCCTGAGTCGGTATCAATGAAGTTTAAAGTTATATTCTATCTAGGTAAACGTTATGAAAAATCCTTAAAAACTTCATAAGAACTGTCATAAAATGGACTCCTGGTATCTACATACGTGTAATAAATTTAAAGCAAAAAAATTCTTTATGACAGTTCTGATAAATCCATGAATCCATTAATCATGAAAAATGGCAACAGATAGATCACTGACCTAACATGGCTGACCACAAAGAAAATTGTGATCAAATAAATTCAATAATAAGGAAAGTCTTTGAAATCTGACCAGTCACGTCATTAATAAATATGAAGAACATATAAATTTATGAATGAAAATAACAAAGGTAACATAATGAATATTTGAAGTAAACAACGAAGAAGTACCGAATATCTCGTAGTCCATGGAATAAAGGACAATATCGTATTCAGACAAATACGAACCCCAATTAAACTGAGGTGAGACCAAGTGCCCAGGAGGAGTAACCGTCCCCTGTTTGCATAAACACCCGTTGGAAAGTTCTGCAACAATTTTTAAAGTCAAGGAAATAAATACATAAATATATATATAATATAAATGAGCTGAACTGAAACTCCAGCGTCGGAAATGCACGTCAACAAATATCTAAGTATATTTGTATTATGTCAAATCAATTTTAATGAAAAAGTTAAGACGGTTAGTTTGTATTGTCAGATCCCAAACTGTTAAAATTCTTAAAAGTGGGATCTCAAATTGCATCAAATCTCTATATCGACCATAGAACTTCCTCAGTAATAATTTCAAACATTCCTCAATATATCCCTGTGAGAGTAGTTTTGTGGCAAGAAGCCTTGCTCTTTACGACTCTATTACGTTTTCTTCTTGCAAAGGTAATTAGCGTCTTCTTCATTTCACCATACAGCTATTACCACATACACTCAGAACAACATTCATAGTCAGGCAGCCATTTCCACAACTAATTATTGATATATTACAAAATCAACTATAATGAGATGTAATGTTATGGATTACAAAAAAATATTTAAAAAACCCAAAACTTCGATTTCATATACATGTATAAGGTAACATCCTATCGAAAGGCATATAAAGACTTTGTCTAATACAATAGATGAACATGGTATTAAGACTATCATTTTTCAGTCGCTATACTTAAGATAGCTGTGGACAATACTGCGTAGTCAGTATTATGAAAATAATCTACACGTAAGATTTATCAATATTCTACAAGAATTTTCCAGTCAGAATCTGCTGATACGGTTGCACACATCTCGAAATCTTTACTCCACACAGGTGATCGTATTTGTCTTCATGGTCTTCCTAGTGGTAAATCTTCCACTTATTTCGTAAATCAAACGTTCCATATTTTCTGTGGAACCCTTGTTCTCTGCTGCTGTAACTGAATGCTTTTGTTTCAGCACTGTCTTCAGAATTCTAATCCCGAGAAGTCTACTCGTATAAATGTGAAGAGCTCAGCGAGACAGTGAAATCTTGACTCTCCATTCTTGCTAATGCGCTGGACTATTGCCCTGTACATGATAACAAATTCATTATCGTCTTCTTCTTCTCTGTATTCTAATATAGCTATAATATAAAGATAGACCATCCATTGTCATCTACGTCTGTAGGAAAGACTGTTGAATATTTCTCGGAAAAAAACATTAATCACTTTCTAGACGTTGAAATCGGTTTTGTTTCACTGTCGGCTGTATTGATGGTACAATATTGTTTGTCTTTTATGGACTCTACTCTCTTTTAGTGTTACACTGGATTCATAAGATAAGAGTAGGTTACGATGCCCTGACTCGTCCTGTTTCATCTATTTTCCTACCTTTATAGACAGTAATATCTGGAATCGGTGTGGAGGCTATTGAAAAGATATTCTTCTCCTACGTATTAGTCGACCTATGCGCCATCGAACTTGACCAATACTTATCACTATCATCCAACGATGACGAGTTTACTTTGCTAACATAATTTGTTTTACCCTTCTCTTAAGCTTCTTTAGTATACAGTTGTATGCGTAACTCACACTAGATCAAAGATTATCAATATACTTTGTGAAGCTTTGACTTTGTTCTGACTGGAAGTATATGCCGATACCATGGGAAGTGTGGTTTCTCTCCCGAACATGAGTCAACTGTTGTGAAAGTATTATGCAATTATACGCATGTACCAGTGGACTTTTATAGCTCTTCTTTTTTCTGATGATCTTATGTATTTAGCATCTTTTATTCTGTTAAAATGTTCACATGTATCCATTTCTCATCAAAAACTGAAGAACAGAATAACATCTATTATTGAAAACGCATTCTTTAACAAAAAAGGAACTCATAAGTATAAGTATCTCGTTTTAGGCCACAACGACACATATTTTGTAAAGGAACACTCTGATTCCAGCAGCAAGTATACAGAACAAGAGATCATCCAAATGTTAGAATTTCTTATAGATAATATTTTTGTGATATTTGGTGGGAAAGTGATCCAACAGATTGTTGGCATTCCGATAGGTACTAATTGTGTGCCTCTTCTGGCTGACATATTTCTGTACTCTTACGAAGCAGAATTCATACAGTCAGTCTCTGCTCTCTAAAGGCAATACACAATTAGCATCTCGGTTCAACTTTACGTACAGATACATCGATGACATTTTGTCGATTAACAACACTTTAAGGATCACATCAACATCATATATCCAAAGAAACTCGAAATAAAAGATGCAACTGAGAGCGCATCTTCTATTCTATACTTCGATATACTCCTATCAATTAGTGACGATGGTTCATTAATAACCCCACTCAATAACAAACGTGACTATTTCAATTTCATTATTACCAACTTCCCTTTTCTGAGTAGCAACTAGCCTTCCTCTCTTCATTTCGGAACTTATATACTATGCTAGGGCATGCTCTGAATACGAAAATTTCATCCTGAGAGCGAGACATCTTGCCATGAATCTACCCTCGCAAAGATATTTTGAGAACATTTGAAATTGTCACTGAGGAAGTTCTATGGTCGATATAGGGATCTTGTGCAATTTCAGATATCTCTTTCAAAAATGTTAACCGATTGTATTTGATAAACAGAGTGATTCGTGCGTCACAAACACATCTTGGTTTTTTGGGGGGTTTTTTGTTTTTTGTTTTTTTTTGGGGGGGGGGGGGTGTTTTATGTCGTCGACATATTTGCAAATCATTCGGATATATCTCTGGCGAAATGTTGTTTGATCAAGGCGAACTAATATGGTCCTTTGGTACTTTTTTGAGGTGTGTTTTGTTTTGGGTTTTGGGTGTTTTTTTAAGGGGGGTGTATTCAAAATTTATTTTTCATTATTTTTTTTTTTTTTTTGGTCTCTTGATTTTCGCGAAAGCGTGGGGACGTTAAATCCATTCGTCTGTCCGTCCGTCGGTTTGTCCGTCTGTCAGTATTAGTGTATCACTTGTGCCATAAGATTTTGAACCCCAAAAGCATGAAAACAACCAAAGGAAAACCATTTTAGGGATTGAAACTTCTTTTTCTCAATACCAAATCTTTTCTATTCTAATATAAATGTGATCTAAAATATGAAATGGCATCTTGACGTAATGATAATGAAATTATCCCAATGATTCTGCTCAATAATCATACATGTATATCTTATTTTCACTTTTTGATGTGCATTTGATATAGTCTACACCATTAAGAATGATGAAAAGGGAACTTTGTTTTGTATGCATGGTTGTTTCAGTATTTTTTCCATGACCGGCTGATAGGTATTTCAATTTTAAATGGACTTCAAACCCAGACTAATTATAAATTACGGTTTGAGTTTTCCGATTTGACGAGAACCCGGAATCAATAGGGGGAAAATGAACCCAGATCGGTTTATCCGCCTAGGGAGGAAAGTCTATGCTAATAAGCAGAAGGGGAAAACCGTACGGATAGAATATCTCCTTTAGAGGGGGGAGATCTATACTGGGTCGGTTTATCCGGGGGGGGGGTCTATGCGGGGGATAGTCTATGCTACAACACCGGAACCTCTCGATCACGAGCCGAGCACCTTATCCGCTAGGCCACATCGGCTCGGCTAGGACAAAAAAGTATCTGTTTGCGGACAGGGACTCCAAAAGTTCGTCAATACGTAGCCATATGTTTCATTGTAAAATGTACATTCGGAGGATGAGTGAAGAATATTTGAACGAATCCGATAGTCATAAATATCAGAGTGTATTTTCCTATAGTAATTTGATGCACCATATGCGCATTTCGACAATTCATGTCTCTTCATTGATACTCCAGGACTAAACTGTGGAAATCGAAAGTAGAAATAGTTAAGAACAAATATTATGCATTATTAAACTAAACTAACAATTAGACAGAAAGAATCCATCTCAGAGCGGAACTATGCACGAGGGAGCTATTTCTTAGTTTTAAATTAATTCACAAAATTTTTTCAGAGTGAATTTGATTTATATATTTCGGGTCAGTACAGAGGTACTACAACCTGGACTGAGGATACCCTCGGAGACTACCCGGCAGTACAGAGGTACTACAACCTGGACTGAGGACACCCTCGGAGACTACCAGTACAGAGGTACTACAACCTAGACTGAGGACACCCTCGGAGACTACCCGGCAGTACAGAGGTACTACAACCTGGACTGAGTACACCCTCGGAGACTACCAGTACAGAGGTACTACAGCATAGACTGAGGACACCCTCGGAGACTCCCAGTACAGAGGTACTACAACCTGGACTGAGGATACCCTCGGAGACTACCAGTACAGAGGTACTACAACCTGGACTGAGGACACCCTCGGAGACTACCAGCCGACCATCAGCGGTATCGGCCCAGTGGTAATAATATATGCATGCATAAGAACATATATACGTGGACCTATATTATTTTGGAGAACCATATGCGCATTTCGAAAACTTATGTTTCTGCAGTGATGCTTAAGGCAAAAACTGTGAAAATCGAAAGTATGAAAGTGACCTAAAAGTAAGAGTCAAAGAACCCATCTAAGGACTGAGCTATGCAAGAAGGAGCGACTACTAGTAGTGGCGTAGCTAGCGTAAAATTATGTGTATTAAAAAGTAAAAAGGCAGGGTTCTGAGGGCCACCTTTAAGCCCCAAGTGGGGTCCAGGGTGAGTCCGTGGTAAGTAGGGTTAGAATGAGGATGGTGAATTCCAAACTCCTCGAAACGTCAGCGATTTTAGCATTTTGGTATAAACTTATTCCATACAAACACTACTTACTAAGCGTAAAATTTTACAAGAACCATATACATTCAAATGCATGTAAAATTACATATGATAGACCTATATCCTGCAATTTTTTGTGTATTCATTTCTGTTTTCGCATATAGGGCGCTACGCCACTTCCTGGGTTTGAAAAAAGTAGTACCGTAATTGTAGATTCTCAGTTACACACATACACAGGGGCGTAGCTGCCTATACGCCAGCACGCCATGGCGTGCACATCACGGAAACAAAAAAAAAAAAAAAAATAAAAAAAATAAAAAATAAGATGTGACTCAAAGACATCCATATCATATGACAACTCGTGAGTGTCAAATCAATTTGTGATAACATTAATCTTCAACTTTCTCAAAATCAAAAAGACTTTAATGTTATTCAAGTTCAGCTTTTATTGTGTTCGATCGACATATATTCTTCAATATTAAACGTCATTTCTTATGACAAAATAGTTTCAATGTCATCAAGATATAATCCAGAAAGCACGACTTTGCATTGAATTTTACAAAATTTTCTCGGGGGAGACCCTCGATCCCATCCCCCTCTCAGAGGTGCGCGCGCCTCGTGAGAAGCTTTCTTTGCGTGCACATTGAATATTTCTAGTTACGCCCCTGATACAGACAGAAAGACAGCAAGACGGACAGACAGACAGGCAGACAGACGGATAGACAGACAGACAGACAGACAGACAGATAGATCGATCGATCGATCGATTGATAGATAGATAGATAGATAGATAGATTAACACATTTTTGGTGTATTTAAGTCATCTTTCTGCGAAGTCTTGTGTATTTCCTACTACTAGTTTTAATCAATAATATAAAATCATCATCATTATCATCAATTCATTGAAACCAAATAAACGTTATTTGCCAGTTTTGCAGTTTGTCGGTCATATTTACCACTAGCTATAAGTACTGTGTGTATCGTACTATCTCGCTAGGATCAACTGTGTCGCCGTGATCTAATTGATCCAAGTCTTGGTAATAAAATCTAAATTTGGAGAGTGTTTTCTATCCGTGCAATATTGTATAAGTTTGAATTAAATGCATTTTCAGTCACTGTTGCGTCATGTCTTTCCTGGTCTCCTACAATTATGTACTTAGGCTGTGCTGAACATTTTAGTCTCAACTTGAAGATTTCTGATGAATGAGACTACTTCTGAATAGGAGATGGATTCTTCACCACTTAATTTGGTACATTAATTTCATCATTTCCAAGCAAGATTTTGAATATATACTGTATATATATATAAACATTGAAGACAAAATATATTTATTCAATATATTATATACAAAACAGCCGTTCCCGTGCTCAGATAAGTCACATTGCAGAGGCATTATCTGTTTATGCTGAAAGTGAAAGTAAATCCGGTGTTTTCCCCCCATAGTAGTTTTCCCCCTTTACCAGTTTACGTAACGGTTTGGAAATTATACAAGTTTGCTCTTATTGTATTAATCAGATAACATAGGAGCAAATACAAATGTACTACTGTAATAACCTGTGCATCAAACTAATAGACCTTTTCTCCTTTAACGGCGGAGCTGTAACATTGGACGGCAAATTGCTTAACGTTCCCTCCAATTTTATTACGTCATAATGTATTTTGACGTCATTCTGATCGATTTGGAGGGAATGTTTATGATTTTGCCGTCAATGTTTCAGCTCCGCAGTTAAAGGAAAAGGGTCTATGGTGTTATGGCTAAGGGATTTCTATAATTATACTATGTAAAAGTGCTTTGAAGTAAATGTGTACAAGAATTTCTTTTTATATATTTACCTTACTGGCGAAGGACCAGTCCCCGGCTAAGATCAATTACCGGCTATTACCTTGTTAAGTGTATTCAAAACGTTGATTGACAAAATTTTTATATGTAATATTTATAGTATCTGATGTATTGCAGACAATCACGTGAAAAAATCATAATATTATTATTGTTATTTTGTTAGATTTTTCTTTGAAAGTGAAATCAAGGATGTGTGTGAAATTCTAGTAGATATATCTCTATTACAAATATGTGCATTTGTATTTTGAAAAGAGATTTAAACTGAAGACATTTCTATTTAAGAAAATGAGATATCTATAGACTATAAATTCAATGGAGATATCTCCCTATCAAAATTTCAGATATCTGTTTTTAATAGAAATCTCTCTTTTTATTGTTAATAAAGTAACAAGCTGGATTTACCTATATGTGAAAAGAAAATTTGGAATTTCACATTGGGGGGAAAATTCACTATATAGTAGTTTTTCCCCAGGGAAAATGACTATAAGAGGAGGTAAAAATGGGTATATAGCCAAATTTCCCTGAGGGGAAAGACTACTATATAGTCATTTTTTCAGGGGGAAAACTGCTATATAGCCATTTTTCTGTGGGGAAAAATGGCTAGGGGATAAAACTACTATATAACACCTGCTTTAAAAGTAAGATTAAGTAATGTAATTAAGGAGGGTTTTTTTTACAATTACAATGTATTTTGTTGTAATGGCGATGATTTTCATCACATTAATGTACATGAGCATGTTCTAAGACAATCCATTCTAACATTATTTTATGCTACTTTACCTGGTATGGCTCTTTGAGGATTGTTGCATTTCAATTACAGTCAAACATTGTTATCTCGAAGTCGGAGGGACTGTGGAAAATACTTCGAGATATCCGTAGTTCAAGATATCCAAATTTCGAGTTTAGGATCACAAATCTTGCAGTTGTTAATGTACGCCGATTCATTTAACATTTGTGATTATTATAGTAGATGTATGAGATATACATGTATTTATCAATAAATACGCATGAAGATGTGCATACTGTATTGTTCCTAAATAATTAATCTGAATCTCATCATACCTTTTATATATTTTTGAATATATAGAGAATATACTCCAAAACTGGAAACGTCATGTTTCCTTTTCAGTAAAAAACTGAAAACTTCATGTTTCCTTTTCAGTAAAAAACTGGAAACGTCATGTTTCCTTTTCAGGAACATCGTATTTTAAATCCAATACTGGATATGACCGTCTTATACTATACCTAAAACCGAGCACGGGCCAACACGTAAGACAAGATAAAGACACACTTCATAATTTGATTTAATTACTATTACTTTGCATAAAAATACATAGACATATACACGGATTGCAAATAGTAATAATGAACAGTGTAAAGAAATTTCTTTAAACGCAGGTATGAAAAAGCATTAATTACAGTTAATGTTAACTGTCTCATTTTGTGTCGAGTTTAATAAAGTATCATCATTTATTAATATTTGGTATAAATAACAGGGTACGCACGGACGCGATCGATTATGTAATTACTGCGGCTTTGTACACCGACACGGTCAATTGATCACACCACGCGAGCGACCTGTTATTTAGGGTAAACGCCGCGGGAATATTGTCAATAAGAAGCCAATTTCGAGATAAACCGGGTAAATAAGAACTTCGGGACTTGAAAATGTATCCGAGATAAGCATGGTATTCGACATATCAGTGTTCGACACATCGGGGGTGAATTTAATCATAATATGAAGGATTTTTTTCGGGACCGACGTTCGACTTCGAGATATCCCAGGTATTCGAGATATCAGTGTTCGAGATATCGAAGTTTGACTGTATTTGGTTTCATGATGGACATTTCAATGATTGGGTGGTTATAAGGAGCAAGGAGCTCCAGAAGAGAGGCCAGTAATAAAACAATACAATAAAATAAAATCTGCAATAAAACTGCAGAATGTAATCTCATGTAACTCCAGCAGAGGGCACTCAGACTTTAGGTGCCAACAGTTTTTTTTTTGAAAAGTAGTCAATACTCTAAACGTAACAAAAATATACATCAGAACCTTCATAATACATTTATTAGTCTTTATTCCGTTTCTCTATTTGTCCCATTGTAGATAAAAGTCTGGTGAAACTTTTGTTAGAGGTCATGTTCTGGTGAACTCTGATGACGTTTCAGTCACCCAAATTGTTACATGTATAAAGTTCCCATAGCCAATCAATGACTCGGATGGGCACATACAAGTCACACAATATGTAATAAACACTTTTCAAAAACTACTTTGTAGGATAAGAATGCACTGAAGTGAAACATACTAATGCTGGGATGTTAATTTCATTACTAGGAACTTGTAGCAGATCAACTCATTGGCTGAAAATCAGAGTTCACAAGAACATGACGCCCTACAAGGTTCTTGATCTTTATCTGTAATGGGAAAAATAGAGAAGAGGAATAAATGTGTCTGTACTCGTACATGTTAGCACTGTCCCCACATTCAAACAGTATTGTGACTTCATGGGGAGATTGACTTACAGACTCTCTCTATATAAGCAACCTATAAATTGTCACAAGTGTCATTATTCATGAAGTCTTTTCATTAAGTTACATGTATTAAATGACACCACTTTTTGTTAGCAGTGTCTTAAGTATAGGGGCAGTCACTTTCGGGAGTAGACCATTTAAAGGCAGAAATCAAACAAAAGAGGCAGTTTATTTGTGTTGAAGAAGTACTGGCTTACTTCTCAACATAAATAGAAAAGATTGGGATTAAAATACCTTTTGATATCATGATTTATGATTTTACAACCCTTTAAAAATAATGCATTTTATAGTGAAAATCTTCTCATACAGCATAAATTATCAATTTAAAGTGTAAAAGATGTTTAGAAGAAGTCATTCAATTTAGAGACTTCGTAGCTTTAAGAAAAAAAATTGCATGGTTTGTCAATCCTGAACACTGTTATTGCAGTATTGCCATTAACAACATTGATAGTATGTACATGAGCTATATAAAGATATCAAGCTTTTAAACCTTTTATAAGGAACATATGTCCGTTTTTAGTTTTTATCTCTTCTGGTCTACATGGTCAAAGACCAGAGGATAATAAATCTGCCATAATGTGTTGGCTGGTAATTGTACACCTTTTTCTTTTTTGCTACTCTTTCTAGATGGCAAGTTATAATGATAAATGGCTTTCATCTTGATATTGCCCTTTTTTGCTCAGAATGGATTTTAACCCAAAGCTTGTAATTCACTCTTGTAAAATTTCTGAAGGCGAATTGAAAATCAGTTTTGCCTGAACATTGAAAATATAGGAGCATGTGAAACGTTGCAAGTGTAAAGTTAAACAATCCAAAAGATTTTAAAGCAGATCATAATCTTGAATATATTTTATTCAAAGACATTTACACAATACACAAATTAATTGTCATAAATGAATGGATTCCATCATAAGTACTCTTTACTTGGTTTTTTTTTGTAATGATAAAGTTCGAAATGACAGAGGAATTCAGAATGAGATTGATTGCCATTTGAATTGGCAGCTACAGAGAAATAAAATTACTCATTTCAATTAAGAAACTTATGACAATGAATAAACACCAACTCCATTTCCATTTTGCCAGTTCACTAAGGAAAAATAGACATGTTGATGGTTTATGTCTAACCAGATTTATTTTATATATATGACACTGACAGTAACAAACAATGAAAGACCTTATTTGTGTGTTTGATTCTTGTTTTATATTAAAACAAAATTATTTCACTTATATGGTGATGGTATCTGCCTGATAAATGGCACAGAAAGTCTGGTGTCTTTACCTCATGGTTGTGTGTAAATTTTTTTCATGAATTTCAACATCTTTAGCTCCATGTAAGGGATTTTGATGAATCTTGGTAAGGATGAAGTATCAGTACTCAAAGCACTGACAAATGTTAGGTTTTTTGGCCAGATTCATTAATAGATGGAATCCAGGATGAGATGACATAGACCCAAGAGGGTACCCTCCTTTGGCAGATTTTTTCTTCAGGCTGGCTGCATAGATCAACAAACCAAATTCATAGTCAAATTCGCCTCACTTTTTCATGTTTTTATTGATCCGTGGTCATATTGTTTTTGTCCTGTCTGTTTATCTGTCTGTTGTCAACTTTAACCTTGGCTATAACTTTTGAACCATAAGGACAGAGACTTCATATTTGACATGCCTACTCAACTAATGAAGCTCTTTCAATTAACATCAAGGTCGATGAACTTTTGACCTTGACAATGACCATCACGCTAAAAATTACTTTTTGGACTTGGGGCTGTAACTTTTGAACCGTGAGAGATAGAGATGTCATATTTGACATACATACTCAACTAATGAAGCCCTTTCAAATGACGATGGCAAGGTCGATGACCTTTTGACCTTGACAATGATCTTCACGCTAAAAATTACTTTTTGGACTTTGATGCCACCGGGGACATTATTGTTTTACAAACACATCTCGTTTTATTTCATTTTACACCAAAATAAGTTTTTAAATGTTCTGCACCAATCAATATTTAAATGAAGCATTAATAAAAAGAAATTCTAACTCGGTCTATTTATACATATTTGTGTCATTTGTAGATCACTGGGACAAAATGTCGAGTGCTATTGCCATACCTCCAAGTGTCCGCATTATCGTTCTTGTACACAAAAAACTTTAACTTCGGCTACATCTTTTGAATTGTTGGTGATAGAGCTTTGATACTTTACACATAGCTCCAACATAGCAAGATCTTACCTGGGGTTTTTGGCTCACTTGAGCCTTCGGCTATTGTGATCAATCACCGTCCGTCGTTAACTTTTCACATTTTCGACTTCTTCTCCAGAACCACTGAACAGAATTTGATGAAACTTGATAAGCATGTAGTACTCATGGTCCCCTACAAGTGTTGTTGTTTTTCGTCCGGATTCATCAACAGGTGGCGCCACCACAGGCAAAAGTAGGTCAAAGAGGGTACCCTCCTTTGACAAACTTCTTCTTTAGACCGGGGGCATACAGAGACAAACCGAATGCATAGGAATGATCTAGAGGGATGTGTGAAGAAGTGTTGTTATTTTTGGTTCCGTTCCGAAATCAAATTTTTGACGTTTTTTTGTACTTGGTAGTTTTAATGCAGAAAAGAGGTATTTTTTTCTTTTAGTAAACATTGATGCATTAATTTGGTTTAATTTGATCATTTTGATGGTAAGAAATACTACTGCGAAGAAAATTTTTCAATATTTTATGATTTGGATTTTTTATGAATTTTTTAAGACTTTCAAGAAAAAGGGGGGAGGGATAATTGGTGTAAACATTTCACAGTTTGAACTTTTTCTTTGGAACCACTCGCTGGAATTCAATGAAACTTGGCATGCATCAAATACTCAAGGTCCCCGACAAATGTGGTCATCTTTGTCAGGATCCATGAACAGGTGGCACCACCACAGACAAAAGTAGGTCACAGAGGGTACCCTCCTTTGACAAACTTCTTATTCAGATCGGGTGCATACAGCGACAAACCGACTGCATAGGAATGATTTAGAGGCATATGGGAAGAAGTGTTGATATTTTTGGTTCCATTCCGAAATCAAATTTTTGACGTTTTTTCATTTTTATTTTGGACTTTGTTATTTTAATGCATTAAAGAGTTATTATTTTCTTTTAGTAAACATTGATGCATTCATTTGGTTTCATTTAATCATTTCTATGGTAAGGAATGCTGGTGCGAAGGAATTTTTTCAATATCTTGATTTTTGAATTTTTTATGAATTTTTTAAGACTTCCAAGAAAAGGGGGGGGGACAATTTTTCATATCTTCAACTTGATCATCTAGCTGTTCAGGTGAGCGATATAGGCCCATTTGGGCCTCTTGTTCATTTGATCTTGTGACCTTGACCTTGGACTTTGGCCTACTTTTAAGAAAGTTTAACCAGGGCTGTATTTTTTTAACCAATATGGATAAGGCTTTGGTACTTCACACATAGGTCCCTCATGACGAGATTCCATATGATACTATGACTTTCGATGTTGTAGCCTTGATCTTTGATTTTGACCTACTTTTCAAAAACTTTAAACTCAGTTATATCTTTTGAACCAGTAGTGGTAGGGCTTTGATACTTCACACAGGTCCCTCATGTCAAGAGCTTTCATCTGATACCTTGACTTTTGACCTTGGAACCTTTACCTTGGACTTTGTCATACTTTTCAGAAACTGTTACCTGGGGTTTTTCTTTTGAAATATTAGATATAGGGATTTCACATGTAGATTCATTGTGACCAGAGCTTTCATCTAGTTAACTTTTGACATTTACTTTGGACTTGAATTGAGAAAACAATGAAAATGTGTGCTTTTCCTCTGACAATGCTATGTTGTCATCAACAAGCCTTGTCTCAATTTATTCTATGTAAATAAACACTTGTGTATTTATTTATCTACTATATATTATTATAATCTATGTTTTTCAAGGGTTATTAGAAAGTTTAAAATTTTCCCAGTTCCTAGTGATTCTCTAAATGTGAAGATTTCAGATTTGAATTCTATGCTTAAATCTGAGATTTTGCACAAGTGCTAGGACATTTAAGACCAACCAAATCCAAAGAAAAAGTATCTGTCTCTGATCTACTTGGCCTGTAGATTTCTGTGACTATATTCTACTGTTCATTTTCGCTGATGTTATTGGGATACTTATTTATTGTATTTTCCAGGCTCATTTACAAAGTAGACGGGCTGATTCTATGCTGAAAAACAAGAAGTTAGAGGAAGCTATGATATGTCATAGAAAGGCTGCAGGTATGTATCAACAAAAGGGAAATAGCTGTGTATTCTGTTACATTTGAATATCTACTGTATTAGGCATTAGTCTTGAAATGGTCTTCCAGAAATGCTATATATGCTAGATTTAGGTAGATTCTTCACATTTAGCCCACTGGTCATCACCCCCATGAGACAAAAATAAAAATAATTAAAAAATAAATGCTGAATTTATATGTCCCTAAACTCTCGTTAATGGCAATGTAAATCTACTCAGAAATACGGTATTCGGCAGAAATGACACTGTATTAAGTAATCAAAAATTCATTACAGAGAAGTCTTATTTATTTTAACACGCATGTCGTAAACAGATGTATTATGGTATAGCATTGTGGGTCTGTGTCTGTGCGAGATCGCACCTTGTTAACATGATACAGACCATACCGTTAGGTTAGAATTTTCAAACTTGGTACACTTATTTCTTATGGCACGAAGACGAACCCTATTGATTTTCAATATCAAGTTCAAAGGTCAGTGTCATTTTGGGTGCAAAAATAGCAATTTTTGGGAACTTGTAAACAAAGTTACATATTGGATATACTACTCACCATAGTGATATCTCTTTTGTGACGGGTTACACGTCAATATACGGTAACTGCTCACCACAGTGATATCTCTTTTGTGACGGGTTACATCTCTAGTGTTACCTGCAGTATCTACTCTATGTGTAGGTTTCCATTTTGATCACAAATAGGATGTTAGCTAACCAGGGAGTTTCATTACAATATCCATGTATCGGATATTTGTTATAGAAAAGAACGTAAAAGACAAAATATCAAACATTGAGAGGGTCACATGGAAGTAACTCAAATGTTGTACATGTAATTGACATGGGTATTATAGTTTCTAAATACTCTACATACATATAGGAGTCATACTAATGTCTGAAGAACTTTTGATTACCTTTAAAGCTGTTAAAATAGTACATGTAAGATGTTTATCGATGACATAGCTACCAATTACGCTTGCATGTTCAAACAAGCACATTATTTCATCTTTAGAGCATTAAATATAAAGAATGAACTAACCAGTATATACCAGATTGATTTTAGTCTACATTTCTAGCAAGCACTTTAAAATATTCAGCTGAGTTCAATGTTTCTAGATCAGCTTTATAGCAGCCATAATAGTATACATACACAGTATGTTTTAGATGCACCTTTGTACTTGGGGGTGTACGTATTCTTGTATCATTCCAGAGTTTTTGCTTCAAGCTATGGACTCCACTACATCAAAATATGCTCAGGAATCAATGCAGGCACAGCATCAATATCACTTACGGCAACAAGACCTACTGCAGCTAACCCTTCTAAAATTCCAAACTCCCACTCCCAAAAACTCTCATAAGAAAACAGTGCATAATAAGGCTACTCAGACAGAGCAAGCTGATTTGCAGTTTACATTTAATCATTTCCAGTCCAGTGATGGGCCTTTACAGACAGTGCCTGGTGAAAACAGAGTCTTTCATGCCATGTCTGAAACAGATTCAATTCTAGGATACTTAGTCCATAAAAGTCGCTATACTTCAGGTGGTGAAATAAACATTGGGTCTGATTCTGTTTCATATAAATCACATACTAGACTGAAAAGAGGGACCATGTCAAAATTTCCACGTGATGATTCTGCAGTTTTAGAAGAGCTGACAGTGCAAAATTCAGAACTGCGCAGACAGATATCTGATCTAATTCGACAACTGGATGATGCCAAAAAAGATAAACAATACATGGAGGATAAGGTGTTAAGGACTGGAAGTTCTCAGCAACTATTTTCCAATTGTGATAACCATGATGTCATCCCAGACATGGATCTTCCTCCACTTGAGATGCCTCACTTTGATTTCGAGTCCTTACAAGGCTCAACTCAAGATAGTGTACACTATGATCAGGAAGGGATGATATTCAATGGCGAGTGAATCAGGAATACATCACATACAGAACATTCCTCAATAGCACAGTATATATGTGATAAAGCTTGTTGTTTTTATCTTTTTTTTTTCAGGAAATGGTTGCTTAATTTGTTGTTATTATAAGTATAGTTTTGTTTCCAATACAAGAAACTAGCCGATAAAACGTTATGTGCTAAAAAGAGTTGCAATATATTTACAAATGATACTGTTCATTGTCTTTGACTATAAATATCAATAAAAGTTTAACTTTTTTCAATGATTTTATTAAAAACTACATTTTATGTTAGAATAATTGCAAAATAACCAGTAAATGAATTTTCACAAATATTTCTGACACCTAGAACATGGAAGTTCTGTTCATGAAGGTTAAAGTGACTTTCATCAATATTTGTTCATATCGTGATTATGAAGAAGATTTACAATACTTCAAACACAGTGCTATCACTGTGTTTACCCTACAATAATTTCTACCTTTCAAGTAGAGGGCTTGCAAGATGGATGATGAAAATCCTAAATGATCTTGTAGAGGTCTTAAAATGTTCTCCAAATACTAAATGAATTAAAATTTTAAACAAACTTGGATTTTCGGAGCTAATGTTGCCATTGGTCAGATACAGCTCTATATATCCAACATTTCATTTCACAGACGGGGGCAGAAAAACACTAGAAACAAGCTGTGTTTGTGAAAAACTAATGCCCCAGGCTGCACCAAAGTCCAAAAAACTATTTTTAGCATGAAGTTCATTGCCAAGGTCAAAAGGTCATCGACCTTGGTTTCATTTGAAAGGACTTCAAGACAAAAAAAAATAAGCTCCCGATCCATTGATTCATGGGCATTAAAATTGTAAGACATGCATATATTCAAGTACACTGTCTTTAGTGATTGACCATGGAACAGGACAAAATACTGTAGTAACTCCCCTCTTTGAGTATATAAAATGCTAACCAATTTTCATCGTAAAAAGGTTGAAATTCAGAATTTTTTCACTTTACAATGACAGTTATGACAAGTAGATTTTTTCATGAACAATCATACTTTACATTACACAATCTATCAACAGCTCCTATCACCTAAAATTAATCAAACTAACATTAAATACATTAAAGTTCATCTTTTTTAAGAGCTTGTACAATGTTTATAACATCACTGAGTATTGTGTTTATTTCCTGATAATATTCTCGTTCATCTTGATCTTCTGCCTGGAGTGAACTGTAATACAATGACAGGTCTTGTAAGACTGCTTTATGTTGATAGAAGCTATGTTGACATGGTTTCTGAAGTGATTTCATCACTAGTAAGACTTCCTCATTCGTATCATGACTGTGTTGATTCAGTAAGGCAGGTATATCATCACAAATACCATTATCCACAATGGCTGACATGTAAAGACCAGAAATTCTACAAAGACAATTCATAAACACTTTACCAAAATATGAAAACAACAGCAATGCCTACATTGCATATTAAAACTTGTTGCTTCATTTCAAGATTGTAACTCTCTACATAAAGAAGCAATGTCACTTACTGAGGGGCTGTTACGAAAGAAGTTGAACTTCATTTGTGAGACTATATATTATACGTATTCACGATGTTTCACTTGACTATAAACTGAAAACAACAAGCCAAAATCAGCCTATATCGTTCACCTGAGCACATGAGAAATTTGGAGAGTTAAAAATGTTCTTTAACGACAGTCTTCTTTTTTAAGAGATATTATTCCAAAATTGGACCAAAAAAGAAGCACCATTCTAAAACACTCATACATTTTGAAAATCAAATAAAATACCTGAAAATGTGCTTAAACGACAAGATCTGAGTACCTCAAGTTCTAGGCTGTCTTTGTGTTTGATGTCTTTGTATCTCTATTACAAAGAGCTGGGCACAATACTCGTAATTCATTCTTTGTCCTGTTGACCTTCAGTGGCAGATCCAGAAGGGAAAGGAATGCCCCCCCCCCCCCCCCCCCATTCCTTGAAAACCAAAGAAGAACTATCATTATAACTGTCTACGCGACAGACTAGTATGAATCTGTTAATCGTATACTCGACTTTTCTGGGTCATCTTGCATGTAAGTACGATTAGGGCTTCAACCCCAACCCTTTTCTGACAGAAAAAAAAACATTCATGGCAGGTAGCAAACCCCTTTTCGAAATCTTCATCTACAGATGCTGTCCACTAGCAGTATTGTACGTGAGAAAAGGCGAGAGATAATGACGGATTTTGCGAAACAACGGAGTAAGATTTATTAGAAAATCGGGTCTCGGCTGCATAACAAAATCCACTACAGGTACAATTCACAACCTAAAAATAGGTTTTGACAAAGCATGAATAATTTCACAACTAGATGTGTCGTTACGTCACGCGTACGAATGCTCACGGCAGCAAAGTTTAAGCTAAGTCCAAGGGGCAATATTCCATAAAAATTATTCCATCTTTACCAAATTAAAACTTTACTAAATATTCTCATGATGTATTTATAATCTGTAACTCTATTTGGAAATTTTCTAAGTCCAAGGGGTATAATTCCGTCAAAAAATTTTCGACCCTAACCAAATAAGGACTTGGCCTAGATTATCTCGTGATGTATCAGTATACCTAATATTAATTCAATATGTCAACTGTTGCAGAAATAAAGCATGGAAACGAAATGATGACGGTAGTACGGAAAGAGGTACCACTGTATTGCCTGACTATTTTCAATGGTGGGGCATCAAAAGATTCCATTACACGGCAGCTGCCGGTTCCCAGACCCCTCGCATGACTTCGACTCCCTCGCCCCATTAACTCTAAAACCTGGATCCAGTCCTGACATTGGTCGTATTAATAATGACAATGACATGGATCATCAACAAAAAGGCAGATGACACAGGCACAAGAAAACATTGATGTTTCCATCCATGGATGCTCGGAGGGGTTATGATGTACAGAAAGCTGTTGTTCTTCGCTACACTCAGATTTTCACTCGTGATCATAAATTTCGAAAAAGTCATAAATTTTGCAAATATATTCATTGTCAAAAGGAATAGATGACATTATTAAATTTATTTACAAGAAAAATCAGTTCGCTGCCAGGTGTGGAGCTAACCATCGGAAAGTATCATAGAGAGACATCTCCAATTTAATGTTGTCCTCGGCAGATATACATCTGGCAGTGAGGCACAGGGAAATGGTGCTATCTTTAGTAACTACCAAGTATCAAAACTAAAACCTTTATTTTGAGACCATTTGTTTTGAAAGACCAGTGTTGGTTGGTAGTAAAGGTAGACTCTCATAGCAGTTAAAATTGAAAAAAGAGCTTATAAGACTCGAAACTTTACAAATATGACTATTTTGGTCCAACCCTAAAGACGGTATCCCTTTCAGGGGAACTGGGAATTTCATATCTGCTAGAGGGTTTTATGCTCTTTCTAATCGTCCATACAGTATCTCCTTAAAATACCCAGAAACAGAGAAGAAAATTTTCTAACATTCAACATATCATAACCCTATGGCTATTTTGGCCCTTTATAGGTAACCTTACAGGACTCTTCCTCAAAGGGTCATGAATTTAGCAATTGTGTTAATGGTTTCATGCTCTTCGTTTTCATGCATTAAGTAATTTTACAGATTGTGCCAAAATAGAGATGATCAATTTGTTTTAAGAATATACTATTTTCAGCAATTTTGGCTCCACCTTTTGGAACTTACTGGTGCAAGAATCATGAAATCAACAAATTATATTACTCTTATCCACTATTAGCCTTAGATCAAACCTGAAGGTAATTAGCATTATAGTTTTTAAGATTTAAATTGAAAATTTTCAAATGTTAATGCACAGCAGACATCATTTAATGGCAGTAAGTCATCCAAGTGACCTAAAAAACTGATCTCGGATAGACAGAGAGCAAACAGTTTGATAGTGGGGACAAAGATGGATCAACAGCACCATAACAAAGTATGTGTCATCTAACGATGTCTTGAAAATCAAGAACGATGCCTAGCATGGTATAATACGCCCGTCCCTTAATTTGAAGTGATGAAAGTTGAAAGTATGAAAACATTCCACCTTTGTCTATTATTCAGGATCTCAAGATGACACATACTTTGATCCTGGGCAACAACACTGAGAAATGTTATGGAAATCCATGAAGGCATTAAGAAGTTGTGGCAAAGAGAAAAATTTAAACCCCTTCCTCCTTTTCTTTCTTTTATGTCAGCTAGTACGAGATAAATAACATAAGCACTGTAACCTAGACCTTGATTCAGTGTTATGATACACCCTTGTGTCCTAGGCAATAATTCTGTAAAATGTCATTCAATTCCAAGCACTGGAGGGGAAAAAATAAAGTCCTAACAAAGACTTACCGGTAATAACAATATGTATTGTGACCTTGATCTTGCAGATATGACCTTTGCGTCCTAGGCAACCATTCTGAGAAATGTTATTCAAATTCATGAACAAAGATGTATTAATCACGTGCATTGTGATCTTGACCTTGCAGATATGATTTTATGTCAATAAATTGAAAGTACTACAAGTATTTTTTGAATTTTACGAATTGATAATTTCCTTTGATACACATATGTTGGTGATATAAACTTTGATAGTGTGCTATAAATGAACTGAACGTTGAAATCAATTTTTGAAGACGGGGCATTTTTCTTTGAATGAATTTCTTTGAAAGAATATACATTTAAAGATACTTAGTGTTGATAAGGTATAAATCTTGGTTTGTTAACTGGGGTCTGGCATCCCTTTTTCAGTTCTACACTTACATAGAAGCAGTAACCAACCTCTTTGACAAAGTGGCATAATCTGAGACCTGAACCCAGATTACCAGCTTCACAAGTCACGGCCTTTATCACCATACAAACTCTGCCCCATTGATAAAGTACAAGAAACAAAAGCTCTGTACATAATATCAATTATTGGTACTTAAACATATCTATATATCATCAAAACTTCACATACTCTTTGTACTGTTTTTGTTTTTCCTGATGTTCTGTCTGATCTGTAATGGCATTCTATGAAAAAAAAAATTACACAGATTTATATAACTGTAATATAAGAACAAAATATTTCAAGAATTCAATACAAAAACCATTCAAATGAAAACTGTTGTTATAGTAATTGAAAACATGAATAGTGATGTGATGATTGCCATATAAGAAACTGAATGTGTTGTTACTGGAAAATAACCTCTGATTTAACAATTACCAGGAACAATATGTTAAACTTCCAGGTAAATGATGGTAGCCATTATTTAAATTCTAATGATACAGAAAAGTTTGAAGTATCTTATAACATGCTGTAATCCTCTACTGTAAAACAAATACCTTTTCTTGCATTTTACCAAAGGGCTTTTGGCTCGTTGGTACCATCAACCAATATTATTACAGATATATTGGTATAATGGAGGGGGGGGGGCATCAAGCCGAAAGCCCTGTGATTATACTAAAACATACTGATTTATTGTAATTAGTTATTTTTACGGGTAAGGATAACCACATATATCCCAACAAATGTTCCTTAAATTGTATAATCACATCTTCCACTACAAGGTAGTACATATTAATTTTATCATCTTATACTTTATGTGTTTTCTTATACTTAATGTGTTATCTTACACTTTTTCATAGTAACTACTATATCAATGAAGTAAATGTACTTTGCATCAACACACCATACCTACCAACATTATAGATTTATGCAGAAATTTTCATGATTGTTAAAAACCTCCAAATTCAATACTGACTAAAAATTTGAAACTCAACCACTTGCTTTAACTAATGATGCGATCTTTTGTGTCCTTGGATAATGCAAAGTTTAAAGCTGATTATTTTATTCTTGTTTTATTTTACAAAAAAAAATATTGCCTTTGAATGTATATGGTGATGAGTTGGTTGATTAGTTGATTAATTTTTCAGTTATATCGTGTTGTGGAAGCAGGAGAAAAACAACCTCTTATACATAGTGGTACAACCCGGGAATCAAACTCAGATTGTCTGCATCATAAGCCATGAAATAATGATGTGTCTGATGTGACACATAGGTATGCAATGGACTATAGCAAAGCAGTGAGGGATCTGCCATGCATACTGTGACCCAACACAAAGCAGTGAGAGATCTGCCATGCATACTGTGACCCAACACAAAGCAGTGAGGGATCTGCCATGCATACTGTGACCCAACACAAAGCAGTGACAGATCTGCCATGCATACTGTGACCCAACACAAAGCAGTGAGGGATCTACCATACATACTGTGACCAAACACAAAGCAGTAAGGGATCTGCCATGCATACTGTGACCCAACACAAAGCAGTGAGGGATCTGCCATACATACTGTGACCCAACACAAAGCAGTGAGGGATCTGCCATACATACTGTGACCCAACACAAAGCAGTGAGGGATCTGCCATACATACTGTGACCCAACACAAAGCAGTGAGGGATCTGCCATACATACTGTGACCCAACACAAAGCAGTGAGGGATCTGCCATACATACTGTGACCCAACACAAAGCAGTGAGGGATCTGCCATGCATACTGTGACCCAACACAAAGCAGTGAGGGATCTGCCATACATACTGTGACCCAACACAAAGCAGTGAGGGATCTGCCATACATACTGTGACCCAACACAAAGCAGTGAGGGATCTGCCATACATACTGTGACCCAACACAAAGAAGTGAGGGATCTGCCATACATACTGTGACCCAACACAAAGCAGTGACAGATCTGCCATGCATACTGTGACCCAACACAAAGCAGTGAGGGATCTGCCATACATACTGTGACCCAACACAAAGCAGTGAGGGATCTGCCATACATACCGTGACCCAACACAAAGCAGTGAGGGATCTGCCATACATACTGTGACCCAACACAAAGCAGTGAGGGATCTGCCATGCATACTGTGACCCAACACAAAGCAGTTAGGGATCTGCCATACATACTGTGACCCAACACAAAGCAGTGAGGGATCTGCCATGCATACTGTGACCCAACACAAAGCAGTGAGGGATCTGTCATGCATACTGTGACCCAACACAAAGCAGTGAGGGATCTGCCATGCATACTGTGACCCAACACAAAGCAGTGAGGGATCTGCCATACATACTGTGACCCAACACAAAGCAGTGAGGGATCTGCCATACATACTGTGACCCAACACAAAGCAGTGAGGGATCTGCCATACATACTGTGACCCAACACAAAGCAGTGAGGGATCTGCCATACATACTGTGACCCAACACAAAGCAGTGAGGGATCTGCCATACATACTGTGACCCAACACAAAGCAGTGAGGGATCTGCCATACATACTGTGACCCAACACAAAGCAGTGAGGGATCTGCCATGCATACTGTGACCCAACACAAAGCAGTGAGGGATCTGCCATACATACTGTGACCCAACACAAAGCAGTGAGGGATCTGCCATACATACTGTGACCCAACACAAAGCAGTGAGGGATCTGCCATACATACTGTGACCCAACACAAAGCAGTGAGGGATCTGCCATACATACTGTGACCCAACACAAAGCAGTGAGGGATCTGCCATACATACTGTGACCCAACACAAAGCAGTGAGGGATCTGCCATACATACTGTGACCCAACACAAAGCAGTGAGGGATCTGCCATACATACTGTGACCCAACACAAAGCAGTGAGGGATCTGCCATGCATACTGTGACCCAACACAAAGCAGTGAGGGATCTGCCATACATACTGTGACCCAACACAAAGCAGTGAGGGATCTGCCATACATACTGTGACCCAACACAAAGCAGTGAGGGATCTGCCATGCATACTGTGACCCAACACAAAGCAGTGAGGGATCTGCCATACATACTGTGACCCAACACAAAGCAGTGAGGGATCTGCCATACATACTGTGACCCAACACAAAGCAGTGAGGGATCTGCCATACATACTGTGACCCAACACAAAGCAGTGAGGGATCTGCCATACATACTGTGACCCAACACAAAGCAGTGAGGGATCTGCCATACATACTGTGACCCAACACAAAGCAGTGAGGGATCTGCCATACATACTGTGACCCAACACAAAGCAGTGAGGGATCTGCCATACATACTGTGACCCAACACAAAGCAGTGAGGGATCTGCCATACATACTGTGACCCAACACAAAGCAGTGAGGGATCTGCCATGCATACTGTGACCCAACACAAAGCAGTGAGGGATCTGCCATACATACTGTGACCCAACACAAAGCAGTGAGGGATCTGCCATGCATACTGTGACCCAACACAAAGCAGTGAGGGATCTGCCATGCATACTGTGACCCAACACAAAGCAGTGAGGGATCTGCCATACATACTGTGACCCAACACAAAGCAGTGAGGGATCTGCCATACATACTGTGACCCAACACAAAGCAGTGAGGGATCTGCCATACATACTGTGACCCAACACAAAGCAGTGAGGGATCTGCCATACATACTGTGACCCAACACAAAGCAGTGAGGGATCTGCCATGCATACTGTGACCCAACACAAAGCAGTGAGGGATCTGCCATACATACTGTGACCCAACACAAAGCAGTGAGGGATCTGCCATACATACTGTGACCCAACACAAAGCAGTGAGGGATCTGCCATGCATACTGTGACCCAACACAAAGCAGTGAGGGATCTGCCATACATACTGTGACCCAACACAAAGCAGTGAGGGATCTGCCATACATACTGTGACCCAACACAAAGCAGTGAGGGATCTGCCATACATACTGTGACCCAACACAAAGCAGTGAGGGATCTGCCATACATACTGTGACCCAACACAAAGCAGTGAGGGATCTGCCATACATACTGTGACCCAACACAAAGCAGTGAGGGATCTGCCATACATACTGTGACCCAACACAAAGCAGTGAGGGATCTGCCATACATACTGTGACCCAACACAAAGCAGTGAGGGATCTGCCATGCATACTGTGACCCAACACAAAGCAGTGAGGGATCTGCCATACATACTGTGACCCAACACAAAGCAGTGAGGGATCTGCCATGCATACTGTGACCCAACACAAAGCAGTGAGGGATCTGCCATACATACTGTGACCCAACACAAAGCAGTGAGGGATCTGCCATACATACTGTGACCCAACACAAAGCAGTGAGGGATCTGCCATACATACTGTGACCCAACACAAAGCAGTGAGGGATCTGCCATACATACTGTGACCCAACACAAAGCAGTGAGGGATCTGCCATACATACTGTGACCCAACACAAAGCAGTGAGGGATCTGCCATACATACTGTGACCCAACACAAAGCAGTGAGGGATCTGCCATACATACTGTGACCCAACACAAAGCAGTGAGGGATCTGCCATACATACTGTGACCCAACACAAAGCAGTGAGGGATCTGCCATACATACTGTGACCCAACACAAAGCAGTGAGGGATCTGCCATACATACTGTGACCCAACACAAAGCAGTGAGGGATCTGCCATACATACTGTGACCCAACACAAAGCAGTGAGGGATCTGCCATACATACTGTGACCCAACACAAAGCAGTGAGGGATCTGCCATACATACTGTGACCCAACACAAAGCAGTGAGGGATCTGCCATGCATACTGTGACCCAACACAAAGCAGTGAGGGATCTGCCATACATACTGTGACCCAACACAAAGCAGTGAGGGATCTGCCATACATACTGTGACCCAACACAAAGCAGTGAGGGATCTGCCATACATACTGTGACCCAACACAAAGCAGTGAGGGATCTGCCATACATACTGTGACCCAACACAAAGCAGTGAGGGATCTGCCATACATACTGTGACCCAACACAAAGCAGTGAGGGATCTGCCATGCATACTGTGACCCAACACAAAGCAGTGAGGGATCTGCCATACATACTGTGACCCAACACAAAGCAGTGAGGGATCTGCCATACATACTGTGACCCAACACAAAGCAGTGAGGGATCTGCCATACATACTGTGACCCAACACAAAGCAGTGAGGGATCTGCCATACATACTGTGACCCAACACAAAGCAGTGAGGGATCTGCCATACATACTGTGACCCAACACAAAGCAGTGAGGGATCTGCCATACATACTGTGACCCAACACAAAGCAGTGAGGGATCTGCCATACATACTGTGACCCAACACAAAGCAGTGAGGGATCTGCCATACATACTGTGACCCAACACAAAGCAGTGAGGGATCTGCCATACATACTGTGACCCAACACAAAGCAGTGAGGGATCTGCCATACATACTGTGACCCAACACAAAGCAGTGAGGGATCTGCCATACATACTGTGACCCAACACAAAGCAGTGAGGGATCTGCCATACATACTGTGACCCAACACAAAGCAGTGAGGGATCTGCCATACATACTGTGACCCAACACAAAGCAGTGAGGGATCTGCCATACATACTGTGACCCAACACAAAGCAGTGAGGGATCTGCCATACATACTGTGACCCAACACAAAGCAGTGAGGGATCTGCCATACATACTGTGACCCAACACAAAGCAGTGAGGGATCTGCCATACATACTGTGACCCAACACAAAGCAGTGAGGGATCTGCCATACATACTGTGACCCAACACAAAGCAGTGAGGGATCTGCCATACATACTGTGACCCAACACAAAGCAGTGAGGGATCTGCCATACATACTGTGACCCAACACAAAGCAGTGAGGGATCTGCCATACATACTGTGACCCAACACAAAGCAGTGAGGGATCTGCCATACATACTGTGACCCAACACAAAGCAGTGAGGGATCTGCCATACATACTGTGACCCAACACAAAGCAGTGAGGGATCTGCCATGCATACTGTGACCCAACACAAAGCAGTGAGGGATCTGCCATACATACTGTGACCCAACACAAAGCAGTGAGGGATCTGCCATACATACTGTGACCCAACACAAAGCAGTGAGGGATCTGCCATACATACTGTGACCCAACACAAAGCAGTGAGGGATCTGCCATACATACTGTGACCCAACACAAAGCAGTGAGGGATCTGCCATACATACTGTGACCCAACACAAAGCAGTGAGGGATCTGCCATACATACTGTGACCCAACACAAAGCAGTGAGGGATCTGCCATACATACTGTGACCCAACACAAAGCAGTGAGGGATCTGCCATGCATACTGTGACCCAACACAAAGCAGTGAGGGATCTGCCATACATACTGTGACCCAACACAAAGCAGTGAGGGATCTGCCATACATACTGTGACCCAACACAAAGCAGTGAGGGATCTGCCATACATACTGTGACCCAACACAAAGCAGTGAGGGATCTGCCATACATACTGTGACCCAACACAAAGCAGTGAGGGATCTGCCATACATACTGTGACCCAACACAAAGCAGTGAGGGATCTGCCATACATACTGTGACCCAACACAAAGCAGTGAGGGATCTGCCATACATACTGTGACCCAACACAAAGCAGTGAGGGATCTGCCATACATACTGTGACCCAACACAAAGCAGTGAGGGATCTGCCATACATACTGTGACCCAACACAAAGCAGTGAGGGATCTGCCATACATACTGTGACCCAACACAAAGCAGTGAGGGATCTGCCATACATACTGTGACCCAACACAAAGCAGTGAGGGATCTGCCATACATACTGTGACCCAACACAAAGCAGTGAGGGATCTGCCATACATACTGTGACCCAACACAAAGCAGTGAGGGATCTGCCATACATACTGTGACCCAACACAAAGCAGTGAGGGATCTGCCATGCATACTGTGACCCAACACAAAGCAGTGAGGGATCTGCCATACATACTGTGACCCAACACAAAGCAGTGAGGGATCTGCCATGCATACTGTGACCCAACACAAAGCAGTGAGGGATCTGCCATACATACTGTGACCCAACACAAAGCAGTGAGGGATCTGCCATACATACTGTGACCCAACACAAAGCAGTGAGGGATCTGCCATACATACTGTGACCCAACACAAAGCAGTGAGGGATCTGCCATGCATACTGTGACCCAACACAAAGCAGTGAGGGATCTGCCATACATACTGTGACCCAACACAAAGCAGTGAGGGATCTGCCATACATACTGTGACCCAACACAAAGCAGTGAGGGATCTGCCATACATACTGTGACCCAACACAAAGCAGTGAGGGATCTGCCATACATACTGTGACCCAACACAAAGCAGTGAGGGATCTGCCATGCATACTGTGACCCAACACAAAGCAGTGAGGGATCTGCCATACATACTGTGACCCAACACAAAGCAGTGAGGGATCTGCCATACATACTGTGACCCAACACAAAGCAGTGAGGGATCTGCCATGCATACTGTGACCCAACACAAAGCAGTGAGGGATCTGCCATACATACTGTGACCCAACACAAAGCAGTGAGGGATCTGCCATACATACTGTGACCCAACACAAAGCAGTGAGGGATCTGCCATACATACTGTGACCCAACACAAAGCAGTGAGGGATCTGCCATACATACTGTGACCCAACACAAAGCAGTGAGGGATCTGCCATACATACTGTGACCCAACACAAAGCAGTGAGGGATCTGCCATACATACTGTGACCCAACACAAAGCAGTGAGGGATCTGCCATGCATACTGTGACCCAACACAAAGCAGTGAGGGATCTGCCATGCATACTGTGACCCAACACAAAGCAGTGAGGGATCTGCCATACATACTGTGACCCAACACAAAGCAGTGAGGGATCTGCCATACATACTGTGACCCAACACAAAGCAGTGAGGGATCTGCCATACATACTGTGACCCAACACAAAGCAGTGAGGGATCTGCCATACATACTGTGACCCAACACAAAGCAGTGAGGGATCTGCCATACATACTGTGACCCAACACAAAGCAGTGAGGGATCTGCCATACATACTGTGACCCAACACAAAGCAGTGACAGATCTGCCATGCATACTGTGACCCAACACAAAGCAGTGAGGGATCTGCCATGCATACTGTGACCCAACACAAAGCAGTGAGGGATCTGCCATGCATACTGTGACCCAACACAAAGCAGTGAGGGATCTGCCATACATACTGTGACCCAACACAAAGCAGTGAGGGATCTGCCATGCATACTGTGACCCAACACAAAGCAGTGAGGGATCTGCCATACATACTGTGACCCAACACAAAGCAGTGAGGGATCTGCCATACATACTGTGACCCAACACAAAGCAGTGAGGGATCTGCCATACATACTGTGACCCAACACAAAGCAGTGAGGGATCTGCCATGCATACTGTGACCCAACACAAAGCAGTGAGGGATCTGCCATACATACTGTGACCCAACACAAAGCAGTGAGGGATCTGCCATGCATACTGTGACCCAACACAAAGCAGTGAGGGATCTGCCATGCATACTGTGACCCAACACAAAGCAGTGAGGGATCTGCCATGCATACTGTGACCCAACACAAAGCAGTGAGGGATCTGCCATGCATACTGTGACCCAACACAAAGCAGTGAGGGATCTGCCATACATACTGTGACCCAACACAAAGCAGTGAGGGATCTGCCATACATACTGTCACCCAACACAGAGCAGTGAGGGATCTGCCATGCATACTGTGACCCAACACAAAGCAGTGAGGGATCTACCATACATACTGACCCAACACAAAGCAGTGAGGGATCTGCCATGCATACTGTGTCCCAACACAAAGCAGTGAGGGATCTGCCATGCATACTGTGACCCAACACAAAGCAGTGAGGGATCTGCCATACATACTGTGACCCAACACATAGCAGTGAGGGATCTGCCATGCATACTGTGACCCAACACAAAGCAGTGAGGGATCTGCCATACATACTGTGACCCAACACAAAGCAGTGAGGGATCTGCCATACATACTGTGACCCAACACAAAGCAGTGAGGGATCTGCCATGCATACTGTGACCCAACACAAAGCAGTGAGGGATCTGCCATGCATACTGTGACCCAACACAAAGCAGTGAGGGATCTGCCATACATACTGTGACCCAACACAAAGCAGTGAGGGATCTGCCATGCATACTGTGACCCAACACAAAGCAGTGAGGGATCTGCCAAACATACTGTGACCCAACACAAAGCAGTGAGGGATCTGCCATGCATACTGTGACCCAACACAAAGCAGTGAGGGATCTACCATACATACTGTGACCCAACACAAAGCAGTGAGGGATCTGCCATACATACTGTGACCCAACACAAAGCAGTGAGGGATCTGCCATACATACTGTGACCCAACACAAAGCAGTGAGGGATCTGCCATACATACTGACCCAACACAAAGCAGTGAGGGATCTACCATACATACTGTGACCCAACACAAAGCAGTGAGGGATCTACCATACATACTGTGACCCAACACAAAGCAGTGAGGGATCTGCCATACATACTGACCCAACACAAAGCAGTGAGGGATCTACCATACATACTGTGACCCAACACAAAGCAGTGAGGGATCTGCCATACATACTGTGACCCAACACAAAGCAGTGAGGGATCTGCCATGCATACTGTGACCCAACACAAAGCAGTGAGGGATCATTTACAAATGATAGCTTAGACTTGAATCATTCTTATAGAAAAATTTGACTGTAAACAATCATGTGAATACACAACTAATCGGCATATTTACTAATAAACATAAATATTTCTTTTAAAAAACTTACATGAAATAGACTAGATGACCTCATCTAAAAATCCAAGATTTTTGAGATGGGTGGACAACTTGGTAAGGAAATTGTGGGAAAAAAGGAAGAGGCATGTCAGGTAAAGGAGGAGGAAGTCAGAGATACAGAGGGATGATTATTAATATATGTGGTGTGAGATGGTCATTATACCCTCCCCATCTCTGCCACTACGACTTTGGTTAGTTCATGAACTAAATTCCCCAAGGAAATTTCAATTGTTGGTAGATATGCCATACCTTCTCCACTGATAAAACAGTTACTACTAAAAAACTATGATCATCATTACTTAACACATGGAAACATGTACTGACTAACCAAATACAGGTATCTCGTTGAAAAATTCACCTTATTGATTGCTACCATTCAACACTGACTGCTAGGTGGAGACTGTAGGGCATGAAGTAATAATTATAAAAAGAAAAGCCATGATATATATACACTACATCAATTGTTTTCTTAACTTGTTCTAATTATAAAACAAACCTGTTCTTCTATTAAGTCACTTATTAATGTGACTACTCGTCGTTTGACCCAGAGTGGAAGACTGTCTGAAAAAACTGACTTCAAAGCAGAAATGCCACCAAGTTCAAGGAATTTCTTCTGAGCAAATGGGAAATGACGGATCATAGAGGAGATGGCATACAATGATTTCTTTCTGACATCACTATCAATATCAGTAGACAAAGTCCTTATAAAATTCTGAAGAGCTCCTGCCTGGATAGCTGCTATCTGAACTTTCGGGTTGCTGTGAAAAAAAAAATTACTATGTAATCTTTGTTATCATCCTACCTACTGAAAATTTTCAACCTATTAAAGAGGAACATTTTACATACATATAAAAACAAGAGTTGTCAGAAGACAACAGAGATTGCCAGTGGCAACCAGACTTAAAAAGCAAAAGTTTTTTGTAAGTAAGTCAAACTTCACGGTCAAGATCACATTGTTAGCAAATGAAAAGTCTTGGCACAAAAAAACCACATATAAAGTATGGAAGTCCTATCTCTTGCAGTTCACAAGTTATGACCAAAGTTAAAGTTTTTTAAAAGTAGGTTATACTTCAAGGTCAAGGTGACAAAGTAAAAAACTTTGGTACCAATGAAAAGTCTTGTCACAAGGAATACGCATATAACGTATGGAAGTCTTATCTCTTGCTGTTTACAAGTAATTATCAAGTTAAAGTTTTTATCTATGAATGATGATGATGAGTATGCCAGGGGTATGACAAAAGCTCTCTGGACTTTCGTCCTGGCAAGTTAAAAAGCAGAAGAAAATAAAAATAAAAGTAATAGACTTGCATATTCTGTGATCAATATCTACTAAGAGATCAAATAATATAATAGTGTATTATAGAAAAGTTCTATATTACACAGTATTTTAAGAAAATTGTTTATTTAAGAAATGAATGTTATTCAGATTGTAGTTATGTCCATCTGGCTCTTGATAAACTGAATGATGCCCAATAGTTCACTCATTTCTTATAGTAACATTCAACTTTACATTTTTGGTCTTTTATTCTTTCTAATTTTGAATCTCCAAATTTGTCTGTTATCAACTTCCTTTTGTTAAGGAGGTACCTCCATATTTAAAAATAATACACTGTGGTATTAGGTGAAAAACAAGATGCTGAATACATAATACATTTTAAATCACTGAGTAATGTACATGTATAAATATTTGAGAGATTTATTTGTGTATTGTGTGAAAGTATATTTTTGTATTTTTGAAATGCATTTATCATATTTATTCATATCTCTATGTGTAAGAGTTATGTACATGACTCTTACATAGAGAAATGAATAAATATAATAAATACATTTCAAAAATACAAAAATATACTTTCACACAATACACAAATAAATCACTCTACCACATACAATATATACATACATATTGTATTTACCATTCTCAAAGTCAGGTAGTTCTACATTAAAATTGCCAGATTCGTGTTTGATGATAAAGTTATGTAGACTACTGATACTGACACTGAGGTTTGTAAATCACTTGTTATAAAGTCAAATACACAATACAGATTTCAGTGATTTCATTAACAATAAAAACTCAATTTTGTTCAAAATTAAAAAAAAAAAGAACAGAAAGAACACCTATTATTTTATCACAGTTTTTCACGACTTTGATCTGAAAGAAATTTGGTCATTGTAGCCATGGTAACTATCCAGATGGAAGCAGCCATTTTGTTTAAACAAATATGCATTGTAGCCTTTGTGTTTTCATCCACATGTAGTTTGATTGATCCATTTTAACATATGTATGGTTATCATCAACAATTTATACTGTATGATCTAGCGGATGGCCTTAAAACATTCCACCTGCTATGTGTACAGTAACAAGTTTATACTATACGATGTGGCACATGGCCTCAAACATTCCACCTTATATGTGTACAGTAACAAGTTTATACTATACGATGTGGCACATGGTCTCAAACATTCCACCTTATATGTGTACAGTAACAAGTTTATACTATACAATGTGGCACATGGCCTCAAACATTCCACCTTATATGTGTACAGTAACAAGTTTATACTATACGATGTGGCACATGGCCTCAAACATTCCACCTTATATGTGTACAGTAACAAGTTTATACTGTGTGATGTGGCACATGGCATCAAACATTCCACCTTATATGTGTACAGTAACAAGTTTATACTGTGTGATGTGGCACATGGTCTCAAACATTCCACCTTATATGTGTACAGTAACAAGTTTATACTGTGTGATGTGGCACATGGCCTCAAACATTCCACCTTATATGTGTACAGTAACAAGTTTATACTGTGTGATGTGGCACATGGCATCAAACATTCCACCTTATATGTGTACAGTAACAAGTTTATACTGTGTGATGTGGCACATGGTCTCAAACATTCCACCTTATATGTGTACAGTAACAAGTTTATACTATACGATGTGGCACATGGTCTCAAACATTCCACCTTATATGTGTACAGTAACAAGTTTATACTGTGTGATGTGGCACATGGCCTCAAACATTCCACCTTATATGTGTACAGTAACAAGTTTATACTGTGTGATGTGGCACATGGTCTCAAACATTCCACCTTATATGTGTACAGTAACAAGTTTATACTGTGTGATGTGGCACATGGCCTCAAACATTCCACCTTATATGTGTACAGTAACAAGTTTATACTGTGTGATGTGGCACATGGCCTCAAACATTCCACCTTATATGTGTACAGTAACAAGTTTATACTGTGTGATGTGGCACATGGTCTCAAACATTCCACCTTATATGTGTACAGTAACAAGTTTATACTGTGTGATGTGGCACATGGCCTCAAACATTCCACCTTATATGTGTACAGTAACAAGTTTATACTGTGTGATGTGGCACATGGTCTCAAACATTCCACCTTATATGTGTACAGTAACAAGTTTATACTGTGTGATGTGGCACATGGCCTCAAACATTCCACCTTATATGTGTACAGTAACAAGTTTATACTGTGTGATGTGGCACATGGCCTCAAACATTCCACCTTATATGTGTACAGTAACAAGTTTATACTGTGTGATGTGGCACATGGCCTCAAACATTCCACCTTATATGTGTACAGTAACAAGTTTATACTGTGTGATGTGGCACATGGCCTCAAACATTCCACCTTATATGTGTACAGTAACAAGTTTATACTATACGATGTGGCACATGGCATCAAACATTCCACCTTATATGTGTACAGTAACAAGTTTATACTGTGTGATGTGGCACATGGCCTCAAACATTCCACCTTATATGTGTACAGTAACAAGTTTATACTATACGATGTGGCACATGGCCTCAAACATTCCACCTTATATGTGTACAGTAACAAGTTTATACTGTGTGATGTGGCACATGGCCTCAAACATTCCACCTTATATGTGTACAGTAACAAGTTTATACTATACAATGTGGCACATGGCCTCAAACATTCCACCTTATATGTGTACAGTAACAAGTTTATACTGTGTGATGTGGCACATGGCCTCAAACATTCCACCTTATATGTGTACAGTAACAAGTTTATACTGTGTGATGTGGCACATGGCCTCAAACATTCCACCTTATATGTGTACAGTAACAAGTTTATACTGTGTGATGTGGCACATGGTCTCAAACATTCCACCTTATATGTGTACAGTAACAAGTTTATACTATACGATGTGGCACATGGCCTCAAACATTCCACCTTATATGTGTACAGTAACAAGTTTATACTGTGTGATGTGGCACATGGTCTCAAACATTCCACCTTATATGTGTACAGTAACAAGTTTATACTATACGATGTGGCACATGGCCTCAAACATTCCACCTTATATGTGTACAGTAACAAGTTTATACTATACGATGTGGCACATGGCCTCAAACATTCCACCTGATATGTGTACAGTAACAAGTTTATACTGTGTGATGTGGCACATGGCCTCAAACATTCCACCTTATATGTGTACAGTAACAAGTTTATACTGTGTGATTTGAGAGACAGATATTCCTTACAGACAACTAGACTCAAACACTGGTTAACAGATTAGAAATGCAGTGCAATAGCATAGGAACAATCTGCGTCAAGTATTTAACGTAATGTCAAGCAGAATTAGAAGAAAGACAGCAAATAATTCAACACATTGTTTGTGCCTATTGTGAGCCCTAAATATATAATATTCAATGTACAATATGATTTTTCTAAAAACATACTGTTATGGGAGAAATTCTGTTAAAAATTGCTATTTATATCCCCCACAAACAAAGTTTGGGGGTATATAGTAACCACCCTGCCTTGCTGTCTGTCTGTCTATCTGTTCACATTTTTTGGGGCCCTAACTTCTTAGTCACTTAGTGAGATTTCTTGTCTGAGCTATTACATCTTCTTGTTATGTTGCACCAAGGTCATAACTAAAAGGTAAAGATCAAAGTACACACAAACCAGATTGTTTTCATTGTTTATACCTCAATATGTGCAAGTGGGACATCCATTACACTTACACCAGTGGTGTATCTTGGGATGAATTATTGCATATTTCAACTTTGATGCCATGGGGGTGGGGGTGGGTTATCTGTCGAGTTAGGATAACTCTAGCTTAGACTTAAAAGCATTCACACAACTGCTGGTGTTAAGAATGAGAATCATGCTAAATGATTACAATAAATTGTATACTGAGGTTCATATGAAGTACATGTGTTCAAACTGACAAATAAATCTTGATAAACACCATATCAAAAAATTAAAGATTCTGCTTGGTGATAGGCAAATTCTTATAGTAAAAAAAAACTATGATTATACTGTAACGAAAACATGCATGCAAAATGAAATTTTGTATCCTAGTATCTTTCTTTACAATGCTATACTGACCTTTGTAATGCAGAACCCATAGCAAATGCAGACATTGACCTTACAGAAGGCTATACTGACCTTTGTAATGCAGAACCCATAACAAATGCAGACATTGACCTTACAGAAGGCTATACTGACCTTTGTAATGCAGAACCCATAACAAATGCAGACATTGACCTTACAGAAGGCTATACTGACCTTTGTAATGCAGAACCCATAACAAATGCAGACATTGACCTTACAGAAGGCTATACTGACCTTTGTAATGCAGAACCCATAACAAATGCAGACATTGACCTTACAGAAGGCTATACTGACCTTTGTAATGCAAAACCCATAGCAAATGCAGACATTGACCTTACAGAAGGCTATACTGACCTTTGTAATGCAGAACCCATAGCAAATGCAGACATTGACCTTACAGAAGGCTATACTGACCTTTGTAATGCAAAACCCATAGCAAATGCAGACATTGACCTTACAGAAGGCTATACTGACCTTTGTAATGCAGAACCCATGGCAAATGCAGACATTGACCTTACAGAAGGCTATACTGACCTTTGTAATGCAGAACCCATGGCAAATGCAGACATTGACCTTACAGAAGGCTGAGAACTATTCAGACACTTCAAAATCAGGGGAATGCCACCCATGTCACAAAACAGTACAGCATTATCTATCTGGAAAGAAAAATTGTATGTAAAACAGTACTCTTTGCTGGCTCCACAGCGTATGGGTACATATTATCAGTTTAATGTATCAATTAGCAAAATGAGTGATTGTTAATATTTTTCATGAAAGAGTGGTCTATGTATATAAACAAGAAACCGTCAAGGACGGTATGACCAGATTGCAAATGCTAAATGCAAAATGTTGACGCCAATTTATAGACCAGAATTGCTTTAACAATACATGTATGCAAGTGGTCACCCTAAAGGCAAAAAACAGTGTGTGTTTAATGTAGCGTAAAGTCAAGGTCAAGGTCACTAAATTTTTGTATTGGTTGGATAGAACATTCAAGTATCTACAAACCTACCAACTTTGGCGTAAGTACCCGTTAGGGTATGAAAGAAACCAAGCTAAATGCAAATGCAAAATGTTGACGCCCTGCGGACAGACGGATGGACTGACGGACGGCCGGTCAGACGGTTTTTGCCAATTCATTGCTTTGCAATCCGGTCAAAACTAAGGCATTTTGCAATCCGGTCAAAAATAGGGCTCTGCTTATCCGTTACATGATATGACTGTATTTTGTCATCCTAGGCAACATATAAACTAGAATTAAATACAGTACCTTTGATACTGGTAAAATAGTTCAGTTTTCTTCTCCAATTCATGGTTCGTTAATTGATCTTCTTCGCACACCTAACATTTGACATGTTGACATCTCCTCTTTTATAAATACACTAACTACAGTTGTATTAAATATTGAGGAGATGTGAGAATTCCTGTTCAACATGCACATTATCATAATGTGAACTTTCTTTTTACCAAGTTTCATCAAACCCTCCAAAGACAAGTCCAAGGGCCAAAACTCCTGTAAATATTTTACCTGATGGAGATGATACTCTAGATCTTCTAATATCCTGGTCAGCTCTATTTCTGTTAACTCACTTTTTCCAAGACTCTGTACCAAACCTGATATTATCTCTCCATCGGTCTGAATATTCATATTCATTTCTGCCATATCTTGCTTCAAATTTTCATATTTCTTAAATTTCTTTTTAATCTCCTCTGCTCTCTGAAAAGAAAGCACAAACTACACAGATGTATTAAATATGTATTATGTATATCAAAAGCAAAATTAATTTGAAACTTTTCACATATAATGAGTATTGTTCCTGAAAACTGGTTCTATCTGGTCTTAATTTAAATCACTGGATTTTGAATTCATGCACTGAAACAGTTACTAAAATTTGCAGAATCTTCTTGAAAATCATAGAACTGTGTACAAGACATATATAAATCGACCCACCTTCATGTCTATATCATCTACTTGACTGACTTTGAATTCTTTAAGTGCTCTCTTCAGTTCACTGTGGGAATAATGCTTATTCTCTGTATTCACCATCCCTGTAGAGAAGTCATAATCTGTACATAATCTTGTTCAATACAATAAAGCCACACTATGTATTATAAAATGTCAAACTTTTAATAGAATCAAGGACAAAAAAAATCAAGGTAAACAATAAACTAGAATAAATAGACGCCTGGAATCCTTAGCTAAGATGCTATTTGACATGCATTTCTATTTTATTTAGGGTCTTCTGATTCCATCGTAAAAGACCTTTCTGTTATTCTGAAGTTTTTTCTTTACATTTGTTATTATCATTATTCCGAGCACTTTTTGACTGCAATTTTCTCAGAGCAGCTTACTAACAACCTCTTTCTCTATGCTAATTATCACTAAAGCCAAGATTCACAGATTTTTACAAAAAAATTTGATAAAATCAGGTCGTTGTATGTCAAGCACTTTAGCGCAAAATACGATTATGATGACGTCAAGCAAGGTTGGACAAGTCGGACATTTGATTAAGATGTCATAAGAATAACAAACAAAAGTCCGCTAAACATCGCTTTCTGGACTGAAAAGTGGATCCGTGTATTAGGTAACCAGGTTTAGTTTTTCAATGTTCTCCAGTATAGCGTTCATTATTTTAAAGCTATTCAACCTTCTAATTTATATTGTAAAGGTGTAGGTCCTGACAATGAAAATAATGCTGATAATGTACCTGTTTTAGTAAAATCCCTATTTGATTTTCAAACCTTATTAATTTAAGTTTTAGCATTGCGAATATATTACAAAACGTTCTAGAATGTCAATTTCAATATGAAAAATACATATTTTAGTACTTTAAATCCAATTTTAAGTGAGAAATCTAAGATTTTAAAAAAATCATGTTATTTGCTATGTCTTGTGTAACTTGTTGCAGCTTGCTTATTTTCCACTGAAAAGCCACCAAAAGAGAAGGGTTTTCTCTTTTTAATTCATTTAAAATTTTATTTGAAATACTTGTCCATTTTCCCAGAGAGTGCATAATATTCTAATGAAAAATGTTCTTGGAATGCAACAATTATGTGCTGTTGTTAGCTGCATTTTTCACTGTAATTTCCTGAAAAACTGCTTTAACTTCATGCTTCATCTCTCTACTACTGACTCTCAAAGACACATTCTCCTGTTTTATTAAAGGAATTTTGACATATAAGGATTTTCAAGAAATTACATAATAATTATTACATTTTAAATTACCTCGTATGCAGCGTTCATTTTTAATGCTAGACATCTCAAATCTTCGCTAACATGTTTACACATGTAGGTAAAGCTCTAGGAAAATTAAATGACAGCAATTTTCTACCTCTAGCACTTAAAAACGTTAATTTAATTTAAACTTCTTAACTTATGATATAATGTGCAAAACTTTTTTTTATTTTTTAGCGTTATCATTTCCAGATTATTACAAAATAATTTTCTTATACTTACTAAATAAATAAGTATTAGAAAGCCCAAACTATTAAGCAGCTAGGCCATAATAAAAAAAATTGCTAGGTTCTCATCCAACTTCTCAAAACATTTGGGGAAAGGGGTGAATTTTATTTTTCATTTTTCTCTAAAATGGAATTGGGCATAGAAATATGACTAAATTGGCCTGGCAAACACTAAATAATAATACTGTTAAGCTTTCATAGTTTTACCTGACTTCCTGTCAATTTTAATAATAACACAATATCACAAATTCAACAAATATACACAAAATCTCATATATCCATAATGGAAACAGACAAAATAGGGGATATTTCCTGTTGGCTATATGATTTTCAAAATGTAATTCGAAAAAAAAAAATCAGGGTAGGATTGTTGTGATATGTGTAGAATTAATTGTAGATACATGAACCTGGAAAAAGCAGAACATTAGATTGTTTTTGCTTGAATAGCTCTTCATTATATGAATGGTCTTTGAGGGGTCTTGAGTTTCTTTGTTTCCTTACAATAATAATCATTTCACTGGAATACAGCTATCTTGACTGTTGAAACACGCAATACACACGCTCTGTCCAGTTATGTCGCATTACGTCACCAGAGACAGATTATTTTCTATGTCTCTGACGTCACCATGCTTCTCGATGCGAATTCCGTAATACATAGACGTTCTATAGCTGTATTCATGCTGCTTTGAATGCTTGTATTTTACTTAGTGTCTCAGTGAGATATATATGGAAATATTTGTCCTTAGCGGTATAAGTATGATGCCGCAATAAATATGTGTATTCATTGAAGTATCTGGGTTGTGTATATGAATATCCTGCATCTTTCCTATGAAAATTCTAAATGCTTCTTTTACTTGTTTCTTGTTTGATTTTTTTGTTTGGATTATTCATTTTTTAAACATTTATTTCTTTTTTTGTGGGAGGAGGGGAGGGGGAAGAATATTGTTATGACAGTCATTCTGTTTATCATTACCATTCTTTCTTTGTTTCTTTCTTTCTTAGTAAGTTAATTAGTTATTCAGTTTGTTTCTTTCTTTCTTCTTTTCTTTCTATCTTTATTTCTTTCGATCGAAAGAAGAAGACCTGTCATGTTGCGGAAGCAACAGAGAAGCTCTTGTTTCATTTTATTATTATAAGTTATTATACTTGACACCAAAGAAAATAATTTGATAAAAAAAACTAGCAAATTTCAGTTACATTAATTTTTCATACATTAGATTCTGAGCCTTTCAAAAGTGACTTGAGGGGTCTGCATCACTCAATGACAAATAACCTTTCAACTTTAACAATCTGTCTTGTATAAAACATCTGTCGCTTAAATTGAAGCAAGAAACATAAGCACTGAGACTTGCAGATACGACCTAAATCCAATGTCATGACATACCCTTGAGTGATGGGTAACAGTTCTGTGAAACATTATTCAAATCCATGCATGCATCAAAAAGTTATGGCTTGGACAAAGATTTACCCATATTATTCAGATCCATGCAAGGAGTAAAAAGTCATGCCTCAGACAAAAATTTAAACATCTTATGAATTATTACCTTGGCCTCATAACGTACACTAGAATTACAGGCAACAACTCAGTGAAATATTTCCTAAATCTATGCAAGGCACAAAAAGATATGGTCCAGACAAATATTTACCCAGACAAATATTTACCCATTATATGCATTGTGATCTTGACTTGGTATAAGGTCATGACACACCCTTGGGTACTGGACAATTCTGTGAAATACTATTTGAATTCATGCAAGCATCAAAATGTTATAGCCTGGATAATGATTTAACCGACATAATCACAGTGACCTTGACCTTGCAGATACGACCTTGATCCATGGTCAAGACATACCAATGTGTCTTGGGCAACAATTCTTGCAGATGTGAACTTGAAAATCAATAGGCAACCCAACCCAACCCCCCTCCCCCCCAAAAAAGTGCCATTTGAATGGGAATTTTTTATCCAACATGAGCAGTGTTCCCCTTAGAAAATGAAAAGGGCAGGGTGCCAGGTAGGGCACTTTTGTGGGCAGTGGGCGAGGGAGGGCACATTTTCATGAAATACAAATTTTTAGGGGTAAAAGGTACAGTTTGGGTCTCATGTTACATGTAAAGACAGTATATTTCACATAGCTCTTCAATAGCATATGAATTGAATCAATGAATGACATCAATCAAATTTATACAAGTTTTATTGACACAAACCCCCCCCCCCTTCGCCCCATTGTAATTTACTGATGGTGTAGTATTAGCCTTTGGTACTCAGCATTCAATAAGAGTTGCTTCCCTTACTTCGATTTTCGATCTGGGCCAATCTGCATTTTGTGGTACTGACATACTGTCTGTGTTCTTCAGCCAACACAAAACGTCAGGTGTAAAAAGTTTTCACAGTAATCAGACTCAAGAAGTAAAAACCATTCATAAACTTTCAACAAAGCTTAAACTGATGGTCACCGTTCATTTAATCATTATGGTTATTTGGTCATAATAGCAAATATCCCCATGCGATCGATATCTTTCAGTGGTATGCCTGGTATAAACACCTTAATTAGCCAGACGCTCGTATTGCGCATGAAGGTATTAATTGATTGTACAAACATTGTGCATGAAGGTGTTAACAAAACCTCACAGGTAAACAATAAAGGGCAATGTATGAACCAGCGATACGATAGTACACGGGCCGGGGCATTTAGGGCGGGTATCAGGGTCATAAAGGAGGGCATAAAGGGCACTAGGGAGGGCATCAAGGGCACGGCACCTTTCTATTTCTGCCCGGCGGGAACACTGATGAATGTGCATGTGTGTGTGTGGGGTGGGGGGGGGGAGGGGTGATGGGGGTGTAAATAAAAACACTTCATATGAAATAATTATCTTGTTTATATAATCAATTCTTCAATCACTTGGCCTTAATACTACAGACTGGTCTTTACGCCAGGGATCAAGAGCAACTAAACATTTTAAAACAACCGTTTGTTTTCCAAACACTTGCAAATGGCGATAGCGACTTTGGCAGTTTAATGAGAAGTTAATATAGCAGAAAAAATGTTTCTAGAAATATGAAGTTATCAAGGGAATGGGAATGAATTGAGAGGCAATAATTTGATAACTGACTGTATTTAGTAACAGCTTATATTACATGTATATAAGTACCTTGTTTGCCATTGGTGAACACAATAACGAAAAAATGTCATAGTTACAATATATACATGTATCTGGAAATTAAGGTGTACAGAAATGTTTTGGCAAAAACAGAAATAAACAAGTGTGTTAATGCTTTGTTGGTTTAACTTTTGCTTAATAATTTGTTTATATATATAAATTTAAAAATTTCATCCCTCTAACTTAAGCTACCTGTTAATATTTAAACAAAATAGTTAAATATATTTATCCAGATATCAATTTTGTTACTAAATAATTACACAAGACAAGAAAACGTCAACGACGGTATGACCGGATTGCAAAGGCTTAACGCAAAAAGTTGACAACAGACGGACGGACGGCACGACAGACGGCACGACTGACGGACGGACAGGCGGTTTTCGCCAATTCATAGACCGGAATTGCTTTGTAATACGGTCAAAAATGAGAATTAAATTTCTTACGAATGAATATCTTATTAATCAATATCATCATTTTGTGGTGATTCTTAATATATAGATAGAGTCAAACTTTTAAATATGTGATACAAAGTACTGTAATCTTAAAGTCAAATCAACACTGTATGTTCACTTTCATTAAATGTCTGTGTTTACATTTAGCAATGCAACTGCAGACCATGTATTTTTATACTAACATGGTCAGTATATGAATTTATTAACTGATTACTTCATACTTTCTTGGACATTTTTGATTTGGCTATCTCAGTGCACTTGCACTCTTCCTCATTTATCAGAATTAAAGATTAGAAATTAACTTCAAAACAAAAAAAATAAATGTTGTAACACATTTCTAAGGTAGTTGGTTAATTTTGCATTGACGTAAAATACCTATCAAATTGTATGAAAATTAGACACATGCTACAATTTTCCTTGTATGCTGTATATGAATACCTTTCTTGCCATCAGCAGACCAGTATTTGTATTTATTATCTCCCTCCATTAACTTAGCCTCCGTCTCTCCTGTTTGCATGTTCATTCGGACGTGCAGACCTGCAGGGATCGCCTGGCCTGAAATACCAATTTCAATCAAATATCAGGATTCATTAACATATATATATATTTCACTTCCATCTACAAAAACACAGCTTTCATCAATACCTACCGAGTCAGGTTAAGTATCAATATTACAAGCCTGACTTTCATAACACAAGAGGAAAATAAATCTAACAATATTTTATAAAACAAATTTAAATATTAATTTTCTTTTGAGAAAATGTGCATGTATTACATGTGCAGAAGTGTATGTTTACTTTAAGAATCATGTCATGCTATAAATGAGCAAAAAATAATCCCATGTAGTGCATGTAGTAACATTATTTATGTAAATTCTGAAATTTTACATCTGTATTAAAAATTTATATGCAAGTACATGTAAATACATTTGTATGATCAGTAGTGATGTACCAATAATCGGAAAAAAATTGATTAACGACAAGAAAAAGCTGTCGATTTTGATGATCGATTCTTGTTTTTCATAATCGATCATTGCATGCACAAATCTGTGTTTCCGTGTTTTTGTTCGAGGTTTACTCTTTTGGGTATACACACGCAATCATTTCTCAAACGACATCCTCGGATCGTCTGATTTGGGACAACCCGGGCACAAAATAGAAATCCAATGTGGGGAAGGTCTTCGGATTCTACAAAATCAATGAAGACCTTCAACCATCCAAATCTAATTTGGATATGTAAAAGGTGGTGTTTCGACTTTGCCGAAAAGAGTGTGTGAACACGGGCGAGTTCTGACTTCTAAGGAAGTTAACATTACTATCAGGGGTGCACCGATGTTGCTTTTTCTTCACAACAACTGTCAATGAGGCTAAAAAGGTAGACAGTTACTGAGTAAGAGATAGTTATAGCTCAAATAAATTAAATTTGAAAGTACGATTATGTAACAGGTTCTGCGTTTTGGATATAAAGAAGCCCCCGTCCCAACCTTTGGTCTAAACTATATGTTGATTGTGGCAGATTCATACCACTGCAATGCACTGCTATTATAATTATATACAGCTATATCTATAGCTACTGCTTTTGACAGAAAATGACATAAATTCTCAATTTCTAAGCAATCACCAAAAACCGCAACAAATGGACACTTGATATTCAGTTGTGGACTGAAAAAGATTACATTTGGTACTGTCATTTGTTATCAATGTAATAGTGCAATAACACTGATTACAAATGACGTACACCACCAATGTCATCTTTATTAATACACTACTGAGTATCAGTACATTTTGTTTCGGTTTTTTGCGATTGCTGAAAAATCGAAAATTTGTCATTTTCTGTCAAAAACAATAGCTATATATAGCTATAACTGTATTATTTTGCAGTGGAATGAACCAGTGTGGTATATTAGTAGGGAATAAAATTCAAGTGTTTAAATTTATAATTTCACTTGTTCATTTTTGTGTCACCAGCGAAGCAAAGCGACACTTAATGGGATCACTGTGTCCGCTTTTGTCTGTTTATGCGTCCGTCTGTCTGTCACACTTAGATGTCAAAGCCCGCACAGCGCCACAGCCTATAATAAAAATACGAATCAACCGATGCATGTTCCAGCCACCCTAGTGACTAATCAAATTTCAATATTGCTAGAGAAGTCTGCAGGATTCCACTCGTTGGTCTGAACTTGGTCAATCTATCAAGCAAATTTGTGCATTAATCTGTAAACATTTGCGAACCGATTATAATCGGCAAAATCGCATCAAAAGCATTAACCGATTCCAACAGATGATCGATTATGAAATTCAACTGATCCCCCATCACTAATGGTAAGCCCATTTCTCTTATTCAAGGACAAATGATTCTGGTCAGTTATCTTACTCTTGTAAAACTTCCCTGTGTGCTTCCCGATAAAATCTATAGAATCTCTTTGTTAAATTGAGTCAATGAAGTACTGAATCAAAGCATATGTGAAAATGAATATATGACCAGCTTTACCTTTCTTGACTGTCTGCCATTCCTGAGTTGGATAAAATACATCAAATGCTTTATTTCTATTGGAATCATCCTCCATTCCTTCATTTTCAGCATCAGAGATTGTTACTGAGGGGAATTTGAAATATGAAAATCATTATTTTTTTCAATATAAACAAATAGAAGAAAGAGGCAATAATTACAAAATGTTCATATTTTTATTTAAATATTTACATTCTTCAATGAAATTTCAATGGTAACACATTTAATCAGTGAAACAAGAATGTCACTCATTCAACACTCATCTAGTAGTTTGTCAAGCTATATATGTATCAGCAGATTTCAATGGGGTCTTGTACCCTTTCCCTCAAATACAAATTAAAACTTCACAGAACAAGAGTTGTCAAAAGTCAACAGTGCCCCAGCCACAAGGAATGTACATGTAAAATATAAAAGCCCACATCTCTTACCATTGAAAAGATATGGCCTGGGTTAAAGTTTTTTTTAAAATCAATGCTGAGGTTGTGGTCAGAGAGTAAAAACAAGAGGCGCAAATCAATCTGATTAAAACCATATCTTTATTCCGCTTCTCTATTCATCCCACTGCAGATAAAGATCTGGCGAAATCCCGTAAGGGGTCATATTCTGGTGAACTCTGATGACGTTTCATTCACCAAAACCGTTATTTCCTATAGCTAATCAATGACTCAGCTAGGCACGTGATAGAGACGCAATATGTAACAAACACTGTTCAAAAAGTACCTTGTGGGTCACGCACGCTGGGGATGTTAATTTCATTCCTAGGAATTTGTAGCCGATCCACTGATTAACTGGAAATCATAGATCATCAGAAAATGACCCCTTACAGGGTTTTGCTAGATCTTTATCAGCAAGAGGAAAAATAGAGAAGGGGAATAAAAATATGGTTTTAATCCGTTTGGGCGCAAATGAGCCTATATCATTCATGTGAAATTATTTCTGCATTCAATTTTTTTCCCAATTATACTGATTTCCATAAAATCGGTTAACTACACATAATCAATGCATTACATGTATAAGCAACCTACGAAAGGAAAATCTGAGAAATTACCTAAAATACACAAAAATTACAAAGCCCAAAAGATACAAGGGCAACGCCCAGTGTGGCAAAAAACGCCCATCATTTAATTTGAAGGGGAGGATTTTGAAAGTATGAAAACATTCCTTGCTTAAATTGTTCCATCACCAATACACGTAGTTCATTTTGTTTCCTGCCTACAAGGAATTCTAACAAAGTAGTACTTTGATCTTCACCTCTGACCTAGAAAAGCAATAAGCGTCTTTGTCTTAGCATGAGGAGTAAGTGTACCAAGTTTGACAGTCCTAGTCCCAACGGTTTGGGCTGTATCCTGGGTTTCCTACATAGTAGTACCATGAACTTGACCTTTAACCTCTGACCTTGAAAAACAGTAGGCATCCTTGTCTTGGCATTAGTATAAATGTACCAAGTTTGACAGTTCTAGCCCCAACAGTTTGATCTGTATCCTGCCTACAAGGGTTTCCTACCAAGTATTACTACGACCCTGACCTTTAAACTTGAAAAACAATAGGCATCTTTGTCTTCCCATAAGGAGTAAAGGTATCAAGTTTGACAGTCTTAGCTCCAACAGTTTGGTTTGTATCCTGTCTACAAGGTCATACCTACTAAGTAGTACTACTTCCTTTACCTTTGACCTTGAAAAACAATAGGCGTCTTTGTCTTGGCATGAGGAGTAAGTGTACTAAGTTTGATAGTCCTACCCTCAACGGTTTGATCTGTATCTTGTCTACAAGGGTTTCCTACCAAATAGAACTAAGACCTTGATTTTTTATCTCTGACCTTGAAAAACATTAGACATCTTTGTCTTGGCATGAGCAGTAAGTGTACCAAGTTTGATAGACCTATCCTCAACGGTTTGATCGGTATCTTGTCTACAAGGGTTTCTTACCAAGTAGAACTACAACCTTGACCTGATCTCTGACCTTGCAAAACAATAGTCATCTTTGTTTTGGCATGAGGAGTAAGTGTACCAAGTTTGACAGTCCTAGCCCCAATATTTTGGTCTGTATCCTGCCTACAAGGGTTTCCTACCAAGTAGTACTACCACCTTAAACTTTAAACTTGAAAAACAATAGGTGTCTCTGTCTTGGCATAAGGAGTAAAGGTATCAAGTTTGACATTCTTAGCCCCAACAGTTTGGTTTGTATCCTGTCTACAAGGTCGTACCTACCAAGTAGTACTACGACCTTGACCTTTGATCTCTGAACTTGAAAAACAATAGGCGTCTTTATCTTGGTATAAGGAGTAAAGGTACACTAGCCGCAATGGTTTGATCTGTATACTGCTTACAAGGTATCCTACCAAGTTGTACTACAACCTTGACCTTTGACCTTTAAAAACAATCAGGGTCTTTATCTTGGCATGAGGAGTAAGTATACCAAGTCTGACAGTTTTAGCCCCAACGGTTTGGTCTGTATCCTGCCCACATGGTCTGACAGATGGACGACGCCATACCATAATACGTCCTGTCAAAGATGGATGTACTAAAAAAGGCAAAAGGTCAAAAACTTTATTTCAGAATGGAACCAAAAATGATATTAATTTTTCTTAAGAAACCCTCTAGATTTAGATTTGTTGTTCAGTGCAGCTGGAAAAAGAAGTCTGTCAAAGAAGGGTAACCTGGCATTAATCGAAACCTCTAGTTGCAAGGAATATAAAAGATAAACATAATTTTAAAGACTTTCCAAATGTAACGTTTATGAAAATTAACTCTTTGTTATAGGTCCCAAGGTAAAAAATTTCCGTACTAAAAGAAATCTTTTTCTTATAAGGAATGTTCATGTGTAATAAAAATTTTCACTTGGCTACCTTAAAGTACACTGTTCACTGCCGATGTAGTAACATAAGCTTTTCTAAAAACAACTCTACCCTTCCCCACCTACCAAAAAAAAATATGCCCTAGTAACTTGAGTCATTACCATCCTCACTATTGTCATCATTATCCACCACTGTAAGAGCCTGGCTATAAGGTGTAGATTCACTCTGTACACACAGATAGTAACAGCTGATGAACAGACAAGTAAGGCTAACAATATTCACAATACTCAGACTCAATAAGGAAGCAGGCATTCTCAACATCTCCTTTCTTTGCCTTTTATACACTATTACAATACTGGATTCTGTATAATCTGCTACTTATTATACACAAGTGTTGTAGTAGAATTCTTTCTCCACCAGGCTGTAATCATGATATTGCTCTATACTGATATCTAATAAATAGAAATAGAATAGTACGAAATTGCACATTTTGGACTGAAATTGATTTTAAAAAATCTAGCTGCTGCGTTGTATACCTGTTAAACAATACCATGTTTTGTCAACTTCCGCAGCACAAATAGCATTACAGTCAAGAAATCATTTAACGTCCTGTGATTGAAGAATAAAAGGCATAATGAGTAATTAATCAAAGTTTGCCAGTTGTGACCCAAATTGTTCTGTCTGTATCTTGTTTACAAATTTAAAATGATGTTCAACTCGGAGAAGGTTATACCAATTGTGTCTATTGTGACCTTGACCTTTGACTTATGACTGCATTTCAAGGTCATGACACACCCCTGGATCCAAAGCAACAATTTTGTGAAATATTATTTAAATCTGTGCACAGGGTGAGAAGTTATGGCCTGGACAAAGTTTTCCTTATTGTGTCTATTATGGCCTTAACCTTTGACCTATGACCTTGGTTCAAGGTCATGACACACCCTTGGATCCTAAGCAACAATTCTGTGAAATATTATTGAAATTTGTGCACAGGGGAAGAAGTTATGACCGACAAGGTTTTACTTATTGTGTCTATTATAACCTTGACCTTTGACTTATGAACTTGGTTTCAAGTCGTGACAAACCCTTTGATCCTAAGCAACCACTCTGTGACATATTATTGAAATCCATGCTAAGGGGAAGAAGTTATGGAATGGACAAGGTTTTATTTATTGTGTCTATCATGACCTTGACCTTTGACCTTGATTCAAAGTCATGACACACCCTTGGATCGTAAGCAACAATTTTGTGATATGTTATTGAAATCTGTGCACAGGATGAGAAGTTATGGCCCGAACAAAGTTTTTCTCATTGTGTCTATTATGACCTTGATCTATGACCTTGGTTCAAGGTCCTGACACACCCTTGGATCCTAAGCAACAATTCTGTCACATATTATTGAAATCTGTGCACAGGGTGAGAAGTTATGGTGCAAACAAAGTTTTTCTTATTGTGTCTATTATCAACTTGACCTATGACCTTGGTTCAAGGTCATGACACACCCTTGGGTCATGCGCAACAATATTATGAAATATTATCTAAAACCATCCACCCAATAAAAAGATATGGCCCAGACACAATTTTAACAACCAAGTTCACAGTGACCTTGACCTTTGACCTATGTGCACAGGGTGAGAAGTTATGGTGCGGACAAAGTTTTTCTTATTGAATCTATTATCAACTTGACCTATGACCTTGGGTGAAGTTCATGACACATCCTTGGGTCATGGGCAACATTATTGTGAAATATTATCTAAATCCATCCACCCAATAAAAAGATATGGCCTAGACACGAATCGGGACCGATGGACAGACAGACGGACAAGCCGATTCCTATATACCCCCCAAACTACGTTTGCGGGGGGTATAACAATAGGTGTATCCATTCAGCATAAAACATATATGTACCAAATTTGGCCATTCTAGCTCAAAGAATTCTGTCTGTATATTGTTTACAAGTGCAGTTTATCACCAATATTTAGCATTTGACCTTGACCTTTGATTCTTAACTCTGAAATACAATGGGTATCATCCTCTTTATTAATGAATATGTGTACCAAGTTTAATTGTCCTAGTTAAAAATGCTTGGTCTATCTTGTGTTTACAACATGTGACTTTGAGGCCTTTGACTTTGCATTGAAAACAGTAAGTCATAAGGAGTACATGGACAAAGTCCTAGCTGAAATGGTTTATTTGTATCATGGTTATAAGATTTATTAACAATGTTTAAGATATAGCCTTGACCTAAGATACCTGACCTTGAAAAAAACATTTTTCAAGTGCCTTTTTTCCAGTAGTATGATAGTAATAAGTATGTGTACCAAGTTTGATGGTCCTAACCCAAACAAAGCCGGTGTGGCCTAGTGGATAAGGTGCTCAGCTCATGATCGAGAGGTCACGGGTTCAACTCCCACCTGGGGCACACCAGTGTTATGTCTTTCAGATGAGACAGTAAAAACTGAGGTCCCATGTCACGGTAGGCGTGGCGCGTAAAAGATCCCTCACTGCTTCGGGTGGGTCCGTTGCAAAGGTCTAAATTTGTATGCAATGCATCAGGCAGATGCCGTCACCATATACATGTACGTGAAATAATCATGGAGTGACGTAAAACAATAATTAATCAATCAATAAAAACCTAACCCAAACAATTCAGTCTGTATCATGTATACCAGCTAAGTGGACAGACAGACGCCATGTGGAATACCACAGATAATTAGGTTGCAATACCCTTAAACTTTACCATCCCCAAATGGATAATGTACCCCAAAACATGACATCATTAGCATGAGAATGAATCAATATGTCATACAGTAAAATCATTCACTATCAAAGAGATCACATCTTGCACTTTTCAGTTAAAATTAGAACTGGTATTTAAAGCTATTTTGTCACCTGACCATGAAAACTTATAACACTATACTGCAATTTTCCATATTTGCACACCAAAAACGTCCTTTGCTTGAATTAATGCAAAAATAATTATTCCCTGTTCTTTTATAATCTAATGCAAACATACAAATACATGTAACTTGAGTTCTCATTGGATGATGAAAGTAAATTTGAGGCATGCAAGTACTCAATTACACACCTCAAATTTTTAATCTTCATTAATGCATGGTATGGAAGCCTGTCAATATAAACAATATGACTGATCTCAAGAACCTGCCAGGTGAAACTCTAGTAGATCCAGCTCGATGTTGTTACTATACATCATGGACAGCAACATAGCGCTAGTTATTGTTTTCAAAAGAATGAAAAAGTTTCAATTCACTTTTTATTATTCATGTAAGACACTAAATGCAAAATGCGAAGTACTTTGTAATGCATATGCATAACATACGTACATGAGTATAACTACGAGTATGTCAGCACAATCAACTGTTTGAAAGGAAGATCTGCATATCCATAGAGTTCTAAAATGCAGTGTATACACAGTTTGCATTCGAATGGGGATAACATGTGTTTGTGTATTCAAATTTTTGGCATGTACATTTGGTAATTGGTGATTTACTAGTTGCAAATATTTGTTTTTGGACCCTGCCAACATGTTGTCCATTATCTCATTTTGTAACTTGTAAATCACCAATTACATATGCCAGAAATTTGAAAACACAGACATGTTTTTCTCTAAATGTTGTACCGTTGTTTAAGCTCAATATATGTCCTCTCCCTCTATTTTGATTGCTGTTGTCATGAACACTGACACGAATTTTTCAGTGTACACACAATATTTTACACTAGTTCATCCAAATAACAGTGTTCATTAACAGTTCCCATTAATTGTCACAATGGGGTAAAAAAAATGGCTTCAGACAATAACTTCAATCCTGTCTGAGAAGTATGACATATATTCTTACATTTGTACGGCTGTATTTACACGTATCACAAAAATACAGGAGGATTTCCTCATTGCAATGATGAAAAGGACAGCAGTATTTTCATAAATGTATTGATAATACAGCCGTACAAGAGATGTAATACTGCTGTCAGGGGCATCGCTAGAAATATTCAATGTGCACGCAAAGAAAGCTTCTCACGAGGCGCGCGCACCTCTGAGAGGGGGATGGGATCACCCTCTCTTGCAAGTGGGGATTCCAGGGGCTCAACCGAGAAAATTTTGTAAAATTCAATGCAAAGTCGTGCTTTCTGGACTACATCTTGATAACATTGAAACTATTTTTGTTGTTTTATTGAAGAAATTATATGTCGAACACAATAAAAGCTGAACTTGAATCTAACTCTTAAAATTAAAGTCTTTTGGATTTTGAGAAAGTTGAAGATTAATGTTTTCACAAATTGATTTGACACTTACGCGTTGTCATATGATATGGATGTCTTTGAGTCACATTATATTTATTTATTTATTCATTTTATTTTTTTGTCACTGTGATGTGCACGCCATGGCGTGCTGGCGTATAGGCAGCTACGCCCCTGGCTGTATGACTACTGTATTTCTATTGTATTTATGGAAAAATATGACTGAAAATATGGCAGTACTTTCAAACACTTTAAATAAGAATACAGCTGTTTGATTTTCAGCCGTATTAATCTGCAATATTCCTGTAAAAATACAACCCTTCTTTAGGGCAGTACATGTAGTATTATGGAAAATTTACCCGTATATACCATTACATGCCAGTCGTACAGTGCTGAAAATATGGCTCTTCAAAAATATGTCTCCTTACTAATACCGCGGCTCTTCAAAAGGATATATATAAATGCTTTAGATTGAAAAATGAAAAACTCTCTTGCTTGAGCATTCACTCGATACCTGCAAGTGGATTATGCATGCAAAATTTCACAGGATTTTTTGAAAATAAATGCAACCTCTCATTTAAGAAATAATAACTCAAATGAGTGAAAACAGTACTTTCAAACACTTTAAATAAGAATACAGCTGTTTGATTTTCAGCCGTATTAATCTGCAATATTCCTGTAAAAATACAACCCTTCTTTAGGGCAGTACATGTAGTATTATGGAAAATTTACCCGTATATACCATTACATGCCAGTCGTACAGTGCTGAAAATATGGCTCTTCAAAAATATGTCTCCTTACTAATACCGCGGCTCTTCAAAAGGATATATATAAATGCTTTAGATTGAAAAATGAAAAACTCTCTTGCTTGAGCATTCACTCGATACCTGCAAGTGGATTATGCATGCAAAATTTCACAGGATTTTTTGAAAATAAATGCAACCTCTCATTTAAGAAATAATAACTCAAATGAGTGAAAACCTCTGTTTTCAGTAATCAGTTTCAAGTAGTTAAAAATATGAAATTCAAAAGGGCTCATCTTTCTGAAATGTTGAAAAGTTTACAAAACAAGATGACATTTTTAAATTTACTGTTTTGGAGTTTACAGCTTTAACATTTATGCAGCTAAGAATTCCGAAATGGTAAGTTGAAAAGAGATGTCAACTTCTTTCGTAATCTATATTCGATCAGTATGATATGCCCTTTTAAGTCTGAATTCAAATTCTAAAATTCTTATTTTTCAGTACTTGTTAACTTCAGTATAATTACTGAAATGGGACTATTTCACAAACCCTTAGATGATCCAGATTCGTGATTTTAGGTATACTCCTTGGGATTTACCTTCAATTTCTAAGTAAAATCTTATTTTTTATTTCTTTTGTTTTACCATGATTATTATCTTAAATGAAAAAATAATGAAATATATACAATCTATGTATACTTCTTTATTGAATTCATTTTTGGATTTCAAAATATTTATAACAGCTGTATTTGTAAAAAATTACAGAAAAATTGCATTATGGCCTAGGATAAAACCAAAGTCATACCCCCTCATGCATTCGGAATCTCTCCCGCATTAACTCATAAAAGAGTGCTGCAATATGTAAAGCTAAAAACAGATACTACAGTGAAATTGTCCCAGTGATTGCTGAAAACAAATCTAGATATATAGTTATGCATTTGAGTGAATAAGTACCTCTTACAGGGAAATGAGAGTTTGTCCTCATTTTGGCTGTTTATACTGAACATACTCAGTTGACTTTTTGACAGAAATGAGAATAAAGAACAAGAGGCCCAAGTGGGCCTATATCGCTCACCTGAGTACCTAGATTATCAGTCATGCATGAAGGAAGAATTCATTTATTTTTGCATTAATATGACTAAGTCAACACAGATGTTGAAAATATGTCAAATTTTATTTCAGGCTAGAATAAAAAACAACACTTTTTTGCACATCCATTCAGGTGATTTTGATATTAAGCATTTCCTTTGTCTCTGCAAGAAGTCATTCAGGGCAACAAGTTAGTCATTTTCTTTAGTTTGTTGACTGATTTCAAGTCTAGGTCATGAACAACAATTGTTTCAAATATTGTCCAGATCTAACTTAAAATTGCCTAATTTCATATGTTGAGTGTTGAGAAACATCTAAAAACTTATTTAGATGTGTAAAGAAATGAAAAAAAATTTTGACCACAGCTGGATTTGAACCTTTACTCTCCATATTTCAATTACCAAGTGGTATATGTACTATTGTGAGAACTGCTTTTTAGACATGGTGGCATTATCTGTTAACCAATTTGGATGAAATTTACCAAATTGATAGAGGACTTTTAGTACTTCATGTATTCCATGTTTCATTAAAATCTTTCATGTGGTATAACAGCAGAAGTGAAAAATGTGATTGAATTGTTCCTATACACCCTCATTTGGAAGTCTTAAAAAATTCATAGAAAATCCAAAATTTGAGATATTGACAAAATTCTTTCAAAGTAACAATCCTTACCATAATTATGATCACAATAGTCCATAAGAAATCATCATTATCAATTAACTAGGAAATATGACACTTTTTTCTGCATTGAATCACCAAGTCCAAAGAAATGTCGAAAAAAATTCTAAAATTTGATTTTGGAAGGGAACCAAAATGACAATACATCTTCACTCATCCCTCTAGATCATTTCCATGCATTCTGCTTGTCTCTGTATACAGCCCGTATGAAAAAGAATATTGTTAAACGAGGGAACTCTTTTGTGACCTACTCTTGACTATGGTGGCGCCACCTGTAAAGAGGTCTGGACGAAAACAACAGAATTTGAAGAGGATCATAACTGACTTATTTCTTCCAAGATTTATTAAAATCCTTCTAACAGTTTTGTAGAAAAAGTTCAAAATGTGAAAAATGGCCAAACCCCCCCCCCCCCCTTTTTTTTTTTTTGGAAGTCTTAAACGTAAAATTCCTAATTTCATATGTTGAGTGTTGAGAAACATCTAAAAACTTATTTAGATGTGTAAAAAAAAAAAAAAAAATTTTTTGACCACAGCTGGATTTGAACCGCTACTCTCCATATTTCAATTACCAAGTGGTATATGTACCATTGTGAGACCTACTTTTAGACATGGTGGCATTACCTGTTAACCAATTTGGATGATCCGCACATAATACAAAACCTTTGAAAAGGACTATGAGTACTTGAATCCTACCCAGTTTTATCACAATCCTTCAAGTTGTTCTGTAGATCAAGTTGAAGATATGAAAAATTGTCTTTTTCTTGGAAGTCTTAAAAAATTCATAAAAAATTCAAAAATCGAGATATTGAAAAAATTCCTTCACACCAGCATTGCTTACCATAGAAATGATTAAATGAAACCAAATGAATTCATAAATGTTTACTAAAAGAAAATAATAACTCTTTAATGCATTAAAATAACAAAGTCCAAAATAAAAATGAAAAAACGTCAAAAATTTGATTTCAGAATGGAACCAAAAATATCAACACTTCTTCCCATATGCCTCTAAATCATTCCTATGCAGTCGGTTTGTCGCTGTATGCACCCGATCTGAATAAGAAGTTTGTCAAAGGAGGGTACCCTCTGTGACCTACTTTTGTCTGTGGTGGTGCCACCTGTTCATGGATCCTGACAAAGATGACCACATTTGTCGGGGACCTTGAGTATTTGATGCATGCCAAGTTTCATTGAATTCCAGCGAGTGGTTCCGAAGAAAAAGTTCAAACTGTGAAATGTTTACACCAATTATCCCACCCCCCTTTTTCTTGAAAGTCTTGAAAAATTCATAAAAAATGCAAAACATAAAACATTGAAAAATTTTCTTCGCAGTAGTATTTCTTACCATCAAAATGATCGAATTAAACCAAATTAATACATTAATGTTTACTAAAAGAAAAAAATACCTCTTTTCTGCATTAAAACTACCAAGTACAAAAAAACGTCAAAAATTTGATTTCGGAACGGAACCAAAAATAACAACGCTTCTTCACACATCCCTCTAGATCATTCCTATGCATTCGGTTTGTCTCTGTATGCCCCCGGTCTGAAGAAGAAGTTTGTCAAAGGAGGGTACCCTCTTTGACCTACTTTTGCCTGTGGTGGCGCCACCTATTGATGAATCCGGACGAAAAACAACAACACTTGTAGGGGACCATGAGTATTACATGCTTATCAAGTTTCATCAAATTCTGTTCAGTGGTTCTGGAGAAGAAGTCGAAAATGTGAAAAGTTAACGACGGACGGACGACGGACGGTGATTGATCACAATAGCTCACTTGAGCCTTTGGCTCAGGTGAGCTAAAAACTGTATTGAACACGAATATTGTTCACTCTGTGCTGATTATTTGAATGGGCCAGTCTTGTAGCCCTATTTGACCACCGAAAAAGACCCTTTCACTTTTTTACGGGATAAGTTATCATTTGCCAACCAAAAGGTCAGTCCCATGTACAGTAATAGCGAAAGGCTGTCTATAGCAATTACTAGTTGGGTTGTTACCCATACAGTTCTTTGCTAATTTGACATTTTCATTATACAGACCCTTTCATGTTAACCTGTGGACCTATAATGTTTTGGTGGGGCCAACCTTAAAAATATGTTTGTTTCCCCGAACGCGACCCGGCCCTCCAAGGGTTGGGTAGGTAGGTAGGTAAAAAAATTTTTTTTTCTGACTACCAGAACGGCTACAGACAAAACTGATTCATGCTTAGTTTGCCAGCTGAAATAAGGGCCTGTAGCAAGAATAGATATACAAAAATCAATTCTTTTCTTGAACTTGTTTATTTCTAACACTTTCTGACATCTCACATTGAAACATTCCGGACCTTTATTTTATTGGTGTACGTTTAGGTATCTCATGAATTTGTTTACAGTCGTTACAAACAGGCAAAACAATTTTGTATTTGGTTTGAAGGTCTCTGTCTCTTTCCGCACTATCTGTTGCGCAGTGGGCACACACATCCTGTCTTCCATGGGAGCTTGCATAATACGCAAACCCTGTAGCAGCTCTTTCTGGAATCACACCTTTAAACCTTAAGTATTTTAAGGATTTGTCAAACTCTAATGCCGTTTGTATGACGTCCCACGGCTCTGGGGATAGAGAAGACGATCCCTGAAATGTTGACGAACTCGACAACATGACCTCTGCACAGTCAAGTGCTGCATTTTCTTCATCCGTAAGGAAAGTATCCGTTATTAATGCGTTTAACATGTCCTACCATGTATATGAACGTTTGAATTGTTTAAGTTTACTTTTAATAACATTCTTGACAAACTTGTCACCCTCATAAATCTCCACAGATGCGCAAAAAACAGCGAACTTTGCACATTGAGCACCAGCGTCTGACGACGCCATTTTGTATCTGCTCCGTATCAATTTGACGCTTCATATAAATCGCGTTCAAAAAAGCGCTCATATGACTTTCAATCATAAAACTACAAACTGGTAATGGTTGTACCGAAAATCCGGAAAAATAATTCTTTGTAAAAAATCGCAAAAAAATTATTCGAGTCAGGCCGATTTTCGCGGGTCGGTCGGGTTTGGGGAAACAAACTTAATTCTATTTTAGGCCTGGGCGGAAGTATTTGCGTAGACCCATTAGTAACACCTTTTATCAACAATGCGTAGTTAAAGAGTATGTAAGTGAGCTGGCACTCATAGATCTCCGTATATACTTCTACCCACCAAAACATTAGGTCCGCAGGTTAACATGAAAGGGTCTAATGTCAAAGAGACGGTTACTCCAGAACATCAAATTAGCAAGGGTACAGTTTCATGACTATCGATACTCTAATACATTCGATACCGTGAACAGGTTTCAAGCTAGAGTAGCTACTACTGCAGCGGAAGAGCTATTTTGTTCTGTCAAAGAGACGGAACAAAACAGATCTTCCCTTGCAATCGGAACTGTAGATTCAAGAGGCGAATATGAGGACCACAGGCACTTGATGCTGGCCAGTCCTATGTGCCTCACTCAGTCACTGACAAGCTTTTTCAAGTTTTTGTAGATTGTCAGTAAGGCACACTTAAAGGACCGGTGCTTTTTGTAGCTTGTCAGTGAGGCACAAGTGCTTGTGAATACTTGTGATTGTGATAAGAACATGCAAATATATCGTCAGTAAAATATTTTAAAGCAATTTCGTAAAGTCTTACCATTTTCTTGTATGCATTATTGTTGTTTCTATAAATCATTTTGTACTGTCTTTGTATATAAACAGGTGTATTTCATCACATTTTGTGAATATACCTGGCCTTTTCTGCTACGTACACGTCATGTAAACAACGTTTACAGGAAGCACGTTTTTTCATCGACGCTGTGCATCGAAAGTTTTAATGAACCATTTTTCTCCAATGTCATCAAAACGTTTTACTGACGTCGAACGACAAAGCCTATAAAGACCAATTAAACTATAGAGAACTCATTACATTGGGTATCGCGGGAAATTTGCACGTGCAATTTCTAGATATTCCAATGCAATATCACGAAGTAATCGTATTTTACCACCGATACCAGAAGGGACAAGTTGTGTGTTACAGTCATAATGAACAGTGACCCAGCAAGGGAATATTTTTGGGGTAAAGTAATTTTGGAAGCTTTTATAATTTTATATTTCATTAACTCGAATGAGCGCGATATATTTATAGTACAATTGTGCATTTGGTTATTTTGTTAATATTGCAGAAATGTGCCTTTACTGTATAAGTGCCTTACCCATAAAGACAAGATGAAATTTCAAGCCACGAGCACTCCATTCGAACACTCTGTAGTCCATTGCGTATATTGGCATGGGTTTGGAAAGCTAGTCGACTTTAGTACACTCCGATAATGTTTAAAAGTTTTTAAAATTGGAATGTTGTATATTGTTCATGATAGAAATCGTCAAATGTTGTATTCTTTATTTTTTTCCTGAAATGTGAATATATAATGTGTTGAAAGTACTCTGAAAGAGTTTGGGGACAGCCTCTCGTTTTAGAGACAATCACTCAAATGTGTAACAGTCTTTCCCTTCAGTAATCAATTTCAAAAACTGAAAAAGAAATTGGGGGATTTTGATTTGTCATTCGGAAAGGAAACATATTTTTTTAAATTCTGAATGTAGTTTACAATTAAGCAAGTTGACATTTTTAGTTTACTGTTTGGGAGTTTATAGCTCCAATTAATTGTACAATTATCACTTTAGAAATGGTAAGTTGAAAAGGTCAATCTTTTTTGTAAACTATTAAGTCAGTATGTAATAAAGATGTGCTCTTGTAAGTTTGAAGTCATATTCTAAAAAAATTACTTTTTCGTACTTGTTTACTTCAGCGCAGTTCTTGAAATTTTTCAGGTTGGGGGTAACCTCTCATATGAGAGATAATCATTCAAATGAGTTACTATCACTGTTTTCAGTAATCAATTTCAAGGAATGAACAGAAGTAAACAAGTACTAAAAAAGTAAAGTTTCAAAATTTTGACTTAAACTTAAAATAATAACTTAAATAATATACTGAACATAAAATACAAAAGAAGTTGACCTTTTCAACTTGCCATTTTGGAGTTTATAGCTGTAACATTTGTGCAGCTATAAACTCCAAAAGAGTAAGCTAAAAATGTCAACTTGTTTTCTAAACTATATTCAGTATGTTGTAAAAAAGTGCCCTTTTGAATTTCAGAACATAATCCCAAAATTTCATTTTTTAGTACTTGTTTACTTCTGTTCATTCCTTGAAATTGATTACTGAAAAGAGAGATAGTTACTAATTTGAGTGATTATCTCTTAAATGAGAGGTTAACCTTAACCTGTATACATGTACCTTATGTCTATATTTCCATATCACTAGATATGAACAGTTTTGATCCATGCTTTCAAAAGTGTAGAGAATTACCGGTATCAGGAAATTGTTTGTTGTGCAATTGTGTAGAATGTTTTCTCAAGCTCACCTAACTAAAAGAAGGGCAAGATGATGACAGCGTAATCTTATTAACCAGAATTTTTTCCTAAAATTTTTCCCCTTCATGGCAAGGAAAACGATCATTTATAATGTACATCATTATTGTGGCATGAAAGTTCAAATTATCACTTAATTATATTACAGGCTGTCAGTTGACTAAGGAGAACCCATCCATTACTTGGTCTTTTGCAGAAGAAGATGATGACACAGATTTCCTTATTCATACACTTTTCCTGAAACATGTAAGAGATAAAGAACATTTTGTGTTATTAACACATCACTGCATTTCAAGTGTGCTCCAATGCAGGTTGTACATGTATAACAAGATTGAGCACATATCATTTTAGGGATATATTCTCTGAAATATCTGTTTTGAAAGACAGTTTTCAGGGATTTTCAAAATGCTTAAAATTCTGGACTTGAATTAACTTTGTTCCGAAACTCAAAAAAGAAAGAAAGAAAGAGCAAGCTAGTCTTGGTTTTGAGGTCATCAGTAATGTTAATATACATGTAATGCCCCAAAAATGAAAAAGTTCACAGTCAGAATACAAAACATTAAAACAAGAAGTTTTCAAGTAATAAACTTCAGTCATACATGGATGTAAGAAATGTGAAGCAAAGTCTAAGTTTAAAATTTAATTTGATCACAAGGACCAAAGGTTTGGTTAAAGTAGATTTTTTGTGTGATCTTGATTTCTCTGGTTCCTTAACATATTTCAGTTTAAAATACATGTACGTGTGTATTGACAAACTTATACAACATAACACTCTGACCCAAACTGGTTCTTAGGGGGCAGGCTTGGTGTAGTGGTTAAGCGCTTGGCTTGCGGTGCCGACAATTCCCAGGTTGCGCCACTGTGTTTAAGAAGTTGGTTACCTCCTGCTTCCATGTCGCGATAAAACTGAAAAATTGTTGAAAGCGAGGTAAAACACCAATCAACCAACCAAACTGGTTCATACGCTTCTTGACTCGCAGAGAAAAATATATTTAAAAAAAGAATAGGAAGTAAGTTTTAATCTATATCATACATGTAGCACAAAAATAAAAATAATGGTTGATCAGAAAATTGATACAAGATGGATTTTTATGGATATACTTTCAATATTTTGTAACAGTTTACAATTGCCCCAATTTGTCTGTGCCAATAAAACTTTAATATAGGTTATAACTTTTGAATCATAACAGGTAGGGCTTTCATATTTCACATGTATATTCCTTGTGACGACCTTTTCGTCAGAACAATAATTTTTTACCTTTGACCTACATTTCAAAAACTTTAACAATTGATTATAATTTTTGAATCATAAAAGGTAGGGGTTTAAAATTTATTATTTATTCACCAAGGTGTGGGGTGTGATCAAGATATAGGACATTGAAAAATCTGCCTTATTTGGACTTTCATGTTTCATGTGTTTTTTTTTTTTTCTTTAATCTTGGCTCTCTTGAACCAAAGACTATATTGGGGTATAGTCTTATTCTGAATGATCCGTCCATCATCCTTCTGTTTAATTTACATTTCAAACTTCTTAAAGCCAGTGTTGAGGTGCTCAGCTCATGGAAGTTGGGCTTCACTCCTGCTGTAGCACACCAGTATCTGACTTTCAGATGAGACAGTAAAAACAGAAGTGGCTGTTTGAGGTGTGCAACACATGCACAAGACAAATATAGTGTTATTCAGGCTTTGGCGCCATCATTTTCATAACGCTATTAGTATCTAACTAGATTACAAAACTGCAGTGCAGAATGCAACAAGTATGTATCAGTATCTACCCAAACAATAAGGAATAGATTGGATGATGACGTTAGTATGAAAGCCAGACATCCTGCCATGTCTTCCTTTGACCAATGACCACATTGGAAAACACAAAAATTGGCCCAAAGACCATTGTCAATGGAGGCACCACAATTGGACCCCAGTTGTGTTTACTGAGTGATGAGTCTAGATTTTGTCTACAGTGTATATGTAGATGTGCCAGAGTGTGGAGAAGACCAAATGAGCATTTTGCACCTCCTTGCGTCTTGGAACATGACAGATATAATGGAGAATCTGTCATGGTATGGGGAGAAATAAGTGTCATTGGCAAACTGACTACAATATTGTTGATAATTAGCATCTTAAGTGACAGCAGAAAGGTATCTTTGCAAGATTTTTGAGATACATATTCAACCATATGCAGGTGTAGTGGCTTCATGTCTTATTTTAATGCAGGATAATTTTCACCCACACACTGCCCACCTCACTAAATAATAACTTGAATGTAAAACATTCGAGCTGCTGCCTTTGCTTGCCAGATTCGTGGCCCTTAATCCAATGGAACATGTCTGGGACATGCTTCAGAGGGCCATATCTGGTCTCCATGTTCAGCTGGTCACCGTCACAGAATATCATGCTGACATATATGTTTCAGCAATGTTCGATATGCTTGTTGTTAGCTCACCTGTGCCAAAGGCCACTCAAGTGAGCTATTGTCATAGCATGCCATATGCCATCCAGCATCATAAACTTTTCACATTTTCAGCTTCTTCAGAATCGCTGGAAAGATTTTGATGAAACTAATGTTAGGCATGTGTTGTTTTTTGTCTGGATCCATCAACAGGTGGCTCTTCCACAGACAAAAGGATTCTTTCCATTATCAACTGAACTAAATGAATGATTTTTATGTCCCCGGATCAATAGACACAATAGGGGCCATATTGTTTTTGTCCTGTCTGTTTGTCTGTTATGTCAACTTCAACCTTGGCTATAACTTTTGAACCATGAAGGATAGAGACTTCATATTTTACTTGTTTACTCAACTAGTAAAGCCCTTTCAAACGACACCAAGGTCCGTGACCTTTTGACCTTGACAATGACCTCCATGCTAAAAATAACTTTTTGGACTTGGGACTATAATTTTTTAACCGTGAGGGATAGAGACTTTATATTTGACATCTGTACTGAACTAAGGAAGCCCTTTCAAATGACATCAAGGTCGATGACCTTTTGACCTTGACAAAAAACTTTTTGGACACAGTTTGTTTTGAAACTTGGTATAAGAAAGAAATACTTATGGCCTCTTGTAAGTGTTGATGTTTTCATCCAGATCTGTTTTCAAACTTTTGAGCATTCATTTGCTGTAAATTATTATAGATTTAAGGGTTAAGAATTTTAATTTGGCCTGCTTAAACAAGTGCTTAAGGACAGATCCCGGTTATTCAATTTTCAGATATCTTTCTATCAATTTTGAGGTGCTGTATTAAACTTGAGCTTTATTGAGTTTCATTATAAACTTTGATATGGCTACCAATAAACATTTTGAGATTTTCCAACTTCCTGATTTGACAGAACATGGAATTTCTTCATTGCCTCATATAGGCAGAAATACACAATTCACAATAAAAAATTTTCTAGCCGATATTTTCTGTTCAGAATTCAAATACAAGATCTCTGAAATACATATTTCTAAATAAAGACAGGAACTTGGGACCTTTCCCTTGTACCTTTTATGAAATTGGCACTCGGGGAAAGTGACACTTGCATTTATTCTGTAAAACATCAATAAGAATTATCTCTCTTGATGATATCGTCTTGCCAGCACAACGCTCAGTACCTACAATATGCATTGCAGTCTTTGCAAAAACGCATAAAAGAGTATGCATGAAGAATATAAAATACCTATTAGGCAATTCCAAGAAAATGATTGGAAATATTTGCCTCACTTTCTTCTACAGATTCCCTTTGAACAGGGGTTTCAATTGATTCATTTCCTTTCCTTGGAGAATTATAATGACTACTCAGGTTATGAATCCTGATTTATATGAGCATTGAAGTGTGACTAACAATGGGATTGACTCAAGTGTTATTATGCCTTTTGCCGTGGGCAAAGAAAAGTACGGAGTCAAAACGGAACTAATCTGCCGGTTATCGTACACGGACGGGTTGGAACTCTTCAACGCGGAGGTATAAAGAATTTAACTCCCGCCTCTGTCCTTAACTTTGATGATTAAAATTTTACACTCAGTTTTCAGTAGTAACAAAATGTACCTGAGTAGTCACAACACAATAAACATCAGGGAATATCTATATATTGTCTTCGAAGTTTTCAAGATGACAATTGAATAAGTAAATTGGGTTTTGGTGAGTAATATAGGCCCGCTTGGGCCTCTTGTTTTTATACAAATTTAATTTATATACTTGTAAATTTATGGAAACTGGTGGGGAACATTACTCGATATGCTTGCATGGTTTTATTATGCAGATTTACATGTAATTTCTATTATGCCTGCATATAAAGAATGGCATATTATTATGGTGTCATGCCTGGTGTATGTTTGCCTGTACGTGCTTCTCTTCAACCATTAAAACACAAATGAATTGATGATTTTATCTGCACAGATTTTCCTCGGTCCTTTGGGAATGGGGCCTGGGCACTTTACATTGGGAATTTTAGCAACATTTTTCTAAATTGATCGACCATGTATCAGGCTGTCATTTTAGAGACTGTGTCAATTTTACAATGTAATCTTTAAGGAATGAGTGTCTTACTGTTGGTGTTCATGGAAATTGAAACCAGAATGTCAAATGCAAATTTCATAAACTGCAAAGTGGTTCTTGGAGAATTTGTGCATTGCATGCACATACTGACTTCATTTTACATGAACACCACAGTAAGACCTTCATTCCTAATTATAATCCAAGTATTTTTGCAAATATTTTGTGATTTACAAATCTATTTTCATTCCTTGTATATTTTCTTTCTTAAAATCTTACTTTTAAACTGACAATTTATTAAATTCTCATAACCTCATTTTCCATTTTTAAAGATAATTAAAAGGTGTACATGTATGTTAATAAATTGTAAGAAATTTTTTACGTTTATTAGAGTACATGTACACATGTACATAAATTCAGTCAAAATTTTATCTCAGTTATAACAATTGAAAACCATTTAAAGTGATTGACATATTTTCCCCCATAATCTTCAAACGTGGTAATTTGATATAGCATGGAGGCAACCCTTTGACAATCTGTTAAACTGTATGGTCATTATCGGCAGACACACATACCATGCCCACTTCATCTTCCTATGCAAAGTTTCATGTATTAGATTGTAATATATTTAGTGTGCATGTCTCATAGTAGCGTTCATGGAAAATAAACTCTACCAATCTCTGTATTTCGAGAAATATGTTGAAAATGGAAATATTCAATGATGATACTCCCACACACTAGGCCATAAAACAAAACAGGTTGACACAAGTGACACATGTATTTACAGATTTACACTCTTCTTTTCAGGCTGTTCTAGGTGCTTCAGCTGTTAAAGATGAAAGAAATTTAGTGCAAATTGAAACCAAAGATTTTGATAATAAAGATCTTGTTCAGCCACTGTTTTCCCTCACACTTGGGAAAACGGATATGGTAAGAATTCTTCGGTAATTTTCTTTGCCCAGAGGCATATAGTGTTACCCTGTTCCATCATTCATCATCATTCAGTTTCCACTCATTTTCTCTTTGAAGTGTAGCAGGAAGGTTGAAAAATCATTGGCCAGACCGGGACTCGAACCCAGGATCTTCCGCTAATTAGGCGGTTGCTCTACCAATTGAGCTATCTGGGCCGATGTCCCAGTCTGCCACACACCTCCCCTGCCAATCTGAGGTTTCCCCGAAACCTCACACCAAGTCCTCCTTTCACAGTGGCATACAACCTCTGCCAACTGATGAGAGTTGGTGGAACCTCCAAACTGTAGCAGGAAGGTTGAAAAATCATTGGCCAAACCGGGACTCGAACCCAGGATCTTCCGCTAACAAGGCGGATGCTCTTCCAATTGAGCTATCTGGGCCGATGTCCCAGTCTGCCACAGAAGGTTTGATGGATTAAGTTGAGATTATGTATACAGATGTATCAGGGGAAGATGCAGATCAACCTTGATTATGGGTGTGGTCTGCTCATTTTTGACAGAGTTATTGCCCTTGAACATAGAAAATTTCTTTAAAATGAAAATTAAAATCTGTTAGGGTGTGATGGATTAATTTGATATTGGATATAGAGATGTATCATGGGAAAATGCAGATCAAGGTAGAATATTGGTGTGTTCCAGTGATTTCTGACAGAGTTATTGCCCTTGATTATAGAAATATTTTTAGAATTGACAGTAATTTCCTCTCATTTTTGACCACGTTGAAAAGCAATTCTGGTCTATGAATTTGCAAAAACCGTCTGTCTGTCAGTCCGTCCACCCGCACGGCGTCAACATTTTGTGTTTAGCATTTGCGTTTAGCTTGGTTTCTTTCATACCTTAAAGGGTACTTATGTCAAAGTTGGTAGGTTTGTAGATACTTGAATGTTCTATCCAACCAATACAAAAATTTAGTGACCTTGACCTTGACTTTACGCTTCAGTGAACACACACTGTTTTTTGCCTTTAGGGTGACCACTTGCATATATGTATTGTTAATGCAAAGCAATTCTGGTCTATAAATTGGCAAAATCGGCCTGTCTGTCCGGCATCAACATATTGCGTTTAGCATTTGCAATCCGGTCATACCGTCCTTGATGGTTTCTTGTCTTGGTAAAGGTTTGATAGATTAAATTGATATTTGGTTTATAGATGTATCAAGGGAAAATGCAGGTCAAGTTTGAACATGGATGTTTGTAATTTTTGACAAAGTAATTGCCCTTGAACTTCAGAAAATTTTTGAATTTTCGAATATTAGTTCTCTGGCAATTATATTTCACTACCTTAGCTGCCAACAAGGGGCATCTGTGTTGCACCGACATATTAAAATTTTAGTTCCTTTTCCATGTGATTGAGGGCATCATCGATAGGAACAAAGTATTTCTTGTGGAATCAGCATGACGTATGTGTAGGCATCAGATGTTGCACATAAGTCATGTACTGCATGATGTAAGTACATTACAGTATGGAGTCATTGTAAATTGTAACAAAAATTGATTTCTTATAGTTGATATTAATTGAATCACACTCCACATTAAGGGTTCAATCATATCTGCAATAGAATTGATGCAAAACAACTTAACGGTATTTCATTAAAGTATCAATGAATGTTTCTTAATCTGATAAAACCATTTCTGAGAAAAAAACTAGTCAAAATACATACCCGGTAAATCTTAAGTTAATAGATAAACCGTACTTAAGAATTCCCAATAAGCATGTTAGTAACAATATCATTTAGCAATATCAAAGAATATGAGAAAAACCTCAAATAACTTGGGAGAGTCGCACCTTTAAACATTGGCAAATACAATTTTCAAGTGGCAGATATAAATATACAGGGACAATTAAAGAGGTATACTACCGGAAGAAAGAATATCGTGAAGTATTAACATTCAACTAATGATTGCAAGTACACTTATAATAACGGAAAAAAAAGAATGTTATGCCAAATATATTTATATGTTGAATTTTCTTGATTTCTTATAGATGTGTGTAGATTCTTAAAATGGTATTCAATATGCATTTGTATCTAATATATGTAGTAATACTTGTATATTATTTGAAGCTGGTGTGACCTAGTGGATAAGGTGCTTGGCTCGGGATCGAGAGGTCCCGGGTTCGACTCCTGCCCTGGCGCACCTGTGTTCTGTCTTTTGGATGAGGCAAAGAAAACCAAGGTCCTGCATCACGGTAGGCACGGCTCATAAAAAATCCCTCACTGCTTTGGGTGGGTCCGTTACTAAGGTCTAAATTTGTATGCAATGCATCAGGCAGATGCCATCGCCATATACACTTACATGAAATAAACGTGGAATGACGTAAAATGATATTCAGTCAATGTATATTATTTCTATTACAGTGTAATTTAGATGTGAGCTTTGGCCATGAAGTACCTGTGATATTCAAATTAGTAGAAGGAAGCGGTCCAGTCCACATATCTGCCCAGCAACTTGTAGGTAAGCTTTAGACATAATCCTGTCTATATATCTGCCCAGAAACTTGTACGTAAACTTTAGACATAATCCTGCCTATATATCTGCCCAGCAACTTGTAGGTAAGCTTTATAGACATAATCTTGTCTGTATATCTACCCAGAAACTTGTCTTTAAGCTTTAGACATACTCCTGTCTATATATCTTCCCAGAAACTTGTAGATATTTATATTAATAGCTTGAGACACTTCTCCGTCTTATCCACAAATCCTCCTAGCAACTTCTAGAGAAGATTAGAACAGCCCAGAAATATGTAATATGTGGATATGAGCTTTAAATGTGGTCATTTCTGTCACCATAACAACCTATAGGTAACCTTGAGATGTGTTTTCAGCCATGTATCTCAGCTATGCACTCGTAAGCTCCAGACAGGTCACATCCACATTTTTGCCCAAAAATTGTAAGTTAGCTTCAGAAGTGGTCAAGCTGAAGATGCAGTCGTCCACAGCACTTGGTTAATACCAGTAAGAATTTGATGTAATCCTGCCCACATATCTGTTGAGCAACTTGTGGGTAGGTGTAGTCTTATCCACATATTTGACCAACAACTTGTAGGGCAGCTTTAGGTGTACGTACTCCTAAACAAGTAATTGCTCAGCAACTTGAAAGTCATTTGTAGATATGGTCCTGTCAGAGTAACTGCAACTTATAGCTATAATAAGCTTTAGACATGCTTCTATTTACATATCTGCTCAGCAACTTGTAAATCATCTTTAGACAAGTGGTCAGTCCATGTATCTGCACAGCTACTCATAGTAATAAGCTTTATATGTGGTCTGTCCATCTACTCGGCTACTCATAGTAATCAGCTTTATATGTAGTCTGTCCATCTACTTAGCTACTCATAGTAATAAGCTTTATATGTGGTCTGTCCATCTACTCAGCTACTCATAGTAATAAACTTTATATGTGGTCTGTCTATCTGCTCAACTACTCATAGTAATAAGCTTTATATGTGGTCTGTCTATCTATCTACTTAGCTACTCATATTAATAAGCTTTATTTGTGGTCTTTCCATCTACTTAGCTACTCATAGTAATCAGCTTTATATGTAGTATGTCCATCTACTCGGCTACTCATAGTAATAAACTTTATATGTGGTCTGTCCATCTCCTTAGCTACTCATAGTAATCAGCTTTATATGTCTATCTGCTCATCTACTCAGCTACTCATAGTAATAAGCTTTATATGTGGTCTGTCCATCTACTCAGCTACTCATAGTAATCAGCTTTATATGTGGTCTGTCCATCTACTTAGCTACTCATAGTAATCAGCTTTATATGTGGTCTGTCCATCTACTCAGCTACTGATAGTCATAAGCTTTATATGTGGTCTGTCCATCTACTCAGCTACTCATAGTAATAAGCTTTATATGTGGTCTGTCCATCTACTTAGCTACTCATAGTAATAAGCTTTATATGTGGTCTGTCCATCTACTCAGTTACTCATAGTAATCAGCTTTGTATGTGGTCTGTCTGTCTGCTCAGCTACTCATAGTAATAAGCTTTATATGTGGTCTGTCCATCTACTTAGCTACTCATAGTAATAAGCTTTATATGTGGTCTGTCCATTTACTCAGCTACTCATAGTAATAAGTTTTATATGTGGTATGTCCATCTACTCAGCTACTCATAGTAATAAGCTTTATATGTGGTCTGTCTAGCTACTCATAGTAATAAACTTTATATGTAGTCTGTCCATCTACTTAGCTACTCATAGTAATAAGCTTTATATGTGGTCTGTCCAGCTACTCATAGTAATAAGCTTTATATGTGGTCTGTCCAGCTACTTAGCTACTCATAGTAATAAGCTTTATATGTGGTCTGTCCATCTACTTAGCTACTCATAGTAATAAACTTTATATGTAGTCTGTCCATCTACTTAGCTACTCATAGTAATAAGCTTTATATGTGGTCTGTCTGTGTGTCTGCACAACTACTCATAGTAATCAGCTTTATATGTAGTCTGTCCATCTACTTAGCTACTCATAGTAATAAGCTTTATATGTGGTCTGTCCATCTACTCAGCTACTCATAGTAATAAGCTTTATATGTGGTCTGTCTATCTACTTAGCTACTCATAGTAATAAGCTTTATATGTGGTCTGTCTATCTACTCAGCTGCTCATAGTAATAAGCTTTATATGTGGTCTGTCCATCTACGTAGCTACTCATAGTAATAAGCTTTATATGTGGTCTGTCCATCTACTCGGCTACTCATAGTAATAAGCTTTATATGTAGTCTGTCCATTTACGTAGCTACTCATAGTAATAAGCTTTATATGTAGTCTGTCCATCTACTTAGCTACTCATAGTAATAAGCTTTATATGTGGTCTGTCCATATACTTAGCTACTCATAGTAATAAGCTTTATATGTGGTCTGTCCATCTACTTAGCTACTCATAGTAATAAGCTTTATATGTGGTCTGTCCATCTACTTAGCTACTCATAGTAATAAGCTTTATATGTGGTCTGTCCATCTACTCAGTTACTCATAGTAATAAGCTTTATATGTGGTCTGTCCATCTACTCAGCTACTCATAGTAATAAGCTTTATATGTGGTCTGTCTATCTGCTCAACTACTCATAGTAATAAGCTTTATATGTGGTCTGTCCATCTACTTAGCTACTTATAGTAATAAGCTTTATATGTGGTCTGTCTATCTACTCAGCTGCTCATAGTAATAAGCTTTATATGTGGTCTGTCCATCTACTCGGCTACTCATAGTAATCAGCTTTATATGTAGTCTGTCCATCTACTTAGCTACTCATAGTAATAAGCTTTGTATGTGGTCTGTCTGTGTGTCTGCACAACTACTCATAGTAATCAGCTTTATATGTAGTCTGTCCATCTACTTAGCTACTCATAGTAATAAGCATTATATGTGGTCTGTCTGTGTGTCTGTACAGCTACTCATAGTAATCAGCTTTATATGTAGTCTGTCCATCTACTTAGCTACTCATAGTAATAAGCTTTATATGTAGTCTGTCCATCTACTTAGCTACTCATAGTAATAAGCTTTATATGTGGTCTGTCTATCTACTCAGCTGCTCATAGTAATAAGCTTTATATGTGGTCTGTCCATCTACTCGGCTACTCATAGTAATAAGCTTTATATGTAGTCTGTCCATTTACGTAGCTACTCATAGTAATAAGCTTTATATGTGGTCTGTCCATCTACTTAGCTACTCATAGTAATAAGCTTTATATGTGGTCTGTCCATCTACTTAGCTACTCATAGTAATAAGCTTTATATGTGGTCTGTCCATCTACTTAGCTACTCATAGTAATAAGCTTTATATGTGGTCTGTCCATCTACTTAGCTACTCATAGTAATAAGCTTTATATGTGGTCTGTCCATCTACTTAGCTACTCATAGTAATAAGCTTTATATGTGGTCTGTCCATCTACTCAGTTACTCATAGTAATAAGCTTTATATGTGGTCTGTCCATCTACTCAGCTACTCATAGTAATAAGCTTTATATGTGGTCTGTCTATCTGCTCAACTACTCATAGTAATAAGCTTTATATGTGGTCTGTCCATCTACTTAGCTACTCATAGTAATAAGCTTTATATGTGGTCTGTCCATCTACTTAGCTACTCATAGTAATAAGCTTTATATGTGGTCTGTCTATCTACTCAGCTGCTCATAGTAATAAGCTTTATATGTGGTCTGTCTATCTGCTCAACTACTCATAGTAATAAGCTTTATATGTAGTCTGTCCATCTACTCAGTTACTCATAGTAATCAGCTTTGTATGTGGTCTGTCTGTCTGCTCAGCTACTCATAGTAATAAGCTTTATATGTGGTCTGTCTATCTGCTCAACTACTCATAGCAATCAGCTTTACATGTGGTCTGTCAATCTGCATGGCGACTAGTTAGCTGTATACATAGCTCTGTTTAAATATCTGTTAATTCATCAACTTGTAGATGTTTTATCCGAGTGGCCTTCAGTCCTTTAAATTGACCTTTAATTCCAGAAAAGAATTTTAAGTTAACATTGAAATTCTAAGGCAAAAATATATGTAATATAAATTTTGATTAATGTCAGGAAATTTGAGACAATTGTTAATACCTGATTACATTGTATGATACTGTTTGTCTGTCAATATGTACATGTATACAGCAGGGCTTGACATTAAGGCTTGTCTGGTACCTGTGAAATTTTTTCACGGACAAGTGAATTTTGCTAAGTGCTTGTCCGATTAGACAAGTGCTTTTTCTGTAAAGAAGTTTCAAAATTTTTAAAAAGAAATGTAATCCTTTTTATCGAAATATAATGTCAAAAGCAGTGAGAGAACAACGATCAGGAAGTTGATTCTCAAAGCGAAGTCGGCAACTTTAAAATAATCGAAATTTACTTGTTGGACAATTTGGTTGCTATTTTTCTGATATTTTCTAATTTTGCAATTGGTAAACACCCTCTTACCATTATCAGAAGCTCTGTATATTCATTAATAAAATAACTTAAAGCAATTAGTATATTGTTTAAACTTTATTTTATTTCTTACAGTAGTTATAGATGTTCGGTATTGACAAATTGTTGGACAAGTAAAATTTATATTCAGACAAGTAAATTTCATGGCTACAAGTAAGGAAAAATGTTAATGTCAAGCCCTGTACAGATAGAACAGATCTTGAGCAGAGTTTGAACTCGAATGGATTATGTATGATCTTTTTCCATTCCCTAATTTTTAGCTAGCAATTAATTCTATACATTTGACATGTTATAGAATAGTTCCAACATGAAATGTGTAGGACGATTACTTTTTAACCCAGGTACATGTAGATAGTTTCCTGAAGAGAGACCTCTTAGCAAAGCAGACAACCTCAGGTCATCAAGGAGAGCTGGCCGTCAATGACTTTTATGCTTTCAAGATGAATCAAACTGTTTCAATTCATTTAACTATGCATACATTTTTTTTTTATTTCTTGTAAGACAATTACTGCAAAATGTATTATAGTACTACTTCATAATGTGCAATATAGTTAATCGGTATAAATCAGCTACTTGGCTATCTAGCCATCTGTTGATCTCAAAAATGCAATGTAGACATCTAAGTATGCAGAACAGGGGAATAAAGTTCCTTGTGTTTTTACATTTCTGGCACATAATTGAATGACAGCAAAGTCAATGGCTTTGTGACCTTGACTGACCATTATAGCAAAAATGCACTTGCTATATATCTCAAGTTTGACATTAGAGATTTTAATGATATTTAAATCAATGACAGGACCTAATTAAGGAAGACCCCCTTTTTTCATATTAAATTCTGTATTGTTTTTGTGGAGTTATGGTACTGTGTATGCTAAAAATAGTCTTTATTTAGGCATGTATTGTCTGTCTCATGTTAAATAATTTCATATTACATCCAGTACCTTTACTCAGACAGACAGACATGGGTTGCCAATAGGGTAAAGTGTTTTACAAAATGCATCGTGTTGGATATTGCAAATGTATCTGTCCAAAAATTCAATTTGCAATATACAAATCTCTGATTACATGCCAGAAATCTAAAACATGAGAATGTTATCCTTTGATCTGAAAGTAATTAAAGACATCATGAGATTGTGTTCAGCTTTTTTAACATAATCTGTAGAATTTCCTGATGATGCGGCAAATTCTAGTCAGGATGATTCTGAGATAGAGTGTACAGAGACAGAGGAGGAATCCCAGGAGGGAACAGAGGAAGAGGAAGAAGAGGAATCTCCTAAAAAACCTGCTAAGTCCAAGAAACGCAAAGCATCAGTACAGAAATCATCCAAATCGAAAGTAAGATTTCTATCACAGGGGTTTTTATCAAGAGACATTTCAAAATGAGTGTCTATATTTGTCCACAATTTCATTTTCAGACTTTGCTGCATTATGATTTATTAAATATGAGAAATGACTTTGAAGTCCTTTTACCACATAACTATGACAGGGAGTATATTAGCGATTAACGCTGCTTTTCCTGTCTATTGGTTCTTACCACTTCCTTATGCAATATGTTTGTCACCTGTAAAGCCTTGCAACATTTTAAAACAGCACTTTCTGAGATCTCAGTTCTTATTTTGAAATTACAATTCTAATGGGATAGCAAAAGACAACGTTACAAGTTTTGGAAGTTACCAACTTCAATCGTAAAAATATATCTAGTTAATCACAAATCAATATAGTTTTATGTTATTCACAAACAATAATGATTCAACTTTGCACATGTACAATAAACATAATGTAAATGAACCAACAGTAAGATTCCAACACTACTTTTAGTGTTTTCATTTGCTTTTTCACCACACATTTTCTGAGGTACCGTAATTTCTTTGATTTTCTCATAGCAATTTATTATGCATTGAGTTTTGATATCAGATTTTAGAGATGACGGTGTAAGAATTTGAATAAAAAATTTTCAGAAGTTAAAGAAAAGAAAAACATTTTTGAGATTAAGAAAAGAAGGTATGAATTATTTTTATATTATATAAAACTCTGATTCACTTAAAAGGTATAGAAGGATTTTGATTGTAAGTCTTCAAGTTGCTTGAGTCCATGCAGACCAGGAAAGGGTTCTCAGTGCAGGAAAGTCAATAAAATGTCGAGCAGTCCCCTGTACCTCAGATCTCAAATAAAAAGAATCCAATAATATAAAGAAAATTTATATATACGAATCACTTTTTCTGGTAGGAGATGACACAGTTGTTCTTTCAAACACTCTAATTTTAAAATATGGGTAATCAACTGTAAAATATTGGATTCATTTTATATATAGAGAACATATTTAATACAATCTACCGGTAACACCCCTGCTATAAATACTTAAATTTATTGTATTTCACTTCGTTTCTGTTGGACACTACAAGTTCTTGTACTATGGAAAATACGTCTAGTTAATGTGCATATTTATATTTTACAATGCATATGGAATAGTAAGTACATGTACATGTTGTTATTAATGTAATTAACTGTATGAAGGTACAGGTGGTTGCAGTCTTAACATTCATATTAATGTGCAATGTGGACACAAGAACTTTTTTAGCTATTGGTACCATTTTCAACCAGATCCATCAAGAGTTGGATGCAGGGTGAGGCAGTATATGCCACAGAGAGTATATATCTTCATTGACAAATGTTTGCGGACTTGCATACCGGGGTAGATCAAATCATCAAACCAAATACATCAGATTAATCTGAAATGGTATCATTAGAAGTACTATGTTTTTAATGAAATTCAGGGGCATCTAGGTTTTGATCTGTCTGTCTATAGCAAAAAAACTTAAACTTTATATTTGTCATAACATTTAAACTTTTACGGCTTTCATCATTAGCATGTGCATTCCTTTTAACGAGTCATTTATGTTACTACCATAGTTTAAAACCTAATAACCTAAACCCTGACCTTTGACCTATATTTCTGACCATGACCTTTGACCTAGATTTCAAAATTTGCTTTATTTGGACTTTGCCATTGCCGGTGGCATTCATATTTCACAAACACATCTTGTTGGTTTTTATGCCCTGCCATGAAATGGTCGGGGGCATATAGTGTTACCCTGTTCTGTCATTCTGTCATTATTCAGTTTCCACTCATTATCTCTTTGAAGGTTCAAAGGATTAAATTGATATTTGATGTACAGATGTATCAAGGGCAGATACAGGTCAAATTCCAATATGGGTGTGATTCAGTAATTTCTGACAGAGTTTCTGCCCTTGAACAGAAAATTTCTTAAAAATGAGAGTTTCCGCTCATTTTCTCTGTGAAGGTTTGATGGATTAAATTGATATTGGGTACATAGATGTATCAAGGGAAGATGCAGATCAACTTTAAATATGGGTGTGTTCCAGTAATTTTTATACGCCCGTCATTAGACGGGTTGTATAATGTTATGGCGCTGTCTGTGCGTCCGTCCGTCTTAGGTCATGTTTTCCGGACTTTTTTTTTGCCGTCTTTCAAGATATTGAGTTGAAATTTTAATATATAGCATTATTTCAAGCGGCATCAGTACCAGTTCAAGTTTTGTTACAATTGACCTACTTTTAAAAGATTTATGGCCCTTGGATTTATAAATTTCAAGATTTTTTCAAAAATTCATTAAAAATCTATTTTTTGTTAAAACATTATGAAATTTATCATGAAACAAGTAAAATGTACCAACTATCACATATATTACGGGTTTTAATATCTTTTTCTTCAGTTTTGAGAAATTTATAATTTAAGGAGGGGGGGGGGGGGGCTTGTACTGAAAAATTTCAAGTTTTCTTTTGCAGGTCAAGTTCCAAGATGGGTTGAATAGGACCATTTCTGCAGGAGTTATTGCCTTTGTTTTCACGAAAATCATGCCAAATGCAAATTGATCCCATCCGAATTAAGCGACGGGCGTATTATGCCACGCTAGGCGTTGCTCTTGTTGACAAAGTTATTGTCCTTGAACATAGAAAATTTCTTTAAAATGACAGTTTCCACTCATTTTCTCTGTGAAGGTTTGATGGATTAAATTGATATTTGTTTATAGAAGTATCAAGAACAAATGCAGGTCAAGTTTGAATATGGGTGTAGTTCGGTAATTTCTGACAGAGTTATTGCCCTTGAACATAGAGAATTTCTGAAAAATGACAGTTTCTGCTCATTTTCTCTTTGAATGTTTGATAGATTAAATTGATATTGATTATATAGATGTATCAAGGGAAAATGCAGGTCAGTTTTGAATATAGGAGTGGTCGGGTAATTTCTGACAGAGGTATTGCCCTTGAATATAGAAAATTTCTTTGTAATGAGTTTCTGCTCATTTTCTCTTTGAAGGTTTGATGGATTAAATTGATATTGGCTATATAGATGTATCAAGAGAAAATGCAGATTTCGTTTGAATATGGATGTGTTACAGTAATTTTTGACAGAGTAATTGCCCTTGAACATTAGAAAAATTTTGAATTTTCAAGTATAAGTTCTCTGGTTATTATATTTCACTACCTTAGCTGCCAGCAGGGGCATCTGTGTTGCACTGACACATTAAAATTCTGCTTTTAACAAAAAGTTTCTGATGTACAGTTCTTCATATGTGAAGTGAAATTGTTGTTACCAGAAAAGGACATGTATTACTATTCTTGACTTCAGTATATTTGTTAATTTTATATCAAAGAGGCCTAATACATAATGCTCTTCTCATTCGTTTAAATCTGTAATTTTCAGAAAGGGAAGACTGAAGCAAGCTCTGAAAGTGAAGAGGTGAATATAAGATCTTTTCTTTCAATTAGGCCTCTTTGATTTGAAAGTAACTATGGTTGTAAAAGCATATGACTAGCATTGTCCTATAAAACAGTACAGAGTTTTAGAATACAGTAATGTATAACCACTTGAAACGAACAATGATTACACAGAACTTGATAAGTACTTAGAATTTAGAGTCAGTCCTTCAGAAGCACTTGAAAACAACTCTTGATAAATGCTTTGATTTAGGTTATATAATTCGATGCTCGAAATGGGGTTTTTTTTTAGATAAATCTTTTTTTTAGCTCACCTGAGCCAAAGGCTCAAGTGAGCTATAATCATAGTGCACCGTCCGTCATTAACTTTTTCACATTTTGGACTTCTTCTCTGGAACTACATTGCAGATTTGGATCAAACTTTGTGTAAATGATGTACTCAAGGTCCCCTACTAAAATTGTGTCCGGGATCCAGATTCCCTCAGGGGTGGATCCAGGGTGGGGCCAAAAGTGCCCAAAACGGTACCCTTCTTCAAACATCTTTTTCTCCAGAACCAGTACATATATGGGGAAACTAATTGCATTTCAACAATCTATAAAGATGGATTATTAAAATTGTGTTCTGGGTTAAGATCTGTCAAACAGAAATTTATGCTTTTTTGACGTGTTTCTGGACTTAGTCATTTCAATGAAGAAAAGTGTCATGTTTTTCAGTTAATTGATATTAATGATTTCTTAATGACTAATTTGATCATAATTGTGGTAAGGAATATTATTGTGAAAGAATTATGTCATCTCAATTTTTGGATTTTTTGTGAATTTTTAAAGACTTCCAAAAAAAAAGGGGGGGGGGGGGTGGCCATTTTTCACATTTTCAACTTTTTGTACAAAACCACATGAAAGATTTTAATGAAACATGGAATACATAAAGTGCTAAAGGTCCTCTATCAATTTGGTAAATTTCATCCAAATTGGTTAACAGATAATGCCACCATGTCTAAAAAGTAGGTCTCACAATGGTACATATACCACTTGGTAATTGAAATATGGAGAGTAGCAGTTCAAATCCAGCTGTGGTCAAAATTTTTTTTTCATTTCTTTACACATCTAAATAAGTTTTTAGATGTTTCTCAACACTCAACATATGAAATTAGGCAATTTTAAGTTAGATCTGGACAATATTTGAAACAATTAATGCAAAAATAAACGAATTCTTCCTTCATGCATGACTGATAATCTAGGTACTCAGGTGAGCGATATAGGCCCACTTGGGCCTCTTGTTTGACATATTTTTGGACTTAGTCATTTCAATGAAGAAATGTGTCATGTTTTTCAGTTAATTGATATTGATGATTTCTTAATGACTATTTTGATCATAATTGTGGTAAGGAATATTATTGTGAAAGATTTTTGTCATTATCTCAATTTTTGGATTTTTTATGAATTTTTTTAGACTAGGGGGGGGGTGGCCATTTTTCACATTTTCAACTTTTTCTACAAAACCACATGAAAGATTTTAATGAAACATTGAATACATGAAGTACTAAAGGTCCTCTATCAATTTGGTAAATTTCATCCAAATTGGTTAACAGATAATGCCACCATGTCTAAAAAGTAGGTCTCACAATGGCACATATACCACTTGGTAATTGAAATATGGAGAGTAGCAGTTCAAATCCAGCTGTGGTCAGAAAATTTTTTTTCATTTCTTTACACATCTAAATAAGTTTTTAGATGTTTCTCAACACTCAACATATGAAATTAGGCAATTTAAGTTAGATCTGGACAATATTTGAAACAATTGTTGTTCATGACCCAGACTTGAAATCAGTCAACAAAAGGCCCCACCTAAAGAAAATGACTAACTTGTTGCCCTGAATGACATCTTGCAGAGACAAAGGAAATGCTTAGTATCAAAATCACCTGAATGGATGTGCAAAAAAGTGTTTTTTATTCTAGTCTGAAATAAAATTTGACATATTTTCAACATTTGTGTTGACTTAGTCACATTAATGCAAAAATAAATGAATTCTTCCTTCATGCATGACCGATCATCTAGGTACTCAGGTGAGCAATATAGGCCCACTTGGGCCTCTTGTTTTTTAGCTCACCTGAGTGTAGCTCAAGTGAGCTATTGTCATAGTGCAACGTCCGTCGTTAACTCTTCTACATTTTCGACTTCTTCTCCAGAACTGCTGCACAGAATTTCACCAAACTTCATAGGAAGTAAGTACTCAAAGTCCTCTACCAAGTTTGTGTTTTTTATGCCGATCTGTGATCCAAGATGGCCGCCATTGGCTCTGATTGGTTGACACATTTTCGACTTCTCCTCCAGAACCGCTGCACAGAATTTCACCAAACTTCATAGGAAGTTGGTACTCAAGGTCCTCTACCAAGTTTGTGTTTTTTATGCCGATCCGGGATACAAGATGGCCGCCATTGGCTCTGATTGGTTGACACATTTTCGACTTCTTCTCCAGATCGGCTGCACAGAATTTCATCAAACCTCATAGGAAGTAAGTACTCAAGGTCCTCTACCAAGTTTGTGTTTTTTATGCCGATCCGTGATCCAAGATAACCGCCATTGACTCTAATTGGTTGACACATTTTCGACTTCTTCTCCAGAACAGCTGCATAGAATTTCATCAAACTTCAAGGAAAGTAAGTACTCAACATCCTCTACCACATTTTTGTTTTTTATGCCGATCCGTGATCCAAGATGGCCGCCATTGACTCTGATTGGTTGACACATTTTCGACTTCTTCTCCAGAATCACTGCACAGAAATTCATCAAACTGCATAGAAAGTAAGTACTCAAGGTCCTCAACCAAGTTTGGTGTTTTTTATGCCGATCCGTGATCCAAGATGGCCGCCATTGACTCTGATTGGTTGACACATTTTCAACTTCTTCTCCAGAACCACTGCACAAAATTTCACCAAACTGCATAGAAAGTAAGTACTCAAGGTCCTCTACCAAGTATAGGTTTTTCATGCCAATCCGTAATCCAAGATGGCCGCCATTGGCTCTGTTTGATTGACACATTTTCATCTTCCTGTCCAGAACCCCTGCACAGAATTTCTTGCTTGCTTCTAAATATGCACTTTGTGCACAGGTGAGCGATATAGGCCCACTTGGGCCTCTTGTTTTTTTTCTACAGGATATTTTTATGCTCCCCAAAGGGAGAGTATGTAATTGCCAAATTGTCATAAGTTTGTTCGGGGCATAACACAAAAACTATGAGAGGTATCAACATTAAAATTCATAGGTAAATAGATCTCAATGAGGAGAAGTGCAGTGCGCAAGACCATAAATCTAGTTTGCATAATTTAAGAGTTATTGTCCTTTTCTATTTTTCATGCTTAAATTCAGTTAGATGCATATATAAAAATCAAAAATAGCCCTTTAGGAACTAGTGTTACATATCATAGAGAAGTATCCATCATTTCTACCAATTCTTTTGTTCTCTTTACAGATGATCAGAGGTGGAAAGTAATTGTTGTTTAATGACATGAAATGGAAACATCCATGTATAATTAAATCTTTTTTTTGTGACAGCTGCAACTCTAATCAGTGAAATTAAAAATGTCTCTGATTTAACGCATTTCCTCATAGAAACTGTAGTGGGAGACATTCAGAATGTTTCTGATTTAGTAAATCTCCTCATTGTAACTATTGGGAGACATTCAGAATGTCTCTGATTTAGTGCATCTCCTCATTGTAACTGTAGTGGGAGACATTCAGAATGTCTCTGATTTAGTACATCTCCTCAGTGTTACTGTAGTGGGAGACATTCAGAATGTCTCTGATTTAGTGCATCTCCTCATTGTAACTGTAGTGGGAGACATTCAGAATGTCTCTGATTTAGTACATCTCCTCATTGTACATGTAGTGGGAGACATTCAGAATGTTTCTGATTTAGTACATCTCCTCATTGTAACTGTAGTGGGAGACATTCAGAATGTCTCTGAATTAGTACATCTCCTCATTGTAACTATTGGGAGACATTCAGAATGTCTCTGATTTAGTACATCTCCTCAGTGTTTCTGATTTAGTACATCTCCTCATTGTACATGTAGTGGGAGACATTCAGAATGTCTCTGATTTAGTAAATCTCCTCAATGTTACTGTAGTGGGAGACATTCAGAATGTCTCTGATTTAGTACATCTCCTCATTGTAACTGTAGTGGGAGACATTCAGAATGTCTCTGATTTAGTGCATCTCCTCATTGTAACTGTAGTGGGAGACATTCAGAATGTCTCTGATTTAGTACATCTCGTCAGTGTTACTATAGTGGGAGACATTCAGAATGTCTCTGATTTAGTACATCTCCTCATTGTAACTGTAGTGGGAGACATTCAGAATGTCTCTGATTTAGTACATCTCCTCATTGTACATGTAGTGGGAGACATTCAGAATGTCTCAGATTTAGTACATCTCCTCAGTGTTACTGTAGTGGGAGACATTCAGAATGTTTCTGAATTAGTACATCTCCTCATTGTACATGTAGTGGGAGACATTCAGAATGTCTCTGATTTAGTACATCTCCTCATTGTAACTGTAGTGGGAGACATTCAGAATGTCTCTGATTTAGTACATCTCCTCATTGTAACTGTAGTGGGAGGCATTCAGAATGTCTCTGATTTAGTACATCTCCTCAGTGTTACTGTAGTGGGAGACATTCAGAATGTCTCTGATTTAGTGCACTTCCTCATTGTACATGTAGTGGGAGACATTCAGAATGTCTCTGATTTAGTACATCTCCTCAGTATTTCTGATTTAGTACATCTCCTCATTGTAACTGTAGTGGGAGACACTCAGAATGTCTCTGATTTAGTACATCTCCTCATTGTAACTATAGTGGGAGACATTCAGAATGTCTCTGATTTAGTGCATCTCCTCATTGTAACTGTAGTGGGAGACATTCAGAATGTCTCTGATTTAGTACATCTCCTCAGTGTTACTGTAGTGGGAGATAATCAGAATGTCTCTGATTTAGTACATCTCCTCATTGTAACTGTAGTGGGAGACATTCAGAATGTCTCTGATTTATTGCACCTCCTCATTGTACATGTAGTGGGAGACATCCAGAATGTTTCTGATTTAGTAAATCTCCTCAGTGTTACTGTAGTGGGAGACATTCAGAATGTCTCTGATTTAGTGCACCTCCTCATTGTACATGTAGTGGCAGACATTCAGAATGTTTCCGATTTAGTAAATCTCCTCAGTGTTACTGTAGTGGGAGACATTCAGAATGTCTCTGATTTAGTACATCTCCTCAGTGTTACTGTAGTGGGAGACATTCAGAATGTCTCTGATTTAGTGCATCTCCTCATTGTAACTGTAGTGGGAGACATTCAGAATGTCTCTGATTTAGTACATCTCCTCAGTGTTTCTGATTTAGTACATCTCCTCATTGTAACTGTAGTGGGAGACATTCAGAATATCTCTGATTTAGTACATCTCCTCAGTGTTACTGTAGTTGCTGAATGTCTCTGATTTAGTACATCTCCTCATTGTAACTGTAGTGGGAGACATTCAGAATGTCTCTGATTTAGTACATCTCCTCAGTGTTACTGTAGTGGGAGACATTCAGAATGTCTCTGATTTAGTACATCTCCTCATTGTAACTGTAGTGGGAGACATTCAGAATGTCTCTGATTTAGTACATCTCCTCAGTGTTTCTGATTTAGTACATCTCCTCATTGTAACTGTAGTGGGAGACATTCATAATGTCTCTGATTTAGTACATCTCCTCAGTGTTACTGTAGTTGCTGAATGTCTCTGATTTAGTACATCTCCTCATTGTAACTGTAGTGGGAGACATTCAGAATGTCTCTGATTTAGTACATCTCTTCAGTGTTACTGTAGTTGCTGGATGTCTCTGATTTAGTACATCTCCTCAGTGTTACTGTAGTGGGAGACATTCAGAATGTCTCTGATTTAGTACATCTCCTCAGTGTTACTGTAGTGGGAGACATTCAGAATATCTCTGATTTAGTACATCTCCTCATTGTAACTGTAGTGGGAGACATTCAGAATGTCTCTGATTTAGTACATCTCATTGTAACTGTAGTGGTAGACATTCAGAATGTCTCTGATTTAGTACATCTCCTCAGTGTTATGGTAGTGGGAGACATTCAGAATGTCTGATTTAGTACATCTCCTCATTGTAACTGTAATGGGAGACATTCAGAATGTCTCTGATTTAGTACATCTCATCATTGTAACTGTAAACAATTACATTCAAAATGTTTCTGATCTAGTACATCTCCTCATTGGTACTATAGTAGGAGACATTCAGAATATCTCCTCATTGTACACATGTTCATTAAACCTGTACAAGGTACTGGAAAAGACTTAATAAAAGGGCTGGGAATGTGCTGTTAAACACTTTGAAAAGGGGCTGGAAATTTTTTTTGCCCCTGAATCGATTGATCGGGGGCATATTGTTTTTGAACTGTCGGTCTGTCTTGTTTGTTTGACTGTTGTCAACTTTAACCTTTGCTATAATTCTTAAACCATGAGAGGTAGAGACTTCATGTTTTGCATGCATACTCCAATAATAAAGACCTTTCAGATTACACCTAAGTCAATAAACTTGTGAGCTTAACCTTGACCTTTGACCTACATTTCAAAATTTGACTTAGTTGGATATTGTTTTCGGCTTGTGATCGAGAGGTCCTGTGTTCGACTCTCGCCATGGGCGCACCAGTGATCTGTCTTTCGGATGAGACAGTACAAACCAAGGTCCCATGCCATGGTGGGCGTTGCTCGTAAAAAGTCTCTCAATGCTTCAGGTGGGTCTGTTGCAAAGGTCTAAATTTGTATGCAATGCATCAGGCAGATGCCGTCACCATATACATGTATGTGAAATAACCGTGGAGTGACGTAAAAGAATATTCAATCTATAATTGGACTTTGTTACCACAGGGGGTAATCGTGTTGCACAAACATATCTTGTTCTTCAGGGGGCTATATTATCTATGAAATATGTAAACATTTATATATGTGGTCTGGGTGGGACTTACTGACTACTGATACATGAATCATAAGTTCCCAGGGATTTGGAATGAGAGTACATTTGTACTTTAGTATTTGTCATGTACAGCAATTAAGTATAGGGATTTTGTAAAAGAGTAATTGTTTGCCATGTTTAGTTATATTAGAGATTTGGGAAGAGACTTAAATCTGTATGACCCACATCTCAATTAGAATGAAAAACTCCTGTGTATCAATTTCTTATATTATCATGGACCTTGATATGCAACCATTTTGCATTGTGGGTAAGCTTTGCACATATGACTTTAAAAATACAAAACACATATGAGGCTTAACTTTTATTGGCAATATAATGGCCGCGGTGGATTTTAACGAATACAAGTTCATTAATATAATACATAAACATATAAATCATTATCATCAACAACAAAGTTCACAAGTGATCATTACATAATGCTATTTATCGTCATTATGCATTAAGTGGATGCCAATTGTCAAGGACAAACCACAATGTTGGTATACATATACCTCAAAAGAGTCATTATACATAATAAATGAAGTGAAGTTCAAAGTATGTGATGGTCAGGATAGCTGGTGTACTTTCCTAGCGTACTGAGCCACCCATACTATTAAAAGCACAAGTCCATCATTAATTTGAAACATGTTGAGTGGTTTATGGCCTTGTCCACGGGATCCTTGTATGATTCACAAGACTGTTGATGTGCTGGATATGCGCAGGTACATGTACACATAGCTGGGATGGTTTCCACCGCGACAATGGTTCAAGAGAGTGTGTTCCACCAGTAAATAAAAAAAAATATAAAAAGGAAGCAGGAACTCTGAAAATAGAAACAACTAGGCAGAAAATTTGCTCAAAATTAATTTACATTTCAAGGGAGGGTTGGGAGGGTAATGATTTGGACACTTTCGCTGATGCTGGAATTATTCCTAGAGGGGGGTAGTTCAATTGGGCAAGATTCGGTGGTAATTGTTTAGCGTAGTAAGAAAGACAACTCGAATTGTACAGGATAGCTGGTGTACTTTCCTAGCGTACTGAGCCACCCATACTATTAAAAGCACAAGTCCATCATTAATTTGAAACATGTTGAGTGGTTTATGGCCACGTGATCCCTGATCACCGCCAACTCAATATGTTGGTGAACGCACCTCAATTAGAATGAAAAACTCCTGTGTATCAATTTCTTATAATACGAAAAAGCAAAACTGTGGCTCTATAACATTAAATCACCACTCCAAAAGACACAGTTTCTCTCCAAATAGTGTTATGTGTTAAAAAAAACCAAATTCTTATCGTCTGAATCATGAATATGTATGGGGAAAGCATTTCCGAAAACTGCACTGTCTGCACAATGTCTTATCAGTAATTCATAGATTTACAAACCTGGTAAATGAAATAAACATTTAGAACAAAAGACAAAGTAACGTTGTCGGAATGTATTTTTAAATGGCTAAAGAATACTGCAATACATCTAGAACAAAAGGCAAAGTAATGGAATACATTCTTCTATGGCTAAACAGTACTGCTATACAAAGATTTCAAAAGTCCTTTTACAATATGATTCCACTTTTGTGTGTTGATATTTCCGTCACTTTGTTCATTCTACCTATTGTATGTATTATATTTTGCATCCATGGGTATTTTTTGTAACTGTCCATCCGTCTGTCTGTCTTTTTGTGTCAACAATTCGGTTTAGCTCTTTCGTCTAAGTTTATTGCAGAAAGACCATTGACAACTCTTTCAAACTTCACCAAATGTTAGATAGACCTTGATGAGCTCTCTCCATTGAAACCTTTCTTTGTGATCTTGACCTTGATAGTTTCCAGTTTCAAGGTAAAATATGTAATTCAATTTACTTGAAAAACTATAGACAAAACCTCTTTCAAACTTCACGTGTAGATAGATCTTGATGAGCTTATCCATTGAAATCCTTTGTTTGTAAAATTGACCTTCAGAGTTCCCAGTTTCAAGGTCAGATGTGTAATTGACTTTAGTTCAATTACAGAAAGACTGAGAGAATTATGTCTTTCAAACCTCATAGATAGATTGACTATAATAAGCACTATTCCTGATACGTGTATTTTGACCTTGCTCCCAGTTTCAAGGTCAGAAGCACTTACATTTGTATAAGTTTAGTTCAATTACAGAGAGGTCGTGAGAGTTAGATCTTTCAAACCACACATGTAAATGGACCTTGATAGGCAGTATCCCTAAATGACCTTTGTGACCTTGACCTTAAAGATTCCCCATTTCAAGGTCAAATGCATAAATATTCTCTCTACAATGAAGTTAGACTATAAGAATTAGATCTTTCAAATCTCACATCTCTGGTTGGTTTTTGATGAGCTCTGTCGGTTGCAAACTTTTGGACCTTGACCACCAATACTTAGTTTCAAGGTCAAACACACTTTAAAGTATAAGTCAGTTACGGATAGATAATAAGATCATTCAAACTTGGCACACAGATGGACATTGATGAGCACTATACCTGGTCACCTTGAGTAGTGTAGTGCAGGTTTCAACAAAAGTCCATTAAAAGCATGAGGATAATAAACAGTTAATATCAAGCTTGTAGTTTTTATCTGTCAGTTTGTACAATCATTTGTCTGTTGTTGCACTTCCAAGAGTTAAAGACACCTTCATGCTATGCATGCTCATTCAAGAAATGGAGCTCTTGTAGATGTCACCAACTTAAATGTCCTTGTAACTTTGTCTCTGTGGGCATGGTGTTTCAAAACACATTCTGTTTTCAATAATTGTTAATGCTTTGCAATCTGGCCATACCGCCTCTAGCTGTTTCTTCGTGTATTATAAGTTAATATAATTCCTTGCATTGTATTTAATGTTGACCCCACAATTCTATACAATAAATTGTAGTTTTATTCCAAATATTGTGGTGCCCGAAGACTAAAGACATAGGTATTTTTTGAAACTATGTAACTTCTTCAATGCTAGAATTATAGACATAACTCTTAGTTTCAACTTCATGCAAATATTGGGGTTGTACATCTTCAATGTTTGTCATGTGTAATTATGTAGGCATTTGGAAGGAGACTTAATATTTTATTATTTGTCATGTATAGCTTTTATAGGGATTTTGAATGAAACTTTGTGCTATAAGAATGTTCACAATTTTTCCATGTAATGTTAGTACCTACACACACTAGTCACTGACAAAAATGACGCTTGTGTAATTGACTCCAATCACATGATTTATATAAAATCTGTAAATAGTTTGGATTTTTCATTCGTTGATTTCTGTAAAATGTGACGTCAGAAGATGTACAAATACTAATTTTCTCTGGGTTTTAATTATGACGTTAATGTTCGAATTCTGACTTCACAGTAAAATGACATTAAAAATTGAACAGGCAACCTTTTTTATTGCCCCCGCAAACAAAGTTATAAGAATCATCTGTCTGTTTGTCTGTTCACATTTGTCCAGGCCATAACTTCTTATTTACTCAAGCTTTCCCATAAAACCAGGCGAATGGATATTTTTAGACATCTAATAGCACTTTAATGTTAGTTGTGTATAACTATCATAGGGATTAAATAAGATTGATTGATTATTGTTTTGCGTTACTCCAAGATTATTTCACATATATGTACGTGACGGCATCTGCTAGCTTGATGCATTGCATACAAATTTAGACCTTTGCAACGGACCGTGACCCAAAGCTGTGAGGGATCTTTTATGTGCCAAGCCTAACGTGACAGGGGACTTCGGTTTTTACTGTCTCATCCGAAAGACAGAATACCAGTGCACCCAGGGTGGGAGTTGAAACCTGCGACCTCTGCGTCAGAAGCCAAGCACCTTATCCGCTTAGCCACACCGGCTAAGGGATTAGATTAGAATGTCCCCTATAAAAAGTACTTACTTGTACCTGTATTCATACGTACATTGTAATTGCTTTATCTCTCAGTGAACATCCATTTTAAGTATACATTTAAAACATTACAAATCAATCTCATTACTTCAGAATTCACATGATCAGTTTAGTCACCATCTGTTAAGGAAACACACTGTCAGATTGTAGGTTACTGTTGGGTAGAATCCAAATGTTAATTTCATTTGAAAGAAAGCGCCACCCAGTGTTAGTTTACATTGTGAGTATTTAATTTTAGTCATGAGGATGAAATTAATGTTATAGAAAATGGAATCTTTTAGGATGAAGACGATGAGGAGGAAGAGATGGATGATGATGAAGATGATGAGGATATGGAGGAAGAAGAAGAAAGTAGTCCAGAAAAGGGGTAAGAATTCATGTGCTGACAGTCAAATCCCTCGCAGAATTCCTGTCTTCAGTCTACTCAAAACTCCTAATAAGGCTGGCTGTGATTTTATAGAATATATTGTATCAAGCAATATTTATAGGGGATTTTCTTCCATAAACAAACCTGCAGTTTTGTCTTTTTTTCTCAATTATTATCCATATATAATTTGATAATACAAGTGACCTTGGTTATAATGTAGCAGTGGATTTGAAATAATAATTTCACAAATGAAACTAAGAAATATATTTTTATTTCTTACAGGAAGAAAAAAGGATCAAGTAAGCCCAAGGTGAGCAATTTTACCAGCGTCAAATTTTCTTGATGTCTTTGTTATGCAATATTGTACGAGTTATCTTTCTTTGAACATTAATAGCCTAGTTAATATCATGTCCTTGGTACTGTTGGTTTAAGGACACTCGGTATCGGACAAATCTTGTTATCTTTGTGTTCAATAGTGATAATTTGCCGTACCTAATCCATTTGTAAAACAAGAGAACAATCAGTGTAGTGTTTGAGTTGGTCTTTATATGCCTTTCAACTTGAGTTAAGTGGCTGAGTCAGTGTGCTCAGGTACTTGAAAGGTGTGCAGTTTTCACCTGGATGAGATATGTCCCTTATGATAATGCAAGATCAAAGACTGGCCGATCAGACCATGTTGTATAGCTTGCTGGTGTCAAAATCTCTAGTGGAGACTGACTTGTTTAAATTTACTTTTCATTTTATACCTCTCGACTATATTTATATATGATATTGTTAACTGCACTGCATGGTACAGGCCTTCCTGGAACTGTGTCATGTTGTACACATCTCATATAGGTCGTCATTTTATACAACCCCAAGGAAAATTGGACAACTTTCACAATATTACACCAATCATTTTTCATCGTTCATTGAACTTAAAAGACAAATGAGGCCATCAGCTGGTTTGATTACCTGTTCTACTATTCATTCTACAATTGATTGTTCTGCACCATAACACTCAGTATAATTGTAGTTCTTGTAAAACTAATAATAATTTTACGGTAGTTTTCTAGTGATGATAAATGAATAGAATTAAACAAAGATTGACTGTCAAGTTTATGATGTGGTATGAACCTCGGCTATGTTCAATCTCCCTATAGCAGTTGACAAGTGAAGATGTTCTGAAGCAGGCTAATTTTATACATGTTTGTTGAAATGAAGAGTAATTATCAAGCATTTTCTATAAGATGTATCATGTACAAATATTGTACACATAATAGACAATGAGTTTTTAATGAAATAATTAATGAGAATGAATCTGTATATAAATATTAACACTTGAAAATTCAAAACTTGAATTGCTCACAGGGTCTTGTCTTAAAATCTTGAAGTTTCAATTTTTCATAATGAGCGATGTGGACAAAATCTCAAGCACATACTGAATATTGTTTTAGCTCTGTGACATACTGGTATAAACTAATTAAGTTTATAAATGAATTTTGGTCTGATTATACAAATGAAATTTAGTATGATGATTGAAAATATTGTAAAGATTTATAAATGACCTTGATTTTCTTTTGGGAATTTCTTTTAAGTTAACCTGAGCCAAAGCAAGTTGCTTATAATTCATTGATTTCATTTATATTAACTGATTTTCTTTATTTCATGAAAAATGTAATTGATAGGAATGGAATGAAAAAATAATTTGTAGGTTTTTTGTGCATTTTTTTTTATATGAAAAAGGTGGGTCTGGGATATAGTATTGGTATATGAAATAAGCTTTGATAGCCCCTTTAAACTGTTTGAAAGAACCAAAATATCTGCAACATCAAGGTCACAGTGTATATACATGTATAGGCAAAATTCTACCACATCATGGACATAAATTTAAAGATTTTCATGAAGAAAGGTAATTCCATTCAAATTTCTTACAGAGCTATGGCCCATTCATCTTTGTTGTCCTCTGCTTTTCGCAAAAGCATGAGGACATTAAATGTCATTCATCTGGTTGTCCGTCCGTCTGTCTGTTGGCCCCAAAAACTTTAACCTTGATCATAACTGTTTATCAGTAAGACATAGGGCCTTCATATTTGGCATGTGTGTCCTTAATTGCAATACCTTTCCATTGGTACCAGACTCTTTTTATCGTGTGACCTTGACCATGACCTTTGACCTACTTCAATGTAGTTTTTTTTACCGTAAGACGTAGGGCCTTCATATTTGGCATGTGTGTCTGTAGACATGCACAATGCACAACAATGACAATATGTCACAGATCACTGCATCCTTACTGATAGAACCCCGATAGCAGGGGACCACAATTCTCTGAATTTGCTTGTTATTGCCATAGGGGGTATTTGCAATATTAGAACAGCTCTAGTTAGTGTTTAGTTTTTTTTCTCTCTTTTTTTTATAGCTCAAAGTGGAGATGAGCTTATGTTATATTCAGGGCATCCACATCTGGTTAGTTTATGTTATATTCAGGGCATCCACATCTGGTTAACTCAGGGTAACTCTGTACTGGAGAAAGTATAGGTGCTACAGTTATCATACTTGCACCATAGGTTATCTTGGGATGCTGACTTAAGTCCATGCATCCTATGATGCATTTGACTTTGATTTTATGCTTGAGTGACTCTGTTCAGGATTACAATGTTCTAGGGTGGACAGGCATCCATCAGCAATTGATTTCCAGACCTTAAGTCTAATATGTTAAGTGCCATTGCAATGAAACTTCATACATTTACTCGCCATGAGTGGAAGATGTGCATTATTGTTTCTGAGTCCAAAGGTCAAAGTCATAGGAGTGGAATATAAAAAGTTGGTTTCTGAACCATAAGTCCAATACGTTTAATGCTATTGCATGAAACTTCATACATCACAAGTGGAATATGTGCCCTATTGTTTCTGAGGTTTTGCAACTTGGCACACTGCATCTGTGAATAAAGTCTCATGTTTTCTTTTGTATGACAAAAGTGGATTGAGATGAGCATGGTAATTTTTGATTACACTATATTTTTATACATCTTTTCTGAATGTAATTTTGATTATTTTATGATAATTTCTCCCAAGTTGCTAATAATGCATTGGTTTTGTGTGTATAGACTGATTAAGCTGTGATCAATGTAAATGGAACGATATGGAATACAAAGATGATTTATATGATTTTCACAATTAAAAAGAGGGGGTATTTGCTATGGGTATGTAATAATAAGCTTTGATGAACATTTTCTTCAGAACTAATTGAAAGATAATGATGAAACTTTGTAGGGATGATGTACTCAAGGTTCCCAACAAATGTTGCTGTTTTTCAACCAGATCTATCTAGGGATTGGTAACATAGGCCTAGGGGGTACCCTCCTTTGACATACTTTCTATTCAGACTAGCTTCATAGATCATCAGATGGAATGTATCGGAGTAGTCTTTAAGGGTGTCTTAAGAGAATTGTGTTTTTGTTCCTTTTAAATTCTTTGTCTTTTTGGACTTCTTCATTTCACACATTTTGTGTCATTTTATTGATTTATTCAATACAAAGAAACAGAAAAGCATTTATTTGCTAAAAATTTGTTTGAAATTTCCATTTCAAGGACTATTTGAAAGTGATATGTGAAAAATAGGTGTCCATATGTTCTAACCCTTACATAATTACATAGATACATATAGGTACTTGAATACAAAATGAGTATCTAGTTGGCTATTTATTGTAAGTCGGTAAAGCCAAGTATGTCAGTAAAGAGTAATGACTTCAATAAAAGTACTTTAAATTTTTTATTTTAAACAATGATCATTTTAACCAGAGGTTTCACAAATTGTACCTTTGCTGATTGAAACAGGGAGCAAACAATAAATTTAGGTCGATGTGATAGACAAATTTTCTTTAAACTAAATTTAATGAATTATTTCATACAAAATATTTTATTGAGTAGTTTAAACAGAAAGACACACACACACACATATATATATCTGTGTGTGTGTGTGTGTGTGATAACATCGAGGGTTTTTTTTTAGCTCACCTGAGCCTAAGGCTCAAGTGAGCTATTGTCATCACTCGTCGTCCGTCGTCCATCCGTAAACTTTTCACATTTTCAACCTTTTCTTCAGAAGTGCCTAAAGGATTTTCATGAAACTTGGTATGGATGAAGTACTAGGGGTCCTCTACCAAGTTTCTTCATTTCGTATAAATCCCTCAACAGGTGGCGCCACAATTGCTAAAAAGAGATCTCAGAGGGTACCCCTCTTTGAAAATCTTCTTCTCCAGAACCAGTGTATGGACAATAAAACTAATGGCATCTGAGTGATCTAGAAGAATGTATGTCTCAAGTTTGTTCATATTGTTGAAATCCGATAAATAATTTTTGACCTTTTTTTGACGTTTTTTTGGACTTTGTAATTTTAATGCAAAAAAGAGGTATTTTTTTCTTTTAGTAAACATTGATGCATTAATTTGGTTTAATAAGACTTTCAAGAAAAGGGGGGGGGACAATTGGTGTAAACATTTCACATTTTGAACTTTTTCTTCAGAACTGCGGAAAGGAATTTGATGAAACTTGGTATGCATCAAGTACTCAAGGTCACCTACAAATCTCGTCATCTTTGTCAGGATCCATCCACAGGTGGCGCCACCACAGGCAAAAGTAGGTCAAAGAGGGTACCCTCCTTTGACAAACTTCTTCAGACTGGGGGCATACAGAGAAAAACCGAATGCATAGGTTTGATCTAAAGGGATGTGTTAAGAAGTGTTATTATTTTTGGTTCTGTTCCGAAATTAAATTTTAACGTTTTTATGGACTTTGTAATTTTAATACAGAAATGAGTTATTTTTTTCTTTCAGTAAATATTGATGCAATAATTTGGTTTAATTTGATCATTTTGATGGTAAGAAATACTACTGCGAAGAAATTTTTTCAATATTTCATGTTTTGGATTTTTTATGAATTTTTAAAAACTTTTTTATTCTAGTCTGAAATAAAATTTGACATATTTTCAACATTTGTGTTGACTTAGTCACAGTAATGCAAAAATAAATGAATTCTTCCTTCATGCATGACTGATCATCTAGGTACTCAGGTGAGCGATATAGGCCCACTGGGGCCTCTTGTTTACCTCAAACGCCGACTTTTTCTAATACAACAGAAATGATTATATGTCTCTGATGTTATAAACGTATTTTATGTATAAGTCTCTACATGTATATATCTACATTTTCCAGCAAATTGTTGTTCTTCACAGAAAACAGAAATGAGGATGCTTACAATGCATTTCCCCTTTTAGTTTACCAATTTATTTATTCTTTAGTTGCTCTACTGTAATAAAGATCTTTATATGCGAGTATTCATTTATGGAGGAAACATGCGCCATATTACTATGTTATAATTATAAACATCCGGCTGTGTAACTCGTGATATTTATGAGGTACTAGTATAATAAAAAAAAAACAAGTATATTTCTATAATGCATTGTATGTAGTAAATGTTCTCATTTCTGGTAGGGGGGTTCTTATATCGAATTATTTAACTCATGCAATGGTTACTTTAAGTGCAAGTATAGTAAGTTAACTGGATTGTCTGCCGCTGTGAGTTGCCAGTGCCGGGCACTAGACCGCCTGCTAAGACTCCATGCGAGCTCTCTGTAGATGGGTACACCAGGTGTAGTGTTTCAATATGTCCTGTTCGTGATTCGGTTATAAATCTTGAAAAATCTCAATTGTGTGTTGATAGGTACTTGCTCTGTTTGTGTAAACAATACAATGCAAAGGTCACAGATGTGAGTATACGGAACTCAAAACATCCTACCTACTTCTTTACAGTTGAAACCAGGAGTGAAAAACAATAAGCTCGTGTCCAAGAATTAGCTGTTGGGTCATGCTGAATTATGGGCCGAGAGGTCCCGAGTTCAAGCCTAATCAGCCACTCGTTTATATTTCTTTATCATTGAGTAGCATTTTTATGCCCCAGCCATGAAATGGTTGGAGACATATATTGTTACTCTGTTCCGTCTTACCGTCATCATTGAGTTTCCGCTCATTTTCTGTCTGAAGGTTTGATGGATTAAATTTGATGTTTGGAACACAGGTATTCGTAAACAAATCATGTAATAACTTTGAAACGGCCCCTTCGGTTTAGCCTATACTATAAAATACAGTATTTTATAGTATAGGCTAAACCGAAGGGGCCGTTTCAAAGTTATTACATGATTTGTTTACGAATACCTGTGGTTTGGAATACAGATGTATCAAGGAAAAATGCAGGTCAAGTTCGAAAATGGGCGTGTTCTGGTAAGTTTTGACAGAGTTTTCACCCTTGAACATAGAAAATTCTTTTAAAATAACTGTTTCCGCTCATTTTCTCCGTGAAGGTTTGATGGATTAAATTGATATTTGGTATACAGATAATATCATGGGGGAAATGCAGGTCATGGGTGTGTTCCGGTAATGTTTGGCAGAGTAATTGCCCTTGAATATTATGAATTTCTTAAATATTAGTTCTCTGGAAATTATATTTTCCTAGCTTAGCTGCCAGCGGGAGCATTTGTGTCGCACCGACACAATAAAAGTCCAAGTCAAATGATATAATTTATCCTATATTATGCGCTAAGAATTCTGCCTCTGTGGGGGAAAGGCTTGTCGACAGGCACTGTCTTCTAGTTTTGAGAATGCAACTTGTAAGCAAGGTACAGACCAAACTTCGCACACGTATTTTTTATGACAGGACGATGAACGCTCTTGATTTTCAATATTTTTTATGTCTGCAAGGTCAAGGTCACAGTACTTATGTCAGATTTTTGTCTAACCATAACTTTTTACACCTAGCATGGATTTGAATATTTCGCAGAATTGTTGCCCAGGACTCGAGGGTGTGTCATGACCTTGACTCAAAGGTCATCTGCAAGGTCAAGGTCTCACTACTTATGATGGGTAAATTTTAGTCTGGGCAATGGGGCAGTGTTTCCATACTTTCAAATATCTCCCCTTCAAACTAAGCGACGGGCGTATTATGCCACGCTCTTAATACTTTGAGAAGTAATTTTCATTTACTTTGTGACGTATGGGTATTGGCCCAGATAGCTCAATGATGAGAGCGTCCGTCTTGATAGCGAAAGGTTTTCGCTTCGAATCCTAGGTCCGGCCACATCTTTTTCTCCTGCATGTTACATTTGGTGTTGTGGCGAGCCCTCATGAGTTGCATGTTTGTTATGCATTAGGAGTGTTACGATCTGGGTTGTGTGTTTCGGTTTCCTGGATTGGAAACTTTTGCTCCAGGGGAGGAGTGTGACGGACGGGTATTGGTTCAGATAGCTCAATGGTGAGAGCGTCCGTCTTTATAGCGGAATGTTCTGGGTTCGATTCCCTTGTCCGGTCACATCTTTTTCTCCTGCCTGCTACAACTTCCCATTTTGAAGCCTTACACTGGAACAAACATCGTCCTATTGAAGAGGGAATTACCTCCTTCCGCACTATTACAAATTGATTTTTTTACGAAATAACCTATGATCGATCAAGACATTCATATCCAATGAATGTTTGCCACCCCTAAATTTTAATTTCTGCAAGCCTTATTTGTAAATTGCCCTCATCAAGAACAATAAGTTTTCTAATCTCAAAATTCAGTAAAAAGAAATTCGTTAAAAAAGAAAGTGCATATTCATATGACTAAAGACTGCAGTGTCCATTCTTGTTTCATGTACCACGCACCTCGTCCGATCTGCCCCAATTTCTTTTGATGCAGATATTTTTCCTCAGAGTTGTGATGCTATGTATGGCGATCTGAACATGTACCCTGGTAGAAAATTTTGAAATAATACACTACTCCAGGACCTGAGAGTGAGGTCATAAGGCTCAAAACATGCACCCTGGTAGAAAAGTCTGAAATATTACACTACTCCGGGACCTGAGAGTGAGGTCATAGGACTCAAAACATATATTGATAGATATGTGAAGTTTGACCACATGGCAGTTCTTATGTGATATAAAAACAAACATAGATTTTAGAGAAAAAAGCAGTGGAGTTTATGCAGTGACTTTTCTAATTTACAAAGGAAGTAGTAGAGGAAAGCCTGTAGTCTATGGTAATGTATTAGAACATTTAGTTCAATTTTACCGTATATAGAAGGTGGACAGGTACGGTATTGAGATCCCCTCCTTTCTCGAGCAAGAGATCACTTGATAAAGAAGACATACTGATAAGATTTTCCATATACACAGGTGTTTATCAATTTTCTCGTAAAATAGTCAAAGGATGGCTTCTTCTTTACCCAATGTAAATGTCACTTGTTGACTTAACTCGCTCTGTGGGGTAAAAGGGGCCATGAAGACGCTTTTTGGAGAAGGTCATATTTATTTTTGTCAATTTGATGTTTGAGTGTATTTTGAATACAAAGAAGTGTAGATTTTACTCTTCAGTGTCTCTTGTTGCTTAAGGAAGGGGCTATTCATGGAAGATTACCCTTTTACCAAAATTAAATAATGTTCGTATATGAAATGTAGTAAATATATAATTGATAAATGTCAACTTATGCAGTAGATATGTAGTTCGGTTTTGTTTATGGGGTATTTTTCCTATTATAACCTCTGTAGTAAGTATTGTAACATAGGGGATTAAACTCGTGTTCGCAAATCACTTAACCAGTACTGTGGTTTTACCAAGGGAATCGTAGATTTTTGTCATTGTCAGCAGATCACTACAGCACTGAGTGGCATAAGCTCGGAGACTCTCAGTAGCTATCACAAGCCAAGAGAGATCCCTGAGGCACGTCCAAGCCAGGGATTGATCCCTGAGGCGCGTCCAAGCCTGGAGGTAGATCCCTGAGGCACGTCCAAGTCAGGGATTGATTCCTGAGGCATGTCCAAGCCAGGGATTGATCCCTGAGGCACGTCCAAGTCTGGAATTGATCCCTGAGGCACGTCCAAGCCAGGGATTGATCCCTGAGGCACGTCCAAGCCAGGGGGTTTATTCCTGCAGCACGTCCAAGCCAGGGGTTTAGCCTTGATGCACGTCCAAGCCAAGGGGTTGATCTCTGAGGCTCGTCCAAGCCAGGAGGTTGATCCCTGAAGCATGTCCAAGCCAGGGAGTTGATCCCTGAGGCACTTCCAAGCCAGGAGGTTGATCCCTGAGGAATGTCCAAGCCAGGGGGTTGATCCCTGAAGCACGTCCAAGCCAGGGGGATGATCCCTGAGGTATGTCGAAGTAAGTCAATGGCAAAGTCACAAGCCAAGCCAAGGGATTGGTCCCTGAGGCACGTCCAAGCCAGGGTTGGTCCCTAAGGCACGTCCAAGCGAGTAAATGGCAGTCACAAGCCAAGCCAGGGGTTGATACCTGTTGCACATCCAAGTCGGGATTGATCCCTTAGGCACGTCCAAGCCAGTTCATTGATCCCTGATGCACGTCCAAGTCAATGGCAAAGTGTGAATGAATATAAATCAGGCAGATGTTCTCGCTATACAAGTGGAATAATCTTGGTGACATAAAAGAATCCAACGTTGTATAGGTTGAAATTTTATGTCATGAACAGAGCAGGTGACGCCATCTTTTACGTAAAATAAACCTGATAAAACGTTTAATCACTCAAATACAATGAACTTACTAACTTTGGTCGTATGATTATGCTACAGACAAGAAAACAAATTTGCAATTCTGTGTGTATAAAAATATACATATATATATATATATATACATGAATATATATATATATATATATATATATATATATATATATATATATATATATATATATATAATATGCAACGACCTGTGCAATTTTGTGTTGTGTTTAAAGTAATGCGTAGGGGGCACATTTTCTTCATAGCTAAGCAAAGGTATTCACATGTCGGTGTCAAGCGTTAAGTAGCGTTTAATCCCATTTAAGCAAAATAAGAAGAATTCTTTTTAATACGGTATAGGTTAAGTCCTACCAGATATTGCTTTGCATGGACACGCGTGGGGTGAAACGCTTAGTGCCAGTACCACCTGCACCACTACCACGGTTTTACTATCAATTTACATTCTTTTACCCCTGTGATGTGTGGAGGAAATTGAAAATTACATTTTGTAAATGTTTTGTGATTTTTGTCTTATCTAACCTTAATATCGTTGCGTGAATCAATTAGAGAGATTATAAAAAAAGATGTCATTATTGAGGGCCGTTGACAGATGTGAATGTAATGAAGGAGATTTTGATAGGTAAAATTACCATTGTGACGTTGATATTATTACCTGGGTGACATATCTTTATTTTCATCGCATTCTTGTCTGATTGTAAGTGCTACACCTGTTCTATGAAGACGTATCCATAAAAATACATTTAGTTTATAATGGCGAAAAATGCAGTGAACAGTGGCAGGGTGAGATCAATGAAGCAAGAATTAATATTTACTCTGTCGGTTTTTCCTTCATAAACATAAAAAATGTATATGCATAGACCTAGTGTCGTTTCGTTGGTATTTTTAATAGGTTCAGAACTCGACTCTCAGTGTGATTGAGGGGATGTCCGTAATTCCTTTATAGGCTCTAGCTGATGAGATACAGTAGTGAACTCCCTGTGAGCTAAGAATGTGCTTTGTTTGATTGAGGGATGAATACCGAAAAGGCCTAGATCACAGAGCATTGATAAGTAAAGTCGTTTATGGACTAACTGAATTGGTATTTACACATAGTCATGAAACTTTATAGACGGACTTTCCAGAAGTCACGGAAATGCTCTGTTAACTATTTATTTTCGGATCAGTAAGTCGAAGGTCAGGTCATACCATTAATAAATGAAAATGGTTTGTAGACTATAAGTTAATTTATATTTCACTTCTAATCATCGAACTTCAAACACCGATTCCGCTTGAGTCGAAGTGGTCTATTCTGGAATCAATACTTGGTCAACTATAAATGAACTTACCTCTTACTCTTTTTCGCGTGATACATCGATTCCACCAGCAGGGGTGTATCTAGACCAATATTAATGTTTACGCGCATGTTAAGCAGGTTTTTTAGCTCACCTGAGCCAAAGTGAGCTATAGTCATAGTGCGCCGTCCGTCGTTAACTTTTTCACATTTTCGACTTCTTCTTTGGAACTACATTGCAGATTTGGATCAGACTTTGTGTAAATGATGTACTCAAGGTCCCCTACTAAAATTGTGTTCGGATCTAGATTCCCTCAGGGGTGGATCCAGGGCGAGGCCAAAAGTGCCCAAAACGGTACCCCTCTTCAAACATCTCCTCCTCCAGAACCAGTACATAAATGGGGAAACTAATTGCATTTCAACAATCTATAAAGATGGGTTATTAAAAATTGTGTTTGGGGTTAAGATCCGTCAAATAGAAATTTACGCTTTTTTGATGTGTTTCTGGACTTCTTGGCCATTTTTCACATTTTCAACTTTTTCTACAAAACTGTTGGAAGGATTTTAATAAATCTTGGTAGAAATAAGTCACTTATGATCCTCTTCAAATTCTGTTGTTTTTGTCCAGACCTCTATACAGGTGGCGCCACCATAGTCAAAAGTAGGTCACAAAAGAGTTCCCTCCTTTAACAATATTCTTTTTCATACGGGCTGTATACAGAGACAAACAGAATGCATAGAAATGATCTAGAGGGATGAATGAAGACGTATTGTCATTTTGGTTCCCTTCCAAAATCAAATTTTAGAATTTTTTTTCGAAATTTGTTTGGACATGGTGATTCAATGCAGAAAAGTGTCATATTTCCTAGTGAATTGATAATGATGATTTCTTATGGACTATTGTGATCATAATTATGGTAAGGATTGTTACTTTGAAAGAATTTTGTCAATATCTCAATTTTTGGATTTTTTATGAATTTTTTAAGACTTCCAAATGAGGGTGTATAGGAACAATTCAATCATATTTTTCACTTCTGCTGTTATACCACAAGAAAGATTTTAATGAAACATAGAATACATGAAGTACTAAAGGTCCTCTATCAGTTTGGTAAATTTCATCCAAATTTGGTTAACAAATAATGCCACCATGTCTAAAAAGTAGTTCTCACAATGGTACATATACCACTTGGTAATTGAAATATAGAGAGTAGCGGTTCAAATCCAGCTGTGGTCAAACATTTTTTTTTCATTTCTTTACACATCTAAGTAAGTTTTTAGATGTTTCTCAACGCTCAACATACAAAATTAGGCAATTTAAGTTAGATCTGGACAATATTTGAAACAATTGTTGTTCATGACCCAAACTTGAAATCAGTCAACAAAAGGCCCCACCTAAAGAAAATGACTAACTTGTTGCCCCGAATGACATCTTGCAGAGACAAAGGAAATGCTTAATATCAAAATCACCTGAATGGATGTGCAAAAAAGTGTTGTTTTTTATTCTAGCCTGAAATAAAATTTGAAATTTTCAACATTTGTGTTGACTTAGTCACATTAATGCAAAAAAAAAATGAATTCTTCCTTCATGCATGACTGATCATCTAGGTATTCAAGTGAGCGATATAGGCCCACTTGGGCCTCTTGGGGTTTTTTTTACCATTTTTATGTTCGAAATAAATCCAGGGCAAAGACTTTATGGGGTCTTAGGGGGGCGAAAGTCAGTGGTGGTTCCTGTGGAGTCGAAAATGTGTTTTATTTTCCAGACATAATTTTCTTAGTTTTAAAACTGATTCCACTTCATTTTTTAAGCCCCCGGATTGATAGATCAGGGACATATTGTTTTTGTCCAGTCTGTTTGTTTGTCTCCCTGTTGTCAACTTTAACTTTAGCTATAACTTTTGAACCCATTAGGGATAGAGACTTCATATTTGACATGCGTACTCAGCTAATGAAGCCCTTTCAGATGACACCAGGTCAATGACCTTTTGACCTCGACATTGACCTTCACACTGAAAATAACGTTTTGGACTTTGGTGTCGCCGGGGGCATTAGTGTTTCATAAACAGCTTTTTTTCATTTGAAAAAATTTTGTGCAGAAATTTAGTGTTAACATCCCCTTTGTCAGTTTTATTACGCCCGTCGTAGACGGCAAAAATAGCAAATTTTTGAGATTGCAACTTGTAAACAAGGTACAGACTACAGACAAAACTGTTTATGCTAGAACTTTAAAAACTTTGCACATTTATTTCTTATGACTGGAATATGAACCCAATTGATTTTCAAGGTCATATCTGCAAGGTCAAGATCACAGTGCTTATGTCAGAGTTTTGTCGATGATTTCTTTGATTTTTATAGCAGTTTAATAGTAATACGTTAAAATTTGGGGGTTTTATTTTAAGCAAATTAATGTTCTGTTAGGAATTTGATTGCAAGATTGCAAGAAAACCCTTTAAAACTATATTTTGTTTGGGAAGATTAGAAAAGAATAGGAGGCACTTCTGCATGTTCAGAACTAATGAAAGGATTTTGATGAAGCTTTGCATTAATGAAGTACTTCCGGTTTCCTTCACGTGTTGCACCCTTTAGTCTGGATCCATTCATGGTTGGGGTCTGTGTTTTGCTTAGTAGGTCCAGGGCGATATGCTCTTGTATAAAAAGAAACCTAGATGCATGTATGCCACAAGGAGTAAAACAAAATTGAAATGAAACTGAGTATTTTAAAAGCATGCTCTTATTTTGTCTTGTGCTCAAGGTGATCTGAAGAGGTATATAGGCGCATTTCTATCTCTTGCTGTCAAATGATATTGCGAGGCATTATACATGAAACGTATGATGAAACTGACGCAAAACTCGGAACCTGACTGAATTGATAAAAGCATAAAGTCAAAATGATTATAAACAATACCATCACCTTCATTCATTACTTTTTGGATATCTTCATAAAGTTTATGCCACCATGTTTACATGTAGGGAAGTGGTAAGCTTCCGTGTCGCCATATTACTGAAAATTTGTTGAAAGCGACATAAAACACCAACCAATGAAGATTTAAATACGAATTTCCTTACCGAGACATTTCCATGTATCCGGATGATGACTATATATAGGAGATTTCAACGAGTATCACTGTCTACTGGTAGTCGTTTACTCGCTTTTACTTGCATACAATGGGACGTTGGAGAATGACATTGCGACGAAGTATAAATGTCGGTGCATTTTTACCATGGCTGCTTTGATCTAGAGTGTTCCAGGCTATTATGATATAGAGTGTACCAGGCCACATCATACCAAAGATGACTACATGTACTATGATACAGAGTGTACCACACCATGTCATACCAAAGATGACTACTATGATATAGAGTGTATCAGGCCACGTCATACCAAAGATGACTATTATGATATAGAGTGTATCAGGCCACGTCATACCAAAGAAGACTACTATGATACAGATTATACCAGGCCACGTCATACCAAAGATGACTATTATGATATAGAGTGTTCCAGGCCACATCATACCAAAGATGACTACTATGATACAGAGTGTATTAGGCCATGTCATACCAAAGATGACTATATATATTATGATATAGAGTGTTCCCGGCCACGTTATACCAAAGATGACTAATATAATAGAGAGTGTATTAGGCCATGTCATACCAAAGATGACAATTCTGATATAGAGTGTTCCAGGCCACATCATACCAAAGATGACTACTATGAATAATTAATTCCTTGTTTGATATATTTTGCTAGAATGGACTCTTTGAATTGTTACTACCCACCAAACTACATTGCATAAAAACCTGCCATATCTGTACTTCATGAAAAGGTAAAGATCAAAATGAGATCACGGAAACAGTAAAATAATACAGTCAGATGGTCATAAACAGACATACAAATATATTAGTTTTAACAGATTGAAAATATAGTGAGAGTTATTTCCATGCACGCTTCTCCCAGGTTTATTTGTTAAAATTCACATGTAGGTTAGTTATATTTCAAATTTGACTTTTTATATTAATTTTAGAGACATCTGCATTTATAGGCAATATTTTATTTTACTTTTGTTTGAACTGTCTAACTTTAATTCATATTTTAAATCCAATGTATTTTCTTACACAGGAAAAAGAGAGCAAAGCTTCAGGAAAGAAATTAAAGGTAAATTGATTTATATTTTATATATATATATATATTCTTGCAAAACGCACCTGTAATCAAACACGGTAACTAGTCTTCTCTCGAGTGAGAGACCTTGATCGGTTTTATTCGAGTCCACAATTTTCTCGTTGGTTAGGGCTTTCAGATACCCTTTGACGTTACACTAGTTGTCACGATTAACATAAATTAATGGCCAAAAATGTATAAATACACAATTATTTATCTTGCAGTGCTGTATACTGTACACAGTTTTCTAAAACTTTGATAAATGTGAATAAAAAAAAAGACGAGACATGCATGCGAGACTTTTCAAAATCGGTCATGGACTTTGAATTCCAGTTGGCACTCGCGTCATCTTTCCAGCGGTTTATGCCAAATATAAACATCTGTTGAAGATCATCAGTATATATTCCATAGTACTGTGTGTGATCCGTAACATTATATCATACACTACTAAATTTAATCACTATGAGACACCCTATTTAGTAGTCTGACTGGTATGATTGGTCATGGCAAAGAGTTGTCTTCCTAGTTAAAGGTCATAAAGCTACGAAGTGATAACATACTGGGGTTAAGGTTTGACCCCTAGGGCGGGCACAAAATGAACACAGAGTTAATGTACCAAGTCTCTGAAAAAATCTTCCTTATACCCATGCGTTGTGAAAATGACAATGGATAGAAGTTGTGGATTTCATGACCCTTGGGTGGGGGTTCAGCCCCGTAGTGTGGAACCAATATAATCATAAATTAATAATGTACTATGTCTTAGGATATCTTCTCTACCTCTGTGTGTTGGAAAGAAAAACTGAAAACAAAGAAAGCTGTATACTAAATTTGTGGAATTTATGACCCGTGGTTCAACCCTTAGGGTGGGGCCAGTGTAGTCATATAATTATAATGTACTTAGTCAAAAAATATTGTCTCAAGTGAGGGCGTACACTCCTAGTTCTTTAAAAAATAATACATGTATTAGTAACAATATACAACTTTACGACGAGCGATTTTTCATACACACATCTATTCGGTAATAGTAATAATAATAATGATAAATACATAATAGAAAAGAAATAATGATAAAAACGATAAAAGAAGAAAACTGGGTGAAAAAAAATGTCGAGGACAGTATACCCTGGTTATACAAGTCTGAACGTTTCCGTTTCGGCCAATCGAAATTGATGTTACGATAGCAGTGTATTTAGAATTTATCACTCTTATTGTGTCTTGTGAAAGAAACTTGGTATTAGATTTATTGAAAGTAAAGAGACGAATCATTGCAAAAAAAACCCCAATAAAATGAAAAAAAAACCCAATAAAATGAAAAAAAAAAACCAATAAAATAAAAGAAAAACAAAGGAGAAAGAAAAGAAGAAACTGCATACGAGGCACTTTTCAGTATTGTAGTGGTATCTATTTACAAGGACTTGTATAAGCACCTGCTATCACAACGCATGGAAATTACCTTTATATATAGTATGTCTCTCCGAGGAGAAAGAAGATCTATTTAAATGAGATAATATGACAAAATTCGTCAAAATTGATAAAAATATAAAAATAAAAAGCTGTATGAACACCTGCTAAGGTTTGCCACTCTCTTATATACGCACCTTTTTATTGCATTATTACACTTATTGATCTCGTATAATATCACATACTCATCAATCAATTCCTACAATAACTTGTAAGGTCTTGTCCTTTGTTAATAGATTCAAGATACATTTCCTTGAATTTTCTTTAAGCAAACTTAATGCATAGCTAAATTTTAAATTTAGATATTATTGACTAAATATGTCGAGTGATTTATGAGCAGGGTTTTTTTTATTCTAATACAGATTTTTAAAATATTTTGCATAATGTAACTGAAATTCACTTTATGCTACTTGGTGTTAATGTGCATTAACCAATTTCTTGTTGATCTAGAATCCTGTTTCGACTCTCCATAAGAGAGGTTTGACTGTCCACATTACCATTTTCATGTAACATTCTATACTTTTCCATAAACCCACATAGTAATATTCATTTCCAGAAAGTGCAGGGAAAATGTACATTGTCTAGGTTTCGGCAAATTCACCTAAGATAAAACTGTTGGAAATTTAAAAAAAAAATCCCTGAGGATGTTACTAAGGAAAAAAAAAATAATACTGAATTGCTGTGTGAACATCAGTTTATGTTCATGTACGAAACTCATGTAGACCCATGGGGATGTTTAAAGTGTAGGCGATGTATATGATATGACTTGTTACTGACTTGTTTATTCGTTGTAAGAACAACACTTTGAGTATAGTAAAATTATATCAAAGTACTAATAGTACAGATAGATTGGCCTATTTACCAATATTCGTCGTTTGGTTATTGCTGCCATTTTAGCTCACCTCGACGAAGCTGAGACGAACTCCTGTTATACACCCAGCGTCCGCGTTCCCGTCCACGTCCGGTAAAGTAGTTTAGGGTAACTCTGTATTGGACAAAGTGTAAGTGCCACAGTTCCAAATCTTTCACCATAGGTTCATTATGGGATGCTAAGTGCATGCATCTTTTGATGCATCTGACCTGTGTTTTCCGCTAAAGTGACTCGATTAAGTGGTTTGGGATAATGCAGTATTGATAAAAATAAGGTGCTACAGTTGCCAAACTCGCACCGTAAGTATCTCTTGGGATTCTGTCTTCAGCGTATTCATCTGATGATGCATCTGACCATGATTTTACGCTTGAGTGACTTGGTTCAAGATTACAACTTTTCTTTTTGTCCCCCGCTTTTCGCGAAAGCGTTGGGACAATAAATCTTATTCGTCTGTCTGTCCGTCTGTCACAAAAACTTTAACCTTGGTCACAACTTTTTAACCGTAATACGTAGGGCCTTCATATTTGGTATTTGTGTCCTTAATGGCGCTTCAGTTACATGAAGACATGCAAAACCATGACAATATGAAAGGGGGGGCGAAGACCTAACGAGGCGCGAAGCGCCGAGTGGGGGTAGGTAAGGGAGGGGGTGTCCCCCTCCCGCAGGGGGGTCCGGGGGGGCCTCCCTCTGGGATTTTTGAGTCGGCGCTCTCATAGAGCGCTAGACTCAATGGCATCGCTTTTCAGGGGTTATAATTTTCATTACCGATATAGAGCTTACTACGCCGCTGAAAAATAAAGTGCCGAAAAATTACTGATGTTGTCTTAAAAATTCTTGATCAGCACAATGTACCTTTAGCTCAGTTAATTTAAGCTAAACATAAACTAGTTTCAATAACTCGAAAAAGGAGTTGCAATAATGTTTTCAATTTTCGCGTAATATGTAGTTGTGACTACCTTACGATGTGTTTACCACCGACACCGTCGGATGTACTCGACATAGCATTTGTCTTGATCTTGTATCGCTTGTTTTTATCGAGATATTTCAATTAAAGTTTTCCCCAACATGTTCTGGAACTTTAGTTCTTTTTCACATATATGACAAATTTAAAGATCGATTTTCCCGCATTTCCTCTGATAATGAAAATGCATTATAAATATTTAGGTAAATGTTGTATGTTTCTAAATATAAATGATGTTAAAACATTATGAGAATCGTGAATAAGATGGTTATTTAATGTCCCACTTGAAGGAATGTCTTTCTTTGGCTTAGGTTCGACTCGTGACAACAATGCAGTAAAACTTGTTGCCATGAAGTTGTCGATTGCACGTTCATTTCGGATACAAGCAATTGCAAACTCTTTGCCGTAAGATAGTATGAAGAGAGCAAATTTTATTAGCATTTTGTACATAGGTATAATGACGATGTAGTTGCAACAATGACCTAATTTTTGCCCCCCTCCCTCCCTCCATTTTCCTGAAATCCTGAATCCGCCACTAAAATGGTAAAATGATTACATACTTAAAATCAGCGCCCCCCCCCCCCCCTTGAATCCGCCACTGCAAGATTGGTAATAGACATCTTCAGTATGTAGCGACATCATACTCGATAGCGTTTTTTAAAACATGATAAACTTGAGGGATCGTTTTAAAGGTACTACCGGTGTATGGAGATTTTACATTAACATACTGAATTTGAATGTTAATATAATTTTAATGCGCCTTTAAAATTTTCATATATAAATTTCAAATTAATGTAGGATGGTAAAGCACGATTCAATTTTTTCTTTTTGGTCACTTGAGAGTAAAGAGCGGGAGGAAATAGGCGACTGTGCCTTTTTTGTCATTTCTACATTTTATCTGTGGTTGTTACATGTAATTAATCATAACAAGCTGACCACTCCTGGACACAATCGCGCATGAAATGTGCGGTTTAGTAACGACCGCAGCAATAGACGAGCGGCATCAGTACAGGTAGGATTAAGCCGGGTTTCCATGAAGTGGAATAATGAAGTGTTTTTGACGCGTAACACCTCGGCACTGAAAACTCGCCGAATAAGAAAATAATAAGAAAAGTAAGAAAATAATACTCCGCTCCAGTCTTTTTAATGTTGCTGTTTCCATTAACGCCCAGAAATTAAACACGGCGGAAGAAATCGGCTCCCGGAGCGAACAGTTGTTTTGGGGTGTTTTTTTTTCATTTTCTGCACCGAAAACAACATATTGAGCATATGTTACAAAAAGAATCTTTAAACTATTGAAACAAAGCCAGTTCTAGTTTTATTCTATGAAATTCTTAATTTAATTGAGATAAATTTGATAATTTTACGCGAAGTCCACATCTAATTTGTTTTTGTGTTTGTTACTCAATTTAAGCCGGCGTGGCCTAGTGGTATCGCGCTGGACTCCTCCTAATAAGGAGGCCGGGGTTCGATTCTCGCTCTGGTTATGCCGGTGTCCTGCCTTTCGGATGAGACAGTAAAAACCGAGGCCCCGTGTCGTGGTATGCATGGCACGTTAAATATCCCTCACTGCTTCGGGTTGGTCTGTTGCAAAGGTCAAAATCTGTATGCCCCGCATCAGGCAGATGCCGTCACCATATAGGTGAAATATTCGTGGTGTGACGTTAAACAAAAATCAATCATTCAATGTTACTCAATTTACCGTTCTAAGTCGGTATAGCATCTGTCGTACAATCGAAATTTTTGCAATGTCATTGCATTATTTACTAACTTTTATTGTGCGTCTCCTTAATGGCTTCTGTCCTACAGCTAGGTCACACGCCTCTCCCTTTTCCTTTGATGGAACAATCAATACCATTTGGAAACTCAAAATAGTGGGGCTTTTTAACGGGTTTTTATTTGCAACTTGACTGATGTCGTGATGCAAAGTATCTGATAATAAGCAACTGTATTGCGACACAAATTTTGAAATGTGACAAAAGCTAGGGGGCGGACAGAGAATAAAGCTCGCCTCCCCTCTCAGAGGCATTGGAAACCTTTCGTCTCCCTGCAGCTCCATTTATGCGTTTTGGGCATGGAGGGAGCACCATTAAACAGAAATCCTTTTCCCTTTGTACGGGGGAAAATTTCCCGAATCCAGTACCCTCGACATCGACGCCTTGGTGGCTAAAGTATATCTCAAATTTTGGAGAAAAACTGAATACGCAAATTGCTAAAATGGTCTCAAAATGCAACATTTGCACCCGTTGTTCAAAACATTTTGCAGGGAAGGCCCTCCAGACCCTCACCTGAAGGAGAGGAAAGCCCTTCCCTCCTCTGCGCTTCGAACCGATATTTGTCTCATACGCCCTGCAGTGGACCGTCTGGATCCGCCACTGATAGAAATTCTGTAGCATTTAAATAGCACAATGTCTTTAATTTTATCCCTTTTCAACATTGAATAATTTTACGTATTATCACTGTTATAATTAACAATTCCAACACTTTGCGTCTTCTCCGTAGTGGATTCATTGGTCATCAAAATGACGTTCAACTGTTTTGCCTGATATCGGTCCTAATCTGCCTCTTCCATTCCCAAATGGTTTGTTATTTTTCGGAGACAAAATTTTCCCAAATAGAGACTCGCTTGTTATGTCATATACTAACACGAAGATCAGCAGAAGACCTGTGCGCGAACAAAGACAACCTGCCGGAAGTTCAATACAAAAAAATAAATAAATATAAATATAAATTGAACAAGTAATAAGGGAGATAAAACTACCGAATAATGGGCTCTCTTTGGCGACATAATGGGCTCAAAATACATTAAACAGTCGGTATTTGTGCTGCCATAGCAGTGGCGGAGTTGGAGAGGGCCCAGTCCCCTCCCCCTTTTTTTCGCCATATATTTACAAGTAAAACTCAGATTTAGCACCAGAAGTGACGGAATATTATATCTAATACTTGACTTTGCCCCCTCCCTTTTCGGAAATCCTGGATCCGCCCATGTCTAGCACGCAGGGGTGACAAATGTTTTATATATAAAACTAAATGGATTAGCTAACATGTAATTTTTGCGCATATAAGCTTTTTTGAACTACTATTATCATAAAATAAATGTGAATATTCTGTGTCGTCATTATTTTTCTATTGAATTATGAAAATATACTTAAGTATACGATATGCATTACTAACAATTATTAACTTTTGATACGACCCCTTAACTTTTTATTGTAATGTACGCGTCCGAGTACGAGCTCGAGTCCGTGCGATTTGGAAATCTCTAATAACTACAGAATAAAAAGGAAGAGACAATCACAATTTCCGTATTTGACTATGAAATGATGCGTTAAATCCCGAAGAGGAAATATAAGATACATTTACTTAAACTGACGTTTTCCTATAAAAATCAATTTAAGTGAGTGCATAAGATTAATACAGTGCAATTGCTGTAATTGACGCCAATAATCACCTTACCAAATGTACGTAAAGTATGCGCATGAATATCTCGTTATAAAATTTCCGTGAAATATGTATAAGCATACATGAGTTCATAAATGAACATTTACTATGTGGATATCCGATTTCCGTAATCATACATTAATCACGAGATCTTTTCAAAGTAATCTTGATATATTGTCTGTACTATATATCTCTGGTTTGAAGGTTTGAACTTATCGGGTCAACATCCATATTGAACAGCCTGACAACAGACAGAAATCATTGCATAAAGCAGAGAACCCGACTAGTAACACAATGATTTGATACTTACTGATTTTTAAGATTGTATAAATCCCCGACCGACTGGTGGGAGGAGGCTTTGAATTTCCTTTCCCTTAATTTGTCCATCCGTTTGTTGTGACCGAGAGGTTTCGTGTTCGATTCCCGCCCTGGGCTCACCGGTGTTCTGTCTTTCGCTTGTGATAGTAAAATTCGAGGTCCCGTGTGACTGTAAAAGTTTCACGTAATAGATCCCTCACTGAGCACTTTGGATGGGTCGATATTAAGAAAGAACCAGTATATGTAGATGTGCATATTGAAAGGTGATTGCTGTCCAAAAACATTTACAGGAGTTATGGCACTTGGACTTAGATTTTTACAAAATTTATGTAAAATACCTTGTCTTCGCAATTGCTCCTAAATCATTGGGGGATAAAATCAAGACCTTTTTGGCGAGCCGGGATGAATATCCGGGAGCTAATGCCATAACCTTAGTGTCGGCGTCAGATGAGTAGACAAAATACTTTAACCTGGACTATAACGTTTAAACCAAGAGGGATATAATCTTGAAACATCACACATGGATACAATGTGCGAGGAGCTTTCATTTGGGACCATGCCATTTGACCTTGTGACCTTGACCTTGGAGTTTTACCTACTTTTCAAAAAACTAACCTTAACTATAACTTTTTAACCAAGATGGATTGGGCTTTGAAATTTCACACATGGATACTCTGTGAATGACCCTTTTATTTGGGATCATGATGTTTGACCTTGACCTTGGAGTTTGATACACTTGTTTGAGATACGTTTCCCAAACTAAAACTAAGCTATAACTTCTGAACCAAAAGGGATAGGACATTGAAACTTCACACATGGATACCTTGTGTGAGGCCCTTTCATTTAGGACCATGGACTTTTACCTTCCATTTTGAGATACTTTTCTAAAACTTTAACCTTAGTTATAAGGTTTGAACCATGAGGGGTAGGGCTTTAAAACTTTATACATGGATTCATTAAAATGCATGCTTTCCCTCTGATAATGCCCCGCCGTCGAGCTATGTTGTCTTCTGACAACTCTTGTTTTGGAATAGTTGTAGACTTTAAAACAGACACGTACGACTCTCAAAACTGCAATACAAAATCAGTAATGACAGTATAGTTCTTTTACAGCTGAAATCCCCTATTAGAAATTTACATGTAGTGTTCGCGGTTTGACTTAAGTGTTGTTATACTTTTTCCCGATGTCATGTGGTAATGGCACAGTCTACAGTGTTGGTCCACATGTCTTTCTATACATACAGTGGTGAATAATATTTGTTTCTTCTGTATGTAAGGGCATTCATGGCGGGCGTGGCTAGACATTCAGGAGACACTTACTCCTTGCGGTCACCTGCTCTCATCTCTGAATTTCGGGGGTACGTAAATGTCCGCAGTGATGCATTGTTGTTAGTGCCATAGTCATTTGACACCAGTAACTTCCGTATTTTGCATTTGTAAACTTCCAAGAGTACCATTGGTTTAATTTCTAAAGGAATTAACTTTTTTTTTATCTTTCATCCAAAATTGCTTATATATGAACTTTGAGTTTTGCCCTAGTAGTAGATTCGGTTATGCCTCTCACACCGTTTACTCAGCGTTGACACTCTATCCAAGGTAGAAAACTGTATATAGCTATTTGTATATATTTTGTAGGTTATTTGCACATTGTTTACTCGAACTCGTTTGTATGTATAGCCAAAGAGGTGCCTTAATTCAATAATTATAAAGTTCACGAAATAACTAAAAGTCAAAATTCTCAAGTGTGTATCAGGCTAAATATCTTCAGGCAAATTATTATATGGATCATGGGGGAAAATGTCTTGCGGGACTGACTGGTACACGAGGAACATATGCTTCGCCCATATCCGAACACCTGGCTGTACAAATCTACAGATGTGGCATAATTTATGGCGAATGCTGTAGGAACTTATCAAAGGCTGCGTATTGAATGACATATTTAGGTTGTTTAGCGGGAAGAAATTTATACCAAATCTTTTCATTCATAAATCGAGGATCAATTCAATTCGATGTGGTGTTGGGGGGTTTCCCGGTGATCTTTGGGGGTCAGAGTAAACAGATATCGTACTCTAAGGTGTCAGTGATAAATGAGAGACACCCTTCAAGAGAGGGTAAATATACTCTCCACATGAAAGCTTCATTCACGACGTTTAAACCAGTATCTTGTACAAGATATATATCAATCAAGGCTGTGAAAGTGCATTCAATCGGTAGTTAACACGTTTCTTTCGATTGATGCAGTTTGGACGATACCTTTGTATATATTCTAATGTAACAAATAAAAATAAAAGGGAGCATGTAACATGATTATTTCCCTTTTTGTTAACTTGTTATGTCGACAGTTTACGATTACATAACCCCAGCAATAATATATAGTGTATTTTACTCTTCAGGGTTCACCTCTGAAGGGAAGCAAAAAATCCGCCAAGAAAGTCGGAAAGAAATAAAGAAGTAATCACGATGGACACGACAGTATTTACACTTGTTTCTGTGTACAGTTGTATTCAAAATTATTAAAAGTTGTGCATACTGTTTTGTTCTACATTTTTCAAATTTCAATGGGTTTTCCTATCGCATCTGTGCATCTGTCATCATGACATGCAAGGCTGATTAAATACTTACGACCAAGCCAGTGTGAGGTGGCTATCTGGTGGACACGTCGTTGTCTGATATGGAGTCTGTATTGTTTTAGAGCGTTTCATGCTGGGTACAATCAGTCAGAGGCATGTGGCAATACCTATTATCTTATCTAAACGTCAACAGGTATCTACCTCAAACAAGAGTTATCTTCCCCTGCTGTGTTGACGACAGCTTTGATGGATATATGACAGCATCATCTTCACTTCATTAAACATTTTTGAACACCATAGATGGCTATAGTTATATTGAACATGATAGATGGCTATAGTAATATTGGACATGATGGTTAAGCTCTTGGATTGCGGCGCCGACGATCCGGGTTCGATTCCCGGATTGCTCCACTATGTTTAAGAGGTTGGTAACCTCCTGCTTCCATGTCGCCATATAACTGAAATATTGTTGAAAGCGACGTAAAACACCAATCAACCAACCAACTATAGTTATATTGGACATGATGGATGACTATAGTTATATTGAACAAGATAGATGGCTATAGTTATATTGGACATGATAGATGGCTATAGTTATATTGGACATGATAGATGGCTATAGTTATATTGGACATGATAGACGGCTATAGTTATATTGTACAACATAGATGGCACTAGTTGTATTGGACATGATAGATGGCTATAGTTATATTGAACAAGATAGATGGCTATAATTATATTGGACATGATAGAAGGCTATAGTTATATTGGACATGATAGATGGCTATAGTTATATTGAACAAGATAGATGGCTATAGTTATATTGAACAAGATAGATGGCTATAGTTATATTGGACATGATAGATGGCTATAATTATATTGGACATAATAGAAGGCTATAGTTATATTGGACATGATGGATGGCTATAGTTATATTGGACATGATGGGTGACTAGTTATACTGGACATGATAGATGGCTATAGTTATATTTAACAAGATAGATGGCTATACTTATATTGGACATGATGGATGGCTATAGTTATATTGGACATGATGGGTGACTAGTTATACTGGACATGATAGATGACTATAGTTATATTGGACGAGATAGATGGCTATAGTTATATTGGACATGATAGATGGCTATAGTTATATTGGACATGATAGGTGACTATAGTTGTATTGGACATGATAGGTGACTATAGATATATTAGACATGATGGGTGACTATAGTTATACTGGACATGATGGGTGACTATAGTTATATTGAACATGATAGATGGCTATAGTTATATTGGACATGATAGATGGCTATAGTTATATTTAACAAGATAGATGGCTATAGTTACACTGAACATGATGGATGGCTATAGTTATATTGGACATGATGGGTGACTAGTTATATTGGATATGATGGGTGACTATACTTATATTGGACATGATAGATGGCTATAGTTATATTGGACATGATAGATGGCTATAGTTATATTGAACAAGATAGATGGCTATAGTTATATTGAACAAGATAGATGGCTATAGTTAACCTGAACATGATGGATGGCTATAGTTATATTGGACATGATGGGTGACTAGTTATATTGGACATGATGAGTGACTATAGTTATATTGGACATGATAGATGGCTATAGTTATATTGAACAAGATAGATGGCTATACTTATACTGGACATGATGGATGGCTATAGTTATATTGGACATGATGGGTGACTAGTTATACTGGACATGATAGATGACTATAGTTATATTGGACGAGATAGATGGCTATAGTTATATTGGACATGATAGATGGCTATAGTTATATTGGACATGATAGGTGACTATAGTTGCATTGGACATGATAGGTGACTATAGATATATTAGACATGATGGGTGACTATAGTTATACTGGACATGATGGGTGACTATAGTTATATTGAACATGATAGATGGCTATAGTTATATTGGACATGATAGATGGTTATAGTTATATTTAACAAGATAGATGGCTATAGTTACACTGAACATGATGGATGGCTATAGTTATATTGGACATGATGGGTGACTAGTTATATTGGATATGATGGGTGACTATACTTATATTGGACATGATAGATGGCTATAGTTATATTGGACATGATAGATGGCTATAGTTATATTGAACAAGATAGATGGCTATAGTTAACCTGAACATGATGGGTGACTATAGTTATACTGGACATGATAAGTGACTATAGTTATATTGGACATGATAGATGGCTATAGTTATATTGGACATGATAGATGGCTATAGTTATATTGAGCAAGATAGATGGCTATAGTTACACTGAACATGATGGATGGCTATAGTTATAATGGACATGATGGGTGACTAGTTATATTGGACATGATAGATGGCTATAGTTATATTGAACAAGATAGATGGCTATAATTACACTGAACATGATGGATGGCTATAGTTATATTGGACATGATGTGTGAATAGTTATATTGGACATGATGGGTGACTATAGTTATATTGGACATGATAGATGGCTATAGTTATATTGGACATGATAGATGGCTATAGTTATATTGAACAAGATAGATGGCTATAGTTACACTGAACATGATGGATGGCTATAGTTATATTGGACATGATGGGTGACTATAGTTATATTGGACATGATAGATGGCTATAGTTATATTGGACATGATAGATGGCTATAGTTATATTGAACAAGATAGATGGCTATAGTTACACTGAACATGATGGATGGCTATAGTTATATTGGACATGATGGGTGACTAGTTATATTGGACATGATGGATGGCTATAGTTACACTGAACATGATAGATGGCTATAGTATAGTATCATACATTGACATAACTTAATCTTGTAAGTTGGTAAAGTCAATGACTTGATTCTTATGATAATAACAGATATTACATCACAACATTCAGTACTGTATGACTGTTTCGAACAATTGAAGCAATAATTGCGCAAATATCAATCATATATGTAATGCATTATAAGATGTAATAAATGTTGACCATTTTGTGATAGTTGAGGACTTGCTATTGCACATCACGCGAGTTGACGTCCAATCAAGGAACTGAGAGCATACGTATCATGTCTTGGTAATGAACAAACTATACAGAAGTCCCGTCAATACAAATGGTATGAACCGTGACCTATCAATGCAAACACTATAGGTATTATCCGTCAATGCACACACTATGAATCATGTCCTGTCAATGCACAAACTATGAATCATCTCCTGTCATTGCAGGCCGGGGTTCAAGTCCCGCTCTGGCCATGCCGGTGTCATGTCTTTCGGATGAGACGGTAAAACCGAGGCCCAGTGTCGTGGTATGCATGGCACGTTAAAGATCCCTCACTGCTTCGGATGGGTCAAAATTTGTATGCCCCGCATCAGGCAGATGCCGTCACCATACACGTGTTATATTCGTGGTGTGACGTAAAACAAAAATCAATCAATCAATCTCCTGTCATTGCACACAATAGAGATCATGTCCTATCAATGCACAAACTATAAATCGTGTCCTGTCTAAAGCATGCCCTGTAAATGCACACACTATGAATCATGTCCTATCAGTGCACAAACTATGAATCGTGTCCTGTCTAAAGCATACACTATGAATCATGTGCTGTCAATGCAGACAAGAGATATCATGTCCTGTCAGTGCACAAACTATGAATCGTGCCCTGTCAATGCACACAAAGTGAATCATTTTATGTTAATGCACACAATAGTGATCATGTCCTGTCAATGCACACCTATGAATCTTGTCCTGTCAATGCACACACTATGAATCATTTTCTGTCAATGCACACAATAGAAATCATGTCCTATCAATGCACATACTATGAATCGTGTCCTATCAATGCATACACTATGAATTATGTGCTGTCAATGCAGACAATAGAGATCGTGTCCTGTCAGTGCACAAACTATGAATCGTGTCCTGTCAATGCACACACTATGAATCATGTCCTGTCAATGCACAAATTATGAATCATTTCCTGTCAATGTACACACTATGAATCGATACATGTTTTATGTCGAATGAACTTGATGAATGAAATTTATTAATTTTTCAACAGTAATTTTATCATCTAACGGTTGCATTGCTTTGCTTTACTTTTTAAACAACTCCAAAACCCTTGGGGGATTTTGAAACTTGGTACAAAAAATTGATTGATTATTGTTTTACGTCACTCCACGATCATTCCACATATATGGTGACCGCATCTGCCTGTTGCGTTGCGTACAAATCTATACTGTTGTCCAAAAATATACAGGAGTTATGGCCCTTGCACTTATATTTTATTTAGAATAACTAGTATTGGCAGTTGCAACTAAACCTTTGGGGATTTTGATGAAATTTGGTACAAAGAAAGAACACCCTATGAAGATGTACATATTGGAACGAGAATGCTGTCCAAATACATTTACAGATGAAACCTAGTTTGCCCAACACCTCCTAAACCCTTCGGGGAATTTTGATGAAATTTAGGAAGAGCACCATATGAAGATGTGCGTATTGGAAGGATAATGTTGTCCAAAAAATTACAAGATTTACGACCTTTGGACTTCGATTTTCGTGCGGAAAATACTTTGTCTTCGCAACTCCTCCTAAACCCTTTAAGGGATTTTGATGAAACTTGATAGAAAGAAAGATCACATTATGAAGATATGCTTATTGAATAGGAATTTTTGCATCTCTTCAAAATTAAATGCAACAATAGCTTTTGTATTATTTAAGGTGGGGGATTAACATGGGAAATGATAAATCGCAAAGAAGATGAATTAACGAAAAAAAATTCACGAAGACGAAAACTGAACTAATTTACTATTATCAAGAAGATCAATTTATCTACAAAGAAGAAGAGAACTGAATTATGTTACCAGTATCAAAGTAATTAGGGCCCGCCATTTGGCGGGTGTCCTATAGTAATGACATTGTCTGTCCGTCCGTCAGCACTTTCTTCTGCACGCGATAACTTAAGTTTCCTTTGAAAAAATTTCATAAATTTTATGCATAATATTTGTATGAACAAGAGGAAGAAGTCTAATTTTGAAGATTATCCGATTTCTATTTACAGAGTTATTGGACTTTGAAATTGTTGTCCATGCTTATAGAAGTTTATCCTCTCAGAGCTTTCTATGGCACACATAACTCGCACAACTTGAAGTTTATTGATTGATTGATTGATTTTTGTTTTACGTCACACCACGAATATTTCACGTATATGGTGACGGCATCTGCCTGATGCGGGGCATACAAATTTTGACCTTTGCAACGGACCCACCCGAAGCAGTGAGGGATCTTTAACGTGCCATGCATGCCATGACACGGGGCCTCGGTTTTTACTGTCTCATCCGAAAGACAGAACACCGGCATGACCAGAGCGGGACTCGAACCCCGGCCTCCCGATCAGGAGTCTGACGCGATACCACTAGGCCACGCCGGCTTCAACTTGAAGTTTATAGAAAGATTATCATGAATACTCTTTTTGGTCTGTCCGTTTGTCAATGGCAACAAAACTGTGTAACATTCTACATAACTTTTCACCTGCGAAAAATACGGCTTTCATATTTCAGATGCGTTATCCTTGTGACAAGACCATTCCGTCGGTCCAATAACTTTTTACCTCATGACCTTTGACCTACATTTCAAAAACTAACATTGGTTATAACTTTTGAATCGATAGAGGCAGGGCTTTCATATTTTACATGTGTATACTTTGTGACAACACCTTTACGTCGGGTACAATACAATTCTTGACCTCATTAACTTGACCGTGATCTTTGACCTACATTTCAAAAACTTAATTAAATATTTCGTATACCTTTTTTAAATGGTAAGTGATGGGGCTTTTTCATATTTCACATGTGTATTCCTTCTGAGAAAACCTTTCCAAATTTTGACTTCTTGACCTTGGAGTTTGACCTAATTTTAGAATAACAGCTTATATTGACGAAGTTGCCGCCGGGGGCATTCCTATTTCATAAATACAGCTTGCTTAAATCTACGTTGTTATCGAAAACGCCTTTTAAACATTAACGAATACTTTGAATTTAAGGCATTGCGTCGAGTAGGACAAAATTTATGATAGATATCAATATGTTTAAAACGCTGTGGATATACTATATTTCTATATATCCCCATTAATTAGCGCACATAATTTCATTTCATAAATATTCATACTTATATGTAGTCATCAATCACCAAACATGTCGCAATTTTGAGTTTACAAAATTAAAAACTATCAGACTAGTTAACGTAAACTTTTTAATTTTGTTGTACGAAGAATGACTTTCATTTGGCTTGGTCCTCAATTTTTATGTTGTTCAGATATAAAGGAAATTACTGGGCAATATATAAGCGGCGTGATAATTTCAATGCCCGTATGTATGAACAGAAGGATATTATTCGTAAAGAATATGATTCATGGATCTTTCACGTCAAGGTCCTTTCAACACTCCTACGCACTTAACAAAAAGTATTGAAATCGATACACTGTCTTGTCCGTGTGTCTCGCACGCGCGTATGTGTGTGTGTATCATTTTGAATGATTGATTGATTGATTATTGTTTTACGTCACTATACGGTTATTTCACGTTTATGGTGACGGCATCTGCCTGATGCATTGCATAGAAATTTCTACCTTTGCAACCGACCCACTCGAAGCAGTGAAGGATCTTTTACGTGCCACGCCTACCATGACGCGGGAGCTCGGTTTTTACTGTCTCATTAGAAAGACAGAACACCGGTGTGCCCATGGCGGGAATCGAACCCGGGACGTCTAGGTCACGAGACGAGCACCTCATCCACTAAGCCACATCGGCTTGTGTGATATTGACCTTTGATCGTTGACCTCTTCTTCATATTATTCTTGTAATATGAACGAATTATGAAGGCTACACGTTAAAATCTACTTGACTAAGGCAATCAATGATGAGATCAGCCATTTTTTTTTTCTTAAAAGATCTTGACAGTAATCCTGGTTAAGTACAGGAGCTCGAGACCTTGCCGTCGGTCATGTTTAGTCCAAACCCCTCCTGCTGTTGCAGGAAGAGCAAAATATGTCGGCTAATCGAACTGCAATATTTGAAGACGTACTGAATCCTCAAAATTAAGATTCATCCACCAAGTGCTGTTGTTTTATGTCTGATTCCGATTTTCATGCAATTTGACAAAACTAAACTTTCTTACATCTTTACAGACTTTGACGGTTTTGCACATTTCTTCTTCTTCTTCCAATATGGAGTTTACTCAAAAGTTGAACGTTATACTTCATGTGGCAGTCAAGATAAAAGCCTCACAGGGCAATATGATACAGTTAAAAAGTCAAAATCTTTCTCCTCATCCTAAGCTGAAGTGGGCAAGTGGTATGTTGCCCATTGCAGTCCGGTAGTCCTCCAAGGAACATGCTATGTCATTACTGATGGAAGTCTGTTCCAATCCCTGATGGTACGCAGGAAGGAGAACCTGTATACATTCTTTTTCATTGTTGGGATGCGAAAAGTATGTTGTCCCCCTATCCTGGTGTCTGTGTGGAGTAGGTGTTGTTCTGCTGGAATGGCCACTAGATTGTGCTGGATTTTGAATAGCAACAGAAGGCAGATCTTAACTCATCTGATCTGTAGCGGTTCCCATCCCAGGGAGTTGACCATGTTGGTGACGCTGCCTGCTTTCCTACTCCAGTAGTACCCTATAGCGAATCGTGCCGCTCTACGTTGGACTTTTTCTTATCCGGTTGATCTGTCCGCTAGTGTGAGGGTCCATATGGAGGCAGCGTACTCCAGCGTTGGACGTACAATGGCTTCGTAGGCTCTGACCCGTGCTGATGTTCTGCAGCCTCGGAGATTTCGCTTTAGGAAGCCTAGAGTCCTATTGGCTTTCGCCGTGGTGGCACCAATGTGCTTGTTCCACTTCACTTGTTGCTGCTGATCGTAACTCCCAGGTACTTGCTCGAGTCCACTACTTCTAACTTATGGCTGTGTAGTCTGTAGTCTGATCTAATTGTTTTCCGCTTTGATGAGACCTGTATGACCACGCACTTCTCCGGATGGATGACATCTGCCACTCTTCTTCCCACTTCTCAAGTGCTGCAAGGTCTTGCTGTAGACTGTTGCTGTCCTCTGTGTTGTTGATCGGGCGGTACAGTAAACAATCATCTGCGAACAACCTGGTGTCTGACTTGGTGACTTCTGGTAGGTCATTGATGAATGTGAGGAAGAGCAGCGGGCTAAGTATTTTTCCCTGTGGTACTCTGATAGCACATTTGCACTAGATGAGGCATGGCCGTCAAGAAGGATTTGTTGTTGTCTGTTGTTCAGATGTCCTTAAACCATAACAGAGTGTTGTCTCGTACACCATAGTACTGCAGCTTATGTAGCAATCTCTTATGTGGCACCTTGTCAAATGCTTTTGAGAAGTCTAGCAGAACAATGTCAACTTGGTCTCCCTGGTCTAAAGTGCGGGTAATACTGTCTATGGTGATGGCTAGCTGAGTTTCACAGGAACGCTTGGATCTGAAGCCGTGTTGACTGTTGCTGAGGATAGAGTGCTGGTCGAAGTGGTCCCTTACCTGGCTGTGGATGATGTGTTCCAATAATTTACAGGAGATGGAGGTCAGGGAGACTGGTCTGTAGCTGGAGGCCTGATGCTTATCACCTTTCTTGTATACTGGAGCAATAGAAGCTGATCGCCAATCGTCTGGAATGGTGCCTTAATCCAATAAGATCTGGAAGACATTGGTCAATGCTGGAACAATTTGGTCTGCATACTCATGTAATAGCCTGGCATGGATTCCATCCGGTCATGTTGCTTTGTGAGAGTCGATGTTTCTGAGTAACTTGTGGACTCCTGCTTGGCTGATTTGGATTGAAGGCATCAATGGATAAGGACTTGCACCTTTGTTTGGCATCCATGTGATATTCTCCCTGGTGTAGACGGAATGAAATTGCTGGTTGAGTATTTCCGCTTTGGATTCAGTATTACTGTAGAGGAGTCCATCTCTCTTCCTCAGTGGGGCTACTCCTTGTGAGTTATGGTGTAGACGGAATGAAATTGCTGGTTGAGTATTTCCGCTTTGGATTCAGTATTACTGTCCATCTGTCTTCCTCAGTGGGGCTACTCCTTGTGAGTCCTGACGTTTGCTCTTCAGGTATGACCAGAATCTCTTGCTGTTGTTCTGCATCTCTCCGAATACCGTTTGGTCTATGAACTCATCATGAGTTGTCCTCATTTCCCTTTGTGCTGCTGCCTTGAGTTGTCGATATCGGGCCTGGTCCTTAGAGTCCTTTGTGTGCCGTGCTTTCTTGAAGGCTTTCTGGCACTGACGTAGTAAGCGTTTGACCTTTGTTGTCATCCATGGATTGAATATCGGCTCCTTCTGATCTTGGTGGGAATGGCGTCTTCTACTATAGTTGATATGGATCCTCTGAAGTCAATCCATATGTCGTTGGCTGTTGTTGTGTACTCTTTTGCCATGATGTTGTTCACTGCTGTTGTTATATGCTGACTGACCACCTCTCTATGTGCTTTGTCCTACAGTAGTATTTTTCGAGGGTATGACTGCTGATGGTATGTATAAAGAGAGAGAGAGATCTATCATCACAATATCATGGTCACTTTTCCAGATCGCTGGTAGGGCTTTGCATCTGTCGATCAAGGATGAATGTGATGTGAAGATGAGGTCAAGGATATTGCTGCCTTTAGTAGGGAAGGTCACTACTTGCTCTATGGCTAAATCATCTCGTTGATGATATTCATGTAATTTCTTTAATATTTTTAAGATAGGTTGCCTATTATGCATTAAATTCCTGCCTTTTAACTGATTTCAATTGAAAAAGTAAAATTCGAATGCAATTCTTTTTCTTTCAAAGATTTTAAAGGAAGGAATTCCAAACTACATGCTATAAATATATGAATATTTTATGGACTCCTTATACAAAAAAGGAAGGATTAATAACATTTGGCATAAATGAATAACTCAAAGTACTGTTGCTGTAATGGCTGGATCTGCGCTGGGGTTGGTCAACTGCGTAAAAAAGTAGTCAAGGGAGGTACCATTTTATACACTCGCATAAAAATGTAAGCGTATTATGCTCTACCGCAGTTGTCTGTCTGCCCTCGCCATCTTGTCTTGGCAACTTTTCCTAAACCCTACAGGTATTTTGATGAAACTTGGTACAAGTATATGAAAATGTATATATTGGAAAAGAAATGCTGTCCAAAAATTATAGGAGTTATGACCTTGGTTTTAGATTTGTCTGTGCAAAATACTCGTACATTCTCTTCGCAATTCCCCCTAATCCCACTGGTGGATTTTGATGAAACTTTGTACAAACAAAGATCACACAAGATACGTGTAGGGAGGTCATATTTGCGTTATTGATTCCAATCGGCTTCCATGACCGCTTGAAGCATCTCTTGACATCGACGGATAAGTCCTCATACCGTAAGGAACAGATTGAGAGAGGTCAACATCCGTTCTATCTCGACATTAGTGACGGTCGTGTTCGGGCTTCCGTCGTGATGAAGCACGTTAAATTGACGCCTGCGTTATTCGGCGAAGGGAGCGTTATGGTCTGGAGTATAATAACACACTGAAGGACCCGTCTGGTGATAGTGGAGGCTAGTTTAACCGACTCTTTGCTTCTTTTTTTTTTTTTTTTTTTTTTTTTTTGCAAATGGCAGAACATTCCCCAGGCATTTTTGCATAACCTGATTCGTTCAGTGCGTAGTAGGTGTGAAGAATGCATCGGTGCAAATGGCGGACATGCATGCTATTAAACTTATGAAACTTTTTGCAACCTTTACTTTCAGTTCCTTTTCGTACTAACCATAATGGACATAATCCGTGATTTGATATTTGAATTGAAAGATATTACATTATATTAAATAATGAAAAACAATATCCTTGCCCATCACATAAGTAAAGAAGCCCATCCTTTATATAATATCGTTACCCATCAGATAATGAATGTAGCCCATCCATTGTATAATATCCTTACCCATCACATAATGAATAAAGCCCTTCCATTATATAATATCCTTGCCCATCACATAATGAATAAAGCCCGTCCATTATATAATATCCTTACCCATCACATAATGAATAAAGCCCGTCCATTATATAATATCCTTACCCATCAGATAATGAATAAAGCCCATCCATTGTATAATATCCTTATCCATCACATAATGAATGTAGCCCATCGATTACATGATATAATATCTTTATCAATCACATAATGAAAGAAGCGCATCCGTTATAAAATATTCTAACCCATCACATAATGAATGAAGCGCATCCATTATATAGTATCGTTACCCAACATAACGAAAGAAGCGCATCCATTATAAAATATCCTTACCAATCACATAATGAATGAAGCCCATCCATTATATAATATCCTTGCCCAACATATAATGAAAGAAGCCCATCCATTATATAATATCCTTGCCCAACTTATAATGAAAGAAGCGCATCCATTATATAATATCCTTGCCCAACATATAATGAAAGACGCCCATCCATTATATAATATCCTTGCCCAACATACAATGAAAGAAGCCCATCCATTATATAATATCCTTGCCCAACATATAATGAAAGAAGCCCATCCATTATATAATATCCTTGCCCAACATATAATGAAAGAAGTGCATCCATTATATAATATCCTTGCCCAACATACAATGAAAGAAGCGCATCCATTATATAATATCCTTGCCCAACATATAATGAAAGAAGCGCATCCATTATATAATATCCTTACCCATCACATAATGAATAAAGCCCGTCCATTATATAATATCCTTACCCATCACATAATGAATAAAGCCCGTCCATTATATAATATCTTTACCCATCACACAATGAATGAAGCCCGTCTTTTATATAATATCCTTACCCATCACATAATGAATGAAGCCCGTCCATTATATAATATCCTTACCCATCACATAATGAATAAAGCCCGTCCATTATATAATATCCTTACCCATCACATAATGAATGAAGCCCGTCCATTATATAATATCCTTACCCATCACATAATGAATAAAGCCCGTCCATTATATAATATCCTTACCCATCACATAATGAATGAAGCCCTTCCATTATATAATATCCTTACCCATCACATAATGAATGAAGCCCGTCCATTATATAATATCCTTACCCATCACATAATGAATAAAGCCCGTCCATTATATACTATCCTTACCCATCACACCATGAATGAAGCCCGTCCATTATATAATATCCTTACCCATCACAGGATGAATAAAGCCCGTCCATTCTATAATATCCTTACCCATCACATAATGAATAAAGCCCGTCCATTATATAATATCCTTACCCATCACATAATGAATGAAGCCCGTCCATTATATAATATCCTTACCCATCACACAATGAATGAAGCCCTTCCATTATATAATATCCTTACCCATCACATAATGAATAAAGCCCTTCCATTATATAATATCCTTGCCCATCACATAATGAATGAAGCCCATCCTTTATATAATATCCTTACCCATCAGATTATGAATAAAGCCCATCCATTGTATAATATCCTTATCCATCACATAATGAATGTAGCCCATCGATTACATGATATAATATCTTTATCAATCACATAATGAAAGAAGCGCATCCGTTATAAAATATTCTAACCCATCACATAATGAATGAAGCGCATCCATTATATAGTATCGTTACCCAACATAACGAAAGAAGCGCATCCATTATAAAATATCCTTACCAATCACATAATGAATGAAGCCCATCCATTATATAATATCCCTGCCCAACATATAATGAAAGAAGCCCATCCATTATATAATATCCTTGCCCAACTTATAATGAAAGAAGCGCATCCATTATATAATATCCTTGCCCAACATATAATGAAAGAAGCCCATCCATTATATAATATCCTTGCCCAACATACAATGAAAGAAGCACATCCATTATATAATATCCTTGCCCAACATATAATGAAAGACGCCCATCCATTATATAATATCCTTGCCCAACATACAATGAAAGAAGCCCATCCATTATATAATATCCTTGCCCAACATATAATGAAAGAAGCCCATCCATTATATAATATCCTTGCCCAACATATAATGAAAGAAGTGCATCCATTATATAATATCCTTGCCCAACATACAATGAAAGAAGCGCATCCATTATATAATATCCTTGCCCAACATATAATGAAAGAAGCGCATCCATTATATAATATCCTTACCCATCACATAATGAATAAAGCCCGTCCATTATATAATATCCTTGCCCATCACATAATGAATAAAGCCCTTCCATTATATGATATCCTTACCCATCACATAATGAAGGAAGCCCGTCCATTATATAATATCCTTGCCCATCACATAATGAATAAAGCCCTTCCATTATATAATATCCTTACCCATCACATAATGATTGAAGCCCGTCCATTATATAATATCCTTGCCCATCACATAATGAATAAAGCCCTTCCATTATATAATATCCTTACCCATCACATAATGAATGAAGCCCGTCCATTATATAATATCCTTACCCATCACATAATGAATGAAGCCCGTCCATTATATAATATCCTTACCCATCACATAATGAATGAAGCCCGTCCATTATATAATATCCTTACCAATCACATAATGAATGAAGCCCGTCCATTATATAATATCCTTACCCATCACACAATGAATGAAGCCCGTCCATTATATAATATCCTTACCCATCACATAATGAATGAAGCCCGTCCATTATATAATATCCTTACCCATCACATAATGAATGAAGCCCGTCCATTATATAATATCCTTACCCATCACATAATGAATGCAGCCCGTCCATTATATAATATCTTTACCCATCACATAATGAATGAAGCCCGTCCATTATATAATATCCTTACCCATCACATAATGAATGAAGCCCGTCCATTATATAATATCCTTACCCATCACATAATGAATAAAGCCCGTCCATTATATAATATCCTTACCCATCACACAATGAATGAAGCCCGTCCATTATATAATATCCTTACCCATCACATAATGAATAAAGCACGTCCATTATATAATATCCTTACCCATCACATAATGAATGAAGCCCTTCCATTATATAATATCCTTACCCATCACATAATGAATGAAGCCCGTCCATTATATAATATCCTTACCCATCACATAATGAATAAAGCCCGTCAATTATATAATATCCTTGCCCATCACATAATGAATAAAGCCCGTCCATTATATAATATCCTTACCCATCACACCATGAATGAAGCCCGTCCATTATATAATATCCTTACCCATCACAGGATGAATAAAGCCCGTCCATTATATAATATCCTTACCCATCACATAATGAATAAAGCCCGTCCATTATATAATATCCTTACCCATCACATAATGAATGACGCCCGTCCATTATATAATATCCTTGCCCATCACATAATGAATAAAGCCCGTCCATTATATAATATCCTTGCCCATCACATAATAAATAAAGCCCATCCATTATATAATATCCTTACCCATCACATAATGAATAAAGCCCGTCCATTATATAATATCCTTACCCATCACATAATGAATGAAGCCCGTCCATTATATAATATCCTTGCCCATCACATAATGAATAAAGCCCGTCCATTATATAATATCCTTGCCCATCACATAATGAATAAAGCCCGTCCATTATATAATATCCTTACCCATCACATAATGAATGAAGCCCTTCCATTATATAATATCTTTGCCCATCACATAATGAATGAAGCCCATCCATTATATAATATCCTTACCCATCACATAATGAATAAAGCCCGTCCATTATATAATATCCTTACCCATCACATAATGAATAAAGCCCGTCCATTATATAATATCCTTACCCATCACATAATGAATGAAGCCCGTCCATTATATAATATCTTTACCCATCACACAATGAATGAAGCCCGTCCATTATATAATATCCTTACCCATCACATAATGAATGAAGCCCGTCCCTTATATAATATCCTTACCCATCACACAATGAATGAAGCCCGTCCATTATAAAATATCCTTACCCATCACACAATGAATGAAGCCCTTCCATTATATAATATCCTTACCCATCACATAATGAATAAAGCCCTTCCATTATATAATATCCTTGCCCATCACATAATGAATGAAGCCCATCCTTTATATAATATCCTTACCCATCAGATAATAAATAAAGCCCATCCATTGTATAATATCCTTATCCATCACATAATGAATGTAGCCCATCGATTACATGATATAATATCTTTATCAATCACATAATGAAAGAAGCGCATCCGTTATAAAATATTCTAACCCATCACATAATGAATGAAGCGCATCCATTATATAGTATCGTTACCCAACATAACGAAAGAAGCGCATCCATTATAAAATATCCTTACCAATCACATAATGAATGAAGCCCATCCATTATATAATATCCTTGCCCAACATATAATGAAAGAAGCCCATCCATTATATAATATCCTTGCCCAACTTATAATGAAAGAAGCGCATCCATTATATAATATCCTTGCCCAACATATAATGAAAGAAGCCCATCCATTATATAATATCCTTGCCCAACATACAATGAAAGAAGCGCATCCATTATATAATATCCTTGCCCAACATATAATGACAGACGCCCATCCATTATATAATATCCTTGCCCAACATACAATGAAAGAAGCCCATCCATTATATAATATCCTTGCCCAACATATAATGAAAGAAGCCCATCCATTATATAATATCCTTGCCCAACATATAATGAAAGAAGTGCATCCATTATATAATATCCTTGCCCAACATACAATGAAAGAAGCGCATTCATTATATAATATCCTTGCCCAACATATAATGAAAGAAGCGCATCCATTATATAATATCCTTACCCATCACATAATGAATAAAGCCCGTCCATTATATAATATCCTTGCCCATCACATAATGAATAAAGCCCATCCATTATATAATATCCTTACCCATCACATAATGAATAAAGCCCGTCCATTATATAATATCCTTACCCATCACATAATGAATGAAGCCCGTCCATTATATAATATCCTTGCCCATCACATAATGAATAAAGCCCGTCCATTATATAATATCCTTGCCCATCACATAATGAATAAAGCCCGTCCATTATATAATATCCTTGCCCATCACATAATGAATGAAGCCCGTCCATTATATAATATCCTTACCCATCACATAATGAATGAAGCCCGTCCATTATATAATATACTTGCCCATCACATAATGAATGAAGCCCGTCCATTATACAATATCCTTAACCATCACATAATGAATGAAGCCCGTCCATTATATAATATCCTTACCCATCACATAATGAATGAAGCCCGTCCATTATATAATATCCTTACCCATCACACAATGAATGAAGCCCGTCCATTATATAATATCCTTACCCATCACACAATGAATGAAGCCCGTCCATTATATAATATCCTTACCCATCACATAATGAATGAAGCCCGTCCATTATATAATATCCTTACCCATCACACAATGAATGAAGCCCGTCTATTATATAATATCCTTACCCATCACATAATGAATGAAGCCCGTCCATTATATAATATCCTTACCCATCACACAATGAATGAAGCCCGTCCATTATATAATATCCTTACCCATCACACAATGAATGAAGCCCGTCCATTATATAATATCCTTACCCATCACATAATGAATGAAGCCCGTCCATTATATAATATCCTTACCCATCACATAATGAATGAAGCCCGTCCATTATATAATATCCTTACCCATCACATAATGAATGAAGCCCGTCGATTATATAATATCCTTGCCCATCACATAATGAATGAAGCCCGTCCATTATGTAATATCCTTACCCATCACACAATGAATGAAGCCCGTCCATTATATAATATTCTTACCCATCACACAATGAATGAAGCCCGTCCATTATATAATATCCTTACCCATCACATAATGAATGAAGCCCGTCCATTATATAATATCCTTACCCATCACATAATGAATAAAGCCCGTCCATTATATAATATCCTTACCCATCACATAATGAATGAAGCCCGTCCATTATATAATATCCTTACCCATCACACAATGAATGAAGCCCGTCCATTATATAATATCCTTACCCATCACATAATGAATGAAGCCCGTCGATTATATAATATCCTTGCCCATCACATAATGAATGAAGCCCGTCCATTATATAATATCCTTACCCATCACACAATGAATGAAGCCCGTCCATTATATAATATTCTTACCCATCACACAATGAATGAAGCCCGTCCATTATATAATATCATTACCCATCACATAATGAATGAAGCCCGTCAATTATATAATATCCTTACCCATCACACAATGAATGAAGCCCGTCCATTATATAATATCCTTACCCATCACACAATGAATAAAGCCCTTCCATTATATAATATCCTTACCCATCACATAATGAATAAAGCCCGTCCATTATATAATATCCTTACCCATCACATAATGAATAAAGCCCATCCATTATATAATATCCTTACCCATCACATAATGAATAAAGCCCTTCCATTATATGATATCCTTACCCATCACATAATGAATGAAGCCCGTCCATTATATAATATCCTTGCCCAACATATAATGAAAGAAGCCCATCCATTATATAATATCCTTGCCCAACATATAATGAAAGAAGTGCATCCATTATATAATATCCTTGCCCAACATACAATGAAAGAAGCGCATCCATTATATAATATCCTTGCCCAACATATAATGAAAGAAGCGCATCCATTATATAATATCCTTACCCATCACATAATGAATAAAGCCCGTCCATTATATAATATCCTTGCCCATCACATAATGAATAAAGCCCTTCCATTATATGATATCCTTACCCATCACATAATGAAGGAAGCCCGTCCATTATATAATATCCTTGCCCATCACATAATGAATAAAGCCCTTCCATTATATAATATCCTTACCCATCACATAATGATTGAAGCCCGTCCATTATATAATATCCTTGCCCATCACATAATGAATAAAGCCCTTCCATTATATAATATCCTTACCCATCACATAATGAATGAAGCCCGTCCATTATATAATATCCTTACCCATCACATAATGAATGAAGCCCGTCCATTATATAATATCCTTACCCATCACATAATGAATGAAGCCCGTCCATTATATAATATCCTTGCCAATCACATAATGAATGAAGCCCGTCCATTATATAATATCCTTACCCATCACACAATGAATGAAGCCCGTCCATTATATAATATCCTTACCCATCACATAATGAATGAAGCCCGTCCATTATATAATATCCTTACCCATCACATAATGAATAAAGCCCGTCCATTATATAATATCCTTACCCATCACATAATGAATGCAGCCCGTCCATTATATAATATCTTTACCCATCACATAATGAATGAAGCCCGTCCATTATATAATATCCTTACCCATCACATAATGAATGAAGCCCGTCCATTATATAATATCCTTACCCATCACATAATGAATAAAGCCCGTCCATTATATAATATCCTTACCCATCACACAATGAATGAAGCCCGTCCATTATATAATATCCTTACCCATCACATAATGAATAAAGCACGTCCATTATATAATATCCTTACCCATCACATAATGAATGAAGCCCTTCCATTATATAATATCCTTACCCATCACATAATGAATGAAGCCCGTCCATTATATAATATCCTTACCCATCACATAATGAATAAAGCCCGTCAATTATATAATATCCTTGCCCATCACATAATGAATAAAGCCCGTCCATTATATAATATCCTTACCCATCACATAATGAATGACGCCCGTCCATTATATAATATCCTTGCCCATCACATAATGAATAAAGCCCGTCCATTATATAATATCCTTGCCCATCACATAATAAATAAAGCCCATCCATTATATAATATCCTTACCCATCACATAATGAATAAAGCCCGTCCATTATATAATATCCTTACCCATCACATAATGAATGAAGCCCGTCCATTATATAATATCCTTGCCCATCACATAATGAATAAAGCCCGTCCATTATATAATATCCTTGCCCATCACATAATGAATAAAGCCCGTCCATTATATAATATCCTTACCCATCACATAATGAATGAAGCCCTTCCATTATATAATATCTTTGCCCATCACATAATGAATGAAGCCCATCCATTATATAATATCCTTACCCATCACATAATGAATAAAGCCCGTCCATTATATAATATCCTTACCCATCACATAATGAATAAAGCCCGTCCATTATATAATATCCTTACCCATCACATAATGAATGAAGCCCGTCCATTATATAATATCTTTACCCATCACACAATGAATGAAGCCCGTCCATTATATAATATCCTTACCCATCACATAATGAATGAAGCCCGTCCCTTATATAATATCCTTACCCATCACACAATGAATGAAGCCCGTCCATTATAAAATATCCTTACCCATCACACAATGAATGAAGCCCTTCCATTATATAATATCCATACCCATCACATAATGAATAAAGCCCTTCCATTATATAATATCCTTGCCCATCACATAATGAATGAAGCCCATCCTTTATATAATATCCTTACCCATCACATAATAAATAAAGCCCATCCATTGTATAATATCCTTATCCATCACATAATGAATGTAGCCCATCGATTACATGATATAATATCTTTATCAATCACATAATGAAAAGAAGAGCATCCGTTATAAAATATTCCAACCCATCACATAATGAATGAAGCGCATCCATTATATAGTATCGTTACCCAACATAACGAAAGAAGCGCATCCATTATAAAATATCCTTACCAATCACATAATGAATGAAGCCCATCCATTATATAATATCCTTGCCCAACATATAATGAAAGAAGCCCATCCATTATATAATATCCTTGCCCAACTTATAATGAAAGAAGCGCATCCATTATATAATATCCTTGCCCAACATATAATGAAAGAAGCCCATCCATTATATAATATCCTTGCCCAACATACAATGAAAGAAGCGCATCCATTATATAATATCCTTGCCCAACATATAATGAAAGACCCCCATCCATTATATAATATCCTTGCCCAACATACAATGAAAGAAGCCCATCCATTATATAATATCCTTGCCCAACATATAATGAAAGAAGCCCATCCATTATATAATATCCTTGCCCAACATATAATGAAAGAAGTGCATCCATTATATAATATCCTTGCCCAACATACAATGAAAGAAGCGCATTCATTATGTAATATCCTTGCCCAACATATAATGAAAGAAGCGCATCCATTATATAATATCCTTACCCATCACATAATGAATAAAGCCCGTCCATTATATAATATCCTTGCCCATCACATAATGAATAAAGCCCATCCATTATATAATATCCTTACCCATCACATAATGAATAAAGCCCGTCCATTATATAATATCCTTACCCATCACATAATGAATGAAGCCCGTCCATTATATAATATCCTTACCCATCACACAATGAATGAAGCCCGTCTATTATATAATATCCTTACCCATCACATAATGAATGAAGCCCGTCCATTATATAATATCCTTACCCATCACACAATGAATGAAGCCCGTCCATTATATAATATCCTTACCCATCACACAATGAATGAAGCCCGTCCATTATATAATATACTTACCCATCACATAATGAATGAAGCCCGTCCATTATATAATATCCTTACCCATCACATAATGAATGAAGCCCGTCCATTATATAATATCCTTACCCATCACATAATGAATGAAGCCCGTCCATTATATAATATCCTTGTCCATCACATAATGAATGAAGCCCGTCCATTATATAATATCCTTACCCATCACACAATGAATGAAGCCCGTCCATTATATAATATTCTTACCCATCACACAATGAATGAAGCCCGTCCATTATATAATATCCTTACCCATCACATAATGAATGAAGCCCGTCCATTATATAATATCCTTACCCATCACATAATGAATAAAGCCCGTCCATTATATAATATCCTTACCCATCACATAATGAATGAAGCCCGTCCATTATATAATATCCTTACCCATCACACAATGAATGAAGCCCGTCCATTATATAATATCCTTACCCATCACATAATGAATGAAGCCCGTCCATTATATAATATCCTTGCCCATCACATAATGAATGAAGCCCGTCCATTATATAATATCCTTACCCATCACACAATGAATGAAGCCCGTCCATTATATAATATTCTTACCCATCACACAATGAATGAAGCCCGTCCATTATATAATATCATTACCCATCACATAATGAATGAAGCCCGTCCATTATATAATATCCTTACCCATCACACAATGAATGAAGCCCGTCCATTATATAATATCCTTACCCATCACACAATGAATAAAGCCCTTCCATTATATAATATCCTTACCCATCACATAATGAATAAAGCCCGTCCATTATATAATATCCTTACCCATCACATAATGAATAAAGCCCATCCATTATATAATATCCTTACCCATCACATAATGAATAAAGCCCTTCCATTATATGATATCCTTACCCATCACATAATGAATGAAGCCCGTCCATTATATAATATCCTTGCCCAACATATAATGAAAGAAGCCCATCCATTATATAATATCCTTGCCCAACATATAATGAAAGAAGTGCATCCATTATATAATATCCTTGCCCAACATACAATGAAAGAAGCGCATCCATTATATAATATCCTTGCCCAACATATAATGAAAGAAGCGCATCCATTATATAATATCCTTACCCATCACATAATGAATAAAGCCCGTCCATTATATAATATCCTTGCCCATCACATAATGAATAAAGCCCTTCCATTATATGATATCCTTACCCATCACATAATGAAGGAAGCCCGTCCATTATATAATATCCTTGCCCATCACATAATGAATAAAGCCCTTCCATTATATAATATCCTTACCCATCACATAATGATTGAAGCCCGTCCATTATATAATATCCTTGCCCATCACATAATGAATAAAGCCCTTCCATTATATAATATCCTTACCCATCACATAATGAATGAAGCCCGTCCATTATATAATATCCTTACCCATCACATAATGAATGAAGCCCGTCCATTATATAATATCCTTACCCATCACATAATGAATGAAGCCCGTCCATTATATAATATCCTTACCAATCACATAATGAATGAAGCCCGTCCATTATATAATATCCTTACCCATCACACAATGAATGAAGCCCGTCCATTATATAATATCCTTACCCATCACATAATGAATGAAGCCCGTCCATTATATAATATCCTTACCCATCACATAATGAATAAAGCCCGTCCATTATATAATATCCTTACCCATCACATAATGAATGCAGCCCGTCCATTATATAATATCTTTACCCATCACATAATGAATGAAGCCCGTCCATTATATAATATCCTTACCCATCACATAATGAATGAAGCCCGTCCATTATATAATATCCTTACCCATCACATAATGAATAAAGCCCGTCCATTATATAATATCCTTACCCATCACACAATGAATGAAGCCCGTCCATTATATAATATCCTTACCCATCACATAATGAATAAAGCACGTCCATTATATAATATCCTTACCCATCACATAATGAATGAAGCCCTTCCATTATATAATATCCTTACCCATCACATAATGAATGAAGCCCGTCCATTATATAATATCCTTACCCATCACATAATGAATAAAGCCCGTCAATTATATAATATCCTTGCCCATCACATAATGAATAAAGCCCGTCCATTATATAATATCCTTACCCATCACACCATGAATGAAGCCCGTCCATTATATAATATCCTTACCCATCACAGGATGAATAAAGCCCGTCCATTATATAATATCCTTACCCATCACATAATGAATAAAGCCCGTCCATTATATAATATCCTTACCCATCACATAATGAATGACGCCCGTCCATTATATAATATCCTTGCCCATCACATAATGAATAAAGCCCGTCCATTATATAATATCCTTGCCCATCACATAATAAATAAAGCCCATCCATTATATAATATCCTTACCCATCACATAATGAATAAAGCCCGTCCATTATATAATATCCTTACCCATCACATAATGAATGAAGCCCGTCCATTATATAATATCCTTGCCCATCACATAATGAATAAAGCCCGTCCATTATATAATATCCTTGCCCATCACATAATGAATAAAGCCCGTCCATTATATAATATCCTTACCCATCACATAATGAATGAAACCCTTACATTATATAATATCTTTGCCCATCACATAATGAATGAAGCCCATCCATTATATAATATCCTTACCCATCACATAATGAATAAAGCCCGTCCATTATATAATATCCTTACCCATCACATAATGAATAAAGCCCGTCCATTATATAATATCCTTACCCATCACATAATGAATGAAGCCCGTCCATTATATAATATCTTTACCCATCACACAATGAATGAAGCCCGTCCATTATATAATATCCTTACCCATCACATAATGAATGAAGCCCGTCCCATATATAATATCCTTACCCATCACACAATGAATGAAGCCCGTCCATTATAAAATATCCTTACCCATCACCCATCACACAATGAATGAAGCCCTTCCATTATATAATATCCTTACCCATCACATAATGAATAAAGCCCTTCCATTATATAATATCCTTGCCCATCACATAATGAATGAAGCCCATCCTTTATATAATATCCTTACCCATCAGATAATAAATAAAGCCCATCCATTGTATAATATCCTTATCCATCACATAATGAATGTAGCCCATCGATTATATGATATAATATCTTTATCAATCACATAATGAAAGAAGCGCATCCGTTATAAAATATTCTAACCCATCACATAATGAATGAAGCGCATCCATTATATAGTATCGTTACCCAACATAACGAAAGAAGCGCATCCATTATAAAATATCCTTACCAATCACATAATGAATGAAGCCCATCCATGATATAATATCCTTGCCCAACATATAATGAAAGAAGCCCATCCATTATATAATATCCTTGCCCAACTTATAATGAAAGAAGCGCATCCATTATATAATATCCTTGCCCAACATATAATGAAAGAAGCCCATCCATTATATAATATCCTTGCCCAACATACAATGAAAGAAGCGCATCCATTATATAATATCCTTGCCCAACATATAATGAAAGACGCCCATCCATTATATAATATCCTTGCCCAACATACAATGAAAGAAGCCCATCCATTATATAATATCCTTGCCCAACATATAATGAAAGAAGCCCATCCATTATATAATATCCTTGCCCAACATATAATGAAAGAAGTGCATCCATTATATAATATCCTTGCCCAACATACAATGAAAGAAGCGCATTCATTATATAATATCCTTGCCCAACATATAATGAAAGAAGCGCATCCATTATATAATATCCTTACCCATCACATAATGAATAAAGCCCGTCCATTATATAATATCCTTGCCCATCACATAATGAATAAAGCCCATCCATTATATAATATCCTTACCCATCACATAATGAATAAAGCCCGTCCATTATATAATATCCTTACCCATCACATAATGAATGAAGCCCGTCCATTATATAATATCCTTGCCCATCACATAATGAATAAAGCCCGTCCATTATATAATATCCTTGCCCATCACATAATGAATAAAGCCCGTCCATTATATAATATCCTTGCCCATCACATAATGAATGAAGCCCGTCCATTATATAATATCCTTACCCATCACATAATGAATGAAGCCCGTCCATTATATAATATCCTTGCCCATCACATAATGAATGAAGCCCGTCCATTATACAATATCCTTACCCATCACATAATGAATGAAGCCCGTCCATTATATAATATCCTTACCCATCACATAATGAATGAAGCCCGTCCATTATATAATATCCTTACCCATCACACAATGAATGAAGCCCGTCCATTATATAATATCCTTACCCATCACACAATGAATGAAGCCCGTCCATTATATAATATCCTTACCCATCACATAATGAATGAAGCCCGTCCATTATATAATATCCTTACCCATCACACAATGAATGAAGCCCGTCTATTATATAATATCCTTACCCATCACATAATGAATGAAGCCCGTCCATTATATAATATCCTTACCCATCACACAATGAATGAAGCCCGTCCATTATATAATATCCTTACCCATCACACAATGAATGAAGCCCGTCCATTATATAATATCCTTACCCATCACATAATGAATGAAGCCCGTCCATTATATAATATCCTTACCCATCACATAATGAATGAAGCCCGTCCATTATATAATATCCTTACCCATCACATAATGAATGAAGCCCGTCGATTATATAATATCCTTGCCCATCACATAATGAATGAAGCCCGTCCATTATATAATATCCTTACCCATCACACAATGAATGAAGCCCGTCCATTATATAATATCCTTACCCATCACATAATGAATGAAGCCCGTCCATTATATAATATCCTTACCCATCACATAATGAATAAAGCCCGTCCATTATATAATATCCTTACCCATCACATAATGAATGAAGCCCGTCCATTATATAATATCCTTACCCATCACACAATGAATGAAGCCCGTCCATTATATAATATCCTTACCCATCACATAATGAATGAAGCCCGTCGATTATATAATATCCTTGCCCATCACATAATGAATGAAGCCCGTCCATTATATAATATCCTTACCCATCACACAATGAATGAAGCCCGTCCATTATATAATATTCTTACCCATCACACAATGAATGAAGCCCGTCCATTATATAATATCATTACCCATCACATAATGAATGAAGCCCGTCCATTATATAATATCCTTACCCATCACACAATGAATGAAGCCCGTCCATTATATAATATCCTTACCCATCACACAATGAATAAAGCCCTTCCATTATATAATATCCTTACCCATCACATAATGAATAAAGCCCGTCCATTATATAATATCCTTACCCATCACATAATGAATAAAGCCCATCCATTATATAATATCCTTACCCATCACACAATGAATGAAGCCCGTCCCTTATATAATATCCTTACCCATCACACCATGAATGAAGCCCGTCCATTATATAATATCCTTACCCATCACAGGATGAATAAAGCCCGTCCATTATATAATATCCTTACCCATCACATAATGAATAAAGCCCGTCCATTATATAATATCCTTACCCATCACATAATGAATGACGCCCGTCCATTATATAATATCCTTGCCCATCACATAATGAATAAAGCCCGTCCATTATATAATATCCTTGCCCATCACATAATAAATAAAGCCCATCCATTATATAATATCCTTACCCATCACATAATGAATAAAGCCCGTCCATTATATAATATCCTTACCCATCACATAATGAATGAAGCCCGTCCATTATATAATATCCTTGCCCATCACATAATGAATAAAGCCCGTCCATTATATAATATCCTTGCCCATCACATAATGAATAAAGCCCGTCCATTATATAATATCCTTACCCATCACATAATGAATGAAACCCTTACATTATATAATATCTTTGCCCATCACATAATGAATGAAGCCCATCCATTATATAATATCCTTACCCATCACATAATGAATAAAGCCCGTCCATTATATAATATCCTTACCCATCACATAATGAATAAAGCCCGTCCATTATATAATATCCTTACCCATCACATAATGAATGAAGCCCGTCCATTATATAATATCTTTACCCATCACACAATGAATGAAGCCCGTCCATTATATAATATCCTTACCCATCACATAATGAATGAAGCCCGTCCCTTATATAATATCCTTACCCATCACACAATGAATGAAGCCCGTCCATTATAAAATATCCTTACCCATCACCCATCACACAATGAATGAAGCCCTTCCATTATATAATATCCTTACCCATCACATAATGAATAAAGCCCTTCCATTATATAATATCCTTGCCCATCACATAATGAATGAAGCCCATCCTTTATATAATATCCTTACCCATCAGATAATAAATAAAGCCCATCCATTGTATAATATCCTTATCCATCACATAATGAATGTAGCCCATCGATTACATGATATAATATCTTTATCAATCACATAATGAAAGAAGCGCATCCGTTATAAAATATTCTAACCCATCACATAATGAATGAAGCGCATCCATTATATAGTATCGTTACCCAACATAACGAAAGAAGCGCATCCATTATAAAATATCCTTACCAATCACATAATGAATGAAGCCCATCCATGATATAATATCCTTGCCCAACATATAATGAAAGAAGCCCATCCATTATATAATATCCTTGCCCAACTTATAATGAAAGAAGCGCATCCATTATATAATATCCTTGCCCAACATATAATGAAAGAAGCCCATCCATTATATAATATCCTTGCCCAACATACAATGAAAGAAGCGCATCCATTATATAATATCCTTGCCCAACATATAATGAAAGACGCCCATCCATTATATAATATCCTTGCCCAACATACAATGAAAGAAGCCCATCCATTATATAATATCCTTGCCCAACATATAATGAAAGAAGCCCATCCATTATATAATATCCTTGCCCAACATATAATGAAAGAAGTGCATCCATTATATAATATCCTTGCCCAACATACAATGAAAGAAGCGCATTCATTATATAATATCCTTGCCCAACATATAATGAAAGAAGCGCATCCATTATATAATATCCTTACCCATCACATAATGAATAAAGCCCGTCCATTATATAATATCCTTGCCCATCACATAATGAATAAAGCCCATCCATTATATAATATCCTTACCCATCACATAATGAATAAAGCCCGTCCATTATATAATATCCTTACCCATCACATAATGAATGAAGCCCGTCCATTATATAATATCCTTGCCCATCACATAATGAATAAAGCCCGTCCATTATATAATATCCTTGCCCATCACATAATGAATAAAGCCCGTCCATTATATAATATCCTTGCCCATCACATAATGAATGAAGCCCGTCCATTATATAATATCCTTACCCATCACATAATGAATGAAGCCCGTCCATTATATAATATCCTTGCCCATCACATAATGAATGAAGCCCGTCCATTATACAATATCCTTACCCATCACATAATGAATGAAGCCCGTCCATTATATAATATCCTTACCCATCACATAATGAATGAAGCCCGTCCATTATATAATATCCTTACCCATCACACAATGAATGAAGCCCGTCCATTATATAATATCCTTACCCATCACACAATGAATGAAGCCCGTCCATTATATAATATCCTTACCCATCACATAATGAATGAAGCCCGTCCATTATATAATATCCTTACCCATCACACAATGAATGAAGCCCGTCTATTATATAATATCCTTACCCATCACATAATGAATGAAGCCCGTCCATTATATAATATCCTTACCCATCACACAATGAATGAAGCCCGTCCATTATATAATATCCTTACCCATCACACAATGAATGAAGCCCGTCCATTATATAATATCCTTACCCATCACATAATGAATGAAGCCCGTCCATTATATAATATCCTTACCCATCACATAATGAATGAAGCCCGTCCATTATATAATATCCTTACCCATCACATAATGAATGAAGCCCGTCGATTATATAATATCCTTGCCCATCACATAATGAATGAAGCCCGTCCATTATATAATATCCTTACCCATCACACAATGAATGAAGCCCGTCCATTATATAATATTCTTACCCATCACACAATGAATGAAGCCCGTCCATTATATAATATCCTTACCCATCACATAATGAATGAAGCCCGTCCATTATATAATATCCTTACCCATCACATAATGAATAAAGCCCGTCCATTATATAATATCCTTACCCATCACATAATGAATGAAGCCCGTCCATTATATAATATCCTTACCCATCACACAATGAATGAAGCCCGTCCATTATATAATATCCTTACCCATCACATAATGAATGAAGCCCGTCGATTATATAATATCCTTGCCCATCACATAATGAATGAAGCCCGTCCATTATATAATATCCTTACCCATCACACAATGAATGAAGCCCGTCCATTATATAATATTCTTACCCATCACACAATGAATGAAGCCCGTCCATTATATAATATCATTACCCATCACATAATGAATGAAGCCCGTCCATTATATAATATCCTTACCCATCACACAATGAATGAAGCCCGTCCATTATATAATATCCTTACCCATCACACAATGAATAAAGCCCTTCCATTATATAATATCCTTACCCATCACATAATGAATAAAGCCCGTCCATTATATAATATCCTTACCCATCACATAATGAATAAAGCCCATCCATTATATAATATCCTTACCCATCACACAATGAATGAAGCCCGTCCCTTATATAATATCCTTACCCATCACACAATGAATGAAGCCCGTCCATTATATAATATCCTTACCCATCACACAATGAATGAAGCCCTTCCATTATATAATATCCTTACCCATCACATAATGAATAAAGCCCGTCCATTATATAATATCCTTACCCATCACACAATGAATGAAGCCCGTCCATTATATAATATCCTTACCCATCACATAATGAATAAAGCCTGTCCATTATATAATATCCTTACCCATCACATAATGAATGAAGCCCATCCTTTATATAATATCCTTACCCATCACATAATGAATGAAGCCCGTCCATTATATAATATCCTTACCCATCACATAATGAATAAAGCCCGTCCATTATATAATATCCTTACCCATCACACAATGAATAAAGCCCGTCCATTATATAATATCCTTACCCATCACACAATGAATAAAGCCCTTCCATTATATAATATCCTTGCCCATCACATAATGAATGAAGCCCGTCCATTATATAATATCCTTGCCCATCACATAATGAATGAAGCCCGTCCATTATATAATATCCTTACCCATCACACAATGAATGAAGCCCGTCCATTATATAATATCCTTACACATCACATAATGAATGAAGCCCATCGATTATATAATATCTTTACCCATCACAGGATGAATAAAGTCCTTGTACATACATACATACATACATACATACAAATGAGTTATACATTTATCAAATTATTCAATAAGGTATCAGAAAAGTGGATACAATAAGGAATGTTGGATGTTATTTTTTAAGTTTAATGTAGAATTGTTAATTTGAATTCAATAGTTTAATAAATGTTTCTAAATCATATTGAATGGATAAGCGATGCTTAACGGAGAGCAGGTTAGATAGAGAATGTAGCAACACTCATGTATAGTGAAATATCATGCATGATATTAGATGAACCCAATCATTGTATACATGCGTTATTTACCTTGATTTTACTCCTGGCCTACCTGCGTACTCTTTGGCTGGGTTTATTGACAAGGGTGCGTACATTTCTGAAAGGGCTTTTCATGTAATTTTGCATATAGAACTGATTAATTAAGTGTTCAATTATGCAAATCGTGGATTTGACGTCTGTGGCTTGCTTGATCTTTTGAACAAAAAAGGTACTTTTTCATTATAAAAATTTGAGGGGGGGATGTCAAAATTTTCAATCTTTTGTGTACGAGTTTTCAATCTTTTGTGTATGAAGAACGGAGGAAAATACAATATGATAACAAATTTGATCATATTCTTCATAGGTTTCGCAACAAGTACGAAGTAATTGGAGTGAAGGATGGTATGCTATTTACCAACGTTTAGCGTAGCCTTAAACGAAATTTAGTGAAAAATTACACAATTCTTATTGTATTTTATGAGTAAAACTCTGTATTTATGTAGAAAGCTAAACGTTGTAAGATGTCTTAGGAAAAAGATTGAATTTAAAGTTTTCAATCATGACTACATCGGTACATGTAGCAAGACTGTGCAGGGCTGGAGAGAACATCAAGATAACAAAAATAAGTATTGCATGGTCAGTTGACCTTACTTGCATGATTGGTCAGTTTATTGTTATCGGTTATCTCTAAGACTTGTTCTTTAGACTTGTCAGGATAAATAGAACATCTTCACATACGTTTTGTTCGTATTGGAAATAATAATAATAATAATAATAATAATAATAATAATAATAATAATAATAATAATAATAATAATAATAAATGTAGTTTATATTGCAATTTATTTTGTGCAATGGAGTTAGAAATATTTCTTTTTCAATAATATTCGACAGTATGAAGGCAGATGGTCATTTTCAGTTCCATATTGAAGTTTGTTGTAATTTGTATTGACTAAATATGCTGAAAGGCAAGTTTGTAATGTTGGACATCTTGTAAAGCTGATTCGCGTTTGCTTCTAATTTTACATAGTTTTTTTTTGTGAAATTTAGGGCATATAAATTCCGACATGAATCAGAATAAGTGTTATAATAAATCAAAGTCGAATAGGAAATTTCTTTGTATAATATAATCTATAAACGCATTTTAATCATAAAAAGTGAGAATCACGACATTACAACTATTTTTTACATTGCTGTGATGGAGTGACGAAGTTTGTGGTTTGTACCCGGTTGTTTTTTTTTTGTTCATTCTAAATATAGAATACCATCCAATAGTCTAGGAAAACTAAGGTTTGGCCTCAAACAAGTTGCAACAAAATTTATTTTGCCACCATGCATTTCTTTGAAGTCCCCAAAACACCAGAAAAAAAGTAGGCAGCGATCCTCTTGGGGAAAATCTTCCTAATCTGCATATATCTAAATGGCCACCAAATCAGCAATGTTTCAAATGGACGGGTCACGAATTAGATTATATATTTAGTTCTATGTGCAATTTTCGAGTAATTTAAAAGACTAAAGTATGTATCACAGATGGAGAAAGATGTTTATGTCCAAAATAGATAATTTGGGTTGCTCCTTCATTTGCATAAATCCAAAATGGCCACCAAACACACTACTTTTACATGCAAAATACACTAATTGAATCATATATTCACTTTCAAATACAATTTTTGAGCAATTTAAAAGTCTTAAAAATGTATCTCGGCTGAACAAGTCTGTCTCAATCTAAAATAGATAATGTGAGTGGTCCCTTCATTTGCATAAATCGAAAATGCCTGCCAAAAGACTATTTTTACATACTAAATACACTAACTGAATCATATATTCCCTTCCAATACAATTTTTGAGCAATTTAAAAGTCTTAAATATGTATCTCGGTTAGATAAGTCTGTCTGTATCTACAACAAGTAATTTGAGTGGTCCCTTCATTTGCATAAATCGAAAATAGCCACCAAAAGACTATTTTATATGCGAAATACACTAATTGAATTATATATTCAATTTCAAATATAAATTGTGAACAGTTTAAAAGCATCAAAAATGTATCTTAGTCAGAAGTCATGTGCTTGGGAGGATAGGGGTCGCCATTTGGAAATTTTATGAATAATTAGCAGGATGGGTGTCGCCACTTGGAAATCTATATGACAAATTTAGCTAAATTTTTAGCAAATTTAACTGGTATTGCCAGTTGGTATAAAAAGTTGAATCTGTACATCTGTACGTTTTGTAATAAAACAAGCCCTGATTCAGATAAATGTTCTAAACATGGATAATGGTGGTATCTGCAGTGAGTCTACAGAGGATGGAGGACCAACAGTTATACTAAAAGTAAAACGAAGCAGTAGTGTAAACAGTGCTAGTGAACAGCGAGGCAACAGCATAAGATCGTGCCCTGGACAGCGAGTTCATCAGCACTGACGACTTTCTTTTTGTCCAGAACACGACCTTATGCTGCTGTCTTGCTGTTCATTATACCCCCGCAACAAAGTTGTGAGGTCTATACTGGAATCACCATGTCCATACGTTCGTCCGTATGTCTGTAGACAATAGGTTGTCATTGCAACTCCTTCTACATTGTTCTATGGAATTTCACCTACCAGAAATGAAGAGTAGCCCCTGAAGATTTTAATGAAGGGAGAACATTCTGCTCTGTAAAGTTTTGCAGGAGTTATTGTCCGTTGAACATAAAAGAAATTATGAATTACATTTGACTTCTTGTCAATAGCTTGTCATCGCAACTCCTCTTACACCGTTCAATGGAATTTCTTCAAATCTGGCTTCGATGTTATAAAACTTTTGGAGCACGACTCGGTGCTCAAAACTGAATACGTGCCCAAACTCGAGCACAACTCGAAACTCATCGACGTTATACAAAGCCGACGTGGCCTAGTGGTATCGCGTCGGACTCCTGATCGGGAGGCCGGGGTTCGAGTCCCGCTCTGGTCATGTCGGTGTCCTGTCTTTCGGATGAGACAGTAAAAACCGAGGTCCCGTGTCATGGTATGCATGGCACGTTAAAGATCCCTCACTGCTTCGGGTGGTCCGTTGCAAAGGTCAAAACTTGTATGCCCCGCATCAGGCAGATGCCGTCACCATAAACGTGAAATATTCGTGGTGTGACGTAAAACAAAAATCAATCAATCAATCAATCAATCGACGTCATACAAAACTGGAGCATGATAGCGTGCTCCAGTTTCGAGCATATACTCTAAAATCTCAAGACTGGTTAGAACCTTACTAAGAACTGTACTAGCAATGTAACTATGGCGGCTGATAATAGAATTAGACGCAAACAACGTCGAATAAATCACCAAACTCGCCGTCCTTATGTCTTTCGTATCCGGTAAAATGCACTTGAGGGTCTTGAGGAAGATGAAGTTTTTGTTCTGATCTGTAAATGTTTTCAGCAGTTATGACACTTTGAACTTAAAAAGAATCATGAATTACATTGCGACATCTTGTCACCGCAACTTCTACTGTTCACGCAATTGTTGCCCTTGACCCACTGTAGTGTTATGACCTTTGACCAAGGTCATGTTATGACCTTGATCCAAGTTCATATCTACAAAGTAAAGTCAAAGTGTATAGAAATTCGAAATTCTTACAAATGAATTTTAAATTGCTTTCTTTTATTTCGTAAGATATAAAATGGCCGCAGGTGATGACAACGACCAGATAATTCCATTCTTGAAATTCTTACACAGTCATGGCATTTTCATCTTGTTATTCAACTTTGTTGCTGTAAGGGGTATTTGTTCCGTTACGACTGTTTTAGTTGGCACTGTTTATATTACTGCTCCCTTTTTCTTTTGGTACAACTGTTGGTCGTCCATCGTCTGTAGACGCATTGCAGATACAACAAATCTCCATGTTTAGGACATTTATCTGAATCAGGGCTTGTTTTATTACAAAATGCAGCATATACAAATTCACATGACTTTTGACTAAGAAACATTTTTTAATGGTTTCATATTGCTCAGATATTGTATTTGAAAGTGAATATATGATTCAGTTAGTGTATTTTGCATGCAAAAATAGTCTTTTTGGCAGCCATTTTGGATTCGGACAAAAGAAGGGGCAACCCAAATTATTTGTTTTAGATGGAGACAGACAGTCCAGCCGAGATACATATTGATGACTTTTAAATTGCTCAAAAATTGTATTTGAAAGTGAATATATTACTCAATTAGTGTATTTTGCATACAAAAATAGTATTTTGGCGGCCATTTTTAGATTTATGCAAATGAACTCACATTATATATTCTGGACATAAACATCTTCCTTGATTTGTAATACACACTTTTGGTTTTTAAATTTCTTTAAATAGAAGTGAAGAAATAATTTAATTCATGACCATACCTTTGAAATATAGTAATATGGAAGCCATTTTGAAATATAGAAATTAGGCACATTTCCCCCAAGGGGATCGCTGCCTACATTTTTTTCTGGTGTTCTGGGGACTTCAAAGAAATGCACTGTGGCAAAATAATTTTTGTTGCAATTTGTTTGAGGTTCACCTAAAATTTGGTTTAGTTTTCTTGGACTATATAGAGATTATACGCAAATTATTATTTCAAGCTTCTGTGATGCAGTTTTACTCAAACTATTATCTTGACCAAGGTCGTATCCAAAACAACTAGGATATAATACACAACAATCATGCATGGATCCAGAGGGGTGGACCAGGGGTCTGGACCCTCCCTGAGATTCGACGAAAATAAATCTTCTTGTTATTTTTCGATGTAAAATAAGTAGTTTTACACACAAAACAAGGATGGACCCCCTCTCAGAAAATTCAATGGGATGGACACCCTATCGTCAAAAAAGTCTGCATCCGCGCTTGACAACAGACTTTGGCACATGGAATTTCCTCACCTTTGGAGATATATGACGCTTACATGAGCATTTATGAAGCTTATCAGCTTTACCGTTCAATAATAATGTTATGTAACCACCCTCATTTCATTCTCCTTTTCAATTAAAGCCTTGATTGAAAAAGCTGAATAATTAAATTGATTTAAACTTCGTGTGATTTATTCAGATAATCTAATTCTGAGTTTAATATTGTAATAACACAAAATATTTTCTTTCTTCAAATGAGTTTCAAGTCGGTGTGGTTCAATGGAAGAGGTACTCGGCTTTTGACTGAGAAGTCCCGGGTTCGACTCCCACCGTTGGCGCACCGGTGTTCTGCCTTTCGGATGAGACCGAGGTCCCGTGCCATGTAAAAGAACCTTCGATGCTTCGAGTGGGTTCGTTGTAAAGCTACACATATTTATGCTATGCGTCAGGCAGATGCAATCGCCATATATGTAAAATAATCACGGAGTGACGCAAAACAACAATCAATCAAATGAATGTCTCTATGGACTTTTCAGTCCTTTGAATATGTAATTGAAATGTGCATCTTCAAGTAAGGAAATTAACGTTATAAATTTCTTAATTTTATAGTAGTATAAAACACTAGACATTTTGATTAATAGATAATTCAACAAGGATGTAGATATAGATTATTATCTGTACATGTTTTGATTGTCCAGTTAATTGAAAAAATGTGATTCAATCAAAGTACTGATAAACAGACAGACTGAACTATTTACAAATATTGGTCGTTTCATTATTGCAGAACATGAAGTAACTGCCATCTTTACAACTCAGTGTTACTGCACACATCATCATATCATTTTCTTCTTACCTTTTATTGAGCATTTTGTTTCCAACTGGCTGTTACTTTTTAGATGTCTAAGAAACGAGTACAACTTATTCAGCGTCTTACAGCATTAATATTGGACGTGTCTACCAAAACAAGGACTCTTACTTCTGCCGCATACCTGGTCTCGCCTCTGTTTATTAGAAGACTATTGGTGACTATTCTACTTGTTCTGCTGATTCCAAATCCAATATGACTTTCTTTGACATAATTAAAGTGGTCACGGTTATGGGTCACGGCATTTATTTATTTAGAAATATTACTTTTATGATTTTAGAAATATGTATTATAATAGAAAAATTTTATGCTTATAGGCTTGCTGTTGGTTCAACTCGATCAATACATGAAGGATGAGGGGGTTTTGACATATAAATGAATTTGAATACGTACGGAATTGATGTTTCAGATGTTCTGAATGATTAATCAACAACCAGCACTTTCATGGAATACATCATGTGTAGGTCTTCATTTTTAATTGGAATGATGCATCAAAAGACGTTTACAAAATTAGTTTTAATATATATGTGAGTGACAAGAATGTTTTTATTATCAGAATAATTGCTCTTAAAATCATTTGTCATTCGATCAACACTTTTAAAATGATGGGGAGATGAAAACCATATGATTCATATTGACTTTGCAAATATGTGCCAAGTATTATTTGATGAACGTTATACGTTTTAGTTAGCCTGAATGACTGACGAATTAACATTGGAGCTTGTGTCGGAGAATATATTTTGGAACTTCCTGTACTAGTATTGTATATCCTATGGGTGTTTTCTGGAAAATTTATCAAATTTCTTAAGCATTCGAATAGTTATATTTCTCATGTAAGACTAAAACTTTAAAGAAAACGAAAAACAAATTCCTTTTCAATAAATATATGTTTTGAATAAATGAGTGATACTGATTTATCTTCTACCACATCAAAGCTGATTTTCTGTTTGGTGCATGTATGACGTTGCAGTACCAGTCCTGATTCAGCATGTCAGATAGCGTGGCCGTATCAGGGTCCGTACAGTGCATGTTGTTACACATTAATATAAACTTCTATGTTATCAGGTGCGAGTTACTCAAGCACAGAAAGAAATCAATCATGTCGAGGATTCCCATATTAAAACATTATTAAGTTACTATATGCTATAATGCGTATAGAACATATTTTTACAGGTTTTGTTTCTTATAATGAATAACTTCTCTTTCCAATTTGTTTTCGTGATATCATTATTAATATTCACAATGGTTTTGCTTTATTTTCATTGGAATGAATACAATTTTTTATGTCGATCTGCTGGAAGTTCTGTTATGAAATATTAGTTTTTGATATTGAATTGCTTACGTTTCTCTTATTGTTTAGTAAAAATTTATGCCCCGCCATAGACATAATCTGGAACATTGTAAACTTTGCTCGTTATTCTGTCATTCCTTTATTCCATTCATTAGGCATACAGTTGGTTTCCGTATAACTAATATTCCGTGCATTCTATCTAAACCAAATTAGAGGCAGATTTGGTGTAGTGGTTGAACGCTTGGTTTACGTCCTAATGTAAAAAAGTGTACCACGAATATGATTGTATGTTCTGAGCTTGGTGGAGTACCGTCGCCCATTAACAGAAAAATTAAGATAATTGAATACTGGCTGAAACTTTTAAAAACTGATAATTGTATGTTAGAATCCTTGTATTGAGTGTATGTTTGATCAATGTGTATTTCATGACCAGCCTCCTATAGATTCTTGGTTAAATAATGTTAAATATTTATTACAATCTACTGGTTTTCATGATGTATGGATATTGCAGTATGTTGAGAATGAAGATATATTTTTGAGAGTATTAAAACAGTGTTTGACTAATAATTTGTTTGGTTTTTTTTTTAAATTGATTGATTGATTGATTTTTGTTTAACGTCACACCACGAATATTTCACGTATATGGTGACGGCATCTGTCTGATGCGGGGCATACAAATTTTGACCTTTGCAACGGACCCACCCGAAGCAGTGAGGGATCTTTAACGTGCCATGCATACCACGACACAGGGCCTCGGTTTTTACTGTCTCATCCGAAAGACATGACACCGGCATGACCAGAGCGGGACTCGAACCCCGGCCTCCCGATCAGGAGCCCGACGCGATACCACTAGGCCACGCCAGCTTTAATTTGTTTGCAAAATAGAAGCGAATTTTTCGATCTTTCTGGTAAATGTTACTTATACAAACACTTAATAGACAATTTTAGCTTGTAGTTTTATCTCTGTAAATCACTACCAAATCATTACCGCCAGCTTATTTCAATAGTCAGAAAGTCATCTCATAAATTATTTGTTGAAACGGGCCGATATAATAACATCGACAGAAAAAAACGTATATGTATGTGTTGTAAAAAATGATATTGAAGATGAATTTCATTTTATACTTATATGTCCATACTATCAATCTATACGTCAAAACTGTTTAGAATTATATTATTATAGAAGACCTTCTGTTTTCAAACTTGTTCAAATGTTGACATCTCAAAATGCTTCCGAATAATCAATCTTGGTAAATATTTATATAACGCACAAAACTTGAAACACCCTTTGTTGATGCAAATGTCTCTCCTCCGCGTGACATTACTTGCCATTACTTTCTGTTTTGTATACTTGTATTATATGTTGTATTCATAAACCCAAAAGCTTGTGCTTTTGTAATAAACTATTTATCTAAACGGCGCTGACGATACGTGTTCGATTCCCGAATTGCGCAATTATGTCTGAGTGATTTGTTACCTCCTGCTTCCATGTCGCAATATAACTGAACATTGTTTAACCCGAGATAAAACCAAAATCTACAAGCAAACCAACAAAACCAAATACGGATACATGTACATGTATATGGATATCTATCAAAAGGGGGAATCCCATCGATTTTGTCTAATGTCAAGGTCACTACCGGTATGAAAAAAGATTGCAATTGTTAATCTCCGGATGATACTTCATGGTACCATGTATACTATACAAACTAAGCTGGATGTTTTGTTCCTCAATGTAACAAATCTTATCAAGAGAAGAGTGTGCCTATTGATTATGGGGATCAATAAGTAAGATATAAAAGTGCCACAGCGGGCAGGTGTTTTACAATCATTCCATGGTTGGGGTTTTCTTTTTCCTTCTTTCTTTTTCTTTTTTTGGGGGGAGGGGGTATTTTTAATTTCCTTTGACTGTGTTTTGTTTTTGTTTCCATCAGTATTAATACAAACTTTGTCTTTGTTTTTCTTCTGGTATTGAAAGAGTTAAACACCCACTGTCGTTTTCCAGACAGAGCGTGTTATTCAACAAAGGATGGAATCCCGGATGTTGTGCCATAGTTGAAATTAATCATCTTTAAATAAACTGTATGTATATTCAAAACAATAATGATCTATTCCTCTTTATACAAGCTACGGAAACTCCGGATTTCAATGTTAGAATAATTCCAAACTTGTGCGCTCGAGTTAGTAATTTGCACGCACGAGTTTCTAACATACGTGCACGGGTTATCAATTTGCGCACACGAATTACTTACTTACACGAGTTACACAAACTGTGCACGCAAAATACAAACTTACTGCAACTGGTGTGCACGTATTTTTCACTTGCGGGCACGAGTTACATAACTTTCCGACCCGTAATTTCTACATGAATAGTCAAATAGATATTATACTTGGTAGAAATGTTCCATATTGGAACACGATGGGGTGTCACGACCTTAATTCAAGGTCTTTTATCAAAGATCAAGGTCATTGTGAACTTTTTTTTAAATCGTATTTTATTTTTTATTTTTTTTTTTTTTTTGTACTTTCTGATGTTTGATCTCAATTAGTTCATGTTTGTTAGAAGAATTCCTTATAACAAAGCGATATGTCATGATTTTGGCTCAAGTTTGTGATCTTGGGTGATATTTTCCAGCCCATTCTCTCTAAATGCGTTATCTGAGTAAGTTCATGCTTGTTTGAAATATCTCTTATAAAGACGGAGGGTCTGGTCTAGGATCAAAGTCATACCTCCAAGTTCAAGGTCAATGTGAATTTTCGGTAATATTTTGGGGGGGGGGGGGTGGAAGAGTTCCTAATGACAAGGCGATACGTTATAACTTTGACTCAGTGACATAAAACTACAATAAAAGTCAACATTGGTAAAATATTCCGTCCGCTCGATAATTTCTATATGTCTGGCTTTGGTCCCATTAACTGAGAATCGTTTAAGTCATATTTCAAATGTTCCTGTTTAATGATGGATCGATAGCCGAGATTTCGATTCCACTGAAAGAAAATGCGTTTTGAAATTAAAATCACAGTTGTTTTTTTTTTCCATTTTCAACAATCCCTCCATTATTACAAAATTTATAACTAGGAAACGCAGGACTGATCTTTATATTTGAGGATCACTCTCATGTAATGGAATAGTTTTCAATGGTAAATAAGATCAATAAATCAATGGACTTCGCCGCCATTAACTGCGGTCCTAATGATAAGGGAAGAAATAAATCGCATTCCCACAAAAATGACGTAAAGAACAATGAAATGTTCTTGTGACGTCACAAGGTTGCTAACGTTCAACGTCGTTTCTAATTCATAGTACACATGCGCCGCCTAACAGATGATGACGGACGACAAAGCTCAATCTTTTCACCATCACAGGGCACGTCAATTATACTAAATAATCGTTGACGTCACATGTTGACACATATAAAAAAAGAGAAGGGAGGACACCGATCTGGGGTTTCCCTAATTTTCCGTATTTTTTGATGCAATAAAAGCTTTCGTCAGTTACCTTGTATTTTATTATGCGTCTGTATACACTCGCATTTTCTCTTAACAAGCTTTCACGGCAGAAATCGGTCAATTTTATCCATCAGCCGTCTGCAGCTGTAAATTTTCAAAGGGACTTCCGGTAAACACGGAGCGAATTTCAAGGTAAGCCCTGATACATAAAAATGTCGGTGGACAAAATTAGACACGAGTGTTTGACTATATATGTACATAGTAATTTCTATTTCGATGTAATGTATAGATAATTGAGCACTGCCTGCATTCTAAGGGGCAGGTATGCGTTAAAATTACTAGCTAATTCCTTTGAATTTAAATGATAATTTTCTCACCTCGTGTGCTCCTTATTCATATACGTTTGTAGCCGTGCGTTATTTGAGGGGATCTAATTACTACACGTAAAATCTTATCACCAAATCCATAATGACCCATGGTGCATTACCACAACCATCAATCAAAAATCATTTATAGACACCCACCCCCTTTCAAAACAAAAATCAATAATAATAAAATAAAATAAAAATAAAATAATAATAATAATTATACTACTACTACTACAAAAACAAACATGAAAACCAGAAAAGACAAACATGTGTATTGATATATATTTGCTTTATCATCAAGCCAAACTAGACGAAATAGAGGTCAGGGAAAATATGTGACATTGATGAATACTCTCCGTGCTACATTCTACTGAAGGCAAACTGAAAACTGAAAAAGTCTGAAATAACAACCAGAGAGAACAAGTGTCAAGATCATGTCTGATCAAGTTTGAATAGGTATATATCATTGTCCTTACTGTCATAATTAATTAGACAGCTAATTAACAACTTTCACGAATATCCTAGCAATCCGTAGTGAGACAGTTTAGCGATCGTCGAGATAAAGGAACATTTATTGATAACAAGAGACATTATAAAGCAGTGTTGGAGTTCCGACCAGCAGACAGTCTCATTCAAAATCGATGAATCATGCTTTATTATAGGTCCCTGTGGAAGATTTCAACACTACCTATAAGGGATCATCTCAGATTGACCTTTCTAACGGCAAATTCTATCATTTCTACTTTTTGTCGTGAGGAGTGATCGAATGCTCAAAATTTGAATCTGCAAATTATACGTATATTTCCAAATGAATAAGACATTTTAAGCTGGAGATAATCAATTTAGTCAACATTCATCATGTTCATTGTCTAACAAAATTCGTGACTGTCAAACTAACCAAGCCGACCACTGATTGGTCAACACATTAGGTGAATCTGAAACAAACCCTTTTGGGAAGTTTTGAGTTCTTACATCGCGACTTAGCTAATAATAAAAGCTTGAAAGATCGAATATTAATGAGATTGGACCAGCAACTAGAAAGGAGGTATTTATTTTGATTGGGATTGGATAAGACCCGCTATGGAATACTGTCCACTATATTGGTCAGAACGCAAAAACCAAAAACAATTTTAAATCACCATCATGAACTTCTATATTTGTTATTATACTGGAAAACGATGAGGAATAAATGGAATCCTACATCAGACATCAATTTGGTTTTTCAAGATTCAGGATTTATTTGTCATCCAATATTTTCCGTGTTGGTCACGAGACTATGAATATTACGTAAGATACGACAAAACCAGTATGATTTTGTGTTCTAAGATGTGTATTGGATGTTGTTGTAATCATTATGTGGTCTAAGATGTGTATTGGATATTGTTGTAATCATTTTGTGGTCTAAGTTGTGTATTAGATGTTGGTGTGGTCTAAGTTGTGTATTGGGTGTTGTTAACATGTGGTCTAAGATGTGCATTGAATGTTGTTGTAATCATTATGTAGTCTAAGACGTGTATTGGATGTTGTTGTAATTATTTTGTTGTCTAAGTTATGTATTGGATGTTTTCAAATTGATAAAACAGAGGAGGTGTCTACCACAATAGAACCTAGCCATACAGCTGCTGATGACGATCAGAGTAGTTTGGTTGGACCATGTTCAGAACTGGAGGAGGACGCTCTTCAATGTGCTCATGAGACGCAGAATTCTGGACAAGGAGATGAAAATGGAAATAAGTTAAGAGAAATTCAAGAGGTTGAAGAAAAACCGTGCGAACAGACATCTAGTACTGCATCAAACGTGGAGAGTTTAGATGGTAACGTTCCAGCCAGAAGATCAATGAGTAATACGACAACCTGTCTGGTTAACGAGCGGAGGGTTTGTGCAAAGCCAGCAGATGAGAAAATCAGATTGGTCTGAGAGATAGAGTTTTCTAAGAGAGATGATATTAGATGGTATGTATGAAGGCAAAGAAAGTGAGGTTCTTGCTACGCTACTGGATGGTGTAAAAAATAAGTGGGTTTTTTTAATCTTTATATGAGTCCTTAACATTATAAAATCAAAACAATGCATTTATCCAAATGCAGAAATATATCATAATTGACTTTCAATATTACAGAGAACTCATATAAAGATAAAAAATCACTTATTTTTTACACCATCCAGTAACGTAGCAAGAGTCTCACTTTCTCTGTCTTCATACATACCATCTAATATCATTTCTCTCAGAAAACTCGATCTGAATCATTGACTCTTACTGCATAATTGGTTAAAATGACAATCCTTCATACGACTGCTTGAAATCGCGAATGATATATATCTCATTTCAGACAGCATAAGAAACATTGAAAGTGACCTTTGGACCATTATGAAAAGAGTTAATAAGGCATGTTTTATCCTACATTTAAGAGCTTGTGGGAACTGCTCAGCTTTAAAAATACAGTGATAAGTATTATCAAAATGACTTTTATTTTATAGAATGTAGCTTTACCTTCTTGATAAAGGTCGCTCCGAGTAAGAAATTCACTTCTGACAATATTCTTATCCATATATGTATGGTAGTGTGATAAAAGAAAACAAAATGTGTTACTGCTGATTAGGATATTTTACTTATAAACATGGATGCATGTTCCGTTTTTTCATTTAAATGTATATTGTATCTCAAAAGAAGAATTTGACTACTTTAATTAATATTGTATAATAATATTATATAATAATAATTAATGAATAACCCCGTCTCTGATAGCTCCTGGTACTGATATGTTGCCCTATCAGAGACTGAATAATGGCGTCTCTAGTACCTCCTGGTACTGATATGTTGCCATATCAGAGACTGAATACTACCGTCTCTGGTAGCTCCTGGTACTGATATGTTGCCCTATCAGAGACTGAATAATACCGTCTCTGATAGCTCCTTGTACTGATATGTTGTCCTATCAGAGACTGAATAATGCCGTCTCTGGTAGCTCCTGGTACTGATATGTTGCCCTATCAGAGACTGAATAATGGCGTCTCTAGTAGCTCCTTGTACTGATATGTTGCCCTATCAGAGACTGAATAATGGCGTCTCTAGAAGCTCCTGGTGCTGATATGTTGTCCTATCAGAGACTGAATAATGCCGTCTCTGGTAGCTCCTGGTACTGATATGTTGCCCTATCAGAGACTGAATAATGCCGTCTCTGGTAGCTCCTGGTACTGATATGTTGCCCTATCAGAGACTGAATAATGCCGTCTCTGGTAGCTCCTTGTACTGATATGTTGTCCTATCAGAGACTGAATAATGCCGTCTCTGGTAGCTCCTGGTACTGATATGTTGCCCTATCAGAGACTGAATAATGCCGTCTCTGGTAGCTCCTGGTACTGATATGTTGCCCTATCAGAGACTGAATACTACCGTCTCTAGTAGCTCCTGGTACTGATATGTTGCCCTATCAGAGACTGAATAATACCGTCTCTGATAGCTCCTTGTACTGATATGTTGTCCTATCAGAGACTGAATAATGCCGTCTCTGGTAGCTCCTGGTACTGATATGTTGCCCTATCAGAGACTGAATAATGGCGTCTCTAGTAGCTCCTTGTACTGATATGTTGCCCTATCAGAGACTGAATAATGGCGTCTCTAGAAGCTCCTGGTGCTGATATGTTGTCCTATCAGAGACTGAATAATGCCGTCTCTGGTAGCTCCTGGTACTGATATGTTGCCCTATCAGAGACTGAATAATGCCGTCTCTGGTAGCTCCTGGTACTGATATGTTGCCCTATCAGAGACTGAATAATGCCGTCTCTGGTAGCTCCTTGTACTGATATGTTGCCCTATCAGAGACTGAATAATGCCGTCTCTGGTAGCTCCTTGTACTGATATGTTGTCCTATCAGAGTGAATAATGCCGTCTCTGGTAGCTCCTGGTACTGATATGTTGCCCTATCAGAGACTGAATAATGCCGTCTCTGGTACCTCCTGGTACTGATATGTTGTCCTATCAGACTGAATAATACCGTCTCTGGTAGCTCCTTGTACTGATATGTTGTCCTATCAGAGACTGAATAATGCCGTCTCTGGTAGCTCCTTGTACTGATATGTTGTCCTATCAGAGACTGAATAATACCGTCTCTGGTAGCTCCTGGTACTGATATGTTGTCCTATCAGAGACTGAATAATACCGTCTCTGGTAGCTCCTGGTACTGATATGTTGTCCTATCAGAGACTGAATAATGCCGTCTCTGGTAGCTCCTGGTACTGATATGTTGCCCTATCAGAGACTGAATAATGGCGTCTCTAGTAGCTCCTGGTGCTGATATGTTGTCCTATCAGAGACTGAATAATGCCGTCTCTGGTAGCTCCTTGTACTGATATGTTGCCCTATCAGAGACTGAATAATGCCGTCTCTGGTAGTTCCTGGTACTGATATGTTGCCCTATCAGAGACTGAATAATGCCGTCTCTGGTAGCTCCTTGTACTGATATGTTGTCCTATCAGAGTGAATAATGCCGTCTCTGGTAGCTCCTGGTACTGATATGTTGCCCTATCAGAGACTGAATAATGCCGTCTCTGGTAGCTCCTTGTACTGATATGTTGTCCTATCAGAGACTGAATAATGCCGTCTCTGGTAGCTCCTTGTACTGATATGTTGTCCTATCAGAGACTGAATAATACCGTCTCTGGTAGCTCCTGGTACTGATATGTTGTCCTATCAGAGACTGAATAATACCGTCTCTGGTAGCTCCTGGTACTGATATGTTGTCCTATCAGAGACTGAATAATGCCGTCTCTGGTAGCTCCTGGTACTGATATGTTGCCCTATCAGAGACTGAATAATGCCGTCTCTGGTAGCTCCTGGTACTGATATGTTGCCCTATCAGAGACTGAATGATACCGTCTCTGGTAGCTCCTGGTACTGATATGTTGTCCTATCAGAGACTGAATAATACCGTCTCTGGTAGCTCCTGGTACTGATATGTTGCCCTATCAGAGACTGAATAATGCCGTCTCTGGTAGCTCCTGGTACTGATATGTTGCCCTATCAGAGACTGAATAATGCCGTCTCTGGTAGCTCCTGGTACTGATATGTTGCCCTATCAGAGACTGAATAATACCGTCTCTGGTAGCTCCTTATACTGATATGTTGTCCTATCAGAGTGAATAATACCGTCTCTGATAGCTCCTGGTACTGATATGTTGCCCTATCAGAGACTGAATAATGCCGTCTCTGGTAGCTCCTTGTACCGATATGTTGTCCTATCAGAGTGAATAATGCCGTCTCTGGTAGCTCCTTGTACTGATATGTTGTCCTATCAGAGACTGAATAATGCCGTCTCTGGTAGCTCCTGGTACTGATATGTTGCCCTATCAGAGACTGAATAATACCGTCTCTGGTAGCTCCTGGTACTGATATGTTGTCCTATCAGAGTGAATAATACCGTCTCTGGTAGCTCCTGATACTGATATGTTGTCCTATCAGAGACTGAATAATACCGTCTCTGGTATCTCCTTGTACTGGTATGTTGCCCTATTAGAGACTGATTATGCCGTCTCTGGTAGCTCCTGGTACTGATATGTTGCCCTATCAGAGACTGAATAATGCCGTCTCTGGTAGCTCCTGGTACTGATATGTTGTCCTATCAGAGTGAATAATACCGTCTCTGGTAGCTCCTGGTACTGATATGTTGCCCTATCAGAGACTGAATAATACCGTCTCTGGTAGCTCCTGGTACTGATATGCTGTCCTATCAGAGACTGAATAATACCGTCTCTGGTAGCTCCTGGTACTGATATGTTGCCCTATCAGAGACTGAATAATACCGTCTCTGGTAGCTCCTGGTACTGATATGTTGCCCTATCAGAGACTGAATAATGCCGTCTCTGGTAGCTCCTGGTACTGATATGTTGCCCTATCAGAGACTGAATGATACCGTCTCTGGTAGCTCCTGGTACTGATATGTTGCCCTATCAGAGACTGAATAATGCCGTCTCTTGTAGCTCCTGGTACTGATATGTTGCCCTATGAGAGACTGAATAATGTCGTCTGTAATAGCTCCTTGTACTGGTATGTTGCCCTATCAGAGACTGAATAATGCCGTCTCTGGTAGCTCCTTGTACTGGTATGTTGCCCTATTAGAGACTGAATTATGCCGTCTCTGGTAGCTCCTGGTATTGATATGTTGCCCTATTAGAGACTGAATAATACCGTTTCTGGTAGCACTACATGTAGGTACTGATATGTTGCCCTATCAGAGACTGAATAATACCGTCTCTGATAGCTCCTGGTACTGATATGTTGCCCTATCAGAGACTGAATAATACCGTGTCTGGTAGCTCCTTGTACTGATATGTTGCCCTATCAGAGACTGAATAATACCGTCTCTGATAGCTCCTGGTACTGATATGTTGCCCTATCAGAGACTGAATAATACCGTGTCTGGTAGCTCCTTGTACTGATATGTTGCCCTATGAGAGACTGAATAATGCCGTCTCTGGTAGCTCCTGGTACTGATATGTTGTCCTATCAGAGACTGAATAATGCCGTCTCTGGTAGCTCCTGGTACTGATATGTTGCCCTATCAGAGACTGAATAATGTTGATATAGAGAGATAGTTTTGCTTTTTGTATTATATAAAGTCGACGCACTGGAATTTTTCATTCTTATTCGGAGTACATGATTAAAGTCCTCATTTTTCGTTAATAAACATGTTAAAGTCGTCCATCAGTTAAGTCATATCTTTCCTGTATACTTCCATGTAGTATTGAAACCAGAAAAACATGGGGTCTATAGAAGTTGATTGAGTGATTTTCAATTTTGACAAATTCATTATCGAAGGTCGCAGAGCAGGATTCTTACCTGAAATTTCTCCTATAGTTTCCTGTTTTGCTAAGATTAGTTTTCTGTTGTTGTTGTGTTGTTACCAGCTTCAGTTTTATTATTATTATTTTTATTATTTTTATTATTATTATTATTATTATTATTATTATTATTATTATTATTATTATTATTGGGGGGGGGGGTGTTTGTTTGCTTGGTTATTGTTGGGTTTTTTTCTTTTGGTTGGTTTGTTTTGGTTTGGTTTGTTTTTTTAAACAAGGGTTGAATATTTTGGGTAATTTGCTATACTGCTGTTTCATCTTGGCGGAAATAAATTCCTATCAAGTTAATCCTGACCGACATTTATAATTCGTATCTAACAATCACAGTGTCATAAACGACAATTGCATAATGACTGAACATTTTCCTGGTAGATATAAAACTGTCACTGTTATAAGATAGTATATAGACCAGAAAGATATGACAATCCAATGCTACAGATTTCACGTTATATTGCAATCTCTTTATAGCGTTTTGATTTTGAAATATCATTATAAAACTATTCAAGCAAAGTACATAGAATACAAATACGGTAAAGTCACAATGCAAAAAGAGCTTAGAGAGACACATTCCATCAGGGTTATTGCCCAGTTTGTTGTGTTAAATGTATATATGATCTATATACTGGTTTATTATACATCATTTGAAGATTCAAATGATTCTCTGGACACTTTCATCGGGTTGCAACACTGAACAAAAACCAAGATGATCAGTTTATTCAATACTACGTTCAGATATTGAATGTTTATGACGTATACTCATGTGATCAGATAAAACAACAAGGATGGAGAGCTTTATCCGCTCTTCTTGTTTGTCCTTTTAGCCTTTTTCATCTCCGAATCCCTCTTTCTAGAGCTTTGAGCCGAACATTCATAGCATGGTAGTAATTTGTTTTCACAGTAATACTTACGTAAGAAAAGGCAGTGTTGTGCCAACTGTGAAGAATTTAATAAGAATGGTTATGTTACACATGTAATGCTGTCTATTTACTTTTATAACACCTCTTAAAATGCCAATCATTCATAATCATATAAGAAAGCCAGAAATTTTATGCTAGTATGCACATTACTTACCAACGCCTGTTTTGATTAGTTAAATTTAATTATCTTCATTAATAATACTATGATAAACTAGCAATGCCTCCTGATATCTGTGGTGTATCTCTTGCTATCACTGCAGTGACTCCTGATATCTGTGGTGTATCTCTTGCTATCACTGCAGTAACTCCTGATATCTGTGGTGTATTTCTTGCTATCACTGCAGTGACTCCTGATATCTGTGGTGTGCATGTATCTCTTGCTAACACTATACCGACTCCTGATATCTGGGGTGCATCTCTTGCTTTCACTGCAGTAACTCCTGATGTCTGTGGTGTATTTCTTGCTATCACTGCAGTGACTCCTGATATCTGTGGTGTATTTCTTGCTATCACTGCAGTGACTCCTGATATCTGTGGTGTATTTCTTGCTATCACTGCAGTGACTCTTGATATCTGTGGTGTATTTCTTGCTAACACTATAGTGGCTCCTGATATCTGTGGTGTATCTCTTGTTATCACTGCAGTGACTCCTCATATCTGTGATGTATCTCTTGCTATCACTGCAGTGACTCCTGATATCTGTGGTGTATCTCTTGCTATCACTGCAGTGACTCCTGATATCTGTGGTGCATCTCTTGTTATCACTGCAGTAACTCCTGATATCCGTGGTGTATCTCTTGCTATCACTGCAGTGACTCCTGATATCTGTGGTGTATCTCTTGTTATCACTGCAGTAACTCCTGATATCTGTGGTGTATCTCTTGTTATCACTGCAGTAACTCCTGATATCCGTGGTGTATCTCTTGCTATCACTGCAGTGACTCCTGATATCTGTGGTGTATCTCTTGTTATCACTGCAGTGACTCCTCATATCTGTGATGTATCTCTTGCTATCACTGCAGTGACTCCTGATATCTGTGGTGTATCTCTTGCTATCACTGCAGTGACTCTTGATATCTGTGGTGTATTTCTTGTTATCACTGCAGTAACTCCTGATATCTGTGGTGCATTTCTTGCTATCACTGCAGTAACCCCTGATATCGGTGGTGTATCTCTTGCTATCACTGCAGTGACTCCTGATATCTGTGGTGCATCTCTTATAATCACTGCAGTAACTCCTGATATCCGTGGTGTATCTCTTGCTAACACTATAGTGGCTCCTGATATCTGTGGCGTATTTCTTGCTATTACTGCAGTAACTCCTGATATCTGTGGTGTATTTCTTGTTATCACTGCAGTAACTCCTGATATCTGTGGTGTATCTCTTGCTATCACTGCAGTAACTCCTGATATCCGTGGTGTATCTCTTGCTATCACTGCAGTGACTCCTGATATCTGTGGTGTATCTCTTGTTATCACTGCAGTGACTCCTCATATCTGTGATGTATCTCTTGCTATCACTGCAGTGACTCCTGATATCTGTGGTGTATTTCTTGCTATCACTGCAGTGACTCTTGATATCTGTGGTGTATTTCTTGCTATCACTGCAGCGACTCCTGATATCTGTGTTGTACTTCTTGTTAACACAGTAGCTTGGTGTATCTTTTGATAACACTGCAGCATATCCTGATATCTATGGTGTACCTCTTGCAAGCACTGCAGTAACTCTTAAATCTGTGGTGTGCCTCTAAAACACTGCAGTGACACCTGGTATCTATTGTGCACCTCTTACCAACATTGCAATGATTCTTGAAATCTGTGGCGTACCTCTTGCTAACACTGTAGTTACTCCTGGTATTTGTGGCGTACTTCTTGCTAACACTGTAGTTACTCCTGGTATTTGTGGCGTACCTCTTGCTAACACTGTAGTTACTCCTGGTATTTGTGACGTACCTCTTGCTAACACTGTAGTTACTCCTGGTATTTGTGGCGTACCTCTTGCTAACACTGGAGTGACTCCTGATATCTGTGTTGTACTTCTTGCTAACAATGCAGTGATGCTTGATACTTGTTATCTCTCTCTCTCTCTCTCTCTCTCTCTCTCTCTCTCTCTCTCTCTCTCGTGATTCCTGATACTTGTTGTGTGCCTTTTGCTAACACTGCTCCGATTCCTTATACTACTGTTTCATTTCCCTCTACCGTACACGTGTATTTGACTGCATATTTAATATTTCCGTTAACATTGTTTAATTACAAATAATCAATGGCAGTCATGATTTTGTATGATGTAAACTGCTTTGTTGTATGTGAGAACTCATGCATACCAGGTAAAACTTTTTGTAAATGCATCAGACAGATGCCGTCACCATATAAGTGAAATAATTTTGTCTTTATGTAAAATGTTAAATAAATAAAAATGACCTTACATGCTTAATAAATGAATATAATAAAAACTGTGCAACATGCATTGTATAAAACTGCAAAAAAGTAATTCCAAATCTATAAAATTTCTTTTTCTTATTAACGATTGGTAAGACTTTTTACAAAATATATTCGTGATTATTAAATTTACATAGTAATGAATAGATGTGAATTTTCAGGGCGCCGTGTGGTTCGGAAACAATGACTGATCAAAGGATTGGATTTTTTTTTTTTTTTTTTTTTTTTTTTTTTTTTTTTTTTTTTTTTTTTTTTTTTTTTTTTTTGCTTTTGAAAATGATTTTATAAGAAACGCTTATTGACCTTCAAATCTTGGTATACTGCAAACCATAAGTGTAAACAGTAACGAGAAGTGTTTTTATTTCACAGTTGCCTGTTGTTCACCATTTAAAATCATGACAGCGAGGGAAGTTATTGCTCTTTTGATACCAGACTTTATAAAAATGAGTGGATTTTACTACCAGACTTTATAGGAATGAGTGGATTTTACTACCAGACTTTATAAGAATGAGTGGATTTTACTACCAGACTTTATAGGAATGAGTGGAATGAGTGGATTTTACTACCAGACTTTATAAGAATGAGTGGATTTTACTACCAGACTTTACAAGAATGAGTGGATTTTACTACCAGACTTTATAAGAATGAGTGGATTTTACTACCAGACTTTATAAGAATGAGTGGAATGAGTGGATTTTACTACCAGACTTTATAAGAATGAGTGGATTTTACTACCAGACTTTATAAGAATGAGTGGAATGAGTGGATTTTATTACCAGACTTTATAGGAATGAGTGGATTTTACTACCAGACTTTATAAGAATGAGTGGATTTTACTACCAGACTTTATAGGAATGAGTGGATTTTACTACCAGACTTTATAAGAATGAGTGGATTTTACTACCATACTTTATAGGAATGAGTGGATTTTACTACCAGACTTTATAAGAATGAGTGGATTTTACTACCAGACTTTATAAGAATGAGTGGAATGAGTGGATTTTACTACCAGACTTTATAAGAATGAGTGGATTTTACTACCAGACTTTATAAGAACGAGTGGAATGAGTGGATTTTATTACCAGACTTTATAGGAATGAGTGGATTTTACTACCAGACTTTATAAGAATGAGTGGATTTTACTACCAGACTTTATAGGAATGAGTGGATTTTACTACCAGACTTTATAAGAAAGAGTGGATTTTACTACCAGACTTTATAAGAATGAGTGGATTTTACTACCAGACTTTATAGGAATGAGTGGATTTTACTACCAGACTTTATAAGAAAGAGTGGATTTTACTACCAGACTTTATAAGAATGAGTGGAATGAGTGGATTTTACTACCAGACTTTATAAGAATGAGTGGATTTTACTACCAGACTTTATAAGAATGAGTGGAATGAGTGGATTTTATTACCAGACTTTATAGGAATGAGTGGATTTTACTACCAGACTTTATAAGAATGAGTGGATTTTACTACCAGACTTTATAGGAATGAGTGGATTTTACTACCAGACTTTATAAGAATGAGTGGATTTTACTACCAGACTTTATAGGAATGAGTGGATTTTACTACCAGACTTTATAAGAATGAGTGGATTTTACTACCAGACTTTATAAGAATGAGTGGAATGAGTGGATTTTACTACCAGACTTTATAAGAATGAGTGGATTTTACTACCAGACTTTATAAGAACGAGTGGAATGAGTGGATTTTATTACCAGACTTTATAGGAATGAGTGGATTTTACTACCAGACTTTATAAGAATGAGTGGATTTTACTAACAGACTTTATAGGAATGAGTGGATTTTACTACCAGACTTTAAGAAAGAGTGGATTTTACTACCAGACTTTATAAGAATGAGTGGATTTCACTACCAGACTTTATAGGAATGAGTGGATTTTACTACCAGACGTTATAAGAAAGAGTGGATTTTACTACCAGACTTTAGAAGAATGAGTGGATTTTACTTCCAGACTTTATTAGAGTGAGTGGATTTTACTACCAGACTTTATAGGAATGAGTGGAATGAGTGGATTTTACTACCAGACTTTATAAAAAAGAGTGGATTTTACTACCAGACTTTATTAGAATGAGTGGATTTTACTACCAGACTTTATAGGAATGAGTGGATTTTACTACCAGACTTTAGAAGAATGAGTGGATTTTACTACCAGACTTTATAAGAATGAGTGGATTTTACTACCAGACTTTACAAGAATGAGTGGAATGAGTAGATTTTACTACCAGACTTTATAAGAATGAGTGGATTTTACTACCAGACTTTATAAGAATGAGTGGATTTTACTACCAGACTTTATAGGAATGAGTGGATTTTACTACCAGACTTTATAAGAATGAGTGGATTTTACTACCAGACTTTATAAGAATGAGTGGAATGAGTGGATTTTACTTCCAGACTTTATAAGAATGAGTGGATTTTACTACCAGACTTTATAAGAATGAGTGGATTTTACTACCAGACTTTATAGGAATGAGTGGAATAAGTGGATTTTACTACCAGACTTTATAAGAATGAGTGGATTTTACTACCATACTTTATAAGAATGAGTGGATTTTACTACCAGACTTTATAGGAATGAGTGGATTTTACTACCAGACTTTAGAATAATGAGTGGATTTTACTACCAGACTTTATAAGAATGAGTGGATTTTACTACCAGACTTTATAAGAATGAGTGGAATGAGTGGATTTTACTACCAGACTTTATAAGAATGAGTGGAATGAGTGGATTTTACTACCAGACTTTATAAGAATGAGTGGATTTTACTACTAGACCTTATAAGAATGAGTGGATTTTACTACCAGACTTTATAAGAATGAGTGGAATGAGTGGATTTTACTACCAGACTTTATAAGAATGAGTGGATTTTACTACCAGACTTTATAAGAATGAGTGGAATGAGTGGATTTTATTACCAGACTTTATAAGAATGAGTGGATTTTACTGCCAGGCTTTATAAGAATGAGTGGATTTTACTACCAGACTTTATAAGAATGAGTGGAATGAGTGGATTTTACTACCAGACTTTATAAGAATGAGTGGATTTTACTACTAGACCTTATAAGAATGAGTGGATTTTACTACCAGACTTTATAAGAATGAGTGGAATGAGTGGATTTTACTACCAGACTTTATAAGAATGAGTGGATTTTACTACCAGACTTTATAAGAATGAGTGGAATGAGTGGATTTTATTACCAGACTTTATAAGAATGAGTGGATTTTACTGCCAGGCTTTATAAGAATGAGTGGATTTTACTACCAGACTTTATAAGAATGAGTGGAATGAGTGGATTTTACTACCATACTTTATAAGAATGAGTGGATTTTACTACCAGACTTTATAAGAATGAGTGGAATGAGTGGATTTTATTACCAGACTTTATAAGAATGAGTGGATTTTACTGCCAGGCTTTATAAGAATGGGTGGATTTTACTACCAGACTTTATAAGAATGAGTGGAATGAGTGGATTTTACTACCAGACTTTATAAGAATGAGTGGATTTTGCTTTTGTTTGCTACAGATCATAGTTATGAAGCGCGATACTTATAATAGTAACAGCTTAAGGAGTTCACTGGTCCATGTCACAGGCATTGCGATCGTCTGAATATCTCTCGTCTCTGTTAGGTTAACACCAGTAGTTCTTGCAAATGGCTGTGACTCGACTTGAACTTTCAACACCACTCAAAGAATTATGTATCATTTACGAGTATTACCTAATCTATACATCGATAATTGATCTATATATTCAACAAAATTTCATTTCAACATTCTCAGTACTTCCCTCGAGATAAACGGGGTTCAAAATATAGAATGATCGAGTTTCTGTCAACTCGAAATTAGCCCGTTACAGGTCTTCTGAAGGAAGGAAAAGATGCAGGTACAATACATACGAATACTGAAAAATCATTTCTATATTGCATTTTAACCTTAAATGGCTTATGATGAAGTCCGTATTTACTAATTTATTAACAAAAATACCACTCAGTTATTTACTATAGCTTTTCTTTTTAAAAATTATGGATTTATCATCGAAAGCGTATGATCAGAGCAAAGAGATCTGAAAAAAAAACCCCAAATTTAGGGAACGCATTGTCAATTCAGATATCTTCTTTTAAGTACCGTCAACGAGAATGGCAGGTGCAAATGACAGAGAACGAAGCGAGTCGTTCTTTGTGGTTGTGTTGCAATAATTTCATTTATTATATAGTTTATTTACATGTGTTACCGATTGGCAGAACACTGTACACGTGACTAGTAAATACGCTGATAGCTGTTTTAAAGTTTTGCATGAAATGAATCTGACCATAGACAAGTTTCCTTCCTTGTTTCACGATTTTTCTCCTCCAAATGATTTAATGGGGGACAGCTTCTTTAATTATTTAATTTTGCTTTGAATACATTCCTAGTAATACGAACCTTGTAGAAACAGATTGACTACATAGATATGCGGCACTATGTATTATGTATATTTTACCCATTTTTGACGTTTCCCATAGATATTCTTTTTGTCGTGATACAATCTTACTAATATCGTTGTTCCAATCTATTGATCTTCCATTGATCATCGATCATTCACATGGACGCTTATGTATTCTATTAAGATATATTATTGTATTTTTTTTTCATTGAACTATGTAAATAAACATCACGAAGCTGATTTATATGGTCTTTTTAACACTTACCGTGTTAACATGAAAGTTAACATTTAATTGTGGTATTATTAATATCAGAGACCAGCATATCATCACTGCAATGATCTGTTGTACTCTTTCATGCGTTATGAAAACTTATTAAAAATGTATGTATGCATAATTGCGGGGAAAATGAGTTATCAGAATGAACATGCATTCGGATGAATCACTTCAGAGAGACGACGATCTATTATTGTGAAAGTAAGAAAAAATATAATAATCTGAAAAAAAAATAATAAAAGATGTTGGTGGGTGGAATTCACTTGGAGGTAATTTGAAGGGTTTACAGTATCAAAGTATCAGTTACTAGATCGACATAATACAGCACAATATATGTACAATATATTGTGTGTTTTTCTGATGTGAAAATGATGATACATTAGCACAAATTTCAGCTATTTGGAGGCTAAACACCAGACATTTGCCACGACCATGATCCTGTTGTGAAGGTAAGCAATGTAACAACCCAGACAAACAAAACAAATTATACTTCATAAAATCATCAGATATATTATTGCAATAGACGTTAAAATTAGCTCAATTCGAAATATTATTCAGGTTTTTAAAGTATTACCTGTCGTACCCACAGGTAAATCTTGAACTCGTCCTACAGATAGGTATCAAATACCTAAATGTAAAGTAAACCATGCTAACAATTTTAGCTCGTCACGTGGACACATGTTTGACTTCGAACAAACTTTATTCTTCGTTTTCTCGGGGAAAAAGGACTCCGTCTCGAAATATTGAGAACTGTATTGTTGTTAATCTTGAGTCTGCATCAGATTATTGGCCACTATAGAGCACAAAACAGGGACAAGAATTCGCCAGAAAAGGGACAATGCAGAACCTACGTCAAAGAGAGGCATTTCTCATTTTCGGATGATTGTCAAAGAAAATGACACTCGATAACGTCCACTTTCTGTTGACCATCCCAGTTCTAATAACAAATCCTAAAGATATTGTTATTCTGGGGTCAACAGACGATCCGATTGCAGTTCATACAATATCGCTTTATATGTAAAACGCGCATTCCGAAAAGCGGAACCCAAGGTCAAAGAATGGTAACGTAAATGTGCCTAAAGTCGTCACTATTTTTCTGCCTTTGATATTCTCCCGTAAAATTTGATCCTGTATATATCAATGTTTGGTATCATCTGGTTCAAAAATCAATCTAGTTTCTGATTTACTCTCTATTACATCGACGTAGTAAGTATAGGGCAAGATAATAGGGGTTAAAGGAAGGAGGTGTCCGTATGACGACTCTAGGACGGTGCATTCCTTAAGTCGTCATGTCGTAAGTCCTAAAGTCGTCATCGGGGGTGAGGTGATCCAATAAGCGTATTTTTATGTAAAAGATTCTATTGAGCATTTGTTTCACTCGTGATATACGTATGTCATGTCTTTGAATAACGGTAAATTGCATTCGCCCAAGAGAATATGGAACTTGAAAAGGCATCGCCCGTACGCTGTCAAAGTGAAATTTAATATTCCTTGAAATATCATGAATTCTTTACTATGATTTGTATAAAATGAAAATGGAATTTTATATAGAAACATGGAACATACTTACCTCTTTCAAAACACGTCGCCCTTTAACTTCTTTGAGTGCTCGTTTTTGAGAAATAACGCGAGATTTGAGAGTGACGACTTAAGGACTATGACGACTTTAGGCACATTTACGTTAGTTAAAAGGATACCTGATTGGCTGATCTGTAGGAAAGCGGGGCTACTATTTCAATGTATCAGGGGCTATGATTGGATAAAATTATTGAATTAATATTTAAATTAACATTGATTCTGTTGTAAAATCATTAAACTAATGTTTTCCATGCATAGGAAAATGTTGTTGTTTATTTTAGAGATTTGCCCAGCTTTTCGGGTGACCCCCTTCAAGCAAGTCTTTTTCAAAATTAAGATGGATTACCTAAAACAAATTGTTAAAATTTGGCTGGGTATGTTGACCCACTATCTCGTATGTTAGATTGTCTACACTCAACGCGAAACACAGTCTATTCGAACCTTTTTTCCTTGCTACATTTGACGCCTGACTAAATAACCTACGTGGTTGTAACTTATAAGCATGCAAGAGTAAAGTTGCTTTGAGGACAGATTCTTAAGAACAAAAGCGAGGGAAGAGTATAACGTTGACTGAGATTTGCCAGCTAAGTAGCTCGGTTGGAATGTTGCTTCCGAATAATTTTTGCCGCTGAAACAATTTGAATTGGTTTATCCTTAATATCAGCTCGAGTCACATGATCGGCTCGTCGATGCCCCGTGGTACAGGAGACAATGACACCTCAATGACACCTAAAACATTCCTCAATGTCTCGAAAATGTCTATCCCGTGGTACAGGAGACAATGACACCTAAAACATTCCTCATTGCCTCAAAGCGTCCACCACGTGACACAGGAGACAATGACACCTCAGTGACACTTAAAACATTCCTCAATGCCACGAAAATGTCTATCACGTGATACAGGAGACAATGACACCTAAAACATTCCTCATTGCCTCAGTGTCCATCACGTGACACAGGAGACAATGACACCTCAAACATACCGCAATGCCTCGAAAACGTCTGTCCCGTGCTACAGGAAACAATGACACCTAAAACATTCCTCAATGCCTCGAAAATTTCTGTCCTGTGGTACAGGAGACAATGACATCTAAAACATTCCTCATTGTCTCGAAAGTGTCCATCCCGTGACACAGGACACAATGTTTACTCAAACATTCCTTAATGCCTCGAAAGTGTCCGTTGCACAGGTCGAAATTTTCCTCAATGCAAAAGGCATGCCGTCGCAATAAAACTGAATTAGTTTTGGCGTGACAATAAAGAAAGAGACTACACACACACACACACACCCTCACACACACACACACACACACACACACATTCAAATGTCAGTCCGAACATAGAATTATTCTGGATTTCTTTATATTTTCCATAACAGTTCAGTAACTAATCTGATGATTTGCTAAATTGATAATCGCCAAAGTCTCCTTCTCACTCTGCTCAATCTCGGAATTATAATGAGAATTGGTGTAAAGTTGGTCTGCACAATTTTCATGACTTCTCGAAATGGACGCTTTGCCCGGGCACCATTTCTTGTGATACTCTCAAAAAAGCATGTTCCGACCATTACTAGGCGCATCAGTCTGGCATATACAGGGCGTATCAGGATACATGCCAGTGCGGCATATTATAGGCATATTATATATATCTTTAGACAGATATTGGCTACTGAATGTTGACATAATCCCTCCCGCTACTGTTACATATACCTCAGGATGGTCGATCCTTGATGTACGCCGTATGTAAAGAGGTGCACACAGCTTAAATCTGCACTTACGAGTCATTCATAAATAAGCTTCAAACAGTTATGTCTGCCCCACCTTAATGTTAAACGTGTAACGGTAACACTCTTGCGTAAATGCATTGAGTGAAAATATAGATGTTATCATTTTAATGTTTCTTATGTCAGCTCATATATTACGTTGACAGACTATGTCGCGAATTTCCTGACTATAGAATTACAATGGCAAGTTTACTATTAGACAACCTGTTTATTATTTTTTTTTTCATTCTACTTTCCATACTGTGAATAGAATCCTGTATATCTATAATACGTGTATTTTCTTAATGTACGCGTGTCTTTTCCACTCACATTTTAAATGTGCGAAATTTAATTCGCCCCTTCAATCATTTTGCCAGTCCCTGTCTTATACTCATGTACAAGGTCGAACTCATCAATCATGCAGTAACCAGATTTATATAAAATGTCTTATACATATTTACCAGATTCAAACTCTTCAATTAGTAACCAGATTTATATAAAATGTCTTATACTTATTTACCAGGCTGAAACTCTTCAATTAGTAACCAGATTTATATAAAATGTCTTATAATTATTTACCAGGTTCAAACTCTTCAATTAGTAACCAGATTTATATAAAATGTCTTATACATATTTACAAGATTCAAACTCTTCAATTAGTAACCAGATTTATATAAAATGTCTTATACTTATTTACCAGATTCAAACTCTTCAATTAGTAACCAGATTTATATAAAATGTCTTATACTTATTTACCAGGCTCAAACTCTTCAATTAATAACCAAATTTATATAAAATGTCTTATACTTATTTACCAGGTTCAAACTCTTCAATTAGTAACCAGATTTATATAAAATGTCTTATACTTATTTACCAGGTTCTAACCCTTCAATTACTCAGCAGACCCGTTATCTTTTATACCAGACTAGATCTATTGCCATATACTCACTTACCAGGTACATTGTCTTCTATTCAGTAACCAGTTCCACTGACGTTGTCTACTCTTGGTTACCAGATCGATTGTTTGTTATTAGTTATCAGATCCATTGTCTGTTATTATTTACTGGATCCATTGTCTGTTGTTAGTTACCAGATCCATTGTCTGTTATTAGTTACCAGATCCATTATTTTCTATCAGTTACCAGATCCACTGTCTTCTATTCAGTTGTCTACTCTTGGTTACCAGATCGATTGTTTGTTATTAGTTATCAGATCCATTGTCGGTTATTATTTACTGGATCCATTGTCTGTTATTAGTTACCAGATTCAATGTCTGTTGTTAGTTACCAGATCCATTGTCTGTTATTAGTTACCAGATCCATTGTTTTCTATCAGTTACGAGATCCACTGCCTTCTATTCAGTTATCAGATCAATTTCTGTCATTAGTTACCAGATCCATTGTTATCTATCAGTTATCAGATCCATTGTCTGTTTTTAGTTACCAGATCCATTGTTTTCTATCAGTTACGAGATCCACTGCCTTCTATTCAGTTATCAGATCAATTTCTGTCATTAGTTACCAGATCCATTGTTATCTATCAGTTATCAGATCCATTGTCTGTTTTTAGTTACCAGATCCATTGTTTTCTATCAGTTATCAGATCCACTGTCTTCTATTCAGTTATCAGATCAATTTCTGTCATTAGTTACCAGATCCATTGTTTTCTATCAGTTGTCAGATCCTCTATCTTCTATTCAGTTACCAGGTCCATTGTCTGTTATTACTTACCAGATCCATTGTTTTCTATCAGTCAATAGATCCATTGTTTTGCTATCAGTTATCAGATCCATTGTCTATTATTAGTTACCAGATCCATTGTTTTCTATCAGTTATCAGATCCACTGTCTTCTATTCAGTTACCAGATCCATTGTCTGTTATAAGTTACCAGATCCATTGTTTTCTATCAGTCAATAGATCCATTGTTTTGCTATCAGTTATCAGATCCATTGTCTGTTATTAGCTACCGTCTTCTATTCAGTTACCAGTTCCTTTGTCTGTTATAAGTTACCAGATCCATTGTTTTCTATCAGTCAATAGATCCATTGTTTTGCTATCAGTTATCAGATCCATTGTCTGTTATTAGCTACCGTCTTCTATTCAGTTACCAGATCCATTGTCTGTTATAAGTTACCAGATCCATTATTTTCTATCACTTTTCAGATCCACCGTCTTCCCTTCAGTTACCAAATCCATTGTCAGTTATTTGTTTCCAGATCCATTGTTTTCTATCAGTTACCAGATCCACTGTCTTCTATTCAGTTATCAGATCCATTGTCTGTTATTTGTTGCCAGATTAATTGTTTCCCATCAGTTACCAGGTCCACTGTCTTCTATTCAGTTATCGGATCCATTGGCTGCTATTCAGTTACCAGAATTAAACTTTGCAGTCAACAGGTTCATGAAAATGTTTTATAATAATTGAACAAAATATAAAGATTGCGAAGTTTCGTCTGCTGACTAGCATAGTATGGAAAATGATGGCGAGATAATTTTTTTCAATAGCAGAAGATGATTTGAAGACAGAAATAGTGGAATTTGTTTTTTAAATCCTATCAATCAGTGTAAATCTCTGTTCTTGTTTGAAAAAAGAGATATACCACTTTTATGCAGCGCCCTGCCCATTCCATTCAAAATTGAATATCAGAACGGTACGGTTGTTGCTCCGGTGTAGAGGACAGGCATTCTCGAGATGTTAAACGTATCCAGGTCTTCCTAGTGGCCTGTACTACTTATTCGAGACGTCAGCGACTGCTGTGCCTTTCATTGTCAATGGGATACTTACTTCTTGGAAGAAACCCATGGCCATTTATTATGGGACCTTGGAAGGCTTTGGTTGTCTGAACCTAATCTAAGAGATTTTGCGACCTCTGCTGTCAGATCTCGAGAAAGTCCTATTCCAAATTGATACATATTCATTGTTGGTACAGTTAGACTCATATGTCGGGCTATGGAATATCAACTGCTGGTGTATGATGGACACAAACGGATGCATGCTTAATAATTTCAGAGCGTTATAGTACCAAACGGATTGATTGCAAACATGTTTAGGCCTATGGAAGGCAGACTACTTGACGTAGGAATGCTGAGGGAAAGCCAGCTCCAAGAAATGATTCATCGGCATATAACAACCGCAAACGGGGAAAATTTCTCTTTGCATGGGGACCTGGCTTACCCCCTAACCCCAGATATCGTGACACCATACAAGAGAGCAGTGGTTACAGCATACCAGACTAGATTTAACAAGAGTATATTATCGGCTGTCAGAGTTTGCGCTGTGTGGACGTTTGAAACAATTTCGGGACTGTTTGTTTTATATGAGTACTACCCAGTGACATCCTTACTGAGGAATTGTCACATCTGTGTATATATGAGGGTAGCAGGTCGATGATTTGAGATTGATCTTCCAACCCTGAGACTGCCTTTCGGATTAAGACGTTAATTCTTCAATTGACATACCTGGTTACAGTGTACGTGTTTGGACACATATCTTATAAAATGATTTATTACAAACGCGAATTGTATTCGTATACGTCTATTAATTACTACTGACTCCAGTGTTCAATAACTGTTCGTAATCCAATAAAATTTCAATGACTGTGATGCCTATATTTTATATGTGTTCATAGTTCCGGAATGTTGAATCAGGGAATTCTTTAATTGAACTGTAATTGCTCTCATTTAGAGAGCTCTTAAAATAATTTGAAGAGCCCTTTTAGTAATAATAATTAATAGATTGAGAGTGCTCTCCTATACAATTAAAGAACTATCCATTTTAAGTTTAACACACTTGTAGTGTTTTGAGAGGTCTTAATCCTATAGGGAGTTCTCTTAATCCGAGAGTTCTTCCAGTAGTTCAATGTAAGTTAATTTGGACGTATAAAATAATCCGCAAAACTAAGTTTATGGACAAATTTATTTCTTCTCCAATAAAGCTTTCAAAAGCTGTGTCATTATCTCAGCCTGTTATTTTTTATCTTCTAGTTCTCTTTCTTTTCTGAAGCTGTATCTCTTTCTCTTTCGCCTCAAACTCTTTCTATTTTATTATACCCCGGAATCAAAGATTCGAAGACATCTAGTTTTTGGCCTGTCTGTTTGTCTGTGACAAAAAAATAAAAACTTCAACATTGGTCATAACTTTTGAATCGTAAGAGGTAGGGCTTTCATATTTCATATCCATAATCCAATGGGGTGTAATCAAGATATAAGACATTGTAAAATTTGCCTTATTTTGACTTTGTTACCGCCAGGGGCATTCATGTTTCACAAACACTTCTTGTTTCCATTTCCTTTACCTTATTTCATTATCTGTATCGTTTTTGTTAACTTTAAATACACCAAAATATTCTCCTTTAACGTTGACTTTTTGTAAGTGTATTTTCTTCATCACCGGAAATTGGTTAATACATATAGAAAATTATATGCATCAAAACGAAACCTCCCGAAACTACATTTAAGCTTGAATGCTTTCTAGGTTTAAGTATTTAAACAAAATTTCCCACTGACTAAAGTTCTTTCAAACTGCGTTACATGCATCGAAAGAGCAGACAAAAACTTTACTTTTACCATTCTAAAACACAGTTTTGCTGGGCTTTCCATTTCTTTCTGTCTAATAGCCTTTGCTGGGGCTCTCCATGTCTAAATGTCTAATAGCCTTTGCTGGGGCTTTCTGTCTAATAGCCTTTGCTGGGGCTTTCCATGGCTTTCTGTCTAATAGCCTTTGCTGGGGCTTTCCATGGCTTCCGTCTAATAGCCTTTGCTGGGGCTTTCCATGGCTTTCTGTCTAATAGCCTTTGCTGGGGCTTTCCATGGCTTTCTGTCTATTAGTCTTTGCTGGGGCTTTCCATGGCTTCCGTCTAATAGCCTTTACTGGGGCTTTCCATTTCTTTCTGTCTAATAGCCTTTGCTGGGGCTCTCCATGTCTAAATGTCTAATAGCCTTTGCTGGGGCTTTCTGTCTAATAGTCTTTGCTGGGGCTTTCCATGGCTTTCTGTCTAATAGCCTTTGCTGGGGCTTTCCATGGCTTCCGTCTAATAGCCTTTGCTGGGGCTTTCCATGGCTTTCTGTCTAATAGCCTTTGCTGGGGCTTTCCATGGCTTCCGTCTAATAGCCTTTGCTGGGGCTTTCCATGGCTTTCTGTCTAATAGCCTTTGCTGGGGCTTTCCATGGCTTTCTGTCTATTAGTCTTTGCTGGGGCTTTCCATGGCTTCCGTCTAATAGCCTTTACTGGGGCTTTCCATTTCTTTCTGTCTAATAGCCTTTGCTGGGGCTTTCTGTCTAATAGTCTTTGCTGGGGCTTTCCATGGCTTTCTGTCTAATAGCCTTTGCTGGGGCTTTCCATGGCTTCCGTCTAATAGCCTTTGCTGGGGCTTTCCATGGCTTTCTGTCTAATAGCCTTTGCTGGGGCTTTCCATGGCTTTCTGTCTATTAGTCTTTGCTGGGGCTTTCCATGGCTTCCGTCTAATAGCCTTTACTGGGGCTTTCCATTTCTTTCTGTCTAATAGCCTTTGCTGGGGCTCTCCATGTCTAAATGTCTAATAGCCTTTGCTGGGGCTTTCTGTCTAATAGTCTTTGCTGGGGCTTTCCATGGCTTTCTGTCTAATAGCCTTTGCTGGGGCTTTCCATGGCTTCCGTCTAATAGCCTTTGCTGGGGCTTTCCATGGCTTTCTGTCTAATAGCCTTTGCTGGGGCTTTCCATGGCTTTCTGTCTATAAGTCTTTGCTGGGGCTTTCCACGGCTTCCGTCTAATAGCCTTTGCTGGGGCTTTCCATGGCTGCCGTCTAATAGCCTTTGCTGGGGCTTTCCATGGCTTTCTGTCTAATAGCCTTTGCTGGGGCTTCCCATGGCTTTCTGTCTAATAGCCTTTGCTGGGGCTTTCCATGGCTTCCGTCTAATAGCTTTTGCTGGGGCTTTCCATGGCTTTCTGTCTAATAGCCTTTGCTGGGGCTTTCCATGGCTTTCTGTCTATTAGTCTTTGCTGGGGCTTTCCATGGCTTCCGTCTAATAGCCTTTGCCGGGGCTTTCCATGGCTTCCGTCTAATAGCCTTTGCTGGGGCTTTCCATGGCTTTCTGTCTAATAGCCTTTGCTGGGGCTTCCCATGGCTTTCTGTCTAATAGTCTTTGCTGGGGCTTTCCATGGCTTTCTGTCTAATAGCCTTTGCTGGGGCTTTCCATGGCTTTCGTCTAAAAGCCTTTGCTGGGGCTTTCCATGGCTTTCTGTCTAATAGCCTTTGCTGGGGCTTTCCATGGCTTTCTGTCTAATAGCCTTTGCTGGGGCTTTCCATGGCTTTCTGTCTAATAGCCTTTGCTGGGGCTTTCCATGGCTTTCTGTCTAATAGCCTTTGCTGGGGCTTTCCATGGCTTTCTGTCTAATAGCCTTTGCTGGGGCTTTCCATGGCTTTTTGTCTAATAGCCTTTGCTGAGGCTTTCCATGGCTTCTGTCTAATAGCCTGTCCTGTCAGTTCTTGCTGCTTGGTTCTGTCTTTCTCTTGCTTCTTAATGTTCTCCTCCTCGGATAACTCTTAAGGCTGCTCCTTCTCCCCATGTAGAACATCATTTGTTTGGTTATGTGAAAATGTCCTTCGGCTGTCCTCAGTCGCTATCATAGGTATAGGGTTCTGGCGAGGCGGGCGGATTTGGTCAAGTCAAGACATAAGGCAAACATACGTACTACATGTAATTGCTGCTGTTTGGTCTTTGTATTTTAGTTTTATGGTTGTTCATTAGGCGAATAGTCCTTTCCTGCACCCTCCTCGCATCGCAGTCCAAAGGGAGAGCTTGTACAATCTACAATGGACAAACTTATAATATTTGTTACTAAAATTTAATGGCAAGATTTTTTCAGGAGAGTGTTGGGATTCCTATGGGTACTAAATGCGCACGTCTTGTAGCAGAATTACTTCTGTATTTTTATAAGAGGCACTTCATGCATTCTATTCAAAAATACAAATGTTTCGACCTTATTGATATGTTCAATAATATCTCCAAATATCTTGACATCTTAATTACCGACAACACAACAGTTTGAAAGATATATTACCTTTTTACCTTATTGATATGTTCAATAATACCTCTAGATATCTTGACGACATCTTAATTACCGGTAACACCGAGTTTGAAAGATATATTACCGACATATACCCACCTGAACTTCAATAAAAGGAAGCTAATATTTGTGATACAGAAAGAACTTTCTTGGACGTAAACATCAAGATAAATACAAATTCATACAAATATTTACGACAAGCGTGACGATTTTGGATTTCCTATTGCATATTTTCCTCATTTTGGATGGAAATATCCTTAGACTCCCATCATATGGTATTTATATAATTCAGTTGATCGATTTGCCAGAGTTTGCTCTTTCGCTTTGGATTTTCATACAAAAAGGTTACAAATAACGTTGAAATTTTTAACTCACGGTTACAGGTATCATAAACTTAGAAAAAGCTTTTGAAAAGTTTTTAGATTTTACTTTGAACTTTGACCAAAATTCGGAAATATTTATTACAGATATAACTTATCAGTCACGCATGATGCCTTTAAGCAGTCCAATGAGTCATTCGTAGTTTTATCCACTAAATCCTCATCCTCATAGGGGTACCACTAAGTTGCAGTCTTATCATGGAGAGAAAAAGTCAACCACGAGTAACAGGAATTACATTTAAGTTTTGCATATTTATTGATGGACTTTGCGACGGGTGTAAAATACGTGCAGGGGACACTAACTCCTCCTGGGTACCTGCTCTCACCTTAGTTTAATTGGGGTTTGCATTTGTTTGGATATGACATTGTACATGATATTTACTTTTATTTCATGGACCTCAGGATGTGGTTAAAACTTCGATACTTCTTCATTGTTCTTTTTTTAAGTGAACCTGATGTTATCTCATATAAAATCCAAAATATAAAACTTGTTAATATCTTAGGAGTATTTCTTTCAATGAAAATTGTACGTAAATGAGGAATTCCTTATTCATTTCATTTGTCAGTCTGATTGATTGATTGACTGACTGATTGACGTTGTTTAATGTCACACCACGAATATTTCACGTATATGGTGAGGGCATGTGCCTGATGCGACTTTTGCAACGGACCCACCCGAAGCAGCGAGGGATCTTTAACGTACCATACATACCACAACACGGGGCCTCCGTTTTTACGGTCTCATGCGAAAGACAGGACACCGGCATGACCAGAGCGGGACTCCAACCCCGGCCTCCCGATTAGGAGGCGAGAGCGATACCACAGGGCGATACCGGCTGCTAAGATAGATACAAGGATCTTGTGACATATGATGACATCATTCACCTATATTATTAAGCAGGTACTTTCAGCATTTGATAATATCACGCATTCTTTACCGATCTGAAAGCAGGTACCTGTGGAATTTGATGACATCACTCCGTCCTCTTGACCAATCATGTGGCATATGATAGCATCTCTTGCATTTATTGGTGAATCCCGAAATCGACTCTTGTAGCATATGATGTTGATCTTTCTTCTCGACCAATCCGAAAGCAGACTTTTGAAGCATTTGATGTTGTTCTTTTTTCTCGACCAATCCGAAAGCAGGCTCATGTAGCATTTGATTGTGGTCTTTCTTATCGACCAATCCGGAGGCAGGGTTCATGAAATATTTGATGTTGATCTTCTCGTCGACCAATCCGGAAGCAGGCTATTGTAGCCTTTGACGTTAATCTTTCTTCTCGACCAATCCGGAAGAAGGAGCTTGTAGCCTTTGATGTTCATCTCTCTTCTCGACGAATCAGGAAGCAGATACATGTAGAATATGATGACATTGTTCGCTCTTCTTGGCCGATGTATATAAAGTATATACAACAAAGCTCAACATTTAATTCATACTCCTGCATAGTATGAAGAAGACAACATAATCCTAGATACATGGTATAGGGTTTACAAAGGACACACCAAGAATAATCCTAGATGTATAATATACGATATACGAATTAAAAAATAAACTCCCCGGATTATCTTAGAAATGTCGTTCAAATTGTTCTCCTCAAACAATCCTAGTTATATGTAGGAGCAGACAAAATAATACTCCGCAAATTATTCTAGATATATGGTACGAGGTATACAAAATAAAACACAGTAAATACCGGTAATCCAATATACATTGTATGAAATAAAAAAGTAAACCTCAGCGAATTATTCTAGATACACTATACGAAGTATACAATAATCCTAAAAACAAGGTATGAGGTTTACACAAGGACACACCGAAATATAATTCTAGATGCAGGGTATACGGTATACGAATTAAATAAAAACTTTTCGAATAATCCTAGCAACATCGTTCAAATTGTTCTCCGCGAATTATCCTAGCTACATGATATGAGGTATACAAAATACGACTCCGCGAATTATCATAGCTACATGATAAAAAATACGACTCCGCGAATTATACTAGATACCTAATACAAGGCATACAAAATACGACTCCGCAAATGATCCTAGACACCTGATAAAAGGAATACAAAATACGACTCCGCGAATTATCCTAGACACCTGATAATAGGAATACAAAATACGACTCCGCGAGTTATCCTAGATATCTGATACGAGGTATACGAAATACGACTCCGCGAATTATCCTAGATACCTGATATGAGGTATGCAAAATACGACTCCGTGAATTATCCTAGATACTTCATACAAGGTATACAAAATAAAACTCCTCAAATAATCCTAGTTTGTTTATTTGTTGTATTACTTCACACCAAGGTTATATCAATAGACCCTTTCACTGTTACTGATAGTATTTCCTTAAAATGTCTGACGTCATAATAGAAAATTGATTGTCTCTGGTGTCATTTTGCGAGAACAGTTATCATTTTGCCAATGAAAATGTTAGTCCTGCAGTAACCGTGAGGGAGTCTATAGACTTTTTTTATTCATTTTATTTCGCATTAAATGCCCCACATATGATGTTTTGTCGTTCCAATGTGCGTCATTCTATTGTGACGTAGCAATCCTGGCATTAACGTCAAAATGAAAATCCCGGCAAAACGAAGTCGGGCATGAGGTCCTACATATCATGTTAAATATGAAATTCGTATACTGAGGGGTCGCCAGATCCAATTTTAACCGTAATGGTTTTGCGAGGAACGAATATAGTTCCTAACTCAAATAGTTCCAACCTGACAATCTATTTTGACATAATATAGTAAATATAATTACGTCTTTTTGAGATGTTTCTATGAAAAGGATGCAATGTAGTGTTATATGACCATATATATGGGAGAATATGTGGTCATTAAAGGACTGAATTAGATTATATTTATCCAAAAAAAGGGGGATTTTCATGGCTAAAAATAGATTTTTGCACTAATTAGGGATTTTTGGTTTGAGTAAAAATGGCAAAGACTTTGTACAATCTATCATAACATGACAATCTATCATAACTTGACAAAGTTCACTGAGCAATATACATGTATCTATGAAAAAGGAACGCAGTGATATATAGCACATCCTCCAACGAAATATATAGAACATAATTATGGTAACACCTCAAAATACTCCGTTTTAGGTTCAGATCTAACAGGAGAGTTCACCCATTTATGATAGTTCCGGACTTGTAACTTAAACTGGAATTCTGACTGTAATGCAAAGCAACTCCGGTGTTCTGTAGTAGCTTTTCTGTCATAGTAGATCCCCCCGGAAGTATGGCTATATATTAATGAAAGACTTGGTTATATTCCTTTCCCGGTTTGTTTAAAGGAGATCCGGAATGCCACATTGGGGAGAAAATTTGCTATATAGTAGATTTTCCCTAGGGGAAACTATCATTTCAGGGGCTATCTAGTAGAATTTCCCCCGCTGCTATATAGTAGTTTTTTCTGGGGCCTATTAAATAGTCATTTTTCGAGGGAAGGGAAGCGGGATTGGTTAGGTTAAAGACTACGATATAACTACGGTCTATATATTAATGATGTTCACCCGTCTGTTTGTTTGTCCGTCTGACCATTACTGTTTCCGAATGATAACTGAAGTACATCTGATTGAATTAAAAATTTAATAAATTCTTGAATATGATTATAAAACTCTTCAGTATACATTTAAGAGAAATAAGATTTTTGGATATATAAATGTACTTAATCATGATAAGTTGTGTTACGATTGACCTACATCTTGGACGAAATTTGCTGGGATTTGTGAGGAAGATCTATTTTTTTAAAGTAATTCTGTCAGAATATTTGTCTTATTTCAATTTTGAAATGTTAAGACACAAAGCTTACATGGACGACATGTAGATATCTACAAATTTAACAGTCAGAAACGTGTATTATTAAGTAGTATAAACGACAATACGCACTACCTCAGTACGAATGAATGAAAATGAACATACATGTACTGAGGGCGCCTACTAGCCAGTCACAACATATGTATAAATCTACTTTCAGAATTGGGTAAGATGACCACCGGTCAGTGAATTACCTGTGTCATGCCTTATACTTATTGATCACAGACACCTTACTCACTGTACACCATATAAATGGAACAAAGAAAAGTCTATAATTGCTGATCTGTTACATTTCTGTAATGTACAGTGAGCACAGTCAGTATATGTACAGCCTAGTGTGGTTAATGCATATCGTGGTTAATGCATATCGTACTACTTAATAACGCATGTGTTCAATTTGTACTTATCTATTTTGATCACAATTAACTGTGTCTTAATATTTCAAAATTGAAATGAGATGTATGTATGTATGATGCATATTTACTTTACATATCATGAATATTACGACACAAAACGTACAGGATCCATAACTCTTGTCACATTAAAAAAGTTCAATTATCTTCTTCATGTATAGTATGAAAGGAACAGCAATGAGAAGTGAACGTAACAGATAGACGGTAATACGAACAAACGGAATATATCGCACTGTACTGGGTGGAAATGGCATAAATTAATATAATCAATATTTAGGACACATCTGCAAGGGGTTAATGATTTTAAGCCAATACTACTTTGAACAGCGCACTGACAGGACAATATTCTAAATAAACATGAAACTGGACCTCTTTATTTGTGAGGTCGGAGATTTCTAATTTCCATTGTTCCTCTGCACACTGATTGTGGATTCTGTTCATTTATCTAGGTAAGCATTTGTCAACATTACAGAACACTTGAAATCCAGAGAGACCTTGAATATTTTAACAAAATCATAAGAGGTGAAAGGTGAAATTGGTTTGAAGGAAGATATATATGTGTATTATATATAGGGCAGATTCCCCTATAATCATCTATAATGTCCGCATTCGCTTATGAATTATTCTTTGACCGTCTCGCTGTGTGGTGAACTTTACGGATTCTATCAATGAATAGCAGACCACATACGATTCGTACCTCCCATACAGGTAAACTCAATAAATAGGTATAGACTCCGCCGTCAACAACGCTCTCTCCAACTCTAAAACTTTTGTCCAACATAAAACCACGTGATGTTATCCATCTTTGGTGCATCGCTTTTGGAGAGCATAAAATCAAAATTTCGATAAAATGAAATGAGGCACAAACGACAACAAGCCGACTGCGTGACTGGCCAATTTGGGAAACGTACTTAACGTAGTGTGGTACGTTTCTCACGATACGATTCCGGAGATGTGTCATTGACGCGGGAAGGGTATTCCATTCAGCAGACGAGAACAAGAGAAAGAGCTAAACATGGCGTGAATGTTTATGCGATTTCATTCAAACTTCCATGTCACTATTGTAATATCAGCTAGGTGTTTACCGACCATTAGTAAATCTGTGGTTTTTAGTGTATACCTTTTCCATACTTGATACAATTGGCATTTTTCTAAAGGAGGAAATAATAGAACGTATTTTGCTGATGTTTTCTTGTAAAATACTGCTATTATTAATGTTTTCTCGGTACACAAACGTGGGTGGGTGTATTATTAAGTACGTGTATGTATGCCAAATACCTATCTTAAATTGATTATGCTAATTATAGAAGCAGCCTCGACCAAAGACACACACAAACCCAAAACAACAAGTAAATAAATGAATAAATAAAAACAAAAAATACAAACTGTCCAAAATCTCATTAGATGTGAACCCAGGAGAATAGAATTTGATTGTCCAGTATGTTTTACAATGAGGTCCAGTACTGTAGTAAAATGTCATCCAAACTGACCACAGGAAAGTGGAGGAAAAGTGTTCGAATCCAAGATTGCAATTACAGATGTATTGATCTAAGTATTCTCTCACTATCCTCAATCTTGTGAATGCTCCTCATCAGAATTTCAAATATTCTTCTTGTGACCATGTTGTTATTGGTGAACTAAATATCCGTTAAAAATGCCAATTTGAGAGAGCTCTTACAAAAGTGTCCTTTATAGTATATGTAAAATCTTTCACATGGAGCCAGAATTTTCGAGATAATTATGATCTCACGTGAGGTTCATTTAAGAGATTTGGCAAAGAAAGAGAATATACGGGTGGACACTCTTTCAAAATAGATAAGATCCATTAAAATGTTGCTTCGATCTAAAATTTAAAAGCTACAGTACTCTGTTAACACCAGGTTTAAATCTGTTTAAAACCCCTGATGTGATAAGAGAACTTACCTTTACTCATAAACGAGTCCAAAAACTTGCTACATAAACCAAACTTATAATATAAACCAATGTATTAATCACAAATTTTGATAGTCCTTCGGGTCGCTACCGTGTAAGATATGCCTCCATTTTCACTAATCCCAACTTGTTTTTTTTTCTGCCTTCCCTTTCGACCGGAAAAATTATTTATCCTATATTGCGAACGGGATTTTATTTTGCGATGTCTTCGTGTGCCTCGTGTGGACCATAGAGCTTCCTCAGTGACCTAGCTAGTCTGCCACCTATAGAGGAGCCATTGAGCCTGGTTTGGACCATAGAACTTCCTCGGTGACGTTGACAGTCTACCATTTATAGAATGGTCATTGTGCCTCGTGTGGACCATAGAACTTCCTCAGTGACCTAGCTAGTCTACCACCTATGGAGGAGCCATTGAGCCTGGTTTGGACCATAGAACTTCCTCGGTGACGTTGACAGTCTACCATTTATAGAATGGTCAATGTGCCTCGTGTGGACCATAGAACTTCCTCAGTGACCTAGTTAGTCTGTCACCTATAGAGGAGCCATTGAGCCTGGTTTGGATAATAGAACTTCTTCGGTGACGTTGACAGTCTACCATTTATTCATATTCCTTATAGAAAAGCCAATGTATATTGTATGGAACATAGAACTTCCTCAGCGACGTTGTTAGTCTGCCATTTACTCACCCTGGCTGTGTACCCTCAAAACAAAGTTCTCTTTCTGGTTAAGTACTGAGATATGCAGACGATGCTGGCATATTACCAACCATAAAATGAAAGATTGTGATGCTAAAATTGCACTCATCACCTTTATCACTGAGTTGTTCGGGTGACCATTAACATTGTAAGGTAACAAGATATCAGGTACGAAATAAAATTGTACTTAGATTGTACTATATATCATAGATCGCGTCTGATGTTTGCCTAAAATAACAAAGACTGATCGTTAAATACAATGTCCATTCTTAATTAAAGATTTATGCTTGAAGCGTTTTTATTATCGAATAAAACAAATTTTAACATAATTCTACGATAGATATAGTTTTGTTGGCACATAATCATTCTGTAGGGGCCATTTATCAGTATAAGTGACATATAACGAAGTGTTAAATTTCTCGCAAGGAGCGCATCTAACGATAATAATTGGTTGAGAACGACAAATTATCATGGGCGAAAGAAGAAAATCTTGGCACTCCTCGATTGGTCCATACACTCTGTACTATACCTCAGAATTTGAAACTTTTTTGTTTATTTTGTCTTCAGGATTTTTAGGACAGGTAAAATGTTAATGTTAAAAAGTATTTCTCGAGGTCTACATAGATTACCATTTTAAAAGCAATATTTCGAATGTATGGGTCAGCTCATCTACCACATTCGTACTTTAAATCAAGTTTGTGTTAATTTCTAACATGAATGCTGCATTTTCGCTGAAGATCCCCGCCACAAAAAAGCCACTGTTTTCCCCATGGATCCATTAATTGTTCATCTTTTTCTATCTCTTCATCACAAATAAGATTTTTATGACGTAAAGCTGAACCATAAAAGCAGAAAATATTAAGTTACAGTTAGAATTATATTTCTAGAAATCTCCTTTTTCAAACATATTGCATTTTGATTCAGCAGAAAAATGCACACCACATAAAACAGGTATATTAGATGTTGTTATTCTAATTATTTTAATTCATCACAAAGTATCCCTAAGCATGTTATGTTAGTTGTTCTTCCAATTGTTTTCCTTCATCGCAGAGTAATCCTAAGCATATATTTTAGTTATAATACACGTACCGGTACTTGATAATATGGGGGCGTCCAAGTTCTCCGACACTTTTACTCCTACATTTTAACTACGACACTTTTTACTTCGACGCTTTTAACTCCGACACTTTTAACTAGGACAGAATTAACTCCGACACTTTTTACTCCGACAATTTTACATATTTTTCTCCAACATAAGGACAAGTGCTATGTGTCTAAATCATACACTGAATAAGCACTACAGACCCTTTCGACGTTACTGCGGGACTAACATTTTGGTTGGCAAATGATAACGTTTTCCATAAAAAAAAATTGACGTCATAATGAAAAATTGATTGTCTCTGACGTCATATTGCGGGAACAGTTATCATTTTGCCAACCAAAATGTTAGTCTTGCAGTGACGTCAAAAGGGTCTATAGTATTTACGTGCTTTTACCATAACTTTAAGACGCACATTACACTGCCTAGTGTCCTATGGCTTATTTGTAATTTGTGAAATTAAAACAAGCATAAATTTTATGCTTGTTTTAATTTCACAAATGACAAATAAGTCATAGGACACTACTGTCCGCGCAGCTCACTTCGGAAATCGGAAAATCGTGATTTTTTCTATTGTAGCATTGAAATTGATAAAAATGAATATACCATTCAATTATTTGAGTATTCTCGTAACTAAGTTCATAAGATAAACGTACTCAAGTGCAACCATTTGCCTACTGTCAACTCATATCGCTTTTGATTGGGGATTCTCCATGTTAATTTTATCATGATGCATATGACGTCGCATTTGGAAGATTCCATCTTTATATTGTAATAGGGGTGTTTTCCAATTTAAGGGTTAAGTACGTATTTGAAAGATTGAAATGGTCATGTTAAATCACAAATAATTGACTTTACGGTAATTATTATTATCCTCGTCCCCTCTGACTATTAGTCGGGACTCCTATTGATCAAGGATCTGAGCTCGCTTACAGACGGGAACACCATGGTTTACTTATGTTGATGTCGCCTTACATATTTTTGGTAACAACATATTATTCTGTAAACGTTTTCGTGTGTAAAATAAAATTTTTATGACCTTTCTCATTGAGAAACCTTTTGATCCTTGTTCTCTATATGGGTTATTATTTATAAATTTTTTAATGTGTGTCCTTTGATTGTGCTGGTTTTGTGGTGAGTTGGAAAGTGGGGCGCCCGTAAACCGTACTCAATCGACCGTCCTTAGTCGTCGGTATCGTAACCGCAGCACAATCAAATATTTTTGTAATGTCATTTTTTTCCTTGTATATTCTACTATTATCATTTTTGGTGTGCATGTCCTCGGTGATTTGTGTCATACAGCTTTGTCAGATGTTTGTTTTCTCTTTTATATTCACTTTGTCACATTTATTTATTTCTTCGGCACATAATTCATCCCTTCTAAAAAAAAAGAAGGGGGGGGGGGACAGGTGGGGGCTGATCCAATTCCTAAGTCGTAAAAACATTTTGATGGAAACCTATTATTTTAAATGGAATCTCCGTTTTCTGTCATATCTTTTATGAAAATATAGAGAAGATTTCATGATTAAATCTCTGTAAAATTTAAGTAAATAATAATAAAAAAAATTATATTAGAAAAATTTATTAATCAGTTCCGACTAAGAAACCTCTGTCAAATGACTTATTGTACCGATAGTACCATACCTTTACTCTTTTATAAGTAGCTAGAAAAAAGTCGACATTTGATTGTTAGAGTTTCATTCAACGGTCTTTTTAAATAATAATAATAATAATAATAATAATAATAATAATAATAATAATAATAATAATAATAATAATAATAATATTGATGATGATGATAATAATAATAGTAAATAAATAAATAAATAAATAAATAAATAATAACAAAATTTCTAATAAGAAATTATAAGGCCATTTCCGAGTTTCGTATCTTTAGTTATGAAATCTTAAATTCAAGTGGCATTGTTTGTCTGTAGGCGCGTTAATTAACGAGTCCGTTCTCGGTACGAGTTTTAATGCACTGCGCAAGTTTTAGCGCATGCCCGATCGATTGTAATCGTTAAAATAGCCGGCGTCTTAAAAAAACATGAATAATATTTAAAAAATTATCAACAACTTATAAAATCAGTATAGTTTAACCGAAATGTATCTACCCAACATTAGTATATCGAAATTAATTCCCATAAATATCTGATTTACGACATTTCAATGCGTTAAAAATTGTGTTTTTTTTTTATTTCCCCCCAATATTGAACCAAGCGTTGAATTGTTTTACTATTGTCCGACAACTAATTTTAGTTGGCATGTCTTCACTGGCGGAATCTTGATAAATTTTTCCTATTGTAGTTTTGAGATATTTTTACCCAGAACGGTCTCGTTAAACAACATTTTTTAAGAAATAGTTAAAGCAAAAGGATTACAAGTGAACAAACCAAAGGGAAACAGTGATATCTAATCAATTTCTTAAAAAAAAATTAGCACATCGAATTTATAATAAATTAAATTCGATGACTGAATTAAACATGAATATATGTCCGTAGTCACGTGCTTTTCAGGTAATATTTAAGAAGTTCAAAGCGTAATCGAAAACACGGAAATAGTCTATTCGGGACCTTGAAAAACGATCGTATAAAAAGTATAATTGATCTTTGTCCGTAGTTTGTACAGCACCGTTGTTGTTACTCACATGTTTGGTTTTTCGAAAACAATTTAGTGTTTATATCACATTTACTGTGTACAAACAAGTAAAAAAAAAGTTATTGAATCATCCCGTCTTACCATCATTCTTGTGATGAACGTCCGGCGACACTTGCTTCTTTGAGTACTTACTTCGTTATGAAGTTTGGTGAAATTCTGTGCAGCAGTTCTGGAGAAGAAGTCGAAAATGTGTCAACCAATCAGAGCCAATGGCGGCCATCTTGGATCACGGATCGGCATAAAAAACACAAACTTTGTAGAGGACCTTGAGTACTTACTTCCTATGGAGTTTGGTGAAATTCTGTGCAGCAGTTCTGGAGGAGAAGTCGAAAATGTAGAAAAGTTAACGACGGACGACGGACTATGACAATAGCTCACTTGAGCTACGCTCAGGTAAGCTAAAAAAGAAACAAAAAAACTACATAAACAGAAATATGAAAAAAGAAAGCTATATACAACGCACTAGTCTAATTATACGATAATATCGGACGCCAGCTACATTTTGCGTGTTTGTAGTTCGTTGTCTAAATGTGTAGTCTAATTATACGATGATATCGGACGCCAGCTACATTTTTCGTGTTTGTAGTTGCTGTCTACATTTAGACAACGTCCGATATCATCGTATAATTAGACTAGTGCTTTGTATATACTTTCTAGCTTTCTCTTTTTTTCTCTCATATTTCTATTTATGTAGTTTTTTTTTTCTGTCCCGAAAGGGGCAGATCGCCCACATGTGTATTAGCCAAACTACTCAGCCATATTTGGTGCAATATCTGGATTTTCACTAGTAAATATGTGGCCAATGGCCTCCCACTCTAAATCCCCACTGATATATATGTTTAAGATATTTGAAATTACTTTAATTATAACTCATGGTCTGTGTATACACATAATTAATCTTGAGTAAATAAATATACAGGAGCCGAGCTACCCTATGTTTACGGGCCTAGTGGCACTGTACAGGAATATCACGTGCCGAGTGTTCCACCGTCTGAGTTACCCCTTATTCTTATGCATTTTCCTGACTGAATTCCCGGCATCCGCAAACCGTAATTCTCGACAACTTTCCTTGGTTTCATTCAAGTATCTGAATTATGATATGATAACAAAATTGCAGAAATTGTTGTTTACTCTCTTTATATGAATCTTGTAATAAATTTTTAAAATATCGGTACTTTGTTTTGCATCATATCGGAAAGCCCTTTTATCTATTGACTGAACATTATGTTCATGGAGATTCCCTCCAACTGAAAATATACTAACTTTACCTTTTCCAATATTAGACTCGTCCAAGAATGACGTCACAGGTAAACACGTGAGGTAATCCACCATTAGCGGACGACATAAAATACATGGAGAATCCCCTATCAAAAGTGATTTTAGCTAACGGTAGGGGAATGGTTGCACTTTGAAATGTTTGACTTGTATATTTAGTTACGAGAATACTCAATTAATTGAAGGGTCATATTCATTTTTATCAATTTGAATGCTACAATAGAAAAAATCGCCATTTTCCGATTTCCGAAGTAAGCTGCGCGGACAGTAGCTTGAAAATCCTAAAATTAACATATTGTAATAATGTCTTAAACATGTGTTCCTCGACAACACAATAAACGTGCGTTCTTTTTACATGCTTGATACAAGTTGCCCATTTAAGAACAGTTCATCAAAGTTTGTGAAAGTGCTATCAGAATGAAATTGATCTATCGTGTAATCTTTCAAACGCGTTTTCACGAAGATGCGTTATTACACAAACGTGCCATCACGTAACAACAGCAAAGCATCGCGATAGGGCCCATCACATATGATGTCCGGATAAGGTCTGTCTCGATGTTTGAATGCTTTGACATTTTATAAAAGCGCAATCGCAAAGTACAACGTTTAGTCTACTCAAAATAGACAAAGAGGGACGGTTCTTGCAACTAATTGTAACCGAGTACTTTTTAATGTTGTCATTTTCATGTTATTTTATGATTTACAAAACAAATACAACACTGTAGATCAGTGTATTAATGCAATTAATTCTTTTCATATCATTTTATCGAAATGGACTGAAAAATGTAGGCTAATATGAATATGACCCCCCCCCCCCCGCCAACTATTATCATTCGATAGATTATGACACAATTATTTCAGTCAGATACTAGATTATGTATGCTTAGAGAATTTCATAACATAAAATGAAGAAATTGTATTCAGAAAAAAACATCATCATAGAAGTGACGTAAATGTGTTTTCATAATTATGGAGATGTAAAAATTCGCATAATGTCCTTTTCAAAACAGAATTTTTAAAATGTTATATGGAGTTACATTATCAGCTTGATGATCCCAGGCAGGTTTACACTGATACAAGACAATGTGGTGTAGACGCAATCATTGTGTAGAAATCTAGATAATATGGTGTAGACTTACATATTAAGATGTGATGTGCACCGAAACCCACGAATATGGTACAGTCAGGTACACAACAATATGGTACAGTCTGGTACATGTATGACAAAGTGGTACAGACTGGTACATGCGATGTGGTACAGTTAGGTACACTATCATTGGCGGATCAAGAATTTTTTAAAAGGGGGGGGGTTGTTGGTTTGCAGTCTCCCATAACTGATCACATAATGTGATGAAAATTATTAAGTATTCCCTTGTGTACTTATCATTATTTGTGGCAATACTACGAGTATTTTTTATACATGTAGTTAAGAAATGTCAGGATTTGTTAGAATCTGTCTTTGTTGGGATTTTGAGCTATTTAAAACTGCATGACATACAATAGATAAACATTAGTCTCCCTAGTCATTTTCCACGTGTATTTGACATGAAATCGAGAGGCGTTGCCTTATTACATAGAAGACCAAGATCACAGTGAATGTGTCACCTGAAATCACTCACTGCTTAATGTGGGTCCGTTGCATACTGTAAATATCAAAACATATATATATGCAACAATTCAAATCTAATTTTCTATCTATATGCATGCAGGTCATAAAATATCTAGAGGTCAGATCGATCTATAGTAAGAGGATTCGAGTCCCCCTTAAGCACAGCAGCGTTCTGACTTTGAAATGAAGTCCAACAGTACCTAAGAGTCACTCGTTGTCTTGGGTGGTTTGGGCCTGTTGCACTGGTATAAATAAAAATCCCCCCATTTTGAGGTGCATTCTTTGCAAAGGTATAAATTTCTATGCATGCAGGGTGCACTGAGGGCCCTGTCTCATTCTATGCAGTGTAAGCACCCTTATATCCTTTCTTGTTAATGAATTGTCACCTCTCCCTTAGTATCAATTTATTAAATGGCTTTTGCTGTCTCATCTGAAATTCAATACACCAGTAGCGGATCCAGGGGAAGCAGACAGGGCACTCGCCACTCCCCTAAATTTGGGGCATATTTTGGTAATATATCGGCAAATTGCACCCTTGAACTCCCCCTCCCCTCGGCAAATGGGGCATTGGATCCCCCACTTTTTCCTGAAACGTTACAAAATATTATAACCTTTATAGTAGTATCATATTACGATATCATTTCATCGATATCGCGATATAAAAAGACCTTTAAAAAGTGTCGGACTTAAAAGTGTCGGAGTAAAAAGCGTCGGAGATAAAAATGTCGGAGTTGAAAATGTCGGGGTAAAAAGTGTCGGAGTTTTATTCTATGTCGAAGTTAAAAGTGTCGGAGCAACGGGATATCCGATATATACGATCAAATGCACTGAAGAGGACATAGCATACAATATGTATTAAGAAATTAAGACTTTTTTTTCGTAAATTTCAATGAATTTTCCGAATTAATAGTTCTTTGATATATGGGGAACTAACAAATTGTACAAAGTAATATATCTACCTATCTATCTATCTATATATATATATATATATATATATATATATATATATATATATATATATATATATATATATATATATATATATATATATATATATATATATATATCCCACAAAATCATAACACATCTTCGGATGACGGACTTGCAGCAGGTAGTCAGAGAAAAATACATTGGCTTACTTCTGATCTTAAAGAACAGTTATGATAATAATATTATCATATTTCATTGTACATAACTGATCTATAAGCAGTAATGCTTTTTATTAAAAAACTTTACTATTATTCCGAAAACAACGCCTTCAGTGATAGTTTGCAAACAATACACAGCGAATTACCAGCTCATGGTTCTAAATTGTTTTGAAGTAAATCACTATATTCAAAGATATTGTTTAATAATCAATTATAAACACATCATATATGTAAATATAGAACTTTAAGTTCTAGTGCTTTTAAAGAAGCTGAATAATGACATAGACAGAATGGACATGATACATGTAGCACAACTGAGCGATTGCAACTCGTTAGGTTTCTTGTTTCAGAAACAGGTACACACCACATATTCAGGCGGTCATTATACCTACACCGTGTCGTATTGAGACACAAAATGTACGCCTGAGATAACATTGTATCCCAGACTCTTCTTAAACATATTATCTACTGAAGCAAATATATGTCGTCATCTAACCGCAAGAATTCACACCTCTGTCGACATAGTAGGAATGCTAATTACCAATGTATACCGTATGGTTTACCTGCAATATATAGGTGTGTGAGTGCATTGACTAAAAAAGAAAATTTGCTGTAGAAATGCTTATGTTAATTCTTTGGTGCTTATCTACACACTCTGCATATATTTTGAAAACTCTTAATTGAATGCCAAACGATTGAAGAACTACTCCTCGAGTATTCTCTCGACCACAAGTCGCCTAACATATGTTTAAAATAAACATGACATATATTTCGATGTGTGCTTGAGTGTTAGACGACTTCTCCAAGGAGTGCAATATTGGTCGTTTTGCGTAAATTTGTTTTCGACTTTCTAATAGAGAGAGTTACACAATGGCACAGTCAGCAAGCGCCGCACCGAGGTCACAGTGTTTTGTTTGGACAATATCGAATTTACCTGGATATCCTATGAATGAATGAATGTGAAGAACATTTATCAAGCACCACACTGCACTTGGTCGTTGTTGCTCTTTGTTGGTTACTTAAATCCACCCACTACAAATATGCCGCCGTAACATTTGACTAGGAAGACATTAGTCAAAATCATATAGTACACGGTGTCGCTCGTCTTTTGTATTTTGGCCTTGCAGTGATAAGCCGTTAAGAAGTTCTAAATAGATGCAGTATATCAACAAGGGTATAAAATTGTGAAAATGAATAATAATTATTAAACTTGTATTAAAATGTAACTTTATATATCATTAAAAAAAAGGGGGGGGGTGTCAAGATGTGAATATAACACTGTAGGTAATACTGCCAGGGAGTGTTGTTCGAAAATACCTACGTTATAATGTTGTCTTTGTTTAATTTTCACTGTGTTTAATTTCGTAATATTGGTTTTACTATGGATATATTGTTGGAACATGTTTTACAAACCATGACAATCAAAGAATGCGCACTGTACAATTTGCCTATTGTTGCTTCGTTTTTATGAATGAACTCAAATTGCATAATTCTATCTATCTCACTTAAACCTGTCTCTGATTACCACCATTGTTCTGGTTTCTTGATAAGCTTGTGTCAGTTTATCCTATTTCCGCTACAAATAAACAAATAAATGGGACTGAAAAGTACAGCAGTGTCTGCTTAAATGACGTAATAGAGCATCGTCCTTGTATAGACCAGACGCAAATAAGTGCTGCTCCACCCATGGAAAGGAAATTTATTTCACTATACATAAAATAGTCCATCTGACCCTCGCAGATACCCCGATTTTTGTTATTGAATTGTATGAATAAGATTGTCTCATTGCATGACCATAAAATATACTGTAAATGTCCGACTTCCAGTTTTGGAGTTCATGTATCAAGGACTGCTCATACCACTTTCTTGTAAACCCATCCCCCTTTATTCCCCCGCAAACCAAGCACTGGGAAAAGAATATAAGAATCGCCTGTCTGTCTGTCGGTCCATATGTTCAAATATGATTTCCGGACCATAACTATAATAATTTTTCACACAGACTTCCCGTCGGTCCTCGGTCAAGAATGTGGTCTATTGATTACATGTAAGTCGAAAGGCCAAAGGTCAAAGTCAATGAGCATGGATAACTAAAACTGGTTTCCAGACCATAACTGCCTTACTTTTACACATATTGACTTTAAACTTCATACTTAGACTCACCTTGAGTCAAGGAAGTGCCTGACTGAGTTTGAGTTCAGAAGATCAAAGGTCAAGATGACAATTCAATTTTTAAAAAGGTTTTAAAGTTTGTATCTTTGGAATAAGCGATAACATGATTTTGAAATTTCATATGTGAATTGCCTAGGATGAAAGGTATTCAGTTGTGCCAAGATTTTTTACCCTGTGAACTTGACCTTGAAAATTTTACATTTGCTTTAATAACTTCTGTAACCTTATTATATTTTTGAACACTGAGAGTCAGGATTTTGATATTGCATATAGTTTACCTATGATGAAAGGGTCCTAGTTATGTTCTGATTTCGATACTTATACCTTGACCTTGAAATTTGACCTTTGTTTCTAGCACTGCTTAACCTTCACTACATCTTTTGAACAGTTATGTTAAAGGTTCCACAGCATATATAGCTATAAGCTTAGTTATGATGTATCTTGGTTGAAACTAGTTTGTGTCATGACTTTTACCTCAAGTCACTGTTGGCTATGAACAAATATAGTTCACTGCCGTGGGGATAGTTATGCCATTAGAACAGTTCTAGTCATACTTTCTCTTTACATTGTAAATAATAAATCCATTCTACACGAAGTATAATGTTCAATTTATGAATACACTTCTTAAAGGGAGAAGAAAACACATCATGGTAACAGTGTTTTAGCGATAGGAATCTTAGGTTTTTGTCGCTAACTCTGATGTTTAAACAGATAAGTAATCTTCATCCCACGACAATAAAACGTTGGAAATATTCTTAAAGCACAATTCTAGAAAATTTACACATTCATTGGTTAATCTATTTAATTATTAGCGGAAAGAAGAAAGGCGGATAATTTATAATGTTACATCTGATTTATAAATTCCACAATGAATGACATATGCTCGACGGCCTCCCCATATATACCTGTTCTCTGTTGATAGCTTCTTCCTGCCACGTTATGACCAACTGTGTCGTTATATATACCCGTTCTCTGTTGATAGCTTCTTCCTGCATCGCTAAGCCCGCCTGCCTCGTTATATATACCCATTCTCTGTTGATAGCTTCTTTCTGCCACTCTATGCTCGACTGTCTCGTTATATATACCCATTCTCTGTTGATAGCTTCTTTCTGCCACTCTATGCTCGACTGTCTCGTTATATATACCCATTCTCTGTTGATAGCTTCTTTCTGCCACTCTATGCTCGACTGTCTCGTTATATATACCCATTCTCTGTTGATAGCTTCTTCCTGCCACTTTATGACCAACTGTCTCGTTATATATACCCATTCTCTGTTGATAGCTTCTTTCTGCCACTCTATGACCGACTGTCTCGTTATATATACCCATTCTCTGTTGATAGCTTCTTTCTGCTACTCTATGACCGACTGTCTTGTTATATATAGCCGTTCTCTGTTGATAGCTTCTTCCTGCATCGCTATGCCCGGCTGTCTCGTTATATATACCCGTTCTCTGTTGATAGCTTTTTCCTGCCACTTTATGACCAACTGTCTCGTTATATATATCCGTTCTCTGTTGATAGCTTCTTCCTGCAACGCTAAACCCGGCTGTCTCGTTATATATACCCGTTCTCTGTTGATAGCTTCTTTCTGCCACTCTATGACCGACTGTCTCGTTATATATACCCGTTCTCTGTTGATAGCTTCTTTCTGCCACTCTATGACCGACTGTCTCGTTATATATACCCGTTGTATGTTAATAGCTTCTTTCTGCCACTCTACGACCAACTGTCTCGTTATATATACCCATTCTCTGTTGATAGCTTCTTCCTGCATCGCTATGCCCGGCTGTCTCGTAATATATACCCGTTCTCTGTTGATAGCTTCTTTCTGCCACTTTATGACCGACTGTCTCGTTATATATACCGTTCTCTGTTGATAGCTTCTTTCTGCCACTCCATGACCGACTGTCTCGTTATATATACCCATTCTCTGTTGATAGCTTCTTCCTTCTACTCTATACCCGACTGTCTCGTTATATATACCCGTTCTTTGTTGTTAGCTTCTTTTTGCCACGCTATACCCAACTGTTTTGTTATATATACCTATTCTCTGTTTATAGCTTCTTCCTGCCGCTCTGTGCCCGACTGTCTCGTCATATATACCCGTTCTCTGTTGATAGCTTCTTTCTGTAACTCTCTGCCCGATAGTCTCGTTATACATATACATACCCTTTCTCAGTTGATAGCTTCTTCCTGTCACTCTTTGCCGACTTTCTCGTTATACATACGTGTTCTCTGTAGATAGCTTCTTACTGCTACACTATGCCCGACTGTCTCGTTATATATACCCTTTCTCAGTTGATAGCTTCTTCCTGTCACTCTTTGGCGACTTTCTCGTTATACATACCCGTTCTCTGTAAATAGCTTCTTACTGCTACTCTGTGCCCGACAGTCTCCTTATATATCCTCTTTCTCTGTTGATGACTTCATTCTGCTACTCTATGTATGTACCCGTTCTATGTAGATAGCTTCTTCTTGCAACTCTATTGCGACTGCCTCGTTATATATACCCTTTCTCAGTTGATGGTTTCTTCTTGTCACTCTTTGCCCGACTGTCTCGTTATATATATCCGTTCTCTGTAGATATCTTCTTCCCGCCACTCTATGCCCGACTGTCTCAGTATCTATACCCGTTCTCTGCTGATAGATTCTTCCTGTCACCCTATGCCCGATAGTCTCGTTATATATACACGTTCTCTCTTGATAGCTTCTTTCTGCCACTCTGTCCACGGCTGTCTAGTTGTATATACCTGTTCTGTGCTGATTGCTTCTTCTTAGCATTCTATACCCGACTGTCTCGTTATATATACCCGTTCTCTGTTGATAGCTTCTTCCTGCCTATCTATGCCCGGCTGTCTCGTTATCTATACGTATTCGGTGTTGATATCTTCTTCCTGCCACTCTATGCCTGACTGTCTCGCTATATACTCGTTCTCTGCAGATAGCTTCTTCCTGCCACTCTATGCCTGACTGTCTCGCTATATACCCGTTCTCTGCTGATAGCTTCTTCCTGCCACTCTATGCCTGACTGTCTCGCTATATACCCGTTCTCTGCAGATAGCTTCTTCCTGCCACTCTATGCCTGACTGTCTCGTTATATACCCATGCTCTGCTGATAGCTTCTTCCTGCCACTCTATGCCTGACTCGCTATATACCCGTTCTCTACTGATAGCTTCTTCCTGCCACTCTATGCCTGACTGTCTTGCTATATACCCGTTCACTGCTGATAGCTTCTTCCTGCCACTCTATGTCTGTCTCGCTATATACCCGTTCTCTGCTTATAGCTTCTTCCTGTCACCTTATGCCCGATAGTCTCGTTATACATGCCCGTTCTCTGTTGATAGCCCTTTCCTGCCATCTTTACCCGTCCTCTGTTGAAAGCTTATTCCTGCCACTCTATGCCCGACCGTCTCTTTATATATGTATATATACCCGTTCTCTGTTGATAGCTTCTTCCTGTCACTCTGTGTCCGTCTGTCTCCTTATTTATAAATGTCCTTTGTTGATAGCTTCATCCTGCCAATCAATTATTTATCAGGTACGCTTTGAGAATATGTTGACAAATATTGAAACACACAATGAATAATGTCTGATATAATACGTTTTGTACTAACTACACGGCCCCAAACACATACATACACAATCACCGTCGCTTACTTTCTCTTCCATAATAGCTTTTCAACAGATACACACCACCACCGACACTCATTTCTCTCCACCCTATAGACCCTACAGATACACACCATCAACATCACACACATTTCCCTCAATACTACAGTCTCTACAGATACACATCATCAACATCACACACATTTACCTCAATACCACAGACCCTACAGATACACACCATCAACATCACACACATTTACCTCAATACTACAGTCCCTACAGATACACGCCATCAACATCACACACATCTACCTCAATACTACAGTCCCTACGCATACACACCATCAACATCACACACATTTCCCTCAATACTACAGTCCCTACACATACACACCATCAATATCACACACATTTACCTCAATACTACAGACCCTACGCATACACACCATCAACATCACACACATCTACCTCAATACTACAGTTCCTACAGATACACACCATCAACATCACACACAATTACCTCAATACTACAGACCCTACGCATACACACCATCAACATCACACACATTTACCTCAATACTACAGTCCCTACAGATACACACCATCAACATCACACACATTTACCTCAATACTACAGTCCCTACAGATACACACCATCAACATCACACACATTTACCTCAATACTACAGACCCTACAGATACACACCATCAACATCACACACATTTCCCTCAATACTACAGTCCCTACAGATACACACCATCAACATCACACACATCTACCTCAATACTATAGACCCTACAGATACACACCATCAACATCACACACATTTACCTTAATACCACAGACCCTACAGATACACACCATCAACATCACACACATTTACCTCAATATTACAGTCCCTACAGAGACACACCATCAATATCACACACATTTACATCAATACTACAGTCCCTACAGATACACACCATCAACATCACACATTTACCTCAATACTACAGTCCCTACAAGTACACACCATCAACATCACACACATTTACCTCAATACTACAGTCTCTACAGAGACACACCATCAATATCACACACATTTACCTCAATACCACAGATCCTACACATACACATCATCAACATCACACATTGACCTCAATACCACAGGTCCTACACATACACATCATCAACATTACACACATTTACCTCAATACTACAGTCCCTACAGATACACACCATCAATATCACACACATTTACCTCAATACCACAGATCCTACACATACACATCATCAACATCACACACATCTACCTCAATACTACAAACCCTACAGATACACACCATCAATATCACACACATTCACCTCAATACCACAGACCCTACAGATACACACCATCAACATCACACACATTTACCTCAATACTACAGTCCCTACAGAGACACACCATCAATATCACACATAGTTACCTCAATACTACAGTCCCTACAGATACACACCATCAACATCACACACATTTACCTCAAAACTACAGACCCTACACATACACATCATTAACATCACACACATTTACCTTAATACCACAGACCCTACAGATACACACCACCAATAACACACATCTACCTCAATACCACAGACCCTACACATATACATCATCAACATCACACACATGTACCTCAATACTACAGTCCCTACAGATACACGCCATCAACATCACACACATTTACCTCAATACCACAGACCCTACAGATACACACCATCAACATCACACACATTTACCTCAATACTACAGTCCCTACAGATACACACCATCAACATCACACACATTTACCTCAATACTACAGACCCTACAGATACACACCATCAACATCACACACATTTACCTCAATACTACAGTCCCTACAGATACACACCATCAACATCACACACATTTACCTCAATACTACAGTCCCTACAGATACACAGCATCAACATCACACACATTTACCTCAATACTACAGACCCTACAGATACACGCCATCAACATCACACACATTTACCTCAATACTACAGACCCTACAGATACACACCATCAACATCACACACATTTACCTCAATACTACAGACCCTACAGATACACACCATCAACATCACACACATTTACCTCAATACTACAGTCCCTACAGATACACGCCATCAACATCACACACATTTACCTCAATACTACAGACCCTACAGATACACGCCATCAACATCACACACATTTACCTCAATACTACAGACCCTACAGATACACACCATCAACATCACACACATTTACCTCAATACTACAGACCCTACAGATACACACCATCAACATCACACACATTTACCTCAATACTACAGTCCCTACAGATACACAGCATCAACATCACACACATTTACCTCAATACTACAGACCCTACAGATACAAACCATCAACATCACACACATTTACCTCAATACTACAGACCCTACTGATACAAACCATCAACATCACACACATTTACCTCAATACTACAGACCCTACAGATACACACCATCAACATCACACACATCTACCTCAATACTACAGTCCCTACAGATACACAGCATCAACATCACATACATCTACCTCAATACTACAGACCCTACAGATACACACCATCAACATCACACACATCTACCTCAATACTACAGTCCCTACAGATACACAGCATCAACATCACCCACATCTACCTCAATACTACAGTCCCTACAGATACACGCCATCAACATCACACATATCTACCTCAATACTACAGACCCTACAGATACACGCCATCAACATCACACACATTTACCTCAATACAACAGACCCTACAGATACACACACCATCAACATCACACACATTTACCTCAATACTACAGTCCCTACAGATACACAGCATCAACATCACACACATTTACCTCAATACTACAGACCCTACAGATACACACCATCAACATCACACACATTTACCTCAATACTACAGACCCTACAGATAGACACCATCAACATCACACACATCTACCTCAATACTACAGTCCCTACAGATACACAGCATCAACATCACACACATTTACCTCAATACTACAGACCCTACAGATACACACCATCAACATCACACACATTAACCTTAATACTACAGTCCCTACAGATACACACCATCAACATCACACACATTTACCTCAATACTACAGACCCTACACATACACACCATCAACATCACACATTTACCTCAATACTACAGACCCTACACATACACACCATCAACATCACACACATTTACCTCAATACTACAGAGCCTACAGATACAAACCATCAACATCACACACATTTACCTCAATACTACAGTCCCTACAGATACACATCATCAACATCACACACATCTACTTCAATACTACAGACCCTACAGATACACACCATCAACATCACACATTTACCTCAATACTACAGTCCCTACAGGTACACACCATCAACATCACACACATTTACCTCAATACTACAGACCCTACAGATACACACCGTCAACATCACACACATTTACCTTCATACCACAGACCCTACAGATACACACCACCAATAACACACATTACCTCAATACTACAGTCCCTACAGATATACACCCTCATTTTCACTCACTTGTTTCTCCATACTACATTTCTCACAGATACACACACCATCACTCTCTACATCACCGTCGCTCTCTTTCTTCTCCATACTATAACACACACTATCACCGTCACTGCCTTTCCCTCAAAACTGCACTCCCTACAGATAGCTATATTATCAGCGTCACTCTCTGTCTCCTCCATACTACAGTCCCCATAAGTACACGTACTATCACCTTCACTCCCTTTCTCACCCATACCACACCATCCACAGATACACTTACTATCACCGTCAGTCCCTTTCTCCTCCATACTGCATTCCCCACAGATACACGTACTGTCACCGTCAGTCCCTTTCTCCCCCATACTACAGTCCCCACAGATACACGTACTATCACCGTCACTCCCTTTCTCCTCCATACTGCATTCCCCACAGATACATACACTATCACGGTCACTCCCTTTCTCCCCATACTACACTCCCAACAGATACACGTACTATTACCGTCACTCCCTTTCTCCTCCATACTACACTACCCATACTTACACGTACTATCACCGTCACTCCCTTTCTTCCCCATACTACATTCCCCAGAGATACATACACTGTCACCGTCAGTCTCTTTCTCCTCCATACTACACTCCCCACAGATACACGTACTATCACCTTCACTCCCTTTCTCCCCCATACTACACTCCCGACAGATACACGTACTATCACCGTCACTCCCTTTCTCCCCCATGCTAAAGTCCCCAGAGATACACGTACTATCACCGTCACTCCCTTTCTCCCCCATACTACAGTCCCCACAGATACACACATTATCACCGTCAGTCACATTCTCTCCCATACTACAGTCCACACAGATACATTGCCTTTCTACCCCGTACTACACTCCCTACAGATACACGTACAATCACCGTCACTCCCTTTCTCCTCCATACTACACTCCCCACAGATACACGTGCTATCACCGTCACTCCATTTCTCCTCTATACTACACTCCCCAGAGATACACGTACTATCACCGTCAGTTACTTTCTCCCCCATACTACACTCCTTACAGATACACGTACTATCACGGCCATTCCCTTTCTCCTCCATACCACATTCCCCACAGATACACACACTATCACTGTCACTCCCTTTCTCCCCCATACTACACTCTCCACAGATACACGTACTATTACTGTCACTCCCTTTCTCCCCCATACTACACTCCCCACAGATACACGTACTATCACTGTCACTCCCTTTCTCCTCAATACTACACTCCCCACAGATACACCTACTATCACCGTTAATCCCTTTCTTCCCCGATACGTCACTCCCCACAGATACACGTACTATCATCGTCACTCCCTTTCTCCTCCATACTACACTCCCCACAGGTTACACTTTCTATGACCCTTACTCCCTTTCTCCCCCATACTACACTCCCCACAGATACACGAACTATCAACCTCAGTCCCTTTCTTTCCCATACTACACTCCCCAGAGATACATACACTATCACCGTCAGTCCCTTTCTCCTCCATACTACACTCCTTACAGGTACACATACTATCACGGTCACTCCCTTTCTCCCCATATTACAGTCCCCACAGATACACACACTATCACCGTCATTCCCTTTCTCCCCCACACTACACTCCCCACAGATACACGTTCTATCACCGCCACTCCCTTTCTCCTCCATACCACATTCCCCACAGATACACGAACTATCACCGTCAGTCCCTTTATTTCACATACTACACTCCCCAGAGATACATACACTATCACCGTCAGTCCCTTTCTCCTACATATTACACTCCTTACAGATACACGTACTATCATCGTCACTCCCTTTCTCCCCCATACTACACTCCCCACAGATACACGTACTTTCACTGTCAGTCCCTCTCTCCTTCATACTACACTCCCCACAGATACACGTACTATCACCGTCAGTCCCTTTCTACCCCATACTACACTCCCCATAGACATACGTACTATCACCGTCACTCCCTTTCTCCCGCATACTACACTCCCCACAGATATACGTACTATCAGCGTCACTCCCCACAGATACAAGTACTATCACCGTCAGTCCCTTTCTACCCCATACTACACTCCCCATAGACATACGTACTATCACCGTCACTCCCTTTCTCCCGCATACTACACTCCCCACAGATACACGTACTATCACCGTTAATCCCTTTCTCCTCCATACTACACTCTTCATGGATACACTTACTATCACCTTCACTCCATTTCTCCAGCATACTACAGTACCCACAGATACACTACCTATCACCGTCAGTCCCTTTCTCCCCCATACTACACTCTCCAAAGATACACGTACTATTACTGTCACTCCCTTTCTCCCCCATACTACACTCCCCATAGATACACGTACTATCACTGTCACTCCCTTTCTCCTCAATACTACACTCCCCACAGATACACCTACTATCACCGTTAATCCCTTTCTTCCCCATACTACACTCCCCACAGATACATGTACTATCACTGTCAGTCCCTTTATCCCCGATACGTCACTCCCCACAGATACACGTACTATCAGCGTCACTCCCCACAGATACAAGTACTATCACCGTCACTCCCTTTCTCCCCCATACTACACTCCCCACAGATACATGTACTATCACCGTTAATCCCTTTCTCCTCCATACTACACTCTTCATGGATTCACTTACTATCACCTTCACTCCATTTCTCCAGCATACTACAGTACCCACAGATACACTACCTATCACCGTCAGTCCCTTTCTCCCCCATACTACACTCCCCACAGATACTCGTACTATCACCATCAGTCCATTTCTCCCCCATACTACACTCCCCACAGATACACGTACAATCACCGCCACTCCCTTTCTCCCCCATACTACACTCCCCACAGATACACGTACAATCACCGCCACTCCCTTTCTCCCCCATACTACACTCTCCACAGATAGACGTACTATTACTGTCACTCCCTTTCTCCTCAATACTACACTTCCCACAGATGTACGTACTATCATCGTTACTCCCTTTCTCCTCTATACTTCACTGCCCACAGATACATGTACTATCACTGTCAGTCCCTTTATCCCCGATGCGTCACTCCCCACAGATACACGTACTATTATCGTCACTCCCTTTCTCCTCCTTACTACACTCCCCACAGGTTACACGTACTATCACCGTCAATCCCTTTCTCCCCCATACTACAGTCCCCACAGATACACGTACTATGACCGTCACTCCCTTTCTCCCCCATACTACACTCCCCACAGATACACGAACTATCACCGTCAGTTCCTTTCTTTCCCATACTACACTACAGAGAGATACATACACTATCACCGTCAGTCCCTTTCTCCTCCATACTACACTCCATACAGATACACATACTATCACGGTCACTCCCTTTCTCCCCATATTACAGTCCCCACAGATACACACACTATCACCGTCATTCCCTTTCTCCCCCATAGTAAAGTCCCGACAGATATACGTACTATCACCGCCACTCCTTTTCTCTCCCATACTACACTCCCAACAGATACACGTTCTATAACCGCCACTCCCTTTCTCCTCCATACTACAGTCCCACAGATAAACGTACTATCACCGCCAGTCCCTTTCTCCCCCATACTACACTCCCCACCGACATATGTACTATCACCGTCACACCCTTTCTCCCCCATACTACACTCCCCACAGACACACGTACTATCACCGTCAGTCCCTTTCTCCTCAATACTACACTCCCAACAGATAGACAAACTATCACAGTCAGTCCCTTTCTCCCCCATACTACACTCCCCACAGACACACCTACTATCACTGTCAATCCCTTTCTCCTCCAAACTACAGTCTCCACAGATACACGTACTATCAGCGTCAGTCCCTTTCTACCCCATACTACACTCCCCATAATTACACGTTCTATCACCGCCACTCCCCTTCTCCTCCATACTACAGTCCCCACAAATAAACGTACTATCACCCTCACTCCCTTTCTCCCCCATACTACACTCCCCACAGATACAGGTACTATCACGGTCACTCCCTTTCTCCCCCATACTAAAGTCCCCACAGATACACGTAGTATCACTGTCACCCCCTTTCTCCCCATACTACACTCCCCACAGATAGACAAACTATCACCGTCAGTCCCTTTCTCCCCCATACTACACTCCCCACAGACACACCTACTATCTCTTTCAATCCCTTTCTCCTCCAAACTACAGTCCCCACAAATAAACGTACTATCACCGCTACTCCGTTTCTCCCCCATACTACACTCCCCACCGACATATGTACTATCACCCTCACTCCCTTTCTCCCCCATATTACACTACCCACAGACATACGTACTATCACCGCCACTCCCTTTCTCCCCCATACTACACAACCCACAGATACACGTACTATCACCGTCACTCCCTTTCTCCCCCATACTACACTCCCCACAGATACACTTACTATAACCGTCACTCCCTTTCTCCCCCATACTACACTCCCCACAGATACACGAACTATCACCGTCAGTCCCTTTCTTTCGAATACTACACTCCCCAGAGATACATACACTATCACCGTCAGTCCCATTCTCCTCCATACTACACTCCTTACAGATACGCGTACTATCACGGTCACTCCCTTTCTCCCCATTATTACAGTCCCCACATATACACACACTATCACCGTCATTCCCTTTCTCCTCCATACTACACTCCCACAGATACACGTACTATCACGGTCACTCCCTTTCTCCCCATATTACAGTCCCCCACAGATACACACACTATCACCGTCATTCCCTTTCTCCCCCATACTAAAGTCTCGACAGATACACGTACTATCACCGTCGGTCCCTCCCCCCCCCCCTACTACACTCACCATAGTTACACGTACTATCACCTCCACTCCCTTTCTCCCCCATACTACAGTCCCCACAGATACACGTACTATCAGCGTCAGTCCCTTGCTCCCCCATACTACAGTCCCCACAGATACACATACTATCACGGTCACTCCCATTCTCCCCATATTACAGTCCCCACAGATACACACACTATCACCGTCATTCCTTTTCTCCCCCATACTACACTCCCCACAGATACACGTACTATCACGGTTACTCCCTTTCTCCCCCTTGCTAAAGTCCCCACAGATACACGTAGTATCACTGTCACCCCCTTTCTCCCCATACTACACTCCCCACAGATAGACAAACTATCACCGTCAGTCCCCTTCTCCCCCATACTACACTCCCCACAGATACACGTACTATCACCGTCAGTCCCTTTATCCCCGATACGTCACTCCCCACATATACACGTACTATCACCGTCACTCCCTTTCTCCTCCATACTACACTCCCCACAGGTTACACGAACTATCACCGTCAGTCGCTTTCTCCCCCATACTACACTCCCCACAGATACACGTTCTTTCACTGTCAATCCCTCTCTCCTTCATACTACACTCCCCACAGATCCACGTACTATCACCGTCAGTCCCCTTTTCCCCATACTACACTCCCCACAGTTTCACGTACTATCACCGTCAGTCCCTTTCTACCCCATAATACAGTCCCCATTGACATACGTACTATCACCGTAAAACCCTTTCTCCTCCATACTACACTCCCCACAGATACATACACTATCACCGTCAGTCTCTTTCTCCCCCATACTACATTCCCCACAGGTACACGTACTATCACCGTCAGTCCCTTTCTCCTCCATACTACAGTCCCCACAGATACACGTACTATCACGGTCATTCCCTTTCTCCCCATACTACAGTCCCCACAGATACACGTACTATCACCGTCAGTCCCTTTTTCCCCCATACTACACTCCCCATAGCTACACGTACTATCACCGCCACTCCCTTTCTCCCCCATACTACACTACCCACCGACATATGTACTATCACTGTCACTCCCTTTCTTCTCCATACTACACTCCCCACAGACACACGTACTATCACCGTCAGTCCCTTTCTCCCCCATACTACACTCCCCATAGCTACACGTACTATCACCGCCACTCCCTTTCTCCCCCATACTACACTCCCCACCGACATATGTACTATCACTGTCACTCCCTTTCTCCCCCATACTACAGTCCCCACAGACACACGTACTATTACCGTCAGTCCCTTTCTCCCCCATACTACACTTCCCAGAGATACACGTACTATCACCGTCACTGCCTTTCTCCCCCATACTACACTCCCCACAGATACACTTACTATGACCGTCACGGTCGCTATATGGGTGGAATATTCCCGGTGCGACGTAAAACAATAATCTATCTATCTATCTATCTATAACTATGACCGTCACTCCCTTTCTCCTCCATACTACACTCCCCACAGGTTACACGTACTATCACCGTCAGTCCCTTTCTACCCCATACTACACTCCCCATAGACATACGTACTATCACCGTCACTCCCTTTCTCCCGCATACTACACTCCCCACCGATATACGTACTATCAGCGTCACTCCCCACAGATACAAGTACTATCACCGTCACTCCCTTTCTCCCCCATACTACACTCCCCACAGATACACGAACTATCAACCTCAGTCCCATTTCTTTCCCATACTACACTCCCCAGAGATACATACACTATCACCGTCAGTCCCTTTCTCCTCCATACTACACTCCTTACAGGTACACATACTATCACGGTCACTCCCTTTCTCCCCATATTACAGTCCCCACAGATACACACACTATCACCGTCATTCCCTTTCTCCCCCATACTACACTCCCTACAGATACACGTTCTATCACCGCCACTCCCTTTCTCCTCCATACTACATTCCCCACAGATACACGAACTATCACCGTCAGTCCCTTTATTTCACATGCTACACTCCCCAGAGATACATACACTATCACTGTCAGTCCCTTTCTCCTCCATACAACACTCCATACAGATACACGTACTATCACCGTCAGTCCCTTTCTTTCCCATACTACACTCCCCAGAGATACATACACTATCCCCGTCAGTCCCTTTCTCCTACATATTTACACTCCTTACAGATACACGTACTATCACCGTCACTCTCTTTCTCCCCCATACTACACTCCCCACAGATACACGTACTTTCACTGTCAATCCCTCTCTCCTTCATACTACACTCCCCACAGATACACGTACTATCACCGTCAGTCCCTTTCTACCCCATACTACACTCCCCATAGACATACGTACTATCACCGTCACTCCCTTTCTCCCGCATACTACACTCCCCACAGATATACGTACTATCAGCGTCACTCCCCACAGATACAGTTACTATTACCGTCACTCCCTTTCTTCACCATACTACACTCCCCACAGATACACGTACTATCACCGTTAATCCCTTTCTCCTCCATATTACACTCCCGACAGATACATACACTTCCACCGTCAGTCTCTTTCTTCCCCATACTACACTTCCCACAGATACATACACTATCACCGTCAGTCTCTTTCTCCCCCATACTACACTCCCCACAGATACACGTACTATCACGGTCACTCCCTTTCTCCCCATACTACAGTCCCCACAGATACACGTACTGTCACCGTCAGTCCCTTTCTACCCCATACTACACTCCCGATAGCTACACGTACTATCACCGCCACTCCCTTTCTCCCCCATACTACACTTCCCACCGACATATGTACTATCACCGTCACTCCCTTTCTCCCCCATACTACACTCCCCACAGATACACTTACTATGACCGTCACGGTCGCCATATGGGTGGAATATTCCCGGTGCGACGTAAAACAATAATCTATTTATCTATCTATCTATAACTATGACCGTCACTCCCTTTCTCCCCCATACTACACTCCCCACAGATACACGAACTATTACCGTCAGTCCCTTTCTTCCCCATACTACACTCCCCAGAGATACATACACTATCACCGTCAGTCCCTTTCTCCTCCATACTACACTCCATACAGATACACGTACTATCACGGTCACTCCCTTTCTCCCCATATTACAGTCCCCACAGATCCACACACTATCACCGTCATTCCCTTTCTCTCCCATAGTAAGGTCCCGACAGATACACGTACTATCACCGTCAGTCCCTTTTCCCCCCATACTACACTCACCATAGTTACACGTACTATCACCGCCACTCCCTTTCTCCCCCATACTACAGTCCCCACAGATACACGTACTATCACCGCCAGTCCCTTTCTTCCCCATACTACACTCCCCACAGATACACGAACTATCACCTTCACTCCCTTTCTCCCCCATACTACATTCCCCACAGATACACGTACTATCACGGTCACTCCCTTTCTCCCCCATACTAAAGTCCCCACAGATACACGTACTATCACCGTCAGTCCCTTTCTCCCCCATACTACACTCCCCACAGATACATACCGGGTACACTATCACCGTCACTCCCTTTCTCCCCATACTACACTCCCCACAGATACATACACTATCACCGTCATTCCCTTTCTCCCCCATACTACACTCCCCACAGATACACGTACTATCACGGTCACTCCCTTTCTCCCCCATACTAAAGTCCCCACAGATACACGTAGTATCACTGTCACCCCCTTTCTCCCCATATACACTCCCCATAGATAGACAAACTATCACCGTCAGTCCCTTTCTCCCCAATACTACAGTCCCCACAGATACAAATACTATCACCGTCAGTCTCTCTCTCTCTCTCTCTCCCATACACCACTCCCCACAGATACACGTACAATCACCGTCAGTCTCTTTCTACCCCATACTACACTCCCCACCGACATATGTACTATCACCGTCACTCCCTTTCTCCCCCATACTACACTACCCATAGATACACGTACTATAACCATCAGTCCCTTTCTCCCCCATACTACACTCCCCAGAGATACACGTACTATCACGGTTACTCCCTTTCTCACATATACTACAGTCCCTATACTACAGATAAAGACAGTATCACCATCACTTACTTTCCCCTAAAGTTTTACAACTTCCATATTGTTAAATGTTTTCATTCAGAATATCTTAATGAAATCGCCATAAACAATTTTAACGCATTGATATTAGAAATCAGGTTAAACAAGTTATTAAAAGTCAAAACACGCACTAAAAAATTCTGTACAAACTCTAGTTTCTCCCACCTTAGTTTTCAATAAAGCAGGACATTTAAGGGGAAATAGCTACTAGAAATGAACATTAAATGTAAGTTTCGTATTATTGTCTGTATCATATTTCAGAAAGAGTGAAAAGAGAACTTGTAGGCTGGATCTTGTAGAATTATGTCCTTTCATGGGGAGTGACATTAAACTGTTGTAAAACACATAAATGACGAATATGGAAGTTCATGTATGTCGAGATTGGTATGTCAATTTTCAAGTCATATAACTAAATGTGGAGCGTCAAAAACTCCTTGTTTCAGAAGATGTCCACCTTTTAAGCAACCTTTTTAGACTGGAACATTGCTTATGCAATAATTCTCTGTCTATTGATTTATTCTCTGACGAATGTTTACTTGATAGTATCTAAATTACAGGATTTGTCGTTCCTAATAAATAAAAACACAAATGCTGTGTTCTGATGCTTATTTTAAACAAGTCTTTAAAGTTATTTTAAAATGTACAAAAAATAGTATGATATCAGTATGATGCAAGGTTAATGGACAAATCTGTTTTTTATTCTTTTCCTTACGAAAGGAGACATCCATTGGATGAGTCAATGTCAAAAAGTTAGCAATACCACATTCTGTGACTGACTCAATGTCAAAAGGTAAACAATAGCACATTCCGCGGCTGACTCAATGTCTAAAGGTAAACAATAGCACATTCCGTGGCTGACTAAATGATAAAAGGTTAGCAATAGCACATTCCGTGGGTCACTCATTGTCAAAAGGTGAACAATAGCACATTCCTTGGGTGACTCAATGATAAAAGGTTAACAATAGCACTTTCCATGACTGACACAATGTCAAAACGTTAACAATAGTACATTCCGTGGCTGACTCAATGTCAAAAGGTTATCAATACCACATTCCGTGGTTGACTAAATGATAAAAGGTTAGCAATAGCACATTCCGTGGGTCACTCATTGTCAAAAGGTTAACAATAGCACATTCCGTGGGTCACTAAATGATAAAAGGTTAACAATAGCACTTTCCATGACTGACACAATGTCAAAACGTTAACAATAGCACATTCCGTGGCTGACTCAATGTCAAAAGGTTATCAATAGCACATTCCGTGGTTGACTCAATGTCAAAAGGTTAACAATAGCACATTCCGTGGCTGACTAAATGTTAAAAGGTTAACAATAGCACATTCCGTGGCTGTCTCAATGTTAAAAGGTTAACAATAGCACATTCCGTGGCTGACTCAATGTTAAAAGGTTAACAATAGCACATTCCGTGGCTGTCTTAATGTTAAAAGGTTAATAATAGCACATTCCGTGGCTGACTCATTGTCAAAAGGTGAACAATAGCACATTCCTTGGGTGACTCAATGATAAAAGGTTAACAATAGCACTTTCCATGACTGACACAATGTCAAAACGTTAACAATAGTACATTCCGTGGCTGACTCAATGTCAAAAGGTTATCAATACCACATTCCGTGGTTGACTAAATGATAAAAGGTTAGCAATAGCACATTCCGTGGGTCACTCATTGTCAAAAGGTTAACAATAGCACATTCCGTGGGTCACTAAATGATAAAAGGTTAACAATAGCACTTTCCATGACTGACACAATGTCAAAACGTTAACAATAGCACATTCCGTGGCTGACTCAATGTCAAAAGGTTATCAATAGCACATTCCGTGGTTGACTCAATGTCAAAAGGTTAACAATAGCACATTCCGTGGCTGACTAAATGTTAAAAGGTTAACAATAGCACATTCCGTGGCTGTCTCAATGTTAAAAGGTTAACAATAGCACATTCCGTGGCTGACTCAATGTTAAAAGGTTAACAATAGCACATTCCGTGGCTGTCTTAATGTTAAAAGGTTAATAATAGCACATTCCGTGGCTGACTCAATGTCAAAAGGTTATCAATAGCACATTCCGTGGTTGACTCAATGTCAAAAGGTTATCAATAGCACATTCCGTGGCTGACTCAATGTTAAAAGGTTATCAATAGCACATTCCGTGGCTGACTCAATGTTAAAAGGTTAACAATAGCACATTCCGTGGCTGTCTCAATGCCGAATTATTAATAATAGCACATTCAATGACTACTCAATGCCGAAATGTTAGCAAAAGCTCAATCAGAGGCTGACTCAATGTCGACAGGGTAGTAATAGCACATTACATGGTTGACCTAATGTTGACAAGCAGTAGCACATCTCCTGACTGATACAATGTCGATAGTGTAGTAGCACATTCTGTGGTTTACACAATATAGACACTGTAGTAGCACATCCCGTGGCTGACATAATGTTGACAGTAGTAGCACATTCCGTGGTTTACCCAATGTCGACAGGGTAGTAGTAGCACATCCCGTGGCGTGGTTTACCCAATGTCGATAGTGTAGTACGAGATCTCAATCCACAATCCGTGGCTGACCCAATGTCGAGAGGGTAGTGGCAGTACATTCAGTAGTATGATTCATCCAATGCTATAAAATCCTCGGAAATGTGAATCATACATTAAAATATAATTTAGTATAATGTAGGCAGCAATCTGGTGAGCGAAGCGAGCCAGGGAAAATCAGTATGTTCTTTATAGAGCATTTAGCTTTATATTTTTGCATGATCTGGTATATGTGCATGCTAGCAGCCAGGATATCTATTTTTGTTTCAGTCAAAACCAGAGTTTTTATTTCCAGCATTTTCAGGGTCTGACTATTTATTTCCAATCCCCCCCCCCTTCAGAATCAAATGGTCGTCCCCTTAATAATGAATAATGAGGTCGAGCAAAACAGAAACGAAAAGTCTTTTGAAGTATATTTATAACATTGTCAACAAAACCACCCCTGGTTATTATTTGTGTTACAGGGGTCAACTAGACCTTTAAAATATACTTTATCTTGTTTATCTTGGATCCGATGCACATACTGTAAAAGAGAAAGATATATTATATGATTAGTTAATTAAGTACTTTCGAAAGCCGAATAAGGTCAAATTCATAGTATAGGGAAAAAAATAAAGAAAGTCGTAATTACGAGTAATAAAGGTCATTATTACGAGATGCATGTAAAAAGTCGTTATTACGGGATAAAAAGTCGTATGTACGAGATAAAAAAAATCGTTATTACAAGTTAAAGTCGTTATTACGAGATAAGCAGTCGTTATTACGGGTAAAGAAAGTCGTTATAATGAGAGAAAAAGACGTTATTACCAGTTACAAAGTCGTTAAGAAAGAAATATTTGGTAAATCAAGGTTGGTTCGAGTTGACCTACTTTGACAGATTTTATAGCCCTCTCCGGGCATTCTGTTTTCTTAATTGTTTGCACGTATTTGATTTGAACTTTTGAATGACTTTATATAAATAACAACAATTGGTTGCCGATTGATAGCACGTTATATTCTGTTTGAAATACTTTTGACAGAGTTGTGGTTCTTGAATCAATGCAAGCGGGCTCAAAAGAGCTATTGTTATAGTGCACCGTCCGTTTTCCGTCCATCCATCGTACGTTGTCTGTAAACTTTTCACATTTCCAACTTCATCTTTAGAACTAACAAAAGGAATTTTGTGAAACTTGGTAAAGATGAAGAACTCAAGGTCTCCTGCAAGATGGAACTCCAGAGTAACGTATATTCGAATATATGTACCTATCTTTAGTTATTTGTACATATCTACAAATCAGTTGTACCTAATCTTCAAATGAATGGAAGATAGGTGTAATTCAATTATACCTATCTGTAGTTCATTTGGAAATAAGTACAATCGATTTGAAGATGATAGAATTGAATATACAGATACAAACACTAAGAAATAAAGAAATGTATAACTGATTTGATTTAGAAGATAGGTGCAAATGAATTAAACCTCTCTTTATAACAACCACTCCTTGCAACAACTTTTAATAAATAATTTAGTGTTTCTCGCCATTTCCCAGCCTCTCGTAGATGGAGTGTTCATTATATTCAATAAAACAAAAGCAAATGGAACCTAGGCATAATTGAATTGTACCTATCTTCAAATCTTTTCTGGAGATGTAGTTGATATAATTTGTACCTATCATACTTTTTCATAATAACGTCTTTTTATTTCGTAATTTTGACTTTTTATACATGTACGTAATAATGATTTTATTGTCTCGTTATAACGCCTTTTTATCTCCTAATAACAAATTATTGTCTCGTAATTACGACTTTCGTTATTCGTAATTACCACTTTTTATACACCCGTCATTAGACGGGGCGTATTATGTTATGGCACTGTCCGTACGTCCGTCCGTCCGGGGTAATGTTTTCCAGACTTTTTTTTGCCGTCTTTCAAGATATTGAGTTGAAATTTGCATTCGTATATAGCTTAAGTTCAAGCGGCGTCAGTACCAGAGCGAGTTTTGTTACGATTGACCTACTTTTGACGGATTTATGGCCCTTGGACTTATAAATTTCAAGATTTTTTCAGAAATTCACCAAAAATTTATTTTTGTCATAACATTATGAAATTTATCATGAAACAAGTCAAATGTACCAACTATCACATATATTACGTGTTGTAATATTTTTTTTTTCATTTTTGAGAAATTTATAATTTTAGGGGGGGGGGGGGGGTGACCATATGTCCTAGGTCACGTTTTCCGGACTTTTTTGCCATCTTTCAAGATCTTGAATTGAAATTTGGTATATAGCTTTATATCAAGCGGCGTCAGTACCAGTTCGAGTTTCGTTACGATTGATCACTTTTGACAGATTTTATGGCCATTGGACTTATAAATTTCAAGATTTTGTTTTGAAAATTCATTAAAAATCTAATTTTTGTAAAAACATCATGAAATTTATCATGAAACAAGTAAAATGTACCAACTTCCACATATTTTACAGGTATTGGTTCTTTTTCTTCATTTTGGAGAAAATTATAATTTTAGGAAAGGGGGGGGTAGTGTTAGGGGGAGGCTTGTAATAAAAAAAATTTCAATTTTTTTTTGCAGGTCAAGTTCCAAGATGGGTTGGATAGGACTATTTCTGCAGAAGTTATTGCCCTTGGTATTATTCCTATGATAAAATGCTATGAAACGCAATTAACTTTAGTAAACGTCAGATGTTTTTCATGAAAATCATGCCAAATGCCAATTGATCCCGTCCGAATTAAGCGACGGGCGTATTATGCCACGCTAGGCTAGGCGACTTATATCGTAAATATGACTTCGTAACTCCCAATAACGACTTCTTATCTAGTAATTACGGCTTATTATCTCCTAATAACGACTTTTTATTTCGTAATTACGACTTTTCCCCACTACTTTAAATTTGACCCTTCGTAATTATTTCGTAATTGTCGGAGATCATTTTTCTACAATGTAAAATGGGTTTTTTTTTGTACTGTCGTAATTTGATTTATTTAGTTTTTCATTAATAGATTTTTATTTCTATACAAAAGTATTTTCAAAAATATAAGGTCACATCTTTGTTTTTCTCTCTTTTGCGTCAGCGAGCGGGTAGGCTTTTCACCTTTGAAACTTCAAAACAAACAAATCTAAAATCAAATTGTCTCTTTTCATCTTGTTCTTTCATAATGAAAGTTCGGTATGATGTATAGTAAAATCGAATCGATCAGAATCGTGAAAACCTTTCTTTATGGCTATCTTTCATTGTGCACTTATTGTTAAAAAGGCGTCTGCTTCCCTTGTTTTGACAAAGTTATGCAAGGCAATGTCGCGATAGCAAGCGGCTTTTTAGCTACCGTACGAGTTGAGGATGACTGAGAACGTTGTCTGTCCTACGTCTCAAGGCGACGCGGAGATGTCTTTTGAGGACGTCCGTAGGGAGCAATGTGCGTCTACAAGACGGTCATTAACAAATCGTCACGAATTGACCATACCACCGAAGGCAAGGCTATAGATATGTGTGAAAGGTCATTTAATGAGGTGGCTTAGTATATATATATATATATGCATGCCTTATAAACAAGAATAATCATGACAAGTTTGTAAGGGCAGATCCAGATTTTGGGGTTAAGAAGAGGCAAAGTCATGCGAGGTATGTAAATATTAGCTGGTTCATGATGGAGCCCTGAATGGGGGAACAGGGTACGAAGCCCGCGAAAGCTCCAGCAATTTGGCAGTTTAAGAGCTTAAAAGAACATAATTTATCGTCCTTAGTACTGCAACTGTCATATGTGAAATCGAAGATTTTTGGGATATTAATCATGTTTTTCCCTACGTTGTAATTCTTCTTATACCTGTAGTAGATTTATCATACGGCCGAGTCAGATCATCTAACGAAATTGACTTGGATGCATCGCAAAATCCGTCATCATCTTTCGTCTACTCTCACCTACATTATCCCTAATGGACAGTATCTATAGACGGATCTATAGATTAAGAAAAAATGGGGTGCCACATGCAGTAAATGCCTTTCCTATCAGGAAAGTGTAAAGCTGGAGTTAAAGCCCTAAACCCGAGTCGAGTAGATATAAGGTTATCGGATTCATACTAGCTTGTCGCGTACACATTTACAGATAATTCATTCTCTCTCTCTCTCTCTTTCAGGAGAGTGGACGTCTTCTCCGTCCCCTCTGAATCCGCCACTGTCTTGTATATTAGTACATCTGAATATGTGCCCGTAGTAGCCTTACTACATGGGATGAAGACAGTTTTATGCAATGAAAAAAAGTAAATTCGTACAATTTGCTTTACGTCAAATCAAGAAAGCGTCAACATTTGATAATTCAATTTCCTCTGAAAGAAACCGAAGTCGGTGTGAAGTAATTGAGTAGAAATAAGACGACATAAGATAGAAATTGAGATTTGATATGAAAATTAATTGACCGAAAGGCGTCGAAACAAGATAATATTGCATCAAGTCAACGTTTATGATTATACACGACCACAAAAGAGATACATTTTGATAGACGTAACACAGCAAGCTTTCCTTAAAGCTTTCAATTTAACTTTTATGTTAGAACAATCAAAGAAATATTTTCAATTTAATTCCCTGTGTAATTGCCGTAAGATTACACCCTCCCAGTTTGATTGGCTCATATTTTACAGTTGAGTTCAGTCACTGAATTTTGATTGAACCTTTAATAAAACTCCAAGTATTAAATTGTATTGGGTATTCGATACATGATAGATGGTGTGACGAATTTCATCGTCATTTCCTCAAGACATATTTCAAGAAAGAGATAAAGGAAGTGACGGACGTTACGGGCATAGGTAAGGTGAATCATCGAAGAAAAAGATCTGTTATTGTATTCCAAATATCATTCGTTGCGCAAATAAAAGTCACAAATATATATCTAAATTGTCACCAAATTTCATTACAAAATTCCCAGTGCTTCCTAAGATATGCAGGTTTATAATACGAAAAAAACCCAGTTTCTGTTAACTCGAAATCGGCTCTGGAAGAGGTTGTTTGTATGAGGGTGAATACAGTCGGTCTTGAAGATGAAACAGAGGAGAGTTATTAGTCTAACCTAGCATAAGAAGAGACATTTCCAGGCGATCTTAAAGCCTGCCATGTCACTGTGATACCCACAACAACGTATCGCGGTAAACATGTGCTGACCTCTCCAATATAAAGCAAAATGCTCGGGATAATCAAACTTTTCCTGTCTAGACGCCATGAACGTCCGACATACATTTCTGACACAAAACATTCCAAACATTATGTGATACGTAATTGTATGACGTCTTACCAATTCTTTAAACCGGAAGTGTGGACGTTTTCCAAATAAGCGTTACGTTATTGTTATACCTTTATCAAAATAATTACATATATAAACCTTTAAATTCATATCTATAGTGTATCAATATCTTAAGATGAATAGTTATGATGTGGTCTGATAAAATTAGTTATAAAACTTTGGACGTATAATCAAAAGGTTATTGTCTGTTAACGATAGGCTATCGGTGGGGTGTTACTAGGTTATTTGGGATATTGTCTGTTAGCAATAGGCTATCGGTGGGGTAAATTTGTTACCAGGTTATTTGGGATAATGGTAAGTTCTTGATCTGTAAATGTCATACCCAACTTCGGCTTTGGCTTACCCGGTATAAATGTAATGACAAGAAATAGTACTGTACTAAACCCGTACATGACGTGGTAACATATTATCCCATAAGAGTACAACTGTAATTGTACTCAGTATCTTGGTTCTGAACCAGTATTTGTACTTGGTGTCTTCGTTTTATATTCGGCGTTTTTGTTCTTCTGCACCTGTTTTCGTAATCTTTGTGTTGGAACTGTACCGTTTTTTCTCTTTCTCCCCTTCCATTTTTATTTTTTATTTTATTTGTTTTTTGTTTTCTTGGGGGGTTTTTTTTGTTTTTTTTTTTTTGTTTTTGTTTTTGTTTTGTTTTGTTTTGTTTTTTTTTTTTTGTTTTTTTGCTGCTTTGTTTGCTTTGGTTTTTTTTAGCTCACCTGAGGTGAAAGCTCGAGTGAGCCTTTCTAATCACATGAAGTACGATATAGCCTCTATTAAGTTTATTTATTTCGTCCGATCCGTTGACACGTGGTGCCGCCACGGCTAAAACTAAGTCTCAGAGAGTATCCCTCTTTGAAAATCTTCTTCTCTAGAACCACTAGGATCATGAAACTATTGGCATCTGGGTGATCTAGAAAGATTTATGTTTCAAGTTTGTTCATTTCGAATATATCGGATGGTTTTCTTTCATATCTTTTTGGACTTAAACATTTTCATGTAAAATAGCATGGTTTCATCAATATGTTCCCTATGGTTGACTTTTGATGCACTGAAATTCTTATTTTAGCTAGAATATAGTAAAGGGATTTCTTTTGAAGAATTCTTACAAGATTTTTATTCATTTATTTTTATGAATTTCATAAGATTGCAAAAAATATGTAGAGGGGAGAAGAAGCGTATTTTCACATGGAACTTACTTGGTATATGTGAAGTACTGTAGCCTAGGTCCTCTAAGTTTGTTCATTTCGTCGAAATCCGTTTACAGGTGGCACCAGTATGTGCTAAAAATAGGTATCAGTGGGAACCTCTCTTTGGAAATCTTTTACAATTGTAACAAGAGACCCAAGTGGGCCTATATCGCTCACCTGAGTACCTAGATTATAAGTCATGCAGGAAGGAAGAATTATTTATTTTTGCATTACTGTGACAAAGTCAACAAAAATGTTGAAAATATGTCAAATTTTATTTCAAACCAGAATAAAAAACAACAACAGTTTTTTGCACATCCATTCAGGTGATTTTGATATTCAACATTTGCTCTGTCTCTGCAAGATGTGGCTCAGGGCAACACATTTGTCATTTTCTTTAGGTGGGGCCTTTTGTTGACTGATTTCAAGTCTGGGTTATGAACAACAATTGTTTTAAATATTGTCCAGATCCAATTCAAAATGGCCTAATTTTATATGTTGAGTGTTGAGAAACATCTAAAAACTTATTTAGATGTGTAAAGAAATGAAAAATAAAACTTTTTGACCACAGCGGGATTTGAACTGCAACTCTCCATATTTTAATTACCAAGTGATATATGTACATTGTGAGACCCATTTTTTGACATGGTGGCACCATCTGTTGACCAATTTGGATGAAATGTAAAAATTGATAGGGGACTTATAGTACTTCATGTATACCATGTTTCATTAAAATTTTTCGTGTGGTATAACAGCAGAAGTTAAAAATATGAAGAATTGTCCCTATACACCCTCATTTGGAAGTCTTAAAACTTCATAGAAAATCCAAAAATTGAGATATTGACAAAATTCTTTCAAAATAACATTCCTTACCATAAATTATGACCAAAATAGTCCATAAGAAATCATCATTATCAATTAACTAGGAAATATGACACTTTTCTGATTGAAATCACCAAATCAAAAGAAATGTCGAAAAAGTTTCTAAAATTTGATTTTGGAAGGGAACAAAATTTCTTCACTCATCCTCTAGATCATTTCTATGCATTCTGATTGTCTCTGTATACAGCCAGTATGAAGAAGATTGTCAAAGAAGGGTACTCTTTTGTGACCTACTTTTGACTATGGTGGCGCCACCTGTGAAGAGGTTTGGACGAAAACGACAGAATTTGAAGGGGATCATAAGTGATTTATTTCTACCAAGATTTATTAAAATTCTTCTAACAGTTTTTCAGAAAAAGTTGAAAATGTGAAAAATGGCCACCCCCTTTTTTGGAAGTCTTAAAAAATTCATTAAAAAATTTTAAAAATTGAGATATTGACAAAATTCTTTCACAATGATATTTCTTACCATAACTATGATCAAATTAGGCCATCAGAAGTCATCATTATGAATTAACTGAAAAGCATGACACTTTTCTGCATCGAAATTACTAAGTCCAAAAAAAAATGTCGAAAAAACGTCAAAAATTTGACTTCGGAACGGAATAAAAAATAACAACACTTCTTTACACATCCCTCTAGATCATTCCTATGTAATCGGTTTGTCTCTGTATGCCCCCGGTCTGGAGAAGAAGTTTTTTAAAGGAGGGTATCCTCTGTGACCTCCTTTTGCCTGTGGTGCCGCCACCTGTTGATGGATCTGGACAAAAACAACAACAATTGTAGGGGACTATGAGTACTTCATGCATACCAAGTTTCATCAATTTCTGTTCCGCGGTTCTGAAGAAGTCAAAAATGTGAAAAGTTAACGACGAACGACAGACGGACGGACGGACGACGGACTACGATTGATCACAATAGCTCACTTGAGCCTTTGGCTCAGGTGAGCTATAAAGGTGGAGTGGGGTTATTTTAAGTGCAATGTTTTTATGTCTTGCGTTAGCGATATATGCCCACTTCGGCCTCTTTTCATTAAAAATGGTCAATTATCTCCTTCAACTGGAGTCTCTACCCTCAAACCAATTATTTTTGTTGTTGTTATTTCTTGTGTCAAGAAAAATTCAATTACACGTATACAGAGGACCCCGGGATCATATCTGACCCATCCTTATATAAATGGTCCAATATCTTTAAAAGTATTGAGATCCCTACCCGAATTCCAAACAAAATATTTACACATTTTTCATTCTCTTTATGAATATCTATTCATATGGAAAGATCGGGGGTGTCCAACACTTTTTACTCCGACAGTTTTAATTCCGACACTTTTTACTCCGACGCATTTTACTCCGACACTTTTAACTCCGACGCTTTTTATTCCGACAATTTTATATATTTTACTCCGACATAAGGAGTGTTACGTGTATCAATCATGCAACGAATAAACACTATAGTATTTATTACGTATTTTTACCATAACTGTATGGCCCTGTCACTCTGGGATTTTTGAGCCAACGCATGAGAAACGACCTTCATTTTAATGCAACACGCTGGCAAACGTTTGGGCTTGGCCCGAAAACTCAATATGCAGTAACGTTCTCAACGCACACAAAACGTCCGTGTAACGCATAAACAACGTGCGTGCGACGATGACAGCGTGTGCCCAACGCATAGATATTGTTCAATCTATTTTTCAATTTACCTGTTAACGTTCTCATAACGCGTAACTAGCAACCTTGCAACGTTTGTCAAACGACTTGACAACGACCTACAACGTTCGAATAACTTTGATTGAAGTTCATCAAACATTGACGGAGGTATGCAAAGAAAGTTAATGAATGAGGCGGGATCCTCTGTTCTAAGTTCGAGCATGAGTTGATCGTAGATCCCAAACTCTTGTCTCCTGACAATCCACATTCTCACCCAGTGTCTCCGTCACTTCATTCTTTTGTTTCTCATAATATACAAAAGTAAATCCATGATATTGTTTTGATAATATAAAATAGCTAGTTTTAAGTACCTTTAAGAATTATCGGCGACCTCGCAACGTGTTTATAAACTTATGAGGAACGATTGCACAGCGCACAGTAACGCATGTCTAGCGTGTGCTGAGCGACCTCATAACGACCACATAACTTACATTTGGACGCTGGGCAGTCGTCGGAAGTTTTGTGCATGCACAAAATTTTCCGGCGATCATAACGCATGCCAACGTCCTCCGATGTTCAAGAAACGTCAAGAAAGCGACCACACAGCGAACGCAGCGATCACAAAACTAACTCTACGTGCATCAACGTTCGTCGACGTGTTGGAAAATTAGCTTGGTCGTTCCTCATGCGTTGGCCAAAAAAAAATCCCGGTGTCACAGGGCCTTTTGTTTGATTAAAATGCATCATTGTGAAAAAGGAGGATAAATAGTGAAATTATAATCATTCTATAGATTAATACACAATTATTTCAGATTCTGCGCGATATATGCTAAACGAATTTCATAATAACATTAAATAAAGAAATTGTATTTGGAAAAAACATCAACATGGAAGTGACGTAAATGCGTTTTTATATTTATGTGATTCTTTTCAAAACAGAATTTCTGAAATGATATATAGAAATGCCATGTGTGTGTGTGTGTGTGTGTGTGTGTGCGTGTGTGTGTGTGTGTGTGTGTGTGTTTTGTTTTTATTTTTTTTTGGGGGGGGGGGGGGGGGGTTAATGTATTGCTTATGTTCAATTAAGGCTGGCTTTTAAGAATAATTGTATACTTTTCATATCATTCTTAAAGTCAATTATCTGTTTAATTCTAATTACATTTCATGTTACAAACTTCTAGGGATTGCAATTTTATGACTTCAATATTATTTCTTAGTTTCCAGGAACTTGCATGCGCTTGTGTCGTGATTCATGTCAAATGCACACTAGTTCGAATGACAATTATTTTACTGAAATGGTTTTATAAGTAGAATTCTTTTGATAAGAATATAATTGGCATGCAGAATTAAATTTGAGAGGGAAATGCGAATATAACATTTTCTGCAAAAACGATGTTTCTTATCGTGTAAATGCGGCATTGTATACGGAATTACCCGAAGTCAGCGCGCTCATTTAAAGATGGTGATACAGATACCGTAGGTACACTAGGATGTAGTAGACTGGTACATGGTAATGTTGTACGGACATGTACACGCATAGATAGCTAGTTCTTGTCTAAATCCATATTTAGAATTTTCTGCAAACATAAAGTATTTTTGCTTACAATTATGAAATGCTATGTTTATTGCTACTTTTGTCTAGTCATTCTCTATAAGAAATCTATTGTCTGATTGTCTGTCTGTCTGTTAGAAATCACTCGCTGTATTAGGTGGTTTGGGTCTATTGTGTAGACATAAATCGAAATCTCTTACATTTTTGCAAAGGCATAAATTTCCAATCATTGCATCCACCACTTAAAATTGAAATAATCTTGAAATTGTGTATAATAATCAAGACAGTTGATGATATTGAAATAGGAGATCTGATCATGTAGAGTGTACAGTGGGCTCTGTCTCCTTCCATGCATTTTAAGCACACTTAAATTCCATCTTATTAGAAAATAAAAAATTCACACCCCCTTAGTATAAATTAATTGAACTGGTTTCTACTGTCCCATCTGAAAGTCATACACCAGTGGTGGATCCAGGGGAAACAGAAGGGGCGCTCACCACTCCTACTCCCGGTAGTGACCCAAAAGTTTTTTTCAAAAACCCTGTATTTTTTGCATATTTTGGTAAAATATCGGCAAAATGCACCCTTGAAGCCCCTCTCCTCAGCAAAGGGGCGCTGGATCCGTCACTTTCTCCTGTAACGTTAAAAAATATTATAACCTTTACGGTAGTATTATATTACGATATCGTTTCATCGATATCGCCATATAAATAGACATTTAATTGAAATTTGTCGGAGTAAAAAGCGTTGGAGTTAAAAGTGTTGGAGTAAAAAGCGTCGGAGTAAAAAGTGTTGGAATAAAAAGCGTCAGAGTAAAAAGTGTCGGAATGAAAAATGTGAGTAAAAAGCGTCGAAGTTATTCTATGTCGAAGTTAAAAGTGTCGGAGCAACGGGATATTCCGAAAGATCAAAGAAGTTTATAGATACCTTTCTGCTTTTCTCTTTGGGCATTTATATGTTCATATGAGCGGTATGGTTTTTGCTCAGTGGCGTGATACCGAACTTTTTTTTTGTTTGTTTGTTTGCAGTCGATCTCTTGGTATTGTATCTGTGTTTGTACTTCATCTATTGGTATTGTATCTGTGTTTGTACTCAGTTTCTAGGTATTGTATCTGTGTTTGTACTTGATTTCTTGGTATTGTATCTGTGCTTGTACTCGGAGTCTTGGTATTGTATATGCGTTTGTATTCGGTGTCTTGGTATTGTAAATGTGTTTGTACTCGATCTCTTGGTATTGCATCTGTGTTTGTACTTTATCTCTTGGTATTGTATCTGTGTTTGTACTCGGTATCTTGGTATCGTATCTGTGTTTGTACTCGTTTTCTTGGTATTGTATCTGTGTTTGTACTCGGTTTCCTGGTATTGTATCTGTGTTTGTACTTGATCTCTTGGTACTGTATCTGTGTTTGTACTTGATCTCTTGGTATTGTACCTGTGTTGGTGTCTTGGTATTGTATCTGTGTTTGTACTCGGTTTCTTGGTATTGTATCGGTATTTGTACTTGATCTCTTGGTATTGTACTTGTGTTTGTGCTCGGTTTTTTGGGGACTGTAAATGTTTTTGTACTCGGTTTCTTGGTATTGTATCTGTTTGTACTTTATTTACCTCTTGGTATTGTATCTGTGTTTGTACTCGGTTTCTTGGTATTGTATCTGTGTTTGTACTTGATCTCTTGGTATTGTACTTCTGTTTGTACTCGGTGTCTTGGTATTGTATCTGTGTTTCTACTCGGTTGCTTGGTATTGTATCTGTGTTTGTACTCGGTTTCTTGGTATTGTATCTGTGTTTGTACTTGATCTCTTGGTATTGTACTTGTGTTTGTACTCGGTGTCTTGGTATTGTATATGTGTTAGTACTCGGTTTCTTGGTAATGTTTCTGTGTTTGTACTCGGTTTCTTGGTATTGTATCTCTGTACTTGATCTCTTGGTATTGTATCTGTGTTTGTACTTGATTTCTTGGTGTTGTATCTGTGTTTGTACTCGGTTTCTCGGTATTGTATCTGTGCTTGTACGCAATGTTTTGCTATTGTATCTGTGTTTGAAGTCGGAGTCTTAGAATTGTATCTGTGTGTGTGTACACAGTGTCTTAGAAGCGTATCTGTGTTTCTTGGTATTGTATTTGTGTTTGTACTTGACCGGCAAGTATGACACAGGTTGGGTAGAGATGTGTGTAGTGTCTTCAGACGACGGATCATGGTAAGGTTTTATTGCCGATCGTTTGCTGAATGTTTATACATGTTTGATATTTGCTCCATGAGGTGCCGAAATTTGTAGAATGGTGCCGGCCATTCCGTTTATCAAAATTGCAAAGTTTAAGCAACGGAAGGAATTGTGGCCCTTTCATCAAAATAGGACCACGACTACCGGCTAGTAAAGAATAGGTACAGTCTTGTACATGGAATTCAATACTTTATATATGTATGTAATAAAGAGATAGGGACTTGTACTGGGAATTCACAGCTTTATGTATATGATAAAGTAGAAGTACAGATTTGTACTGAGAATTAAGTTCTTTATATATGTAATGAAATAGAAGTACAGACTTGTACTGAGAATTAAGTTCTTTATGTATATGATGAAGTAGAAGTACAGACTTGTACTGAGAATTAAGTTCTTAATGTATATGATGAAGTAGAAGTACAGACTTGTACTGAGAATTAAGGTCTTTATGTATGTGATCAAGCAGAGGTACAAACTTGTACCGGGCATTCAATTCTTTATAAATGTAATGAAGAATTAGTGTATACCTGTACCGTAAATTCATTTCTTTATGGATGTACTTTGAAGATGCTAATAAGTGTAGACGTTTACTTGGAATTAGTGAAGTAGAGCTTTAGAGCTACTTTTAGAAATGAGAAGTTTTGACAGCCAGAGTTTCAGAATGAAGTTCCTACGATTTAAGGTGGATACTCCATTACTCTAGCCCTCTCGGAATTTTCTATGCCTTTCTCTTGCCAAATGTCATCATTTAGTTTGTGAAGGCTAATGGTCTAACTGTTTCGACCCTCTTACTCTTAGTCATACCACTTCATTAGTTTAGATACTTTTTATTAAACGTATTATTCTTTTTCGCGATCTTCTTTCTAAAACGGGTAAAATTTCAAAGCGAATGGTGATATCAAAGTAGATTTTGTTTTATTATTCATTCATGATATCATTTTCTAGATATATATCTTTCAAATTCGATACAAACTGAATGTGATAATGATCAATGAACGTTAGTTTCTTGTTCCCGTAAAAGTCCGGCATCAAATGCTGATTTCAATTGACAGTTACGTAGTCGAGTAAATGTGAAACTCGAACCTGAAGATAAAATCTGTGTCAACTTCTCCCCTTAACATATCCGCCATATCTGTCTCAGATCGTCTTGTCGTGTACTTTGTTAAGAGATAACTCACTGTCTACTTATATTCCCATGAAAAGAAAACTCGGAATAGAAATACCCAAGTCACGATATAAAAATACAAACTTTCCTCTAGCATTACAAATAATTACGCATCGAGAAATAACTAATATGACCCGAAGTATTAAATGAGGGTGGAGTCAATTGATTACACAGGGATCATATTGGAGACAACTCTTTTTACCAGAAAGAAGTAGGTACTTGTTTGCTTTTGAGTTGGAGGCCCATTGGGCTAAGGAGAGGCACCGAAAATCGCCACAGTACTTCTCCTGGGTTCTATGACCGGGTAAAGCAAGTACAAAGGTCTGCCAGTGCATCTGCGCTTTTGGTCTGTGGAAAAGTCTGACAGTGTACCTACTATGGAATGGTGAGAAAGGTCCCCCAAGTGCACATGAAGTGGTGAAAAGATATGTCAGAGTAGCTGCTGGGGTCAGCATAAACGTCTGCAAATGCACCTGTGTGGGTTGATGAAAAGGTTTGCGAGTGCACCTGTGTGGTTCAGTGAAAAAGTCTACTAGTGCACCTTCCAGTGCACCTGCTACGATTAGAGGTAAGGTCTGTCAGTGCACCTGCTCGATTCGAAAGAAAGGTCTGTCAGTATACGTTCTGAGGCTCCACCAAACAGTCCTGCTAATCCAGCTACTGTGGATTTGTGAAAAAGTTCAACGAATGCACATGCTATAGGTTTATGAAAAGGTCTACCAGTACACTTGCTGTGAGTTGGCAGGAAGGTCTGCCGCAGCACATGCTGAGGGTCGATGGACATGTCTCCCAGTACAGCTGCTGCATCGGAAGAAAGGTCGACCAATATACCTGCTGTTGGTCGGTAGAAATGTCTCTCAGTACACCTGATGTAGGTTTGCAGAAAGGTCCGTCTGAACTCCAGCTGTGGGTAGGTGTCAGAAAGGTCAGTGGAATGGTCTGTCTGAACACAAACTGCAGGTAGGCGAAAGGTCAGCCAGTACATCTGTTCTGGGTAGACGAAAAGGTAAGCCAGTACACCAGCTGTGGGTAGGCGAAAAGGTCAGCCAGTACATCAAGTGTGGGTAGGCAAAAAGGTCAGCCAATACACCTGCTGTGGGTAAGCGAAAAGGTCAGTTAGTACACATGTTGTGGATAGGCGAAAAGATCTATCTGAATACCAGCTGTGGTTAGGCGACAATCAGCCAGTATACCTGCTGTGGTTAGGCGAAAAGGTCTGAATACCAGCTGTGAGTAGGCGAAAAGGTCATCCAATAAACCTATTGTGAGTAGGCGAAAAAGCCTATCAGTACACTTGCCGTGGGTCGGTAGAATGGTCTTTAAGTACACCAGCTGTGGGTCGACTTATATACCGGAAGCTCTGCCACTTAACCCTGGCCGCCACCATATGACATTACTTGAAATAAAATAAAACGCATGGTCTTTATGTTCCCATTCATGCTTAGATGATACCATTACACATAGAGTTACCAAGAATTTTCGAAATGCAAAGTGCTTCAATATGCTTTTCAATTCAAATTCCTCTAGAATAACTGTTGTCTATATGCTTTCATCAGGATTATTTCCCTTGTATAGTGGTTTCCAGTGATGGAGAACACCGGAATTGTCCGAGATAATCTTTGGCAGGTTTCCGTGCTCCAATCTGGGATAATAACCTAATAGTTATTCTAGGAACTTTTACGGAAGGATGCTCAAGATGTTCAAGACGCGTGCATGCACATCTTTATTTAATTTTATTTTGTTGGAACTGATATATTACATGGAAAAATAAAAATTCCTATTTGAATTGTTTATCTACACGTATTTATTCATTTGATGCCGTTACAACATTAATTCGAATGTATTCGTTTATCGTATTAGACTGGAATAGATTAGATTAGAGAATGTAATTTAGGCAAGTTTTCAAAGAATGTAGAAAAGAATTATTCTTGTTTCACGTATAATTTCTAACAACTTCGTAATAAATGTTCTGGCCATTTTGCAATTTTAACATGATAATGTGAACGTGAGGGAAGAAGGGAGGTGTTAATGGGAAATTAACTATTTTATGAAAAGAAATGCATGTATAAAAGAATTTATATTCTATATGGTAGAATGTGTAAGTGTAATACGAATTTTATGGGATATAATGGTACTTTCAGAGGATGCTTTATCTGTCATACTTCAATGTTATCTAACTCATCACTTAGGATTTTTTCTTGTCACTGTTTTCGAAAGAAAAGTTTTACATGACGTTTCTACACCACTATCTGTATCTATCTCAATATCAACATTATTGTACATATCGCATTTCATTTTGAAAATATTTCTCATTATCTGAGAAGGGGCAAACAGGAATGCAATATCTATGAAGAAGACTATTCAAAGTCAGAACGTATTTCTCGTTTAAAATCCATTTTGACCATGAAGATGGCATAGGGCCATCATATCAAACAATCTTGAAATAAAGTGGCATAATGATGATATAATATATATATAAAATTAAAATTTATAATCATTTCTGTATCGTAGTCATTTTATACGAGTTAATTCTGCACAATTCTACACCAACTTGTTGCTGAACAATGCCTGGCGGTATGTAAAGCGTCAGTTAGTGTGAGAGTTGTAGTCACAGTTTTTATCATTGTGTCACGAACACTGTAATATAGAAAATATACTGCTGAATATAAACACAAAATGAGATCTTCGATATCAAGTTATAATTATGAAATACGAGTGTCATTTGAATTTTGTAGTGCTAAACAAGCGACGACTTTTACATCCACAATAGCTGGAAGTGAATCGGAGACGACAAAAGGCTAAACTGTTTGCTCACTGTTATTGTACTCGATATAGATCGTATTTCAAACACTTTCTTTCATTCATTACCCTTAATGTGATAAGAACCTCAAAATATGAAAGACATCATTAAAGTAAAATTAGGAAATCACCTTTGAAATTTGACGATTCCTTTTTATGAAAAAGAATCTACATGAATTTCACAGAAAACGACATAGCATACTTTAACATTGATATAATCGACTACAATCACACGTAATGATAGTTTATTAATATCCTTATACTAAAATGACTTTATTTTGGAGCCTTCGGCAATTCGTATAGGGGTGATCAAGAAGCTATCTGGAAGATAATTCGAACTGAATCCCTGTTATCAATGTTGTAACTGACAAATTCCAGATTTTAGGAACGCGGATCTCCAGATCCATGCAGTTAACAAGAAATGATTTATGGCAACGTGAATACTGTATTATGATACACTTTCATAATTTATACCTAGATTTTTATGTACGATGATCTTGTTCGTGACAGTGTTTACAGTATGTACGGTGATCTTGTTCGTGATAGTTTTTATGTACGGTGATCTTGTTCGTGACTGTTTTTATGTACAATGATCTTGTTCGTGACAGTGTTTATGTATAGTGATCTTGTTCATGACAGTGTTTATGTATGGTGACCTTGTTCGTGACAGTGTTCATGTACGGTGATCTTGTTCGTGACAGTTTTTATGTACGTTGATCTTGTGTGTGACAGTTTTTATGTACGGTGATCTTGTTCGTGACAGTGTTTATGTACGGTGATCTTGTTCGTGACAGTGTTTATGTACGTTGATCTTGTGTGTGACAGTTTTTATGTACGGTGATCTTGTTCGTGACAGTGTTTATGTACGGTGATCTTGTTCGTGACAGTGTTTATGTACGTTGATCTTGGTCGTGACAGTGTTTATGTACGGTGATCTTGTTCGTGACAGTGTTTATGTACGGTGATCTTGTTCGTGACAGTGTTTATGTACGGCGATCTTGTTTGTGACAGTGTTTATGTACGGTGATCTTGTTCGTGACAGTGTTTATGTACGGTGATCTTGTTCGTGACAGTGTTTATGTACGGCGATCTTGTTTGTGACAGTGTTTATGTACGGTGATCTTGTTCGTGACAGTGTTTATGTACGGTGATCTTGTTCGTGACAGTGTTTATGTGCGGCGATCTTGTTCGTGAGAGTGTTTATGTACGGTGATCTTGTTCATGACAGTGTTTTGGTACGGTGATCTTTGTAACTTTCAAAATGTTGTCGGGTAAACTCTTCAATATTGCATAATTGATATTAAATGACATGTGATAAAATCGTCATTTAAATACATGTAATCAGAAAATATATATATACATTGATCATATCAAGTCTTTGAGAGGAAATTTTCATACAATTCAAATTCATGCTTCATTTCATAATCTCATCAACAGCATACATTATTTTTATAAAAGATTTCCAACACCATTTTGTCTAATTTTTCTATCTTTATCATATAGGGGCAGGCGTGGTGTAGTGGTTGAGCGCTTGGCTTGCGGTGCCGACGATCCGGGTTCCATTCCCGGGTTGCGCCACTATATTTAAGAGGTTGGTAACCTCCTGCTTCCATGTCGCGATATAACTGAAATATTGTTGAAAGCGACGTAAAACACCAATCAACCTTCAGCCTTTATCATAATAATGTTTACATGGAAATGATAATATACATTGTGTTTGACTAAGATGTTGAAGCGTCGTATGAACGTAGATTTGTCATGGTAGTCCCTAGAAATTCTGTCGTCGTATATTCAAATATATTCATCAAAATGTACACGAGACGAAGTAAACATTAGCTCTAAAAGCCCGACACTAAACTGTTATGCCGTCGTAATAACGCTGTTCTGGGGAGCACAATGTCGCTCTTGGAGACAGCGGAAATAGGATTGTTACAGTCGATCAAAAAGAAACCAGCTGTGTTTGTGAAACACTAATGTCCCCGGCGGCACCAAAGTCCAAAAAAGTCATTTTTAGCGTGGTCATTGTCAAGGTGTCATTTGAAAGGGCTTCATTAGTTGAGTAGGCATGTCAAATATGAAATCTCTATCCCTCACGGTTCAAAAGTTATAGCCCCGAGTCCAAAACGTTATTTTTTAGCGTGATGGTCATTGTCAGTGTCAAAAGGTCATCGACCTTGTTGCATTTGAAAGGGCTTCATTATTTGAGAAGGCATGTCAAATATGAAGTCTCTATCCCTCACGGTTCAAAACTTATAGCCAATGATAAAGTTGACAACAGACAGACATAGACACAACAAAAACAATATGCCCCCGATCTATCGATCTGTGGCATAAATAATAAGGGAAAACAAGCTGTGTTTGTGAAACATTAATGCTCCCGGCGGCAACAAAGTCCAGCAGGTTAGTTTTAGTGTGAAGGTCATGGTCAAGGTTAAAGGGTCATCGACTTTGGTGTCATTTGAAAGGGCTTCATTAGTTCAGTACGCATGTCAGATATGAAGTTCCTATCCCTAACGGTTCAAAAGTTATGGCCAAAGTTAAAGTTGACAACAGACAAACAAACGAACAGACAGGTCAAAACAATATGGCCCGACCTATCGATACGGGGGCATAAAAAAAGGAACTACTCTTCGCAAATGACATGAAAGTAATATTATGATCGTTCGTGTAAAATTGAATTCGTGTCGTGTAAAATGTCGAGGAGTCAGAATGACAGAGATGTATCAAGAATTCCATGGGGGTTCCGTCGGATTTCTGAGAATACCCCATGTTCAGGTGGACGTTGATTTAGATAGCCCGTTGCACCAATTAGATTTTGATAAGCAACGCTTAAAGCAGGTACTGTCACCGTATAGGTGAAATACTCCTGGTGTCATGAAACAAGGAGAAATAATCCTGGCGTGGTATTAAACAAGGAGAAAAATCCTGGTGGGGCGTGAAACAAGGAGAAATAATAATAAAGTTTATATGCAGACTAGTTCCTCTCTTTGATTAATATAACTGTTCCACCCACAAGAATGACCTTTGTGTGAATGACGCTACTTCCCGAGCAACTGCATTGCAAAACGGAAAAGTAAATAGTAGGTATTTCTGGAACCCTACCAATTTTATATATTCATTTTGCAGAATGAGCTCTTTGTAATTGGAATGTCACTTATTGCATAAGATTTAGATCTGATGCTCAGTTCTATTCTATAGAGAAGACAGCTTTCTATTCACACGCGCGTTACTTTAAATTGCCAAGGTATAATCTAATAAAAGAAGAAATTAATTTTGCACCCGATTCAGTTCAAACTTTATAATCTCAGTGTGGAAAATAGAAATAATTCAGAAATATCGAGGTAAGACTTTTTTGCTTAAAGAGACTGAAATAATAGGGTTTCCTCCCCCTCTGATCCAAACCGGCCATTAATTCACCCCTAGTTTCTTACTTCAAAGAAGGTCAAGCTTGCCATATAATCTGCTATGTCTACATTTATAATCTTACCCTATTACTCCTACCAAACAACCCTTCATTTCCACAAACCAGACACTAGGCGTAGAGAATTTATAATTACATACATTTTGGGTGTAAAAGTACTGACGTATACCCCAATACCCAAATTATAGCTTTTTATTTACTCTTTTATTTATTTAGCAATATCAACCTAATCCAAGAGTTAAGAAACATACTACATACAAACATACCTGAAGGGGTATGACCCCATTGATGACTTCATACCGAAGTTCTTCCTCGTCAAAATTCTAAACCCGTCAAGGTAGAAATGCTGAGGCCGGTGACCTTGATATTGGACCACAATGAAAAACATCCTCATTTTGTGTCCAGAGTAACGTCATAGCGGCACACTACGTCCCTACTGCATCGCTTCCATGCAAATACATGAATGACATAACAAAACGATTTTTTACAGGCAGATCCAAAATGTTTTGAAACAAAAAATGGCCCCCAAAAAACTTTTTTTCACATCAAAGAGATATCGGATACGGTAATATTTCTTTGTTAAGTAAGTTATTGATAAGGGCAATATATACATCTCTCGACATCTCTTTTTCAGTTTGTTACAAACACAAAATTAGTCACACTGGACTGATTCAGATTAATAAATTACGATAATGTAAGTAACGTGACTTTGTATAACTGTGTTTAGCTCTTCTTTTACGCTACTAATTTTCATGATGCGATAATCCAATCTACATGCTTATGTATCTACATGTATATAGGATAATGATACCATAGACCTCCCCGTATGACGTATAGTTAGTTTATCACGATAAAATAGACCTGGGTCCAGCGCCATGAACTGAGAATATACTTAAGTCAATTTTTTCATTTTAATTTATTCCCTTATCAAACAATCAAATAAATTGTCATGCATAATGTTTTTAATCTATTTATTGATAGATTATTGATAGATTAAAAAGTGCTACTTAAATGCTTTTACCGAATGAATAATCAATGGAAATTAGCAGATAGTGTCATGATTGATTGAAAAATACATCAATATGCCAAAGGTTATTCAGGTTTCTGAAATTGTAAAATCTCGAGTTATTCTCATCTCCTTTTCTCAGATAAACACCTACAATACACAAAATGATAAACACCTACAGTACACAAAAAGATAATCACCTACAATACACAAATAGATAAAACACTTACAAAACACAAATAGATAAACACCTACAATACACAAAAAGATAAACACCTGCAATACACAAAAAATAAATCACCTACAATACACAAAAAGATAAACATCTACAATACACAAAAAGATAAACACCTACAATACACAAAAAGATAAACACCTACAATACACAAAAAGATAAACACCGACAATACACAAAAAGATAAACACCTATAATACACAAAAAGATAAAACACTTACAAAACACAAATAGATAAACACCTACAATACAATAAAAGATAAACACCTACAATACACAAAAAGATAAACACTTACATTACACAAAAAGATAAACACCAACAATACACAAAAAGATAAAACACCTATAATACACAAAAAGATAAAACACCTACAATACACAAAAAGATAAACACGTACATTACACAAAAAGATAAACACTTACAATACATAAAAAGATAAACACCTACAATACACAAAAAGATAAACACTTACAATACACAAAAAGATAAACCGCTACAATACACAAAAAGATAAACACTTACAATATACAAATAGATAAACACCTACAATACACAAATAGATAAACACCTACAATACACAAAAAGATAAACACCTATAATACACAAAAAGATAAACACCTACAATACACAAAAAGATAAACACTTACAATACACAAAAAGATAAACATCTACAATACACAAAAAGTTAAACACCTACAATACACAAAAAGATAAAACACCTTCAATACACAAAAAAGATAAACACCTACAATACACAAAAAGATAAACACTTACAATACATAAAAAGATAAACACCTACAATACACAAAAAGATAAACACTTACAATACACAAAAAGATAAACACCTACAATACACAAAAAGATAAACACTTACAATACACAAATAGATAAACACCTACAATACACAAATAGATAAACACCTACAATACACAAAAAGATAAACACCTATAATACACAAAAAGATAAACACTTACAATACACAAAAAGATAAACATCTACAATACACAAAAAATTAAACACCTACAATACACAAAAATTAAAACATCTTCAATACACAAAAAGATAAACACCTACAATACACAAAGAGATAAAACACCTACCATACACAAAAAGATAAACACCTACAATACACAAAAAGATAAACACCTATAATACACAAATAGATTTGGCGACATATTCTCAGGATTTTATTTGTTTGTTTGTTTTTTGATTGTTTTGATTATTTGTTTTTTACTTTGAATCTATTTGAAATAACTGGGACTTGAAAATCAAAATCATTTCAGGTCATTCAAAGTGCATCGTAATGGTGTGTTACTTTACTCTAACATCCTTTCAAAAGAATTCTTTATTCATTATAAATTAAGGTTATATAACAAGATAAAATGTTGTAGTAACAGTAACTAGATATATGCATGTTATAAATAATTTGCATATTACACCTATAAAACAGCATGAAGAAGAAATATTTATATCAAGGGAGACATATGACAAAACTTTTTATCTTGAAATGATGCACAGAATGTAAATTTTGTAGGAAGTTTTTCGATATGTGAATGTTTACTAAAGATGGTTATACAGTGCTCAAGGATGAAGAGAAAAAAATCATACCAAAATTAAGATGAATACAATTACAAATACAGAAAACGGCCATACAAGCATCTAAGTTATACGAAGAATACTACATTGCTCGACGAGGTTTTTTCCTGAATCTTCCACTGTAAGTACTAACGATATAGATCTCATCCCTTCCTAGCCTTCTAATTTCTCTTTGAAAATCCTTTTTCATCATTCCTCTCTTTGAGATATGTAAGGGATTTATCTTGCCCAATTACATAACGAAATTCTTTACATCCAAACTTTATATGTTTGCCTATAACATCTCCGCTCCAACACTGTTCAAGTTCATTTATATTTCATTAAGTGCAATATTTCATACGACACTACGATCTTTCAGGTAGCATTGTGCAACTCATTTGTATCTATAACATTGGCTTTATACACTCAAGATTCCCAGTTTCATCGAATAAGTTTAATAAAATGTTTGCTTTTAGTTGTTTTATTTTCACCCTTCGTCACACTAAGACTATTGTACTCCTATGATGACGGCATCTACCTGATACTCGACACATAAAGAAGACCAAGGCAGACCAACAGAAGCAGTGAAGGATCTGTGACGTGTCGCGTCTACCATGACTCGGGAGCCCGATGGAACTCGAAACCAGACCTCTTAGTCACGAGCGGCGAGCCAGTCACTTTATCAATCATGCCATGCAGGATCGATAACTCATGTCAAAAAGTCCTATGTTTTCAATGGAAACTAAACGAATGTAACTTTTGACTTCTTTGTAATGGAAGGAGAATCTCATTTTTTTCCAATTAAACATGATATAAGGGGCCTTATGTCAGACATGCCACTTTTTGCCGGAGAGTTTCGTCATGACATTAATGCTAGCATAGTGACGATAGAGTAAAATGTTATCGGCAGATCATCTTATGAGATCAATAGGTAAAAGGTCTTTTGCGTCATTACTTCAGTGAAACCTTAAAAAGTCAATGCGATTTGAAATAATAGTTTAAAGACATTTTGTTATCTGACAGTAAGAATTTCCCACCACCACATTCTCTACAATTTTCCGTATTTGCCTGCCAAGAATACGTTTTTGTTCTTGTGACAAATCTAACATAAATTTGTTGACCAATCAGAAAAAAACTATTAAATTATATATTTTCATCTTAAGTCTTCTGAACTTACAATGGTAAATATATAGGATTACTGTAATCTTATTTTTGTTTGTTTTCGTGAGCATAACTATTAATATATTATTTGTCACTTACAAATTCCTTCTTTTGATAAAGAGAATGTACTTTGTCCTTCAGGCGATCCAGACCAAAAGTGTCAAACTTTGCACAATTTTGCTTTATATTCTTTTTCATTGTGGATTTCTTTAACAGTAGATGTAATTGTCTCTGATATATTGATGAAAATTATACCTTTCTTTTATTAATTTTTTTATCTATGCTAGGAAAACATTTTGCTTTCAAGGTTATAATTATAAAATAAAAATGGATTTACATTATTGGTTATACCCTTGTAGGTTGTCGTACAGTTTATGTACGAATTCTTAGTGTTGTAGAAAATATCTATTAACATTTTTGCAACTTTTAATGTGGTAGATATTCGGGAAAGAGTAATCGGCAGGCGCGTAGCCAGAGTACTTTGGATGTGGAAGCACATTCAGGCAGGGGGTTTGGGGGCCGCCTTAAGGCCCCCAATACCAATGGGTCCAGGGCGAACCCATGGTGGGGGTCCAGGGGACGAAGCCCCCGGAAGCTAATTGATTTTACGCATTTACAGCGCAGTTTTCTACGTTAAAAATGACCCTTTGTACACCTTTTTGTCTGTAATATTTACTTAATAATTACATACAAGCGATAGCATTTCAACATAACATGACATTATTCAAACAGGAATGAGAGCCTGCGTGGTTTTTTTGTCTACAAAAGTGGCAATAACATTGTCTACATTAATGATGTGGAAGCACCTGCGTACTTGCGTACGCCTGGCTACGCGCCTGATCGGTAATCTTGTTATAACTCTTACCCAATCACAATTCATTGCATTATGAAATAAAATATTATCAAAATAAATTTTTGAATACTATTGTGAATATGATTTGCACTTTGTGTGTAAATCAACATTTTGTAGGCATATTTTTTATAACAAAGTGAAAATGTTAAAGAAAATGTTTCTGTATATTTTATTTACAGATCAGTCTATATATGTATTACTATTTATTCGTGCATACACGTTTTACTTAAAGTGAGTAACATAAGGCAATTCTTTTGGATACACCAGTTTCCTATCTCTTTTATACTTTCTCCTTTTTTTTTCTTTCTTTTTTCATTCATTATTATTATTATTTTCTTTCCTTTTTGTCAAATAATTTTACCTGATAGTTGCATTAGGTTAAGCAATAAATTATATCGCAATATACATGTTTTATGTATACAACCCTTATCTTAAAAGACATGAAAATACTTCACCACATAAAGCTGCAGCGTAGAGGTCCCTTGTACAGCGACTCGTTACATACATGTAAGTGGTAAAGAATGACAGTCATTTAAAATAACTTCATCTCCCAAATCATGTCTGTTAAATTTCCATAAGGATGAGAAACAATAAAACTTTACACATTTGGGAAAGTTATATAATTTTAAGTGAAAAAGCTTGTATTTTATTGTACATTAATGAAACTGTAGTAAATGTGCAGCAAATGCTTTCACATGAAATGGCAATTCTTATAATGCAAATATCCAGCTACACCAGTGCATTTACCCTTTTTGTTGTTATGTAAACTAGTTTTGAATAAATAGTTCATTTGTGACAAGGGGATATCGTCACAATCCTGACGTCAGCATGTACATAGTTCCTCATATACGTGCAGCGTCAGTAAACATAAAAGATACAAATATACTATCAAAGGTGATGCTGTATGAATATTATGTAATTAATATATGATACATGCCCTGTGTTTTATCAATAAATAATAATGTATTGATTACACAAATAAAAAAGAACAATCTAGTTATCTGGACAGATACATGTATATCATATACTGATAATTCACGAATCCGGATTCCTACTCGCCGTCCAATTTCTTAACTCAAAATTACTCATTGTTTGCAATACATTTAAGGAGAAATTATTGCATAAAGTTTGTACGTCCTAAGCAAGGCATTTAGAATTACACCTTCTTATACTAATTATGAATGTAACAATTTATTAAAACGTCAACTGTAGTTACTTTTGTTTCAAGTTATCAATTATTGCAAAATAATTATCAAAGTTGGCACATGTTACTCACACATGTTGCTGACATATTTTCAACTGTGTTCTTGTATCAATAAGGCTAATTAAAGCGATAGTGTATTCAGAGTGCTGATTGTGAAAAAAGAGCATTCTATGGATATTTTCGGCAAATTATTGATGTGCATGTTGGTGTCAATTTATTTAACTTATATTTTTTATTTATTTTACAAATAGAATAATAGCGTGCAACAACAGTTATTTATTTCTACTTGCTTCTTTATTCAAACCCTCCTTCTGTGAAGTCTAATATTTCTTGAATATTTCCAATTCTTGTGGAAACCACATATAAGTGATTTGTGTCATACAATAGTCGTGCTGAGTAATTTGTGTCATACAGTAGGCCTGTTGTGTGATTAGTGTCATACAATATTCGTGTTGAGTGATTTGTGTCATACAGTAGGCCTGTTGTGTGATTCGTGTCATACAATATTCGTGTTGAGTGATTTGTGTCATACAGTAGTCATATTGTGTGATTTATATCATGCAGTAGTCGTGCTGTGTTATTTGTATCATGCAGTAGTCGTGTTGTGTGATTTCTGTCATATAGTAGTCGTGTTGTGTTATTTGTGTCTAACTGTAGTCGTATAGTGTGATTTGGGTCATGCTATATTTGCGTTGAGTGATTTCTGTCATATAGTAGTCATGTTGTGTGATTTTTGTCATACTGTAGTCTTGTTGTGTGGTTTGAGTCATACAGCAACTGCTTTTTGTGAATTGTGTACAGTAGCCGTATTGTGTGATTTATGTCATACAGTAGTCGTGTTAGGTGATTTATCATACAGTAGTCGTGTTGTGTGATTTGTGCCATGCTGTAGTCGTGTTGTGTGATTTGTGCCATGCTGTAGTCGTGTTGTGTGATTTGTGCCATGCTGTAGTCGTGTTGTGTGATTTGTGTCATACTGTAGTCGTGTTGAGTGAATTGTGTCATACAGTAGTCGTGCTGATAATGCACTTTTTACAACTTTATGCATCCAGTCCCTTTGCTTGACTTTTAAACTGAAGTACTCATAAATACTTTTCCCAAATTGATCGCTACTTAAAAAGTGACAAAATCATAGTGTTATAATTTCTAATGTAAAATATATTTAGCATGAATATTTCTTCTGCTAACTTTACACAGGATGTTGTTGTGATAAACATTGCAGCAAATGTACAAGGGTTGTAATAGGAAGGTTAGATAGAGTTAACTTTCATATCAGATATGCTTAGTGGTATAGTCCTATATTCAAAAATCTTCAACATTGATACCCTTTAATGGTTTATCATCATACAATTATATACTTATTTTCAAAATGGCATCAAAACAAAATGGCTGGTACTAAAATGGATTTTAAGCATAAATATAGTGTATAGTTAAAAAGGTAAGCCTTCTAGACCACTCAAAACTATTTAGTTTTTCAGTTTATGCAGATGGTCTAAAGAAGTTTATTAAAGAAGTGTACCAATCCACTTTTGATTCATGGGAAGAATTTAAGATTGTAATGTTAATTGTTTACGCAATGATAATACACAGCCAAATATAAAGAAAAAGAAACAGGGTTGACAGATCTATTACATCTCTGGTTCAGCTGACCAAATAAGCAATACAATATGAGGTGTTGGACATCCCCCCAGTAAAATATGTTAAACCCGTTGTAGACTCCTAAGGTACTCCTGGTATGCCCCTCAAGTATCCCTGGTAGGCCCCTCAAGTACCATTAGTAGGCCCTCAAGTACCCCTGGAAGGCCGCTCAAGTACCACTGCCACTAGTAGGCCCCTCAAGTACCCATGGTAAGCCCCTCAAGTACCCCTGGTAGGCCCCTCAAGTACCCCTGGTAGGCCCCGCAAGTACCCCTGGAAGACCCATCAAATACCACTGGTAGGCCCCTCAAGTACCCCTGGTAAGCCCCTCAAATACCACTGGTAGGCCCCTCAAGTACCCCTGGAAGGCCCCTCAAGTACCACTGGTAGGCCCCTCAAGTACCCCTGGAAGACCCTTCAAGTACCACTGGTAGACCCCTCAAGTACCCCTGGAAGACCCCTCAAGTACCACTGGTAGGCCCCTCAAGTACCCCTGAAAAACCCTTCAAGTACCACTGGTAGGCCCCTCAAGTACCCCTGGAAGACCCCTCAAGTACCCCTGGAAGGCCGCTCAAGTACCACTGAAAGACCCATCAAGTACCACTGCCACTGGTAGACCCCTCAAATACCAATGGTAGACCCCTCAAGTACCCATGGTAGGCCCCTCAAGTACCCCTGGAAGACCCCTCAAGTACCACTGGTAGGCCCCTCAAGTACCCCTGGAAGACCCCTCAAGTACCCCTGGTAGACCCCTCAAGTACCACTGGTAAGCCCCTCAAGTTCCACTGGTAAGCCCCTCAAGTTCCACTGGTAAGCCCCTCAAGTATCACTGGTAGGCCCCTCAAGTACTCCTGGTAGGCCCCTAATGTACCCCTGTTAGACCCATCAAGTATTGCTGAAAGGCCCTTCAAGTACCACTGGTAGTCTCCTACAGCATCCCGTTTTATTGACTCAAATTCAATATACTTCTCTCTACGAAAACCTAAAACCGGCGTGAGCTAGTGGTATCGCGCTGGTCTCCTGATCAAAAGGCCGGGGTTCGAGTCCCGCTCTGATCATGCCGGTGTCCTGTCTTTCGAATGAAACATTAAAAACCGTGTCGTGGTATGCATGGCACGTTAAAATAATATGCCCTAATAAGTGTTTGTTGAAAAGTTTAAAAGTCAAGCAAAGGGACTGGATGCATAAAGTTGTAAAAAGTGCATTATCAGCACGACTACTGTGTGACACAATCCACTCAACACGACTACAGTGTGACACTGCTTCGAGATGGTCCGTTGCAAAGGTCAAAATTTGTATGCCTCATATCAGGCAGATGCCGTCACCATATACGTGAAATATTCGTGGTGTGACGTTAAACAAAAATCAATCAATCAAAGAAATAACACAAATGAGCATACATTTCTGACATGGTCAGGTAAAAACGTTAAAAACTCGGATTGAAACAGAAACAAAACAAAACAAAAACAAACAAAAACCAAAACCAAAAAAAAACCTTCTGAGGCATGCTTCTATATGTACTTTATTTCTGATGAAGAGGTTTTTCAAAGTTTTACTCTTTAATTCCTGTAAGTTATGTCACAGAATCATTATAGAGATATCGCTACTCTGTTTAAGTGATATCATCAAATAATTATCGTGATATTTCCAAATCGTTTTAGTTATATCACCAAATCATTAAAGTGATATCATCATACTTATAGGCGATATCACTTGAATGATTTGTTGATATCACTAAACGATTTTGTAATTTCTCTGTAACAACGATTTTGTGAATCACTGTTATGGTATGATGAATGAATGGGCAAAATTTATCAGCTTTTAACACTTTGCGAATTTTTGTGTAACTTACGTGAAAGTTTCGCATTGCAACACGGAAGTTTCGCGATATAACTCGAAAGTTTCGAGATATTACGCAAAAAAAAACGTGAAAATTTCGCAATATTACGCGAACGTTTTGCGAAAATTTCACGATATAACCCTATAGTTTTACATTATAATGCGATAGTTTTGCGAAATAAGCTTTACAAGCTTTCGTATATATTAATATTTTGTGCACTACCAACGTAAAGTTGTTCTCTTTTTTTACAAGAATAATACAGATTTCAACGCCATATTGTCATAAATATTTAGAATTATGAAAGATAGGTTTGGAACTGAATAGATACAGTGTAAAGAAATAGTGTAAGCAGCTTCTGTCCGGCAAAATTAACTACATGTAGACGAGACGCACACTCCCATAATATTAAAGAATACGTCTATTACAAAATCCGCTGAATGCTTCTAAAATGCCCCACAATGGCACCGTCAATGTTTTCATAAGCTCATGATATATGACCAGGTCTTTAGAGATATCGCAGTATTACAACTTAACACAGACAGTCACGAAGCTGTTTTCATGCCATTTTAAAGAAGAAAAAAATTATATTTTTAAAAAATGAAAACGTATCATTGTATGTATCAACTGAAATAATATCTAAACATAGTTTTTTTAAATAATCAAACACTGATAGTTTTTCATTCGAACGAGATTTTTTTTTGTTCGAACGAGGTAGTATCTCGTTATAACGAAAACTTTTTCTCGTTCCAACGAGAAAAAAATATAGACCCTAAAGTTTAGAAATCATTTCATTTGATACCGTACATACAATGATACATTTATATATGTATAATTGCACACATTACATCTTAAAATTCATATAAATCTAGTTCCACTTCACACTTACACACATAATGCACTTACCGGTAAGCATGTTAATTCTAAAACATAGAACTTAACAAGTTATAATAGAATTATTATTATTATTATTATTATTATTATTATTATTATTATTATTATTATTATTATTATTATTATTTTTATTATTATTATCATCATTATCATTATTATTATTATAAATTTTAGAATTGAAATATATGCTGTCTCGTATTTAATGATATATAGTAAAACACTCAATCATGCATTATTATTTCATTAATGATTAAAATTAATTGGCAAGTTTACTGAGTCAAGTTAGGTTGATTCCAATGGCTTAAAGCATGAACATAAAAGGGAGGGGATAGGGTTCCAAATCAAATGTTACAAACAAATTTTAAATCTACCATACACTATGCTGATATATTGAAACAACCTGTACAATGCATCTCAGCCGAATTCAGGCCAAGCACAAGGGGCAAGTATAGTTCTTACTTCATGTTATTATTTAAACGATCAAACATCCACTACTAAAGAAATTATTGGAAAATGTTAAAAGATTTATTGATGTACGATATTGCATTTCTTTTTATCGTTTAATAACACTTACACTGCCGACCATGATAAGAATATTGATTCACACAGGTCAACCATTTCAACTAATATCCACTTCAGGAAGCGAAATTGGCTCCAATTTTACTTTTGACGCGATTTGTATATATAACTTCATCTGTCCCTAAGACGGATTCCATAATTTTTCGTTATTCGATAATTTTCTCGTTCGAACGAGATAGTCTCTCGTTTCTTCGAGCGAGGTAAAAAGCAATTCTTTAAAATGGCACACATTCCCGGGTTGCGCACTATGTTTAAGAGGTTGGTAACCTCCTGCTTCCATGTCGCGATATAACTGAAATATTGTTGAAAGCGACGTAAAACACCAATCAACCAACCAACTAAAATGGCACACAAAAGTTTACTTGCAAACTTTTTCTTCCTATACTGTTAAATTGCTGTTGCAGTCTGTACTTTCACGTGTGTCTTTTTATAACTTTAAATTTTTGTTAAAGTGAGCACATGACTAATTGCACTTGTTCTCTATACCTCTCCATGTGTATGCTGCCATTTAACACGAGGTGATTGTACTTGTCGTTGTCCATACCTCTCCATGTGTATGCTACCATTTAACACGAGGTGATTGTACTTGTCCTTGTCCATACCTCCCCATGTGTATGCTGCCATTTAACACGAGGTGATTGTACCTGTCCTTGTCCATACCTCTCCATGTGTATGCTGCCATTTAACACGAGGTGATTGTACTTGTCGTTGTCCATACCTCTCCATGTGTATGCTGCCATTTAACACGAGGTGATTGTACTTGTCCTTGTCCATACCTCCCCATGTGTATGCTGCCATTTAACACGAGGTGATTGTAGTTGTCGTTGTCCATACCTCTCCATGTGTATGCTGCCATTTAATACGAGGTGATTGGACTTGTCGTTGTCCATACCTCTCCATGTGTATGCTGCCATTTAACACGAGGTGATTGTACTTGTCGATGTCCATACCTCCCCATGTGTATGCTGCCATTTACGACGAGGTAATTGTACTTGTCGTTGTCTATACCTCTCCATGTGTATGCTGCCATTTAACACGAGGTGATTGTACTTGTCGTTGTCCATACCTCTCCATGTGTATGCTGCCATTTAACACGAGGTGATTGTACTTGTCGTTGTCCATACCTCCCCATGTGTATGCTGCCATTTAACACGAGGTGATTGTACTTGTCGTTGTCCATACCTCTCCATGTGTATGCTGCCATTTAACACGAGGTGATTGTACTTGTCGTTGTCCATACCTCTCCATGTGTATGCTGCCATTTAACACGAGGTGATTGTACTTGTCCATACCTCCCCATGTGTATGCTGCCATTTAACACGAGGTGATTGTACTTGTCGTTGTCCATACCTCTCCATGTGTATGCTGCCATTTAACACGAAGTGATTGTACTGGTCGTTGTCCATACCTCTCCATGTGTATGCTGCCATTTAACACGAGGTGATTGTACTTGTCGTTGTCCATACCTCTCCATGTGTATGCTGCCATTTAACACGAGGTGATTGTACTTGTCGTTGTCCATATCTTTCCATGTGTATGCTGCCATTTAACACGAGGTGATTGTACTTGTCGTTGTCCATACCACCCCAGGTGTATGCTGCCATTTAAGACGAGGTAATTGTACTTGTCGTTGCCTATACCTTCCCATGTGTATGCTGCTATTTAACACGAGGTGGTTGTACTTGTCGTTGCCCATACCTTCCCATGTGTATGCTGCCATTTAACACGAGGTGATTGTACTTGTCGTTGTCCATACCTCTCCATGTGTATGCTGCCATTTAACACGAGGTGATTGTACTTGTCGTTGTCCATACCTCCCCATGTGTATGCTGCCATTTAACACGAGGTGATTGTAGTTGTCGTTGTCCATACCTCTCCATGTGTATGCTGCCATTTAATACGAGGTGATTGTACTTGTCGTTGTCCATACCTCTCCATGTGTATGCTGCCATTTAACACGAGGTGATTGTACTTGTCGATGTCCATACCTCCCCATGTGTATGCTGCCATTTACGACGAGGTAATTGTACTTGTCGTTGTCTATACCTCTCCATGTGTATGCTGCCATTTAACACGAGGTGATTGTACTTGTCGTTGTCCATACCTCTCCATGTGTATGCTGCCATTTCACACGAGGTGATTGTACTTGTCGTTGTCCATACCTCCCCATGTGTATGCTGCCATTTAACACGAGGTGATTGTACTTGTCGTTGTCCATACCTCTCCATGTGTATGCTGCCATTTAATACGAGGTGATTGTACTTGTCGTTGTCCATACCTCTCCATGTGTATGCTGCCATTTAACACGAGGTGATTGTACTTGTCGATGTCCATACCTCCCCATGTGTATGCTGCCATTTAAGACGAGGTAATTGTACTTGTCGTTGTCTATACCTCTCCATGTGTATGCTGCCATTTAACACGAGGTGATTGTACTGGTCGTTGTCCATACCTCTCCATGTGTGTGCTGCCATTTAACACGAGGTGATTGTACTGGTCCTTGTCCATACCTCCCCATGTGTATGCTGCCATTTAACACGAGGTGATTGTACTTGTCGTTGTCCATACCTCTCCATGTGTATGCTGCCATTTAACACGAAGTGATTGTACTGGTCGTTGTCCATACCTCTCCATGTGTATGCTGCCATTTAACACGAGGTGATTGTACTTGTCGTTGTCCATACTTCTCCATGTGTATGCTGCCATTTAACACGAGGTGATTGTACTTGTCGTTGTCCATATCTTTCCATGTGTATGCTGCCATTTAACACGAGGTGATTGTACTTGTCGTTGTCCATACCACCCCAGGTGTATGCTGCCATTTAAGACGAGGTAATTGTACTTGTCGTTGCCCATACCTTCCCATGTGTATGCTGCTATCTAACACGAGGTGGTTGTACTTGTCGTTGCCCATACCTTCCCATGTGTATGCTGCCATTTAACACGAGGTGATTGTACTTGTCGTTGTCCATACCACTCCAGGTGTATGCTGCCATTTAAGACGAGGTAATTGTACTTGTCGTTGCCCATACCTCTCCATGTGTATGCTGCCATTTAAGACGAGGTAATTGTACTTGTCGTTGCCCATACCTTCCCATGTGTATGCTGCTATTTAACACGAGGTGATTGTACTTGTCGTTGCCCATACCTTCCCATGTGTATGCTGCTATTTAACACGAGGTGATTGTACTCTTCGTTGCCCATACCTTCCCATGTGTATGCTGCTATTTAACACGACGTAATTGTACCGTTCGTTGATAATGATGTCATTGTTCATATCCTTGAAGAACTGCCGAGTTTGGGGCTATTATCATTATTATTATATTTCAATCTTCATTTGATACGGAGATGTCTGTCGTTTTCAACAAAACATTGGACATGAGTGATCTTAAAAGTCGAAACGTGATTTGAAATGAATGTAATTTGTGTTTTTATGTTCCATATCCAAAAACAAAACATTGTCATTTCCCATATTACATACTTCGTATTAAGTTTTATATCTATAAATCAAAATGTAACACATTATGAATCTTTCATTTGAGAATAGTGACACCCCATTAAAATGTAACATAACAAGTCTTAAGAATGTTGTACAGAAAATATAAATATTTTAAAACGTTGCTATACATCACGTGCACATGCACGTGTAAACACTTTGTTCCTCAGGGGAAAATCAAACATTTGTGGTTTAACTTTATACATATACGTGTACCACACCAATGTTATACGTTAATATATACTATAGAAATAAAGGCAATGTTTGTTTTCAAAAGATCTTTAAAATAAAGCTATAACAATGCAAACGAATGTTTTATACTGACCATTCAACGTTTTTAAATGTATATACATTGTAACATCTGAGGGTCAGAAAATTTTACTTCAAAAAGTTCATTTTTTACCATTTCTTCATTTTTAATGCGGAAGTTAGGATGTATTGTTGTGTACTGTTGCTCGCTATTTTACTTAAAACCCTACATATATTTAAACAAAATATCGTCAAAATTAATTGCAGCTTCTACACGTGTTTATATTAATGCAAATATGAAAATAACTGGTGTCACATGACCATGGCACCAACAACAATGTACCACAGTGGACATTCACGGACCCCTGAAATTCAGAAGTGAGACCAGGTGCCCGGGAGGAGTGAGCGTCTCCTGTTTGGCTAGCCACACCCGCCGTAAATGCCCTGACATACAGACGAAACAATAAAATTCTACACTGTATATATACATGAATGTGAACACTGTGTAGAAAGTGTCACAGCCACATAACATCAGAAAGAAAGGTACAATAACACTTAAGTCAAACCTTCCGCGGGGAACTTTTTTACGAGCTCCACACTGCAAAGGGAATAAGTGTGACGTTCATGTAAAATACGAAAATAACTGGTGTCACATGACCATGACACTTTCAACAATCAATATGCCACATGCTACTCCAAAAAGCAGGAAGAACACACCAATCAAAATGTATCATAAAGTCCTTCTGCTAATATTCTAAGCATATGATTTGATTGATTTAATGCAGTACCAGGCTTAGTTTGCCCGTCATCTTATTAAATGGCAAATATCTCCAAACACCTTATGAAAACATTCTTACTGGATATCCGATTGCTTATATCTGATGGCTTAACTGTCTGATGTCTTATAATTATAGCTTGGTTTTTGACTGAATATCGAGAATTATGAATGCCAGAGGTTTTTGAGCGGTAAAGCGGTCGTAGCTTGCGAGGCAGATATGGCATTTATGAGTCTGTAAAAGCCCGGATACTCTCTTCTCTACAAAGAAATATCAGAATACCTAATAAGTGATGGCTTACATCTGATGCCTAACATCTGATGGCTTATATCTGATAGCTTACATCTGAAGGTTTATATATGATGGCTTACATGTAATTGCTTATATCTGACTGTTTACATCTGCAGAAGGCTTACATCTGACTGCTTACATCTTATGACTTACAACTGATGATTTACATCTGATCTGATGTCTTACATCTGAGGGTATACATCTGATGGTCTAAACTGTCTGATGGCTAACATCTGATGGCTTACATCCGATGACTTATATCAGATAGCTTAAACTATTTTATGGCTAACATACGATGACTTACATCTTATGGCTTATATCTGATGGCTTACATCTGAGGGTTTACAACTGATGGCTTACAACTGATGACTTACATCTGATGTTCTACATCTGAGAGTTTACAGCTGATGGCTTACATCTGAAGGCTTATATCTAATGACTTACATCTGATGTCTTACATCTGATGGCTTACATCTGAAGGCTTACATCTGAGGGTTTACATCTGATGGTTTACATCTGATGGCTTACATCTGAGGGTTTACATCTGATGGTTTACATCTGAGAATTTACATCTGATTGCTTATATTTGATGGTTTACATCTGATGGCTTACATCTGATCGTTTACATATGATCGTTTACATCGTAGGTCGTTTTCCTTTTGCGTCAAAATTGGATGACTTAAGATGTTAATCATGATTTCTATAACATCACAACAATTCTGCAAAATACATTCAAAATAAATACAGTATAACTGGATTTTCGCAGATACAGGTCAAGGTTTCTCAAAGAACGTTTTATTCAAAGTAGCCAATGTATGCAAAATCACTACAGTAATGGTTCCGAGATAAACTAAATGTACAAGAATATAAATAAAATTAAGGAAGATAAGTTTTCCAACGAACAAAATTATAGAGATTCTTCCTGCATAAACAATGCTTGTTGCTAAGAAATATAGTTCTGATTGCCCGTCAAACTTTAACGGCTGATTGCATGAAATCCAATTGTGTTACTTCTAAATACTAGAATATGAAAGTAAATATTCCCATGTCACTCTAGTACTCACAACCACTTATCACGGTGATGGTAAATGTTCCCATGTCACTCTAGTACTCACAACCACTTACCACGGTGAAGGTAAATGCTCCCATGTCACTCTAGTACTCACAACCACTTACCACGGTGATGGTAAATGTTCCCATGTCACTCTAGTACTCACAACCACTTACCACGGAGAAGGTAAATGTTCCCATGTCACTCTAGTACTCACAACCACTTACCACGGTGATGGTAAATGTTCCCGTGTCACTCTAGTACTCACAACCACTTATCACGGTGAAGGTAAATGTTCCCGTGTCACTCTAGTACTCACAACAACTTACCACGGTGAAGGTAAATGTTCCCATGTCACTCTAGTACTCACAACCACTTATCAGGGTGATGGTAAATGTTCCCATGTCACTCTAGTACTCACAACCACTTACCACGGTGGCGGTTAATGTTCCCATGTCACTCTAGTACTCACAACCACTTATCACGGTGAAGGTAAATGTTCCCATGTCACTCTAGTACTCACAACAACTTATCACGGTGAAGGTAAATGTTCCCATGTCACTCTAGTACTCACAACCACTTACCACGGTGAAGTGTCATTGATTCATAGAAATCAAGGGTGAGACCGTTATCAGTGTGGAGTGAGCGTCTCCCGGTCAAAAGCTGCATACTCCACGAAATGCAGGTCTGCAGCTTGTTTTCGGATTCGACAATGGGTATTGCCAAAACTGTATTAGGAACCATCCGTTTTGTGGATAATTTATCTCCCTCTCTCTCTTTGTCTGTCTCTTAAGACATTATTTCTTTAACATTCAGAATTATTGTGAGTTAACTGTAAACATTGCTGAAACTTTTATTAAGCTGTTGCATATATAGTACCACGTAAACATGTATTGGAAAACGTGAATGTGAAGAAATCGTTCACATTCTAAACATTCTGAATTTAGAAAATAAAAGCTGTTGACAAAATCATACCTGTGTTTCACGAGCTTTCATAAACCACAAAAAATGTCGGGTCATCTCAACTTCAAACGATCACTCAGTGTTTAGAACGAGCCTTGTCTACAATGCTGTTAACATGGTTTGAAAGTGATCACTGGGGACTGCTGTCTTTGTTTAATAATAAATATCACCTTATCTACAACATGTCGTTGCCATGTTACTTTTTCCTTCTTTACAACACTGACAGTGTTATATCGTCTCAAATCTTAAACAGAATCTAAAATATGTTGATTTTCACATCAGTTAACAAATCGAAAACAAGACAAACTACATGTATATTATGATATATCATAGATTACTTTAATTTTTCTATGGAATATTAATATACAGCAATAAATAGACTCTATATAAGACGAACTATGTAAATACTGACACAATCAAAATACTTTTATACAGATTCACTATAAAAGTGCAAATACCGGCAGGAGCACACGAGGCGACATACTGATCAAAAATATACCGGGCAGGAGCACGAGGCGAGATACTGATCAAACATATACCGGGCAGGAGCAGATGAGGCGAGATACTGATCAAACAAACATATACCGTACAGCAGCACATGAGGCGAGATACTGATCAAGCATACACCAGACAGGAGCACATGAGCGAGATACTGATCTAAGAAACATATACCAGGCAAGAGCAGATGTGGTGAGAAACTGATCAAAGCAGGAGCCCATGAGGCGAAGCGATGGTCAAACAAACATATGTTTCATCAGTATCTCACCTCATGTGCTCCTGTCTGGTGTATGTTTGATCAGTATCTCGCCTCATGTGCTGCTGTACGGTATAATATTTGATCAGTATCTCGCCTCATGCGCATTTGTCCGGTATATGTATGTTAAGTACTCCTGCCCGGTATATGTTTGATCAGTGATATACTGATGAAACATATACCGGGCAGGAGCACATGAGGCGAGGTACAGGTCAAACCTTGTACTGGACAGCAGCACATGAAGTGAGATACTGATCAAACATACACCATGAAGGAACACATGAGACGAAATATTGATCAAACATATACCGGGCAGAAGTACATGATGTGAGATACTAATCAAATAAACATACACCTGGCAGGAGCACACGAGGGGAGATACTGATCAAACATATACCGAGCAGGAGCACAACGAGATACTGATCAAACTAGAGCTGTCCTAACGGGACAAATACCCCCACGGCAATAAAGTTGAAACATGCAATAATTCATCCCAAGAAGGATGTTAGGAGTCGGACAAGAATTCTGACTGCATGCACTGTAACATTGACCTTGTAGATATGACAATGGTTCAAGGTCATGACACACCCTTTGGTCGTGAACAACAATTGTGTAAAATTTGATCTCCTTCCAAAGTAAAAGGAAGAAGTTATGGCCCGGACAAGGTTCATGGACAGACACACAGACTGACAACACACTCCGTACAATGTGATACACACCTTTGGATCATGGAAAACAATAGAAAATGCGTGCATTATGACATTGACCTTGGAGGTATGATCTTGAGTCAAGGTCATGTCACACCATTGGGTCATAAACAAAAAAAATGTGTGAAATATTACCCAGATCCAATCTGGAAGTAAGAAGCTATGGCATGTACAAGGATTTCGGCTATGTGTGCACTGTGACCTTGACTTTAAAGATATGACCTTCGTTAGAGGTCATGACACACCCTTGGACATGAACAACAATTGTGTGAAATGTTATCTAGATCTAACATAGCAGTAAAGAGTTATGGACGGACAAGGATTTTGACAACTATGCACTTTGACTTTGACCTTGGAGATACCATCGTAAGCCAAGGTTTTGGCACACCCTTAGGTCATGGACACCAATTCTGTTATATATTATCCAAATCTATATGGGCAGTAAGAAGTTATGGCCCGAACAAGGATTTTTGCTATATGTGCACTGAGTCCTTGACCTTGAAGATATGACCGTGGGTCGAGGTCATGACACACTCTTGTGTCATGTACAACAATTGCGTGAAATGTGATCCAGATCCAACATGGCAGTAAAGAGTTATGGCCAGGACAAGGATTTCGACCAAGTGTGTACGGCGACCTTGACCTTGGAGTCAAGGTCATGACTCACCCTTGGGTCATGAACAACAATTGTTTGAAATATTAGCTTGGATAATAATCCAACTTGGCAATAAGAAGTTATTGCCAGGACAAGGATTTTGGCTATATATGCACGGAGTCCTTGACCTTGAAGATATGACCGTGGGTCGAGGTCATGGCACACTCTTGTGTCATGTACAACAATTGCGTGAAATGTGATCCAGATCCAACATGGCAGTAAGGAGTTATGGCCAGGACAAGGATTTCGACCAGGTGTGTACGGCGACCTTGGCCTTGGAGTCAAAGTCATGACTCAACCTTGGGTCATGAACAACAATTGTTTGAAATATTAGCTTGGATAATAATCCAACTTGGCAATAAGAAGTTATTGCCAGGACAAGGATTTTGGCTATATATGCACTGTGACCTTGACCTTGAAGATATGACCTAAAGTTAAGTCCAAATCTATATGGGCAGTAAGAAGTTATGGCCCGGACAAGGATTTTGACTATTTGTGCACTGAGTCCTTGACCTTGAAGATATGACCGTGGGTCGAGGTCATGACACACTCTTGTGTCATGTACAACAATTGCGTGAAATGTGATCCAGATCCAACATGGCAGTAAGGAGTGATGGCCAGGACAAGGATTTCGACCAAGTGTGTACGGCGATCTTGACCTTGGAGTCAAGGTCATGACTCACCCTTGGGTCATGAACAACAATTGTTTGAAATATTTGCTTGGATAATAATCCAACTTGGCAATAAGAAGTTATTGCCAGGACAAGGATTTTGGCTACATATGCACTGTGACCTTGACCTTGAAGATATGACCTAAAGTTAAGTCATGACACAATCTAGGTCATAAACAACAATTGTGTAAAATATTATCTAGATCCGATAAAGGGATAAGAAGTTATGGCCCGGAAATAATTTGCTATGTGTGCACTGTGACCTTAACCTTGAAGAAATGACCGTGGGTCAAGGTCCTGGCACACCCTTGGGTCATGTACAACAATGTTGTTAAATATTAGCTTGGATAATAATCTAACTTGGCAGTAAGATGCTATGGCCCGGACAAGGATTTTGGCTATGTATGCACTGTGACCTTGACCTTAAAGACATGGCCAAAAGTTAAAGTCATGACACAATCTGGGTCATAAACAACAATTGTGTAAAATATTCTCTAGCTCCGATAAAGGGATAAGTTATTGCCCAGACAAAACAATTTGCTATTTGTGCACTGTGACCTTAACCTTGAAGATATGACCATGTATTAAGGTCCTGACACATCCTTGGGTCATGTACAACAATTGTGTGGAATATTATCCAGATCCAACAATGGGGTAAGAAGCTATGGCCCGGACAAATGTGAACAAACGGACAGACAGAGTGATTCCTATTACCCCCCCCCTCCCCCACTTGGTTTGCGGGGGTATAACAAACATATACCGGGCAGAAGCACATGAGGCGAGATACTGAACAAACATATACCAGGTAGGAGCACATGAGATGAGATACTGATCAAACATATACCGGGCAAGAATACATGAGGCGAGATACTTATCAATCATATACAATCATATACTAGGTAGGAGCACATGAGATGAGATATTGGTCAAACATATACCAGGAAGGAGCACATTAGACTAGATACTTAACATATACCAGGGAGCGGCACATATGGGGAGATACTGATAAAACATATACTGGGCAGGAGCACGTGAGGCGAGGTACTGGTCAAACTTTATATAGCAGCACTTTAGACGAGATGCTGATGAAATATATACCGGGCAGGAGCACATGAGGTTAGATACTAATGAAACATATACCGGACAGGAGCAGATGCGGCGAAGTACTGATAAAACTTTATACCGGACAGCAGCACATGAGGCTAGATACTGATAAAACATATACCGGGCAGGAGAACAAATGGTGAGATACTAATCAAACATATACCAGACAGGAAGAGGAGCAGAAGAGGCGAGGTACATGTCACATTTTATACCGGACAGCAGCACATGAGGCGACGTACTGATCAAACATATACCGAGCAGGAGCACACGAGGCGAGATTATAATCAAACATGTACCGGGCAGCAGGACAGCGAGATACTGATCAAACACATATATACCGAACAGGAGCACATGAGGCGAGATACTGGTCAAAGAAACATATACCAGAAAGGAGCACACTAGGCGAGATACTTACATATACCGGGCAGGATCACATGAGATTAGATGTTGATCAAACATATACCGGACAAAGCACATGAGACGAGATACGTAACATACATATACCAGACAAGGGCACATGAGGCGAGATACTGAACAAACATATACCAGGTAGAAGCACATGAGATGAGATACTGATCAAACATACACTAGTCAGGAGCACATGAGACGAGATACTGATCAAACACATACCGGACAGGAACACACGAGGCGAGATACTGATAAAAAAACATATACCGTACCAGTCAGAAGCACATGAGATGAGATACTGGTCAAACATATACCAGGTAGAAGCACATGAGACATACATATACCAGACAGCAGCACATAAGGCGAGATACTGATAAAAAACATGCCGGGCAGGAGCACATGAGGTGAGATACTGATCAAACATATACCGGGCAGGAGCACACGAGGCGAGATACTGATCAAACAAATATATACCGGGCAGGAAAACATGAGGCGAGATACTGATTAAACATATACCGGACAGAAGTACATGAGGTGAGATACTGATCAAACATATACCGTTCAGGAACACATGAGGCGAGATACTGGTCAAACATATACCGGGCAGGAACACATGAGGCGAGATACTGATCAAACATATACCGTTCAGGAACACATGAGGCGAGATACTGGTCAAACATATACCGGGCAGGAACACATGAGGCGAGATACTGGTCAAACATATACCGGGCAGGAACACATGAGGCGAGATACTGATCAAACATACACCGGGCCGGAACATATGAGGCGAGATACTGATCAAACATATACCGAGCAGGAACACATGAGGCGAGATACTGATCAAACAAATACCGGGCAGAACACATGAGGCGAGATACTGATCAAACAAATACCGGGCAGGAACACACGAGGCGAGATACTGATCAAATATACACCGGGCAGGAACATATGAGGCGAGATACTGATCAAACATATACCGGGCAGGAACACATGAGGCGAGATACTGATCAAACAAATACCGGGCAGAACACATGAGGCGAGATACTGATCAAACATATACCGGGCAGGAACACACGAGGCGAGATACTGATCAAACATATACCGGACAGGAACACTCGAGCCGAGATACTGATCAAACAATTACCGGGCAGGAACACATGAGGCGAGATACTGATCAAATTGTCGATGTGGCCTTTCCCATTATACAGATGGTATATAATCATTAACATATCTAGTAAACAATAAAGAGAAAACAAAAGCGCTTCAAATTCGTAATACACGGACACAATACATAGAACCCTCCGAGACTGGGGTACAAAGAATAGAGAATATATACACATAAATATACACAACATATTTACTAGGTGTCGGACTATAGCCTAAATTTGGCCTTTATCCCCTCAATACCTTGAACATAAGAATTTTGTAAAATAAAAAATAAGGTTTAGAATCTACTTCAAAAGCACTGTAGAAGACTTTTATCTTTCATTTCATGCAGCTGATCTTAAGTTTGAACTTTTTCTTCACAACCGAAGGTACCCTCTTGATTGTGTTTTGCCCTTCCATGAATCAACACGTTAGCAAATCTAGTCAGAATACAACACTGGTAAACGTTCTGTAATTACTCCTCAAAACTTTTTTATTAGTTCTGAAAAAATTCAATATAGCTGAAACATAACATAAATCTTATTGACAATAGTTTTGAATAAACCTACATATTTTCGTCTATGATATTGGGATTTTTCGATTGTCATTCGTGTGTAAAGATTTGTCGGGAACGAAGTAACATGTAGTCCTGAATTCAAAAAGATCTGTTATTACCTTACTAAAATAAAGAGGTCTCTATTTGATATATGATGTTTCTTTAAAGAGAAGGTATTACAGGATTAAACAACCACATGTGTAAAATTGTGGTCACTTTTGTACTGAATCAGAATGATCAAAATATACTTAACAAAACAGAATTTTCAGGGCTAAATCGATTTTAGCACTAATTAAGGAGTTTAGGCTTAGTCTAAATAAAAAAAAATAAATAAAAAAACAATAAAATCAATCAGCCATAACTTTAGCAAAACTTATTAAGAAACAGATCTTTGAAAAAGCAAAACAATGACGTATGGGACATCCGCCAACAAATTGGAACATGTGGTAAGACCTAAAAGTAACATGTTTATGGTACAAATATGTAATAGGAGAGTGGACCAATATGCCAAACACCGATAACAACACGTGTTATTAGAGGAGGTATGAACATGCAAGGAAAGGAACTCGATCTACCAGAGAAGATGTTTATCGTCCTTTTATAGAAACATTATTCAAAGAATATGTATTGTTACGTAAAATTTATAGTAACTTGAGCAACTTGGGATTGGTATGTCTGCTAATACCAATGACTAAAAGCAATGCATTTACGCCTTTCTTCTTTTGAAAGTTTCAATCTCGACATTTACTAGTGGAACGAAAAACCTGACAAACCTGTAACGGATCGCGGGTGTCAGCCGTCTAGGTATCAGATATGTAGGTATAGATTGATTATCAGTTTGACGACTGGTATACCGGCAACACTGATGGCGAGAGTATACCGACAACATTGATGGCGAGAGTATACCGGCAACACTGATGGCGAGAGTATGCAGGCATGGATTACATTGTTAAATAATGCGTAGTAATAAGTGTATGACCATGTCAAAAGTACATTATTCCCACAAATTTCTAAATTCAAGGACTGATAGAATTAATCCAAACAATTGAATCCAACGTATTTGAATTGAACTATATGAGATCACTCCTCAGTAAGTATTTAGACTCGCGCAATTAAAAGTAGTATACGGAGGGAAAAAAATGGTCATCATAAGATTACGATATCAGGCACCCGAGAAGTGAGTAAACAAAATTTAAATATTTCAAAAACTGACTACTGTTTAAAAAATTGAAACACTGTCACTAGATACGGATTTGGTGTTTCGCATACCAAGTTTATGGATTATAAGACATTTATTAAACATATTTCCAAAATTCCGGTTTATACGGAAAATGTTTACAACCTTCAGGTTTTGCAATTATTGTTATCCCTTCCTTCTGGACCTGCCCCTAAATTTTATCAATGGTCTTATTTCTCCGTCAAGGCCTCGTATATTCATTTCAGTCGTTGGCTATGTATTATTCACAGCAAACTATATACTTTTTCTTTGCCAATGTCTTGTTTATTCACATCTGTCATTAGCTATATACTGTTTCTTTGCCAATGTCTTGTGCATTCACATCTGTCGTTGATATATACTGTTTCTTTGTCAATGACTTGTGCATTCACATATGTCGTTGGCTATATACTGTTTCTTTGTCAATGACTTGTGCATTCACATCACATCTGTCGTTGGCTATATACTGTTTCTTTGCCAATGTCTTGTGCATTCACATCTGTCATTGTCCATATACTGTTTCTTTGCAAATGTTTTGTGCAATCACATCTGTCGTAGTTATATACTGTTTCTTTGCCAATGTCTTTTGCATTCACATCTGTCATTGTCCATATACTGTTTCTTTGTCAATGTCTTGTGCATTCACATCCGTCGTTGCTATATACTGTTTCTTTGCCAATGACTTGTGCATTCACATCTGTCGTGGATATATGCTGTTTCTTTGTCAATGTCTTGTGCATTCACATCTGTCGTTGGCTATATACTATTTCTTTGCCAATGTCTTGTGCATTCACATCTGTCTTTGGCTATATACTGTTTCTTTGCATTGTTTTGTGCATTCACAACTATCGTTGGCTATATACTGTTTCTTTGCATTGTTTTGTGCATTCACATCTGTCGTTGGCTATATACTGTATCTTTGCATTGTTTTGTGCATTCACATTTGCCGTTAGCTATATACTGTATCTTGGCAACGTCTTGAGCATTCACATCTGTCTTTGGCTATATACTGTTTCTTTGCATTGTTTTGTGCAATCATATTTGCCGTTGGCTATATGCTGTATCTTTGCATTATTTTGTGCATTCACATTTGCCGTTGGCTATATACTGTATCTTTGCCAACGTCTTGAGCATTCACATCTGTCTTTGGCTATATACTGTTTCTTTGCATTGTTTTGTGCAATCATACTTGCCGTTGGCTATATACTGTATCTTTGCCAACGTCTTGAGCATTCACATATGTCTTTGGCTATATACTGTTTCTTTGCATTGTTTTGTGCAATCACATTTGCCGTTGGCTATATACTGTATTTTTGCCAACGTCTTGAGCATTCACATCTGTCTTTGGCTATATACTGTTTCTTTGCATCGTTTTGTGCAATCATATTTGCCGTTGGCTATATAGTTTCTTTGCCAACGTCTAATACATTCTTATCACGCCTCAGACAAAATTGTTGGAATCTAATTGGTTAGATCTTGGTCACATGACGCTGTGAAAAAAAAATCGTATCATGCGTGACAATCCCTTTTGAACGAGTAATTAATTGTTGGGTTCGAGTCACAAAACACAAGATGTCTGCACCCAAGCAAGCAGACGACATTCAAGGAAACCAAAGAGAAAAGGCTTAAAGTGAACTATTATTATAAGCAATTATTCCTAGGCTATAAGTCGTACGATAAAGACCCCCGCATACAGTTAGAGGTCTTCGACATGATAAATTCGTTACACACTTGGTGACTTGATACAGAAAAATACATGGTGTGAAAAGAAAACCCGTATCGGACTCGGCTGTCGCCCTGTTTAATGATTGGATACATCAGGTCAAGTGAAAAACCTTCATTTTTCTTATATCGGGCGAGTTGGAAAAGATATCGGGCGACTTAAATTTAGATGGAGTTGATTTATTTCCACAAACGGTTTAAACTGTCGTCTGTAGAAGAGATAGAAGAGGAAAATTTGCTGATAAATTAGAAACAGAAACTGATAAAAAGAAACAGTCAGATTGAATAGTAGAGCTGCACATTTACTCCGGGCGTATCTGAGAGAGGTGGGTAAGGAAGAAAACTTTCAGACATTTTTTCGTGAAAGATTGAACAAAATTTTATTGCATTTTTACCTTGACACCCGAAGCGAGGATGGGGAGCACTGCAAGGCATTATTATTAGAATACGGAAGCCCAATTAGGACCTATCAAAAAAAACTGAATTTGATATAACGAAATCTTGAATTTGTTAAAACGGATTAGATTCGTTTTAACGAATTCTTAAATTTGTTGCAACGGATTAAATTCGTTTTAACAAATTTGAGGAATTCGTTATAACGTATTAATCTGTTATAACAAATTTGAGGAAATCGTTATAATGAATAGGGACCTATCAAAAATATTTTTGAATTTGATATAACGAATTCTTGAATTTGTTAAAATGATTAAATTCGCTTTAAAGAATTCTTGAATTTGCCAAAACGGATTGAATTCGTTTTAACAAATTTGAGGAATTCGTTTGACGTATTAAATCAGTTATAACAAATTTGAGGAATATATGAATTTAAGAATTCGTTATTTCGAATATAATTTGTTAAAACGAATTTCAAAATCTTTTAAAACGAATTCAACAAATTTGTTATAGCATATTTAATTCGTTATAACGAATTCCTCAAATTTGTTATAACAGATTTAATTCGTTATAATGAATTCTTCAAATTTGTTAAAACGAATTTAATCCGTTTTAACAAATTCAAAAATAATTTTGATAGGTCTTAAATGGGCTTCCGTATTAGAAAACCTTAGACATTCTCTTAAAAAATATATTAAATCACCCCCTTACAATTCATATATTTGGTTGGCGTCTGTCAATTTTGGGAACCACAGTGGTGGTTATGTCACAATGAAAATTTGTTTTATTTTCTGCTGTATAATGGTCATCGATGGGGTAAATTCTTTATCTCGTATGTTTGTGACCCGATACGTACTACCCCGATTAGGGTCTCAAAACACTAGATTAATAATATCTGTCGTAGGCTATATACTGTTTCTTTGCCAACGCCTCGTACATTCACATCTGTCGTTGACTATATACTAGTTTTTGCCAATGTCTAGTGCAATTATGTCTGCCGTTGTCTATATAGTTTTTCTTTGCCAAAGTCTTGTGCATTCATATCTGTTGCTGGCGATATACTTTACCTCTGCCAACGTCTCGTACATTCATACCAGTTATTGGCTACATACTAATATTTGCCAATATTTTGTGCATTAATTTCTGTCGTTGGCTATATAATATTTTCTCGTGACTGTAACGAGATACGTTATATCTTAAACGGCGTAGTGTTACAGTTTTGAATTTCAATTCAATCCTCTTTTCGTTAGACTCAGTCATATGACGGATCACTTCCGTTTCCGGTTTCTTTTGCTGTTCTTCATTCAGTGGTATATTATAACACTTTGTTCATAATACATCTATCTGTATTTGTTGCCATGATCAAGACTCTGTATATCCACGTTGTTTTCAGGGGAATATCACTTCAACAAATAGTTCTTTAAGTTAGTTTCTTTGGTTTTACACAATTGACACAATGTGTATTCAGTGCTTGTATTTTTGTTGGTCTTTTATTTTATATTAGATATTTATGCTTTATCCATAACAAAATGTATCTTTATTCCGTAGACTTTTCCAAGCTTCATCGAGATTCTCAGCCTTGCAAAGTCGTTGTAGATAGAATCATACGATAACTGTATAGAGACATACGATAAAATATGATAACGTTAGAGATACATACGATAATATACGAAAACTGTATAGAGACATACGATATCTGTTTAGAGAGATATGGAACTGTACAGAGACATACGATAACAGATAACTATATAGAGACATATCAAAATATACTATAACTATAAAAACATACGATAACTGTTTAGAAATATACAATAACTGTAATTGGGCATTTTATAACATGCGATATCTGTAAAGGAGCAAACGATAATTGTATAGAAAAATAGATCAATCTTTTGCAAAAAAAAATTAATCAAGCCTTGAGATTAGCGTTAGTTCACGTATAACAAAGAGATGTATTATAAATGTTGCAGTATGAGTACAATTTCTTCCACAACGATATTATATATCGTTTGTTTTACACAACAAGTTATTGTCATATGTTTGACTAAATGTTCTGTGGGCCGTTTCACAAAGAATCATACGTACGATATTCTACGTACGTACAGAGAATTCCTTAAGACTTAAGGATTTTTTTTTGTACGTACGTAAAATATCGTACGTATGATTCTTTGTGAAACGGCCCACTGTGGATTTATCAAAACGAATATTGGGGCGCTGTGATGATCATTTAAACGACAAAAATCACACTTCTGCAAACCGGTACGTCAAACTAGTGAACTGTGCTGTACCGCATGTCTATGGCGACTTTTTTTTTTCTCGGTCACCGACTTATTCGATAATTGTGTAACTTCGTGATATATATTTGTCGATAAATCCACTAGCTGTTGTTTCTTTGTCGTTTGACGCTACATCAAGATTATTTAGAATTGTGGCGACTGCGTCAATTGATGCATTGCACAGAAATTTTGAACTGTGCAACGGACCCATTCTAAGTGTTGCCAATGTCTACCGTTTTAAGGGCCTCGTTGTTTGCATCTCAATTGAAAACCAGAACACCGACGAGTTACAAATCGAGCTTGAACAGAGACCTTTTGACCAATAACCAAGCACCCTACCTACTGCGCTACTACCACTCTATAATTATCGACATAATATTTGACAAATCAATGAAATTTGATAATTTGACTGATAAGTCAACCTAATTTTATGATAAATTCACTTAATTACCTGACAAATAAATGCCCATTACCTTAAGAATAATAGCTACCAAATGTAGAATACTTGTAATTATCTCCCATTTTATTTATTTCAATGGCTTTTGTTAGAATCGTTATAATTATGTTTGTAGTTTATTATGATTTCTCATCGTATATTGAAAATGATATATAAATAGGAATACCATTCATAAAGTATCTTCTCCAAACCATGTGTAGTGTTGTAATTTAGTATCTATTTACAAAGAAATAGGCTATCATCTTTCCTTTTATGCCTGTTGAAGTTTTTAAAATTTATGTTGTCCAGTTTCAATATGAAATAAAATAGTATCAATCCACCGACACAATAACATTCATCTACTGTATAATTTCGTAAAATTGTTAAATCTGTGAACGTTATAATTATCTATCCCTGTTTGTTTGATCAATAGACAGGAGAGATGACAATTAGCCGCCTGTCATGGCACTACAACAAGCCACACACAGGAGGGGCGTGGTTAAGGCACCACACTACGCCACACACAGGAGGGGCGTGGTTCATCACCATTTGTCGATAACAAATTCTACCCCACATAAGCATACCTACAGCCAGCCAATGATCGAATCCATACCGCATTTGGTATGAAAAGGGAAGTGCTGTTATTATGTCGTTCCTAGGTCAATCTTTATTTTTAACCTTTTTAACCTATCTTGACAAAGAGGTGTCTGTTTGGAAACCACGGATCAAGAATACTCGATTTGCTGGATGTTTATCTTCTAAACAGTTAATGACAAATCAGGGAAATGGAGTATCCAAATGGAGTATCCAAATCGGCCCGAAACAAGGTACATGTACATAATTCTTTGTGCTTGGTACTTATGAAATTTATCCAGGAAAAAGTTTCCCAGATGGATTTCCCAAAAACACGATTCGCAGAAGGTGCGAGTTCTACTTGACCTAAAGGTACAATATTCCATTCCAACACGACGCTTCTAAATTTTCACTTGGAAACATTTATAGTGCAAGGTTGAATAGAGCCGTTACGGGATATATAACTATTCATTTCCACATATGATAATGTGTGTTGCTTCCCTGAAGTGTGAACGATAATATGCAATATGTAATATAATAACATTCACTGAGTATATAATGCTGTTTAATTTTAAGAAGCCAGTATCTAATTTTAAACACACACACACACACACACACACACACACACACACACACACACACACACACACATATATATATATATATATATATATATATATATATATATATATATATATATATATATATATATATATATACCGGTATATATATATATATATATATATATATATATATATATATATATATATATATATATATATATATATATATATATATATATATATATAAGCACAAGAAAGGAAATTGTAACAACATTCACTATTCATAAGTATCGGATCAACCTCAATGAAGGTTAATGCAAATCGCTCGAGAAAAGGGGGTCAATATAAAAGCACAGGTAAGCGATAACGACACTAAAACAATTAAAAATTTTTTTAATTGTTTAGTATCGTTATCGCTTACCTGTGCTTTTATATATATATATTTTTGGAAAATCCATCCAGGGATTTATATATATATATATATATATATATATATATATATATATATATATATATATATATATATATATATATATATATATATATATATATATATATCACTAAATCATTAAAATAAATCAATATAATTTTTTTTTTTTTTTGGTTTTTCTTTCTTTTTTTTTTGGAATTGGGAATATATATTCATTACACAATTTCATACCTCTTCATGTGCTTACTAAATTATATATTGTGTCAATTTCAAATTCGATCATTTAGAATCAAATCAAAAAGTTAAAAATAGTGATCCATCACGTTGTAAATTCATATTAGATTGTGTGGCAAAAACTAAGTATGTCCTTGTGATCTTTAAGGTATTCAACCCATAATAAGCCTTATATGACAAAATAGGATATCAACAAAAATAATTTTTGTTGTGTTTTTATAGTTATTTGTTAAAGCAAAATGCACGTCATCTTAGAAGATTTTTATGTTTGTGATTTTAAAGTTTGGGATGGTACAATATGAATTCCTTTAAAGATACATAATGTCTAATTTTATAAAATCAGAGGTACAATAAAATATATTCCTAACTTATTTTACTTATAAAAAGATAATAAGCTGCAGCGACCCCCAAACCTAATAAGCCTTGGTTATACAGTTATTGCTGCAGCAAGTTAGAAATACGACCCTCAAATTTAACCTACTTACGTTCGTACGAGACCGGAGAATACGCACGTGACCTTAAAATTATTCATTTGCATACGGAGTAAAACAACAATGGTGAAGATAAGAAAGAGAAAAAGAAAAGAAATCGGCCTTCTGCACTTAGTAACTCGGAAAAGAAAAGAAAGAAAGAATGAGGTTGATGTAAAGCATGCGAGAAGTAGAATTTGTATCACGTGATATGCATACATTATGCAAATGAATATTTCCGAGGTTGATCGAGATGAATAAAACTGATAAGGAAAACGTGGGTTATGTATCGTATTTGTACGCGATAGCTGCATTTAATACTGATGGGCAGTCAAAAGACACTGTACTAAAACAAATTTACGATGTTACTTTAATCACAATAGTAGACGCTACAGGAGACCATATGTATCTTTAAAGAAATTATCTGCCCTAGTTATATATATATATATATATATATATATATATATATATATATATATATATATATATATATATATAAATATATTTATATATATACATATAAAAACGTAAAGTGCAGAAATACTGCACGGTGAACTTAAGTTTTGTTTATAAATATCGATAAATTACAATATTATGGAACTTTTGACCATAAGTTTTTCAAACATTTTGTCTTTTGTGATAAAAATATAGTAATTCCCTTAACGCTCAATACAAATTTTAATTATCCCCATTGGACCAAATAACATTATTTTTAAAAAATCCCTGTGGTAAAAGGTCTTATTTTGTAAGATTCTTCAAAATGATATATTCATTTTAAAGATAAAAGTTGTATCTAATCAGATCTAATCAGTGCACGTTATGGACTGAATACATTAAGAATGATAATGAAAATCGTTTGTAATTAGCGTATTGTTATATGTATAGATTACTTGCTCAAATCAGAGTGTATATATGTCTCTGCTCAAATCACCATGTCTTTTAACAACTCTTGCTCACACCCGTTAACAATACGATTTTCTGAGTAGTTTAGTGCATATATGTTAATATAGATTACCATCGTTTAAACGGAGAATACGTAATACGAATTTACTTTGAAGTAACAAAGAAATATGTTGAATTTTCAAGATAGCATGTGGAATTTTCACTAATGGGTACTAATTGCGCGCCTCTTCTGGCCGACATATTTTTGTACTCTTACGAAGCAGAATTCATAGTCTCCGCTCTCCAGGGGCAATTAACAATTAGTATCTCGGTTCAACTTTACATACAGATACATCGATGACGTTTTATCGATTAACAACCGTGTATATAAGGATCACCTCAACATCATATATCCAAAGGAACTAGAGATAAAAAAAACAACAACTGAGAGTGCATCTTCTGCTTCATACCTCGATATACTCCTATCAATTAGTGATGATGGTTCATTAGGAACCTCTCTCTATGACAAACGTGACGATATCAATTTCATTATTACCAAATTTCCTTTTATGAGTAGCAACATACCTTCCTCTCCCGCATATGGTGTCTTCTTTTAACAAATTATAAGCTATGCTAGGGCATACTCTAAATACGAAAATTTCGTCCTGAGAGCAAGGCTTCTTGCCACGAAACTACATGTACTCTCACAAGGATATATTGAGAAACGTTTGAATTTGTTACTGAGGAAGTTCTATTGTCGATATAGGGATCTAGTACAATTTCAGATTCCTTTTTCAAGAATGTTAACCGATATTTTGGGACCTGACCATACAAACAAACCACGTGCATTTCCGATACCGGAATTTCAGTTAAACAACATTTCATGCCTTGAATAGGAAAATTTGACCTCGTATTCTTGTATTCTTCATGTGTTCATGCGGGTATATTTATGTATTTACTTTCTAGACTTAAAAAAATTGTTGCAGGACTTTTGCGACGGGTGTTGCATGCAACCAGGGACGCTTACTCCTCCCGGACATCTGGTCTCACCTAGGTTTTATTGGGGTTCGCATTTGTCTGAATATGACACTATACACGATATTGTCCTTTTATTCCATGTACTATCAGATATGGTTTACTCTCCAGCACGTTTTTCACTTTCAAGATAGTTACGATGAATTTTCAAAGCAGTATCTGGAATTTTGAAATTAGTAAGTTGAATTTTCAAGATCATTAGGCAAGTTAAAATTTCAAATGAGTAAGCCGAATTTTCCAGATATTTTCTTGAATTTTCAAGATAGTATCTTGAATTTTCGAGATAAAATATAGATCCTATTTGGAAAAGATATCTCTGTGATCGAATAAGTTAAATGTTCATTTATTGGATTGCAGATCGCAAATTCGCTGTGTAAACGCTTATTTGTGGCTAGAGGCTTGTACATCCCGATAGCGGCTGGTATCCATGAAAATTCCAACTTTTGATGAACAAAGTCTTTCTGACACTCTCCCACAAACCACCGATATCAAAAGTGGGAGAAGGGCAGAGACTCTGGCACTAACATTGTGGCAGCCATGAGTATCTCATATATAATGTGAAAGTCAGGAGTATGTCATCTACAATGACAGCCAAGAGTAATTCACTTACATTGGGGTAGCCAGGATTATGTCACTTACATTGTGGCAGCCAGGAGTATGTCATCTATAATGTGACAGTCAGGAGTATGTCATCTATACTGTAACAGTCAGGAGTATGTCATCTATACTGTGACAGCCAGGAGTATGACATCTATACTGTGACAGTCAGGAGTATGTCATCTATACTGTGACAATCAGGAGTATGTTATCTATACTGTAACAGTCAGGATTATGTCATCTATACTGTGACAGTCAAGAGTATGACATCTATTATGTGACAGCCAGGAGTATGTCATCTATACTGTGACAGTCAGGAGTATGTCCTCTATTATGTGACAGTCAGGAGTATGTCATCTATACTGTGACAGTCAGGATTACATGTATGTCATCTATATTGTGATAGTCAGCAGTATGTTATCTATACTATGACAGTCAGGAGTGTGTCATTCATACTCTGACAGTCAGGATTATGTCATCTATACTCTGACAGTCAGGATTATGTCATCTATACTGTGACAGTCAGGAGTATGTCATCTATACTGTGACAGTCAGGATTATGTCATCTATACTGTGACAGCCAGGAGTATGTCATCTATACTGTGACAGTCAGGACTATGTCATCTATACTGTGACAGTCAGTAGTATGTCATCTATACTGTGACAGCCAGGAGTATGTCATCTATACTGTGACAGTCAGGGGTATGCCATCTATACTGTGACAGTCAGGAGTATGTCATCTATACTGTGATAGTCAGTAGTATGTCATCTATACTGTGACAGTCAGGAGTATGTCATCTATACTGTGACAGTCAGGAGTATGCCATCTATACTGTAATAGTCAGGAGTATGTCCTCTATACTGTGACAGTCAGGAGTATGTCATCTATACTGTGACAGTCAGTAGTATGTCATCTATACTGTGACAGTCAGGAGTATGTCATCTATACTGTGACAGTCAGTAGTATGTCATCTATACTGTAACAGTCAGTAGTATGTCATCTATACTGTGACAGTCAGGAGTATGTCATCTATACTGTGACAGTCAGTAGTATGTCATCTATACTGTGACAGTCAGGAGTATGACATCTATACGGTGACAGCCAGGAGTATGTCATCTATACTGTGACAGTCAGGAGTATGCCATCTATACTGTGACAGTCAGGAGTATGTCATTTATACTGTAGCAGTCAGGAGTATGTCATCTATACTGTGACAGCCAGGAGTATGACATCTATACTGTGACAGTCAGGAGTATGTCATCTATACTGTAACAGTCGGGAGTATGTCATCTATACTGTGACAGCCAGGAGTATGTCATCTATACTGTGACAGTCAGGAGTATGTCATCTATATTGTAACAGTCAGGAGTATGTCATCTATACTGTGACAGCCAGGAGTATGTCATCTATACTGTGGCAGTCAGGAGTATGTCATCTATACTGTGACAGTCAGGAGTATGTCATCTATACTGTGACAGTCAGTAGTATGTCATCTATACTGTGACAGTCAGGAGTATGTCATCTATACTGTAACAGTCAGGAGTATGTCATCTATACCGTGACAGTCAGGAGTATGTCATCTATACTGTGACAGTCAGGAGTATGTCATCTATACTCTGACAGTCAGGAGTATGTCATCTATACTGTGATAATCGATAGTATGTCATCTATACTGTGACAGTCAGGAGTATGTCATCTATACTGTGACAGTCAGTAGTATGTCATCTATACTGTGACAGTCAGGAGTATGTCATCTATACTGTAACAGTCAGGAGTATGTCATCTATACCGTGACAGTCAGGAGTATGTCATCTATACTGTGACAGTCAGGAGTATGTCATCTATACTGTGACAGTCAGGAGCATGTCATCTATACTGTGATAGTCGGTAGTATGTCATCTATACTGTGACAGTCAGGAGTATGTCATCTATACTGTGACAGGAGTATGCCATCTATACTGTGACAGTCAGGAGTATGTCATCTATACTGTGATAGTCAGTAGTATGTCATCTATACTGTGACAGTCAGGAGTATGTCATCTATACTGTGACAGCCAGGAGTATGTCATCTATACTGTGACAGTCAGTAGTATGTCATCTATACCGTGATAGTCAGTAGTATGTCATCTATACTGTGACAGTCATGAAAATGTCATCTATAATGTGACAGGCAGGAGTATGTCATCTGCGATGTGACAGCCAAGAGCAATCCACTTATATTGTGGTAGCCAGGAGTATGCCATCTTTATTGTGACAGCCGGAAGTAAACCAGTTACATTGTGGCAACCAGGAGTATGCCATCTTTACTGTGACAGCCGGAATTATGTCACTTACATTATGTCAGCCAGGAGTATGCCACCTCAGATTGTGACATCCATGAGTATGTCATCTATATTGTGGCAGCCAAGAGTATGCCACTAACATTGCCATCTATAGAGTGTGCAACAGGTATTGAGTGTGGCAATACCTGTCTGGTACGTTGCATATTTCACCTTTTCAACGTATCCTTTATTTTATATTCCATTGTTAACGTTCTAAGGAACCTCGGATTTTACGGTCCTGTCGGGAAGCAAGAAACCGACAAGACTATGGCGCGATTCGAGCTAAAGACCTTGCAATCCTAAACCGAAAACCGGAGATTAGATACACTAGGTAGTAAGTGGTGATAAGAAGAAGATGCGACAGGATAACGTGAGGTGCTGCAGGGTCAGGGAACCACATATCGTCAAAATTCTTTTAAATCTTTTTAAACACCAGCATATTTCAGATAAGGATCCTCTTCTTCTGGAGAATCCGCTTTTAAGTTGTAATGCATTCAAACTCTACCCTTTTAAGTGGTAACACATTCAAACTCCACCCTTTTAAGTGGCAACACATCCATACTCTACCCTATTAAGTGGTAACACATTCAAACTCCACCCTTTTAAGTTGTAACACATTCAAACCCTTTTTACTTAATCTCCATGAATGAGAAGATGTGGACAAAAAGACAGACTTTGACATAGAAGATACAGAAGAAAAAGTTGAAAAATAGAAGGATATAGTAAGGAAGGGGTGAGGATAATTTATCATGCAAATTATCGTAAACATCAAGAGATATATTATTCTGTGCTATTACATGTAAACCTTTTTTGGGGTGGAGGGGGGGGGGTCTTTTTCTTTTTTTTGGGGGGGGGGGGGCGGGATTGGGAGGTTGTATGCTAAAATATGACAATATGTAGTGTGACAATAAACGCACTTGTATTGTAAGCCGGTGTACCCCTGGGATGAGGTGCTCGGCTTGTGACCGAAAGGTCCCGGGTTCGATTTCCGCCGTAGGCACACCGGTGTTCTGTCTTTCAGATGATATAGTAAAAACCGGGTCCCGTGTCACGGTAGGTGTGGTACGTAAAAGGTCCCTCATTGCTTCAGGTGGATCTGTTGCAAAGGTAAAAAAATTCTATGTCATGCTGATGCCGTCACCATATACGTGAAATAATCGCGGAGTGACGTAAAACAATAATCTATCAATCACTTATATTGTTATAGTTTGTTTTCATTAGTCATCATGGAATACATACCGTGATATATATAACTAGGTATAATGCACACATATCTCTACCTACATATATACCGTGAAATATATACATCAGCTCCCTATACGGAAAAAACCACGTATAATGCACACATATCTCTACCTACATATATACCTTGAATTATATACATTAGCTCCCTATATGGAAAAAACACGTATAATGCACACATACATATACATTAAAATATATATAGCTCCCTATGCGGAAAAATCTACGTATAATGCACACATATCTCTACCTACATCAACCGATCTCTTCTTACTGCCATAGCGACATCTATGTTTGGTGTAATCAGAATATCACTGTTGTAAATCAGTTTTAATTCATAGTATAAACATGGCAATATTTTATTCTAAACCGACCTCACTAAACACGACGGAAATTTGAACTTTACAAGTCTTTGATTTCTCATAAATCAATCGCAAGGATATACCAGCCTTAAAATCATTTAAAGAATTTAATGAATTTGCTTTCAATTTATATAGTTGTAAAACATTTGTCAGTAAACATGTTTTTGAAAAGGTTGGAATTCCGTATGAAATCAAAGTCGCTTCATCTGAAGGCAAGTGGCAAAGGGAGCCATGTTTCCGCCAATAGCACTATCTCGTTGCCGTTTAATGTGCATCTCGTGGGGCAAGGTAAACATTTGATTGAGCTTGATAAAGAATTAATAAAGATACGAGAGGAGATGTGGTGCATTCACAGGATGCCGCAAATGGTAAACACTATTAATCTGAATTAAATTGCAATTGCACTAAGATTTGTGTTAATGCCGTAACAACATAAAATTCTGTGCAAGCGTGCATTCGGTGTTTTTGTTTTATTTTATTTTTCCTACAGATATCTATTTATATATGTATTTATTATCTGTGTGGACACCTGGTTTAATTAGTTGCGATCGTTGTTAAACTTATTCGTCCACGACTGACAGCTATGTACAGTAAATCACATTTGAATCGATCTAAGATTCTATACGTAAGGCCCCGCCAAGTTTTTCTTTGTTAAGCCTTGAGCAGCGGGCGGGTAGGTTTTCCTGGTAGTTATCAACAAGAACACAATGTTTTTGAACCGTTTTCGGAATTTTTGTTCGATACTTGTTTAGTGTCACTAAGTTATATGCAAGTTTTCATTTTAATTTTACATTAAGAGGGTATGTATGACCTTAAATAAATAATCAAATAAATATTTCATGTGTTGACCCGCTTTGTATCGCTTTTTTTTTTCTTATTTTATTTTTGTTTTGTGTGTTTGTTTGTTTGTTTTGGGGGGGTTTTTTTCTGTGTTTTTTTTTTCGGAAAGGGGGGGGGTGGTTGTTACGGGGGTGTTTTATTGATTTTTGTTTTGCGGTGTTTTTGGGAGGTTGCTTTTAGTTGTTTTTTCGGTGATAGGTATGTTGATTTTGATTCAAGTTGATGCTTAACAAGGAAAAGACCAGGAGTGGCCTAAATCTTCTATGCAAAACATAATACGTCGATTTAGGTCTATATATGGTAAGCAATTAAAACTTTGACTAATTAATAGCCCATATAACCTTATCTTAATTTATAACTTCCTATTCTTTATAAAACATACATGTATTATATAATGAACAGGTATCATTTCAGATGATATGTAGGGGATTTCAAATAGTTTCTCAGTGTACATAATAACATATTACATGCACACATATAATAAATAATACAGAAATGTTTTGTTTTTGCTTTTTTCCATACAGTACTTTTTATACAGTATTCTAGATTTAATCAAAATTGACAAAAGTGCTGTATTCTCATATTCTCTTACACTGAGGGTTAATATGATTCTATAGAAGAAGAAAAACAAGTGTATACAGACATGGGATTGGGATATCACTGTTTAGTATGACCAAGAGATTCAGAAGTAAAACGATATAAGTATCTGACTCGGCCGTATGACAGAAGTCACCACGGAAATGCATTGTTAATAATATCATAATTGAGGGGGGATGCGTAAGAACGCCACAAAAACTTTCGATGAAAGTGCAGTTGTAAAACGGACTAAGGAGAATCCTTTGATGTGACAGTAGTCAATATTAGTGATTAGGTTTATTACTGACTGTCCAAGGAAATTTCTCGGGTTGATCAAAACATAGAAGGCAAATTTCCGTGGACAGTAACAAATCTAATAATTGAATTATTTTGTCGAGGACCAATACCAAAATAAAAGTAGACGGGGTGGGGTGGGTGGGGGGTTGTTTGTTTGTTTGTTTGGGGGGGGGGGGGGTTGCGGGGGTGGGAGGGGGTGGTGTTCTGCCTAAAATTCGCCATTGCCTTCAACATATCGCTACTGACGGTCCACAAGAATATGGAAGGCAGTCACGTGACCAGGTTTAAACAATGATATTGGATCAAACTTGTCAGAGACCAAACCATCGCGTTTGGTTTATTACGGAACGTACACAGATGAAAGTAACCTTTCAGTATGATTAACACTTTCCTACCGACTAGTCATTTTACGACAACTTCCGTAATCGTAAACGGATATCTCCTTACATGTGGCGCTATGCGTTTTTTACAGTATTGCAGATTGCTTCATTCTTTCCACAATATTTCTCTCTACTGTAAATTGGTGCATTCTATCCACAAACAATCGACAACAATGGCGTACCCCAATGCCATTAAAATTCTAAATATAAAATCAATGCTATATATACATAAACAAAAAAGAAATAGTCTTAAGCTAGTATTTATGCGATTGTATTGATAAAGAACGGACTGATGATATCAATTTTATCTATAGACACAGGTCACATCATTATCACAGATATTATATCACTTTGCGTATAAAACGACTGTGCCTAATTTCTCATTAAAATGTTCAGAAGATAAGAGACACTTTCACTTGTTTAAGTGTAGTAGTTCACTGATATGGGTAACTTTTTGGACCAAGAAAATGTGAAAATATGATTGCTTTGTGCCGTCTCTAAATGAGTTACAAGTCGAAAACATAAAGAAATCGTCCACAAAGAATTGCATATACATGGTTTCTTGTATATGAATGCGATTAAATTGTAAAAATATAGCTGAGCTTTCTTTCCAAACTTCTTCTTCAAGACGTAATCATGCATGAGTGCCTAAATATTTATTTAAGACGACTGAATACCAATACGACCATCCAAACAAAACATAGAATAAAAGCAATTTAGTGCACATTCGTATAGAATTAGTAAAAATACTGGATAATTATGCTCATGAAGTACTTGTACCACATGTATGAGGCGAAACATTCTTAAGTACAGAGTCCTTACGGCGTATGACTGACAAATCCATTGGTACTGGACTATAAGAAATGGCATGAAAGAAGCAGATATAATCCTCAAACATAACCGCCATAAAGAAAAGCAGTACCGGAATACTTAACATAACCAGCATCAAAAGACAAACACAAGAATACCTAACATAACCAGCTTCAAAAGACCAACACAAGAATACCTACCATAACCAGCATCAAAAGACCAGCACAAGAATACCTACCATAACCAGCATCAAAAGACCAGCACAAGAATACCTAACATAACCAGCATCAAAAGACCAGTACAATAATTCCTACCATAACATAACCAGCATCAAAAGACCGGCACAAGAATACCTAACATAACCAGCATCAAAACACCAGCACAAGAATACCTAACATAACCAGCATCAAAACACTAGCACAAGAATATTTACCATAACCAGCATCAAAAGACCAACACAAGAATACCTACCACAACATAACCAGCATCAAAAGAGCAACACAAGAATGCCTTCCATAACCAACATCAAAAGACCAACACAAGAATATCTAATATAACCAGCATCAAAAGAGCAACACAAGAATACCTACTGTAAAAAGACCAGCACAAGAATACCTACAATAATATAACCAGCTTCAAAAGACCAGCACAAGAATACCTACCATATCATAACCAGCTTCAATAGTCCAGCACAAGAATACCTACCGTAAAATAACCAGCATCAAAAGACCAACACAAGAATACCTAATATAACCAGCATCAAAAGACCAGCACAAGAATACCTACAATAACATAACCAGCATCAAAAGACCAGCACAAGAATACCTAACATAACCAGCATTAAAAGACCAACACAGGAATACCTAACATAACCAACATCAAAATACCAGCACAAGAATACCTACCATAACCAGTATCAAAAGACCAGCACAAGAATACCTACCATAACATAACCAGCATCAAAAGACCAGCACATTAATACTTAACATAACCAGCATCAAAATACCAGCACAAGAATACCTACCATAACCAGTATCAAAAGACCAGCACAAGAATACCTACCATAACATAACCAGCATCAAAACACCAGCACAAGAATACCTAACATAACCAGCATCAAAAGACCAGCACAAGAATACTTAACATAACCAGCATCAAAAGACCAACACAAGAATACCTACCATAACCAGCATCAAAAGACCAGCACAAGAATACCTAATATAACCAGCATCAAAAGACCAGCACAAGAATACCTACCATAACCAGCATCAAAAGACCAGCACAAGAATACTTTTAACACCTTTAATGTGACAGCCACACATATCTAAATAGTTCTTCAGTTTATTTATGTAAGAAAGCTGAAGGTTAAATAGGGTCTATTGATTTGAATGTAGACAGTTTCCCTCCTTCAAAGCTTCGTCATTAACCTGTGTGAGCATTCCACATTCCCCCTTTGAATGGTCTGATCGATGCTTGACTTTGATCAGAGCCAATTAAAATATTTGACCTGACATTACAATCACTGGCAGTAGTGGATGTGATCAGACGATCGAAGTCGCCATGTTCACATGTATCCTTGAAACGACGTCTGCAACAATGTCAAGTGTTGGTAGTGACGATGACGCTGATGACTGTAACAATGTTGATGTACTTATAGGGACACATCAGAAAGTGTGTTCTCATGCATTACACGCAACTGTTTACATAAAATATACACGTTTAGTGAATTAGCAGTTTATGCATACCTATGCTACAGGCTTCCTATATACTTCAAAGCAAATAGAATTTAACTGTTCTCTCACACAGAATGACATGGATAACCTTGTATGTAAAATCAACTTTCATTGACGAAATTTAAGTTTACTGGCGCCATTTTCACTTTGAGGTCGCTTATGAAATTTGCAACAGCGAGTTATTTCCGTTAAAGAGAAACCTGCATTGACAATAATCCCTAAGGATGGCCTATCATAGAATGATATATAAAGTAATGTAAAAAGAACGGCTTACATAATATTCGAAAAGCAACGGTTTGTGTCAGAATTCGGATTCGTCCGTTAGTATTGAGATTTTCCTTCCATCTTCTGAACAATGTATCATAGAGCATGCTACATATATAATACAGAGCATGTAATGTATCATAGACCATGCTAAATATATAATACAGAGCATGTTATGTATCATAGAGCATGTTACATATATAATACAGAGCATGTAATGTATCATAGAGCATGCTACATATATAATACAGAGCATGTAATGTATCATAGAGCATGCTACATATATAATACAGAGCATGTAATGTATCATAGAGCATGTTACATATATAATACAGAGCATGTAATGTATCATAGAGCATGTTACATATATAATACAGAGCATGTAATGTACCATACAGCATGCTACATATATAATACAGAACATGTAATGTATCATAGAGCATGCTACATATATAATACAGAACAATGTATCATAGAGCATGCTACATATATAATACAGAGCATGTAATGTATCATAGAGCATACTACATATATAATACAGAGCATGTAATGTATCATAGAGCATGCTACATATATAATACAGAACAATGTATCATAGAGCATGCTACATATATAATACAGAGCATGTAATGTATCATAGAGCATACTACATATATAATACAGAACAATGTATCATAGAGCATGCTACATATATAATACAGAGCATGTAATGTATCATAGAGCATGCTACATATATAATACAGAGCATGTAATGACCCGTTTTCTAACGCACTGTGGAATCCTGTGTTGTGATGACTCTAGACACGTGAATGGTAAATTATGTAATCCAAGGTTGAACGATTTCAGTCATTTTACAGACAACAACCCTAATTTCTACATCTGTCACTATGTATCACTGATAATAAGAATGTAAATTTAGGAAAACATCTAAAATCATAAATGGAAGTATGTTTAAAGAAATACATACATCGTATAAGTATATGTGCAATGTATATCCGAATATTTTACTTAATCGTTTTCGATTTTATAATTTTTACGATTTGACAATGACGCACTGTTTGCACTTACAAGCTTTTAGAAAAGATATGATAAATGAAATGAATATAATTACCTGTATATTCTGTCACATTGGTAAAGAGCTTTATCTGACTCAAATCTACGTCATAAATAATACCTGCTTCGATAAAAAGTTTATCAATTACTGGATTTGCCGGTGTATCTCTGTCCTGACACAGAACATCGCGCGACGTTCCAGCTCGTGTGCTTTTTGCACTCGAGACTTTCTATGCTTCAGCCTAAGTAATGACATGTATATTTCATCTATTGAAGTCGCCGACACCTGGGTCTCTTCATATCCTCAGATCTTGGTCTGTACTAAGCCTCGGCTTATAGCTCACGGTGACAGTTTGAATTTCAAAACAAACACTCATTATACGTCCTGACAGCTAAGTTGATGAAGCAATAACCATGTTTTAATTGATAGTGGATTCCCTGACTTTGGAGCTCTCAAATGACAAGAAGTGAGCTATAAGGGATGAAAACCACCTGTTCTTAATCGAATTCCTTTCTATTAAAAAAGTTGGGTCCATTCACTTCTGACGGACATGGAAACGTCGAGGTGTCTATCTGAACCTGAATTTGAATTTGAAATGGCGTGCCCTTATTGTACAAAATGAAAGATTTTCTCTCCTTTTTCCTGTATATTTCTTAATTTGACAATTGAAATCAATTAAAATGTGAATTTATGTAGAAATTTTGTATATTGCATCAAACTACATGAGAATATACACTAAAGATCTATCTGAACACTTTATTTAAATATTTGTAATTTACATAGAATTTTATCATTCATTAGACAGTGAAAGAGTTGGAGTTCATCCAGTGGTAGGACCTCCTCATGTGGTGATTCATGGGGTAGCTCCGCGTCTGAAGGAAAGATCATTTTTAAAATCATCCAAAGATTTCTGAACTTCTGGACGAATTCTTAATGGATCAAACAGCTATCTCGAGTTCTACTCTTACTGAAATCCCAGCATTCTGAAAGGTGAAATACCCTTAAACTGCTCTATCAACATAATGATTACTTTGAAATACAGTAAAAGAGAGAGTCTTAGACCAAAAAAAAAACCAGTGACCGTCATAATGAAATTTATCTTCCTTGATATTCACCTGCTACTTGATTTTTATTTTATTTATATAAAATACATCAAATGATGATATGCCATAGTGCATGCATATCTTGATTCAAGTAGTTTGTATTCTACGACGAGCGAAGAGGTTCTACTATGGCGTATACTCGAGCATCAACGAGAGAAGGGGAACCACAGAACTAGTCAATTAAATAAGAAGTACATGTATTTATAACCATCTAGTAAATCAACAATTAAAGACAATAACGTTGATAGTCAAAGACGTTCTTATTCGACTCTATGTAATTTGTGTGTGTGTGTGTGTGTGTGTGTGTGTGTGTGTGTGTGTGTGTGTGTGTTGTAGACTAGACAATAAGAGAATTCGAATTGTCATTAAAGTTGTAAGATAATTTACGGCCATTGAAGATCGCTTCTTGTCATCCAGTAGTGAGCACATGACAAATGGACAAGGGCAGTGAGAAATATAGTAATTTATAACTTTGAAAGTGTAAAACTATAAAGTAAAATTTGTAATTGAAATTATTTGCATTATTCAAATAGTATACATCATGAAAGAGATGACATCCAGTATTTACTACCTGAATTCCATAATGTTTGTGTATGTAGGGTTTAAACCAATTGCTGGTTGACGATGATGTCACGAGTGCCCGGATTTACGGATGTAGATAAGTGAATTATGTTAAAAATTTACTGTTTTCAGAGGTTCAGAAGGACAAGTATATAAATTTGCTTTTCTATTCACAGAATGTCAAATTTACACTGTATATTCATTTTACAGATTTAAAATTTTGAGAGGTAATTAATTATGTATTTCTGGTGTTTGCTTTGTGGACATATTATTCAAAATTTGTTCTCACGAAGCAGAGAAAACATCTGCAATGTACATGCACGGACAACGTGATTTGACCCATATAGATTTTTTTGGAAATGCAGATAATCAGGTATAATCTTACAGAGAAATCAATACACATTTTAATTTTCAAGTTTGATTCTAATGTTTTTCAACCGCATGAAGTATATTGTCTGCATTGCATTGTTTAAAATTTTTAGCATATGAACTTTACAAAATAATATAATAAATAAAATGATCTAAAAATTCGAATAACCGTTTTCATTGTTATAACCGTTTTCATAATCATAAACGTTTTCATAATTATAATCTTTTTCCAAGATGAAAATGAACTGAACAACGAGCCCTATCATATACTCTAAAACAATACATTACAATCGTGTTTGCTTACTCTTAAGTGATTTACAAATTGCACTTTCACCTAGTGTTATTACGAAAATCATTGCATCATAGTCCTGCAAAATTCCAAAACATAAAATTTGAGATTTCTACGTAACCGCCGATGAAATGCTACAGACAAACATGCTTGCCTTGAAATGCCCTTTATGAAATAAAAAGCCAGAGGAATGTCGGGAGGTCACTGTAAATCATTGAACTCACACGCCAAGATGACAGAGTTGATGTTTGCTACTTACTAAATAAGATGTTCCCCAAATCGCTGAAGCATTCATTGGTTTGAACATGTCACATAACATCTACTTCTGAGGGTAAGATATGCACAGATCATTTGTCAAATTTGTACTCTACGACAAGCCAACGGAAGCGAATCCAAATGAAACTTAAATTACCATAGTGACAGAGGCCGTTGACCATCACGTGAGTATTGTCTCCATGACAATCAGTCTCTCCGCATTTCCCCTAACATACCTGAAAAACAACGTCTACAATGCTTTATAACCATGTTGGTATTGTAATTATTACAAATCTTGCTTGTCCATATCACAATACCGAGGTAAAGCATACTGGAAATCACAATACCGAGGTATAACAAAACCAGATATCATAATACCGAGGTTAAACAAACCAGACTGGAAATATCGAAGGATATTCATACTACAGTAGAGAAAACAGAAGACATCTGACAAAGCTGTATGACACAGATCACCAAGCACATGCACATAATATAATAGTAACATATACACGGAAAACGACATTACAAAAATCTCGACAGTGCTGCGGTTACGATACCGACTTAGGACGGTCAATTAAAGTAACAAACGTCACTCAGTGTGGTTAACCTGTTCACAGTCGCCCACCTTCCCACTCAACGCAACAGCAGCACAATCAAAGGAGAGACATTTAAAATTTTATAAATTATCTTCCATATAGAGAATAAGGATCAACAGATTTCTCAAGAAGAGGGGTCATAATTTTTTTTACACATGGAACGTTTATAGAATAATATGCTTCTATCAAAAATATGTAAGGTGACATCAACATAAGTAAATCGTGCTCTGCCCGTCTGTAAGCGAGCTCAGATCCTTGATCAATAGAGTCCCGACTAACCTGAAAATATTTGGACAAGGCCCGTCATAGAGTCCCCACCGCCCTGTTAGTCAGCGTGCAACGCTCAAGTAAAAGTCTATCTTAGCGATAATCTCGGAGTCATGCTGTCGATGTATAATAATTTTAGAAGCTGCCCATATGAAATTATCGGAACCTTTGACCCTCCTTAGTTTGTACACTAGATCACCGTAGAAAGAGGGATGGGAAATTCCGCTGGATATCTATTGTTAAAAAGTTACATTTCTAAATTAAGATAAAATGTCAGAATAAAATCTGTAAAATTTACCAAAAGTTTTTCGAAGTTTATCATGTCTATAACCCTGAGTATTTTGCGTGAAAATCCAAAACGTTATGCAGGCTTTAGCGAACCGAACCAATTGACTAATATAAATACCATATGATGGGAGTCTGGGGACATCACCATCTAGATAAGCGAAATTTACAATAGGAAATCCAAAGTCGTCACGTTTGTCATATATGTTTGTATAAATATTGTTGTTAATGATTTTAACATTTCAGTCCAAGAAAGGTGTTTACTGATCGTAAGCATTGGCTTTGTTTAATTGAAGTTCAGGTGGATATAAATGTATATCTTGTGATGTGACCAATTCATCATGCAAAATATTGAGCTGTTAATTTGGTAATACCACTATATTGATATATATTTGTGATGAATTATATTTCAGATATCTGTAAAGTTGTTTAATAAATCACAGATATCCGCAAATCATCAAGGTAACATTCAACTTATTAAATGATAATTTATATAAAATGATATCATTAAATAAGAAAAGGTCATGTTATTAGAAATCAAGACCAATTCATTTAGCATGGCCTCACTCCTTTCAAGTCACATATCTACCACAAATATACCTCATGTTAGATTCCTGCAAATTAATTGGCCGATCAACCGGTTGAAAAATTTGAATATCGGCGGCTTTTTACACCGAAATATACGAAAGCCTATAAGGCTCATTTTGGTAGGAAGAAAGAATGTTTTGTGATATTTCGCGACACTTTCGCGTTATATCGCGAAAGTTTTGCATTACCGGGTATTTCACTAAACTTTTGTGTTATATCACTTAACATTCGCGTTATTGCGCGAAACTTTAGCGTTATATCGCGAATGTTTTGCAGTTTTCAGAAATTTTCGCATTATTTCACAAAACTTTCGTGTTCTATTGCGTAACATTTGCATTGTTTGGCGTAATATCGCGAAACATTTGCGTTATATCACAAAACTTTCGCGTTATATCGCGTTCTACTACTATTACTATTACTACTACAACAACTACTACTACTACTACTACTACTATTATTATTATTATTATTATTATTATTATTATTATTATTATTATTATTATTATTATTATTATTATTTCGAGAGACTTGTGTGTTATTTCCCGAAACTTTATCGTTATTTCAGAGAGGCCAAAGGGGTCCTATATCGTTTACCGGAGGATCTTGTCCGCCTTTCTTAATGTACACGAAAGATTATGAGCAAAAATTTGTCTTTGAACTTCAAAAGCTGTTGAGACACGATAGTAGGAATAAGATATTGAATTATTTAAATTGAGGTCTATTCTTTTAGAATTTTTTAATCTATACAGACTATAAGATCAAAATCTTTTCCTTGCTCTTATCAGGATTTGAAGGCATCACCTATTGTTATCAAAGGAATAATACAAAAATGTGCATAACTTTCTGACAAGGTAAAAAAAAAAAAGAAGTAAAAAATCATTCAGATTTAAAAAACAACACTTTTTAAAACATTCCTCTAGATTATTTTGATGCTTTTGGCTTGTCTGTATGTGCTTAGATCTGATGAAGAAGTTTGTCAAAATAGGCTACCCCTCGTGAACTCTTTTTGTCTGTGGTGGCCCTACCAGTTGACGGATCCGAGATGGAAAATTACAACACTTGTAGGGGACCATTAGTACTTAATCCCTTCCAAGATTCATCAAAATCTGTTCTGCGGTTCTTAAGAAGAAGTTGAAAATGGACAGACGCCGGACACTACGCTGTGACAATAGCTCTTCCGAGCTTCTCTCAGGCATAAAACACTCGTATATAAATTACACGAAAAAAGAGGAACTTACAAAATAACATGTTATAGAGAAAAATAACTAAGCCTATTACGAAAGCTTATTAGAGACTTGAAATAAAATTTTATATCTCGCCACGGCGAAATACTATCTCGCCTCGACGAGATACGTATCTCGCCTCGACGAGATACGTATCTCGTCATGGCGAGATATCATCTCACCACGGCGAGTTGTTATCTCATCATGGCGAGATAATATACTATCTCGCCACGGCGAGGTACTATCTCGCCTCGGAGAAATATATTGCCACGGCGAGATACTAGCTTTTACTATACAAAAATGAATAGAAACAGTAGTTAGACATGGTATCATTAACTAAATAGCAATATATGATCTGCCGCAAATGACCACGTGTTAGATGTTCATTTAATTACTCATATAGATAGTAAAACGCCGTGGCGAGATAGTAACTCGTCCTGTCGAGATACGTAAATTGCCGTGGCGAGATAAAATAAAATTCATGTCCCTAATAAGCTTCCGTAGCCTTTAGATTTTGAACTCCCAATGTCAAAATTGGGCAAATTATAACTTTTTAAAAAACTTTTTTACTGACGTAGTTACCTTGGATATTAAGCTGTATCCGATAAGAAGTCATATTCTAGAAATAATGTAAACTAGGAAACCTGGCAATACCCGGAATGGAGTCGCATTTACCGTTGTGTTAAATTGACGATGACATTTTCTTTTAAAGATATCATGTTACGTATGACATTTTGATGAATATCATGTATATAAAAGTTAATTTGTAATTGCAGTAACTGTCTTCCATGGTTTATTCTAACGTTAATACCAGCCATTGGAATGCCAAATGAGAGTATTATTGACCTGCTTAACCAACATTGTAAAGGACTTCATTTCTATTTCTCCAGGGCTATGTGCTCATTAATTACTACCCATTTTCCTCTATTCCCATTGGTTCGAGCACACACTAGGGGACCTACATTCCCGGTGGCTTCATTACCGTGTACTGTTGCAGGATGTCAGGTCATTGTTGATGGACATCCAAGCTGGCTGCCACCATGTTAGTCCATATATATACGTCCTCGTGAAGTGTCACATGACCTACACTCGGTCGCTTTCTCGTGCAAGTACAAAAAGCTCATTTTTTCATAAAACAGTCTTGACAGGACATGCAATGTATCAACATAGAGCACACATGGCATTTATACCATGTTAAAAGAAAGCGAACAATCTGCTGAATTAATTGAAGACAAACCTCCAGTGTTACGTCCCATAGTGTATCATCCCTCATTCCACTAGGATCGTGTGTCGGAATTTTCAACAAGAAAAAAGAACAGGACGGTTTGTTTGCCATAAATCTTATAAACGGCTCTCCAACTGGATAAAAGAATAAGATATACACAGAATAAGGATTACATAGGACAATGATTAGAATAGGATTGTCTAGGATGAAAGGCCGATCATTATCTCATTATCACGTAATTCTATCTTAACACGTGCTCACCAAAGGTCACAGAGTCCTTGCTACCATCATTGTCATATCTTCCCCTATTATAAAAAAAAATGTAAAAGAAAATATGAATGCGTTTGGGGGTTGGGCCTATTTTACTTAAGGCCGATTGGGAAGGTTTAATGTAATTGTTACACTACAGTTAGTTGATCAGAATGTGAATTTAACATAATGATATTGTCGTACCCGATTAACCATGTAATTTTATTTAACATGTTCATTTTTCTATAGAAAAAAAATATAACAACCATGAAAACAATTAGAATACCAGGATGTTGTTCTCCTTACATATTGAAAGTCATTTATACGAAAATGAATCTCCATGTTCCAGTCACCATTCTCTGTATGTTGTCTCAATAAAGGCAATGCTCTGGTTCCAGAGCATTCAATGAGCGATAAAAATATATTAGGTTCTAAAATAAAAGATCAAAGAACGAAATTGCACGTTTGCCTCTGTGCACTTCCCTTCTCGTATGCACGAAAGAAGTAGTAGATTAAACTTAATTTCGTTGTTATACGACTAAAGCAGTCAGCACTTCTATGGATAGAGAAAAAAATTAAATTTCAAACTAAACTCTATTAAATCCTACGATATTGAATTTCTCCCTCGACTTCCTTTTTTATCCTGGCGTTAGATGACAGTTGAAATAAATGCGGTTTTCAAAGCATTTTTTACTTGGTAAAGTGCATTGATACAGTATCGGTTTTCGTATTGGCGGTCAATAAGCGTGTTAATTATTGAAGGTTATAGGAGGGTGGGCAACACAATCTTCATTGGAAATTACCCAGTCGGGTTACATAATGCCTCTGCACATCTCCCTTTCTTTAGAAGGTTATCCTAATTACATACTGCATACCTATACTGAGAGAAATAACATCATTCCACAAAGCATCATTGTTCATGCTGCACAAACTCTTTTGCAAAGGAAATCAGTCGTCGTTGTTTGAACTATAACGCAAAGAGAGACGAGAGGTAACGATTTCTTTCACGAATGTTTGGGCATGTTTAATCGTTTGCACATGATATATGAAAAGAATTTGCCAAATGAGCACATTTTAATCTAATGACTGGAAAAGTTGTTGAATAAAGTGCCTTTCCAGATGGATATCGTTAGGTCATGTGATGCTGTATAAAACAACAAGCATTATACCGGGTTTCGCTTTCTAAAAGATTTACCACACGGATAATTCATCAGGGTGTGATAGAAAAGGCAACAATCTTCTTAAGGAAATTATCAATGGAGGAAAATTCCCAAGATGAGGCAAACTCAAGACTATCTACAAGAAGTAGGCCATGATGTCGTTTTATGAAATCTTTTAATTTAATCGCAAAAACAAACTAACAGAAAGAAAACAGATATGTGTACCCCTGCATATCATCAGGACGCCGACAGCACTTCCCTGTACAGATTTAGCGATGTACCATTTGGCCTAAGGAATGCTGCATCGCTGAAGACTGCACTGCATTACATTATTGCAAATTACATGTTACTGGCACACTTAACCTCGCGTTGGAGATCTTATTCAGGGGGTCACGCTTGATTAATTACCCTGTATTCATCTTGCTTTATCAAGATAATTGGAAGAATTCAACGCTTGTATGAGATACCAATCACATCATTTGTTCTAGGGGTATCACTTTTAACTTTGCAGTAATTTACGAAACCGCTCACCATGTTAAGATTTAAAAATGAAATCTGAAAAACTCTAACAACTCTCAATGAGATTAAATTGCACAAGACAAATGGGAAATCAACAAATTTCTTTTATCCTGTTGTTAAAGGGGCAATTAGAGTGCACTGTTTCACGTGATCTACGTGATGTTAGATTACTCCACTATAATACTAACTACCGAGTATTCAGAGGATGGGGAATCTTATAACAGATCGATTTATAAATCATTTGATAAAAGATATTCCAAAATCCCGTGAAACAAGTTTTAAACAAAGAAATAGCTTTTATTTTCTCTGATTAAAAGTGCGCCTCCATTACGAGTAAGTACAAGTATTGAAACATGTACCCCACTAAAATGACTCATTTATCTAGTAAGTGCTATAGAAAAAGTATGCAAAGAATTTTTTTTCTGGTTTCCACTTATAACACCCCGATTACAATGGAAGAAAACTATGCATGTGACACTGAGATTGCAGCAAGACAAGGATACTCTTACGGCATGGAATGAGAGGAAAAGTACCAAGTGGACACGATATCATGTGTGTCCTATTTGGATATCTGAAGTGAGTAAGCGTTGGGGGGAAAGATCACCATGATTAATTTCAAAATATTGTAGTTAAAGGCTATGTTATTTCAAATACATCATCATATCGACGACCCACCTCAATACCACCATTTATATTATGGCTATACATGCAGATAGGAAAGCGAGATGCTTGATCCTCGGAGAGTTTACACAGAACATGATCCCTGGGCCTATTTTCAATAGGTATATTTCGTAGCTAGTAAGTCTTTGAGAAGTTCAAAAGTAAAGCAATTAAATAAGTTAGAAAAGAAAACATTCCTCTACCATTCTGTATTTACCTTTGGTATCTTATCAACCATGTGTAGCCTTAACTAGGTTTTATGACAATTATACTGAGCTGACAAAATGTTCAACTACCACCCATATATTTTTGACATCTTTGCAAGGGGTGAAGACGACCCAAGATAGCTCTTCGTGGATTTAGATAATTCAAAACATCAATCTAGTCCGATTATTTTGTCTTCAAATACTCGATATTCTTCAATAGTGTTACATGTGAATAGCGGTAGATATATAAAGTGATTTAAATTCATTAGTGTTGCTTAATTTTTCTTCCATTGCCATATCCCATTATATCAGACTGTCTGAAGGGCAACCCATCCGTAATAAATCTATGTAACTTCATAATGCTTGGTCGAATTCTCTCCATAAATATTTTACATTGCGATTATACTCCAACAATTAAAATTTACTCTATTTCGTCTTTCGTTTATTGTATATACAAGTCATGAAGAACATAAATCGAGATTGTGATCTTTTCATAGTTTTGTTCTTGCGGTAGTATAAAAACCTGAAATCGTAAGAATTATTTAACACTAAGTAGTTAGGTTGATTGAGAAGAGAGAGCGGGTGGTTTTAGGTAAACGGAGACGTATTATAGATTTAATAGAGAGGTATTATCTCCTGATAACATCTGCAGGAAAGGTTATTCCCTTATCTCGTCACATCTGATGTGTAACAGACCACGGACAGTAGTGCTCAAAGAGTTGAAGGATTAGGTGCAATGTGACTTAACTTGGAATAACTCTTCTAGTTACTGGTAATATAACACAGACTTTTTCACGCTGTCTGAAAGCTAAAATTCCGCCAGTTACTGGTAATACAAGGACATTTTACACCCGTTTGAGAGCTAAAACTCCACCATTTAATGGTAAAGTCAAAGGGAAGCAAACAATACACTGGTTGGTTAGCTACTACAAGTCATATTTTACAATTCCAGAAACTCTTTTCTCGCACCGGAGATCGACTAATCCCGTTTTTTATCAGTACTGGAAAATTCTATCCAGAACACTTTGTATCCTTCCGCGCGTCGTCTGCATTGTTTACAAAAAAATGAAACATGGCGACTCGCGATTTTTGCGTCGGAGAGATAGTCAACATTGTGTGTTATGGTTAAGTTTAATGTAGAAAAATCCTATCAAAATATAAAGTTTTTTCATGCATATCATGGTGTTTTACTTTATTGCGGTGGACTATCTTTTTATTCAATCAGTGATTCGGCCATCAAAGGAAGTAAACAAAAACATTGAAAATATCTATAGCCTACATCGAGCTGCTGAGGTGCGAGAAAAATAATCAAGCACTAGTTTGAGTTCCAGATACAAAAAGATCAGTCTCGGGCTGGATGAATCATCATATCTCAACCTCGGCTAACGCCTCGGTTGAGTTTTGTTGATTCGTCCAACCCTCGACTGATCTTTATATATATATATATATATATATATATATATATATATATATATATATATATATATATATATATATATATATATATATATATATATATATATATATATATATATATTTATATATTGATGAATGCATACTTAGTATCTATTGAGTACTGTACATAGAAAAGCCAGCGACAGCATTGTCAACAGCAGACCTAATAAGGCTGATTTCATTACACAAATAAAGATATGTATTGTATGTTGTGTTTATTGTTTAGAGAATAATAATACTATAATCATTCAAATATATATGGCAGCTTTGACCACTTTGAATTTAAGAAATCTGAAGCATCGCATCATCCGCTGGATTGGCCGGCTAATAGAACTTTCGTTCACTGAAATTAAACAATGACTCATTCACAATATATATTTAGATATTAGAAACAAATGTGTGTGTAAGAGTGAAGTGCAGCGTATTACAAATTACAATCTATTACATATCATTACGTCACAAATTCACAGACATTCCAATCCATGAAAATAAATGACAAATAATACAAACAATTTGATTGGTTGATTATCTCGAGGGAACGAATTGATAAGTCGTTCCTCGAGATAAAAAAGTACTTCCCTCGAGATTAAAAGTCGTTCCCTCGAGATAAATAAAGTCGTTCCCTTGATATTAAAAGTCGTTCCCTCGAGATAAAAAAAAAGTCGCTCCCTTCACATGAAAAGTCGTTTCATCGAGATGAAAAAGAGTAGTACTCTGTGCCACAGTATTTTAATACCTCATAGCTTCTGATATCTATTAATGATATAATACTGTTGTTCAATTTCAATATCAACACCTTCTAAAACATGAAACTATTATTCAGTAGTTCACAAATTTGATATCTGTTATATTATCAATTCCACAACAAAAACGAAACCATTACGAATTATGTCTAAATGAAAAACTTTATAACATGTAAATGCAATGTAAATTCCATTTATATTTTGCATTTACAAGCATTAATCTAATATTTAAAGACTCAAAAAAAAAGAACGCATTATTGTATTTACATTAGGTTTTCACGAATAGTAAATCAAGACGGGGTTCTATATGACGGCGGCAAAATAAACACTTTTGTAAGTGTACCGTATAACTCCCTTTGTCCGATTTTCATCGCGTGTAGTAGGCAGGCTGGGCGGGTAACCATACGGCTTTAATCAATAAATACCTCGAATTTTAGATATCCTTTATTGTTTGTGTGTACTGAGATGCTTCTAGATATCCGTAACTATAACCACACTGTGAGCACGTGGAATTTGATGGTGACACTTTTACCGTTTGCAGTTTGGCGGGAGGTTTGATATTGATATGCATAAGAAGAATTTCATGCCTTGAGGTTTAGTCTGATGTATGTCTTGAGATTTAGTCTGATGTGTGCCTTGTGATTTAGTCTGATGTATGCCTTGAGATTTAGTCTGATGTATGCCTTGAGATTTAGTCTGATGTATGCCTTGAGATTAAGTCTGATGTATGCCTTGAGATTTAGTCTGATGTATGCCTTGTGATTTAGTCTGATGTATGCCTGAGATTAAGTCTGATGTATGCCTTGAGATTTAGTCTGATGTATGCCTTGAAATTAAGTCTGATGTATGCCTTGAGATTAAGTCTGATGTGTGCCTTGAGATTTAGTCTGATGTATGCCTTGAGAATTAGTCTGATGTATGCCTTGAGATTTAGTCTGATGTATGCCTTGAGATTTAGTCTGATGTATGCCTTGAGATTAAGTCTGATGTATGCCTTGAGATTTAGTCTGATGTATGCCTTGTGATTTAGTCTGATGTATGCCTGAGATTAAGTCTGATGTATGCCTTGAGATTTAGTCTGATGTATGCCTTGAAATTAAGTCTGATGTATGCCTTGAGATTAAGTCTGATGTGTGCCTTGAGATTTAGTCTGATGTATGCCTTGTGGTTTAATGTGATGTATGCCTTGTGATTTAGTCTGATGTATGCCTGAGATTTAGTCTGATGTATGCCTTGAGATTTAGTCTAATGTATGCCTGAGATTAAGTCTGATGTATGCCTTGAGATTTAGTCTGATGTATGCCTTGAGAATTAGTCTGATGTATGCCTTGTGATTTAGTCTGATGTATGCCTGAGATTAAATCTGATGTATGCCTTGAGATTTAGTCTGATGTATGCCTTGAAATTAAGTCTGATGTATGCCTTGTGATTTAATATGATGTATTTCCTTTAGGCTTATTGTTTATGCATTTCATTATTCATTATGTTTTTGATAGAACATGTTGGAAGAGAAAAAAAACCAATGAAATATATGTGGAAGTTAGCTTTGAACTTCAGCCGCCAATAGTATTCTGTTGTCTCAATATTGCTTTTTGGTCACTGAAGATTTAATCCACGTGTTTAAGAAGGGCATAACTCGAACTCTGCAATCAAATTTGATTTATAGGCGTGTTTGTTTTTAAATTTATTATTTATTTATTTATTTATTTTGTGTGCATGTCCCTGGTAATTTGTGTCATACAGCCAAGTCAGATGCTGTTTATTTTTTTTTCTTTGCTATAGCAATGCATTTAGGACTTACTTGATGAAATGAGAATCAAACTAACCCAAGTTCGTAATCAATTTCGGATCTGCAAAATGTAACTTTTCTTATTTACCTAGTGTTTCTATAGTGTTTTAAAACTAAGCACTGTAAGAGACAAACGTTCCCGCAACCTTGGGACGCTATCGTAGACTTTTATCTCCTATATGTATTTGTATTTTATCTCCGTGATTCCATACATTGTATCTTATTACTATTTGTTGATCCCGTTACACTTTTAGGTGGTATTTGTTCTGAATGATGCATGAATACAAAGGCATTGTTGCTGTGTAAATCTTTAGCCCAACCAGTCACTTGTAATTTTGGTCCGATGTGTAACACGAGCGAGTTGATGTGTGAATTCCTGCATGACATCGAGGATATTGTCACGCAAAGTAGGAGCACAAAATTTCTCATTATCTCTATTAAATGTAAATTCCTTGAATAAAGGTGCGAACAATTCTTCATGTGAGCCCACGTTTATACAGAACGTTCAACTCGCATGTCACATTTGCAAATTATTCTGTTTCTTCTACAAAACTGCTAAAGCCACCTTGGTGGTTTTTCGTACACTTGGTGCACTATTTTTTGGTGCATTGCAAATATTGCAGAAAGTAGTATATCACAAAACTCATTTAAACCGAATGGAGTATAGAAATACATCAGTAAATGGCAATTACTAATCAAGGAACACTTTCTTTTATTGAAAAGAACTTTAAATGCCTCGATCAAGCTTCGTCTGACATATCGAAAAGTAGCAAAAACCTTTATTGTCATTTCAAATATTTCATGCATGCATCGTATGACACCTTTATAGAAATGAAAATAATATCGTATCTGTGTTGTATGGATTGAAAGGAAATATCTATGTAAACATGTATGATTAAGACGTGAAATATTCTCTCTTAATGCTTTAACATTTTATCATTAATATTCTTCGGTAGTATCCAGTGGCAGGTTAGAAGGGGACCTGCCTCCCCCTTTTCGCCACATATTTACAAGTAAAAACCTAGATTTGATACCTAAAATGGCTGAGAATTTTAATTAAAGCATATGTGCCCCTTCCCCCTTTCCAAAATTCTGGATAAGCCATCTATACATAAGAAAAACACAAAACTTTTTTTAAATATGACATTGATTAAATATCAGTTTTGTCAAAATAATAAATTTATGCACAGAGAAACACTCACAAACACACATACGTACACGCACAAGGAAAAAAAAGAATGAAAACAAAAAAAGAAAGGTAATTGTGAGCAACTTCAAACTGATCATAACTAATCAAAAATAAAAACTTTCTTATTTCGTTTATATTGTGCGTAATACTGACATTTAATACGAAGCCGATTTTTTTTTCTAAACTATAACACCCTAACCATCTTGAATAGACAATATAAATTTAATTCTACTCAGAAATCTACTATACTGCTAAAGTACTATCGTGGACATTGATGGACTTCTGGTGTGTTAGGGCTGTTACGATCATAATAACGCACTATGGTGGGCATTGGTGGACTTCTGGTGTGATGGGACTGTTACGATCATAATAACGCACTATGGTGGACATTGATGGACTTCTGGTGTGTTAGGACTGTTATGATCATAATAACGCACTATGGTGGACATTGATGGACTTCTGGTGTGTTAGGACTGTTACGATCATGATAACGCACTATGGTGGACATTGATACACTTCTGGTGTGATGGGACTGTTACGATCATAATAACGCACTATGGTGGACATTGATGGACTGGTGTGATAGGACTGTTACGATCATAATAACGCACTATGGTGGACATTGATGGACTTCTGGTGTGATGGGACTGTTACGATCATAGTAACGTACTATGGTGGACATTGATGGACTTCTGGTGTGATAGGACTGTTACGATCATAGTAACGTACTATGATGGACATTGATGGACTTCTGGTGTGATAGGACTGTTACGATCATAATAACGTACTATGGTGGACATTGATGGACTTCTGGTGTGATGGGACTGTTACGATCATAATAACGCACTATGGTGGACATTGATGGACTTCTGGTGTGATAGGACTGTTACGATCATAATAACGCACTATGGTGGACATTGATGGACTTCTGGTGTGATGGGACTGTTACGATCATAATAACGCACTATGGTGGACATTGATGGACTTCTGCTGTGATGGGACTGTTACGATCATAATAACGTATTATGGTGGACATTGATGGACTTCTGGTGTGATGGGACTGTTACGATCATAATAACGTACTATGGTGGACATTGATGGACTTCTGGTGTGATGGGACTGTTACGATCATAGTAACGTACAATGGTGGACATTGATACACTTCTGGTGTGATGGGACTGTTACGATCATAATAACGTATTATGATGGACATTGATGGACTTCTGGTGTGATGGGACTGTTACGATCATAATAACGCACTATGATGGACATTGATGGACTTCTGGTGTGATGGGACTGTTACGATCATAATAACGTACTATGGTGGACATTGATGGACTTCTGGTGTGATAGGACTGTTACGATCATAGTAACGTACTATGGTGGGTATTGGTGGACTTCTGGTGTGATGGGACTGTTACGATCATAATAACGTACTATGGTGGACATTGATACACTTCTGGTGTGATGGGACTGTTACGATCATAATAACGTACTATGGTGGACATTGATGGACTTCTGGTGTGATAGGACTGCTACAATCATAATAACGTATTATGGTGGACGTTGATGAACTTCTGGTTTGATGGGACTGTTACGATCATAATAACGCACTATGGTGGACATTGATGGACTTCTGGTGTGATGGGACTGTTACGATCATAATAACGCACTATGATGGACATTGATGGACTTCTGGTGTGATGGGACTGTTACGATCATAATAACGCACTATGGTGGACATTGATGGACTTCTGGTGTGATGGGACTGTTACGATCATAATAACGCACTATGATGGACATTGATGGACTTCTGGTGTGATGGGACTGTTACGATCATAATAACGCACTATGATGGACATTGATGGACTTCTGGTGTGATGGGACTGCTACAATCATAATAACGCACTATGGTGGACATTGATGGACTTCTGGTGTGATGGGATTGTAACGATCATAATAACGCACTATGGTGGATATTGATACACTTCTGGTGTGATGGGACTGTTACGATCATAGTAACGTACTATGGTGGACATTGATGGACTTCTGGTGTGATGGGACTGTTACGATCATAATAACGCACTATGATGGACATTGATGGACTTCTGGTGTGATGGGACTGTTACGATCATAATAACGCACTATGATGGACATTGATGGACTTCTGGTGTGATGGGACTGTTATGATCATAATAACGCACTATGGTGGACATTGATGGACTTCTGGTATGATGGGACTGTTACGATCATAATAACGCACTATGATGCACATTGATGGACTTCTGGTGTGATGGGACTGTTACGATCATAATAACGTACTATGGTGGACATTGATGGACTTCTGGTGTGATAGGACTGTTACGATCATAATAACGTACTATGATGGACATTGATGGACTTCTGGTGTGAAGGGACTGTTACGATCATAATAACGCACTATGGTGGACATTGATACACTTCTGGTGTGATGGGACTGTTACGGTCATAGTAACGTACTATGGTGGACATTGATGGACTGGTGTGATAGGACTGTTACGATCATAATAACGTACTATGGTGGACATTGATGGACTGGTGTGATAGGACTGTCACGATCATAATAACGCACTATGATGGACCTTGATGGACTGTTGTCATAGGACTGTTACGATCATAATAACGCACTATGGTGGACATTGATGGACTTCTGGTGTGATAGGACTGTTACGATCATAATAACGTACTATGGTGGACATTGATGGACTGGTGTGATGGGTCTGTTACGATCATAATAACGTACTATGGTGGACATTGATGGACTTCTGGTGTGATGGGACTGTTACGATCATAATAACGTACTATGGTGGACATTGATGGACTTCTGGTGTGATAGGACTGTGATGATCATAATAACGCACTATGGTGGACATTGATGGACTTCTGGTGTGATGGGACTGTTACGGTCATAATAACGTACTATGGTGGACATTGATGGACTGGTGTGATAGGACTGTTACGATCATAATATCGTACTATGGTGGACATTGATGGACTGGTGTGATAGGACTGTTACGAACATAATAACGTACTATGGTGGACATTGATGGACTGGTGTGATAGGACTGTTACGATCATAATAACGTACTATGGTGGACATTGATGGACTGGTGTGATAGGACTGTTACGATCATAATAACGCACTATGATGGACATTGATGGACTGGTGTGATAGGACTGTTACGATCATAATAACGCACTATGATGGACATTGATGGAATGTTGTGATAGGACTGTTACGATCATAATAACGCACTATGGTGGACATTGATGGACTTCTGGTGTGATAGGACTGTTACGATCATAATAACGTACTATGGTGGACATTGATGGACTGGTGTGATGGGTCTGTTACGATCATAATAACGTACTATGGTGGACATTGATGGACTTCTGGTGTGATGGAACTGTTACGATCATAATAACGTACTATGGTGGACATTGATGGACTTCTGGTGTGTTAGGACTGTTATGATCATAATAACGCACTATGGTGGACATTGATGGACTTCTGCTGTGATGGGACTGTTACGATCATGATAACGCACTATGGTGGACATTGATACACTTCTGGTGTGATGGGACTGTTACGATCATAATAACGCACTATGGTGGACATTGATGGACTGGTGTGATGGGACTGTTACGATCATAGTAACGTACAATGGTGGACATTGATACACTTCTGGTGTGATGGAACTGTTACGATCATAGTAACGTACAATGGTGGACATTGATACACTTCTGGCGTGATAGGACTGTTACGATCATAATAACGCACTATGGTGGACATTGATGGACTTCTGGTGTGATAGGATTGTAACGATCATAATAACGCACTATGGTGGATATTGATACACTTCTGGTGTGATGGGACTGTTACGATCATAGTAACGTACTATGGTGGACATTGATGGACTTCTGGTGTGATAGGACTGTTACGATCATAATAACGCACTATGATGGACATTGGTGGACTTCTGGTGTGATGGGACTGTTACGATCATAATAACGCACTATGGTGGACATTGATGGACTTCTGGTGTGATAGGACTGTTACGATCATAATAACGAACTATGGTGGACATTGATGGACTGGTGTGATGGGACTGTTACGATCATAATAACGCACTATGGTGGACATTGATGGACTGGTGTGATAGGACTGTTACGATCATAGTAACGCGCTATGGTGGACATTGATGGACTTCTGGTGTGATAGGACTGTTACGATCACAATAACGTACTATGGTGGACATTGATACACTTCTGGTGTGATGGAACTGTTACGATCATAGTAACGTACAATGGTGGACATTGATACACTTCTGGTGTGATGGGACTGTTACGATCATAGTAACGTACAATGGTGGACATTGATGGACTTCTGGTGTGATAGGACTGTTACGATCATAATAACGTACTATGGTGGACATTGATACACTTCTGGTGTGATGGGACTGTTACGATCATAGTAACGTACAATGGTGGACATTGATGGACTTCTGGTGTGATGGGACTGTTACGATCATAATAACGTACTATGGTGGACATTGATGGACTTCTGGTGTGATGGGACTGTTACGATCATAGTAACGTACAATGGTGGACATTGATGGACTGGTGTGATAGGACTGTTACGATCATAGTAACGTACTATGGTGGACATTGATGGACTTCTGGTGTGATGGGACTGTTACGATCATAATAACGCACTATGGTGGACATTGATGGACTGGTGTGATGGGACTGTTACGATCATAATAACGTACTATTGTGGACATTGATGGACTGGTGTGATGGGACTGTTACGATCATAATAACGTACTATGGTGGACATTGATGGACTTCTGGTGTGATGGGACTGTTACGATCATAGTAACGTACTATGGTGGACATTGATGGACTTCTGGTGTGATGGGACTGTTACGATCATAATAACGCACTATGATGGACATTGATGGACTTCTGGTGTGATGGGACTGTTACGATCATAATAACGTACTATGGTGGACATTGATGGACTGGTGTGATGGGACTGTTACGATCATAGTAACGCGCTATGGTGGACATTGATGGACTTCTGGTGTGATGGGACTTTTACGATCATAGTAACATACTATGGTGGACATTGATACACTTCTGGTGTGATGGAACTGTTACGATCATAGTAACGTACTCTGGTGGACATTGGTGGACTGCTGATGTGACGGGACTGAACATTACGATCATAATAACGTACTATGGTGGACAGTGGTGGACTCCTGGACATCAGAATTTAGATGAAGTGTCTGGGTCCTGTTTTGCTAACAGCTCACGCCAAAAATGCCTAAAATTCTAAGACCTTAATTTTATGTGGAATAGTTCGGATACAGAAAAGCAGAATTACTATGACCTCTAGATCATGTTTTATTTCAAAGTAAGCCATCCTAAGTATTATTGTATGATTTAAGTTATAATTCGAAAGAATAAATTGATAGAATTTATTATGTGTACATATTGAACATAAATAAATTCATCATTATATTCTAAATAATAATAATAATAATAATAATAATAATAATAATAATAATAATAATATTATTATTATTATTATTATTATTATTATTATTATTATTATATTGTCATTCTTATATTATATTAGAATAGGGTTTGGGATTATTTGTTCATCATCATCATCTTTATTTAATTACTATTATTATTATTATTATTATAATTAATAATAATGATAATAATAATAATAATAATAATAATAATAATAATAATAATAATAATGATGATGATAATGATAATGATAATAATAATAATAATAATAATAATAATAATAATAATAATAATAATAATAATAATAATAATAATAAAATAAAGATGATGATAATGAACAAATAATCCCAAACCCCATGGAACTGAAACAAAACAAAACAAAACACTTGAAAAAAAAAGGATCTTGTGATAGTTTTATAGATTTCGGTCATCAACCGGCTTTGTGTGCCAAAACACATCAACGCCATGATACATGTAAAATGCATATATACAGTTAAAATTGTGAATACTCCCCTTACATTTAACTAATAAATGACATTGCAATGGAGTTAGAAGCCAGGTCCGGACTTATGATGCGTATTTTTCATTCATTTCCCCTTTATTTATTGGTGTATCATTTCTTGCTAAATATATACTCAAATCTTGAGCATACACTGACGGTATGTTTATATTCGCACTTTATTAATAAGTTAATGGAGTATGGTGGTGTGGTATTCATTATCAATAATTATTTCATTTATTTATTTATCTATCCATCTATTTATTTATTTATTTTATAACCTATTGAGAGTATAATCTCCGATATATTTGACCACAGTGACGTACGCACTTCCGCTGTCATCCGTTTTTTGTTTTTGTTTTTGGGTGTTTATTGTGGTTTATTTTTTTGCATGACTATTCTAATATAATATAAAAATGACAATTACAAAAAACATTTGATATCAAACTTCACCTTTATCAGTAGCTATCACATAACCCTAGTTGTAAATAGAATGATTTCGTTGTGTCATGCTTCCCCTTCTTTATCTTCATACATCTCGTAGAACACGGCTGATAACCACAACGACACTGCGATTTATTCCATTATCTGTTCGAATTTGATATCATCATTTATGAATGGTACATCCTGGTATGCCAGAATGTGTCACTTCCCTCGCTGTCATTGGACGTTATTTTAAACAAAAGCACGTAAATGTTGAGGGAATAGATAATAAAATATTTAAGTGGTCGTTAAATTTGAAAATGATCAGTCTAGCCTTTGATTTGAACCTGACTTTCGATCGATCACTCCCTGATCAAAAATACATATAAATCGCATTTATTATTCCCACGCATTAAAACACCTAACAGAAGACATGCATCATCTGGGACGGAACAAAAACGTAATAGTCATACAAAATTTATGTCACAAAGAGAGTTGTCACCCTTATAAGTACTCTTATAATAGGAGACATGCAGAGTGATTTATGAGCTAATTTTTAACACATCCACACATGTACGCTATCCTTTAAGTGTCTTACAATGATAAGCAAATAAGAAACAGGAGGTCATTTCGGTGAAAATAGGTCGGTCTGCATGCTTTCTACAAGGGCTAAGAATCCCTTTCCACTGGAACCCCGAAGTGAGTAAGTGACTTATACGATGTCTTATTTTTCTCAAACATTTGTTTGAAGTTATCACATATATTTCAAATTAAAAGCATTGTGTATTCGAAAGATAAATGTAATACACTATATTTCAATTAAAGCTAAATCATTAATTCCCAATTCACTTGACAAGCGTCAAATATAGGCTAACGATAGAAAGGTTTTACACTGTCACACTGTTAAGTAAGGTGTAAACGGAGTTTTTATGAAGCCGTCATCAAACAGCGTCTGCCAAATAAGATGACTGGAGAAGCTTGGGAGTGACTGGCACCGTTCGACAAGGCATTTCTTACGTGGTTAGCATTCCACCAGCTAATTCCGGATAAAGGGAAGCACCGTCTAGATCATCTTATAAGAATTTTATTGAAAGATTTAAATTCAATATGGCTAGAAATGGCACTTGGTCGATATAGACAAGTATAATGTACATCCCCATGAAACAGTTTGAATTAATTTATAGGATTAAGTTATTTGGATCACATGTATAAGGTATACCCCTAGAGCCCCTGGACCGTTCTATTTCGCGGAAGCACAAAGGCACAGTGGGTAGTGCTATGATCGAATAAACTTGGTCTCCAATTGCGATACTTTTTTAAGGATTCTATGTTATCATGTAAGAGGGTTATGAAATAAATCGTGCTTTACCGTGAATTAATTTCATACTTTGAATTTATAAATGGATAAAAGATAGCTAAGGGTAATCCCTGTCTTCTCTCGCAATCGGGAAATGATTACGATGGCTTCTGTCTTTCAAGTGTCGTTCAGAGAGCTTAGTCTTGTCATTCGAAAATTATCACTTTATTAGAAACAAGTTCTAATTTTGTGTTTCAAACATAAGTAAAACAGGTGCCTCATTCAATACGCATAACGATTCGATAATGATACTCACGAAATTTGACCGAGCTGCATGGGTTTTGTCAAAATTTTAAAAAATAGAAATTAAATGAGAAAGACAGGGAGATAAAAGTGACAGCTCAAAAGATGAAATAAATTCCTTTTTATAAATTGCAAAATAATTATTGCCCATTTATATTGCTTATACGACCAAACTTATGCAATGCCTCCCATTCCTCTAAGGGACAGGCTTGGTGTAGTGATTAAGCGCTTGGCTTGCGGTGCCGACGATCCGGGTTCGATTCCCGGGTTGCGCCACTATGTTTAAGAGGTTGGTTACCTACTGCTTCCATGTCGCGATATAACTGAAAAATTGTTGAAAGCGACGTAAAACACCAATACACCGATCCACTTTCGTCGAATGTTAAGCACTTTTGCGCAAAATACGACTATGATGACGTCACGTAAGGCTGGACAAGTCGGACATTTGATTATGACGTCATAAGCATAACAATCAAAAGTCCGCTAAACATCGCTTTCTCTGCTGAAAAGTGGATTGGTGTATCAACCACTAACCAACCCCCTCCTCTTACACACACACACGCGCGCGCGCGCGGTTTATATGACAGAAATAGAGGATGCTTTGATTTCAATTAATTATATAACTTTCACGATATGAGTTTTAACAGAAATTCTGTAGAGTAAATGTACAAGTATATGTATTTATTACATAGTTGTTTGAAAACATGAGAACTTGATAAATCTCTTCTGTCACAATATGAATTATTTCTTTGAGTTTTGTGAAAACGACTTTAAAATCAACCAAGTAGTTCAACTGTTTGAAATATAAGCATGTGATACGATTTGTAGGAGGCAGACGGCCTGCTTCGCACTGAAATCGAGAGGAGTTGCCTACTGACAGTACGTGTTTGGGACATCCCATGACATGTGGTGATTGCAACGTTGTATTCATAGGGGTAAAACTGGTTGAAGGAAAACATTTTTCATGTATGGCATGACATCAAGAGAACTTGTAACACATGATTAGTCCAGATCCCATTCAAGTTTTAGAAGTTATTCTTTGTTGTTAATCAATTAGTATTTTGCATTATTAAAGAATATGGGTAATTCTGAACTTAAATATTTATTTTGAATTATATTCGATCACATTAAGAATAATAAGTCGGGTTTGACGCAGACGACTTTTGGTATAATAGGATGAAATCGAGAGGGTTTCCTACTGCTCTGCATGGCGGATGCTCGCATTGAGGTCTATGAGATAAAGATAATATTACAGCAAGATGACTTGACAGGTATCATTCCAGACCTTTTTGTGGTAGGAAAAAATACTTGGTATCATACATAATGATCGTACTTTATCACCTGAAATCAACAAAAGATGGAGGTCTTTGTTCACAAGTAGAATTCAATTTTCACACGATTTAAAAGTTTGTAATTTCAAAAGCGAAACACATTTGTGAACTTTGTAAACAAAGTACAATTATAACTGATGTCAATTATCAAACGTTGAATCTTAACGTGGGGCTGTGGGTACGGTAATTGCTCCAATCATTCTTTCTTCGGTGGTGTGAATTTGCTAAGTATTTACTTGAGTATAACGTAATTTTTTCATCCATTATATGAGTTAAGGTACAACGCTAGTTTACATGTCTGAAATTCTTTGCCACATAAAGCGGTATGTCATCATACATTTGAATGCGTTGAATTCCTCTTCATTAAATATCATTTTCCTAAGAAACAGTTGGTGTTGATCCTAGTTTGACGTACATGTAGTTAATAATAAAAGCGAATTATTATAATAAATATAGCCCTATCTTGACAGGGGTTACCGACCTCTGACCACATACCCAACTCACCCATTCACTAATATCATATGGATAATTATTCATGCATTATTTAATATCCATTCCAGTATTATTGAGAATTTATTCATATATTGAATCATTTCGTCTGTGTTCTATTATCGTGAAATATTTCAATTGTCTCGACATCCTCCACTGATCTGTACTATCAATGAAATCAATTATATCCGTGAAAGAAAAGTAAACATTCGTGTTTAAACCATCTACGTTCATGGAAGGATGTAAGATCTAATGCAGAAGAGACAGGACAAATGATGCTCGTAACAGATCTTTAAAATGCATTAAAATATACGCGATGATTAAATTATAGCAAGAAATTAGATTAAGCATTTTACCGGCTTTTCGTAATTATAAACGGTATGACGTACCGATGACGTTTCATGAAACCATGAAAGTCTCTGCGATAACTTCTGACTTTAATGAGATAGATAAAACAAATGTATGTCTTCTGATATTATTACATAATAACCACGTGACGTATATTATTTATAGCGATTTAAAACCATTAGAAAAATCACAATATAATGTAGGCGAGCATCAAACGAAATAAGAGTGACCAAATTGACCCCAGAATTTTTATGAACGTGTAATTTGCATATGTATACCACGTGACGATAAATCTTCCTTGTATGTTACACACATCAAACGAATTTATAACGTCCAAGGCAATGTCAAAAGTAAAGAACGCGACCCCCACATTGTACTGTTTTTGAACAGCCGTCAGGGTGAATTTTAATGTGTCATTCTGAGTAGCCTTTTTCGTAGTTACTGAAGTCATATTTAGCTGGTTTTGAATTTTCTTTTCATTTTATTGCATAATTTGAAATCAATTTTACTTAGAATCATTCTAGCGTGGATATTTTCACTATTGCATTTATTTCACCGATATAAAGACGGATATCTATAATAGTGCGATATACCTCCCTGAATCGATACATTCGACGTTCTCAGTGGAAAGGGGAAAGGGGGAGGGGGCTACGACCGCGTCATTTAGTCCTTAAGAGCAGGCCGAACGCGATTAGCGTTTACAGTCATTCTTGAAGTCGGACATCCCAGTATTTGATAATGGGCATTTGGGGTAAAGCAACGGACTTTATCATAAAGAGCAATGCGCGTCCTGGAGGAATTTTGGTAAAAAGGAACAATTAAAGTGTTTTGTCATTCAAACAAGTAAATTTTGAATACATATTTTACACATTTCCATTCCTTTTCATGAGGAAAGCCCTTGAAATTTATACAGAGGAACTGAAAGTTATATTGTCGCTTACGATATACCCCGAGTTTTACCCCAAGCGCCAGAACCAGATTCTTCGGGTATCTACATAAACCATTGTAGCCAGTGACGTCGCGTCGACTTCATGAATTCCAACAATAACGGTTTAAAGCCTTAAAGCTTGAAAATCACTTTGATAGTGTAATTCCTACATAGCAAATTTAAAGTGATTGAAACTGTTCTCAAAGGGGCAATATTGAAATCTGGTCACATTGTTATTATGTCAGTTGACTTCAGAATATCAAAATAAGAACGAGTCGGGGAGGTGCACACTATTGTAGTAAGATGTCTAGTGAAAGAAACATGGATATACGGAGAAATGTACCTACCATCGGAATCAGTGGCCTTTCCTTATGACGGGATTGAATCTAATTTTAATTTTAGCAAGGTACTACATGTTTCAGCGCAATGGTTTAGCTTCCAGACCGCCGAGAAGCCACCAATGACAAGACATAATGATATACTATTAAAAGTAATTTATCTATGTCACAAAGGTTTATAACAATATTTATAATAATTGTTATCTCTGTTAGGAATCCAACTCGGGACCTTAGGTTTTGCAGCCCTACGCTATACCAAGTAAGCTAAAGGGAATTCCTTCCTGCCGACTAATTAACAAGCGAGTGGACAAAGCTAACACCAACGGCATATTCCCCTTCCATAAAAGTATCTCGTCTTCGAGATATGGAGCTGAGGTCGAACTTCTGCAAGTTAACGAGGATTTGTCACACTCGAATTCTTACGTGGGCTCCAAATGTACAGAAGTTTATAACAATATTTATTAAAATTGTCATCTCTTAGGAATCAATAACATATTAACATCTGAGTCATAGTCATATGTAGGAAAGCCGGTGTGGCCTAGTGGATAAGGTGCTTGGTTTCTGACCGAGAGGTCCCGGGTTCGACTCCCGCCCTGGGCACACCGGTGTTCTGTCTTTCGGATGAGACAGTAAAAACCGAGGTCCCGTGTCACGGTATGCGTAAAAGATCCCTCACTGCTTCGGGTGGGTCCGTTGCAAAGATCTAAATTTGTGTGCAATGCATCAGGCAGATGCCGTCACCATATACGTGAAATAATCGTGGAGTGACGTAAAACAATAATCAATCAATCAATCATATGTAGGAATATTCTATTGATGAAAGACATATATCCCAAATACTCGTAATAAACTTGATTTAAGTTTTAGAGAGAAACACGGGAAACTATTAGACCATATGCTAACAATCATATCAAGTGTTTTCACAAATTCCTATAAATGTTATTAAATATATGTATTTCGTAATGCCCCAGGGTTTATCATTACATCAAACTCAAAATATATCACGGAAGTAAACGACTCTTGCACAAAACAAATAAGTTGAAAGTTTGCTGGTTAATTTTTCGCTGATTTGGTATATTTGGCGAACTTCGCTAAAATTGATATGAGTATGAGTAGGTCGGTATAATTGACTTTTATGAAATAGAGGTACAAGTAATTGATCGAGTTGTAAGTATCTTATCTTTAAGTATCATGCAAGTCAAGCAAATCCATTGAGTATATACCGTGAGTTTAAATACAAATTTTTCCCAACTTAAAAAAAATTCATCTAGACCGAGAAATCATTAAACGATTTTTAAACAACATTCCTTACTTTTACCGGTGTTATATAGTAGTTTTTCCCCCTAGAAACAACCCCCCCCCCCCGGAAAAATGGTTATTTAGTAGTTTTTCCTCCCGGAAAAATAGCTATAAAGTAGTTTTTCCCCGAGGGGAAATTTGGCTATATAGCCATTTTTCCCCCTCTTATAGCAATTTTCCCCCAGGGAAAAACTACTATATAGTAAATTTTCCCCGAATGTTAAATTCCGGATTTTCTTTTCACAGATACGTGAATCCAGCTTGTTACCTTGTTAACAATAAATAGATTCCTATTTAACATAGAGATATCTCAACTGTTGATACGGAGATACATCCAATTAATTTAGAGATACATGTATCTCATTTTCTTAAATAGAAATGTCTTCAATTTTAATCTCTTTTTCCAGTATATATATATATTTAGAATACAAATATATCTACTAAAATTTCATTCGAGATATCTTTATTTAATTCGAGAAATCTCTATATATACAAACGGAAAAGAGAGAAACAAGTTCGTTTTTATGCCCCTGGAATGAAATTCGGAGGCATCTAGTTTTTGACATATCTGTGACTCTTACCCTGTGGCAAAAACTTTGACTAGATCGTTTGTACCAAAAGGTGGAAAGCTTTGAAACAACACACATAGATTCCTTGTGATGACACCTTTCATTTGGGACCATGAATTTTTAACTAGTGACCTTGACCTTGGAGCTCGACGTATTTTCAAAAACTTTAACTTTGGCTGTATCTTTTGTACCAAAAGGGATAGGGGTTTGGAACTTCATATATAGATTACTTGTGATAAGATCTTTCATTTGAGACCATAGGCTTTTGACCTCATGACCTTGACCTTGAAGTGTCATCTACTTTTCAAAAACTTTAACCTCGACTATATCTTCCACACAAAAGAGTGTAGAGCTTTGAAACTTCACATATAGATTCGAGATGAGACCTTTCATACTTTGCGTAAGGGACAAGAAAATCACATTCTTGTGTTCATGATTTACAACATCTGCGACTAGACAAGCCTTGTCGTAAATTGCAAATCGTGGACACCTGGGTGGGTTATTCTCATGTTCATCATGTACTCTGTAAATGAGTGATATTGTGATATATATAATGCATCATTCTTAATTTATTTAAGAATTGAATGTGCAAGGAATTCTTGCACGTTCAATTCTTATATATATATTTGGAACATTTTGATTGATAAATTCCTAATTTACTTATGATGTATTGCGAAAAGTTGCCTGGGATCGAATCTTGAGTCACAGTCTGACGTCATGAATGACAGTTATACGCAAGTAAACAACAATTTATACAATGAAATAATAGGAGAAAATATATAAAAAGAAAGACTTGTAAATAAATAAATAAAAATACACCCCCCCCCCCCAAATAAAACCCCACTTAACAGTATATAGAAAGCCTTTAACCATAACACCATCGGTTTGATCCACAGGCATTTATACATTTTGTTTCAAACTAGCATGCTAAACATGTATTATGACAATTTGTAAAGCGTAATATTTCTCACATTTTCTCGATTTCCCTGTTTTGTCAGTAACGTCATATCAATTTTTACTAAACGTTATTACTTCAGAAAGTGAAAAGTATGGGAAGAAATCATTACATTACATTTTCTTGAATATAAACAAATCCATAATGCATTGTCATTGAATTAAGAACGTACAAAATACGTTGTCTGTATAATTGTCCAATGTTTGTTTCAGCATTTGTTTTGGATTTATCTCCACATTTGAATTTTCGATTGATAGTTTCGTGGCAAAGCAAACAGTATGTCATAATAAAGAGTTATGACCTATGTCGTTTCATCTATTCAGTCCTTTGTAATAAAGGATTAAATATACCGAGTCTTCCATCTCTCTGGTTTAATGTAATGTAATGTAGTCAAATGCTCGAGTATGGCCATGTCTTCAAAGCCGTCGTTGAGGACAAATTATTTGTTTAAGTCATTTACCTGTACAGATATTCAGCACAATGACATTCTTTTACATTTAAGATTGCAATCCATTGGCTACATCTTCCCAAAGTTTGTTAATTTTCCACCTGGCTACCACGCATTTTTCTCTGTCAGTTTTACTACATGTAAGTGAGCAACAGACACAGTTTATGGTAATGTTTCCTTATTTATTTCATTGTATCTACTGCACTGTGTGCATAAATACATTTAAATGGGACAGAAATTAACGAGAATATGTACAATTGTAATAAATATATCTTTGGTAACAAATATAATACATGACACATATAAACATTTTTAAAACATGTTAACAAAAACAGGCACAACATTTCTTAGTTGAAATAGACACCCTCGTATATTTCAGATCACTTGCAGAGATTGAAAACATTTTCACAGATGGTCATATTATTGCGAGTAAATGAACAAAAAGTGCGTTCGTACACTGGTTTCTTATGTATCACGCTACATAGGTACTTGATAATTCTCTTTTCCAGCAGTAGCTGCTGGAGTAATTAGAGAATGATAAACTCGTCTACTAGTCTGGAAAGTAAATCCGGGCGCGAGGTAATTCCGGACGGTTCGTTAAAATCATATTAGATGAACAAATTTTAAAATGTCCACTGGCATACAGTTTCAATAGATGATGTTCTTTCAAGTTGTGCGATAAAAAGTACTTGAAATAGTCAATAAGTAACAAAAATAGCGATCGTCCGGATATAACGAACGTCCGGATATACCGCGCGTCCTCATTTACATTCCCGAACAGTATCGGATGCATTCCTTAATACCTTACCAACACAGCTTTTGATGACAAATTTTATGTTTCTCTTTTTATGTTTCAGTTCTTTTTTTCAGAATTTTTATCATAAATTTTGAATTTACTTCATACCTTTTAAAAATAGCAAGCTAAGAACAATAAATAAATTTAGGAAGGTTCCGCCCAGGTGATAAACGTAAATTGCATCTGTATGGAATCTAAAGTGACAATCAAAGAACATATTCGAGCATTCATTGGTTTGCCTTTGATGATTGAAAAAAATTTAGAAGAGGAAATGAAAGCTTTGATGCTTTCCGACGTACTGGCCATGAAATCTTGTGAATTATATGCAATATGACTATGCGATAATACGCATGAATGGATACAAACAGTCTTATACTGCGGATACATTCAGGTGAATAACTGTAGGAGGATGGATTTCAAATGACAGTAAGGAAATATATGCTGTCTCTACACTTTAGCGGGGAATCTCGCATGCCAAGATGTTCACTCAGCCACAGCCATGAAATGAATCTGACCACTGCATTGACATGCAAACATCGTAGTGGTTCATGATACAAAATTCACAAAATAAAGAAAACACTAGTAGCACCTTTTGTTGAAACAACACAGAAATAGGTATGGGAAATGGACATTTGTTTATATCATTAAATAGTTTACTACTTTGAAAAAGCTTAGATACACACATAGGATTACATATTTGCATGTAAACCAAATTTCATAACATGTCAAGGGGACTGCCCAATTTTTTCCCATTCAATAAAAGAAAACTCAGTAAAAATCTTTTAACACTAAAATCTTTCAAAAAGAAGAATATTTTCGTAAGTAGATAAATTTCTTAAATAATTTCTTAGCTTGTACATCTGAAAAGCACAGTTATGGCAACATCGCTTTAATTGGCCAACTACGATTGCGTATGATAAGATATACCCGTGTTCACCGAACCTTACAGAAGAAATAAACATGTAAGTTGACCCTGAATTCAAACTTTTAAGATATGTTCCAAAATTTACGTAACAAAATCATAAAATGTATTGATGTTTGAAACGGGCACATATAAACGATATAAATATCGTTTATATATTCATATGAACTATAAGAAATTTTGATATAATTCTTGTCGTTAGAAAACCTCGTTGAGAGAAGAATATTTAATTTTACAGAATGCTATCTATTATGATGTTAAAAATGTACATATACTAGCACATTGGTAATGCAGTACATATGTAAGATAGTGCTAGAATAGAAGCAAATAACATCAAAAGTTAAAATATTGCATCCTAAGTAGGTATGTTCTATCGAACAGCTTGTTCCAAGCGAACACACCGTTTATCTCGAACACTTGTATCACACTGTTTCCGATGACAGTCATCGTCCCTTCTACTGCATTGCTCATTTTACCAGATGGGAGTATGCTCCATACACGTGTGGTGTGACATGTGAACTAGTATGTGTAAGGTTACATATCATGCTCACTGACTTCTAATGCCGCAATGAATGCACTGCATCACGTGCAAGGATAAACAAGAAGTAATCCCACATCGTTACACGCCGTGGATACTATGGAGTACACTGAATCCCTAGGACTTGGAATTGTTTTAAACACCTATAGTTGACACTAGATTCACCTGTTTATCGTTCGATCTTTTTGTTTTCGCCGTCTATGTCCTCGGCGTCTATTTTTGTTTCTATGGTGACGTATCCTCCGGCGATTTTTCCGTCGCGAATTTCGAGAATCATTTAGTGGGAACGAAATATTCCTGAAATTGATAGGTCCGTCTTTCTTTCTGCCTAATCTGTTCAACTGAAAAGTATAACATATTTCCATCCTTGCTTTTCTGATATATCCATACAAAGCCTTCCCTTTCCTGCCTTTTTTAAATCCAATACGCCAAGTTTCATTTGCTACTAGACTAAAGGACACGAAACCATTAGCAAGATAACGTTGACTGAAAAGGCAGTTCGTTCGCTTTGCCTTGTGCTAAAAAATAGAGAAAAACAATGTCATTCTTAATTGGTATGCATTTCTCATGTATCGATTGGAATTGTTTTAAATGTAAGCAATATTAAACAAGACTCATTTATAACAAGCACCTGTTTTCTAACTCTATATCATCACTGAGATGGGTGTAAACAAACGCATTCAATAGCAGAGAAAACAAAAGGAACGATCATATTCTAAGGATTTGTAATCTAAATATTTTGACAATTAAAACAACAAGAACTTGTTTAAAAAATAATGTCTGAAATATTAAATGTACTTATTCTCGCGTACAAATATCTTATTTCAAATACACCTGTGAAAACAAACCAAGTGACTAATTCCGAATTTACTTTTGTTTAAACATCTTGTTAATTAGATATAATTCCCGACTCTCAAAATGCTTTATGAAGTAATCACCCAGTGCATACACCCAAATATTTCCCCAATGTTTGTCGTTTGATTTATGTCATTGTTTTCTATATGTTCTAACGACTTGCGTAGATAAGGCCGTGTTAACAATCACGGCTTTTGTATAGGACAAGAAGGCCACACTGCACACGGTGGGACTTTCATGTTGGAAGTTTTGTTCTTGTTAAGTGGGTTTCTATACGGGTGAGCGGACCCATCTAGATTTTACATGAGGGCGATTGGAGTGTCAGTCTAAGGCGGAGGAATGCAGAGCATGTTTACGCCATATTGAATTTGGTAGGAAGATGACATCTAGTGACAAGACATTGATACACACAGTGTAAAGTCATCACGCTACCCTTTTTCGTCGCCGATAGTCGATCAGAGGCCTCGAAACAGATCGGCCAAAAACCTTTAAATTTTAACACAAAGAGTGATAATTTAACGAAATAGGCCATAAACCTTGGACGGTTTCCATCTTCTGACCAACGCATGATAATATGCGACAAAACCAAAATAAAACTGCCACGTTTTAAGAAGCTTGATACATAGGTCGCTCTAAATAGTTCAAACTTCATATTTGGTAGATAAGAACCGGAATTATGGAATCCAACAAATCCCTCATTACGCATTCAAATCTTCGATTGTCACTGTGCCCGGCTTGTAATGCTTGTCAATCCCGACCAAGTATATATACACAGCTTTTGTATTACATACGAGGAGATGCCAAAAAAAAAAATAAAAACACGACAATACTTCAACTTATCTCACAGACCCAAATATCATATTTGTGTTTGCTTGACAGAATATTTTAATGTGATGATGGCGCCGCAATTTTCAGTGAAATGCTGGATACTAATCTCTGGGAGAGCCCTTATGCCGGCGCTATGTCACAACAAGTGATATATAGTGGAGGTAGACAACCTGCCTGTTGCAGACTATGCGATGCTATGGCACTCGAGGGATTAAGACCCCCTGCATAGACACCCCTTGCTGTGTTTCGGACATGTAGAATCGCTCAAATGACAACTCTATTAAGTACATCAATTCCATTGTATCAACACTTCTCGTATCCTTGCAAAATCAAATAGTGAGAGACATAAAAAGTAACCCTGCCATAGTTGTCATATAGAAGTAACCCTGTCATAGTTGTCATACAGAAGTAACCCTGCCATAGTTGTCATATAGGAGTAACCCTGCCATAGTTGTCATACAGAAGTAACCCTGCCATGGTGGTTCTACAGAAGTCACCCTGCCGAAGTTGTCTTACAGAAGTAACCCTGCCATAGTTCTCAAACAGAAGTAACCCTGCCATAGTTGTTCTACAGAAGTAACCCTGCCAACGTTGTCCTACAGAAGTAACCCTGCCATAGTCGTCCTACAGAAGTAACCCTAACAAAGTTGTCCTACAGAAGTAACCCTGCCAAAGTTGTCCTACAGGTGTAACGCTGCCCAAAGTGTCATACAGAAGTAACCCTGCCATAGTTGTCATACAGAAGTAACCCTGTCATAGTTGTCATATAGAAGTAATCCTGTCATAGTTGTTATGAAGAAGTAACCCTGCCATAGTAGCCTACAGAAGTAACCCTGCCAAAGTTGTCCGACAGAAGTAACCCTGTCATAGTTGTCATACAGAAGTAACCCTGCCATAGTTGTCATATAGACGTAATCCTGTCATAGTTGTTATAAAGAAGTAACCCTGCCATATTGGCCTACAGAAGTAACCCTGCCATAGTTGTCATACAGAAGTAACTCTGCCATAGTTGCCTAACAAAAGTGACCCTGTCAAAGTTGTCCTACAGAAGTAACTCTGCCATATTGTTATACAGAAGTAACCCTGCCATAGTTGTTCTACTGAATTAACCCTGTCAAAGTTGTCCTACAGAAGTAACCCTGCCATAGCTGTCATACAGAAGTAATCCTGCCATAGGTATCATACAAAAGTAACCCTGCCACAGTTGTCCTACAGAAGTAACCCTGCCGTAGTATAAGTATACCTTGAAAGTTAGAAAATCGCAAAAATAAAATGACGCAAAATATAAGAGATGTACAGTATTTTGTTTAATTTTGATACCAACAGTTTCAAGCGTTTCATACATATTGAAAAGTTTTGTGGGCATTTTTATCCTCATGAACTTGCAACCTATAATCCAATAAATGAACATTTAACTTACTCGATCATAGCAATATCTTTTCCAAACAAGATCTCTAACTTCTACTAGCTGCCGTTTTATCTGAAAACACAAGATTCTCCATTTCGTCATTTGTGTATAGAGTACATATGACGTCAGATCTCGCCGTACGCGACTTTGCATTCGTGACGAGGTTGCATCGCGTTTCTCTTTACAAAAATGTGTCGGCTGCAGAAGTGTCACGAATGCAAAGTCGCGTTCTGCAAGATCTAACGTCATATTGTATTAGTGTATACACAAATGGTGAAATGAGAATATTGTCGCGTTTGCAGATAAAACGGTATTTAGGTTGCAACTTCGCTGGACAAGCGTTTATTTGTCGCCAGAGGCTTGTACATCCCGATACCGGCTGGTATCGCTGAAATTCCAACTTTTGATGAACCAAGTCTCTCTAACCCTCTCCCACAAACCGCCGATATCACACGTGGGAGAAGGACAGAGAATCTCGGACTATGCTTAACCCTGATGGTCAAAGTGAATATCGAATCCGTGCTTACTCGTTGTGTATACCTTATGGTCAAAGTGAATATCGAATTCGTGCTTACTCTCTGTCTAAACCTGATGGTCAAAGTGAATAATGAATCCGTGCTTACTCACTGCCTAAACCTGATGGTCAAAGTGAATACATGTATTTAATTCGTGCTTGCCCACTGCCTAAACTTGATGGTCAAAGTGAATATCGAAAACTGCCTAAATCTGACGGGCAAAGTGAATATGGAATCCGTGCTTACTCACTGCCTAAACCTGATGGTCAAATTCAATAATGAATCCGTGCTTCCTCTCTGCCTAAACCTGATGGTCAAGGTAAATATCGAATCCGTGCTTACTGACTGCCTAAACCTGATGGTCAAAGTGAATATGAATCCGTGCTTACTCTCTGCCTAAACCTGGTGGTCAAAGTGAATATCGAATCCGTGCTTACTCACTGTCTAAACCTGATGGTCAAAGTGAATAATGAATCCGTGCTTACTCACTGCCTAAACCTGATGGTCAAAGTGAATATCGAATTCGTGCTTACTCACTGCCTAAACCTGATGGTCAAAGTGAATAATGAATCCGTGCTTACTCACTGCCTAAACCTGGTGGTCAAAGTGAATATCGAATTCGTGCTTACTCTCTGTCTAAACCTGATGGTCAAAGTGAATAATGAATCCGTGCTTACTCACTGCCTAAACCTGGTGGTCAAAGTGAATATCTAATCCGTGCTTACTCACTGCCTAAACCTGATGGTCAAAGTGCATCCGTGCTTACTCACTGCCTAACCCTGATGGTCAAAGTGAATAATGAATCCGTGCTTACTCACTGCCTAAACCTGATGGTCAAAGTGAATAATGAATACGTGCTTACTCACTGCCTAAACCTGATGGTCAAAGTGAATATCGAATCCGTGCTTACTCACTGCCTAAACCTGATGGTCAAAGTGAATATCGAATCCGTGCTTACTCACTGTACTAATTTTTCTCGTAAATATATTTACATCTAAGTATCTTGTGCTGATAATCATTATTGTCCCAAATAAACATTGTAATGGATCCACCACAGAAATGCGCCTCTACAACAATCTCTCATAATGGAAATCCTATTGAAAGAAAGTTTACTTTTGATTACACAAATATAATCTCTCGAAATGACACGTTTTGTGACTGCAGTGTGACAATGCTGTATGGGTCTGTCATTTAAGCGTTTTTTTATCAGAATCATCAACGAAGGTGTATGTTATATTTCAATACAGGAAAGGACATGTCGATTTCCGATCCCCGACTTTCAAGGTTATCTATTCACCACAGATTAGAGAAATCATATTTAGGGTCTCTCTACCCCACACATAGATGTCATTTACAGTCGAAAATTCAACATGTTTATTTAATGATATTGACACCAATTTGAGCTCAGAGAGACGTGTTTTTAATAATTTGACAGCCCGTTTACTGATATGGTAGACGGCAAACCGGTCCCTCTGTATCTAATATACTGTGGTTTTGTAACAGTTCGTGGTATTCAATTTTCAAGCAATCTTGGACAGAATTCTAACGTTAAATGAACATAACTCTGATTAAAATTTGTATATGTTTCAAACGAGGTAACTGATGCTCTAGTTTGTCTTTATAACGCTTTTTCTGCGTAGCTACTTGTCGCCTTCTTGTGTTTTTTGAATATTGCCAACAAGGGTGTGTTACGGGCTTCAGCAGTATGTGAGAAAGGTGGAAGGTGCTCAGTAAGAAGTCAGCTTCGTTAAGATTTATTTCAAGTGTTTGAATTACAACATTCCGAATTGACTTGTGAATGTTTAATGTGTTTTGGACTCCAGATTTAAAGGGACGAGAACTGTCACTGCGTAATAAATCCATTATTACTGTTTCCTTACCAAGTATTTCTCCTAAATGAACACTACAAAATCTCCCAGTTCGCACCGTGTACACTCCCTTGCATTTAAAATATAAAAACATTATCTATTTTAGGATATAATAATTTATATCCGTTTGAAATGAACAAAACATGTTTTAAACAACAAAGATTTATTTGAGATTAGCGTTCCCCGATTCAATATTGTTTGTACATTTAGATTTAAACGGAACGCCTTCACTTCGATTATGTCGATATTTCAATGATATTACTCTTTAATAGTGCAAACTGTTTTTATGTTTTCTCGTAACATGCATGTCAATGACTTCAATCTCCCTTGAAAAGATTGCAGAATTCTTATCAAATTATGTCAATGCTGGTCTACAAACTAGGACACCTTATAAAAAACAACAACGGCTATTGTACAAATACATATACTAAGTACTGATGCAGTTTATAAATGATATAATATCATGTTATTGAGTACATATCCAGAGCTACTGCTTATTTTCCCCCGTCTTGGATGTATTCTTGTTACCGAGCGTTTCAAATGTTACAGTAGTAATGCCTCTTAACATTAGAGTTGCGACAAATAAAAGGTCGTTATCACAAGAAACGTGGATTATTAGTCCACGTGCGCAAACTTCGAGTTCCATCTTTATTCTTTAAGACCATAAATTCCTTTAAAGGATAGCTAGAACTCCAGCTGAGTTATGCAAGTTTCACAAGTGGAGGTGCATGGATGATTCCATGTCGCAATAAGATCAACAATCCATTTAAGACTTAAACAAATGATGAACTCTGAGTCAAGATCTTTCTCAAATGTGCATTTATTTTGTATCATTATCGCAAAATTATATCCAATTTGAAAGACACCCAAGGAATCAATTAAGCGAGAATCAAGCAATGCCATGACGACGCGGACATTTTTTTCTCCGTGGTGGTCTTTTGCTGATAAATTACTTTTACCTAGATTTGAAAAAATTGACTTTGATAATGCCTCATCGATCTGGGTGAAATTGAACATAAAGATCTCAAAACCCGAGTACTGAATCAACATTTGATGTTGGGTACTTGAACGTTATCGGTCACGAAGTCCATGTCATCCTAATGCTCAGAAACGATTGCCCGATTTACTTATGCTACTGCACCAGCAAAAGATTTGTAAAATAACCTTCATAATGATATTCATATTTGTTCAGATATCTGACAAGATAATGATTCTATAACTTCGTTATTATACATAATGTCAAGGTAACTGGTGCGATGTCCGTGTTACTCAAGACGACTAATACAGTTTGTATTCCTGGGGTCCGTATTAAACCAAGCCTGTGAGGAGTGAAACAGGTGTCTGTGAGGAGTGAAACCAGGTGTCTGTCAGGAACGAAAGCACATGCTCATGAGGAATGAAAGCACGTGTCTAGGACGAGTAAGCGTATTCAGTGTGATTAGCCCCAACTGCAATCAATGCACAAAACATACAGACGATGGAAATATCACAAAACAGACAGACATATCACAAACCAAAGAGACGACAGAAATACCACAACCCATAGAGACAAGAGAAATATCGAAAACCTTACAGAGCGACAGAAATATCACAAGATATATCACAAACCCTACAGACGACAGAAATATCACAAACCATACAGACGACAGAAATATCACAAACCATACAGACAATAGAAATACCACAAACCATACAGACGACAGAAATATCACAAACCATACAGACGACAGAAATACCACAAACAGACGACAGAAATACTACAAACCATACAGACGACAGAAATATCACAAACCATACAGGCGACAGAAATATCATAAAAATTGGCAGACGACAGAAATATCAAAACATTTCACCCTTCATCTTCATGTAAACAAAATGCTTAATTTCAAACTATCTATGATGCTGCACTTGTGTTAAAATTGATAAATCAAAATACACAAGTAAATTGTCCCTGATATTATTGTTATAAATCTTACCCGTGCTCTTAATTTTCCTTTTCTGTTAAAACACAAATAAAGCTGTGACGCCTTGCCTCTTAAAAAGACCTGGTCTGGTCCGACTACGATGCTCTCCAGAATGGCTAAAAATAGAATCGTCATGAAAAAGGAGGTATTGCCAAATATTTATTCATTTTGTATAAGACTCTTAACATGGATGACAGTTCTCATGTGTTATACCGCCCTAAAGGTTTGGTCCACAATATTTAAGTTGAACATATTATAGGCGTATACGTGCGGTAGTAGAATATATTCAATTGATAAAAGTATATTAATGGCAGTCTACATTACTGGGTCCGAGAATGCTCAGGATGTAAATATTTATGATCACTTTACATACTTCCAGCAAATGTCAAAACCTGGATTACGATTATGTAATACTGATTTATTTACGACTTTGCAAATTTGGATAAAAGGTTTAGCAGTCCAGAATGGAATGCGTTTTTCAAACGTAAAAATCAGAGCTTAAATCTTTCATCAGAAACTCTAATTCAAGTCACGTGAATTCATAAGAAAAGTAATAAATATTCTGCCCGAGTACTGCACAATTTATTATGAACTGTATGTTAATGCATACTGCATGTCATGAACTTCAAACGGAAATGAGGTTCAAGCTTAAAAAAAAGTGTATAAATTTACAAAACATTATTGGAAATCTAGGAAACAGATTGTGTACGTCTACATTTTGTAGATGTCTACTGGGTCGTGGTTATTGAGAATACCAATTAAATAAGAACTTGAGCTAATTAGAAATATTGCCACACCTGTATTGCAAAAAAAAAATCAATCAAAGTTGAAGGGTTTCTATACAAAAGTCAAAACACAAGTTAAGGTCAATTCATGGAAAAAAAAAAAGAAACAAACGAATTTGTCGCAGATCATCTCAAGGACCAGGTGCCAACTTCAACTATGAAAAATTATATTTGAAAAATCTCGTTTCAGAAAAAAAACCCGTTAAGTCATAGACTTAAAAGTCAAATTCAAATGTAAATTCTAAAATTAGAAAACATCGTACACGGTCACGATAAGTTAAATTTCATTCTAAATCAGTGACAGGTAAAGCAGAAATCTGAAAAATTGCAAAAAGTGGACGTTCAGGTATTCAATTGATTTATCACTTAACCGAGGAAGTTGCGCTACTTTCTGGCCCTAAATTTGATTCTGATGTTAGATTCATTTACAGTATAGAAATGTTACGACGTGTTCTGCATTTTAAAGATCGACATTTGAAATCTGAATACGGTTTCTCCAAACAGTATATAACTTCGTCTAAAAGTTCAGTGTCTCTAAGAGTATAAATGGAGCGGGAGCACATTAAACATACGGCGGATTGCCTCGATCGTTGCGCAGTGATATCCACCGGATACGACGTATATTGAAGGGGCGTGGTTGCTGTATCACCCTTTGTGATTAAATCATTGGCAATTTCAAACTAAATAAAGACATTTGATTTAGCCTTAGACGTAGACGAAATCCAATTTACGTTAACAAGTATGGGAAGAGACATAAATCAGTTTGAGAAGGAATGCCAGCGGTCATCCCACGTCATACTGACGCGGCGTAAATCACGCTATAGACGCTGAATGGACAATTTAAATCTTTTTGAAATGTGGGAGAAGCTGGGAAATACCTGTAAGCTATGACCATCTCTGGACAAAATAATATGACAAAAACAAAGAATATAATCGAAATCTATATTTGTATTAGAATATTGATTATTACCAAGCCGTTTGCGAGACTTTACCAAAACTTTTATAGTTTTCTATCCTAGGAATATTTCTAGGGTTAAAGAGAAGTATCGTAAATGTAAGTGTATACTTGTATCTTACCAAACTTTTCTTTATCAATATTCCCTCTTGCATCAATTCCTTTCGGTCCGGAGGATCTTATCCGGACGAACTTTTGAGAGCACCTATTATATAGCATGTACGGTCCAGAAGTATACCTTGTGCCGGAGGACGGAATTTTGCTGCGATTAAAATTGACTGGCGAAAAAGCTAAACCCTGCAAGGAAAAAGTAAAGCAGAAACGACACATTAGGATTATATTTCATTGTATACGTGCATTAAAGAATAAAACTGGGAGGAGGAGTATTTTTCGTTTTTACAAAACCATGCCAAAATTCTCCGGGCAAATATTTCCTTCCTTTTATGTTAAAGCTAATTATTCAATATTCGTATGCCTAACAACTTGAGCAGCATGAGCAAGCGGTGACTAGTACTACACTTGTAACAAGGAACTTGCATTAATTATTTGAACATTACTCAAGTGTGTACAATTTTTATATCTGAATAATGGCTTGATATTGAAGAATGCCCAGTGGAGGTATGTTTTGTATACTTTTTGCTCGATGATTTAGTACAGGTTAGAAGTTTATCTGTCGTGGACTCAACAATTAAAATGGCTAGTAGTCAAAATCTGTATCAGAGAGCTAGATCAATCAGATTTCTGGCAATATGCATTCTGACAGCAAAATTGACACGTAACAGTAGATTCCACTTCTTTTCTCTTAAACAGAGTTCCAAATATAATTCTTTCGTTCCATATTCTGGCCTCGTTTTAACCTTTTCAACATGATGTCGAGAAAACATTCTTTTTGCTGCTATTAACCTTGATTAATGTTACATACATTGGGACATGATCAAATCCGTGATTTATGGCCATAGATTTTGCACTGATGTTGTTAGCAGGAAATTCAAAGCTTACGTTCAAGGTATCGTCCTTGATTAAATGATACATCAAATAACAAATACAAAGATCATGTATTTTGTTCATTGAAAAGGAACTACTATTAGAGAACAAATAAAGACATGGGTTACTGAAGAGAATAACCTTTAGAGCTGTAGTATATTTCTTTCTAAACGCTTTGTCCGGGATACAAAAGTCTTGTGGGAAATATTGACAGATTTTGTTAAATATAAATAATGTTCTCACGGACATACTGCATAAAATATACCCCGAAAACCGTCCCAACGTGTCACTTCCTTTTGTTTTTCTAAAAACCTGTGCAGATCATCTCATCCATATAGTATTGGCACTGACGACAAAGGAGGAGCTCAGCGGCTCGCGTGTTTGGTTTCCAACCAAGAGGAACATAATTCGAGTCCTACTGGCTACTCGAATCATTTGGATAAGAGAGTGAAAACGAGGTCTCTTGTCGCGGTGAACGCACACACAAAACACCTTTCACTGCTCTGGGTAGGCCCGTAGTCTCAGTCTACATTTCTGTCCTATACACATTAGGCAGAAACGTGACCATATAAGTAACATTATCTTGGCGTCACGTTAAACAAGAACCAAAAAGGAACAGTATTTTCTTTACAAATTTTATGAAAAAGTATTTCCCTATAGAAGTCCGATTTCAGACGACAGAGTATTCTTGGTGCCCCTTTCAATGAAAAAAATATATTAATATTGAGGAAACAGTGAATAATGAAGTGTTTCCTCATTCTATTGTCATAGATGAAGCTATAATGTGAATCATCATTTGTGTATCACTGGCTCAACAGACAAATGTAAATCAATACCAATTGAATTTTCAACTAGTGGTTACTAGAAATCATGAAATAGACATTTAAACCGGATATATAAAACGTCCCGACAGTTATTTCCACATTTTCTTTGCTCGACTACATTTTCATTAAGCATAAAATGAACATTAAATTCCGCCGTGTCGGTCTGAGAATTTTTATTTCGTATTGCATTCAGAGGAAAGGTGAAAGAAAACATTGCATACAACTTGTTAATGAGCGTGTCCTCGCTTTAAAGGAACATCTTCCTCTGCTACATTAACTGTATGCACAAATATCTTCTACTGAAGACAGGCTGACCCAAGTTAAGGACAAGAGACGGATCCGATCTAAAGGGCTTGGAGTAATGATTTGGATTGGAGCGTGATCCTTCTTACAGTATCAACATACAATTTTACATTCTGATACACGTATATATAAAAAGTATTAAAGCTTCAGCAATACCCTACTAACGATTAGCAACAACGAGTATGACAGTGGTAAACTGTGATACAAACGTCGGTCCTTGAGGATGCAGTCTCCTGGGAGACTCGTGTGTTACTCTGTCGCAATAATCCAGCACTGTCCGTAGCGAATTCCCGGATTGCGCCACTATGTTTAAACGGTTGATTACCTCCTGCTTCCATGTCGCACTATGACGTGAAGAATTGTCGTCGTAAAACCTCGATCCATCTACCAACTTATTAGAGACTTAAACGAATGTGTAAAGTATTCCACTAGATCTCAGACTGAGTCGGAACAGTGAAGTGCGAGATTCCGGGACAGCCGAACTATATCGACATGCTGTATGCTAATAACATAAGCACTATGTAACACGAATGACGGACGTGATATTTGTTTATGAGGTCTAAAATAACTGGGATGTTTAAAATCGACATAAAATTTGAACGTTAGAGAATGACCTCGGTGTACATATTATACCTTGGTAAACAGTGCGGGCTTTTGGTGTTTATTATACGTCTCTTCTGCTCTGCTTTTTACCGCATGTATGTGTGGTTTTCTATTGTCTTGGATGTCTTTTGTTTAAAAGGGCACACAGGTGAAAAGTCATCGTGTATAACGTAGATTTGTCAAATTCTGATATTTCATACTGTATTATTCAAAAAATCCAACTTAAGATTTGTCTGCGATCAAGAAAAAAGTATGGGCTCTTGAAAGGAAATGCCAATATTTCTGTATGATCCTGTACCAGCTTTCAACTTTAGAATTCGCCATAAACACATCAAAAGCAACATTAACATCGCATTATATCATATCTATCACTGAAATCAGCCGTAAACGTCATCCACAATGACATAATACAAAACATGGAAATAGATAAAACATGTATTAGATCGTTTGATAAAAACAGATATCTTTTTATGACTATTTCTTTACACATGAAGTTTAATCATTTTAAAATACAATCTCATAAGTGTTTATGGCAATATAGTACTCTAATACTGTTTGGCATTTTCATCTGTCACAAACTTTCTAACATCTTGGCGACAGTATTCGCGCTTTGCGATGTTCTCGATTCGGATATCGTCACGCTAAAACATGGGGCATTTACAAAACCTTGTCGACAATCAAACTGATTCAAACCTAAAACCGTCAGCTTGCAAACCAATCTTGTTAGCATTTCAGCCATGATTTCCACTACGACTAGAAAATCTCATTAGCAAAATTAAAAGCTTCAACGGACATATGCCCCGATCTGTGTATACCTTTCACCAGGAAGTGGCACGACTATAACATAATGGTAAGCACTTCTACACCTTGGCGGTTAGTACAGCATTTCTTTACAACCATTCAAACAAATATTATGACATTTTGATGAATTAGACAGTTACTACATTGTTTGCACCGTTCAGTTTTTATGTTTAGTTTTTTACTTGTCATTCGTCAAGGGACGCACATAAAGACACTCTTTTATTTTTCCTTCTAACAACTCTGGCTATATATATATTATATATCTATATATATATATATATATTCAAGGAAGGTGGTGAAAGAAGGGAGACTATCAGGTCAGACCGTAACTCGTTCGTCCTTTTGATGTGTCTGTGTTGATACATGTCATATAGCTGGATCAGACGTTTCCCTCCCTTTCTTATTTTGCATTTTTGCATTTTATAATGAGCTTCGATGTGTGATCTGTGAGGTTTGAATTTGAGATTTGGAAAGCTTATTGTGAATGTCAATTTGGAACCCTATATATGTAGATGTTATAACACCGCTCAGTGTAATAGAATCATGTTAGATAACTCTGCAGTGATATGTAAAATGCCAACTTACACCCAGAGTACAATGTTTGATTTTCGTCGTATAATCCCTTAACATAAACATTGACATTTGAGTGGCGTTCATTGTATTTTTCTGTTTGTAATTACTATTGAAGGGGCTACTTAAGACCTCTTTGATTTTTGTCAATAATTAAGAAGTTTATGAATCACAGAATGTGGCGACAGACTCGATATGTATGCAGAGTGTAGTCGTGTGTGTGTTTTTTATTGCTAAATGACCGCTCTAATCCTTTTCAACCAACCTCACACGATGCTTAGAGTCAACACTACATTATGTACTCAAAAGGTCGACGGGTTACTACTTCAATGTTTGCCTTTCCAGACCATTCAATGTTTTGTTTTCTTGTTCTAACCAACATATAATTCTGCTGTGCATACAAGAAAATCATTAAAATTTGTTGACGAAAACGTCGTTTATGCATTCGTTTATTAATTTATTTATTAAGTTATTCATCCATTTATTTCCTTATTCATTTATTTATCTATTTATTATTTTTGTAATTACTTTGGAATATTTAGAGTAACATCGGTTAGAATAAGTCTTTATCATACCTTAAGCTGCATGACTGCATGAAGTCGTAAACTATCTTGGTGCGCTCTTCTATTAATATTCTCGTACATAGACTTTCATGATAAAAACATCTTTTTACATTGTGCACAATTGCCTAAATGGCTTTTTAGTCAACATCATAATTTTAAGGAGGAAATATTTGGGGTTGAAATTTATCATAAATAATGTATGGTGACAGGATTATCCATGTTCAGCTTCATTGAATCTATTATGCACAGTGAATGTAACATGTCATTGCGGAATTTCATCAGAATTAAACATGAAAATATGTATGCTGTCTACTCCTCTTCAAACGACAAAAACGCATACAAATTACAGACAGAAAATAGAAATATGTTAGAGTTTTATGTGACATATAAAATATGATATTACCCATATATTAAGTAATTCGGACGACATTTATGCCATTGTGTTGCGCTGAAAGTAATGGATAGTTCTCACTCACTTATCATGAAACCTAAATGGTTTTAGCCTTCGTATTTCAATTTTCCATTTCTCTACAAATGTATAATTTGAAATGTGTTTTAATTTTACCTTTAAGATACTTCATGTGTTAACGACTTTAAGGTATTGGTAACAAGGTTGAACATACGACTTTGTGATATAAAATGACGAATTAACGTGTTGCATGTGAATTCTTGCATTAGAGAGTTTCTTTACTGAAATGAATACAGTTTCATATTTAGGTGAATTCTGCGTTGTTTTGTATTTGAAATCCATTATAAGCTCTTAACAGGTAGAATGCAATCCGCATAGAGGGCAAATGTCATATACATTAAATAAAATTCTATTTATATTTTATTTGTCCTTAAGTAAACCTTTTAACCCTTTCTCAACTCATTTTCTGTTCGTTAGCTCGCTGGAATCCAATGATGAAGTAAAACTTAAATAAACTTTTGTAATAGTCACATGCCTGCCATATGATCTTCGTCAACTTTTTTGGTACATTCAGATTCATCATAATACGATCTACGGAATTTGAGGAGGAATGAAATTCCTACAAGAACAAAGTACTGTTTTTGATTAAAGATTCGGCAGTGATCTTTACTGTATCATCTTTGTCAATGTTTTTAAAGTAAACAAACTGTCTCCATACAAATGCTATGATCCCCGCCTCAACACAAATGACTTCTGCTTACGAAATGGTAATTAGAAGACACCACATGTATTCTTGACACCAGTCTGTGTATAGAATGACCGTTTTGTTTTATACCTTTTTCACAATCCCTTTCCACTACAAAGTGTATCCATCTCAATATTCCTCTGATACACTGTCATTGCCGGGTAAATAGCCTATGCTGCCCATAATCATACACCAGTCATATAATTCAACTCGCTGTAAGACACGCTACATTATTGCTATAGCCTCGTATCTTCAATTGCGATAGCGTATCCCCATTTCAGCATAATGAGGGGGATTTAATGAACACTAGATCACCCTCCGATTACATTCTAACATCAATATAATCTTTTTCATGGCTGATCCCCTTTATATATGTACCACCTGATTGTCGACACATTTTTAAGCCCTATGAAATGTGTATTGGTATTTTCTTTGATGTTTGATTTCCGACATAAAAGTCTTGCTCAGCTTATTGGATATAATATACTTGCCGTAAAATCTGTCAAAACTTACATGCCATACCGTAATTTATTCAAATTTATTATACAAATTGTTGTTTGGGATCGTTTGGCCCCCTATCACGGTTATCTCCCTTTTCTTTCGTTTATAATGCCTATCTTTGCGAGGTGTAGCGTAAACGTTGATTCACTGGAGAAAGAAGCTTTATCGTTTGAAATCCTGTACATGCTTGCTATCAATAGATAATCGGAGATGCATCATAAACCAGCAAAAATAAAAAATAAAAGGTTACCGTGGAAAATATCATCTTCTCTGTTTGTAAAGTCTTCGCTGTATTCATATCTTTAATGAGACATTACCTTGAATCAAATGCCATTGTGAATTAGAATGAACCAGGGTCGAGGCAGACGCTTCGTGCGCTCAAGAGGAGCGAAAATACGTCAAGCAAGAGAAACTTAGTGCAGATTTAGGCCTCAAATCTACATATTACATCAACATGCGAGTTTAAACTATGTTAGTGTCAACTCTCCACCCATTTTCTGGTTCAAGTTATTCATAAATTATTAACATCACTCTTTCCCAACTTACATTCAGACAGAAAACTAAGTGAGAGTGTTTAATACATCGCAACAGTGAATGTTCACTTCAAAGCTTTATAGCACTTTTTTTCTTCTTTTGTCACTTAAAAACTTTACTCCTAGAAAACAATTAATTTCTAAGATGAGAAAATGTTTCTCTTCCAATCTATCAGCACTTGGTACAACTTAGAACAAAGTCTGCATAACGTTCGACAAGAAAGATGAAAGACAAGTTAAAAGAAGAAACAAATTCCATTATTAATAACATCGATGAACTGAAATCTAACTTTAGAACATAGCAGGTCAGAGGGAGAGTTCCACTTCCTCTGCTATGCTAATTACCTCCCCAGTACTAAGATAGCGCATGTTTGCCAGAACGCTGTTGTGTGATAAGAACGTGCAGCTCGACTTTGTGATGTTTGAATCAAAGACGAAGTGAAATACGATTTCTACATACTTCTGATAGTAAAATGTTTGATGAGATACGTTGCATAATAAAATAATATAGACTCGAATGATTCCCGGTGATTCGGCATCTATTTATCAACATTTTCACTACTGCTTGCAATTTTTAAGAGCCAAGAGACACTGCAAAACCTCTCTGACTTTGAAAAATGTTTGAACAGTAGCCATTGAGATCAAACTGACCTGAGATCAGTTAATTGTAATTAGCCTAAAGCTTGAAACTGCAAATTACAAGAACAGAAACTGTAGGTTTACTCGCACGTGCCAATTGCCTTCGGATGAATATTCAATATCTTGAAATGTGTGTGGTAAAGCGATAATGACATAGGACAAACTAGTGACATCTTAGTAAATCTATACCTTAGGCCATAGCTTTGACGCTTTGTTGATAAAACACACAGTTTTCTGTTATGAAAACATCTGATAAGTGAAAACGATGTTCTATTTCACGCATCGATAAGGAGGGGCTAATGGTGCTTAGTGTATTTAGATGTGATTTCATCTTGATTATTACGTTTGATTATGTACTCGACCATTACGGACTGTTATGTCGGCTGAAAACAAAAGTAAAGACAAAAAAAAAAAATAAATAATAAAATAAGGAATGTGAAATTTAGCTTACCTGAGAAGCACCTACTAGTAAAATGAGCGGCAGCGTCAACAACCTGAAAATGTAACAAATACATTTCCATAAAAGACTTGCTATTTCAGATTTATAACACATTTCAAATGAAACAGGCACTTTATTCATTTTATCAACAGATGATCGTTAATAGAATTTATTTATGTTATTTGTTTTAACAATTTAAGATGACATTTGTATGCTTTTCTTTAATTACTATTGTTCCGCTGTAGAAATTAAATATTGGTGTAAGATATCAAAAGCAGTTTTTAAACATTACGAACCATCGATCCCGAATATTAAATATTTGGTTTTATCAACGACAAGCAAGATTTTCAAAAAGTAGCGAAATCAATGTGCGATTAAATATCAAATTCTGAAAAGGTATAGCTATCCCGTCTACGGGACCCGATGTTTTTATTGGAATTTAATATGCAATACCAATATTGACATATTTATATGGCTTAAGCGAGTATTTGCTAAACATAAAAAAATCTAATGAAATTAGAATTTCATGTTATTATGGATTTGATTCTAAAGCTGCACAAACTAATACTGTAATATTCAAAGACAATTTGCTTACTGAAGCTGTGATAAGTTTATGGAGGAACTTTAACCGATGAAGAAGTAAGTAAAAGGTCCATGGCGTTAATGTACTTTATGGCATACGCCATGAAAACAGTGCTATTACATGTCTGTTTCAAATAAACTCCATTATATTTTGTAGCCTGTAATCATGATGTGTTTAAGCGTAGGCAAGTGGATATATAGTGATTGCAGAATATGTTTCATCATCATCATCATCATCATCATCATCACTTCATTACTATTATTGTCATTCATGATATAAGAAGATCGAAATGGGAAAGAACAAAAACTTTTATATATCTCAGTATTATCCCTACTTCCTCTATCATATATAATGGAATAAAAGCCGTAGGTTTTCGCATGAAAGTCAGCCATCTTGCATACCTAGATGAGGGCGGAACAAACAAGAGCAATAAAACCGACATGCAAGAATTTACCTGCACGTTGCGGTGCATTTTTGTCCTATGGCAATTTCAAAAATGATTGAAGTCAAGTTTCACATCATACTATGTATAATGTTTCCAAAGCTTTCCATTTCGTGCTTCTGAATGCTGTGCATTTCATGTATATGAATCACTGGTTTCGAAAGTTAGTTACCGTTTGAACATGTTAAAAAGTTCATATAGAAATTACAGCCATGGGATATTATGGCAATATAAATTGGATAAGTTCCTGAATGTGTGCATTTCATTTTAAAACCCATGATGAGGTCGCGTATATTCATTCATAAAGTTAACAAGAACTGTGTGATGACGGATAGGAGAAGCGCTCTTTGTAAGGAGGTAATGCTCTACCATTTGGTATTAGAGTCTTCTGTCACCCTCCTTTGAGGACCACTTTATTGACAAAGCGAGTCTCAATATTTAATTTGTTGACGAGTGGTGAATATATATAATTTGAATATAAAAGTACCAGATTTCTTGTGATTTACAATACACGACGGGCTCCTTAGGTCCTCCACCGACTGTCACTGATGATTTATGACGATTTAACAAAGCTCTGCACCAAAGTATATCGGTCAATCAGCCCGGTGTTTACCAGTAATTACAACAAAATCAACGACATAAATGAATTGGAAAATATGCTTATAAATATAAGTTTAAATAACAAGATCATGTTTGAATGACTTGATAAATAAATTGCACATTTTTGTGGCTTTCAATCACATACCCTGTGGTCTTTGGGGCCACAAGCATACCTGGAGGTAAAAGGGACCACATACATGCAAGCGTGTCTGAATGACATCCCCTTAAACGAGAAATCAAACAGACGCGACTAGGGTCAAGCTATTGTAGTAGTAAATTGGAAAAGCATAAGCAACTGTTCTGATTAAAACAGGGATAAAAAAGATAAGTCTTCATAGCGACACCTCAAAGTAAGGTTAACAAAGGCAGTTACGCTACCCAAACAAACTGTATAGAACCTTTCTGTCCCTTAATGGATGTTGTCACCCCATACCGAGTTGAGCACATTCTTCGATTCAAGCTCATGTCCGAACATTGGTTATGAAGGTCACTCTAGGTGCTCTATTCATCTTGTGCACGGACTTTTCCCGATGAATGACAACAGATTGCTGTGATAGATAGAAAGACTTCAAACAGTAAGTACTTCGTCTGTTCTATCTTTGCGGGGTGCTCCGGTAAGCCGATGATATTCCCGATAATATATCTGGCTCTTAAACAGATGATTTGTCAAATTTTATCAACATTTTACAACTATAAAACCCGTTTAACTGCTTCCCTAAGCTAAAATACATCGTATTCCCGCAGATGTCATCCTGGGTTTATATTTCTACTAATAAAACCGCTCACGTTAACCTATCTGTAAACACTATTTTTCAAATAATAATAGTCCTTTTATCCTCCCCTATCTACCACAAGCACAGAGTATAATAATCTGCAATTGTAGCAGAGCTCATATAACACCTTTAAACTAGCTAATGGCGGCCACTTACACTTCGTTATCGATACCCAGGTGATATCTGAATGATTGATTTTGATGTCACCTGTACGCAGTTTTTCTATAAGATCTGCCCTAGCTATACAGCATGCTCTATTTCTAAAGCACTAACTGTTAGAACGTTCATTTTCAATTCTATATATATACGCCCCTTATGTATTTGTATGTAGTCTCTATAAAATCGATACTGTTTCCCCAAGCTAAAAACCAACATGGCCTTCCTTTTTTCTCATGTCTCTCTCATAACAAAATATTTGATGCTACAGTGCAGGTTAACTATTATTACACACACACACACACAAACACACACACATACATATATATATATATGCACACACACACACACACACACACACACACATATATATATATATATATATATATATATATATATATATATATATATATATATATATATATATGTATGTATGTATGTATGTATGTGTGTGTGTGTGTATGTATGTATGTATGTATGTATGTATGTATGTGTGTATGTGTGTGTATGTATGTAGGTATGTATAAACTAAACAATAGTCTGAGGTGTGTAACGTAACAATGTTCCTCTACTATTCTGTGAACATTGATGGTGTTCATTTGCTAAGGGAGACAGACAGCAAAAATGTATTTTTATCGTTCAGCTTTAAATGAATGACAACGAAGCAACCTTTAAGTATTAAAAACGATTCAAACACGACGGTACAATTTCAAAAGGCCGCCAAAGATGCAAAAAAGTCAATTTAGACACAACTACTCAAAACTCAGACGAAACTATCGACTCAATTTACCAAATTCTTGAAGATAGTGATTGGACTTAAGGATGAAAAAAGATGGGTTATGGGTAGTAATGCACTTATAAAATTAATTATCTAAATTACACATAAAATAAAAGTAAGACAAGGCAATTTACACAATGAACTGATGAATAAGCATTAAAACACTTCGAATTCAGGATCGGCGATTCTGCGTTATAACCAAAACTCGGATGTTATTCTTCCAAACAACAGTTCAACATATAAAAAGGCCGACCAACTCCATGCATGTCGTCTGCCATTTGCCGGCTATTTTCTACAAGTCTTTTGTACTGCCCAACATGTTTCAAACTATAAATCGGTTTTAAATTGATAATTCAGAACAAAAGGCAAGTATATCTTAGACAGAAATCTCCCGTCTATGGTATCAACAATCAAAGTGTCATCTCGTTACTTTAAACAAATGAGAATTGCACGCATTATCGTGTCAACTCATTATGCACATTAAATTTGTAAATATTAATTCTTTATATATATTTTCCCAACAAAGAAACTGTTTGTATTTTGACAATTTGAATTCATATAAAGGTCATGCATTGAAACTTCAAATAAAGTGAACAAAATATAACACCTGAAAATATTCCAGTCGCACAAATTTCCTCATGCACAATCCGGTTATTTTCGTCTTCGTAACCCGTTCCCGTATATGTTTGAAGGCCCAGAGTTAATCACCGCATGCAGCTTGGATGTACAAGTATGTGCACAGTGCACCGTGAATTGACACAGGTCTATTTGCATGGTAAATCTTGATCGGTGTACACACGATAGCAAACCTACATTTCGCGGATGTAAACCGATCTAAATTACTTTGATAAAGGAGATAAAGGAAATCTAGCCATACAACAATTTATTGATATTCACTTTTCAATAAAAATCATTAGCTCGGTTTAATGACTGCACAAGAATTTGTATGCATTTTCATGAATAAATGAGAGGTATGAGAAAGGAAATTTCACCGATGTCTGTGTTTTCAAGCGCACCCCTCGTGGAAAATGTTTGACTATTAATATGAATAATGATTTGAATTATCACAAAAATAATATAAGCAAAATATTTCTGACCTATGATTTTTTCAAACTGTTAACACACACTCAGTCTGATATGATAACCTACTTTTGCAGTGAAAACTACTGCACTGTTCTTTTACAGTGCATTTATTCCTCACTTCAGGTGTTAAATATTTTAGTAATTCAAAGTTCCACTGAAGCAATACGATATTTTTATTTTAACACTGAATGTGAATTTTCAAATTTGCCATACGATCCAGGGGTTTTTTTTAGTAAATACACATCGATATCAAAATTCAAATGATTTAGAGAAAAATGACTAGGGTATTTGACATTTTGAACTCGAAATGAATCCGTCTTACCTGCATATGTAAGTATTATAAGAGGTACGAATCCTCATAATGCGACAACACTCCGTTTTCGAGAGCTTTCGGCCATGTTATACAAATTTTAACGTCTATAGGCCATCGATGGAATTTTCTGGCATTCATATATATTTTCAAACAATTTTCCTGGTATACAATATACTAAATTTATAATGCACAATGTGGTCGTCTGGGTATATATCTCACTGTGGAGCCATTTATTATTAGAATATTTCCAAGAATTCAACCAATCACTTCGCCTCCGAAACACTAGCCATCCTCGTAGACACGACGCTAGAGAGGCGTTGGGCCAATCCCTAGAATAAAGTTGAATATAGGCGGTTATAAATCCATCATTTCTCTGAAACTTCTTACACGTTTTCTCATTATACCCTCACTATCGCTGGACCGTTAATATTCACAATTATTGAATATTAAAACATTTTTCAAATCATTTCTTCGAATTCGACGAAAATATACAATGGAGTTAAATTCCTGACAATAATTTTAGAATCACTTTCTGACAAAATCCTAATTTGCATTAAAAAGTTGTCTAATAACGCTTCTGTCCGACTCGCACGAAACATGAACAAAAACTGACACTTGTTTATCAAACGACATACTATGATAGTTAACAGCGCTCTCTACCGATACAAGTTTGAGTGAGGCCCGCTTAGAACCTGTACAGGTAAACCCTATCGTTTACGCCAATGGGACAACGATTTTGATTGGACAGCGGAAGACAATAGTCGGCATAGGAGCACATGGGCGGTCAGAGGTCATTCAGACATGTGTTCAAATCCAAATCCCTTATTTTAGAAGCGAAAGTCAGTTTTTAAGTTGTCGAAGGGATTAAGTCAATATGTCGTTGATTTAATTTTCCCTTTAAGTAATTCAACACTTTGTCCATTTTATCTTAAAAGCCATGTGAAGTGCTCTCGATAACTAAAGGCATATTTTATTGCCATGATTTTGAAATTTATAGATGCAGGTGATAGCTTTTCATACTATAAACTTCATATTGATCATTTGCAAAGGTAGATAAAATACATGACAAAATAAAGTTTCATACAATGAATGATCACGCTTTGATTTTATGAATAATTACTTATACTTTTCTCTTATTGTATTCGTATGAAATTGCATAAGTAGTACTTAAAAGAACTCGTTACTTAAAATTTTAAAAATTGTAAGAACCTGAATCGCCAGCATGAAATGAAAGAAATAAATTTGAAATGTTATGTTAACTCGTAAAAATATCACGTATGAAGAAAAGTAGCCAACTTTATAGCTTTCAATAAAGTAAGTTAAGAAAGATAACTCGTATAATGAAATTTACAGTGACCATATACTTTAAAATGATTCAGCATCAAACCCAATATTCACTTTAACAATGATCAAAATTCAGTTTCTTTATAGGTAAAGCAATAAACAAAAAAAAAAAAAAAAAAGAAAAAAAAAATCTTCGTCAGGAATTACTAACGCCATCATGCGGTAAGTTGGTCATTCCACCCAAGGAAACAAAGCGAAGCGATTCGTCAGACTTTGACAGTCGCAATAATTTGACCATTCGCTAAAACAACAGCCGGAAGCTAACTCGTATTTCACTTTATACGTAGCCTCTTGACCTTTGAATTCCCGCACAAGAAACACGTTTTTATCACTAGTATGTGCTTTGTGGAATATAAATACGGAATTATAACTCACGAAATTAGTTTTTTATGTTTTCATTCATTATTTGTTTTTATAACTTATTGCAAATTCATTATCACTGCATGTCTAAGCTATATGCAGATTCACGTCTTTATAGGAATATGCAGACGGAAATTAGATACCAAGTATCTACTTTCCTTTTTAAGATTTCTGGACACAGATGTTTAGAATTTGATTTTAGAGGGGAAATATAATTAAATATAATCAAAGTCATTCAAAAAGCGATATACTGATAATTGGTAAACTTTAACGCGTTTTTTACGCGTTTAAAAGCTTTACTTGCGACGAAAGCAATCCTAGCTCGATTCCCGAGTTACACCGCTATGTTTATGAAGTTATGTCCGGTTTTCTCTTGAAAGCTACGTAAAAACCAACTAAACAACCTAAAAGACTTAACTTTCCGGGTTTATTTATCTGTTATTACCTTATGATCATGAACTGACTCAATTATTTACCTTTTGTGCTTATGTTTTAGCTTTTGTATCTTGAGAATTTTTTTTCTTTTCACGGGAAACGTAAATATCTTTGAGTTTCTATAATCCGTATGGATAGTTATAATATTGCCCTCATATAATAAAACACATCTCCTGAGGCTTAGTCTACCATATTTCACAGGTATATTCGTAAACATTTCTACATTAATTAAGACATTAAAGTGTACAAATTCAGTTTTATCCCTCTTTATAAAAGATCTGACCAAAAATTAACTCGAATGAAATCAAATCTACTTTTGTCTAGGCAGAAACATGAATATTACATTCAATTTTCAAGTCCTTATTTTCAGGGGCCTTCTAGATCACTTTGATACATTCGGTTTGATGATCTATGCAGCCGGTCTGAAGAAGTTTGTCAAAGATCAGTAACCTCTCGCCTCACCCTGGATTCATCCCTTGACGGCTCTGACCAAAAGTAACAACATCCCTCTGGCAATTTTGAAGAAAAATTCGAAAGTACGGTATGAAAAGTTTAAGCCGGACAGACAGATGGACGGACGCCACACGGAGTGTGATCAAAATAGCTTACTGGAGCCATCGGCTAAGATTAGCTAAAACTTTAATGTATGCCTGATAATAATTATAATAAATCAGATTATTTTAACATAGGTATTAAACAAAAATAAAACATTATATTCGTTTGCAGAAGAGTGTTGCGTTTCAAATAAAATAACCAAACAAACAATCAAAAATGCACAAGCAAATTTCGGTGGCCTGATCATTGTCAAGTACATGTATGTATTATCCATAAAGTTATAATAGCACTTATATACATTTATTGATTGATTATTGTTTACGTCACTCCACGATAATTTCACGTATATGGTGACGGCATCTGCCTGATGCATTGCATACAAATTTAGACCTTTGCAACGGACCCACCAGAAGCAATGAGAGATCTTTTACGTGCCACGCCTACCGTGACACGGGACCTCGGTTTTATGCTGTCTCATTCGAAAGACAGAACACTGGTGTACCCAGAGCGGGCGTCGAACCCGGGACCTCTCGGTTACGAGCCGAGCACATTATACACTAGGCTAGGCCACACCGGCTTCACTTATATACAAGATGATATATATATATATATATATATATATATATATATATATATATATATATATATATATATATATATATATATATATATATATATATATATACCCTAACTACTTACAATATCTTTATTAATCCCATTAGATGTAATATCTGACGATTCCGAAAGTCATTACTTCTTGCTTCCTATACCTATTATACACGACACCAGGAAGTCCGGATGTTACATAGTAATTCAAAAACTCTCATCGAAGATAAAACCCCCCTCGATTGTTTACAGTGCAATTTCACAAGAAATGGATTACAAAATTCCCCATGCGACACCATCGTATTTATTTTAATCTTTCTCCTTTTTTCAAGACATCCGTAATATGCATGAAAAAATAAATGAGAAATGTTAGAATAAATCACCTCTTTAACAGAAAAGGACTGATTCATACATTTATTTATCAGATTTATATACCTGCATACTGATTTGGACATCTCATATTTTCCTAAATGATAATATCGCTTAAAACATCCATTTTAATTCACTAAATATAGTCATGACATTAGAAATCCTACAACTAATTCTATTCAAACATGAAGTTTACTTATATAATGTGACGTCAACATGAATATATCGATACGACATTCCCATCCGGAACTGCCTTACTACGTTTTGGATTTTTGAAATTCTTTTTTCTATCTTAGGAATGCATTTACAGATAATTCTGGATGCCTTAATAACATCATTGCCTATCAGGTAAGTTTTTCAGTTCAAGAGATCAAACATATCTGAAAACAAAATTGTTGACATAAAGCTTTCGCTTTGTAATGAAGCGGAATGTTTTTGATACGATGTTCAATTCGGGTGTCAGTTGTATTAGATCTTAATACAAGTCATAAATCTGAGCTAAAAATAATACTAGAAGAGCTTCACTAGAGGTAGGTTTTATCAATCAGCACAGGTCGTCAGACAAACCGCAGGCTCAAGTCTTCAAAAGGTTATCATTCGACCTCACAGAATTTGGACCAACGGGAAGCTGAGCCGGTCGTCCATCGAATAACGTTGTCTGTTTCGTCAATATTGGCAGACGATCAAATGTCTATCTATCTACAGTCAATTTCATGAATAAGGGGTCAGTACAACGCATTGAATGATGGTGAAATCACGCTGTACAAATACTTCATATGAAGAGGTTGTGACACAGATATCGAGATAAGATAAATGTGTCAATCACGGTTTATATATACATGTATATTTACATGTATGAAAAGAAAAATGATATATGATATTTATATTGATACTTACAAACCAGACCCGCGCTTATATTTCCGATTTGTACTTTTATCTTTATTCAACGAAACCTCTTTATAGATGTTTGCTCAGCTGCTCGGGGCTTGAAAAACAACAAATACAAAAAAAATCCTATTTCATTTTCGGTTTGATTTATAAAGAGAGAGATAATTACATATGATACATTGAATTTTTAAATACAAATTCACTGCACCCGAAATAAGGAGAGGGTTAATTCAAGAAGAAGAAGATAACATCTCTCGCAAAGTGTGAATATTGCTCATTGTTGAAAAATCTAAGGTGTTCGTATTTCGTAAGTTGTTGCATCTGTGTGTGAATTTTGTCATAATATTAATATTAATAGCAAACAGAAGACAGAGGACATACATCTGATTAAGCTGTACGACACAAGGCACAAAATACATGGACATAAAAACGCGTGTATTACAGTTGCGATACCGACTTCGGATGGTCAGTCAAAGTAACATCACTCAATTGGTATGGTTAACCTATTTACAGGCGCCCACATTCCCACTAACCACAAAAGCAGTAGAATGAAATGAAACACATTTAAGAATTTATAAATAATCCTCCATATAGAGAACAAGGATCAACAGGTTTTTCAAGACACAAGGTCATAAAAATGTAATCACGAATCGTTTAATGAAATGATATGCTAGTATCAACAATATGTACAGCGACATCAATATAAGTCAACCGTGCTCTATCCGTCTGTACACGAGCTAAGATCAGAGGGGACGAGACTCAGGACTATGTCTTCCCTGAAAAGGTTTTGACAAGACTCGCCATAGAGACCCACCGCCCTGTGAGGGTGCAACGCTCAAGTAAAATAATGTATAAGGTTGTAGAGGGGCTCAATACAAGACCTATGACCTTTGCGATGATCTCGGGGTCATACTGTCGATGTCGAAGGCTTTTGATTACTTTAGAACTCGTCGATTTGGAACTTTTGACTATCCTTGGTTTGTACAAAGATCACTGTAGAATTTGGAATGAGAAATTCCGCTGAATAAATATTGTTGAAAAGTCACATTTCCGAATGTAGATAAAATTTATGAGTAATATCTACAAAATTTACCAAAAGTTTTTCGAAGTTTATGACATCTATAACTCAATCTGATTAAAACCATATCTTTACTCCGCTTCTCTATTTGTCCTAGTGCGGATAAAATCTGGCAAAACTCCGTAAGGGGTCATGTTCTGGTGAACTCTGATTTTCAGCCAATCAGTGGATCGGCTACAAATTCCTAGAAATGAGATTAACATCCACAGAGTGCGTGACCCACAAGGAAGTTTTTGAACAGTGTTTGTTACATATTGCGTCACTATCACGTGCCTAGCCAAGTCATTGATTGGCTATGGGAAATAACGGTTTTGGTGACTGAAACGTCATCAGAGTTGACCAGAACATGACATTTTACGGAGTTTCACCAGATTTTTATCCCTAGTGAGACAAATAGAGAAGCTGAATAAAGATATGGTTTTAATCAGATTGTCTTCAACTCCGAGTCAGAGGTTTCAAAGTGATTTGAAATTGTTTTGCCTGAAAGTCCAAAACGTTAGTGCAGACTCTAGAAAATCGAACATATTGACAAATTCATATACCATATAAATGGAGTCTAGGGACATCGCCATTTAAATAATTTCAAAATTCATTAATCAGAGGTTTTCAGTGACTTAGCCAGAATTTTTGATTGACCAAACAAATTGAAGTCACTGTTGTTAAAACGGCATTACAATATCTAATAACATGGTCTTCAACTGCAGTAAGAGCGGAAGTAAATATGCTTAGAAAGCACAGTTGTAGAGCAATGTCTAAAATTAAAATGGAACGTCATTTATATGGACTTCAGTTTAATTTATGAAGCCAATACATGGTTAGAAAATCATATCTATCAATGCTTGAATTGAAGTCGCACAGAGCAATAAGGGGGTCAGGTAGGACCTTATCCTTCGAGTAATAAAACGGAAATTCAGTTTTATTATTTCATATGCCAACGGTTGGTTGGTTGATTGGTGTTTTACGTCGCTTTCAACAATATTTCAGTTATATCGCGACATATCACCATACACATAACCTACATATGCCATATCACCATACACATAACCTACATATGTCATATCACCATACACATAACCTACCATATGCCATATCACCAAACACATAACCTACATATGCCATATCACCATACACATAACCTACATATGCCATATCACCATACACATAACCTACATATGCCATATCACCATACACATAACCTACCATATGCCATATCACCAAACACATAACCTACATATGCCATATCACCATACACATAACCTACATATGCCATATCACCATACACATAACCTACATATGCCATATCACAATACACATAACCTACATATGCCATATCACCATACACATAACTTACATATGCAATATCACCATACACATAATCTACATATGCCATATCACAATACACATAACCTACATATGCCATATCACCATACACATAACCTACCATATGCCATATCACCAAACACATAACCTACATATGCCATATCACCATACACATAACCTACATATGCCATATCACTATACACATAACCTACATATGCCATATCACCATACACATAACCTACATATGCCATATCACCATACACATAACCTACATACGCCATATCACCATACACATAACCTACATATGCCATATCACCATACACATAACCTACATATGCCATATCACCATACACATAACCTACATATGCCATATCACCATACACATAACCTACATATGCCATATAACAATACACATAACCTACATATGCCATATCACCATACACATAACCTACCATATGCCATATCACCAAACACATAACCTACATATGCCATATCACCATACACATAACCTACATATGCCATATCACTATACACATAACCTACATATGCCATATCACCATACACATAACCTACATATGCCATATCACCATACACATAACCTACATATGCCATATCACCATACACATAACCTACCATATGCCATATCACCAAACACATACCCTACCATATGCCATATCACCATATACATAACCTACATATACCATATCACCATACACATAACCTACATATGCCATATCACCATACACATAACCTACATATGCCATATCACCATACACATAACCTACATATGCCATATCACCATACACATAACCTACATATGCCATATCACCATACACATAACCTACATATGCCATATCACCATACACATAACCTACATATGCCATATCACCATACACATAACCTACCATATGCCATATCACCATACACATAACCTACCATATGCCATATCACCAAACACATACCCTACCATATGCCATATCACCATACACATAACCTACATATACCATATCACCATACACATAACCTACATATGCCATATCACCATACACATAACCTACATATGTCATAGCACCATACACATAACCTACATATACCATATCACCATACACATAACCTACATATGCCATATCACCATACACATAACCTACATATGTCATAGCACCATACACATAACCTACAATATTTTTCCTGTTTAGCGTTACGTCAAGATAGTTTGGGCTCGACCAGAGTTCCACTTGACCACACTACTTTACCAAAGAAAAACACTGTTAGAGAAGTTAAGAAAATTACCAGTTTTCAAAGTATTTGCCAGTAAGAAGCATTTTGTAAGCAACCTGTAGTCCACCAGGTGTTCATTCTGTCGCCATGTCTACATAGAACAATCTATCAAGCGTTTGATCTCCAAATAACACGCAACGTAACTCAGAGGGATTTTTTATTCTCAGAAATATGTCCACATATCGTATGCATTATGCATTTTCCAAAGCTACGGCATTTTTGTTTTTATTTCAGTAAGAAATAAGAGTTATGCATGTTTCGGTGCATTTTTTAACAATTGCATATCATAATTTAATTATCATATTCAAGACATACCGAAATGACAAGAGAAAATGAGCAATACAATAGACATACGTACATGAATGTTTTATAGATATTTCAGCTTATTTTTCAGTATTTAAATATAGAATGTAGATATTTGAGTGTTTCTACGGAATAAATTGCAAAGTATCACATAGGCATAGGCCATCAGATAAATCGAGGGATAATTAAGAGTGGTACAAAACAGATCGATATGGCTATGGTCATTGAGAAATCGTCAATACAAACCCCTTTTTATATTTGTTAAGTTCTAGCAATAAGGTTTAAAACACTGGCCACAAACCGTAATCCAATATATATATAACTATTATATAATCCGTATATAAACCCATACAGCTGTCACCATATACGTGAAATATTCGTGGTGTGACGTTAAACAAAAATCAATCAATTAGTGTATCTATATGCCTGCGCAGTATATCTATACGCCCACGCAGTGTATCTATACGTCTACATAGTGTATATAAAAGCCCGCGTAGTGTATATAAAAGCCGACGCAGTGTATCTGTACGCCCACACGTTGTTTCTATACGCCCACACAGTGTTTCTATACGCCAACACAGTGTATCTATACGTCAACACTGTATCTATACGCCCACACAGTGTGTTTAAAAGCCGACGCAGTGTATGTATTTGCCCACGCGCTGTATCCATACGCCCACACAATGTATCTAAACGCACACACAGTGTGTCTATACGCCCACGCAGTATGTATACAAGCCGACGCAGTGTGTATGTGATACGTTCAAGCAGTGTATCTATACGCCCACGTATTGTACCTGTACGCCCATGCAGTGTATATACAAGACTATGCAGTACATTTATAAGCCCACACAGTGTATTTATACGCGATGGCAGTGTATCTATGCGCTTACGCTATGTATCTATATGTCCACGCAGTGTATTTATATGCCCATGCAGTGTCTACGCCCGAGTAATACATACACACCCACGAAATGTATATATAAGTGCACGCAACATATTGATATGCCCACGCATGCTGTTCATGCAGTGCATTTATATGCCTACGCAGCGTATCTATATACCAAGGCGGTGTACCTATACACCCTGGCAGTGTATCTATGCACACATATTGTATATACAAGCCCACGCAGTATATCTGTAAGTCCACGCAGTGTATTTATACGTCCGCACAAAGTATCATACGCCATTGCAGTGTATATAAAGCCGACGCAGTGTATATATATACGCCTACACAGTGTACATATACGCCCACACAGCGTATATACAAGCCCACGCAGTGTATCTATACGCCATCGCAGTGTATATGAAAGCCGACGCAGTGTATATATATATATATATATATATATATATATATATATATATATACGCACACACAGTGTATCTATACGCAGTGTGTTCACTGTATATTTAAGTGCACACTGTGTTTATATGTCCATGCAGTGTACATAAACTCTACTGCAATGTATGTATACCCCGACAGTGTGTGTATATACACCCGGCTTATAAGCTCATGCAGTCTATTTATAAGGCAACACTGTGTACATAATGGCCATACTGTGTATACGTAAGCATACGCATTGTATATGAGCCCAAACTGCATATATTTAAGCACATATACTGTATATTTAAGCTAACTCAGTACATATTAATAGTCTATCTCACTCATCAAGATATTCATATCAGCTTGTTTTAAGATGAAATAAGGAATTATAATTTACAAAATCGTCCAGAAGGCGAGCATTCTTTCAAAACAATTTTGAAAATACTGTACGGCTTATATCTGGATTTGCGAAGAAAATATCACATGTCGGGCGTATTAGCCGATAAGATTATAAGAATCTAGAATCACCTCGAGTTTCTATCTGGGACGAGAGGTGATTCTTGATTCTTTTTCTCGCCAGATTAACCCCCTTTCAGTGCTTCTTCATTCCTGACACTTTACACATCTTTGTCCTAGTTTCAATACTACACTAAAATACACAGTTCCAAATAGGAGAGTTATTTTAATAATTAGTGTGTAACAAGAACATTGAACCAGTCAACTTAAGTAAACAAACATGAAAATATAAAACAAGAGGCCCAAATGGGCCTATATCGCTCACCTGAGCACAAATTGCTTATTTACAATAAAATGACAGCTCATTTCAGTAGAAAATTTTGCTTTTTTTCTACAAGACTTTCTAGAAGGTTTGGTGATATTTTGTGCAGTCGTTTTGAAGTGTCCAAAATGTGTCAACCAATCAGAGCCAATGGGGGCCATCTTGGACTACGGATCGGCACGAAAAACACAACCTTGGTAGAGGACCTCGAGTTCTTACTTCCTGGTTTGGTGAAATTCTCTGAAGCGCTTATGGAGAAGAAGTCGAAAATGTGTCAACCAATCAGAGCCAATGACGGCCATCTTGGGTTACGGATCGGCACGAAAAACACAAACTTTATAGAGGACCTCAAGTAGTTACTTCCTATGAGGTTTGGTGAAATTCTGTGCAGCGCTTATGGAGAAGAAGTCGAAAATGCGTCAACCAATCAGAGCCAATGGCGGCCATCTTGGATTACGGATCGGCAAGAAAAACACAAACTTTGTAGAGGACCTCAAGTAGTTACTTCATATGAGGTTTGGTGAAATTCTGTGCAGCGCTTATGGAGAAGAAGTCGAAAATGTGTCAACCAATCAGTGCCAATGGCGTCCATCTTGGATTACGGATCGGCACGAAAAACACAAACTTTGTAGAGGACCTCAAGTAGTTACTTCATATGAGGTTTGGTGAAATTCTGTGCAGCCGTTCTGGAGAAGAAGTCGAAAATGTGTCAACCAATCAGAGCCAATGGCAGCCATCTTGGGTTATGGATGGGCACGAAAAACACAAACTTTGTAGAGGACCTTGAGTAGTTACTTCCTATGAGGTTTGGTGAAATTCTGTGCAGCGCTTATGGAGGAGAAGTCGAAAATGCGTAAACCAATCAGAGCCAATGGCGGCCATCTTGGATTACGGATCGGCAAGAAAAACACAAACTTTGTAGAGGACCTCAAGTAGTTACTTCATATGAGGTTTGGTGAAATTCTGTGCAGCGTTTATCGAGAAGAAAACAAAAATGTGTCAACCAATCAGAGCCAATGGCGGCCATCTCGGATTACGGATGAGCACGAAAAACACAAACTTGGTAGAACATCTTGAGTAGTTACTTCGTCTGAGGTTTGGTGGAATTCTGTGCAATCGTTCTGGAAAAGAAGTCGAAAATGTGTCAACCAATCAGAGCCAATGGCAGCCATCTTTGGTTACGGATGGGCACGAAAAACACAAACTTGGTAGAGGACCTTGAGTACTTACCTCCTATGAAGTTTGGTGAAATTCTGTGCAGCGGTTCTGGAGAAGAAATCGAAAATGTAGAAAAGCTAACGACGGACGACGGACGGCGATTGATCACTTAAGCCTTCAGGTGAGCTAAAAAGTTAATTAAATCTTTTTTTTTGCATCTCAGTATGTATAGTAATAATTAGGTAGTAATACACCGTGCTAGATCGATGTTCCAGATTGATCTAGAACCCCACTTCCGGTGGAATTCTTCAGTCTCGTATGCGAGAAATGCTTACCCTGGATACCAGATCTATCGTCAGATTATCCGTTTTAATGAATAATAACAGTAAGTGTAGGTTTTTTGTCCATATTATTTTTCGTTTTTCGTTTTGTCTGGGGCCGGTTTTGTTTTGCTTTTGTTTTGTTTGTGGTTTTTTGTTTTGTTTTTGTTTTTTGTTTCGTTTGGGTTTTTTTTTTTTTTTTTGGCGGGGGGGGGGGTGTTGTTGTTTGTTTTGTTTGTTTGTTTGTTTGGGGGGATCAACCATCGGATTTAGAATTTTGTGTAAAATTTGGTATTTTGAGCCGGTTTCTTTTACTACTATTCTACTCATTTAGTACGAGTGCATCTAACAAATACAGATACAGTTTAGACGTACTTCAATCTGATTAAAATCAAATCATGATTCCGCGTCCCTATTTATCCCATTGCGGATAAAGATCTGGCGAAACCCCTTAAGATGTCATGTTTTGGTGAATTCTGATGACGTTTCAGTCACCGAAACCGTGATTTCCCATAACCAATCAATGACTCGGCTAGGCACGCGAAAGTGACGCAATATGTAACAAACACTATTCAAAAACTATCTTGTAGGTCACACTTTAATACACTGAAGTGAAACATAAGAGGTGGGTCCGTAAACCGGTTAACCACACCAATTTAGTACCGTGTGTTACTCAATTGACTGTCCTTAATCGGTATCGCATGTGTCGTACAATCAATATTTTTGTAATGTTATTTCATGTATTTCATTACTTGTTACCAAGTTTTATTGTACATCTCCTTGGTGATTTCTGCCCTACAGCTAAGTCAGATGTCTTTTTCTTTCATTCCTAGGAATTTGTAGCCGATCCGATGATTGGCTAAAATCAGTGTTCACCAGAACATGACCCCTTACGGGGTTTCGTTAGATCTTTATCCGCAATGACACAAATAGAAAAGCGGAATAAAGATTTGGCTTTAATCAGATTGGACGTACTTCTATAAAGAAATCTATATCAAGTGTAATTGTTCCTTAGATATAAAAATACTGTTCCAGACTCATGTACGAAATATACACGTTTACATAGGGATGATAAATCGTTTGATTACTCTTTTCACCGAGAATCAAGTAGGTCAATGATGCCCATACCAAGAACGACAAGATATGTGGATTATTGCATGGAATGAATACCAGTTAATTGTCTATGCAATATAGAATATGTTACCTTCATTAAGCACTTGTAATGCAAACCACGTTTATACCTTGGTGGACTAATTTGTATGTTTTCCATTATTCTCATATCTCTGTAAAGGAATTCCCCGAAACTTGCACAAATTTAATCAGATTTTTATAACAACTGATTAATTTGACATAGATTCATCCTCTTTCTTTAACATGTCAAAAGTTGACGTCTAGCTTTTTCATTCAGTATAGTAGATAAATGATTTGTATACACTTTTTTGTCCCTTAATGTGTTTTGTATCCTGAAGAACGAGCAGATAACCTCGAACATTCGATGATATGTGTGTGTGTGTGTGTGTGTGTGTGTGTGTGTGTGTGTGTGTGTGTGTGTGTGTGTGTGTGTGTGTACACACATTTTGTATTTGTGTGTTTTTGCTTGTCCGTGGATACCTGGAAACCAGAGGTTGTCTGGAAAGTGTAAGGGTCTCCTGTAAAGCTAACTACTACCGTCACGAATGCCCAATATATTCAGACGACAAAACCAAACCGAAAAAATAGTTCGAACTCACAAACACAAAATGAATGGGGCTAACTGTGTAAAGAAAATTTCACAGCGCCACACAAAATCAGAACAGTGGCATGGTCACATTTAGGTCAAACCTTATGGATGTAGACTTAAAACAACGTAATAGTGTAACAATACTATATTTTTAATGTATAATATAAAACATGAAATGTAAATTAAACAAAATACAGCATGTGGCATCTAGATTCTTATGTGCATAAAATTCTTTGTATAAGATAGTTTCATCTAATACATGTAAACAACGATGACAAGATTGGTAACAACTCATGTCTGGAACGTTGGATGCTCCTCTCCAGGCACACCAAATCTCCAACCCTCATGTAGAAATAAAGAATTTGAAAAGTCGGATGCTGCCCCAGACACACCCAATCTCCATCCCTCATGCAGAAATAGAGAATTTACAAAGTCGGATGCTCCTTCAGACACACCCAATCTCCAACCCTCATACAGAAATAGAGAATTTGGAAAGTCGGATGCTCCTCCAGACACACCCAGTCTCCACCCTCATGTAGATATAGAGAAATTGGAAAGTCGGATGCTCCTCCAGACACACCCAGTCTCCACCCTCATGTAGATATAGAGAAATTGGAAAGTCGGATGCTCCTCCAGACACACCCAATCTCCAACTCTCATGCAGAAATAGAGAATTTGGAAAGTCGGATGCTCCTCCAAACGCGCCCAGTCTCTAACCCTCATGTAGAAATAGAGAATTTGGAAACGCTTTTACATTCAACAATCTTTTTTGCAGAATTACGTTTTATGACGTTAGACTTTTTACACTGTCATATTTATGAAGTCATGCCATTACAAAATATTCATATAGTTATCTTCTGAAACGTACAAACATCACAATATGATCTAAAATTACCGAAAATACATGTAACACGTAAAGGAAGAAAGAAAATTTACTGACTTAGCTGTATGACACAAGTCACCACGGAAATACATGTATACAGTATTTGATATAATGATATGGGAAAAAAACACATAAGAATATCACAAAAATATTCGATTATAGTACAATTACGATATCGACTTAGGACGGTCATTTGATATGATAAGTCAGTCAATAGGTGTGGTTAACCGGTTTATAGCCCACCTTACGTACGAAATATTCGAAAACGACTGGTAAAATTAGCAGACACAACAAGAATGTGACGCTGTTATTTTGTGTTATTTTGGAGTCTATAATTCGTGCATGTGACAGTTTCTGTCGTTTTCATTCCCCTGACATTTCCTTTATAGACAAATGACACAGAATTTTCAACGGAACCATCAATCCTTCAGTTAGCAGAATTCTAATATTAGATACAATTAAGTATTTTATATCTTGAATTATTTTGTGGAATTGAAGTTTTTTTTAAGATTGAAGTCAGGTGAACTTTTTGAATATTACAACCAGAAGTAGTGTTTGTTTAAAATCTATCCATAATCCATATACATTTTGATAAAACTCCATTCAAAATACATAACTTCTTCATTTATGCAAATATGATTAAGTCTTTCAAATACGTTGTAGAATTTTGAAAATACAAAATATGTAGATTAAATGCCGATGTGGGTTAATTTGAAGAGGCGACATTCCAGATCATAACGATTCAGAACAGAATATGCATGTTAGGACTCCAGTGCTTCATTATTGCTACAATAGGCAGTTTCCTGTTTAGTAATATAAAAATCGATGTTGTGATTACTGATTGTTAATGTCAGTGTTGTCCAATGACCTTTACTTTCTTTTACAAGGTCCCTTAAATGTCAGTGAGTAAGCTCGAACGTAAAAAAGGATGATGGATATCAAAATTTTAATTTTATATGGATCCGAATGTGGATATAACATTTAGGGGGCAATTTTATTTCGAAATATGAGGGAACACGTACGGGATTATCTGACCTTGAAAAACAAGTTCTATGTCATATGATATCTATAGCAACAATAATCTGTTGACATACTTCTTGATAAAAAGTGTGTCGAAAATGTCATTGTATCCCAACAAAGCAAGCTTGTGTCGATTGTTACAAGAGCATGTCCTTAAACTCACCAAAATCTTTGTTTAATATACCAAAACTTAAGTGGTATTTATTTTCAGGATTTCTTCATAAATTACTTAAACTGAAGTCCTATTGCAAAATATACCAATACAGTTTTTTAAAACATATAACAGGTAATTTATCAAAACAGTTCGGAAGCCCATCAAAACTATTTTTGAATTTGATAAAACGAATTCTTGAATTTGTTAAAACGGATTAAATTCGTTTTAACGAATTATTGAATTTGTAAAAAAGGGATTAAATTCGTTTTCACAAATTTGAGGAACTCGTTATGATGTATTAAATCTGTTATAACAAATTTGAGGTATTCGTTATAACGAATTAAATCTGTTATAACAAATTTGTTGAATTCGTTATAACAGATTTAAAATTCGGTTTAACAAATTAAATTCGAAATTACGAATTCTTCAATTCATATTTTTGTTATCACAACTTTGATGAAAATGCGTTATACAAATTTTATAAAACCGAATATATGAATTTAAGAATTCGTTATTTCGAATTTAACTTGTTAAAACCAATTTCAAAATCTGTTAAAACGAATTCAACAAATTTGTTATAACAGGTTTAATTCGTTATAACGAATTCCTCAAATTTGTTATAACATATTTAATTCGTAATAACGAATTCCTCAAATTTGTTAAAACGAATTTAATCCGTTTTAACAAATTCAAGAATTCTTTACATCGAATTCAAAATTTTTTTTGATAGGTCCTAAATGGGCTTTCGTAAAACAGCGATGAATGAAGAAGGCAGAATTTGTAAACGAATTTCAAGTTCATGTATTTTAACTTAACAGACTTGTAGTTCCACGTAATATGACAAAATTGTTTTTTGATTTTAGATTGCGCCATTCTGTGTAATGAAGATATATCTATTGTACACTACCGCACACGATCATTGTTATTAGAATTTGTAAGGAAAAGCCTATAATACTTCAGATAAAATTCTGAAATACTGTTACTGTAAGTATTATAGAGATATGGAAAAATCATTCAACATAAAACGTATCTATGCGACACAATATAAGACAGTGAAATCGAGAAACCCAAGATGTTTCTATTGCACTATATGTGCTCTTAAAAAACTTTAGTATTTTTTTTCTCTATGCTGAATATTTAACACAAATTATCCTTCCTATACTTCTTCCGCTTGTTTTTCCAGCAATTCGCTATCACATTAATCTTTGACGTCCTTACTACCGAGTGTTTGTTTAGTACTATCTATGTAAACGCCATTCTCATTTACAACTACTGTGTGTACGTGTTTTACGAACACGTATTATTGAACAGGATATCCTATCGGAAATACAGTTCTAGAAATATTTCATTCTGGAAGCTGTTTGTAGTTAGGGGACAACCATTTGATTTTGAGGGGGCGTGGCGAATTTGGTCGAGTCAGATTATTTATTTTCAGATCTTTGAAGGATAACATATTTATTTCCTCAATATCCTGGGACAGATTATTAGTTGGGGTTTTTTTTTGTACTTTTTTGTCGCCAATAGATACTTGTTAGAATTGCATTGTAATAAATATCTTTTAAAAACACATGCTAATATAAAGTAATCTATACAAAACTACTGTAAATGCATAGGTCTACTAATTTCTATAGTGAAGTGTATAGTCTCTCTTAGTCTCTGGTATCTAGGTAGAGAATTTCCATTTATCACTATAGAAGGATGTGTGAGGAAATGTTGCTATTTTGGCTTCCTGTCTGAATGATGATATTTTATTCGTTTTTGACTGGTATTTTAATGCAAAAAAGCATTTCATAAATATTTTTGATACAATTGATTTATTGATTTTTAACATTTTTAAAGTTGTCTTCACTACTTATAGATTAAAATTTGAGAAAACTTGGTAGATATTAAGCAAAGATGTTCCTCATGTACAATTTTACATGTACATGTACTAATAGTTTTAAAGACACTAAAGACTTATGGCCATCTACAATCATTGTTTTATATCATTGTGTAATGTTTTCTATGTCAAAGGTAAACAATGTAGGCCCATTTGGGACTCTTTTTACTTTTGCTATCATGTACGTTAAGTGGAGAAACACACTTTTGTTGGTTTTACTTTTGTTCTCATTTTAAAGTTACGTTTGTGTTTATTTTATATTTGAATAAATGTGTTAAAATCATTTGACGAACGTCCTGTTGCACTGATTTGAATGAAACTTAAAAGGAATGAAACACTGTCAACAAATATGGCCACCATAAATTTTGAAATGCACATGATTTGATATAATCATCAACTTTACATATGTGCTCAGGTGAGAGATGAAACAAATTCAATTAAGACCCCTTGTAGCCACTCGTTTTAACGTTAAAACATTGGTGTGTTTAGCATATAAATGAAGGGCAGACAACACGAGGGAAAGTTGGGGAAAAGGATTGGAAATTGGCGGCAAGGGGATGCGAATGACACTATTCTGAACAAGAATCTGAAGAGAAAATCTCTCAAAAAGCAGATGGTGAAGCCCTTGTCCCCTGTCTGCCCCTCAAAACGGAGATGCAAATACATTTTTTCTTAAACGCAGCACTTCTGTTAAGTTTTGTTAAACATATTGAATAGCACAATTTGTCCAGTGCTATAGATTCCATTGAAATATGAGTAATACAGTTAAACTACTACATATTATACTATAGGGAGCAATCTGGCGAACGAAGCGAGCCTGAAAAAATCAACATATTTTCTATAAAACATTTAGCCATATATTTGCATGATCTGGTATAACAAATAAATCCCATGGTCTTCAAAAGATTAAGGTTCTCCTTGTAAAAATTCCAAAGTTACAGATTGGATGTCAAGCTTTCTCTCAGATAAGCTAACCTATGAAAACGCCATTATCAGGAAAAGTAGACGTGCCCAAAGAAGGTGTCTTATTATCATTACAATCAAGACTGTAGTATTTTCTTATTGTAAACGACATGGAAAGCAGCCTACTTAAAGTACACATTTAGTCTTACTGCTGTGACTAAAGAGTGACCTTGACATTTAGAACAACAGTGGAAGCATAAATAATACAAATGCAATAGTATGATTTAAACTTTCATGCATGATAAAATCCGTTGCAAAACGGTTTATGACTGGATGTGTTAAGCTAGGCTAGGTTATGACTGGATGTGTTAAGCTAGGCTAGGTACTGACTGGATGTGTTAATGTAAAGATGATGGATAAATCCAAACCATAAGTCTAAAATCAGGAAACCAGAGGGCATACAAAATCAGTGAAAATGAAAAGCAAGTGGAAAATAACAAAATATGTCTACTTGAAGAGCATGTGTGAACCCCTGTGATGGAGTGAGATCAGGTGCCCGGGGAAAATGAGCATCTCCTGCTGGCTAGTAACACCCGTCACATATACCCAGTAGAAAGAGTTTAATCGTGTAAATTCCGTATGTATTTATATATGGAGAAGTAAAAGTAGGTAACCTTCTAGTATAGAAGGTGTCAAATCTGTGTTAAATGATCGGAATTGGTCTCAGTCCAGAATACCATTTAAAAGTCTGGATAACGAGATATCATATGGAGTAATAAGAGTCTCGTAACGACCGTAGAACTTCCTCAGTGACGTTGCTAGTCTAGCACATATATAACCCTGGTTGAGCAACTTAACTGAAAGTCGCCTAGCCCTCAGAACAAAGTCATTGTAATTTGAACATGCTCTGGAATAACGTATTAACTGAGATATGAATACGCTGTATGCGGGCGATGATGGAATGTTGCTACTTATGAAAGGAAGTTTGTGATAGCGAAATTGAAATCGTCACGTTTGTCATAGAGTGAGGTGTTCAATTGACCATTAATGTCGAAAGACAACATAATATCTAAATACGAAGTAGATTACTACTTTCTGTGGTTTCTTTGACCTCCAATTCACTTGGATAGATGATGCTAGGGTAATCCGCGAATGAAGGATTTTTATTGAAAGCAAGTCATCTATATATCTGTAAGTAAAATTGAAGCCAAAAGCCAATTGTTTTTTTCCTTGCGAAAGCAAAGACTGAATGAATTCAGCTTCGTATGAGTAAAGGAATATGTCAGCCAGAAGCGGAGCACACTTAGTGCCCATTGGAATGCCGACAATTTGTTGAAAACCCTTTCCTTCAAACACCACAAAAATGTTATCGATAAGAAAGTTCAACATCTGGATGACAGCTGTTTCAGTGTATTTATTTTTGGTTATGATTGGATGTGTTAAGCTAGGATAGGGTATGACTGGATGTGTTAAGCTAGGCTAGCTTACACTACAATAAATTACTTGAGGCTTCGTATTTTTAACACGAAAACGCGGAAATACTGGTTTGTAAATAAACTAACAAGTGCTGCTCTCTGGCTCGCTATGTTACGCTACGCACTTGGTCTTTTAGATCTTGAGACCGAATTCATCAATTAAGTTTGTAAATTGACATTTGATGTGATCTTGCGATCCCGATAAATATATTCACTTGCAATTGGTAGTTATTACACGAAGCATGTGAATACATCATGGGATTCGTACAATCTATTGGTTAGCCGGTGTAGTCTAGTGGATAAGGTGCTCGGCTCGTGATCGAGAGGTCCCGGGTTCGACTCCCGCCCGGCGTACTCTCTTTCGGATGAGACAGTAAAAACCGAGGTCACGGTATGCGTGGCACGTAAAAGATCCCTCACTGCTTCGGGTGGGTCCGCTGCAAAGTTCTAAATCTGTGTGCAATGCATCAGGCAGATGCCGTCACCATATACGTGAAATAATCGTGGAGTGACGTGAAACAATAATCAATCAATCGTATAATCTATTGGTAATTATTACAGGAAAAACATAAGTACATCATAGTATCCGTATAATCTATTGATTCAACCAAAGACATATATACACATATCTCTGATTCAACTTACTGTTAAATTACCTTAAAAGTAAGTAGAAAAACCTATAATACATTTACTGTGAAGATATACCAAGGTTTAATTTTTCTCTTGAAACAACCAACCTCCACTTCCATACGTTTATAGTAATCCTTGTTTAATCAAACTACAAAAACCATCTGTATGCAACTGCCAGACCATTCCAATGCATGAAAACCTTAGTGCACTCATACTTTAAATAGATCAGTATCGGAAGGAAGCTTCATAGATTGACTTTCGACGACTATTTGATTCTGGGGGGGGGGGGGGGGTGACTGACGCTTTCTAGAAATAAATATTCTGACACCCAGTATAATGGCATTTACCAGATGATGCAAATAAAATATAAAGCTGGATTTTCATGAAATACACGTTAATTTTTATCTGGCTCGCTTCGCTCGACAGATTTTTTATGCACAATTAAACCACCTTTAGTAAAATAATTATAAAATCAACCGTTTTGATTGGATTAATACGTCACGTGATTATAATGTATTTTCCTGTTCTGGGACTCGGTATAAGTCATTCAGAAGCGTTTTACGTCAGTAAATCGTATCTAAACGTGATGATTCATGACATCATGTCTGCACAAATGTATGCACCAAATGAAGATTTTGATGAAATATCGGGAGACTGAAGGTGGTGTAAATTTGTTCGTCAGGCATTATAATGTTGACATACTGGCGGGATTGATTGATTGATTGATTTTTGTTTTACGTCACACCACGAATATTTCACGTATATGGTGACGGCATCTGCCTGATGCGGGGCATACAAATTTTGACCTTTGCAACGGACCCACCCGAAGCAGTGAGGGATCTTTAACGTGCCATGCATACCACGACACGGGGCCTCGGTTTTTACTGTCTCATCCGAAAGACAGGACACCGGCATGACCAGAGCGGGACTCGAACCCCGGCCTCCCGATCAGGAGTCCGACGCGATACCACTGGGTCACGCCGGCTTCATACTGGCGGGAAAAAAAAAACTTTACACAAATTGGAACAATTGTGTTCCTTTATCAGAATCGACTTAGATCAAGGAGCGCGCCAAAAAATTCTTTGCAATTTTTGGAAACACGTAACTTCAATTATTTCATGGCAAACTTGTCGGCCAGCTTATCAGTTATGGTAACCGTTTTAAATCAAAATAATAGTATTTGTTCGTTTCATACAACACACCATCGAATCTCAATAAAAAGGTATAGGATTTAGAAAATCGTTTATGATGTTTCATTTTTAACATTTTAGCTTTATATATAATCCTTTCATCTTTTTCAAATTTTTGATTCACTTTCAGTAAATTCTAAAAAGTTGTGCGGATATTATTTCTTCTATAACATGCCGACCATCATCAAAGATCTGAATCAGCTGAACGAGAAAACCCTCCACAATTTAAAATGCAGCAATAGCCACAAGATTCGTGTGGTTCACCAGTTTTCCCACTCACTGCGAAAGCAATCCAATCAAAGTACAAACTTTAAAATGTAGAAACTGAGAACAAACACAGACAATTCAGATTTGTACTCATAAAAATTATAAACACGGATATATATATATATATATATATATATATTATATATATATATATATATATATATATATATATATATATATATATATATATATATATATATATATATATATATATATATATATATATATATATATATATATATATTTATAGCAATAATAATAATGGTAATAATAATGATAATATATTATAAATTTGGTGTGAATATGAAGCAAAATCTCCAGCCTCACCTATAGAATGGCGGAAAAGGAAAGTAACTCCGATTAAATTTCATGCATTTGAAAACTATCGATAGTGGGTATGTGAACTAGTCAAAATATATGGTGGTTCCTCCTGCAACACAGTCAAATGACAAACTTATTTTTTTTTTAATAATCCTCCATATGGAAAACGATGATCAACAGGTTTCGCAAGATAAGAGTTTGAATAGAATGCATGAAGTCACTCTCATAAAAATATTAGATAAATCTGCTATTAGGGGAGCGCAGTTAGTGTCCATATGAAACCCAATAATCTGTTGATAAATCCTTGCATTAAATTGCATATAGATGTTATCCATAAAAAATGTAAGGGCATTACATAACTCAGTATTAGTCCAATACTTATTATTATCATACTATTTGTTTGAGAAAAATACAGATGAAACTAGAGTACAAAGGTAGACTCTCTATTTAAACACCAACGTATGAGAGACAACAATTTGGTTTTGATTAAGTCATGAGGTAAAGAGGTATATGGTATCGAAAATTCACAAATAGAAAAACAAGAGCATTCGGATTCACGCCCCGTGTTTTTCATTTGCACACTTACATGTGTGTTCAATTTTGTTATCTTATCTATGATTATGTCATTTATTATACTTTTTAAAGTAGAAAGCCGACGTTTCCAAGGTTGTATTGTACGTCGATCAAATAAAACTTTAATCAAATAAAGTGTAATATATCAATTCTTTATTAGAAGTCATGTCACAATGTGCACGCGTTACAAAGGTGTCTAACGGTGTAAATCTGTATAACTACAGGAAAACATCGATCAAATATTATCGATTGACCCAAAAAGAGGTTCCCAACATTGCCATGTTCATTCATAAAGTAGATCTAGGGATATCATTATCTCTTATCATTCTAACCATGGGGTACGGGCATCTGAATGGGTAAAACTGAACCCAATGACAACATGCACACATAAATGATCTCAGCCTTATCTGTGTACGATTGCAATAATAAAACTCCTAACACAGAAACAGAACACATTATCAACAAGATGACACTATCGCTAAGCTCTAATGTTATATTACTGCACAACTCCAACATTTGTAATATGCTAGAATCTGTGGCAAGAGAGAGAACTATGCGTATAAAAGGTCAAAATAGGATCGATTCATATCATAGCAAATCTACATGAAGTAAGAATTTTTTTTACATATAACAACCCTTAACCTTACATAAAACCATGACAGAAATAACTCTCAAACTATTCGCCATAACGAAAATTACGACGCCGTTTTAAGACGGACATGATTTCCTAATACAATGTGAATTATTACCGACCCTCTTAAATAACATAAATACAGAAATTTGCTAAATAAATCCTCAAGACCTAGAAAAGGTTTAACAAGAGGTAAACCCTGAGCGACAATAACAAAGCTTACACACACTTCAAAATTCTTCTGTAAAGATTCTGATTTTTGTTTGAAATGATTGTATTTCTGTTGATATACTAAGTATCGGCCCCAACATATCATCTATAGTGTTATTGGTGTAAATATACCAAGAATCGGCCCCAACATATTATCTATAGTGTTACTGGTGTAAATTAAAGAATCGACCCCAACGTATTATCTATAGTGTTACTAGTGTAAATATACCAAGAACCGGCCCCAACATATTATCTATAGTGTTATTGGTGTAAATATACCAAGAATCGGCCCCAACGTATTATCTATAGTGTTACTGGTGTAAATATACCAAGAATCGGCCCCAACATATTATCTATAGTGTTATTGGTGTAAATATACCAAGAATCGGCCCCAACGTATTATCTATAGTGTTACTGGTGTAATATACCAAGAATCGGCCCCAATATATTATCTATAGTGTTACTGGTGTAAATATACCAAGAATCGGCACCAACGTATTATCTATAGTGTTACTGGTGTAAATATACCAAGAATCGGCCCCAACATATTATCTATAGTGTTACTGGTGTAATATACCAAGAATCGGCCCCAACGTATTATCTATAGTGTTAGTGGTGTAAATATACCAAGAATCGGCACCAACGTCTTATCTGTTTCGTGATTTGTGTAAATATACCAGGTATCGGCACCAACATATTTTCTATAGCGTGATTTGTGTTGATATACCAAGTATCGGCACCAACCATCTATACGACGGGATTACACATTGATAACTCAGCAATTTAGCGGTCTTTGAACTACAGCGGTCGCCTGCGAAAAATTGATAATATCAATTAAAATACATACAGGGAATGTTTTCTTTATATAGCACTACCTACCAATACAGCAAGTCATTTGTCTATCCATTAGTAAAGATATCTGGTAACATAAAATAAATCTAGATTTGATCTTTAGTATCAAGGACACAATAAAATATATGCTTTTTTTATTGCATTTGATTTGTCCAGGTTGAGAATTTACACTGGTTTCGATATCGATGACTCTATCTATAAAATGCCGACTAAATTGTTCATATATATATTTTTCTCAAAATCTACTTGCCATCCGGCCAGGGCAATATCCTGCAACAACGCCTTCTTGACAACAAAAGTTTTTGACATGTTAAAGATATACTATACATGGAAAATAAAACTATTCTGAGATATATTTTTTGAGAAAGGCTTTCAAATCATATTCCTATGAAAGAGTGTGAAAAATTGTGGCCCTTCGCACTTGAAACATTACAGAAACACCTCTCATTAGACCAAATAATACAACATATCATATGGATGCCTCATACCAAAAAAGAAGTCTTTGTGTTTCGTGGTTCTTAAGATATTTTTATTATTATTTTCCCATGCAAGCCTCATATGTAAAACCTGTCTGTCCCTGGAGGTGATTTCAATTCACATATTCCGCAAGGTTTTCACTCGAACAAACTTGACACTGTATGTAACAATGATGGTACTTACCAAATGAAGTCATTGTAGCTTATTGATTTTGAATAGAACATTTGGAAATATTTTCCTATACATGGTTACGTCAAGGTGTCAGTCTTAGGTGTGGGGCTAAATATTATTACAGAGCCTCCACACAAACGAATTTAGTGCTACGAGTGATAGGGGATGGCGCACATCAAATATCAAGGCTTTTAACTACTTGACAGTGTTAACCTCAGAGAGAGAGCAAAGAGCGGAGGCAAGACATAACCTCGGAAAAGAGCGAAGAGAAGTAAATTGATTTAAATATATGACAGTGTCCACTTCAGGGCAAAGAAAGGAAACAAGATATTTGACCAATTCCTTGATATCGAAAAGCAAAACATAAAATAATATCAGCATATATAATGCTATAAATTATTCGATTACAACACATAACACAATCGACTTTCAGCTGACATGTTACTGTACTGGCCATTCCTTCGCACTTATAAAAATTTGAAATCATACAAACATTTAATTGATTGATTCGATATTGTTTTACTTCACTCCTCGATTATTTCACGTATATAGTGACGGCATCTGCCTGATGCATTGCATTGAAATTTAGACCTTTGCAACGAACCCTCCCGAAGCAGTGAAGGATCTTTTACGTGCCACCCCTACCGTGACACGGGACCTAAGGTTTTACTGTCTCATTCGAAAGACAGAACGCCCAAGGTGGGAGTCGAATCCGGGACCTCTCGATCATCAGCCGAGCACCTTATCCACTAGGCCACACCGGCTTATATACAGACATCTAAAATCATAATAAATAATCTTCCGAGTAACATTATTCAGTGGCGGATTTAGAGGGGGAACTCCCCCCCTTTTTTTTCGCCACATATTTATAACTAAAAATCCAGATTTGGCACCAAAAATGGCTCAGAAGTTTGGATAATACAGATGTCCCCCCCCCTTTTTCAAAAATCCTGGATCCGCCACTGTTATTATACAATTATGATCACCGATATACCAATCTCTGTAAGAATTTAAGTTATTGATGTTTTGTTCTATTCATTCAAGAGATATATAACATCAGATAAGATACACTTCACAACGAGCAGTAGCGTAGCTTCCATTTACGCAAAAAGGCAAGTGCCTACACAACAATTTTGCAAGAAAAAAATGTATAAAAATCCTAGGAGAGAGAAAGAGAGAGAGAGAGTTGTACAAGTATATCTAATAAAACATCTTTGCCGATGCAATGTACGGATTTTAAAATTTTCGAATCTAACACTTATTGCATAAGTATAAACAAGGACTTATCTTGTTTACAAGTCCTTGGTGTAAAAAACGAAGTGTTCGAACTTTGCTGCCAGAGAACACCCTTGCTGTTGAAAATTGCCAAAACAATGCACTAGACATGCATGGTTCGAAAGTGTAAATCAATTAAAAGAATGCAATGTTGACGGAAGTCTTTGAGAAAGAGTTTTTCCCAAAATCGAATAAAACATAACAAAATATATGCTGTTTTCTTTTTCATGGGGGGGCTTGAAATCGTTAAAATACAGAGTTGAGGTACTAGTATGCCAGACCTTTAGAAAAAGAACATTACATGTGTTATTGGCCAAACGTTAACAGTATAAACAGCATATACAGTACTATGGTGGCCTTTCATGTGATATAGCTTGAGAAATATACCAATGCTGTAACTGCACGAGTTCTCTTACATTCAGACTAATTACATGACAAAATCTGAAAGCGAAACAAATGCATATATGCGACGAAAATTTATCTCAGATTGCATTATCTTGTTTCAGATTTTTCTAAGTTTTTCTGATGGAGGCCCCCAGCAGCAGCCCCTAACAGCAGCCCCCAGTAGCGGCCCCCAACAGCGGGAAGAATGACCCTCGCATCTTCCCCCTTCCGGCGTTTCGCGCCTCAGTAAAGCCTTCGACTTCATTTTGCCTACACTCAAAACATATCATGCTCCGCCACTGACGAGTCAAATAAACATGTACTAGTATGCACTCAATGCTTCTCAAGGGTATTTACCTCTTTCTTCTGTTCTAGTTTCGGCGCTCTTTTCCATGTAATTGTATGTAGGATATGTTTCCATTACGTAAGACAAATTCAGATATAAGTTGTCAAAATCTTGAAAAGGGATTGGCAAACAAACACATTTTGGTATCAACTTTTGCATTAGAAGTAACTTATCCGGAGTGAATGTTTGTCTAGAGATTATGATCTGTGGAGGATATGCTTGCCAATGTAAGGCTCCATATGGTATGCGGACGTACAACGTAATTTATATTGATCATTAACGACCGGAAGTGCTATAGGTACATTTGTGTTAATGCACAGCAGATCAGTGCTCATTGGTCCATTTTTGTGTCAAGTAATGAGGCATAGTCTTTCATGAAATTTTGTTTTTGTCAGTCATTTCAACTAAGGATTTAATCACTTACCCCCAAAAATTCCAAAACAAAACAAAATACAACTTTATCAAAGTAGTATTTCAAAAAGACAAATCAACACTCCCACAAACATGTCAAATATTGCAAAATATTATGCAAGTGACCCAACACATTAAATCTTTGTTTAAACTACACAACTTAATAATATAACAAACATGTCAGATTTTAATAGAAAATGATACGCAAATACCATTTGTAATCAGAACTTAAATTGTGTCTGTCATTTCGTTTATATGCCTATTGCTTTTGCTCTTAAATATTTTATCTCGTGTCGTCTATACTTTTGCTTGACATTTTATGTAAAGGTTAACTCGCAGGACTACCTGTATTCTTAATTTTATACTCAAATTTGGTTATGAAATCTATGGCATGTGTTGCTAGCCAAGATGAGACACTTACTATTGGACCCTGATCATCGTTTAATAATGTATGTTTCCATTGACCACTGTTGACTGCCTAGATTTTAGTACTTGCCTAGCATTTACGGTGCAAAGATTCACTCAGTCGTCCTTACAGATTTATATCTGTTTACAATCTAATATTATAATCCCTTGGGGATAGAGATATTTTGCTTTTGGCAGATATATTTTACAAAAGCAATACACGGTCCGCCTTGAAGGTTTAAAAAAATGAAAAAAAAAACCCTAATATCAACTTATTCAACTTAGCATTGTTCAATCAAAGAATCTGAAGTCATCTACTTCACATTAAACAGGCATCACCGACTTCACACTACACATGTATCACCCACTTCACACTAGACAGGTATCACCCACTTTACACTAGACAGGTATCACCCACTTCACACTAGACAGGTATCACCCACTTAACACTAGACAGGTATCGCCCACTTTACACTAGACAGGTATCACCCACTTCACGCTAGACAGGTATCACCCACTTCACACTAGACAGGTATCACCCACTTCACACTAGACAGGTATCACCCACTTAACACTAGACAGGTATCGCCCACTTTACACTAGACAGGTATCACCCACTTTACACTAGACAGGTTTCGCCCACTTCACGCTAGACAGGTATCTCCCACTTCACACTAGACAGGTATCACCCACTTCACACTAGACAGGTATCACCCACTTCACACTAGACACACATCATATTTACACTTTACATACATGGTCTATCTCTGACTAAACATGCATCACCGACTTCACAGTAAGCAGGTATCACCTATTTCACACTAGGCATGTATCACCGACTTCACACTAGGCTGGTGGCACCTTATTCACACTAGATATGTATCACCTCCTTCACACTACATATGTATCACCTCCTTCACGCTAGACAGGTATCACCCACTTCACACTAGACAGGTATCACCCACTTCACACTAGACAGGTATCACCCACTTAACACTAGACAGGTATCGCCCACTTTACACTAGACAGGTATCACCCATTTCACGCTAGACAGGTATCACCCACTTCACAATAGACAGGTATCACCCACTTCACACTAGACAGGTATCACCCACTTAACACTAGACAGGTATCGCCCACTTTACACTAGACAGGTATCACCCACTTCACGCTAGACAGGTATCTCCCACTTCACACTAGACAGGTATCACCCACTTCACACTAGACAGGTATCACCCACTTCACACTAGACACACATCATATTTACACTTTACATACATGGTCTATCTCTGACTGAACATGCATCACCGACTTCACAGTAGGCAGGTATCACCTATTTCACACTAGGCATGTATCACCGACCTCACACTAGGCTGGTGGCACCTTATTCACACTAGATATGTATCACCTCCTTCACACTAGATATGTATCACCTCCTTCACACTAGACAGGTATCATCCACTTCACATTAAACTGTTGTCATCTTATGCACACTAGACATACTTCATTTACTTCGCACTAGACATCTACTGTATTATTTATCTCTCATCAAACATCGCCTACCTGACATTTGACATACATCAGCTTCCTTACACTAGACATGCTTCGTCTACATCATACTACACATACAACTTAAACCTCACATCAGACACATCATCTACATCATACTAGACATACATCTTAAACCTCACATCAGACATATATCACCTACATCATACTAGACATACATCTTAATTCTCATATCAGACATACATCACCTACATTATACTAGACATACATCTTAAACCTCACATCAGACATATATCACCTACATCATACGAGACATACATCTTAATTCTCATATCAGACATACATCACCTACATTATACTAGACATACATCTTAAACCTTGTATCAGAAATAAATCACCTACATCTTACTAGACATACATCTTAAACCTCACATCAGACATACATCATACTAGACATGCATCTAAAACCTCACATCAGACATACATCACCTACATCATACTAGACATACATCTAAAGCCTCACGTCAGACATACATCACCTACATCATACTAGACATACATCTTGAACCTTTCATACGACATACATCACCTACATCATACTAGACATACATCTAAAACCTCACGTCAGACATACATCACCTACATCATACTAGACATACATCTTAAACCTCACGTCAGACATACATCATCTACATTATACTAGACATACATCTTAAACCTCACGTCAGACATACATCACCTACATTATACTAGACATACATCTTAAACCTCATATCAGACATACATCACCTACATCATAATAGAATACATCATCTCTCTCATACTAGATTCGCATCACCTACCTTGCATTAGCCATACATCACCAACCTCACATCAGACATGCATCATCTATTTCATACTAGATATTCATCACATACTTCATGCTAGACATACTTTATTTATCCCATACTAAACAAGTATCATCTACATTACACTAGACATGTAACACCTCCCTTATACTAGACATATACCACCTACATTATTCTAGACATGTATCACCTACCTCATACTAGACATGTATCACTGGCCTGACACTAGACATGTGTCACCTACCTCATACTAGACATGTATCACTGGCCTGACACTAGACATGTGTCACCTACCTCATACTAGACATGTATCACTGACCTGACACTAGACATGTGTCACCTACCTCATATTAGACATGTATCACTGACCTGACACTAGACATGTGTCACCTACCTCATATTAGACATGTATCACTGACCTGACACTAGACATGTATCACCTACCTCATATTAGACATGTATCACTGACCTGACATAAGCCGGTGTGGCCTAGTGGATAAGGTGCTCGGCTCGTGACCGAGAGGTCGCGGGTTCGACTCCCGCCCGGGGCACACCGGTGTTCTGTCTTTCGGATGAGACAGTAAAAACCGAGGTCCCGTGTCACGGTAGGCGTGGCACGTAAAAGATCCCTCACTGCTTCGGGTGGGTCCGTTGCAAAGGTCTAAATTTGTATGTAATGCCTCAGGCAGATGCCGTCACCATATACGTGAAATAATCGTGGATTGACGTAAAACAATAATCAAACAAACAAACAAAAACTGACCTGACACTAGACATGTGTCACCTACCTCATACTAGACATGTATCACTGGCTTGACACTAGACATGTGTTACCTACCTCATACTAGACATGTATCACTGACCTGACACCAGACATGTGTCATCTACCTCATATTAGACATGTATCACTGACCTGACACTAGACATGTGTCACCTACCTCATACTAGACATGTATCACCGACCTGACACTAGACATGTATCACCTACCTCATACTAGACATACTTCATCTTGATTATTCTATTCTCCACATTACAACACATCGCCAAGAAAAACCAGTTTCAAAATAATTATAGAAATTACTACAGTTCTATAGAATTTGTGTTTAATGTAACTACAAACAACAATCATGTTAATACGCATTTTATATGTGTGAGAATAAAGGTGATTATGATTTCTGGGCGGTAAACGGGTAGTGATTATTAGCTAGCAATATTGTGGAGTAATGGGCATACATCACCTATCAGTGGACAGCCTCCTGATATCGCGCGTAGCAATAGTATGATGGAGTAAAGAGATATCAGAATCGTTCACGCCTTATCAGCAATCTAGTAGTGTTGGCGACCTCTTTCCAAGAAACGAAACTATTACAAATGTAGGTGACCTGATGTGTTTAATGTCTTACAAGAGTCGCGCATTGAAACAAAGATATGTAATAAGGTATCTATGAGACGGACCTTGAATAAGATAATAGACTAAAATCCCTCTATGACCTTGAATAGGGTAATTGACTAAAATCAGTCTATGATTTTTACAATTTTGTTTATTTCAATACGCGTTTTGACAATGAATTTCAATGAAAAATTTTCGCATCCTTATTGCAATAAATACGATACTTAGATAAACAAAAAAAAAAAACAAAACAAAAACAAAAAAAAAACAATAATAATATCTAATATGGTTTTCTTACACAATTTTACTGTCGATATTGTAAATTTAATGATTCATAGTCAAATCAAAGTATTCTAAATCATTACAATATGCTTTATCTGTTTTCCGTTTATTTCATTTTATAAAATTTTGAAAATTCCTAATATTTTCTTTGACAATTCTGAACAAATCAACAAAAACATAAAAACGGGTTTAGACGACATGTTTTGTGGCATAGGTCTTGGCGGGTTTAGACGACATGTTTTGTGGTGTCTTGGCGGACGGAGAATTTTTTAACATTTAACACATTGCCCAAAGTCTTAATAACAAAGCATATATTATGGGATAGGGGTATATTTATATGATACAACACAATAACAAAGCATATATAATAGGATAGGAGTACATGTATTTAGCATAACTGACGTGCCCTGTGCACTAGGCCACGCCGTCTTAACCCCCGATGATAAATGCCTATAAACCATATAAAATATTGCGATATATGACAAACTTAATGACAAACCCCGATCTAGAACAAGTATAGTGTCGGAGTTCGCATATAAACGGACGGAGTGGGATACGGATATACATTAGTGTTCTTTCTCTCTTTTTTTTAATTTAATTAATGTAATGAATAGATATTTCACCAGCACAATGTTTCAGTAATTTCCCAATCAAGAAAATATGCATTCTCAATTAAACAGAAAACTCACAAATATCAATGTCATGAGCAATGTGATTAAAACCATATCTTTATTCCGCTTCTCTATTTGTCCCATTGCGGATAAAGATCTGGCAAAACTCCGTAAGAGGTCATGTTCTGATGAACTCTGATGAGTCGGCTAGGCACGTGATAGTGACGCAATATGTAACAAACACCATTCAAAAACTACCTTGTGGGTCACGCACGCTGTGGATGTTAATTTCAGACCTAAGATTTTGTAGCCGATCGACTGATTGGCTGAAAATCAAGGGTCACCAGAACGTGAATCCTTACGGGGTTTCACCAAATCTTTATACCCAATGGAACAAATAGAGAAGCGGAATAAAGATATGGTTTTAATCAGATTGTGTCATGAGATAATTACGATGCAATTAAAATGCTAATGAACCGTTATTATGATAATGTGGCAAATGATATTTTCTTGATTAAAATATACTGTTAATATAATCTGAATAGGTACAGCGTCAGAAATCAACATTTCCTTGATTGAAAAATATGGTGCTAATGACTCTACTTCGAGAAACTATCAATGTTTTTTTTTTCTTAATTACACATTAGCACAGAGAACTGCTGATTTGTATGTAGAATATGTATCTCTTGGTATAAAATAGAGGCGTGTATTAACGCCAAACTTTTATGAAGTGTGCGGTTTCACACCATGCGTGTCAAGTATCAAAAATGGTACATGCCTGCACTTTGTATTAAACAAAATTGTCTCAAAGCCACTTGTTTTGCATTAAAATTTAAACGATTTATGATGTCATTAGCAAGTATTGTAATGTAATGAAATAATGTTAATTTCAAAAATGTAAAGTTCATTTTTCAAAATATATTAAGAATTGAAATACAATGTTCATCCAAGTGTTCCATAAAGTTTGGCTTTTTAGACGTACTATAGCTCTTGACCCCCCCCCCCCCCCCCCACTTCTTTGTTTTGAAGTCTTTTGAAAACGTTCATTACAAGGCTCTTCTAGTGACATGATGTCTTTTACTTGCATACATTTAAACATTAGCATGTCCACTACAAACTGTTTCTTCAAAGTATTGATAGCGAATCAATGTCATCTTATAGAATTAAGCTTACAGACTACTTGTATGGCTAACAATGTCTATGGCTAACCAATAGGTTAACGTATTGTTTTATGTGCCCTCTCAAAGTGACTTAATGATACTTATATAAAATGGAGAAGGGTAAAATCTATACCATACACCGGTCATAGTAGTCATTCTATGATCTCTGGACTACCCGGGTTGTCGTCAGAGTAGTCATTCTATGATCTCTGGACTACCCTGGTTGTCGTCAGAGTAGTCATTCTATGATCTCTGGACTACCCGGATTGTCGTCAGAGTAGTCATTCTATGATCTCTGGACTACCCGAGTTGTCGTCAGAGTAGTCATTCTATGATCTCTGGACTACCCGGGTTGTCGTCAGAGTAGTCATTCTATGATCTCTGGACTACCCTGGTTGTCGTCAGAGTAGTCATTCTATGATCTCTGGACTACCCGGATTGTCGTCAGAGTAGTCATTCTATGATCTCTGGACTACCCGAGTTGTCGTCAGAGTAGTCATTCTATGATCTCTGGACTACCCTGGTTGTCGTCAGAGTAGTCATTCTATGATCTCTGGACTACCCGGATTGTCGTCAGAGTAGTCATTCTATGATCTCTGGACTACCCGAGTTGTCGTCAGAGTAGTCATTCTATGATCTCTGAACTACCCGGATTGTCGTCAGAGTAGTCATTCTATGATCTCTGGACTACCCGGATTGTCGTCAGAGTAGTCATTCTATGATCTCTGGACTACCCGGATTGTCGTCAGAGTAGTCATTCTATGATCTCTGGACTACCCGGATTGTCGTCAGAGTAGTCATTCTATGATCTCTGGACTACCCGAGTTGTCGTCAGAGTAGTCATTCTATGATCTCTGGACTACCCGGATTGTCGTCAGAGTAGTCATTCTATGATCTCTGGACTACCCTGGTTGTCGTCAGAGTAGTCATTCTATGATCTCTGGACTACCCGGATTGTCGTCAGAGTAGTCATTCTATGATCTCTGGACTACCCGAGTTGTCGTCAGAGTAGTCATTCTATGATCTCTGGACTACCCGGATTGTCGTCAGAGTAGTCATTCTATGATCTCTGGACTACCCTGGTTGTCGTCAGAGTAGTCATTCTATGATCTCTGGACTACCCGAGTTGTCGTCAGAGTAGTCATTCTATGATCTCTGGACTACCCGGATTGTCGTCAGAGTAGTCATTCTATGACCTCTGGACTACCCGAGTTGTCGTCAGAGTAGTCATTCTATGATCTCTGGACTATCCGGGTTGTCGCCATAGATATAGGTACTAAATAAATCCTCTCCATTGATTTGTAGAACAAGATACATTTTTTCAACTTCTAACAGCACGTATGTATACACAAACACTTCCGTATCATGATCAGTGCCGTTTAGAAATTGCTGTTGTAACAAATGTACTTGAAATCTTACTTTTTTCTTTAAATGAATTATATCTTTTCATTATACACTAATTACTATAATTAATTAATCCATTCTAGTTCAAATCGTTTGGCATGCTTCTTGACAAATAAACTCTGTATTACATTGTAAATGTTGATATGTTTGATATGGATTTCCCTTGTAAATCTCTGCTTGTATAGACAGCCATGATAATAATTTGCCGACGGAACCAATTTGTAATTATAGATGCAAGTACTCTTGTTGGAAGACAAGCTGACTTTTCGCTGTCAGTACCTCAGTCACGTGACATGTGTCATACCACCTCGAAGTCTCTTTGTGGTACCTGTGGATTCCGTATGGCATAATCAGCTTGAACATTACACCTCTTCAAATCTATTTCTCATGTTAGGATAGCACTTAAAATACGTGAAATCCCATATTTCTGTTTTATCTACACACGTTATTAAGTCGAATTCATTGAGGGAATCTAATATAATATAATAAAACATTATATTTCACCAAAAGAAGTATAGACCCCACTACGTTTATCTAACAACTTGGACACTTGAGATCGGATGGATATTTTTCAAGCCAGGGAGGTAACGCCGCATTGTTCGTTTTGTTTCAATCAAGTACCTGTTATCTCCTCCCCCAATAGTCTATTTGAACTTCCCTATCAAATAATGCCCCTTACAAACCACTTATCAGACAAAACCTAAGATCATGACAATTATTATAACAACCATTTAATCCCCCTGTTCGAAGTGAAGATCTCCTTTCTTGACCTTAAAAAATTGAACATTCATTTTAAATTGCGTTCTTCCATTTTTTATTTTTTTCCACGTATTTTGTTTGTAAACATTACAGACTGAGAGTGTTCACATACCGGATGCCTTTAAGTGTCATCCACAAGAACCAGAGTTTACCACGGGTTCTTGGCAGACGACAATCCAAAGAATAAAAGGAGACCTTTAATCTAACGGCATCTGACAGCATCAAAAATAACAAGCAAACCTCTAATCTAACGGCATCTGACAGCATCAAAAGATATCAAGCAGACCTCTAATCTAACGGCATCTGACAGGATAAAAAATAACAAGCAAACCTCTAATATAACGGCATCTGATAGCATCAAAAAATAACAAGCAGACCTCTAATCTAACGGCGTCTGACAGCATCAAAATTAACAAGCAAACCTCTATTCTAACGGCATCTGACAGTATCAAAAATAACAAGCAAACCTCTAATTATAACGGCATCTGACAAGATAAAAAATAACAAGCAGACCTGTAATCTAACGGCATCTGACGGCATCAAAAGATAACAAGCAGACCTCTAATCTAACGGCATCTGACAGCATCAAAACATAAAACAAACAGATCTCTTATCTAACGACATCTGACAGCATAAAAAATAACAAGCCGACCTTTAATCTAACAGCATCTGACAGCATAAAAAATAACAAGCAAACCTCTTATCTAACGGCATCTGACAGCATCAAAATATAACTAGCAGACATCTAATGTAACGGCATCTGACAATATCAAAATAACAAGTAAACCTATAATCTAACGGCATCTCACAGCATTAAAAGATAACAAGCAGACCTCAAATCTAACGGCATCTGACAACATCAAAAATAACAAACAGACCTCTAATCTAACAGCATCTGACAGCATCAAAAGATAACTAGAAGACATCTAATCTAACGGCATCTGGCATTATAAAAAATAACAAGCAACCCTCTAATATAACGGCATCTGACAGCATCAAAAGATAACAAGCAGACCTCAAATCTAACGGCATCTGACAGCATCAAAAATAACAAGCAAACCTCTAATATAACGGCATCTGACAACATAAAAAATAACAAGCAGACCTGTAATCTAACGGCATCAAAAGATAGCAAGCAGACCTCTAGTCTAACGGCATCTGACAGCATCAAAACATAAATCAAACAGATCTCTTATCTAACGATATCTGACAGTGTGAAAATTAACAAGCAGACCTTTAATCTAACAGCATCTGACAGCATCAAAAGATAAAAAAGCAGACCTCTAATCTAACGGCATCTGACAACATCAAAAGATAACAGAGTCCTCTTATCTAACGGCATCTGACATCATCGCATCAAAAGATAACTAGAAGACATCTAATCTAATGGCATCTGACATTATAAAAAATAACAAGTAAACCTCTAATATACCGGCATCTGACAGCATCAAAAGATAACAAGCAGACCTCAAATCTAACGGCATCTGACAGCATAAAAAATAACAAGCAAACCTCTTATCTAACGGCATCTGACAGCATCAAAATATAACTAGCAGACATCTAATGTAACGGCATCTGACAATATCAAAATAACAAGCAAACCTATAATCTAACAGCCTCTCACAGCATCAAAAGATAACAAGCAGACCTCAAATCTAACGGCATCTGACAACATCAAAAATAACAAACAGACCTCTAATCTAACAGCATCTGACAGCATCAAAAGATAACTAGAAGACATCTAATCTAACGGCATCTGGCATTATAAAAAATAACAAGCAACCCTCTAATATAACGGCATCTGACAGCATCAAAAGATAACAAGCAGACCTCAAATCTAACGGCATCTGACAGCATCAAAAATAACAAGCAAACCTCTAATATAACGGCATCTGACAACATAAAAAATAACAAGCAGACCTGTAATCTAACGGCATCAAAAGATAGCAAGCAGACCCCTAGTCTAACGGCATCTGACAGCATCAAAACATAAAACAAACAGATCTCTTATCTAACGACATCTGACAGTGTGAAAATTAACAAGCAGACCTTTAATCTAACAGCATCTGACAGCATCAAAAGATAAAAAAGCAGACCTCTAATCTAACGGCATCTGACAACATCAAAAGATAACAGAGTCCTCTTATCTAACGGCATCTGACATCATCGCATCAAAAGATAACTAGAAGACATCTAATCTAATGGCATCTGACATTATAAAAAATAACAAGTAAACCTCTAATATACCGGCATCTGACAGCATCAAAAGATAACAAGCAGACCTCAAATCTAACGGCATCTGACAGCATAAAAAATAACAAGCAAACCTCTTATCTAACGGCATCTGACAGCATCAAAATATAACTAGCAGACATCTAATGTAACGGCATCTGACAATATCAAAATAACAAGCAAACCTATAATCTAACAGCCTCTCACAGCATCAAAAGATAACAAGCAGACCTCAAATCTAACGGCATCTGACAACATCAAAAATAACAAATAGACCTCTAATCTAACGGCATCTGACAGCATCAAAAGATAATTAGAAGACATCTAATATAATGGCATCTGAAAGCATCAAAAGATAACAAGCAGACCTCAAATCTAACGGCATCTGACAGCATCAAAAGATAACAAGAAAACCTTTAATCTAACGGCATCTGACAGTATCAAAAATAACAAGCAAACCTCTAATATAACGGCATCTGACAACATGAAAAATAACAAGCAGACCTGTAATCTGACGGCATCAAAAGATAGCAAGCAAGCCTCTAATCTAACGGCATCTGACAGCATCAAAACATAAACAAACAGATCTCTTATCTAACGATATCTGACAGTGTGAAAATTAACAAGCCGACCTTTAATCTAACAGCATCTGACAGTATAAAAAATAACAAGCAAACCTCTTATCTAACGGCATCTGACAGCATCAAAAGATAACAAGCAGATCTCTAATCTAACGGCATCTGACAGCATCAAGAGATAACAGAGTCCTCTTATCTAACGGCATCTGACATCATCGCATCAAAAGATTACTAGAAGACATCTAATCTAATGGCATCTGACAGCATCAAAAGATAACAAGCAGACCTCAAATCTAACGGCATCTGACAGCATCAAAAGATAACAAGCAAACCTCTAATCTAACGGCATCTGACAGCATCAAAAGATAACAAGCAGACACTTTAATCTAATGACATCGAGAACATCGAATTACCCTTATCAAATACCCGGTATCCTAATGATAAATTCTTGTGCACCTGTTAAGCTGTTAACGAATTTTCATAGAAATTGTTTACCGATATACCGTACTACGACGTAGCACATGTATATGTGCTGTGTGCAGTCAATACAGACCGTCTGTACATCGGTTTTAATAGTCGGACAAAATTTTGGTGATTAAAACAAAAAGTGTATATACAGAAGTATCCATCTCAAAATACTACAATTCTGATCATCTGAAGTCTCGACATATTAAATACTATGTTTTGCAGTTGCATTATGATACCAGCCTACGTACATAATTCTTTCAGAGTAATAGACTGTCAAATTATAAAAAAGTGATGCTAAATTTATTATATAACCGGCCTTGTAGATACAAATTACTTTCTATTAGGAAATGAATTAATTTGGAATTCTATTGTTTTTGGAAATTTGTAATATGTGCTCACTTCCCTTTTCAAAAATAATTCATATATAAATACATTCAAAATATATAATTTTCAGTATAAAAAATACATACCAATATTAGTAACAGTGTCTAAAAATAAAAGCAAGAAAGTGTTTAGTACCATTTCTGTATCTAAGTACATCTGCCAATAAGCCAAGTGTTCAATAGTCAAGGATTAAAGGAAATTCGAAATATACAACAGTCTTCGTGTGTGGTAAGGACAAGTGGAAAATGCCAATTTTCTACATTTAGTGTGATTTAAAAGTGAAATAACATGTTTCTCCCATGAAGATTATTCTCTGAGGGTCCTAGATGCCAGATTTTACATTCTTAACTGTACTGCAATATAATTATGTAGGAAGAATCGATGTTGATATTGACAATACTTTATATTAGTCAAATGAAATCGGATGAACATGATTAAAGTCTTACACCATACAGTGTAAACAAAAGAATATAATGCATGCAATAAATTAAAACAAAAATTAGATAAACAAATATGTTCACACCATTATCCAAAGGGAATCTGCATTAATGATATGGGCAGTAAACCTCTATGAAAACTGTGTGAAATTATAAATGTAATAAATTATTAATATTTGATAAACTTGACAGTAAAATGTCTACAGCCCGTATAGGTTACTGACACGTATATGAAATACGAAGGTAACTGATCACAAACCCACAAAAATTTAGCATATACAAAAGATCTTAAGAATGTGTACATGAGATCACCATGGACTAACACTGTATAGAAATAAACACAAAACATCAAAACAAGCGTATTGTAAAACGTAAATCAGAGAAGAATGTTTTAAACAATAATGCATTACACTATGTATAGTTTATTAGTCAAAAGTCATACAACTTATTGACTTATATGATATAATGACAAATATACTTGATACAAGGTGCCAATTATAAGTCTATATGTAAAAGTGTAAGTACTGAATAATAAGAAGTAATGAATTTCCTAGTTTAGTGCTGTAGATATGATATTAAACTGCATAATTCTTTGATGATATTCAGGTTCATCAGTTGAACCAGTTTTAAAAGCGGAGAAGTTTTGAAAATAGTAGGGCTCGAGGAACTTTTATCTGAATTATTCAAAATAAAATCACTTTAAAATGAAATGTAATTCTCCAAGATGTCATATTTACATAGTGGACATAAGCGTTGGGAAACAGATTGTTTACAAAAACTGTCCGTTACCTCACATAGATTAACCCATACAAAACCCAATGTACTCGATCGAGTCGTATTTATATTTATCAGAAATGACGGGAATTTTAGGTCTTTTATTGTGATTCTGACCCTACTGGTAATAATTAAAGAGAACCATCAAAACACAATAGTTACCACATACAAATTATTGACTACGTAAGTATAAGAAGCCAAGAATGCTGAGTGGTGCATTATGACGACAAATTTGACTTATCAACATGTTTATACTCTGAAGACATCAGATCCCTTTGACAGGTATTCCCAGTAGTTTCCTTCTATGTACAACTGCTTCCACACAATGCATGTTGTTGCTCATGTACGCTGTTGTTGTAAGTAATAAATGATATGTATGTGCTAGCTTTCATTACTTTTATATCATTAAACACTATCTCTGTGTGTCATCTCATTAAAACATGGTCTTTGTGTGTCATTCATTGATAAAATGTGGGTGTATGTCATCTCATTAAAACATTGTCTCTGTGTGTCATCTCATTAAAATACGGTCTTTGTGTGTCATTCATTAAAACACAGTTTTTTTGTGTGTCATTCATTGCAACACTGTCTCTGTGTGTCTTCTCATTAAAATACTGTGTTTGTTTGTCAACTCATTAAACATTGTCTCTGTGTGCCATCTCATTAAAACACGGTCTTTGTGTGTCATTTATTAAAACGCTGCATCTGTGTGTCATGTCATTAAGAGACTGTGTCTGTGTGCCATCTCTTTGAAACACTGTGTGTGCCATCTCATAAAAATACTGTGTTTGTGGGTCATTTATTAAAACACTGTCTTTATGTGATATTCAGTAAAACACTGTGGCTGTGTGTCATCTCATTAAAACATTCTCTCTTTCCCTGTCATTCATTAGATAGATCAGTGTGTCTATGTGTCAACTTATTAGAACACTGTCACTTTGTGTCATACATTAAAACACTGTGTCTGTGTGTCATTCATTAAAATACTACATGTATATGTGTGTCGTCATTAAAACACTGTATTTGGGTGTCATTCATTAAAACACTCTCTCTGTGTCATCTCATTAAAACACTGTCTCTGTGCCATCTCATTAAAACACACTCTCTCTCTGTCATTTTGGTAAAACAATGTGTCTGTGCTTCATCTCATTACAACATTGTGTCCGTGTCTCATCTCATTAAAACACTGTCTCTGTGTGTCTTTTCATTTATACTCTGTTTCTGTGTGTCATCTTATTAAAACACTATATCTGTGTGTTATCTCATTATAACACTGTTTTGTGTGTCATCTCATTAAAAATTGTCTCTTTGTGATAGCTTTTTAAAATACAGTGTTTATGTGTCATCTTATTAAAACACTATGTCTGTGTCAACTCATTAACCACTGTCCGTGTCTCATCTCATTAAAACACTGTGACTATGTCTCATCTCATTAAAACAGTGTTTGTGTCTCATCTCATTAAAACACTATGTCTGTGTCTCATCTCATTAAAACACTGTGTCCGTGTCTCATCTCATTAAAACACTGTATCTGTATCTCATCTCATTAAAACACTACGTCTTTAGTTCATCTCATTAAAACATTGTGTCTCTGTTTCCTCTCATTAAAACACTGTATCTATGTCTCATCTCATTAAAACACTGTATCTGTGTCTCATCTCATCAAAACACTATGTCTGTGTCTCATCTCATCAAAACACTATGTCTATGTCTCATTTCATTTAAACACAGTGTCTGTGTTTCCTCTCATTAAAACACGGTGTCTATGTCTCATCTCATTTAAATTTTGTGTCTCATCTCATCAAAACACTGTGTCTGTGTCTCATCTCATTAAAACACTATGTCTGTGTCTCATCTCATTAAAACTCTGTGTCTGTGTCTCATCTCATTAAAACACTATGGTTGTGTCTCATCTCATTAAAACACTGTGTCTGTGTCTCCTCTCATTAAAACACTGTGTCTATGTCTCATCTCATTAAAACTCTGTGTCTCATCTCATTAAAACACAATGTCTGTGTCTCATCTCATTAAATTACTGTGTCTGTGTCTCCTCTCATTAAAACAATGTGTCTATGTCTCATCTCATTAAAGCACTGTGTATGTGTCTCATCTCATTGAAACACTGTGTCTATGTCTCATCTCATTAAAATACTGTGTCTGTGTCTAATCTCATTAAAACAATGTGTATGTGTCTCAACAAAACAATGTGTCTGTGTCTCATCTCATTAAAACTCTGTGTCTGTGTCTCCTCTCATCAAAACTCAGTGTCTGTGTCTCATTTCACTAAATCACTGTCTTTTTCTCATCTCATTAAAATGTCTGTGTCTCATCTCATCAAAATACTGTGTCTGTGTCTCATCTCATTAAAACACTGCATTCGTGTCTCATCTCATTAAAACACAATGTCTGTGTCTCATCTCATTAAAACACTGTGTCTTTGTCTCATCTCATTAAAACACTGTGTCTGTGTCTCATCTCATTAAAACACTGTGTCTGTGTCTCATCTCATAAAAACACTGTGTCCGTGTCTCATCTCATTAAAACACAATGTCTGTGTCTCATCTCATTAAAACACTGTGTCTGTGTCTCATCTCATTAAAACTCTGTGTCTGTGTCTCATCTCATTAAAACACAATGTCTGTGTCTCATCTCATCAAAACTCTGTGTCTGTGTCTCATCTCATTAAAACACAATGTCTGTGTCTTATCTCATTAAAGCACTGTCAGTGTTTCATCTCATCAATACACTGTGTCTGCGTGTTATCTCATTATAACACTGTCCTCTGTGTGTCATTCATTAAAGCGTCGTCTCTGTTCATTAAGATACTGTTTCTGTGTCCTCAGTCCTAATAATTCAATCGGGGATGTCACAGAAACTCAAAACACTTGGAAAGTACTATGCATATAGTAAGAATTTTCAAGTGCTTAAAACTGCATATATCATGATTTTATCCTTTTAAGTACCGACCTAATGCAAGATTTGGAAGTTGTTTCCCCTTTGAAATTAATGACGAAATTATAAACATTCCTTCCCATGAAATATAACTTCCGTTTGAACATCCGTCTACAATTCCTTTGACTTAAATAAGATTGTATACTAGTACACGCATCTACACTGCTATTTCCCCAGTGAGGTAGACAGTCGGCGATATTGCTATTAGATTAATCGTTTAGTTCTTATAACATTTTATGTATTTATTTGAATGTCATCAAGATGTATTAGCATCAAATGCTTGCATTACATCGTCCCTGTTGATAATGTAATGTGGGGTGCCATCTAAAATCGACAACATAGTTTATAAGAGAGATATACTGGCATTACAACTCCTAGTATTTGATGAAAGATTAGAGAAAACGCGCCGGGTAAATGGACTTTACTTTTCAGTACATAGCGAGTAGTACATATCCACCATCTATACTCATATCAGAGGGTCCTCTACTACGTCAAAGGAAATAGAATGTAATGAGAAAAATTACTTCATAGAACTAAATGTAAAGAAAAGGGATTTGAACAAAAAATATCTTTAAACTTTTATTTCCTGATGTTTTACTGAAACTGAATTTACTATCATCTATATGATGTGTCACCACATGCCTAAGGTATAAGCATCGGTCAGATACACCTGTTATTAACAAGAGCTAAGATTATAGATTTTGTAATTGTCATTGTTATTATCATGGAAGCAAACAATCTGTCTTCTAGGGTATTATGACTAAATATAAGCGACATGCTTATGTATAGCCCCAAAGATTGAGATTGAGAAAGAGATGAATTGGATTACATTACTAAATAAAGATCATGCATTCGGATTTTTTTCTTTCTTTATTTTGAAAAGATATCACACACAGTTTTGTTGTTAAAGTATGATTTCATTATTATTCATTGTACTGATTGTTATTTCAGTACATATTTAATCATTTCAACATTATTTCATTACAATTTTACCATGAAAACTATTTGGAATTCGGATTTTATATTGATAAAGTTATATATGTTTATTAACTCTTTTCCTTTTCATACTTTTACCAAGGAAAAGAGCTCTGATTCACAAAGTGCAAGAAAATTCTCTTTCTTATGTGGAAAGGAAAAGATAATGCATCTGATTCGCCGTTCGACAGAAGTCACCACGATAATGCAACATTACAAAAATTTCCGATTAAAGTGCAGTCGCGATACCGACTTAGGACGTTCAACTGATATGACAATCAATTGATGCGGTTCACCGGTTCATAAATAATCCTCCATATAGAAGGCAAGGATCAACAAGTTTCTCAAGTTGAGAAAAATGTAAACATGTATAGTAAAAAAAAGAATAAGACCAAGATATTTAAAAACTGTATACACTGACATCAAAATGAGTAAACAGTGCTTTGCCGATCTGGTAGCGAGTTCAGACCCCTGATCCAGGAGGTCCAGGACCGTGTCTCCTCTAAATATGCTTGGACAAAGCCTGTCATAGTTTCCACCGCCCTGTTAATTAGGGTGCAATGCAACACCTTCAACAAGACCCGCCAAATAGTTATTTTTAGATTTTTAAATGTGTTTTTATTATACTATTTTCGTGGTGAGTGGGAAATTGGGCCCCTAACCCGTTAACCAAGCCAATTTATTGACCATTGTCATATCAATCGATCGTCCTAAGTCGATGTCGCAATTGCACTTTAATAGTTTTTTTTTTCAAATTATTGCAATATTAACACTGCATTTTCGTTGTGATTTCTGTCATATGTCAGATATTTTTATTTTTCAAACAAAGAAATATTATTTCTTCCCATTTGGTATAGCTCTATGATTAAAATTAACCATATGCCTATACACATGTATATCAAACAATTACATACAAAAGGAGTTCAGATCATTGGTGGGAGAAAAGTTTTATCCACAAATTAGTTTGAAATGAAATTCGGACTACCCAAAATATGTATTTTAATATATAATGTTCAGATCAAATAGTTTAACATTAGATGAAGAATTACATATAATATTTTTCTCACCCTTCATCCCTCCTTTGCACAATATATTTATAACAAATACAAAATGCAACAACCGAATATACGTAAACTTAAATTCAAAATAGGTTGCTCAAACCGGTACTGTTGAATAGAATAGTAATTACAATTTTGACATGACATAAAAGAAGCATTTAAAATTTGTTTTGATATAGTAACAGACTCCTCATTCCAGTGGTTTCATTTTAGAATCATACAAAAGTTTTGCCGATTGGAAAATGCCTTGTCCAAACCAACAATCTATATTTCTTTTGTGAAAGTGATGAGTCCTTAGAACATGTTTTCTGTACATGTACTCATGTTCCCTATTTGGAACAATATTGAGTACTTGATTTTTAACAAAACAAATAACATTGTTCATCTGAGTCTTAAGAATATTTTATGTGGTATGATAAATGATGAAAATTGTTATGTTTTAAATTTTGTATTTCTTTACACAAAGTACTATATTTATCGAGGTCCTAAAACACAATTATCCTTCTATGTTTGGTTTGAATTAATCTCTTCGAATGAACCATCAGTCCCAATTTTATATCGCTCGTAAAAATAAATGTGCTGATAAATTTGAAGCTAAATGGATTAACTGGAAAACTTTATTCCAACCTACTACGTAGCATGATGCTAATAATATACTTACTCTGCTATTTTCATACTGTGTATGTATCTATTATTATATGTCGTTCTGTCTATCTCTGTACTGCACTGTATAGAATGAAAGTATGAGTGAATGCCAGTCCCCTCCTCTACCCCTTCTTTATCCCCTACTCTCTATCTTTCTCTATCCAATTAGAAAAAAAAACAAGCAACCCCTAGCGTGGCAAAATACGCCTGCCGTTAGATTGAAGGGGAGAAATTTGAAAGTATTGAAACATTCCCCCTTAAATTGTTCCATCCCCAATAGTTCATTCTGTATCCTGCCGACAAGGAATTCTAACCAAGTAGTACTATGACCTTTACCTTTGACCTTGAAAGAAAAAAACAAGCGTGTTTGACTTGGCACGAGGAGAAAGTGTACCAAGTTTGAAAGTCCTAGTCCCAACGGTTTGATCTGTATCCCGTCTGCAAGGGTTTCCTACCAAGTAGTACAACACCTTGACCTTTGACCTCTGACCTTGAAAAACGATAGGCGTCTTTGCCTTCGCATGGGGAGCGAATGTACCAAGTTGACAGTACTAGCCCAACGGTTTGATCTTTCTCTTGCCTACAAGGATTTCCTACCAAGTAGTACTACGACCTTGACCTTTGACCTCTGAAATTGCAGAACAATAGACGTCTTTGTCGTGGCATGGGAAGTAAGTCTACCAAGTTTGACAGTCTCAGCCTCAACGGTTTGGTCTGTATCCTGCCAACAATGGTGTTCTTACTAAGTAGTACTATGACCTTGAGCTTTAAACTCTGACCTTGAGGTACAATAGGCATCTTTGTCTTGGCACGAGGAGTAAGAGTGTGCCACGTTTGACAGTCTTAGCCTCAACGCTTTGGTCTGTATCCTGCCCACAATGTCGGACAAATGGACAGACGTACAGAGGGACAGACGGACGACGCCATACCATTATACGTCCGGTCAAAGACGGACGTATAAAAACGATGCAGCATTATAAGGTGTACACTCTTGACTGGTGTATGCTGTCACATGAAACGCTTTATCAGCAAAAAAATGTTTATTAATTATCCTCATTAAAAAAATTGTTGAAAATCTTTACCATCTAATCTCTCAGAAAAAATGTTGTTTCAAGGCAATGCAAAATTAAACATTCTAAAAGATTATAATTCTATCTTCCTATAGGTAGATAAAAATTGTAGATATCTCATAACTGAAGTAATCTGAAAGAAGATGACAGTGTGGGCCTTGAGCATCATTAAAGATATATAATTTGTGGAAATGCGCATCAGGTGTCACTGTCGTTGATAACTATTCAAACAAGAGCAACGCCTAGCGTGGCATAATGCGCCCGTCGCTTAGCTTAAAGGGGATCAAATTTGAATGAATGGCCAAGTTACAATCGAATACCTTGAAAGACTTCATAAAGAAATCCAGAAACTAAAATCCTTAAAAATTTCTAAGTTCAAAGGACATATCTCTAGCAAATCCAAAGCAATCATACCCAAATGTGAATATTTACTGACCCTCATTGATATAAAGTAATATACCAAGTTTTAATCCAATACCTTTAAAAACTGCAGAAAAAAATCCGTAAAACTGTAAAATCTTTGAAAATTTCTAAGTTCAAGGGCCATAACTCTGGCAAAACCAAAGCAATCATACCCAAATGCAAACTGGCACTGACCCTCAATGATATAAAGTAATATACGAAGTTTTAATCCAATACCTTTAAAGACTGCAGAAAAAAAGTCCGGAAAACTGTAAAATCCTGAAAATTTCTAAGTGCAAGGGCCGTAACTCTGGCAGAAACAAAGTAATCATACCCAAATGCGAACTGGTACTGACCCTTGGCGATATAAAGTTGTATACCTAGTTTTAATTCAATACTTTTAAAGATTTCAGAAAAAATTCCGGAAAACGTGACCCTGGACGGACAGACGGACGCACGCACGCATGGACATCGCCATAACATAATACGTCCCGTCTTATGACGGACATATAAAAACGGCTTTGTTATCCTCTATCATGGTACTATCAATGATTTATTTAATTATAGAATTTATGTACTTCTTACAATACAGAAATATTACATATAAAAGTAGCATACTTTGTGCTGTATATTACTATCTGAATAGCACCATTGTTTTAGAAAGCAGTTCAGAAATAGATATCAGCACACATAATGTGTCGGGGCAAGAAATCGATTAAGGCCGAAGTAATTAACAAGAGTTTCACCGAAGCAGTTTCTTAATATTGTTTATCCGCCCATACACCGGTAAACCTCCCCAATTGATAAATGAATAAATAAAGATGACTTCGATTGAAAGAACTGAAATCGGGTAATTGTGTGTTGTACATGTATTTATAACAACTGATAACAGAGATAGAATGATAACCTTTTGATGTTGTTTGCATTAACAATTTAATTAAAGAGAAAACACACAAAAACACACAAGTGCCAATGACTATTGTACTACTAACGTGGAATTGTACATGTAAAAACACAAGTGCCAATGACTATTGTACTATTAACGTGGAATGGTACATGTAAACACACAAACACACAAGTGCCAATGACTATTGTACTACTAACGAGGAATGGTACATGTAAACACACAAGTGCCAACGACTATTGTACTACTAACGTGGAATTTTACATGTAAACACACAAGTGCCAATGGCTATTGTATTACTAACGTGGAATTTTACATGTAAACACACAAACACACAAGTGCCAATGGCTATTGTACTACTAACGTGGAATTTTACATGTAAACTACTACTAACGTGGAATTTTACATGTAAACACACAAACACACAAGTGCCAATGACTACTGTACTACTAACGTGGAATTTTACATGTAAACACACAAACACACAAGTGCCAATGACTACTGTACTACTAACGTGGAATTTTACATGTAAACACACAAGTGCCAACGACTATTGTACTACTAACGTGGAATTTTACATGTAAACACACAAGTGCCAAAGGCTATTGTACTACTAACGTGGAATTTTACATGTAAACACACAAACACACAAGTGCCAATGGCTATTGTACTACTAACGTGGAATGTTACATGTAAACACACAAGTGCCAACGACTATTGTACTACTAACGTGGAATTTTACATGTAAACACACAAACACACAAGTGCCAATGACTATTGTACTACTAACGTGGAATGTTACATGTAAACACACAAGTGCCAATGACTATTGTACTACTAACGTGGAATGTTACATGTAAACACACAAACACACAAGTGCCAATGACTATTGTACTACTAACGTGGAATTTTACATGTAAACACACAAACACACAAGTGCCAATGACTATTGTACTACTAACGTGGAATTTTACATGTAAACACACAAACACACAAGTGCCAATGACTATTGTACTACTAACGTGGAATGTTACATGTAAACACACAAGTGCCAACGACTATTGTACTACTAACGTGGAATTTTACATGTAAACACACAAACACACAACTGCCAACGACTATTGTACTACTAACGTGGAATGTTACATTTAAACACACAAGTGCCAATGACTATTGTACTACTAACGTGGAATTTTACATGTAAACACACAAACACACAAGTGCCAATGACTATTGTACTACTAACGTGGAATGTTACATGTAAACACACAAGTGCCAATGACTATTGTACTACTAACGTGGAATGTTACATGTAAACACACAAGTGCCAATGACTTTTGTACTACTAACGTGGAATGTTACATGTAAACACACAAGTGCCAACGACTATTGTACTACTAACGTGGAATTTTACATGTAAACACACAAGTGCCAAAGGCTATTGTACTACTAACGTGGAATTTTACATGTAAACACACAAACACACAAGCGCCAATGACTATTGTACTACTAACGTGGAATTTTACATGTAAACACACAAACACACAAGTGCCAACGACTATTGTACTACTAACGTGGTATGTTACATGTAAACACACAAGTGCCAATGACTATTGTACTACTAACGTGGAATTTTACATGTAAACACACAAACACACAAGTGCCAATGACTATTGTACTACTAACGTGGAATTTGGTGTCTGAGTTGGTACGATGTTGTGTTGAATTAAAATGTGAAGTTATTAATAAATCAATGCATAATGATGTAAATAATATTGAGCATGATACAGTAACCACATACGAAGGGAAAGATAAAGAAAGTGATTATAGTAAAGATATAGCTGCTAGGGTATACCATATTAACTCTACAGTTTACAAGTTATTATCGGCTAGTACGGAAGAGGTGAAAGGTTATTTTATTGGAGAGATTGACAATTTTCAACAATTTTTTTTCTGTTGTATACTAGGTATTTGGTACAAGAGTTAATCCTGTTAATTCCGGTAATAATTACAGCAGTTAATAACCTCCCCCACCCCCAAACATGTACTAAATACGCTGTATTGTAAAAGTGCACGTCAAAAATATAGGTGAGCAAAGCGAACTTAATAAGAAATACAGTGGCGATATTCATTGTATACCTGAAACACACAAGGTCAGTGAACCCGATGTCAGAGAAGACGAGGCTCAGACCCTTGTCTACTCTGAAAGGTTTGGACAAGGCCGGTCATAGAGTCCCCACCGCCCTCTAAGTCAGCGTGCACCTCTCAAGTAAATGCCTGTTTTAGGTTGTAGATGGACCCAATACAAATCCTATGGTCTTTGTCAAGATCTTGGGGTCATAGTGTTGATGCCAAAGACGTTTGATTATTTTAAAACTTGACGAGATGAAATTATCTCCTGGTTTGTACTTCAAATCACTGTAGTAATTGCAGGTTATATAGTGTTGAAAATTCACATTTCCGAATAAGATAAAATGTCTAAATAATATCTATAAAATTTACCAAAAGCTTTTCGAAGTTTATTATTTATGTAACCCCGGGTCAGAAGTCTTAAAATGATTTGAAAAGTTTTGCGTGAAAATCCAAAACGTTAGTGCAGACTCGAACCAACTGACTAACATAAATATCATGTGATAGGAATCAAGGGACATCATCTAAATAAGGGAAATTTACAATAGGAAATCCAAAGTCGTCACGCTTATCATATATGTTTATATGGACATTGTTGTTAATAATTTTGATATTTAAATCCAAGAAATGTGCTTCCTTATCAGAAATAATGACCTTGTTTCATTGTAATTCAGGTAGATAAATGTACTTGATATAGTTTTCAAACTCAGGATTATCGATTACTAAATATCATCAAAATAAATCCAGAGGTGTCATTGAATTGGTATCTCAATTCAATATTTATTGAGGAATGCTTATCTTGGCACTTGGCAGAGGTAGAGACGTTTGATTATAATAGATCTAGAATTGAAATTGTGAATAGTTTTCAACATTAAAGTGTTTTGTTGTTAAGAAATTCGGCATTTCGTACTCAGGTTATTTACTGTACTATACACAGTGTAATTTCTAATTTTCTAAATGAAGAAATAATAATCTACCCATTAATTATTAATTACATTTATTTGTTTGATAAAATCGTCATACCAATATCATTATACAGCTGTCAGATATGGGGATTTTTAATCACATATGCTTTCGAGAAATGACACTATAATACAAGATACATTGTAAAGATAAGACAGTAAAGAAAATAATGATAAACATGTGTGTATATGTCTCTAATAATAGTGCGTTCATATATTTTGATGTGAACATTTACAACTGATTATACGGTAAATGTGTACAGAAATGGCATAGTTATATTTATAATATACATATAGCATAAACTATAGAATTTTCAATCAACGCTAATCAACGCATGTTATTACACTTACAATTTAAAAAGCAACGTCATTGTGTAAATATAGATAATTTACATTCAACTTTTAATTGAAACTGGTAGATGGTACAATATTTAAAAAAATGAAAGGAACTAGGCTTCTTCCTTTTAGTTACATCAGAAAGTTTAGAATCTTAGAAAACTGACTACCTTGGGCATACTGAGAACTGTATCATAAAGCTACGACGGAACATATGTATTATAATTATACACGACCCACAAAGTTGTTTTAAAAAATTGGATTGTAAGTGTTTAAAATATTTTGCGAGAAATGGATTTAATTGATATATTTGAAAATGAACATTACTTAAATAAAACTATGTTAATATTGTTAATATTATAACATGCACTTATGTACTTATCGTTGATTTCTGTCGTATATATTACATTATGCTTATATCTAAACGTTGGATGGGATTTGATTAATAAATTATATTGTACGACCAAACATGTTCGTGTCCATGTGGTGGGAAAACATCAACGCCTTCTATAATTAAATTACGCCGAGAGAAAGTAACATCCTGATAACCTCAAATGAAGAAATTTCATTTCTACCTATACACAGTGTATTAGTCTCATCTGTGAATCATCCTAGGTAAATCACATTCTTTTCTGGTGATCTGTTTGAATATCACAACCGGAAGTAGTATTTACCTATAAGTGGTTACCCATAATTAATCTACATTTTCATACAATGTCATTCATAACACCCAAAACTTATTCATAAATTAATATAATTAAGTCGTTTAATTTTCTGTATGTGTGGAATAGTGAAAAGTATGCCCATTTTTGGCCCATTTTTGAAGCAATATTCCAGATTATAACGATTCAGATCTGCTAGGAATTCCGTACTTGAGAATTTCCAGGAGAGTTTAGCTCTGTACATTATATGTGTGTAAACACATGAAAACTAATCACTTTAGCCCTGTATATATGTGTGTAAACATAAGAAAACTTATGGCCACTCACTATTTTAACAAATGAGGGTTAAACCCCATGCAATGCCCAAATCTACTTCTATGTATTTGTTATCTTAGCTTGGAAGAAAAAGGCAACCTGTAAAGCCTACTTCTTTTTGCAATAAATTGCAATACATACAATATACGGAATATTGCAACTATGGCAATATCTTTGGTTCTTTGTTATATTCATGTCTTATATTTATAAGTTTATCATAATTGGTAGAAGTTGGTTTATACTTTATGATAGTGCAAATTTTAAAAGAAACTCTGACACTTAGTGACATGGTAAGTCAGTGGGTCAATTATATAGTGGCGCCATGTTTATGCATTTCACATTTCTCCGATTTCTCTTGCTGTGCGAACCAATTATCTGGAAAAAAGTAACTTTATTCCATACTTGTTATTTCCTTGATGCAACGACTTTGTTGTACGGAATTTATGTCATTAGGTTAAAGACCTTTCAGATCATTAGAATTCAGAAGAAAACAACCTATAAAATGCATGAAAACCTCGAGGGTGTACGGTCAAGGTGAAGGACAATGGATTATCTGGCAAATTCAGACTGGGTAAACAGTTAATTTATTTTGTAGATATTTATCAGTCTAATAGCGAGCAATTCAGTGAGGAATAAACGAATTATTGATCAAGAAATTGACAGAAGACAATAAATGCCAGGAAGATATCAGTAATCGATAGAAAATATTCAAAGCTTTCAAGAAATTCTGTTTAATGCCATATTCGCAACAATTATGTGTAAAACTTTCCGACAGCTCCCGGAAGAAGACATTTGCCATTAACCAATTTTGAAAGGCGTTCCCATATCACATAATACCAGATATTATCAAGGCGTTCAAACGATTGGCATTCTTTAAAGTTACAGCATCGTGACTAAGAGACTTTAAAAGTCATAATTTATGATATCTAAATCATCAAATAAAAACGATGAAATATATATATATATATATATATATATATATATATATATATATATATATATATATATATATATATATATATATATATATATATATATATAGCACAAAGACAGTTAACAAGTCACCCTATATTTTACTTATATTCGTTCCCGTCTGGGACTCGAACCCACGACCTATGGTACCGAATCACCTAGCTGTCATGCATCCCACTCTCTAACCGACTGAGCTACCCGAGCGGTACCATAGGTCGTGGGTTCGAGTCCCAGACGGGGAACGAATATAAGTGAAATATAGGGTGCCTTGTTAACTGTAGTGTCTTTGTGCTTTATATGTTTGCCTAATTTGTCTTTATTTTCTACAGGTATTTCTTCGGAGATCCAAGGTCCATTGTACTCCCAGGTGTTTCACTGATTCTATTTGTGCTTTATATGTTTATTTCTCTTTCAGTGTTGTATTCTCTCAGAGGATCCGCCTGCGTTTACGTCGGGTAAATTCCTACACTTTCCGCGGTCGTGTTGTCATGTATGCGATTAGCTAATGATTGGCTAATAAAGCTCCATTTTTGTGGAGCTCGGGTAGCTCAGTCGGTTAGAGGGTCGGATGCATGACAGCTAGGTGATTCGGTACCATAGGTCGTGGGTTCGAGTCCCAGACGGGGAACGAATGTAAGTGAAATATAAGGTGCCTTGTTAACTGTAGTGTCTTTGTGCATTATATGTTTGTCTAATTTGTCTTTATGTTCTACAGGTATTTCTTCGGAGATCCAAGGTCCATAGTACTCCCAGGTGTTTCACTGATTCTATTTGTGCTTTATATATATATATAAATATATATTTACCTCAAATAGGTATAACGTGAACGACAATGTTAGAGGAGATCTAATAATGTTATAAATTATGGTCATTTTTTTTTCGAACTCTCTCTTCCTTCATCAGGACTACGGTATTTACCACACAAGACATGTAACGAGAATGACTGAAATAATGTGAGTAGATTTCCAGATATGGCTGAATATTTTGGCCATTACTTGACTTTGACATGTGCCGCCCCCTATCAGAAACCCTGGTCCCACCACAAAACCTCATTACCAAATTGTCTACAAGTAAGAGCCATAGAATCCATCTAAAGACAAAGCTATGCATGAACTATCTTATAACAATGGTTGAATTATATGGAATAATACATTCATATAATTTCAGTATTATAAAAATGTCTACAAAAGACCTCATAGTGTAGGATCCAGAGTTAATTTCTCTCTATGTTCTGTATTCAATTAGAATTTGAATTATAAGCAATGAATTTACACTGTAAGTATTTCTATCATGCATGTATCTATGAATCTTTACGACATGATGACGTTCTACTCCAACGTCACCCTTTGGCGTTCGTCATGTGATAGGGTACCACACTTTAGTGGATAAAATTTCCCCCTTCTGTCAATTTATACAACAACTTACACAATACAAACGCGTTAAACTTAGACACAAAACATTTGTTTGCTATGAAATATGTTGTGGAGCAACAGTTAGAAAATTAAAATTCAAAGAATCCCTTCTAACACATAAATCTTCAATAATCATCTCGGGAAAGTCAAAGTGTGCTAGTGTGATGTGATATATTGTAAAATACGTGAGGATAATCAAAAAAGAAAACTTCGAGACGTCATCGATACGAACAAATTCATATAAAATTGTCCTCTAATACTCTTACGATAAATTACACCGTTTTTGTACCTTTTTCAACAAATAAAATTTACTTCAGGGATCCGATTTGTAATACAAACCGATTAATTTTGTTTACATAAATCTTAACTCTTTCAATCCATCTCGGTTAGGAAGGTAGTAACGGATTCTTTCTTTCATATACGTTTGATTGTCATAGTTTTCACACTCCCTTTTCAGACCTAGTCCAGCCATGCATTTGACCAGATGACTGCAAAGTTCATGGTGGGATTGCGGTTAGAACGCAAATGTGTATGGCGACATAGGACTACCTTATCCTTTCAAGGATCGGAGTTCCATCGCTTCAAATTACAATCTAGCATTGGCATACCGAACTTGAGTATCAGTACCGTGCTTAAATGAGGGTTCAAATGGGCCTATATAGCTCACCTGAACACAATTTGCTCATTCACAAACAACTGACCGAAGAAAATGCAGATATATGTATTCTCTTGCTTATTGTGCTTTTGACGAGTGAAAATACCTAAACTTGCTTCAATATATTGATCAAACCAGGACAATGACACCAGAAGTTGTGAAAAATATTTAGTCAGGTTTTGTTCTGTACTTTCCTCTGATATGTCTCACTGCGAGTTGCAAAACATTTCAAAACTTGTTTTCGTAAAAAATAACTTGGACCTTTAGTTACTGATACATGCAGACAGTATTAAATAACACACCCTCTTGGTCATGCATGTTCACTGGACGGATCTAACCGAAAAACGACAACATTTTAGGACACCTTAAGTACTTTCAACTTGTCAAGTTTCATCAAAACCTTTCTATCAGTTCTGCAGAAGAAGTCCATCAACTCGTATCAAACTAACAGTTTAAATCCCCCCTAACCAAAGATTAGTTTGTATTGTATTTCCATTTCTTTCCAAATACATTTATTTCAATAAAAGCAGTTTAAACACATAAATATAATGCATTATGGCAACTCTACAAAGAGATAATCTTAGAAATTACCTAAAAATAGGCAAGAATAACAAACCCCTAAAAAACTGAAACACAATATCAAGAATTTGATTTCGGAATGGAACCAAAGACCGACACAACTTATGACATGACTACCTTCGAGATCACCCTGATACATTCAGTTTGTCGATCTATGCAGCTGAAAAAAGTATGAACAAGAAGTTTATCAAAGAAGGGGTACACTTTGATGTCTGTGTCTCCCCGCTCTTGATCTATTCCTAGACGGATCTGACCGGAAAAACTTGCAGGCGAGTTCAATACCTGATCTCTACTAAATCTGAATAAAACTCCTTCAGTAGTTCTTGAGAAAAATAAAGATGTGAGAATACACCGATCCACTTTACAGCATAGAAAGCGATGTTTGGCGGACTTCTGATTGTTATGGTTATGACGTCATAATCAAATGTCCGACTTGTCCAACCTTGCCTGACGTAATCATAGTCGTATTTTGCGCTAAAGTACAAACATTTCACTAAAGTGGATCGGTGTTTTACGCTGCACAGCGATGTGACATTAGCTTAACTGATCTTTTGTTATAACTGTATATAAACATTACAGAGATGATCAATGAAAAGTATCAGTATAGTCTGCTAGGTCTGTATTGTAGTCGCTGTGTAGGAGTATAGTCTGCTAGGTAAATGATGTCTGTATTGTAGTCGCTGTGTAGGAGTATAGTCTGCTAGGTTGATGATGTCTGTATTATAGTCTCTGTGTAGGAGTATAGTCTGCTAGGTAAATGATGTCTGCATTGTAGTCGCTGTGTAGGAGTATAGTCTGGTAGGTTAATGATGTCTGTATTATAGTCTCTGTATAGGAGTATAGTCTGGTAGGTTAATGATGCCTGTATTGTAGTCTCTGTATAGGAGTATACTATGGTAGGTTATTGATGTCTGTATTATAGTCTCTGTGTAGGAGTATAGTCTGCTAGGTAAATGATGTCTGTATTGTAGTCGCTGTGTAGGAGTATAGTCTGCTAGGTATATGATGTCTGTATTGCAGTGTCTATGTAGGAGTATAGTCTAGTAGGTAAATGATGTCTGTATTGTAGTCTATGTGTAGGAGTATAGTCAGGTAGGTAAATGATGTCTGTATTGTAGTCGCTGTGTAGGAGTATGGTCTGGTAGGTTGATGATGTCTGTATTGTAGTGTCTATGAAGGAGTATAGTCTGGTAGGTTAATGATGTCTGTATTGTAGTCGCTGTGTAGGAGTATACTCTGGTAGGTAAATGATGTCTGTATTGTAGTCGCTGTGAAGGAGTATAGTCTGGTAGGTTAATTATGTCTCTATTATAGTCTTTGTGTAGGAGTATACTCTGGTAGGTTAATGATGTCTGTATTGTAGTCGCTGTGTAGGAGTATCGTCTGCTAGGTAAATGATGTCTGTATTGTAGTCGCTGTGTAGGAGTATACTCTGGTAGGTAAATGATGTCTGTATTGTAGTCGCTGTGAAGGAGTATAGTCTGGTAGGTTAATTATGTCTCTATTATAGTCTTTGTGTAGGAGTATACTCTGGTAGGTTAATGATGTCTGTATTGTAGTCGCTGTGTAGGAGTATAATCTGGAAGGTAAATGATGTCTGTATTGTTGTCGCTGCGTAGGAGTATAGTCTGGTAGGTAAATGATGTCTATATGGTAGTCTATCTGTAGGAGTATAGTCTGGTAGGTAAATGATGTCTGTATTGTAGTCGCTGTGTAGGAGTATGGTCTGGTACGGTACTGATGTCTGTATTGTAGTGTCTATGAAGGAGTATAGTCTGGTAGGTAAATGATGTCTGTATTGTAGTCGCTGTGTAGGAGTATCGTCTGCTAGGTAAATGATGTCTGTATTGTTATCGCTGTCTAGGAGTATATCTTGGTAGGTAAATGATGTCTGTATTGTAGTCTATGTGTAGGAGTATAGTTTGGTAGGTAAATGATGTCTGTATTGTAGTTGCTGTGTAGGAGTATGGTCTGGTAGGTTAATGATGTCTGTATTGTAGTGTCTATGAAGGAGTATAGTCTGCTAGGTTAATGATGTCTGTATTGTAGTCGCTGTGTAGGAGTATAGTCTGGTAGGTTAATGATGTCTGTATTGTAGTCGCTGTGTAGGAGTATACTCTGGTAGGTAAATGATATCTATTGTAGTCGCTGTGTAGCATATACTCTCGTAGGTTAATAAGGTCTATATTGTAGTCGCTGTGTAGGAGTATAGTCTGGTAGGTAAATGATGTCTGTATTGTAGTCTCTGTGTAGGAGTATAGTCTGGTAGGTAAATGATGTCTATATGGTAGTCTATGTGTAGGAGTATAGTCTGGTAGGTAAATGATGTCTGTATTGTAGTCGCTGTGTAGGAATATGGTCTGGTAGGTTAATGATGTCTGTATTGTAGTGTCTATGAAGGAGTATAGTCTGGTAGGTTAATGATGTCTGTATTGTAGTCGCTGTGTAGGAGTATCGTCTGCTAGGTAAATGATGTCTGTATTATAGTCGCTGTGTAGGAGTATACTCTGGTAGGTAAATGATGTCTGTATTGTAGTCGCTGTGAAGGAGTATAGTCTGGTAGGTTAATTATGTCTCTATTATAGTCTCTGTGTAGGAGTATACTCTGGTAGGTTAATGATGTCTGTATTGTAGTTGCTGTGTAGGAGTATAATCTGGAAGGTAAATGATGTCTGTATTGTTGTCGCTGTCTAGGAGTATATCTTGGTAGGTAAATGATGTCTGTATTATAGTCGCTGTCTAGGAGTATACCCTGGTAGGTAAATGATATCTTTATTGTAGTCGCTGTGTAGGAGTATACTCTGGTAGGTATATGATATCTGTATTGTAGTCGCTGTGTAGCAGTATAGTCTGGTAGGTTAATGATGTCTGTATTGTAGTCGCTGCGTAGGAGTATAGTGTGGTAGGTAAATGATGTCTGTATTGTAGTCGCTGTGTAGGAGTATCGTCTGCCAGGTAAATGATGTCTGTATTGTTATCGCTGTCTACGAGTATATCTTGGTAGGTAAATGATGTCTGTATTGTAGTCTATGTGTAGGAGTATAGTTTGGTAGGTAAATGATGTCTGTATTGTAGTTGCTGTGTAGGAGTATGGTCTGGTAGGTTAATGATGTCTGTATTGTAGTCGCTGTGTAGGACTATAGTCTGATATGTTAATGATGTCTATATTGTAGTCTCTGTATAGGAGTATAGTCTGGTAGGTTAATGATGTCTGTATTATACTCTCTGTGTAGGAGTATAGTCTGGTAGGTTAATGATGTCTGTCTTATAGTCTTTGTGTAGGAGTATACTATGGTAGGTTATTGATGTCTGTATTGTAGTCGCTCTGTAGGAGTATAATCTGGAATGTAAATGATGTCTGTATTGTAGTCGCTGTGTAGGAGTATACCTTGGTAGGTAAATGATGTCTGTATTGTAGTCGCTGTGTAGGAGTATACACTGGTAGGTAAATGATGTCTGTATTGTAGTCGCTGTGTAGGAGTATAGTCTGGTAAGTTAATGATGTCTGTATTATGGCCGCTGTGAAGGAGTATAGTCTGGTAGGTTAATGATATCTGTATTGTAGTGTCTGTGTAGCAGTATAGTCTGGTAGGTTAATGATGTCTGTATTGTAGTGTCATTGTAGGAGTATACTCTAGTAGGTAAATGATGTCTGTATTGTAGTCGCTGTGTAGGAGTATAGTCTGGTATGTTAATGATGTCTGTATTGAGTCCCAGTGAAAAAGTATAGTTTGGTAGGTAACTGCTGTCTGTATTCTCGTCTCTGTGTAGGAGTATAGTCTGGTAGATTAATGATGTCTGTATTATAGTCTCTGTGCAGGAGTATCCCATGGTAGCTTAATGATGTCTGTATTGTAGTCGCTGTGTAGGAGTATACTCTGGTAGGTAAATGATGTCTCTATTGTAGTCGCTGTGTAGGAGTATAGTATGGTAGGTAAATAATGTCTGTCTTGTAGTGAATGTGTAGGAGTATAGTCTGGTAGATTAATGATGTCTGTATTGTAGTCGCTGTGTAGGAGTATACCTTGGTAGGTTAATGATATCTGTATTGTAGTCGCTATGTAGGAGTACAGTCTGGTAGGTAAATGATGTCTGTCTTGTAGTGTCTGTGTAGGAGTATAGTCTGGTAGGTAAATGATGTCTGCATTATAGTCGCTCTGTAGGAGTATGGTCTGGTAGGTAAATGATGTCTGTATTATAGTCTCTGTATAGGTGTATACACTGGTAGCTAAATGATGTCTGTATTGTAGTCGCTCTGTATGAGTATAGTCTGGTAGGTTAATGATGTCTGTATTGTAGTTGCTGTGTATGAGTATAGACTGGTAGGTTAATGATGTCTGTATTGAAGTCGCTGTGTAGGAGTATACTCTGGTATGTTAATGATGTCTGTATTGTAGTCGCTGTGTAGGAGTATAGTCTAGTAGGTTAATGATGTCTGTATTGTAGTTGCTGTGTAGGAGTATAGTCTAGTCAGTAAATGATGTCTGTATTGTAGTCGCTGTGTAGTAGTATACTTTGGTAGGTAAATGATGTCTGTATTGAAGTCACTATGTAGGAGTATAGTCTGGTAGGTTAATGATGTCTGTATTTTAGTCGCTGTGTAGGAGTATACCTTGGTAGGTTAATGATGTCTGTATTGTAGTCGCTGTGTAGGAGTATACCTTGGTAGGTTAATGATGTCTGTATTGTAGTCGCTGTGTAGGAGTATAGTCTGGTAGGTAAAGGATGTCTGTATTGTAGTCGCTGTGTAGGAGTATAGTCTGGTAGGTTAATGATGTCTGTATTGTAGTCTCTGTGTAGGAGTATAGTCTGGTAGGTAAATGATGTCTGTATAGTAGTCGCTGTGTAGGAGTATAGTCTGTTAGGTTAATGATCTCTGTATTGTAGTCGCTCTGTAGGAGTATGGTATGGTAGGTTAATGATGTCTATATTGTAGTCTCTCTGTACGAGTATAGTCTTGAAGGTTAATGATATATGTATTGTAGTGTCTGTGTAGGAGTATAGTCTGGTAGGTTAATGATGTCTGTATTGTAGTCGCTGTGCAGGAGTATAGTCTGGTAGATTAATGAATCTGTATTATAGTCTCTGTGGAGGGGTATACTCTTGTAGGTTAATGATGTCTGTATTGTAGTCGCTGTGAAGGAGTATCCCCTTGTAGGTAAATGATGGCTGTATTGAGTCACTGTGTAGGAGTATAGTCTGGTAGGTTAATGTTGTCTGTATTGTAGTTGCTGTGTAGGAGTATACTCTGGTAGGTTAATGATGTCTTTATTGTAGTCGCTGTGTAGAAGGATAGCCTGGTAGGTTAATGTCGTCTGTATTGAGTCACTGTGAAGGAGTAAAGTCTGGTAGGTTAATATCGTCTGTATTGAGTCACTGTGAAGGAGTATGGTCTGGTAGGTTAATGATGTCTGCATTGTAGTCGCTGTAAAGGAGTATAGTGTGGTAGGTTAATAATGTCTGTATTTAAGTGTCTGTGAAGGAGTATAGTCCGGTAGATTAATGATGTCTGTATTGTAGTCGCTGTGTAGGAGTATAGTCTGATAGGTTAATGATATCCGTAATGAAGTCGTTGTGTAGGAGTATAGTCTGGTAAGTTAATGATGTCTGCCTTGAGTCACTGTGAAGGAGTATAGTCTGGTATGTTTATGTCGTCTGTATTGAGTCACTGTGAAGGAGTATGGTCTGGTAGCTTAATGATGTCTGTATTGTAGTCGCTGTGTAGGAGTATACTTTGGTAGGTAAATGATGTCTGTATTGTAGTCTCTGTGTAGGAGTATAGTCTGGTAGGTAAATGATGTCTGTATAGTAGTCGCTGTGTAGGAGTATAGTCTGTTAGGTTAATGATGTCTGTATTGTAGTCGCTCTGTAGGAGTATGGTATGGTAGGTTAATGATGTCTATATTGTAGTCTCTCTGTACGAGTATAGTCTTGAAGGTTAATGATATATGTATTGTAGTGTCTGTGTAGGAGTATAGTCTGGTAGGTTAATGATGTCTGTATTGTAGTCGCTGTGCAGGAGTATAGTCTGGTAGATTAATGAATCTGTATTATAGTCTCTGTGGAGGGGTATACTCTTGTAGGTTAATGATGTCTGTATTGTAGTCGCTGTGAAGGAGTATCCCCTTGTAGGTAAATGATGGCTGTATTGAGTCACTGTGTAGGAGTATAGTCTGGTAGGTTAATGTTGTCTGTATTGTAGTTGCTGTGTAGGAGTATACTCTGGTAGGTTAATGATGTCTTTATTGTAGTCGCTGTGTAGAAGGATAGCCTGGTAGGTTAATGTCGTCTGTATTGAGTCACTGTGAAGGAGTATAGTCTGGTAGGTTAATATCGTCTGTATTGAGTCACTGTGAAGGAGTATGGTCTGGTAGGTTAATGATGTCTGCATTGTAGTCGCTGTAAAGGAGTATAGTGTGGTAGGTTAATAATGTCTGTATTTAAGTGTCTGTGAAGGAGTATAGTCCGGTAGATTAATGATGTCTGTATTGTAGTCGCTGTGTAGGAGTATAGTCTGATAGGTTAATGATATCCGTAATGAAGTCGTTGTGTAGGAGTATAGTCTGGTAAGTTAATGATGTCTGCCTTGAGTCACTGTGAAGGAGTATAGTCTGGTATGTTTATGTCGTCTGTATTGAGTCACTGTGAAGGAGTATGGTCTGGTAGCTTAATGATGTCTGTATTGTAGTCGCTGTGTAGGAGTATACTTTGGTAGGTAAATGATGTCTGTATTTTAGTCGCTGTGTAGGAGTATAGTCTGGTAGGTTAATGATGTCTGTATTGTAGTCTCTGTGTAGGAGTATAGTCTGGTAGGTTAATGATGTCTGTATTATAGTCTCTGTGTAGGAGTATAGTATGGTAGGTTAATGATGTCTGTATTGTAGTCGCTGTGTAGGAGTATAGTCAGGTAGGTTAATGATGTCTGTATTATAGTCTCTGTGTAGGAGTATACTCTGATAGGTTAATGATGTCTGTATTGTAGTCGCTGTGTAGGAGTATAATCTGAAAAGGTAAATGATGTCTGTATTGTAGTCGTTGTCTAGGAGTATACCCTGGTAGGTAAATGATATGTGTATTGTAGTCGCTGTGTAGGAGTATACACTGGTAGGTAAATGCTGTCTGTATTGTAGTCGCTGTGTAGGAGTATAGTTTGGTAGGTTAATGATATCTGTATTTTAGTGTCTGTGTAGGAGTATAGTCTGGTAGGTTAAAGATGTCTGTATTGTAGTGTCTGTGAAGGAGTATAGTCTGGTAGGTTAATGATGTCTGTACGGTAGTCTTTGTGAAGGAGTATAGTCTGGTAGGTTAATGATGTCTGTATTGAGTCCCAGTAAAAAAGTATAGTCTGGTAGGTGAATGCTGTTTGTATTATCGTCTCTGTGTAGGAGTATAGTCTGGCAGGTAAGTGATGTCTGTATTGTAGTCGCTGTGCAGGAGTATACCTTGGTAGGTAAATGATGTCTGTATTTTAGTCGCTGTGTAGAAGTATACTCTGGTAGGTAAATGATGTCTGTATTGTAGTCGCTGTGTAGGAGTATAGTATGGTAGGTAAATAATGTCTGTCTTGTAGTGTCTGTGTAGGAGTATAGTCTGGTAGGTAAATGATGTCTGTATTGTAATCGCTGTGTAGGAGTATACTCTGGTAGGTAAATGATGTCTGAATTGTAGTGGCTGTGTAGGAGTATAGTCTGGTAGGTTAATGATGTCTGTATTGTAGTCGCTGTGTAGGAGTATAGTCTGGTAGGTTAATGATGTCTGTATTATAGTCGCTGTGCAGGAGTATAGTCTGGTAGGTAAATGATGTCTGTATTATAGTCTCTGTGTAGGAGTATAGTCTGGTAGGTAAATGATGTCTGTATTGTAGTCGCTGTGTAGGAGTATAGTCTGGTAGGTAAATGATGTCTGTATTATAGTCGCTGTGTATGAGTATAGATTGGTATGTTAATGATGTCTGTATTGAAGTCGCTGTGCAGTAGTGTACCTTGGTAGGTAAATGATGTCTGTATTATAGTCTCTGTGTAGGAGTATAGTCTGGGAGGTAAATGATGTCTGTATTGTAGTCGCTGTGCAGGAGTATAGTCTGGTAGGTAAATGATGTCTGTATTATAGTCTCTGTGTAGGAGTATACACTGGTAGGTAAATGATGTCTGTATTGTAGTCGCTGTGTAGGAGTATAGTCTGGTAGGTAAATGATGTCTGTATTATAGTCGCATTGTATGAGTATAGATTGGTAGGTTAATGATGTCTGTATTGAAGTCGCTGTGCAGTAGTATACATTGGTAGGTAAATGATGTCTGTATTGAAGTTGCTATGTATGAGTATAATCTGGTAGGTTAATGATGTCTGAATTTTAGTCTCTGTGTAGGAGTATAGTATGGTAGGTTAATGATGTCTGTATTGTAGTCGCTGTGTAGGAGTATAGTATGGTAGGTTAATGATGTCTATATTGTAGTCTCTCTGTACGAGTATAATCTTGAAGGTTAATGATATATGTATTGTAGTGTCTGTGTATGAGTATAATCTGGTAGGTTAACGACGTCTGTATTGTAGTTACTGTGTAAGAGTATACTCTGGTAGGTTAATGATGTCTGTATTGTAGTCGCTGTGTAGGAGTATAATCTGGTAGGTTAATGATGTCTGTATTGTAGTTGTTGTGTGGGAGTATATTCTGGTAGGTTAATGGTGTCTGTATTATAGTCGCTGTGCAGGAGTATAGTCTGGTAGGTTAATGATGTCTATATTGTAGACTCTGTGTAGGAGTATACTCTGGCAGGTTAATGATGTCTGTATTGTAGTCTCTGTGTAGGAATATAGTCTGGTAGGTTAATGATGTCTGTATTGTAGTCTCTGTGTAGGAGTATAGTCTGGTAGGTAAATGATGTCTGTATTATAGTCTCTGTGTAGGAGTATACACTGGTAGGTTAATGATGTCTGTATTGTAGTCGCTGTGTAGGAGTATAGTCTGGTAAATTAATGATGTCTGCATTGTAGTCTCTGTGTAAGAGTATAGTCTGGTAGGTTAATGATGTCTGTATGGTAGTCGCTGTGTAGGAGTATAGTGTGGTAGGTAAATGATGTGTGTATTGTAGTCGCTGTTTAGGAGTATAGTCTGGTAGGTAAATGATGTCTGTATTATAGTCGCTGTGTAGGAGTATAATGTGGTAGGTAAATGATATCTCTATTGTAGTCGCTGTGTAGGAGTATAGTCTGCTAGGTTAATGATGTCTGTATTGTAGTCTCTGTAAAGGAGTATAGTCTAGTAGGTTAATGATGTCTATATTGTAGTCTCTGTGAAGACGTATAGTATGGTAGGTTAATGATGTCTCTATTGTAGTCTTTGTGAAGGAGTATAGTATGGTAGGTTAATGATGTCTGTATTGTAGTCTCTGTGAAGGAGTATAGTCTGGTAGGTTTATGATGTCTGTATTGTAGTCTCTGTGAAGGAGTATAGTATGGTAGGTTAATGATGTCTGTATTGTAGTCTCTGTGAAGGAGTATAGTATGGTAGGTTAATGATGTCTGTATTGTAGTCTCTGTGAAGGAGTATAGTATGGTAGGTTAATGATGTCTGTATTGTAGTCTCTGTGAAGGAGTATAGTATGGTAGGTTAATGATGTTCGTATTGTAGTCTCTGTGTAAGAGTGTAGTCTGGTAGGTTAATGATGTCTGTATTGTAATCGCTGTGTAGGAGTATAGTGTGGCAGGCTAATGATGTCTGTATTGTAGTGTCTGTGAAGGAGTATAGTATGGTAGGTTAATGATGTCTGTATTGTAGTCTTTGTGATGGAGTATAGTATGGTAGGTTAATGATGTCTGTATTGTAGTCTCTGTGAAGGAGTATAGTATGGTAGTTTAATGATGTCTGTATTGTAGTCTCTGTGAAGGAGTATAGTATGGTAGGCTAATGATGTCTGTATTGTAGTCTCTGTGAAGGAATATAGTATGGTAGGTTAATGATGTCTGTATTGTAGTCTCTGTGAAGGAGTATAGTATGGTAGGCTAATGATTTTTGTATTGTAGTCGCTGTGTAGGAGTATAGTGTGGTAGGTAAATGATGTCTGTATTGTAGTCTCTGTGAAGGAGTATAGTATGGTAGGTTAATGATTTCTGTATTGAGTCACTGTGTAAGTGTCTAGAAGTTATAAAAATATTTGAAATCCTGATCCTTCCAGGAATGGACAAAATTTTATGTCTTCATACAGGTTTCCGTTCTGGCCAAAAGCCCACCAGCTGTCCACATAGTCATAACCTTTCGATCTACTTGAAACCATGTATTAGCTATGAAATAGTCAAATACAAGTAACTTACCATGTATGTCTGTAAATAACCATTCAAACAGAGGAAGCAGGACTGCATTAAGCAAATCAAGAATCGACTCCAAAGATTTCCGTAGAACTAAAAGTCACGATCGTCTGTAAATGAAAAGCAATATACATAAGTAAACAATACGTAGAGGCTGACCCCTGTAACCACTAAATGACCTTTAAAAACGTAAACTTTTAAGTATTTATGGTGTATGTAGTAGATACTCGTACACTTGATTGAATGAATTGTAATTTCCGAGGAGAACGGGCCTTGTAGGATTTAGTCATAACATCACTAACCATACAGTACTGTACATATATCAACTACTTGTGTCAAGATGCGCTTTATTCAGATACAGATCTGACCATGCGATGACCGTTTGAGTGACCATTACTGATTAAAGAGTGTTGCATTATTACTCACTCCGACATACTTTCACAACTGCATAACCCTTATGAGTGATTTGGGCGTGCTACAGCGTCATTTCTTGACCTAAATTTCGTCTGAGATGCATGCTACTACATGTATTTGGAAATGCTAAATAAAAACATCAACGGTATTAAAATATGGAATAGTGTGGTTTATTCATCATAAGCAACACAACTTACACATCATATGTACATTACAACTAACAATATCAAACATGTTTTAGCTACTTGACTGATATCCTTTTTTTCCATCGATCGCTGATGGCCGTCAATCACCATGATTGAATACTAAGGACACGAATCATTTATCAACACTACCACACACACACACACACACACACACACACACACACACACACACACAATTAAAAAATAATTCAAAAAACCGTATGAATGAAAATAGAAAACGCATCATATTAAAGTCTATATAGTAATTTCTTTTTCTAGAGAGGAATATCCTTCGCTTAGATTTGTGGAACGGCATTTAATTTACCACCAACAACACCATATCTCGTGTTCCTTACTGGTTTTATCATGTATCTGAGCCTTATGTCGTATTTCTTACTGGTTTTGTCATATATCTCAGCCTTATCTCGTGTTCCTTACCGCCTTGTCGTGTATCTGAACCCTGTCTTGTGTTTCTTACTGGTTGTGACATGTATCTGAGCCTTATCTCTATTTCCTAACTGGTTTTATCATGTATCTGAGCCCTATCTCGTATTTCTTACTGGTTTTGTCATGGATCTGAGTCCTATCTCGCGTTTCTTACTGGTTTTGTCATGGATCTGAGTTCTATCTCGCGTTTCTAACTGGTTTTATCATGCATCTGAGCCCTATCTCGTGTTTCTCACTGGTTTCATCATGTATCTAAACCCTTTCTCGCGTTCTTTACTGGATTTGTCATGGATCAGAGCCCTATCTCGCGTTCTTTACTGGTTTTATCATGTATCTGAGCCCTATCTCGCGTTCCTTACTGGTTGTGACATGTATCTGAGCCCTATCTTGTGTACCTTACTGTTTTTATCATGTATCTGAACCCTGTCTTGTGTTTCTTGCTGGTTTTATAATATATCTGAGCCTTATCTCGTATTCCTTACTGGTTTTGTCATGTATCTGAGCCCCATCTCCCGTATCTTACTGATTCTATAGTGTATCTGAGCCCTATCTCGCGTTCCGTACTGGTTTTATCATGTATCTGAGCCCTGTCTCGCGTATCTTACTGGTTTTATCTTGTATCTGAGCCCTATCTCGCGTATCTTACTGGTTTTATCTTGTATCTGAGCCCTATCTCGCGTATCTTACTGGTTTTATCATGTATCTGAGCCCTATCTCGCGTATCTTACTGGTTTTATCATGTATCTGAGCCCTATCTCGCGTATCTTCCTGGTTTTATCATGTATCTGAGCCCTATCTAGCGTATCTTACTTGTTTTAATCTTGTATCTGAGCCCTATCTCGCGTATCTTACTGGTTTTATCATGTATCTGAGCCCTATCTCGCGTATCTTACTGGTTTTATCATGTATCTGAGCCCTATCTCGCGTATCTTACTGGTTTTATCATGTATCTGAGCCCTATCTCGCGTATCTTACTGGTTTTGTCATGTATCTGAGCCCTATCTTGTGTTCCTTACTGGTTTTGTCATGTATCTGAGCCATATCTCGCGTTCCTTACAGATTTTTTTCATGTTTCTGAGCCCCATCTCAGTTCCTAACTAGTTATCGTGTATCTGAGCCCTATCTCGTGTTTCTTGCTGGTTGTGTCGTATATCTGAGCCTTATCTCGTGTTTCTGACTCTACGTAATCAATGCCGAACTCTGTGTTGAAACAGCTACCAGCACAACTTACAGAAAATTTGGATTCATGGATACACATTGCCTTAAGATTTTAACTGTTTTTAATGGTAGATACAGACATGGAGTCCCTTCCCTTTCCCTACAGCAAACGTTTTTAAATACTGTGATAGGATGTCGCAAGTGCAGTCCTACTGGTCCTTCACAATCTTCAGAAATTACTGCATATCGTAATTGTATTTTCTTCAAGTATCATGAAATGACAAATAACAGCTAAAATTAGTTAGCTTTCGTTTAGAATTACAATTCACAAGATGTAGATGATTTTGTCTGCGGTTTACTTAATGCTCTGGCTTCCAACGGTAGTTAGATAGATAAATTGGTGTTTAAAGTCGCGCTGAAAATAGTTTGCTCATACGGCAACGGAGGTTTTCCAATGGCCTTGTCGCATTTAAGCCCTCGTCTACCGTAGTAACTACGCTAGTAAGAAGTGCCATGTTTACTTAAGCTTTAGGAAACGAGTTATATGGCATTGCAATTGTTATTATTTTAGTTACTTGCTAAATGGTATACAGAAAGTGGAAAAATCTTTTGTATTGTATAAATAGACTTCATCTTTCATGACTTTGAACTGTCTAAAAAGGCAATAATCAAGGTTTGTTTAACGTCACTGTAGAATTATTCCCCTTGCTTAGTACTGGTGTTAAGCAGTAAAGGGAACCGAAGAAACTCTCTGACCTTCTACAGACACCACTGACCTTCTACAGACACCACTGACCTTCGATAAGTCAGTGGCGACCTTCAATATTAATGGAAATGAGCACTCAGGCACCAGTACTTACATGTAAAAATTCAAAAATCTTAAATAACTTTGACAGTTTTCTGTCGTCCAAGCTACAAATGCTTGAATTGATAATAGAATTTCCCACTGTCGATTTTATCACACGCAAGATATAGACGGAAAAAATGCCATATAATCATTGATTGATATTACTAAATGCCTAACAAAAAGTTCGATAAAATGACATACTTCTGAAAGAAAAAAAAGAATTCATTGGCATTCCTAATGTCAGTCATTTACCATTATACGTATCTATAATTCCTTTGATAATGTTTACTACCCATCAGATGCATTCGAAAAAAAAATTAAAAAGAAAATTCATATACAATACTAACGTTAATAATATTTGATTTAGTACCGCTCATAAATTAATTATTTATTTTAATAAAACTCGTTGTAATAAAACTATTGACCCATTAATTTATTTTTCTCCTTTTAAAGAATGTAAGAAACGGATACTCGTTAAAGTATTCGTTTAGTTACGTTTTCATTAATCCCAATTCCCAGTCTACAGACTATTCGTGAAGATACCGACTTTTTTTCCAGTCGTATAGATCTATAGTCATAATGTGACTACTTTCTGGTCAATCCCTCTATAGTCATACGGTGACTACTTTCTTGTCACTTCCTCTAATCATAATGTAACTACTTTCTGGCCGATCCCTCTACAGTCATAATGTGACTACTTTCTGGTCAATCTTTCTATAGTCATAATGTGACTACTTTCTGGTAAATCCCTCTATAGTCATAATGTGACTGCTTTCTGGTCAATCTTTCTATAGTCATAATGTGACTACTTTCCGGTCAATCCCTCTACAGTCAGGTGACTACTTTATGGTCAATCCTTCTATAGTCATAATGTGGCTCTTTTCTGGTCAATCCTTCTGTAGTAATATGTGACTACTTTTGGTCAATCCTTCTATAGTAATAATGTGGCTATTTTCTGGTCAATCTTTCTGTAGTAATATGTGACTACTTTTGGTCAATCCTTTTTTAGTCATAATGTGACTACTTTCTGGTCAATCCCTCTATAGTCATGATGCGACTATTTTCTGATAAATACTTCTATAGTCATAATGTGACTACTTTCTGGTAAGTCACTCTATAGTCATAATGTGACTACTTTCTGGTCAATCCTTTGACGATGAACTTCACTGTAGTACACGAGTGCCGAGTGGTGACGTACGAGTAATGGAGAGCACAGCCATATGGATGTTGTTGTGGTGACTACTACTACATCTTTATCATTATACTTTCCGTTTTCACAAATAATCAGAAAAATTAAATTCAGCAATATGAAGCTGACACGATAGGGAAAGCTCAACAATTATTGCGAGACCACGGCGGAATCAGGTGTATCACACACCAAATTTCATTTCATGAATGGGAGCCTGGAGTAGATCTAATTCATTCACAGTTTTCATTCCAATTTTCGTGAGTATTTCTGACAAGCTACCTGTGTGAAATCTATTCAGCAATTCAGCTCCGTATCCCGTACAAATAACTAGGATTGTTTAGGTGTGCAGGGTGGCAACATTCCACGCCTCCTTTGTAACTCTCTGAAGCTTCACCATTGGTGTGATATCAAATAAATACACTGACAATTACTTAACAAATTAAATATTACCAACTTTTTGTACACCTGGGCAGATAGGTATGTTTCATTTCCCAATAAAAACCGTCTTAACATCTGAAATTAATTGAGTCGTCTAATGCGATACAAAACAGCACAAGAAGATCTCTCATCTCATATACCAGATGTGAGCCAGCTCCGGGTGTTGTCGTATTTTATTCTGCGTTTAATATTCCTACACCCTCTGATTGAAATTCAGAGGAAATTTGGAATAAATATTGGATAATGCGTGTCATCAGCATGAAATCGTCAATGGCAGAGCATATAAGTAGCAGATCATACCCGCCCCAGGTGTCTAACACATCCCAGTATAGCTCAAATCCGGTGACTGTCACCACTACACGGTGATGGTAACACTAAGCTACAACATCCAGCACAATAGATTTAGCAAACATTCGATGTGCTCAAGCAATATTAATTATGATGGTTTGTCTACCAGGTCTGCTATTGAGAATTGTGTATCGTCATTTGTTGATATGAAATCAGTAATTTGATGTGAATTTTCACAGACTGTCCCCTGTAAATATTAAAAATGTTTACAATAGGAAGAAAGGTATCAATGGTTGTAATCATATACCATGGTTCAGTGATCCTTGTGAGAATACTTGTACAATACAGGAAAGTTCTGTAACAATTAAACCTTACCTTAATTTAATTACAAAAAGGCTTGAACGACAGATGAAAGGGGAAATAATTCTTCAGTGAATAATGAATTTTTTAAAAATATTTTAAACATCAAATAAGATAATACAGATAGCATTGCCATAAATTATGTAAATAATCATGGTGATACAACTACCAATGATCTATAGTTTCGGGGTAAGGGGATTGTTTCTGAAACGGAGGTTGAAGATACGATAAAAAGGGATTCGACTAAATGCGAAGCGAGTTGTTTGTTTGTTTGGTTTTTTTTTAATTATACTATAACTCCAATGTGTCCTATTTTCTCATAATAAGAGAACATATAAAAGTATATTGATTTAGGGACCATATGCGTATTTTGACAATTTAATTCTCTTCAGTGATGCTTAAGGTTGAGACTATGGAATTTCAAAATATAAATATTTGGAATGCAAGGCAAAATATAACGCATCATAAAATCGTGATATTGTCAAGTTAAGCATAGTATGTTTTTGTATTGAAACCATTCAAATTCTTACTACAATTACCTTCTGGTTTTTTCAACGGGAGATAATTTTACCATTTTTGCGGACTAGAAGTTTTTTAAAAAATGTTGTTACGTAAGTTATCGCTCAGTATTAAACTCTCGTTACACATATAATCAGGAATGGTCTTTAGCTGTCAATATTAATAAATCAAAAATGATTGCCTTCATAAATGGTATAAAAACATACATAGTTTTATATTACAATGGCAGTAATTTAGAAATTGTTTCACTGTTTAATCACTTCGGTTTATTACTCAACTATAAAGGAAGTTTTCAATGTAGAAAAGCACTATTTGCATTATAACATTGCAATATTGATAGGAATCACATACATGTAGCTTTAATTATCACTATAGTCAATATTGCTTTTTACCGTTGTGACTTTTGAAGCTTTCACACTGTTCCACACATAGAACAATTTCACCCTCAATTCTGTAAAAATATTTTGGTGTATATCGTTCAACTTCTAATGCATTGATTTCTTGTGCACATAGCCGTCGCTCTTTATTATACATTAACAAATTCATAGATTTCCAAATAATGAACGTCAGCATGTCCGAGGTCCCGTGTCACGGTAGGCGTTGTACGTAAAAGATCCCTCACTGCTTTGGTAGGGACGTTGTAAAGATATAAATGTCAGTACAATGCATCAGGCAGATGACGTCACCATATACGTGATATAACGTGGAGGGACGTAAAACTATAATCCATCAATCCATCAGCATGTCAGCTTCCAATAATTTATTGCATTACATTTATTACATAAGTGATATACTTGGAAGAAATCATATAAACTTAATAAAGGGAAAATCCGTTTGACACTTTACGGAAAGTCGCAAACCGGATGGCAGGAATGGTATCAGTTTTTTTGTATTTATAAATAATACTGAATCACTACTTAGAATTATCTTTAAAATAATCAAAACAGATTAAACCAATTACGCACGACAAAACAAAATATACATAACATATATAGAAGTATATTACATATATAGATTGATTGATTGATCGATTGATTTTTGTTTTACGTCACACCACGAATATTTCACGTATATGGTGACGGCATCTGCCTGATGCGGGGCATACAAATTTTGACATTTGCAACGGACTCACCCGAAGCAGTGAGGGATCTTTAACGTGCCAAGCATACCACGACACGGGGCCTCGGTTTTTACTGTCTCTTCCGAAAGACATGACACCGGCATGACCAGAGCGGGACTCGAACCCCGGCCTCCCGATCAGGAGTCCGACCCGATACCATTAGGCCACGCCGGCTTAAACATATATAGAAGTATATAACATATATAGAAGTGTATAAAGTTAATGCTTTTGAAATTCTTTTTAATTCTAAATAAGTTTAATGTATCGTGATTTATATAGACGGGATACTAATATTCTTGGCCATTACCAATAATCTGACAACAATAGAACTTTGTTATAAATCTATTACTGCAAGAAACGAGGGTTGTACATACACAATATGAAGCACACACGGGCTCTACATGTTTACAGAAGGATGTATTTCATCAAATGTAAAGATAATTACGGTTCTTAAAAATGTTGTTTTTAAAAAATACAGTCGTTTGAATGCATAAAACTACATTGCTTTTAAATTTGATACAGCAGGTGGCAAAGCAGAGAGAAAATTGATGAGCAGACAAGTGAGAATTCCTGTGTCAGATTTCAATACTGAACATTTACCGAATCAGAACTGCATAAATTACGTCACATTTTCTATGATACTATATAAACCACTACCCAGGCGACGCAAGAGAATATACGAAGCTTATTCACTTATAACTCCAATCACAAAATTCAATAGGATTCAGTAATTTACATTACACACCCTCATCAACAGCTTTGATAAAGTAAATAACGAAATATACACTAATGGAAGAAAGACAACTCTGAATGCAGCTTAAAGAGATTCTATACATTTTTGAGTTTTCGCTTTCACTTTGAAATTCCTAAATATCACCATAAGAAACACGTGACTACGGACAGACATTGACGTTTCAGTTATAGAATTTCAATAAGTAGAAATCGAAGTGTAAATTTGTGTAGTTGTGTTTAGGTAGATATCACTGTTTCCCTATGACTTGTTCGCTTACAAACTTTTTGTTTGAATTCATCCTAGAGAATTTCGTTCACATCATGTGTTTACGGACAAATTATCCTCTTAAATTTAAGATTATATAAGATATGAAAGCCAAAGTGAGATATTATGACGGTGTATTGTTCGTATTTTTAAACATCCTTTTGACATAAAGTATCAGGATTGCTCAAAGAAACACGTCCTGTAGCAATATTTGGCACCAACCTAAGGACCGACAATTTTACATAGGCTTATTTATGTCTTCTGCATGTACAACCAAAACAATTGGGGGGGGGGGGGGGGGGGGGGGGGGGGGGGAGTGAGAATAATAGACATAGACGAGGTACTGAATCATTATCTAACCAGGTATCTCTGCAGACAAATCATGTTGGCTAGAAGAAATGGTCTCTCAGCTAGTTTGCCGCATGGGCAGGTTACAGTACAGTAATATATATAAACAAATACATAGAGGATTAATATCATTTATTTTAATGATGAATAAGAAATGGGACACAAACCCCAAATACAACAAGTTACAAAATGAACACTACAAAAATGGCCACCAACGGTAAAAGTGGCGACAAAAAGAGGCCGCCCACACAAGTAGGCCTAACATACCCAGTAACAGTATAAATATACAATAATATGACATATGTTCAGGGAGGAAACAAAACTTGCCAACATAATGTTGGGGTGGAGGTGGGAATGTTTAAAATCTCATGGAAATTTTTTTTAAAATATTCTTGACTGTCTCTACCAAAATTCAAGTTAAAAGTGATGCTTGTACGCTTGAAGGGGCGCTTGCACAATTAGCTGGATCACGTGAGGTAATTCACTAATATGATTGGTCGGTGACCTCGGTTATAATTAGCATGATGAGGTCACCAGTTATAATTAGCATGATGATGTCTTATTCATAATGATATGCATAACCTTACAGCAAGTATTAACACAAATTATCGTTATTATTCAATAAACATTAATACCAAAATTTAAGCAGTAAAATTAACTCATATAACATTAGTGAAGACATAGATTGTTCTGATAAACCGTACGCAAATGTATTTATACAAAGTTTCTGATATATATGCGATCCCTACAAGCAAAGCCGTAAAGGGAATTATTTGAGAATGATTTTTATATAAGAAATATATTGGTCATATCTTTAAAGATTCCTTTTCGAAGAACCACAAGCCACAATAATTTAATTTCTGGTGTACATCCTTTGGCATTCCTTTGACATGTAGTATCAGATTCGTTAAAGAAAAAGTCCTTTGGTAATATGTGGTCTATCAAAAGTAGTCTATGTCGCTAATAATACTTCGCGCACGGACACACACAACCAACAAACACACACATTTACACAAGAACACTTTAAATCTGTTAAATTTATAAGATAGAATAGCTGATAAAAAAAATAAACATATTTATCGTGACTTATGACTCTTCACAATCATAGATCTTTTATCGAATTATTTGAAATTTCTCTTATAGATTAATTTATCAGTTTATTCATTTTAAACAAATTATAGAGACTGTAGCTTTGAGATCAGTCTGGTGTGATATCTGAAACATTGATCGAGAGGGAAAGCTGGATTTCAAAATATTGGCCAGGAGAGAATATCGTATGCTTGGGTCTGACATTTCGGGCTTTCTATTCTTATTAGAAAGTACGAAAATAGTAGGAAGTAAAGTACCAGAAAGGAAGGAAAAGGTAGGAGTTTGTGTGTGAAAAGTATGAAACTTATTGTAATTATTATTTCTCTTTACTCTCACTAAGATACAGATTAGTCAAATACATATATTTCTAAGAACATTGATATGTTCTATGCATTAAAGTGTTACTTTCTTCAATTGTTCCCGTCTAAACTCACATCATGTTAATGCTAGGGGTGTCAACAATTACACAGACTTTCCAACCTATAAATTTCAAGAAGATCCAAGACAAGGATAAGAAGTTGTCCAGGTCCGCTGTAGCCGGAGATTTTTCATTATCCAACCTGGAACAATTTGAGCTCAAATGAAAATTCGAATTATCGGAAAATAATGTCTAATTGGACTGTATAAATTATGAAATAAGGGGCCCAAGTGGTCCTATCTCGCTCACCTGAACAGAATATGCACTAACAACTGATTGCTTGCAAAAAATCGCAAATACATATTCTCTCTTGCTGAAAGTGTTTTGACAACTGACAAAAGACTGTAATTTTGCTTCTCTACACTGAATAAATCAAGACTACTGATACAAAGATATGTATAAAAGATCAAAAGTCAGAGTTCTTCCTTACATTTTTTGTCCTTAAAATATCTAAAATTTTCTTTTATTGTAAAATGAACAAAAATTACTGGTGGCGAGATTTGAACTGCTTCCCTTCAGTATGTCAGAACTGGCCTATATCAAAATTAGAAACAATGTCATAAAAACCAACTTTAAAATGGAACTTTCAAATAACCCTTCGAAGAGATATTTTCAAATAAAAGTTGGCAAACAAAAAGTGCTGCAAACCACTTAAAATTTGTTTTAGTGTAAAATGAATGAAAATTTTTATGCCTCCAATGAGGTGTGAACCACTAACTTTCAACATGTCAGAATCGGCTTATATCAAAAATAGAAAAAGAAAACCCATAATAAATCTAAAAACATGATTTTCACATGACACTTTCAAATAACTTTTGAAATAGATATTTTCAAATAAATGTAAGCAAATTAATGCTGTAATGCTTTTCTATATTGAATTAGCCCTTAACTTTACAAAAAAATATGTAGAAATGTCCAAAAAGACGTAAAAAGTCATGTTATTCCATAAGGGAAGCAAAAACTGCAACACTTAAAACACCCGTCTAGATCACTCTGATGCATTCGGACGATAATTTATGCAGTCTACAGAAGTTTATCAAAGAAGGGTATCCTCTAGCGCCTGTCATCCAGCCAAGGATCTACTCTTGACGGATATAACAGAAAACGGCAACAATTGTAGAGGAACTTGATTACTTCATTCTTACCAAATTTAAAAAAAAAAATCATTTCTATAGTTGTGAAGGGAACTTCAATCAAAGCTCTCAATTATATGCTAATAGTATACTCCGCCTTTATCTTATCTTAAAAATAAATGCAAAAAAATCCAAGAAATTATATTTATATTCCATTATTCCCTGCATCTAAGGAATTACCTGAACATAGCCAAAAATGACCAATACCATAAAACAAACTTTAAACAAGGTGTCAAAACCTTTCTTGATATAACTCGTCTACTACGGACATCATGAACTATTCTTGATATAACTCGTCTACTACGGACATCATGGTCTATTCTTGATATAACTCGTCTACTACGGACGTCACGGACTATTGTTGATATAACTCGTCTACTACGGACATCATGTACTATGCTTAATATAACAGATATAACTCGTCTACTACGGACATCACGGACTATTCTTGATATAACTCGTCTACTACGGACATCATGTACTATGCTTGATATAACTCGTCTACTACGGACATCACGGACTATTCTTGATATAACTCGTCTACTACGGACATCATGTACTATGCTTGATATAACTCGTCTACTACGGACATCACGGACTATTCTTGATATAACTCGTCTACTACGGACATCATGGTCTATTCTTGATATAACTCGTCTACTACGGACGTCACGGACTATTCTTGATATAACTCGTCTACTACGGACATCATGTACTATGCTTGATATAACTCGTCTACTACGGACATCACGGACTATTCTTGATATAACTCGTCTACTACGGACATCATGTACTATGCTTGATATAACTCGTCTACTACGGACATCACGGACTATTCTTGATATAACTCGTCTACTACGGACATCATGGTCTATTCTTGATATAACTCGTCTACTACGGACATCATGGTCTATTCTTGATATAACTCGTCTACTACGGACATCATGGTCTATTCTTGATATAACTCGTATACTACGGACGTCACGGACTATTCTTGATATAACTCGTCTACTACGGACATCATATTTGTGATATAAACGATTAATTTCATCTGATGTGTATATTACTAGAACTAGCTTTTTCTTTTATTTTAACTTATGCCGTTTTTCATATGAGTACAGTGATTTGTTTATATTTGACTTTCATTATTAATTGCTTCATTTGTTTTATGCAGTCGCCAGAGTTTCGTTATTAGTCATTTTCAATAAATTACTCATATCTATCAGCTGATATACATCAACATCATTATACAATATACATTATACATGTATACGGTAACTTTTATCAAGATAAAATAACATCAGAATTACTGCCTAGCATTTACTGAATTAAGTTAAGGACAGAAGCAATGATCATGCCGTACGTTTATGTGATATTTATCAGCTCTTACTGAAAACTGAAATATTTTTTATATTCTGATCAGTTTTCCCAGAAATCCTGTTTATATCAATAAATCAGAAAATAAATAATATGAATGTAGATATCAGGACATTATACACGTGTATTAATTGAGTGCACCATATACGCATTTTGACAATGTATGTCTCTTTGGTGCTGCCTAAGACCGAAACTGCTGAAATTTGAAGAGTAATTACCAAATATCCCTAAATGTAGGAACCAAAGAATCAATCTAAGGACAGAGCTCTGCTCGAGGGAAATACAGTGAATTAAATACATCTATTTATTTATTTATATCGGATCAGTACATAAGTACTGAAAACTTAGTTTGTATGACTTCGTTCACCTTTTTCTTTCTATCTTTCCTTTACTGAGCTACACCAAACCAATACTGGTGGTGATTTTTACATATTCTTGGGTGACCCAGACTTCCCTGAACCCCCACCCCTCTCTAGCTTTGCGCATGATGTCTTAGTACATACCTACATACAAGGTGGATGGTACAGAGTCCGTGATTCCCTGAACCCCCACCCCCTCTCTAGCTCCGCGCATGGTCTTAGTATATACCTACATACAAGGTGGATAGTACAGAGTCCGTGATTCCCTGAACCTCCACCCCCTCTCTAGCTCCGCGCATGGTGTCTTAGTATATACCTACATACAAGGTGGATGGTAAAGAGTCCGTGATTCCATGGGATTATATATCAATGCAGAATCCTAGACAAAGGTAATAGTGTAATTATCGTTAAATTCTTTGATCATATAACATCAAGTCTATTCTGGTTAAATAAAATTGCCATTTTCTTGTATCGTGAATCACATTAATACATTTGTTGATCTCTCTGCATTTAAGACTGTAAAGTTTGGTCATGAGTTAACGACTTTCGTCTGGCATAAATCGCATTTCACACCAATAATATGAGGTATTCTCCTACCTGGTACAAAACGTTTTCCTTTCGCGATATAACTTATTTCAATGATATTGCTTTTCATTTTTTTCAGAATTCATAAATAAACATGTCCGTATTTTGTGTAATGTACGGTAATATACGTCACTGATACAAAATTCTGTTTGGAATTGAGAATTTAATTATAGGTTATTGACTGAATACGACCGCCCGAGGTCTTTGAGCGGATGCGGCCCTCGCAAGCTCAAAGACCAAGGGCGGGCATATTTCGTCGTATTTAGTCAATAACCTTTTTATTACATATTTAACCGCCCATCTACATTTAATTCTGTAAATTGAAGTATTTTCGTTAATAATACTGTCTGCCATGTTTGTTTGCATACGGTATGACGTCAAATATAGGTATGACGTCACGTAACTGGAAATAGTCCCCGGGCTGATATGAAGTTTGCGGGCATTTATGACTCTATATCAGCCCGGAAACTTTCTATATAAACTATTGATAAAATTTTCAAAATATGTAATGAAGCTTCTTAAAGCCTAGCACTAGGATTGAAGCCTAATACGAGGGGTAATGTCTAATACAAGGGGTAATGCCTAATACAACGGGTAATGCCTAATACAAGAGGTAATGTTTAATACAAGGGGTAAAGCATATTACAAAGGGTCATGTCTAATACATGGGGTAATGTCTAATACAAGGGGTCATGTCTAATACAAGGGGTAATGTCTAATACAAGGGGTAATGTCTAATACAAGGGGTAAAGCATAATACAATGGGTCACGTCTAATACATGGGGTAATGTCTAATACAAGGGGTCATGTCTAATACAAGGGTTACAGCCTAATACAAGGGATAATGCCTAATGCAAGGGGTAAAGCCTAATACACGGGGTAAAGCCTAGTACAAGGGGAGAAGTTTAACACAAGAGATAAAGCCTAATACAACACTTGATGCCCAATACAATGGGTAAATTTTAATACAAGGGTAAAGCCCAATACAAGAGTTGAATCCTAATACAAGAGCTGACGTCTTTTACAAGGGATGAAGCCTAATACAAGGGGTAAAGCTTAATACAAGGGGTAAAGCTTAATATAAGGGGTAAAGCTTAATACAAGGGGTAAAATCTAATACATTGGTAAAATCTAATACAAGGGGTAAAGCCTAATCCATTGGGTAATGCCTAATACAAGATTTAAACCCTAATACAATGGTAAAACCTAATACAAGAGGCAATGCTTATACAAGGGGTAAATCTTAATACAAGGGCTAAAGCCCAATACAAAGTGTAAAGTCTGATACAAGAGTTGAAGCTTAATACAAGGGGTAAAGTCTAATTCAAGGGATAAAGCCCAATACAGTGTAAAGTCTGATACAAGAGTTGCAGTTTAATACAAGGGGTAAAGCCTTATACAAGGATTAAAGCCTAATGCATGGTCTAAAACGCAATACAATGACTAAAACCTAACACGATTTCTAAAACCTAATGCGAGGGTTAAAACCTAATATCAGAGTTAAAGGGACACTGGTCCGAGACTGGAAAATTATAGCATGAAAAGGATAAATTACGACAAAATTTTATTTTTCCTGTATTGCATAAATTATAAACTTTGTGTTAATTGCAAAATTTAAAACTAAAATTTCTCAATGTGTTCGTAGAATAAAGGTAATTGAGTCGAATTAAATTCGGTTGGTTTCAATTCTCCAAATAAGGCGATGCTCCGCCCATAATCATGCGCGTGCGTGGATATTCACTGTAGAATAACAACGACAATGGCTCACATTGAGGAATACGGGTAAAAGCAAAAATGCGGTAGAAAATAACTATACACAGAGGCGAAAAAAACCCAAGAAAAGTGGAACAAATGTTAGAATCGGGTTAAGCTCGAGTTTCATTGTCACGTGATTTCCTCTGATCATCCTCATCAATATTCAAAGAGCTGGCGTGGTTATGTTGCAAAATTAAAACGGGCCTATCTCGTTCATGACATCGACTTTGGTAGCGATACTTTTCATGCATCTTAGATAATATATTAGCAATCGATTTCCATTTAAGAAATCCGTTTACATTTTTTATACTTTCCCCGACTTCAATCGGACCAGGCTCCTTTAAAGCTTTATTCATGTGCTTTATTCATGTGCTTAAACCCACTACAAGGACTGTTATGTACAGTATACTTTGGTTAAAAGCGAATGCACGCATTATACAGACTCATAAGGTTAAAACATAATACATCTGTAAGGTTCAAAATCTAATACGGGGTTTTAAAACCTTATACTGAGTAAAGGGTTTAGAGTAAAATGGTAAGATACCGAGCAGTTATCAATAAAAACATCTATCATGCTAGACAAAATAGAAATATTGCTATGACGGACACCTGGAAAAACCAGGGATGGAATCATGTACCACGATGGAATAAGAATCTTCAGTTGACGGCTCACATTTGCCATATGGCATGATGCCATTGGATTATTCGAGCTGGTATAATTCGTGATTACATTAAGTGATAACAGTATAACCTTCCTTACAATCGGTAAAATATCAAGTAATGTGATAACGTACTATCACAGTACAAACGGTTAAACAAGGCCTACAATCAAAATAAGGAAGTCAACATGTCACACTGGGATTTCTTGTAAGCGCAACGGTCTTAATACCGACGATAAATTTTGCGGAATGTAGACTTCAAACGTAGTTTTTCATATCCTTGTGATATAAAATTTTCACTCAGTTATTTACCTCGATAAATGAAAGAAGTGTAGTCTGAAGAAACTCTAACGTATCGGATAAGTTGAAACATATAAACATGTTCACTACACGTATATGGAAAGTTAATAGTAGAAATATTGAAATCGTCACGTTTGTCATACAGTGAAGTAATGAGTTTCCCGTCTAGGTATAAAATCTTAATACGAAGTGTAGGAGCTGGATTCTGTTGTATCTTCACTTTCCGGTTCGTTAGGATATACTGCGTGTACATAAACATAAAACGCTTTGGATTTTTTTTATAGTCAATGCATCATCAATAAATCTGAATATGAAAGATTTATAAGTTGTTTTAATGTTGACACAGAATATTCATGCGCGGATCCAGAGGGGGGGACCGGGGGTCCGGACCCCCCCCCCCTTGAGATTTTCAAGAGGTGGGGTCCATGGACCATGGTCTCCACCTCTGACAGATCTCAGGGGGGGGGGGTCCAAATACGATATGAGGTCACTTTGTTTCATATGGATTTTTTCCGGCTCGCTTTCGCTCGCCAAATACATAAAACTTGTATGAGAGGATACATCAACAAATACATGTATACACATTAAATTGATATTTATGATAACAAGTTACTTTTATCAGTGCAATGCCTTATATTACTCTACTTTCCATAAGCATATTCATGCTTGGATCCAAATATGTTATTGTTGCCAACTTCAATGTTTTACGATTATAAAGAAGTATTATTAGATAAATATTTTAAAGTACCTTAAAATGGAGGTTCCACGGTCTATGGGTTTGTACATTAATTTATTATATTAAACTTAACAAAACGTAACTTAGTGATTTTCATTTCAATATTTTCGATTACTTTACATTGTTTGTGGCAATATGTGTACGCCAAGGTTCGCAACTATTGCTTTTCCCATTTCGACTTTGATACTAAATAACGGATTGCTTCTTAACATAGGTGTCGCTTCGCAACTGCACAGAAAGCTACGCCGAACACGTGCTAATTTTGATACTGAATAACATATTGGTTCTTAACATAGATGTCGCTTTGCAGCTGCACAGTAAGCTACGCCAAACACATGCTATCTTTTGTTTAGTTTGTCTTCAGTTTGTTGACTGGCTAAACCGCAACTTGCAAATGGATGAAATAAAGCGTTGGGAATCAGTTCATTCAATTCTATCCAAAGCCGCAAGAGAGGGATGGAATTCATTAAAATTTCAGATATCAATCAGAGAGAAATCACTTATACAGGCTGTTCTGCCTATAACTAAAGTAAAGTTAAGTGATTTATCGCCGTCGGTTAGGGAAGACTCAAAGTCCAGGCTACTTTTTCCAAATGACGTATCGCATAAAAATCTTACATCCATTGAGGTTTTAGGGGATGGGAATTGTTTTTTTTCGGTCGATTTCCAACTCGCTGTTTGGTTCAGAAGGCAGACATGTCGAATGTCGAGTACGTTGTATGATCGAGCTAGTGATGAACACTAGTAGGTATCTCCGCCAAGACACATACACCAACATGTCGTCCAATCGGACAGATATGCAGTATGTTCTTGAAACGACCATTTCTGACGAGGCTAGAATGTCAGATGACATGACAAAATCACTGCAGAATGAGATATTACGATCGGTGAAAGACAGCTACTATTCGTCATTGATCCATCTCTATGCATCTGCAAATGCCTTGAATCGGCGAATTGTGACAATATTTCCGTCCATACAAAATGTGACAATAAACATGGAAATACATAATCAGACAATACGTCCTCTTCTTCAGACTTCACAACAAAACGATCCCCCTTTGTTCATTATGTGGACTCATACGTCCAATACAAATCTTATCAACTGGAGACCAAATCACTTCGTATCTTGTCATGAGAAAAACGATTCTTCTCAAGTATCTGCCTCGGAGGATCCGCCCTTGAAAAAACAGAAAGTGTCGGATGACTTTCCTGTTCAAGGCTGTGATTCTAATGAACCAGACGATCCAGATAAAGATGTGCAAAGTAAAGGTCTAGATGAGCACGAAATGTCAGAGGAATCTACTGGTAAGCCACTTTCTGGGTTTGACTTTGGTGAAATTGTTACTGGCGAAATATCTCTCTCCACTTTATCACCTTCAGAAAAGGTGAAATTAGCAGGGGCAACATTCGAAACAGAAACACAGCAATATTTGCCGTTCAAGTCTGTTTTCGTTGGAAAAGACAAAAAAGAAAAAAAGCTTTACTTCCAAGCATCTTGGATGCAAAAACACAAATGGCTAATATTAAGCCATAAATTTCAAGGTGGCCTTTGTAAAATCTGTGTTCTTTTCCCGCAGATGGGTATGAGAAGTTATGAAAATTTTGTGTCAAAACCATTCAAAAATTTACAGAAAGCGGTGGGCAAGGACGGATCGTTGGCAAAACACGAGAACTCCGATTTTCATAAGGCGGCAAGTATAGAGTATCAGACTCTTAAATCAAGCTTGGCAAGACCAAAGACTACTCTACCTTACAAAATAAGCCAACAAAACAAAGAAATGTACGACAGAAACATGCAGCTGTTGTCAACGATAACGGAAACGGTTGTGCTTTGCGGGAAACAAAATATACCTCTGCGTGGACACAGAGACGATTCAACTAGCACTGCGTCAAATAAAGGTAACTTCCTAGCTATTTTGAATCTATTAGCAAGTCATGACAACCAGCTGGCAGAACATTTACAAGAATCACCAAAAAATGCCACTTATACTAGTAAAAGCATTCAAAATGAAATAATCGATATCATTGGTCAAAACATTCGTAAAGAAATACTGTTTGGCCTTCGGGGTAAAGGATTCTACTCCATCATCGCAGATGAAGTGACGGACAAATACGCAAACCAGGAAGTTTTGACATTGTGCTTGAGGTTTCTTGATGAAACAGCATCAGAACCTATCATTAGGGAAGAATTTTTTGACTTTGTTCATTTAGAACGTACCACCGGAGCAGCGATCTCGGAAAAAATTGTCGAAATTTTGCAAGAAAATGGTCTGTCTGTTGATAAAATTAGAGGCCAGGCTTATGACGGTGCTGCCTCAATGGCATCAGAAAAACAAGGTTGTCAAGGAAGAATCAAAGAACTGAATAAACTGGCTGTGTATACTCACTGCAAAAGCCATGTGCTCAATCTGAGCATTGCACACGCTTGCAAACTTCCACTAGTCAGAAATATGATTGACGGAATAAATGCTACGTTTTTCTGTTCTTCGATTCTTCGCCGAAGAGACAGCGATACTTTGAGCATGTGCTGTCCCAGCAAGAAACAGAGGTGACCCGAAAAAAAAACTGGTAGGTCTTTGTAAAACGAGATGGGTTGAGAGACATACCTGCTTTGATACATTCAAGAGCATGTATGTTAGCATTACAATGTGTTTGCAGTATATTGTCAATCCTGGCATGGACGAAAACCTACAGGACAATTGGGCATGGGATGCCCAGACCAAAGTAACTGCCCAAGGCATTTTGGCCACATTGACATCCTTCTCTTTTCTCGTGACCTTCATGTGCGTTAAGGCCGTTCTCGAAATTGTAAAGCCAGTCGCAGCCAAGCTTCAAAAACATGACTTGGATATTTGTCAAGCTTTTGCATTAGTTGAGCAGCGCGTTGCCACAGTGAAAGAAATGCGCACAAATATAGATGTTCAGTTTGAAAGTTTGTTCACTGAAAGCAAAAAGATGGCTGATGAGTTGGGAATCGACGTAAAGGTCCCAAGATTGTGTAACAGGCAAACACAAAGAAGCAATGTTGGTGATGGCACTGATCCTTCTCATTATTTCAAAGCCAATGTTGCAATCCCTTTTCTTGATTATTTATATCAAGAATTAAGTTGTAGGTTTAAGAAAGACGATGGCCCTGGCTATTCAGTATTATCGCTGGTCCCTGATCACATGGCCAAACTAAGTGATTCAGATGTTAGTCGTTTAGCAAATGACCTGATGTTTTGGGGGGTGGACTTGGAAAGTGTACAACCCGATGACCTTAAGTATGTGCTATTAGAGTGGAGGATGGCTTGTGCAAATATGAAAGAGGAGGACAGACCAGACAGTTTGCTCGGAACATTTAGAATAACTGATGGCGATATCTTCCCTGACGTTAAAACACTATTGCACATAGGCTGTACTTTGCCAGTGACCTCCAGTGAAGCTGAACGCTCTTTTTCTGGTTTAAGAAGAATAAAAAGCTACATGAGGTCAACGATGAATGAAGACCGGTTGGCAGCCCTGGCTCTTATGCACATTCACCATGACATGCACATTAGCATTAAAGAAATATGTGAAGAGTTCGCAAGGAAAAATAAGAGAAGATTGTTCAAGTCATGTATCTTATTTGATTAGAATCACAACAAGATGAAGTTACAAACTCAATTCAATAAAAAAGAACCACCAAAAAAAAAACAAAAAAAAAAAAACAAAAAAAAAAAAACAAAACCAAAAAAAAAAGGTTCTATTGTGGAGGCCTCCTCGTGGCTAGAACTGGTAACGTGTCAATGAACGGCTAACATCCACCAATTTTTCGTCTTTAATGTCTCCCATATGTCTTTATGTTTATAGTTTTCCATCAATTTTGGGTATTGATTTCGCATTGTTTGCAAGCGCTTAAAACGTGGAAATCCAGGAGCTTCCGGGGGCTTCGCCCCCTGGCCCCCCACCAGGGCTTCGCCCTGGACCTACTGGGGGCCTTAAGTCGGCCCCCAGACCCCCGGACTTTTGGACCACCCCTGGTGAAAAAAGCTGGATCCGCGCCTGATATTTTGCATAAAATCAGCTTTGTATAAATAAAGGAACAAATCGGCAGCTGGTAAATATGCATAATTAGTAACCAGAGAAATACCGATACTTGATTACTGAATACAACATGTATATTGTTGTTCCTCGTGCAAGCGCTGAAATTTGAAACAGGAGTGAAAGCCTAATACAAAGCTTAAAACTAATACATGGCTTAAAAATACAGGATTCAATACCTTGTACAATTGCTAAAACCTAATACAAAGCTTTAATTCAAGAGTTAAAACCTAAACAGTGGTAAACACCTAATACATGGGCTAAACTTAATCCAAGGGTTTAAATCCGATACATTACAGATGGTTAGAACTAATGAAAGGGTCAATACCTTATACAATGGTTAAAGTTGAATACCCTACAATTCGGTATAATTTCAAACACTAGGGTATGTAAAACAAAAACTGTATTTTTTTTTCTCATATGGCTGAAATTATTAACTTTGCGTAAATAATATTTTTGTAGCTTCAATAACTCGGAGATATTAAAATAAAAGAAAATACTTCGTAAATAAAGCGGGTATTCCATAAATACAGTTACAACCTGACTTCGCGCATGCGCAATTTAATCAAAACAAATACGATGAAGGTAGACTCCAAAAGAACGCAATTTCAGTAAATACTAACGTTAGCAGACTAGAATGCAGATTTTTTAAAAGTTACTTGTCAAGATTTTTTACCTCGCCCTCCATGATGCGGCTTCCGAATTAGATCACATGTTAAGTTGGTTGTAAACATTTTGTTTACAAACACCGCATTTTAGACAGTTATATCTCGCTTAATACGACGAATTTGAACACAACATTGCAAGTACCCTTTTTTAATATGTTTTAGGTAGAATAATTTACCCATAAAATGCACTGTATTAGCGAACATAGGGTATACAGCTTTAAAACCTAGTGTACTGTATAATCCAATTCAAGGATTAAACCCTAAACAGGGGTAAAAGCCTAATACAAGGGTTAAAATTTAATTTAAACACTAAACCTAACACAAGGGTTAAAACCAAACCAAGGTAAAAACCTAATACAAGGTATAAAACCTAATTCAACGGCTAAAAACTAATACATGTGTTAAAACCTAAACAAGGTAGAAACCTAATACAAGGTCTATATCCTAATTAAAACCAAAACAAGGTAAAAACCTAATACAAGGTCTAAAACCTAATTCAAGGGCTTAACCCTAATACAAGGCTTAAAACCTAAGCAAGGTAAAAACCTAACACAAGGTCTACATCGTAGAACGTAATTGAAGGGCTAAAACCTAATACAAGGGTTAAAATCTAAACAGTGCTGAAAACCTAATACAAGGTCTAAAAACCTAATTGAAGGGCTAAAACCTAATACTGCTAAGTTAAAAGCTAATCCAAGTCTTTAATGTTTGAAAAATCATACAAGGGTTAAAACCTAATACAAGATTTAAAACGTAATAAAGGGGCTAAAGCCTTGTACAATGGCTTAAACTTAATACAAGGATTAAACCCAATACAAGTTTTAACCTTAAAATCTAATAAAGGATACGAATCTATCATATTTGAATACTTTGACAACAAGTATAAGTAAAATTACCCCATCGCCTCCAACAGCTTCATCTGAAATGTGAAAATAAAACCGATTTGCTTTTAATACCCTTTGGAATATTTTACTGTACTCACTGTAATGAGCACATGCCCACCCACTACTTTAAAAAGTAGGCGTGCAAAGGGGGCTTTACCCCCACTTCTCGAAGTATGTCTCTATATAACAATGGGGTTTTATCACACAACTATAAATACTGAAAAAATATTATAACTTTCTTTTTAAAAAAGGTTTAGTTTCAGTGTCCACGTCACAATGTAACCATAACCGCTTTAACATTGCTATAATGCTGTCATTGGCTACAGTTACCGGTAATATCAAATATTGCATAAAAAGAGAAAACATTTACTCTCTGTACATACACAAATATACTACCATTTATGCAATACAAACGCGTATCTATTACAGTGAACATTCTGATAAATAATTGATATGACATGAACAAGTAACGGTAATCATTAGTGTTCATTGTAAACACAATTACCATATTAAGAGATAGTTAGCGTGCGAACACATTAACAAAATGACCCACACTCGAGATCGTCTGCAGAATTAGTTGCCGATGAAAACTCTCAAAGATTACAGCTTAAAATCGCCACCGTGATATCGGAATTCGATTTGCCAATGACAATTCATCCTCGGTTCGACATGATATTTGTGCTACTGGCTGAATACATGGGAAACCGAGGATGATGACAATTTAAACGTAGCTTTTGAAAAGATCAATAGATACATGTACATGTAACTATATATTATATGTATTTATCAGAAATGTCTTCAGTAATTTTGTACTTCTAAATGACTATTGTGAAGGGGGACACTTTTTTGGCCGATCATGGACGAATTGTTATCACGTTACGAAACTATAAGAAATTCAAAGTTTGACGTTTGAACCCCACCCCACCCACCCCCCCCCCCCACTCACTTTTGAAATGCTTCCTGCGGCCCTGCGATACTATAACTTTGTACATGAAAACCAATTTAAAATCTACTTAACAGAAAGTAGTGAAACAATAGAAATAAAAAATTAAATTATTAAAGAATATATATATGAAAAAATTGGAAATAACAAAATAAGAATAAAAATAATAATAATTAAAAATAAAAAATCGTAAAGCAATGAAATGATAAGCTGGACCGTCCCACAGACCCCTGCAAATAATAACACCATCGTCTTTTTGCAGAGACCTGTGGACTGCTCTCGTCCTTAGAGTCTTATTTACAAATTACTACCCATGTTATTTTATTTTAAAAAGTTCAAATCTATCTAAATCAGACGCTACGTGAAACCACTGCCGCACTCTCTTCCATTGCCACTTTTTCATGGTAGAAAAACGAAGGAACGACCACTCTGCCATCAGTTCTCAAGTAAATGGCCGGATAGATTCGAAAATTCAAGTAACACAAACTCAAACGCAGAAATAGGAACATTACATCAAATATATTAACGATATCGTGTATACTCACAATCGTATATGACCTAATTCTATATATTTCAGTTAACGACATATTTCGAGTTGTTATGACCATACTTAGATATGTTCTTAACCTTTACAGACTACACAGATATATATACTTCAGATAACCTTTATCTATTATTGAAACAATTTGTATGTAATTCACTTAACCATGTTATTCTCTTGTATTCCATGTAATCCGATATCCGTCAACAATATTCCTTACTGTATCACATAGGCGCAGACATCTTATCAGAATATTGTCATAACTAGGGCATATATCAAAGCTTATCTATATCAAATGAACTTCTATTGAAGAATGATCACTTCTGAATAATGGAGGTAAAATCAATGCCCTTTAAGTGTACTTTTGTATGAAAATACACATGAGTACACGAATAACTCATATACATTTCAATAAAAACGTACATAAGGTAACGACAATAGGAAAAATGGAGGAGGGGATCTTTTAAGACTTTCGAGATCCATTATAATCTTTTTATTTATGCATTTATTTATTTGTTCATTCATTTGTTTATTTATTTTATTTTATTTTATTTTATTTTATTTTATTTTATTTTATTTTATTTTATTTTATTTTATTTTTATTGACAATAAATTTGACAATATATATCATATGTTTGATATAAGTTCTCTGTCTTTAGCTCATACTTCTTACTTTTTCACAAATATTTCTGGAACACTTTTAGAAACTGGAACTAGAAAATAGCCTTACATTAGAGAATTCGTATTACATACCTCGCCTTTATGTACAGGGGAACAGTAGAAGAATACGCCAGTTCTCGAGCATTTGTTATAAACAGTTCTTGGGTGTAGACAAAATACTTTGCGGATAGAAATTATACATAAAGAACATGTCGTTATATTGTTTGTTTATTTTTTAACTTATGAAGTCACAAGATTTTAAGATAATAGTGGCATCAACAACCCGGTATTTGGCGTCCTTGTACGATATTGTATTGCCCACTTTCTAAATTGTTTTTACGAAAATTACATCGGAGAAACGTGAAAATAATCCAGATGGTAAGTCATGTATACCATGACATAGGATCTCGGTTTATACCATATCGCAGGACCTCGGTTTATACCAAGACACAGGAGCTCGGTTTATACCATGACACAGGATCTCGGTTTATGCCGCGACACAGTCCCTCGGTTTGTACCATGACACAGGACATCGATTTACACCATGACACATGATCTCAGTTTATGCCATGACACAAGACCTCGGTTTATACCATAACACAGGACCTCGGTTTGTACCATGGCACAGGATCTCGGTTTATACCCTATCGCAGGACCTCGGTTTATACCATGGTACAGCACCTCGGTTTATGCCACGCCACAGGACCTCGGTTTGTACCATGACACAGGACATCGATTTATACCATGACACAGGATCTCGGTTTGTACCATGACACAGGACCTCGATTTGTACCATGACACAGAACCTCGGTTTATGCTGTCTCATCAGAAGGACAACTAGGGACTCAGAAGGTGACAAATCAACTCAGTAATATTCTAACCGCCAGTCGGATCAAACTCGGGTCGTCATTATGGAAATCATATGCCATAACATTTAACCTGTCAGCCCAAAAAAAAAACAAAGTTCAGTCCTGTGCCTTTGACATTATAGTTTTCTAGTTAATTTAATTTTTAGGGCAATGCATATTTTGACACACACAGTTACGGTATATTTTTCACGCATTAAATTTTCCAAAAAGTAAAGGAAAATAATTTGTTTTTCTATTAAAAATGCATTTTTGAGTATTATCACTAAGAATTATTTTTCATTGTTGTAAAAGTAATTTTCTTTGAGAATGTACAATACCAAATATCACATTTTTAAGAGCATACAACAAACTTTATCCTTACTAAGACATTGTATAACAAAAGAGACATGAAACCACACACACCATAATGAAAATCACTTTATATCACATTAACTGATGGATAAATATTTCAAATAACTGCAAAGACAAAATCTCCAAACATTTTACTGTTGTCATAGAAGCAGGACGACTTACAATTTTTACTTTTAACGACTTTAAATCGTTGTATTGGCGATTTCCAAACTCGTTTTAGCACTGAATATATTAATGCTCATATGTTTATGTTATGAAGCACGATACATAAACTTGTATGATAAAGGATTTTCCAGTTTTAGTAATTGTATATTAAAGTTCATAATCGACAGTAATTTATGAACCACGAACTTTATTTTATTATTAACCCCCCCCCCCCACACACACACACACACAAATAAAGTTGGGGTATATAAGAATCACCCTGTCTGTCTGTCCGTCTGTTCACATTTGTCCGGGCCATAACTTCTTACCCCCCTGTAGGATCTGAATAATATTTCACATAATTGTTGTCCATGACCCAAGGATATGTCATGACCTTGACTCAAGATCATATTTTCAAGGTAAAGGTCCTAGTACATACATAGCCAAAATCCTTGTCCGGGCCATAACTTCTTACTGCCAAGTTGGATTATTATCTAAGATAATATTTCACACAATTGTTGTCCATGGCGCAAGGATATGCCATGACCTTGACTCAAGATCATATCTCCAAGGTCAAGGTCACATTGCACATATGGTCGAAGTCATTGTTCGGGTCATAACTTCTTACTGCTCTGTTGGATTTGGATAACAGTTCACGCAATTGTTGTGCATGACCCAAGGGTTTGACTTTGTCTCAAAATCATATCTCCAAGGTCAAGGTCACAGTGCACACACATAGCCAAAATCATTGTCTAGGCCATAACTTCTTACTGCCAAGATGGAATTGGATAGTATATTACAATGGTTGTCCATGACCCAAGGGTATGTCATGACCTTGACTCAAGATCATATCTCCAAGGTCAAGGTCACATTGCACATATGGTCGAAATCATTGTTCGGGTCATAACTCCTTACTGCTGTTGGATCTGGATAACAGTTCACGCAATTGTTGTGCATGACCCATGGGTTTTCACTTTGACTCAAGATCATATCTCAAAGGTCAAGGTCAAGGTCAAGGTCAAAGTGCACGCATTGTCAAAATCCTTGTACGGGTCATAGCTCCTTCCAGCTATGAAGGATCTAGATAATACTTCACACAATTGTTTTCCATGACTCAAAGGTTTGTATCACATTGTACGGAGCGTGTTGTCCGCCTGTGTGTTTGTTTGTATGTCTGTCCATGAATTCCTTCCTTTTACTTTGGAAGGAGATAATATTTTACACAATTGTTGTTCATGACCCAAGGGTGTGTCATGACCTTGAACCAAAGGTCATATCTACAAGGTCAATGTCACAGTGCATACATAGCCAGAACTTTTGTCTGAGTCGTAACTTCTTCCATTTAATTTGGAGGGAGACTATATTTTACACAATTGCTGTTTATGACACAAGAATGTGTAATGACTTTGAACCAATGTCATTTCTACAAGGTCAAGGTCAGAATGCACACAAACCAGATTGTTTTCATTGATTATACCTCAAAATATACAAGTGGGACATCCATTACACTTATACCAGTGATGTATCTTTGATCGATGTATTATTGCATGTTTCAACTTTGTTGTCCGAGGGGGGAATGGGATTTGTCCCGTTAGCACAGCTATATATATATATATATATATATATATATATATATATATATATATATATATATATATATATATATATATATATATATATATATATATATATATATATATATATATATATATATATGATATTGATGCATTTGATTCGAATATATATACAAAAACAGCAAAACAAAACAAAAAACCACAGAAAATTTAAACTCCAACAACATCACAACATCGGATCCATAAAATGCAAATTGAACTGTACATAGTTCTATTATATAAATAATAAGTGTTCACGACCGACTATTACACTACATTTTCCATTTATTGATTTATCCATTCATTTATTATTTTTTAATTTACTTTCTTAGGGGGGGGGGGGGCCGAGATATACTCAAGGCGTTAGAGTATTGCATAATAAACAGGGGTTCCTTTTTTTATAATCGTAAATTTTTGACTCCAGACAAAAAAAAATTCTTTGAAATCTCTAAAATAAATAATGTATTATTATAGATATATTAAAAAGAAACCAAATTCAAGCAGGAATCAGTTATTTCAGTAAATATCTTCGTTTAATGTGTCCTTATCGCAAGTTCTTTAGTAAATGAGCCCCATTTATATATATATATATATATATATATATATATATATATATATATATATATATATATATATATATATATATATATATATATAGATAGATAGATAGATAGATAGATAGATAGATAGATAGATAGATAGATAGATAGATAGATAGATAGATAGATAGATAGATAGATAGATAGAGCTCTGTTTATATTTTTAGAATAAAAAAATGATTATGAATATTGTGAAAAACAAACAGTCTTTTCTATATATATAGATAGATAGATAGATAGATAGATAGATAGATAGATAGATAGAGCTTTGTTTATATTTTTAGAATAAAAAAATGATTATGAATATTGTGAAAAACAAACAGTCTTTTCCCTCATGATAGTAACAATTAAGTATAAACTATTTCAATAATGAATCTTGCATGTATCTTCTTTTATTCTAACGTTAAATTGCTGTACCTTAAAATCGCCATGGCGTTAACCTTTCTGCACCAATGCGATATACGAAAAAAAAAATTGTGCGTCTTTTATAAAACATATGACATACTTCAGATTTTTTTTCAATACGAAGCATTTATTGTAGTATACTCAATTTTTGTCGCAAAAGTAATGCCATATTAGCGAAATGGCAATATACTTGATATGTACACTAGATATAGCCTATAGGCTATAGTACATCTATGAAAAAAATCATTTGCAAAATCAGTATGTACAGACTACATTTCATCGTAATTTGTTTCATAAAACACGCTGGGGTGGTTTAATACAGATATGAATTGTAAATCTTCAGTTACATTTATATATGAAAAATACAGATGACATAGATGTTTATCAGCATTATAAACTTGAGTTTAGCAAACTCATAATGGCGTTGCGTTCCAATGCCGTATATTTATAAAGGAAAGCTGTTGCTTCTAATTATTATTACATAGTAGTATATAATTGTTTTTGTTGACAATAGGAAAGATCGTATCGTATAAAGAATGTTCATGTAATTTATTTAGTCTTCAATTGCTGACTTTTGATATTAAATGTCAAACTTCCATAGTAATTGTAAATTTTCTATTCATGTGGAGATGTTTCCTTGAAACAATGTTAGCATAGATTGAATATGATTACATTTTATGTAAATATTGTGATTCTTTTCCTTTTTCTTTTGATAATTGTTGATACATTAAGGACTCTGTCTATTGTACTTATACGGAAAACTTGATTGTATTTTAGCATGGCACACACTTTTCTAAGTGGGCGTGGTCCGCCATGATTTAAGCATGAAAAAGCCTGGTGTTTACTTTGACGTCCGCGCTTTGAGTATATAAGGAGATACCCAAGCTGAGATCCACATTCTTGTTCATAGCAACAAGGATATCGTCATTCATAATGGCAAAATCAAGATCTAGATCTCGCTCTAGAAGCCGCAGCCGCAGCAAATCTCCAGCCAAGAAGGTTATGAGAAAGCGTGCAGCATCTAAGAAGAGACGTTCCGTCTCCAGGAAGCGCAAGGGAGGAAGTAGAAAAATGACCATGATGAAGATGGTCGTAGCAGCAGTGAGGGCAATGAAGAGTAAGAAAGGTTCCTCAGCACAAGCTATCCGTAAATACGTTGCCTCTCATCACCCAAATGCTGTGAATAAAAGAATGTCGGCAAGAATTAAGGTTGCTCTTGCCAGAGGTGTGAAAAATGGACAGCTCAAGATGGGAGCTGCTGGACGTTTCAAGCTTGGAAAGGGTAAGAAACGCGGGAAGAAGGGGTCAAAGAAATCCAAAAAGGGAAAGAAATCCAAGTCCAAGAAGGCAAAGGCAAAGAAGGCAAAGAAGGCAAGAAAGTCCAAATCCGCAAAGAAAGCCAAAAAGTCCAAGAAGGCTAGAAAGGCTAAAAAGTCTAAGAGGAGGAGAAAGTCAGCAAAACGTGCCGGTAAAAGGAAGGCAAGAAGACCAGCAAGGAAGGCAAGGAAAGGCAGAGGCAAACGCAGGCGCTCTACAAGTCGCAAAAGGCGAGCCACCAAGGCTAAATAAACTAATGTGAATCTCGGTAACAAACAAGGCCCTTTTCAGGGCCACCATTTCTCCAGAAAAGTAACTAAAAGTTGAATGCAAACACAGACCAACCCTCCCCCGTCCGCTTTAAAAATTGTCTCAAAACTGGTGCTTTCCCGAGGTTAAGTTGATTTTCTGTTACGCTATACTGAAGGTTTCAAGGTATTCAACGTGCAAAAATCATTTCTGTTACAATTTGTTTGAGGTCAAGGCATGTTTTCCCTTAGATTGAGTCGACTGTATTTATTGTAACTCCTGTGCGACTTGGTTTTATACGACTCGTGCGACTTCTCGTCCCTCTACTGGTCATCCATCCCTGCTCTTGTCTGACCTCCTTAAAGTCCTAGTGTTAAGGAAAGAAATCAAACGTTTTCCCACGAAAATGACGTAAAGAACAATGAAACATTCTTATAACGTCATACAGCCTAGTCCGAGATTCTCCGTTGTCCTTCTCCCACTTTTGATATCGGCGGTTTAATAAGTGAACATTTAACTTACTCAATCATAGCGATATCTTTTCCAATTAAAGTCTATAACTTCTACTAGCTGCAGTTTTAATCTGCAAACACGACAATATTCTCATTTCGCCATTTGTGTATACAGTATATATGACGTCAGATCAAGCAAACGCTAATTTATCACCCGAGGCTTGTACATCCCAATACCGGCTGGTATTGCTAAAATTCCAACTTTTGAACAAAGTCTCTCTGACTCTCTCCCACATACCGCCGATATCAAAAGTGGGAGAATGGCAGAGAATCTCGGACTAGACGTCATAAAGTTGCTAACGTTCAACGTCGTTTCTAACTCATAGTACACAAGCGCCGCAAGCTCATTAAGAAGACTCGTATTCATCCTTCCACGAGACACAATTTTTCATTGTGATGACGTCATCCGAGGTCCGACAATACTTCGACAACGCATTTGTTTATGACGTCATAAATAAAACAATTGAAAATCGTCTGAAAGTCACGTTCTTTTATGAACAGTGGAAGTGATATAAGCGGCTCAAGACCCGACATGCAATTCTTTGCCGGGATTTTTATCTTGGCGTTATTGCTTAAATTGTGACGTCACTATATAGTCCTTTACGTCAAAATGAAAACCCCGGCAAAATGTAGCATATCGGGTCTTGGGCGGCTTATTTCATATAAAATATGAAGAAAGCCTATTGCCCAAGGATTTTTTTTTTCAAATTATATATATATATATATATCGTTTGTCAAAGTCAAGATCTATCTATTTTTGAAAGCTTTCAAGGTTCTTCGGTGTGACGATATGGTGCACTTTTATAGGAGTCTCAGTATCCGTTTGTCCATTGGCATTTCCGATAAATAGAAATGCTGATGTCTGTATAGAGCACCAAATCTCTCGCTTGTTATTAATCATGCAGCATATCAAATGGCAACTTGACAGAGACTGGAACACTATCGAGGCATTCCACATACTGATTATGACAACAACAGCAGTAAACGTCATGGTAATTAACAATTTTTAATCGTAAATGCTGCCAGAAAGTTTTTAGCTACACTAACCGTGCGCCAGCGCATAATTTACATTCCCTCGGTAAAAAAAAAAAAGAACTGAGTCCGTTATTTCCCAATGTGGAAAATAACGGACTCAATGTGAGAAATAACAAAATCCACGTGAAAAACATAACAGTGCAGTACTGACTACTGTTAAGAAAAATGGAAGTCGATCAGCCAGGACCCATAGGGTCGAGTGTAATGGCTTCTACCGGGACATCGGGGAGTGTTTCAATCTCTCTTCATCCTCTTGTAATTATGAATATATCTGAACATTGGACGAGAGTCAGAGCTCAAGAAGGAAGAGTTACACAAGGTATCGCCTTTTCCACTGTTTTAACTTTTAACCACAACTTGGGACAAGGTTGAGTATCGCTGCTTTTCAGTTTTCACTTATCGCCGCTTATTCCTCCTACTACAAAAATGGTTTCTTCAGGCAATACTTCGACTACTCTGTGTTTTTAACACACAAAGTAGTTCTATATATCTTTCACAGCTGTACTTCTAAATGATAGATCTGACAGCTGGGTACGCGGACATCTCGGACCCCAGACTTCTCAGACCCTAGTTACGACTGCAACGGAAGAGCTATTTTGTCCCGTCGAAGAGACGGGACAAAATAGCTCTTCCGTTGCAGTCGTAACTACTCAGACCCCGGACAACTCGGCCCGTTTACCGGACAACTCGGCCCCTTTTTAAAGTCGATGTTATGATATGAATTTTTAGTTTCTTATCTTTAATAACAAGGGAAAAATATATGATAATGTCCATTCATATAAATTTTATAGTTGAATATGCATTTTCAAAATGAATAACAGTTCTTAATAATTGATGTTTCATCTTAATATTTGATATCATTCATTTACATGATGTAGATTTACAATATATGTATTGATATTAACAAATCTAGAAGTCCATTTTATACTTTTTATTTGTTTTTTATAGTACAATTCACAAAAGATGCTGACACAATTTCATGGATACAATCATGGTATATCACAATACATGTTTTAAAAAAACATGATAAAAGTGTCCGAGTTGTCCTTTCATAAATACTGCTTACATTATGAACATCCAGATCTACATGTGTCTATTTGCCTTATATAATCATCAATAAATCAATGGTAAACATACTATTTAAAAAAAATCAAAAGGCTCCGAGTTGTCCATTTCAAAACAGTAAGTTAAAGACCTTTATTTTCAAAACGGGCCGAGATGTCCGTAAAGTTGCGGAGATGTCTGTTAAAGGGCCAAGATGTCTGGGTCCGAGTTGTCTGGGGTCCGAGTTGTCCGTAATTTGACAGCTGCTACAAGTTCAACTGGGTTTGGGAAAAGAGGGGGTGGGGGTGTTGGAGTTGCAGTAGCAGTCCTGTAATAGCATTGTATATGTATATATGGTTTAAACCAATCTGATTAAAACCAAATTTTTATTCCACTTACAGGTTTGCCCCATTGCACTTATGTTCTGTTTAACTCTGATTTTCAACCAATCATTGGATCAGCTACAAATTCCTAGAAATGAAATTAACATAATCTTCATGCAGTGTTTGCATGTTTATCTTCAGTGTAAGCATGACAAGGTAGTTTTTGAACAGTGTTTGTTACATGTTGTGTCATTTGGTTAGCTATGGCAAATAACAGTTTCAGTGATTTGTAACGTCATCAAGAGTTCACAGAACTTGATCCCTTATTCAGTGTTTTCTGTAGGGCATGGGAATGCTGGATTCCCCACTTAACATGCATGTACATTAATCCCCCTTAAAAATCACAAACCGCAGGCAGGATCCCGCATACCTTATTACACCGATTTTCCAGATTAGGCTACTTGTCTACTCCTGCCTAGTTAAGATTTACAAACATAAAACTCAATCACTGGAGCGTTTGATTGTTACAGACCTCCATAATTGTGTTAAGCGCAAAGTGACGCAGATTAGTAAACCTCACACAGATTGTCGTCGGCTGACATGGCACAAAAAAGAATAGACGCTTTTTAGCTCTACTGGTCTCGACCAGTCGAGCTCATGCGATGGTCCTTTGTCCGTTGTCAGGCCGTCCGTCCGTAAACAATTTTTTGTTCCCTCTTCTCCTCTGAAGGTATATACCCCAGAGACCTTATTATGGGTTCTTCTTGTTGGGTAGGTGGTCTAGTTGTGCATGTGCAATTTTGGTCCAGTTCCGACCCCTTGGGGGCCCACAAAAGGGCGTGGTCCCAAAATCTTGTTCCCTCTTCTTCTCTGATTGTATATATCCCAGAGACCTAATTATGGTCTCATCATGTTTTGTAGCTAGTCTAGTTGTGCATGTGCAATTTTGGTCTGGTCCGGACCCCTGGGGCCCCTACAAAAGGGGCGTGGGTCCCAAAATCTTGTTCCCTTTTCATTTCTGAAGGTATATATCAGAGAGACCTAATTATGGTCTCATTTTGTTATATAGGTGGTCTAGTTGTGCATGTGCAATTTTGGTACGGTCCGGACCCCCTGGGCTCCCAGAAAGGGGCGTGGTCCCAAAATCTTGTTCCCTCTTCTATTCTTAAGGTATATGTCCCAGAGACCTAATTATGGTCTCATCATGTTTGGTATGTGATCTAGTTGTGCATTTATTATTTTGGCCTGGTCCGTCCCCCCCCCTGGGGTCCCACAAAAGGGCGTGGTCCTAAATTCTTGTTCCCTCTTCTATCCTTAAGGTATGTGTCCCAGCGACCTGATTATGGTCTCATTTTGTTGGATAGGTGGTCTAGTTGTGCATGTGCAATTTTGGTCTAGTCCGGACCCCCTTGGACCCCACAAAGGGGCGTGGTCACAAAATCTTGTTCCCTCTTCTTTTCTGAAAGAATATGTCCCAGAGACCTAATTATGGTCTCATCATGTTTGGTATGTGATGTAGTTGTGCATGTATAATTTTGGTCTGGTCCGGATCCCCTGGGGTCCCAAAAAGGGGCGTGGTCCCAAAATCTTGTTCCCTCATTTTCTCTTAAGGTATATATCCTAGAGACCTAATTATGGTCTCATTTTGTTGGATAGGTGGTGTAGTTGTGCATGTGCAATTTTGGTCCGGTCCAGACCCCCTGGGACCCCACAAAGGGGCGTGGTCCCAAAATCTTGTTCCCTCTTCTTTTCTTAAGGTATATGTCCCAGAGACCTAATTATGGTCTAATCATGTTTGGTATGTGATCTAGTTGTGCATGTATAATTTTGGTCCAGTCTGGACCCCTGGGGTCCCACAAACGGGTGTGGTCCCAAAATCTTGTTCCCTCTTTTTCTCTGAAGGTATATATCCTAGAGACCTAATTATGGTCTCATTTTGTTGGATAGGTGATGTAGTTGTGCATGTGCAATTTTGGACCAGTTTGGACCTCCTTGGGCCCCACAGGGGGCGTGGTCCCAAAATCTTGTTCCCTCTTCTTTTCTGAAGGTATATGTCCCAGAGACCTAATTATAGTCTCATCATGATTGATATGTGATGTAGTTGTGCATGTATAAGTTTGGTCCAGTCCGGACCCCCTTGGGTCCCACAAAGGGGTGTGGTCCCAAAATCTTGTTCCCTCTTTTTCTTTGAAAGTATATAGCCTAGAGACCTAATTATGGTCTCCTTTTGTTGGATAGGTGGTGTAATTGTGCATGTGCAATTTTGGACCAGTTCGGACCCCCTGGGGCCCCACAAAGGGGCGTGGTCCCAAAATCTTGTTCCCACTTCTTCTCTTATTGTATATGTCTGTGAGACTTAATTATGATCTCATCATGTTTGGTAGGTGGTCTAGTTGTGCATGTGCAATACAAAACATACATGTGTGGTCCAAATATATTTTTACCCCTTCTTCTCTGAAGGTAAATTGTTGTTTGAGTAGAGGAGAACAGTAGAGCTCCAGTCTCGACAGAGACTTCTGGTTTCAATTTGGCAGTTTGAATTAAATAGGATTTGTTTGTGAATTTGATTTCCTTTGTTTTTCCTTTCTTTGATATTCAGTACCATGATTCAAAGCAGAGTACAGGTCTAGTACCTACATGTCAAGTGTCTTGAATCCCCCCAACATTTTATACTGTCCCCAAGGGTGAAACGTTTACACATGTAAATGGTGATGGTTAGTTTTCAGGCAGTAAACGTTTACAAAAATTCTAAACGTGGAAACAAAATATGACTTTTCAGCAAACGGGTGTGTCTAAGCCAGGACAACATGTTATACTTGCTTAGGTGTTACTACGGGAGCTGTTGTGAAATCATCCCTCCGTCAACTGTCGACGAGGAAAGTTGTATGTTCATTTACTTGGCCGTGAAACCCAACTTCAAATAATCCTTTAAAACGGTGAAGAGGTAATCACAATAATTATCCCAAGCTAACGTCATTGGGTGCAAAACTACTATGCTAGCCGGCAACTTCTCAGTGAGTCAGTTCTGTGTTGTCTGAGCGTGTTTCTTTCTTTTTTTTTCTTTTTTTTTTCATTGCCGGTTGCACAGTTACAAAGCTTAGGGCATCCTCGACTCCAACACCATTGATAAGTTGATTTTTCATATCAAGCATGTAAAACAACCTGAAATGTTGGACAAACGTCAAAATGATGTAGCAGAGACTAACTGTGTTGTTCATATCAAACAGGAGCTATCCTCTCCAAATATTAAAACTCTGGATCTGCTACCGCTGACTTTGTCTACTCTTCCCGATCCCAAATAACTTTGTGCAAGTGACATTAACTGACTTTTTAACACATGTTGAAGTTCATATTTGACATGTTTATTCATTCAATTAAATGACTCCAGTTTCACCCTTACCTCTGTATATTATTTGCTGCCAATGCCAAATATCTCGTTTACACATTTATCCAACATTTCTTGTTGTTTTACACTTTATGGAAGTCTGACTTTAGCACATCGGCAGTTTAAATAACCTCAGACTACACAATCAATGCACAGACCAACCAGTACATTACATAAGGTCAGATTTATGGTTCATTGACTTTTCAAGCAGGAACTCTAAAGTATAAATCATTTTGGTCACCAGGATACAATGTAGCTGACATTTGAAACGATTAACTCGAACCAAGCAGTTTTATTGTGTTCATGTTTTCGATGAAAGACATTCGTATTTTGTTCCATTGAGAGCTTTTCTGTCCAATGTGGCATACACTGAGACTATATATAATACAATCAAGGAAATACCTAATAAATTCAGCTCTTTTAATGTTGTTTTATGCATTTTTCACTGAATCATAAACATTTACAAAATTGAGTAAACGTTTCATCCTTACTGTCCCCCTCAAGCATAATGATGAGAGGGGAATTTCCCCCCCCCCCCCCCATGAAGAAAAAATTTCTGTAGAAAACACTGCCTTACTGTGTTTCGGCAGATCTTCATCCACAGTGGGACAAATCAAGAAGTGGAATAAATATATGGTTATAAGCAGGTTGGGTTAAGCTAAGGTCAAATCTATTTATGCTATTATATTTATAATCCTAGAACACTCCAAATAAAACTTTCTGTGCATATAATGTGGGCGTATTATGCAATACCTTTGTCGTTCAACTGTCCCACCTACATGTAATACCTATCTTGTTTTTGTAACTTCTCCTAAATCTTTGGAGGGGATTTTGATAAAACTTGGTACAATGGATGAACATCATATGAAGCTATGCATATTGCAAGGGGAATACTGTCCAATAAAAATTACAGGAGTTATATGGTCCTTGGGCCACAAAAAAAAAGCAAAAACCAGAACTTCACTTCCCAAGGATGTTGGTAGCATGTTTAGGTCCATGGTACAACTTTGTGGTTATCCAATAAAATGCATGTATCTAATGAAAATATTGTTGGGTTTTATAATGTAATGATCTGGTACTAACAGATTCACATTTTGAAATGATTTTATTAAGTAATAATCTAGAACTAATGTTCAGATTCACATTTTGTAATTAGTTTTTTAAGTAATAATCTACAACTAACGTTCAGATTCACATTTTGAAAGGAATTTACAAAGAATGTGGGAGATATGTGAATTTGACGTTTGAATAAATTAGAGCAACTGTCTTCCTTTATTTGATCACATTCCATCTCTAGTGTTACGGGTATTGGAACGCACACCTGTGTTTATGCCACGTCACAATAGTTGTTACTGTGACATTATAGAAAACATCGTTCATGAAAGGGCGGCGTGGCCTAGTGGTATCACGCTCGCCTCCTGATCGGGAGGCCGGGGTTCTAGTCCTGCTCTGATCATGCCAGTGTCGTGTCTTTCAGATGAGAGTACAGTAAAAACAGAGGCCCCTTGTCATGGTATGCATGGCACGTTAAAAATCCCTCACTGCTTTGGGCGGGTCCGTTACAAAGGTCAAAATTTGTATGTCCCGCATCAGGCAGATGCCTTCACCATATATGTGAAATATATATGGTGTGACATTAAACAAAAATCAATCAATCGTTCATGAAAGGTCATATAGAGTTTTTAACTTTTTTGGCACTTGTGCTGTTTGCAATACACAAATGTTATGAGCGATCATCCTCATATATTAATGAAAGAATCAACTGTTTTATCTGAGCAGACTTGCATACATCACATATTACATGTCATTTTAGCACTTTTTACATGTTCCTAAAATATTTCTGATAATTGATAAGGAAGATAACTCTCTCCTTTTGTCAAGTGAATTCAATACATTATGGATCTATCCAGTGTCAGAGGCCATTTATGTCTGTCTAGGGCCTTCATTTATGTCCATTCAGGGCCTTCATTTATGTCCGTCCAGGACCTTCATTTATGTCCGTCCAGGGCCTTCATTTATGTCCATCCAGGGCCTTCATTTATGTCCGTCCAGGGCCTTCATTTACGGCCTTCATTTATGTCCGTCCAGGGCCTTGATTTATGTCCATCCAGGACCTTGATTTATGTCCATCCAGGACCTTGATTTATGTCCGTCCAGGGCCTTCATTTATGTCCATCCTGGACCTTCATTTATGTCCGTCCAGGGCCTTCATTTATGTCCGTCCAGGGCCTTCATTTATGTCCGTCCAGGACCTTCATTTATGTCCATCCAGGGCCTTCATTTATGTCTGCCAGGGCCTTCATTTATGTCCGTCCAGGACCTTCATTTATGTCCGTCCAGGACCTTCATCTATGTTCGTCCAGGACCTTCATTTACATGTTCTAGATAGTAGTCACCATACTTGCAATCTTAGACTTTTAGTTGCACTTGTACCAGTGAGAAAAGAAAAAATGAAATTCAATGTGGCTTTATCAACAGAATGAAATACATGTATGTTCATGTATTAATTATTATGTATTAATAGGTATTTGCACTCACAACACTAAAAGAAACATCAAATCTACATGTACATTGTATAAATATGTATTTTTACATGTATGCACTATATATGTGAATATCTACACAATTTTAGACATACATTTACTACCTTAAGACTACATGATTACTTCATTTAACCCTTTTTGCTTTCAGTTCTTGGTGCTGTGATTGGAAAACAAACCGGAAGGAAGATTGAAGTTATGAATTCGTTTGAGCTGGTTTTTGACACAATAGATGGAGAGATTATTATCAATATGGAGTATTATAATACAAAAGAAGGACATTGTAAGAGTGAAAATACACATGTATATTAGGAAAATATGTAAAGCAGTACATATGATACTTTTATTCAATAAGGCTATATTGTTGCCAAGGGAAAATTCATGTACATGCCTCTGTGCATCCATACATACATTTATGTCTGTATTAATATTCATCCATCCCACTGACTTTGTCTAAGCTATAAATCCTATATTCTTGCTTTGACGAAGTTACCAGTGAACACATGCCATATATTCCATAATTTGAATGATGATTCTAATATGGAAATTGTATGTACATGTAAAATGTGAAATCCATGTGTATGGGATAGCAAGCAGGTTCACCATCAAAATAGAATCTGATAAAACTGTGGTAGAAAATTTAAGAAAAAGCTTATGGTTTCACGCTTGTTTTTCAATACTTAGAACATCATTCTAAACATAGAAAGCATAAATGTCATTAACATTATAACCAGAACTTCCTACAATCAGGTGACAAAATAACTGAAGACGATGATTTATCGCCCGTTAGAACTTGAAGAGGTTTATGCAAGATTTCTTCTGGTTTATAAAGGGTTAACCACAGAAACAGTAAGAGTTAACATGACTTAGTATATTTTAATCAAATTAATGATGAAATTATGAGAAATTAGGGAAAATTGTGCAGAACGTCTATCATGTTTGCTCTGTGCTGAAGATTTGAATCGAATGGGGCAGTCTTGTAGCCCAAACCTTACAACTGAAAAGGTCAAATTAGCAAAGTGTCATGTTGGGGCACTTCATTTTACCGGTAGTTATAAGTGAAGATGCAAGGAATTGATTTTGAATTTACTGGATTTGAAAATATTTACCTTGGCTATCCCTTTGTTAATATTTTGAAAACCACCGATAATCACAGTGTATGGTATTCACTCCCCAAAAAGTCCATAACTGTTTAATGATATATTGTAGTCTGTTTTTGATATACATGTATACATATTTACATTTATATTCATTGAGACAAATATGCAGCATTGGTGTTCCTGACTTTCCTGATAAACCTCTTTTGTTGATTTGGAAGCAAATTACAAATGGTTTAAAAAAAAATTCTCAATTTTCTAAACGAGCAAATCACACAGCTGACAAAATAGCGATCGATCCCACACCAGTAGTTGAAATTCTGTTTTGCTCGTCAGTACTGTGTAGTTTTTCTTTGCGATGAGGTCCTACAAACAAAAGATTAAATTACAACGTCATATAATTGAATAGTGAAATCTTGTTCATTAACAAATCCAGCAGGTCAAATGGAATGCAGCTGCTTAAACATCTTCTCATTTTCTCTCATCTGTTATTAACTTGAAAACATCCATTCAGATGAATACATTCTCATACTGTTTTCTTATGAGTACAGTGTTCAGCTAATCAACACACACATGTAAACAGACCGCATGTATAGGATAATGATGAATACATGTAAATGATAATTTTCTGGCTCAAACTTTTGTATGTAGATCTAAGTCAGAAGATGTTTTATCAAATGGTAAGGTGAAAGGAAGAAATATTTCATTTTTCACATTTTCATATTGGTTCCAACTTTTATGAAAATAATTCCAATAGGTTTGATCCATGGTTTAAATGAAATGATGAATTAATGGAGATTTTCTTTAGTTAAACAGGTGTTTAGTGACATGGATTTCTTGGGATGGTACACCACTGGAGATCAACCCACTTCATCTGATATCAAAGTGCACAGACAGGTAATACCTCACTTCTTCTGATATCAAAGTCCACAGACAGGTAATACCTCACTTCTTCTGATATCAAAATGCACAGACAGGTAATACCTCACTTCATCTGATATCAAAATGCACAGACAGGTAATACCTCACTTCATCTGATATCAAAATGCACAGACAGGTAATACCTCACTTCTTCTGATATCAAAGTCCACAGACAGGTAATACCTCACTTCTCCTGTCAAAGTGCACAGACAGGTAATACCTCACTTCTTCTGATATCAAAGTCCACAGACAGGTAATACCTCACTTCTTCTGATATCAAAGTGCACAGACAGGTAATACCTCACTTCTTCTGATATCAAAGTGCACAGACAGGTAATACCTCACTTCATCTGATATCAAAATGCACAGACAGGTAATACCTCACTTCATCTGATATCAAAATGCACAGACAGGTAATACCTCACTTCTTCTGATATCAAAGTCCACAGACAGGTAATACCTCACTTCTCCTGTCAAAGTGCACAGACAGGTAATACCTCACTTCATCTGATATCAATGTTCACAGATAGGTAATACCTCACTTCATCTGATATCAAAGTGTACAGACAGGTAATACCTCACTTCATCTTTTATTAAAGTGCACAGACAGGTAATACCTCCTTTCTTCTGATATCAATGTTCTCAGACAGGTAATACCTCACTTCATCTGATATCAAAGTGTACAGACAGGTAATACCTCACTTCTTCTGATATCAAAGTGCACAGACAGGTAATACCTCACTTCATCTGATATCAATGTTCACAGACAGGTAATACCTCACTTCATCTGATATCAAAGTGCACAGACAGGTAATACCTCACTTCATCTTTTATTAAAGTGCACAGACAGGTAATACCTCCTTTCTTCTGATATCAATGTTCTCAGACAGGTAATACCTCACTTCATCTGATATCAAAGTTCAAAGACAGGTAATACCTCACTTCTTCTGATATCAAAGTCCACAGACAGGTAATACCTCACTTCTTCTGATATCAAAGTGCACAGACAGGTAATACCTCACTTCATCTGATATCAATGTTCACAGACAGGTAATACCTCACTTCATCTGATATCAAAGTGCACAGACAGGTAATACCTCACTTCATCTTTTATTAAAGTGCACAGACAGGTAATACCACCTTTCTTCTGATATCAATGTTCTCAGACAGGTATACCACAATTCCACACTTACATTCAAAATATACATGTACTTCAATCAAAGTACATAAACATTACATTTTTACAGGGTGTCATGCCATTTTATCAACTGGAAAAAACATTATCAATTAAGATAAAGTGGAGGTTGACAATGCTTTCCGGGGGTTGACAAAATGGGATGACATTCAAAATATGCAACCAATCAAAATGCTGGAATTTTACTTGAGGTATTGTTATGTAGAATAAGTACCATAGTGTTTTAGAAATTTTTTATAAGAGCACTTACCAATGGGTAAGTGACTTACTGAAATTCATTATTCTACAGTAGTTATGGACTTACCCAAAGTAAAAGGGATATTCAAGACTTAAATCTGAGAAAAGCATAAAATCATTCGAGACTGTTTTACGTGACTTTCCAAGGGACGTAGATAAATAGGTAACATAACACAAGGAGTGATTTTCTGTCGTTTAACACAGAACGAGTCTATCCAACATTGAATTTTTCATAAATTGCTTACCAAATCTCCTTATTTACTTTCACAGATTTGCTAACCTTCTCAATTTTTAAATTTTTTTTTCAACGGATTTAACCCTATCTTACCGACCTTTCGTTTAAATACGGATATCAGAGTTTAGGTTTAGATACTCGGTAAAGCTGAAATGTTTTCAAAGTTTAGAATGTAGACATTGATTTGTATCAGAAAAGCTACAATACTTTTATAAGGACAGTATTATCTTTCAGGAAAATCTGCTTACATTTGTTTAGTAACATTTGACAAAACAGAATGAGATTATGAATGAATGTTAGCAAATTGAATGCTTATATTGCTATTAAATGATTATGAAGTTATGTTTTCTTCAAACGATGTCTGTCCATCAAAATGTAATAGCAGAATTTTCCGTAAGCATTTTGATAACTGGAAAGTTAATTAATTGGCCGTGAAGTGTTTCTGTGGTAAATGTCTGATACCTTCTTAGAACAATTGAAACCATCGTAACTGTTCTTTGATATGTTATCAATACATAACCCAAAATACCGATAAGATGCATACATGTATTCAGGTTCGCGGCGACTGACCATTACCAGTATGGCAATTTTGTAGTATTCACTCACGTTTCAAAACTGCCATACGCTCAGTTAACAGTAAGCAAGGAAAAAGTCCTTGCAGTAAGGTATTAGATTATCGGTGGCCGTAGTTTATGGTGTTATTCTTTGTATCAGTTTTTGAGAATGATTAGGGAAAACGTCATAGTCGTTTAATACATATTTTTCAAATTACTTGGGACCGTAAGAACATGGTCGCTTGTCTGGTAAGATGGGTAGTCGCTTAATACAGACTGGTTAAATAGCAAATAACATTACAGTTGTATAAGACAGGAAGTGGTTTAATACAGGGGGTCAATGTGGCATCTTAACTACTCTGCAACAGGAGGTTCATAGACTTACAGATATTCACTCACATGACTTACATACCGGTATGTAGCAATACATTAAAGACAGAGTAGTTTCAGACCTTAAGTTTATTGAAAGCCTTCTCTTACTAAAGCTATTTGATTCTCATAAGTATTCAGGGGTAAAACAATTCATGAAATTCTGAAATGAAAACTCACAGCCCTAACCATGTGTCCCATTATCAAACAAATGCAATGTAAAACTCCATATAACTTATTCTCTAAGAAAGCAGTAAGTTAAGATGGAACATCTCATGAATTGTTTTTTAGACTGAGGTCATTCTACTATGTTTGCTGTAATAATTTAAAGGATTGTTGTTTTTACATAGCACATATGTTATTGATACAAAATGTACATGTATATATTCTAATGTTTCTATATTAACTTAGTTTCATCCAAGTACATGTAAGTTAAACATCAAAATGGAAAAGTACTATATTCTATGATGACAACACTAGACCAGCTTTCAATTAACTCAAGTTCTGAAACTACTTTGCCTTTAATGTATTGCTACATACCGGTATGTAAGTCATTAAACTGTAGAAAAACTGTCCATTAATGAAATTTTGTTCATAGTTCTGTCAAGATAAACAGGAGAGAATAATTCAAGATAATTTTATCCACTACATGAGAAGCAATGTTTCTTATTAACATTTGAGTGGTTTGTAATGACAAACAAAAAGACTCTGATAAATGGATATATTTTAAGAATTTATTAATTTTGTGTTAAATAGTTAGGTTTTTATAGTAGGTATATAGACGAAAATTATTTACTGGCTGAAGCATGAACTTCCTGCCCTTGGTCTTTGTGCTGATGAGGAGACTAAATCCTGACCCTTTGCGGAAATATTACATGATATTCGGTTTTCTTAATCTATCTATTCTGCCATTTATACATGTATGATCTAAGTGGTGGCAGCTTGTATTTAAAGATGAAAGCAACTGAAATACACGGGGGAAATATACAGACATTGGCACATTCTGTACAAAGTGACCAAACCCTTGCATGTCTGAGGTGAGAGACTACTGTGAATTAATGTGCAGCCATACTAGTGGTTGATGAATATCAAGTCGTAAGGGTGAAACTGATATTCATGGTTCATCTTGTCTCAAGGCCATGTGACCATTTTCAAGGTCATAGGAGGACATCACTTGAATTTTTGTCTGGGCTATAAGTGATAAAATCTTGACCAAACTTCACACAAATATTCCTCAGAGCTTAAAGATATGTCATGACCTTAACTCTAGGTCACCTGTTTCAAGGACAAGGAAGCGGGAGTTCTCTCAGTAACCACTATTGACCATTCTGTTTTTTGCTTTCAGATATGTCAAATCAACGAAAGTCCAATTTTCTTGAAGATGAATCCCCTTGCAAGACAAACAGATGTAAGTAGATGTATCTATACTATTACAGCAGAAATGCACAGATAATGGTGACACGCACGTTCCCCATAATGTATAGATTGTTATCTATCATTCTCTCTTGTATATGATTTCCTTGTTGTAATGGTACTCGTGTATGAGATAATATATAACATGTCTTATAATGTGATACATGTAATACACATGTATGGTATAACATGTCCTGATGTGGTAGGATGTGATGCATTTAGTACACATATATAGTATGTCACATGCTAATGTCCTAGGATTATGATGTACACATATATAGTAAAACACATGCTATTGTCCTAGGATATCAAACTCGTGGTACACATTCACATGTCCTTACACCTTAGGATATGATACCTGTAGTATAGATGTATGGTATAATGTCCTAATATTAAAGGAAGTGATACATGTAGTAAACATGTATGTTTTAACATTTCCAATGTCGTAGGAGGTGGTAGATATAGTACACATCATCATGTCACATTCTATGGTGTGTCATTGACGGGATTGTGAAGTGATTTAGGTCTTTGAAATGACAATGTCCGTCTGTCTGATGATACAAACTTCAGACTTGGGTCAGTTTGTAGACATTGGTGAGTTCTTCCGACCAACACAAAATTTGGTGCCCTTGTCCTCGATTTTACACTAAAGTGAACACAGTCTGAGTTTGCAGTTAAGCTTTGCTTGCAGCACCGATGATCCAGGTTCAATTCCCAGGTTGCGCCATTATGTTTAAGAGGTTGGTAACCTCCTTCTTCCATGTGGCGATTTAACTGAAAAATTGTTGAAAGCAATGTAAAACAGTACACATGTATGTAAATGAGTTATTGTTTAATTTTACAGCTACCAGTAACTATTTATGAATCTGTGATCGATCTTGTGAATAAAGAGGTAAGACAATATATATATCAGAGACCTGATCGTTAATAACATCACTGAGAAACCCATGTCATTCATTACACATATCCAGAACCTGATCTTTAAAAACATCAGTGAGAAACTCATGTCATTCATTACACATATCCAGGACCTGATCTTTAATAACATCACTGAGAAACTCATGTCATTCATTATACATATCCAGGACCTGATCTTTAATAACATCACTGAGAAACCCATGTCATTCATTATACATATCAGAGACCTTATCATTGATAGCATCACTGAGAAACTCATGGCATTCATTATACATATCAGAGATCTCATCATTGATAGCATCACTGAGAAACTCATGGCATTCATTATACATATCAGAGATCTCATCATTGATAGCATCACTGAGAAACTCATGTCATTCATTATACATATCAGAGGCCTTATCATTGATAGCATCTATAAAAAATTCATGTCATTCATTATACATATCAGAGACTGATCATTGATAGCATCTATAAGAAACTCATGGCATTCATTATACATATCAGAGATCTCATCATTGATAGCATCACTGAGAATCTCATGTCATTCATTAAACATATCAGAGATCTCATCATTGAAAGCATCACTGAGAAACTCATGTCATTCATTATACATATCAGAGGCCTTATCATTGAAAGCATCACTGAGAAACTCATGTCATTCATTATACATATCAGAGACTTTATCATTGATAACATCACTGAGAAACTCATGTCATTCATTATACATATCAGAAACCTGATCATTAATAGCATCTATAAGAAACTCATTCATATGTATCAGAGACCTGAACATCAAGATAAATCCATACAAGGTGATTTAGTAGCATCACTGAGAAAATCGTGTCATTCATTACACATATCAGAGACCTGATCATTAATAGCATCACTGAGAAACTCATGTCATTCATATTTATCAGAGACCTGAACATCAAGATAAATCCACACAAGGTGATTCAGCAGATTTACATGATTTCATATTCCACTTAATTACTACATTACTACGATAACTCGAAGTGCTAAGGACCAAAGAAATCACTTTGAGTTTCGGTGGGTTCGAGTTTTGAAAGTTGTGAAAATTCACAGGAAATTAGAAAGGGAAAGATCGAACATTATTACCTACGTACATTTTGTACTACCCTTATACTTAAAATAGCATAAAACGATATCATATTCTCAATATATTTAATTTAAATGGTGAAAATTGTCTTGAATTATGCAAGCTGTAAATTGTAAACAGTAACTTCATCTAAGATAATGAGCCAAGCCCCCAACGTCGTTGAACAGTGTCAAAGACGATAGAATGGCTTTATAAGGGCAGATCTCCATGTTTTTTTTTTTATTAGTTTTATTAAATACATAGATGATATTTGACATGATATACAGTCAAACTTCAATATGTCCAACACTGATATCTTGAATACCAAGGATATCTCGAAGTTGGACGTTGGTCCCAAAATATTCCTTCATAATATGATTAAATTCACCCCGGATGTGTTGAATACCATGCTTATCTCGAATATATATTTTCAAGTCCCGAAGTTCTTATTTACCTGGTTTATCTCGAAGTTGGCCTCTTTTTCCTGCAGTGTCTAAACATCACGAGCCTCTCGTAAATTACATCAGGTACTGTATACCTATGCTGTGTATGCTACTGCAGACGAAATTTGAAAATATCTACACGCAGTGTGTACAGCTTCTTATCTGCCCTTACCGCCTGTGCTATAAATAACACTTGCTGGACAGGGAAAAGCCTCTATAAAATGGCGGTGGTCACTTGTCTCTTTGCGCTGCGATAGCAAGCAAGAGCAGGTAACTTCAGTCTATTTTAAACAAGAATAGCTTTTTAAAAAGCTTAGGTTGCAATCGGAATAGCATTAAATGATCAAGATGTTGGTCACAACGCCAAATAGCTTTATGTATATAGGAATTACTTGATTTTGCGTAGTGGTGTATTTTCCCGCTAAAATTTCTAAAGCCACGCCTCATATTTTCCTTATTAGGGAAGTAGCATGTGTATATATCACATGGTCTTCCACATATCTGGAAAAGTTCCCACGAGGGCATAAAAAATGGCAGCTGAGAAAGTTTTTAAATCGCCTACAAAATTTAATGCGGATGTAAAGGATGATAGCATGGATTAAGACAGAATTTTAGATTGAATGCATGAAAAATAAATTACGTAGAACTTACATGTGAAGATTTTATTCCAAATTAACCGATAAAGTGCGAATGTGATGCACAATTGGCTTGCGTCATTACGGCGAACGGCATGGCATTGTAACCCTTACACGTGCACATACAATAAACGACCGAATAATAACTAGTGTGTTTGGACGATATATACAAGCTGTTGGCCCTAGTGTCAGTGTTAGTAGCGTAGACAAAAACTGTAACCTAGACCTGACCATAATTATCTTAAAACAAATTAAGCATAAGGCTTCCATATTTTACTTGCAATGGTAACAACTCGTCCATTTCTATCTTTGTGAAAAAATGGCAATGGTGTTCGATTGATTTCACCTGTACATTCTTTGTGATATGACATTTGACATATTTTTGCAAAAATGACATAAAGAACTATAAAATGTTATAATGAAATCTTATATGATATATGGCTGTTGGTCCTACACTTTTATTTTTACTCTATTCCAAAAATTATCGGAATTCAACGAAAAAGGTGAACACGACTGGTTAATTTCTGCAACTTTTGACAGCTTTAAATTAAATTTAGCTCGACGCCTTTGTGGCTCTTCAAGCCTTTGATTAGTATTATAGTAGTACAAAATGTACACAGGTAATAATGTTCGATCTTTCCCTTTCTGATTTCCCATGAATTTCCGCAACTTCCATAACTCAAACTTACCAAAACTCGAAGTGATTTCGTAGATCTCGAGCACTTCGACTTATCAAAGTGTGACAGTAATTTGAAAGAATTTTATAAGTTTGCAACATTTTCTTTTCTTGTAAAGTCTTGAAATAGAACAAACAACTATATATTAGATATGTAACTTGCATTTAATCTTTAATTCATTTTTTAAGCAAAGAAATTCATGAAAACAGCTTAAGGTATAGCCCAAGTCATGGCCCAATATGAATGATAGGGCCACAATTCCTGACGAGTTACATTGCATAAACTGGCAATTTTGATAAACAGAATGGCTGGCACGATTCTAAGCATTTCAGCATAAAATTAACAAATATCTAACATATATAGATATTAAGCAAATGATCGGCAATATTAACTTACCCCCAAATCTGTCGTCTGAAGGTTACGCACACATTTTTCCCCAACCTGTGTCAAATTTGCAGGTATCTTTATTTGTAGTCTGTACCCATCCACATGTTTGATTCTGCTACTGAAATGCAATTATGTCAACATGGGAATGATTTAGACTACATATAAAAAAAATCTTTATACAGTATATGAGCTACTTTAACTTGAATTGATAGTAATCTAGATACTTGAGACAAACTTACAGACAAATGACTTCAGCCGGACAAACCAACATTTATTATGTGGAGAGGTTTGGCAAAAATCTATTAGCTGTATACATGGAATACTAGAATGCTCTAAATATAACAATAGAATACTCGAATGCTCTAAAGTCTAAACATAACAATAGAATACTCGAATGCTCTAAACATAACACATCTATATCTGGACCTGATCAATAAAGACATACCCTTCAGTATACATATCAGAGATCTGGCCTTTTACAACATTAAGAAGAAAACTGTATTGTTTATTTCCCAAGATGATCTGAGTAAAAACATACCTTGATGCTTTTTGCTACATGTATGGTATTTTTATTTTACTATGATGGTAAAACCAGTCAACTTTATTTCATACCAAGGTCCCCACTGTCCATCTATGTCTTAACTTCTATTAGTCATCACATACTCTCTCAAGGTTTGAGGTAGATTGTCCTGAAGCTTGCTGTGAATGATCCATGACTATTAATCCTGATACGATCCTGTGGACTGGACCCTAGAAGTCCATGTCAGTTAATCCTGATACAATCCTGTGGATTGGACCCTAGAAGTCCATGTCAGTTAATATTTATTATTATAGCTTTCCAAATATAAGTTGATTATGATGAAATTACCCTAAATATTTTGGGTCATCCCTTAGAATTCAGTTTAAGTCTTGTCCGTTTTTTTATAGTCTCATACCATTTTGTTATCTCTCACCTTATCTGTAGATAAGACATGGAATTTGATCACATTTACCCAGGCTTGGTTATTAAGAGGATTTCACTGGAGTCCGACTTTTTACTCTTAATGTTTTACTCAGCAAGAAAAGCATAACTCTATTTATTAACTTTGACAGTTGCGTTATTGTTATTTCAATTTTCAGGCCACTATGTTATTTGTTGAGCTGCAATACACTTTGGCCACTGAAGAAGCAGAGAGAATAGGTGTTGATCATGTAGCTAGAGTGTCCACTTCAGAGAGTGGGGAGGGATCCACAGGTAAACACATTATTGTACAGCATCTGTTCTTTATTAAACGTAAATAAGGATATTTGATGAAGTATCCTCTATAAAAAGAGAATATTTGCTTATGTTTTGTCTTCCTTGTATACTATATAATTATTGTACTTCTCTATATCATCATAATATGACTGTTTTACTTTAAATTATTATTTACTATGTAATAATTGTATATTGTATGTTAACATCAAAGATGTGAAATAATAATATTGTAAAGTGGAATTTTTTTTGTGGGGCAATTTTTGCATTTTTTGCATTTACACAATTATTTGGAAAATAACCCCCGCTAAATAAAATTCACTGTGACCTCCTTAGACTTCAACATGTTTTATGTGCAAGTCCATGGTGATTTGTGTCATACAGTTTAGTCAGTTTTCTTTTGTCTTCTCTTCCAGTCTAGGGCTAACTTTGACTGTAAACTATATCTGATTGTATTCATGTACCTATAAGTTATCATGCTTTTGGTTAATAAACTAATCTAATCTAATACCAGTACTTCATTAAAACTATGAAGGATTGTTTACATTTCACAAAACAGTGTTTCTGATTAACATTTTATATATTCTAATTGAGGGAAATGCCTGCATTTTTAGGAGGAAAGAAAAAATTGACTCTGACACTGTGAAAATTACCCATATGTGGAATGCCAGACTGGTATTTTCGCAAAATTTTTCCCCAACAAAAATAACCACGTTTACAGTAATAAAAACAATATGATGACTTGGTATCCACTGTGGATAGATTAGGGTTTTGTTAGTCACTAAATGTACAGTTTAGACGGGATGATTTTGTTATCCACCACCAAGAGTACATAGGTGTACTGTGTAAAGGTGGACAGTGTAAAGTAAAGCTGTATATTGGTACTGGAATGTTGAAAGTATCGATACTCTGACTGTATCAATATATATCGATACACCTTCCAAAAAGTATCGATATTGTGACTGTGTCAGTATATATCGATACACCTTCCAAAAAGTATCGATACTGTGACTGTATCAATATATATCAACACATCTCCCAAAAAGTATCGATACTGTGACTGTATAAACATATATCGATACACCTCCCAAAAAGTATTCATACTGTGACTGTATCAATATATATCGACACACCTCCCAAAAAGTATCGATACTGTGACTGTATAAACATATATCGATACACCTCCCAAAAAGTATTGATACTGTGACTGTATCAATATATATGGATACACCTCCCAAAAAGTATCGATACACATAAACACTAGTAAAGATATGTAAAAAACTGAACCTTGTGACCATTTTCCGGTTTCTTTTTATGACCCTTTGAATAATGTTTCCTTATTTTATGCTAAATTATACACAATTGTGAGACATTTAATGATCCATTTAGATTCCACACATTTAGATTCAGTGGTGTTCTCAAAAAAAGAACATTGCTAAAGGAAATATATAAAATGATGCATTCCAAAGAGTTATCTTCTTAGACCTAGTCACAATGTTCTAGTCAATTCTTTTTGTTTAATTTATTTGTAAAGTTGCATAATTAATTCTTTTTATTCTACATATACTAAGTAAGTAATGAAAAAAAGTTTCATATATAAAATGCACATATGGGGTTAATTCATCTGGCTTTCTCATTTTAAGCTTTAAGGGCAATAAACAAAAAAGAATTAAGATTACTCAGAAGATATGAAAACACTGTTTTACAAATTTTCGGCCTTCTGGGCCGTTGTCAAGTGAAAAATACGGAAAATTTATCATCAAATTCATAAAGATATTCGGTAGAAAATTTGAGTTAGCCTACATTTGAGACTTAATATATTATAATACTCAACAATTTCCTGTTATATACTACTCTAATATAATTAGATCATTTTACACAGATTTGACACCTTCTATACTAGAAAATTACCTACTTTGACTTTTCCATGTATAAACATATATGGAATTTACAGGATTTGACTCTTTCTACTGGGTATAATTGATGGGTGTTGCTAGCAAGCAGGAGATACTCACTCTCCCCAGGCACCTGATCTCAGTCCATCAAGAGGGTTCACATATGCTCTTCAATTAGACTTGTTTTCTATTTGGTTTTCATTTTCACTGATTTTGTATGTCCTTTGGTTTCAGGATTTTCGGACTTATGGTTTGGATTTATCCATCATCTTTACATTGAAATAATCAATTTTGTAGGGTAAATATTGTACTTGTATTATAAGAATATTTTCAATATACAGCCCTAGTGTAAACCTTGGTCAGTTACCATCTATTCTTATGTAATTTCAACATTACCAACAAATTCTTAATATCACTATTATATTAAAAATTCTTTTCAGTTGCTGAACAATTAATTGCACAGCACAGCTCTATTAAAATGTTACATAGTAGAGTTAAACTTATCCTGGAGTACATCAAAGCTGTACAAGCAGGTAATGTTTTATCAGCTTATTAGAAGGGTGATAATGGAGAGTACATTTCTATTGACCACAAATTTACTTATTTACTTGTCTGTTTCTACAAACATTGATGGCTTATGTTACTATAGATAAATGTAAGTGTTTAGGGTCTTCATGGCCAAATACACTGAGGCACAGAATTGACTGACTATAGCACCTAACTACTATAGATTATAACCACTGTAGCCCACAGTTACTGTAGCTTTTAACAATGATAGCATCAAATCACTGTCACCTGTTAGAAGTGTGGCCTCCAGTCACCATAGCTTATAACTATTTAAGCCTCTAACTGCCCTAGCCTGTAATTACTGTAGCTTTGATATACTTTTTGAAAACTTCAATCTGGACTATATCTTTTGAACAATAAGAGATGAGGCTTTTCTATTTCCCATATAGTTTCCTTAGTATCAAAGATTTCATTTGATACCTTCACTTACGAACTGGTGACTTTAACCAAGGACTTTTACTTATATCATATTTCACATATAGATTCCTCAGGATCAGAGCTTTCATCTCGTGCCATGGATTTTGACTTAGTGACCATGACCTTGGATTTTTACCAACTTTTTAAAACTTTAACCTGGGCTATATCTTTTGAACTGTATTGTCATTTTATATAATCAGTAAGACAATGGCTAACATTTGGCATCCTTGCTGTGGTGGCATCGACCTATGTTTTATTATTTTGCTATAACATTCTACATTTGTAATTCTGGAATATAGGACCCCTTTATATTTCATTTTTGGTTGGGTTGTGGAATCATATTTTATTGTTGCAACATTTTAAATGTTACCACTTCAGACTTTGTTGTCTTCAGACATTTTTTGTTATGAGATCATATTTAGCTTAGATGAGCGTTGCAGCCATTGGGCCATTTGTTCTAACAACCAATTTATTTATTTCAGGTGAAATTCCAAAGAATCATGATATATTAAGAGAAGCCTACAGTTTATGTTACAGGCTTCCAGTGTTAAATACAGATAAATTCAAAGAAGATTATTTTAATGTAAGTAAAACCTATTCTGTAAGTAAGAACTATAATTAGAAATACATGTGAACCTTTTGTACCTAGAAAAGTGGAGATTTGATATTTTTCAGCTGGAGTTTTGGCTTTTCAACCGAAGGATTTTGTTGGTCATCAACACACAGCATTTTGGGGGAAATGAAGCAAAAATGACCAGAAAAATACATTGAAATATTTTTTTAAGAATTGTGTTCATTTCTTTCCTTTACGTTTTTTATGCCCCCCATATTGTTTTTGTCCTGTCTGTTTGTTTGTTTGTTTGTCTGTCTGTTGTCAACTTTAACCTTGGCTATAACTTTTGAACCATGAGGGATAGAGACTTCATATTCGACATGCATACTCAACTAATGAAGCCCTTTCAAATTACACAAAGTTCGATGACCTTTTGATCTTGACAATGACCTTCACACTAAAAATAATTCTTTGGACTTTGGTGCCACTGGGGCGTTAGTGTTTCACAATCACAGCTTGTGTTTTTCTGTTGTATCCACCACCCTATAAATGTACATTGTTTTTCGAGTCAGAGGAATGAAAAAATATATAAATGATGTAAAAGGAATACTGGTAACTCTCAATGCATCTAAATCATAGAAACACATGTGACAGAATCGATGAAAATGGTGTATAATGTTTTGACATTTCATCTTCTCACAAGTACATAAACGTGTATATCTTTCAAAAGAAATATGTGAACCAGTTAACCCAAAAACCTACATGAACAATGCCATATTAATTCAGTCAAGTTCTAGATATAACTTCTTTATTAAATCATTTTAGCATGCAGCATGTAGTACATGGTAAATACACAAGCCATTAACTCATATTAACATTTATTTAGCAAGAAAACCCATCATAATTTACTTCATTCTGGTTACAATGACCTTCAACATGAAGGATGTTATATATTTATATATAAAAAGTTATAACACATAGAAAAAGGCTCGAGTTCTTTAAAGTTCTTTAGAGTTTTGCTTTCAGCAGCACTGCTTTCGCCCACTCAAAATTTTGAGTCCAACTAACGTTCAGCCTGGTAATGTATATAGGAGCCTTTTCGGCCAGATCTTGTGATGGGGTCCTACTTCTTTCATAAGAAATAAACTCTTAACAAGAAAGGTCTTTACTACTTAATTTACACACTGCCTTCTCTTCGCTGTTTCGTTATTCCATGTCGGGTAAAGATATAAATGTCTCCGCCGTCATCTGTATGATTATATTAATTGCTTTGTATAACATTCCAGACAATTGTACACACAAGGAAATACCCAATATGTCGTTATGTAAGATAATCATGTTGAATTTTAACATTTGGGAGATTATCGTTTCGGTGGGAAAAGTTGGGAGGATTTAAGTTTCAGCAGGAGAAGTGAGGGGTCCAACTGGAGATCGGGAGATGGCCTATTTCATTGGGAGATTTCTACCTTCCAACGGGAGGTTCACATGTATGATTGGAGTTACAGTACCTGTCAGTGCATCCTTCTATGTCTCCCTATCATTTTGACTCTTATCACATGGTTCATATAATTCATTTTAAATTTCACATAAACTTTCAATACATAAAAAATGTGTAGAAAAAGATTGTAGATTGGTGTATCTTAATTGAAAAATTGAAAGCAGTAAGCGGTTTTTACAAAATTTTTCCCCTTAGCAATGACAATTCATCAAGAAATTATGGCAAGTATGGATATGAATTTACAATATGTAGTTTAATCATTCACCTGATTTTGTTATTTAAACATATATTTCTGTAGAATAGGTAAATATATGAATACAAAATGCAGAAGATTGATCACAACTCTTGCCATGATAAATTCAATAGTAAATGCATCTTAAACATGGCACTACAAGACACGTGAACCTGACTACAGAGGTACTGATAGAAGCTAAAATCAAGAATACATGACTCTTGACTTCACTTACCTGGATTGAACCTTACTAGTATTCTGGTCTAAAAGGAAGGCATCCAGGTTCTTTTCTATGAAACTCTTTCAGAAATAAAGTAGTAATTCAGTAAATGAGTTCATGTAAACAGGTAGATTCATGAAATCAGGTAAATTTGTGTAAATTGGTACATTCATGCAAATCACATGTGATGGCAGTTGACAGACATGTTGTTGATTGCCAGCTGTGCTGCCATATGGTTGCTTTGTGGATATACTTCGTATGTTTTGATGTCTGTATATTTGTGGAAACACTTATATCAATGATACCGCCCTTTGAATTTTATATTATGAAGCTTGGACATTTTATAGATAGGTAACAATACCACCTTATAATGTTACTTTGTCTATTTCCAGCAATGTAATGATGTATGCTTAATGTCCTACCTTGGAACAATTACAAAAGGATGCAACACAATCAATCAGGTAATTATGTTTGACACAGTGCTTCCTGATATAAATACAGATTAGGAAATGAAAAGCACCTTGTGTAAGCAAAGAATATATTTTATATATACATGACATATACAGTATGTGAATTAGGAATTCTGCATCATTTGTAATTCAACTGCAAATCAATCATCAAATCATTAAAAAGTGATGTTTAACCTTAGAAAAAAAAACTGAATAAAACTTGCATTTAAGAACTTGTTATAAGATATACTTTGTAAATATGCATGTAGAATAATTACCAAGATATACTTTGTAAATATGCATTTAGAATAATAACCTATACAACATATAATTGTAATGTGTTCTGTTTATAGTTTGTGAACAAATTCAACGTGATGTACGACAGACAAGGAATGGGCAGGAGAATGAGAGGACTGTTTTTCTAGGGAATGTGGACCAGAAATATTTTTGATGGATTTTTCTTGATTCCATGTATCAAGAATATTTTTGGAGGACTTCTCAGAAGAGACACTGTCAGAATTAAGTATCTGTGTGAAGATGTGTCAAAAAGAGGAAAGAAGAATCTTATACCCTTGTAATGTTTTAGGAGTCCGGCCTTAAGACAGATGTTTTCTCTGCAATAAGTATTGTATAGACATTTTGTTGTGTATGATATTTGTGCTGTCATTGAAAATATTTGTGTTTACATCAGAAGAATGTTGTCCATGTTCTTGAATGATTTTTACAAAGGAGATTAAACAGTAAGAATAAAATAGCCTCACTGAGTATTATTCAGTTATAGTGTATTTCATCTCAAACTTTTATCATGAAAATTCATTTTTAGCTCACCTCAATGAAGTTGAGATGAGCATATGTTATACCCCCAGTGTCTTCATTCCCGTCTACATCCATATCCATTAAGTAGTTTAGTTAAACTTAGTATTGGAGAAAGTATTGGTGCTACCGTTACCAAACTTACACCTTAAGTTCATCTTGGGATGCTGACTTAAGCCCATGCATCAGATTATGCTTCTTACCTACATTTTCTGCTTGAGTGACTCAGTCAAGTAGTTTGGGTTAATTCAATTTTGAAGAAAGTGTAGGTACTACAGTAACCAAAATTGCACCATAAGTTCGTTTTGGGATGCTGACTCGAGTGCATGCATCAGACCTACATTTTCCACATGAGTTACAGTCAAACCTGTCTATTAAGGTCAGCTAAGGGAAGAGTCAAAAGTGGCCTTTATAGACAGGTGGTCTTTTATTTAGGAAAACATAGATTTTGGGAATTTAAAATGTGATCTTTATAGACAGGTAACCTTTTAATAGAGATGGCCGCTAAGACAGGTTTTACTGTACTTGGTTAAGTAGTTTGAGGTAATTAAATTTTGATGGTTAGTTGGTGTTTTACGTCGCTTTCAACGATTTTTCAGTTATATCGAGACATGGAATTAGGAGGTAACCAACCTCTTAAACGTAGTGACACAGTTCAGGAATCGAATCTGGATTGTCAGCGCCGCAAGCCAAATGCAGGACCACTACACCAAGCCTGCCCCTAATTTAATATTGAAGAAAGTATAGGTGCTACAGTTACCAAATATGCAGCATAGGTTCATCATAGGATACTAATTTAAGTGCATGCATCCTATAATGCATCTGCAATAATGTTGAAAAGTGTCAGTCCGAAGGTTTTGACTGACAAAATTTCATTCGGACCGACAAAATCCTGAAATTGTTTCTATATTGTCCTGACTGATAAAATTTTCAAAATCACTGAAAATGACTGACATGTTTGAAAGCTTTTCAACATCTCTGCATCTGACACATTTTCAGCTTGAACAACTTGGTTAAGTAGTTTGAGGTAATTCAGTATCGAAGAAAGTATGCCACTCTTACCATCTTGGGATACTGCTTTAAGTGCATTCATATGATGATGCATCTGACCTTGATTTTATGCTAAAGTGACTTAGTTCAAGAGTGTGATGTTCTATAGAACTTCCTGTTACTCTTTTTTATTTGTTTGTTTGATAGATAAGGTATAGGGGTGAGTATGGTAATCTTCAATCACACTACGTAAGTATTTTAATCATTTCAAAATTTCCTTCGATTTAAAAGTACAGTCCTACAAAATTGAGCATTATGATGATAACTATCTATACCCATAGGTACTCGGAATGAAAACTTTGATACAACCCCTACCTTTTCAGCCTATATAAAATACTTTTTTATAGAGTATAGGCTGAAAAGGTAGGGGTTGTATCAAAGATTTCGTTCCTAGTACCTATGTCTAAACCTAAAGGAGAAATACTAGATATAAACTAGTGAAATGGATTTGTTTTCAATGTCTGAATTCGCCAATGTGCACATTTGAAAAATTAAATTTATAAATGATATTATGAAATATTGGGGGTTCCTGTGAATTTTGTTCGTAGTGTTTTCAGAAGGGGTTATGTTTTACACTTCAAGAAAAATTTCCATTAAGAGGAATTAAGTGTCAAAGCCCTAAATGCAGATATGTACGGTTTACAAATCTTGAAATGTTAGCTTTGTCCCTAGTAGAAATTTATTTTCAGGTACCACTTTAATTTCATACGCCTTGGTGGGATGTACGGTATTTATTCACTAAACATTTGTCTATATGAATTAATATTTGTATGTCAGTATGGCAAAAGTTAATAAAGAATTTGAATTTGATATAACATCATTTTAAAAACATTGTTTTCTAGGCCTGGGGAAAAGAGGATATAGGGGTCTAGTTTTTATAACATAACACATCCATACAAATAAAATATTATAATCAGAGATTTATAGAGCCCTTAGTGGGTATAAGTATCGTGCTTAAACTCACTGTAGCTTTTTTATGTAAATTAAGCCCAAAAAACTCATTTCTGAGATTTGAGAGCACTTAGGATTTTTATGAATGGAAGGGGTGAGAAGATTGTCAGCTGGAGTTTTTTTTTTCCCAATAGACTTATCGTCCAGATTATTTTGTAACATAGCATAAAAAAATTCTATAATGAAAATATTTTTAGATTATGATTCTTAATGAATTAAGAAAATACAATACTGGTATTCAAAATTATATCTACAAAATAACTGTACTTCTATATTCTGTTACTTTATTGGATCTATGTGGAGCACATTTATTAACACCAGATGACTTAAGGTGAGCATTCTTATAACCTACAATGAAGTGCACAAAGATGCATTAATTAGTGGATTTATTCTTTAGTCAAGATAATGGCTTTTAACATATTTGATTTTATATCGGTTTTTAAAGGTTTGAATGTAGAGTGGTATTTCGTCTATGATCAAAGACAAAAAAAGGGAAAAACACGGATCATCCTGAACAATAATTTGCCAGTCTTTTGGACCAAAGATCATTTTAACACAATTTCAGTGAATTTTTTGCAGTCTGCTTATCTACCAAATAACGATCAAATGGTTGCTTCCTAATCTAATTCATTAATTAGTAAATACAATGCAACAGTATAGAATTAATATATAATGATCATTTACTACATACAGGGTAAATAATCAGATGAATAATTAGAAAAAAGCAGTGCTGATGCATTTTGTTTATTATTTTCTGTCACACCATTATTATTTTACTTGTATTGTAGCAGCATCTATATGTGACAGATATTTTAGTGACTAAAGAGCATCAATATGAACAAGATGAAATGTTAAGAGATCTCCCATGGATGTACAATAAACTCAAATGAAAAATATCATTAACAGAAAAAAATATTACAATATTTCTAAAAATAATGAAACTCCAGAAACATGAGTTAGATTTAGGAAGTGCAGGAATGAAATAATTTCTCGCATTAAAAACGCAGAATTAAATTACTTCAAGGAAGCAGCAAATAATCTGAAAAATAAAAATATTTCATAAAAAATAGTGAAAACAATAAAACTATTTCTAAAAAAAAGTTCATCAGAAATACTAAGTAATCACCATGAATAAAAGTTAGCAATTTTCTGTCTTTTCTGAAAAAAAAACTGAACATCTTGATGAACAAAGTAATGCAGGTGATAGCCAAGCCTACGAGAACAAGGAACAGTGTCACTCTATTGATCTAACGGCAATTACGGCAACAAATCTTGTAAATGATCCCCTGATTATTCTGAATACAAAATAAAGCTTCAGGTTCAGATATGATAATACCCAATTGTCAAAAGAAGACACTTCCGTGTTCACTAAATTAGACCAAATGTTTTTACATCATTATCTAATTCTTACTTTCTTTGGGTTCGATTCCCGCCGTGGGCACACCGGTTTTCTGTCTTTCGGATAAGACAGTAAAACCGAGATCCCATGTCACAGTAGGCGTGACACGTAAAAGATCCCTCACTGCTTCGGATGGGTCCTTGGCAAAGGTAAACATTTCTATGCGATGCATCAGGCAGATGCCGTCATCATATACCTGAAATAATTGTGGCATGTGGACGTAAAACAATAATCAATCAATGTAATTGGGGGCGGAGGAGGTGCTTATGCAGTCTCCGTCTTTAAAGAAGATTATTTACTCGTTTTTAGGTCATGTTGAAATTTGCGTCTTAATATATCTTCATAATTTCATCAAAACAAAGAAATTAGTCACTCCAGTCAAGGCCGGATTTACTTCAAACGATATAAATTAGTGGAACTAGTGGCTAACCAAAATATCCCGAACATTTTCTCTTAAAGTGCTCGAAATACAGGTGTACAACGATTAAGAAATCGTACTATCCATACTTTCAACACACACAATATTGATTAATTACAAAATATAAACGGTTTCAGCGGACAACGACCTTCCTATGACAAAAACAACAGGGAAGTCTATTATAAAGTCACAAATTCCTATCATAATATCGAAAATTTGAATCAAAACACCTTTCAAGTACATCATTTCTTTTACCAATTACAATTCTCTATCTTTTATCGTTGGATATTTTTTTTTTCATTTTGTCATTGTTACTAATATACCTACACATGTTTTGATAATATACAAATAAGAACATATGTAATCGTTAGAACTAAATATTATACATATACCTTACTTCGTCCTCCCTGTCTCATTTCCCTTCATCTATCTTAGGGTACGACCATTTTATTCTGAAAGGGGGGGGGCAAATTTGGTGGAGTCAGATTATTTATTCTCGGACCTTTAAAGGATAGAATATTTTTTTTTTTTTTTTTTTACTTTTTGTCGCCAATAAATACTTGTTAGAATAGACCTTTTTCCAATTTCAAATAATGTAAGGGGCTTATACCGGACAAAACACTTTTTGTCCTAATTTTCACTATGACGTTTACGCTTGGAATGCGACGTCACGATACTTTGACGCAAATCTAAGCGGCAATTTTGCATTTGTCCAGTATTGCCCCTTACTTCAAGTAGAATTGGGAAAAAGGTTATTACATTGTAATATATGCCATTAACACTTATACTTCTATAATTATATTTTGTTAACAAGACACATTCTAATACAAGGTAAACTCGACAAATAGTATGCAAACACTACTTTAATTGCATAGGTCTTTATACTACTAGTTTCTATAGTGACGTGTATAGTCTTTCTCACTTTCTGGTATCCAGGGGGAGAATTTCCATTTATCACTATAGTAGGATGTGTGTGGAAGTGTTGCTGTTTAGGTTTCCTGTCCGACTGATAATTTATTCGTTTTTGACTTACTTTGAACTATGTTATTTTAAAACCAAAAAATTATTTCATAAATATTTTTGATATATTGATTTTTCACATTTTTAACTTTGTCTTCACTACCTCTCGATTAAATTTGAGAAAGCTTGGAAGACATTAAGCAAAGATGTTCCTCGTGTACAATTTTACATGTTTTAAAAGTTTTAAAGAAACTGAAGACTAAAGGCCATCTGCAATCATTGTTCAGCATCTTTGTGCAATGTTCTCTATGTCTAAGGTGAGCAATATAGGCCCATTTGGGACTCTTCTTACTTTTGACATCATGTATGTTAGGTGATGATACAGGTTTTACTTTTGTACTCATTTTAAAGTTATATTTGTGTGTATTTTGCATTTGAATAAATGTGTTAAAATCATATGACGAATGTCCTGTTGCACTGATTTGAATGAATCTTAAAAAGGAATGAAACACAGTCAACAAGTATGGCTAACATAAGTTTGCATATGTGCTCAGGTGAGAATTGAGACAAATTCAATTAAAAACCCTTTTGCCACTCGTTTCAACGTTATGATATCGGTGTGTCTGACAGTCTGGCATACAAATAAGGGGGCGGACAACACGAGGGGAAGTTTGGGAAAGGAGTTGGAAACCGGCGGCAAGGCGACGCGAATGAAACTATTCCGAGCAAGAATCTGAAGAGAAAATCTCTCAGAAAGCAAATGGTAGAGAACTTGTCTCCTGTCTGTATATATTTTTAAAAGGCAACAATTCTGTTAAGTTTTGTTGAACATGTTGAATAGCATGGTTTGTCCAATGCTACAAATTCTGCTAAAATATAAGTTATACATTTAAACTACTACACATTATAGTGTACCGTACATGTACCGTGGAAGTTGGAAAATCCTCGTTGCCGCGGTGGGCAGTCCACGTCTGTCCTCCGTGGACACCACGGGAGGTCAGTTTCTGTCCACGTTAATGTTTATAATACAATTTGCCATTTACCTGTACTTGTCCTCTCGAGGTCAAAGCGGACAAGGTTTTCACACCTTTTACCTATACGTGTCCTCTGGTGGACAAAACGGACGAGCTTTTCACACCTTTAAATTAAAATTGTCCCACAGTGGACGTAAGGGACATTACATAGAAGTGCCTGTATTTTACAAACCGTCAGACGTAACGTGATGTCATCTTGTCTTTAAAAATACGATCGTGAAACTTCCAGATTATTTAGTTACGGCCCCGATAACCTATAAACCGGCTGTTAATAGAGCGTAGATTTGAAAAACGAGTGAATACAACAATATTGCCGTGGACATGGTGTCAGTTATTTTAAGATTTATTATTATTTTTTTTTTTTTATTCTTAATTTTTTGTGACCATGTGCCCGAATATCTTTCTTGCCGGTATTATGTCATGTTAATCAAAGAACATTAACGATAGTTTCACTTGTTCACAGCAGGTATCGGACATTTACGATTAACTTCTTTGTTACCTGTCCATATCCATAAATAGAATAAACCCATTCTGTTTGGACAATTTATTTGAAGGTTTGATAATCAAGGACTTATAAACAAATTGTTTATAAGTCCTTGTGATAATGGAATAAATTAAACTGACATAATTGAAATGATTTTCTCAGTTTATGGCGCCGGACCTCGGGCGTTTTGCAAAAAAAATAGGAAAACACGATGTTTTATTTAAGGAGTTTTTGATTAAAGAAAAAATAAATAAAATAAAATAAAAATCACAATGTTTTCTAAATCACCCTTAGTTGAAAGTATCCAAGGTGTTCCCCTGTTGTGGAAAACGCCTGATCATTCATGTGTGAACCAACTTTTTTTAATTTGAGCCACAGAGGTGTGAAAATCTCTAGTGTGAAGACTGTCATACATGTACATCCCAATGCATATACATGTATTCTATCGTTATATGTGGGTGTGTATTAATAAATTGTGTACTAGCATTACTATTTTATATTTAAAAATTAATTATTATCAGATTTCTTGTGATTTATTTCTCACCCTCAAAAGCAAAATCTAAGAATCAGAGCTCCGGCGAAGGGAGAAAACCCCAAAATGAATACCCCCCCCCTCCTTTTATTTGTACTTGTTGATAATGAAGAATTGTACGATGTTTCAGTCAAATATCTTCTTCGCCATTACATTGGGTGTTTTCCCTTTTGCAAGTCTATGCATTGTGCTGTAAGCCTACAGGGCAATAAATTTAAGTTAAAGATCGACGCCACCTAACGACCGAGTTAAAGTAACGACACGTCACCCCCCCCCCCCCCCCCTTTCTCTCTCTCTCTCTCTCTCTCTCTCTCTCTGCTGTGCACGAGATATCGTTTGCAAACGTATTTTAAACTTTTTCAATACAACCAAAATTTAGCTTTGTGTATTTATTAATGTAAAAACTGCAAGATTCAGTGTTCAGTCGGGTCTTCATCTTTTATATATAATTGATTGATCATATCCGTGAAATTAATACAAAAATAGATACGATCGTATTGGGAAAGAATATGTAACAAGACAAAAAAATAAAAAAAATAGAGGGGGGGGGGGGCTTTTCCGATATGTTAAGGACAAACGGCAGATAGTCCATGAAACCTTACTAGGGGAGCACGGGTGTTGGGTGAAGTCTATTGTTCTACTTCACCCTGGTAGCGAATAAGGGTTTGACTTATGACACTGATTAAGACACGGAATTAGACGATCGTATCCGATGAAATCATAAGATACATGTACATACGGCCCTATATCTGGCAGGAGTATGTAAGAAGCTAAAAAATTTAAAGGGGGGGGGGGGGGGGGGTTATGAAATATACTTTTCTTTAATGTTTAGGTAAGAAAACGACCGACGCTCTAGTTTCCCTTGCGACTCCAGTGCACATGCTTTGTCTTTTGTTCTGAGATTATAAATATTTTGCAAAAGTTTCCCTGCATTTCACCAGGAAGATAAAAGAATACATAAAAAAGAAGAAATTAGACCAAAGAAAATAATAATGAATAAAATAGAATGAAGATCAATGTCCATATGTATAAATATCTACCAGAATTAATCAATCGTGTATTTCATCGTAATCGCATGTAATATTTCAAAATCTGAATATGTTTATCAGAGCAATCAATAATGAATATCATATCACATATAATATGAATTTATTTGATTTTAAAGTCGGCTTTACTGTACTGAACCCACAAGTAGTAATTGCGCTCTTCAATTCGGATCGTTGCCTTCTTTAATTAAGAGTCCGAAATAGGTATTACAAAGAAACTCGACACACTCTCGGAATAATAAATCATTTTTTTGTGTGTGTGCATGTCCTTGGTGATTTTGTCATACAGCTTTGTCAGATGTCTTCAGTTTTCTCTTTTAAATCACACTTATACACGTATCTGTACAATGACCAATCAACTTGTCTTTACCGATTCCATTCAAATACATTTGATGCACTTTTTACAAGTAGATATACGGATATAAAAGAACGTATATAACGTAGTTATTACGTCCAAACAGGGACGTATGTATCTAAAACATTACATACGTCCGTGCTCCAGGGTGCGCACTATATTTTCAATTTTTATATAAAAAGTGCGTTATAGTTTTAAAATATGTAGAATAGCAGAATTTATCTTAAGATACATTTCAAACGTTCATTGTGTAATCAAGCAGAGGAGATTTAAAAAGATGTTAAATGATTATTAATCAAGATATCTTTAAGTGTAATTTCGTTATTTTTCATGCTTCACTGAACAAACACAATACGCATCATCATAAGGTCGCTGCCTTTTTAGCACTATCATACCCATTTACCGGGACATATTTCGTGTCCACGTTTGACCGTCTGACGGCGCGGACACAGGTAAATGACCACCTATATACGCGGTCAATATGACCGATATACAGGAACAGTGTCCACGCGTGTCCGCGGCTTTACACGCCCAAATCCAATGTCCACGGTACATGCACGGTAGGGAGCAATCTGGAGAGCGAAGCGAGCCAGAACAAAAAACAACATGTTTTCTATACAGGGAAGGGGGATCCAGAACTTCATGTTCCCCGGGGGGCACCTCACAATTGAGGCCCAAAGGGCCGAATGGGGAAGGTATGGGAGGGGCCTCCCCCGAGAAAATTTTGTAAAAATGAGGCAAAATGGTGCAATCTGGCGTTCTTTTTTGCATTATTCATCAACATTTTCTTGACTTCAAATATTCCGCAAAAACTCTGAAATCGGAAGAAAACTGTCATAATATTTTCGGTCAAATATTATCATGTTCACCCCTCCCTCCCTCCCATAGGTGGGGATGGGGTTTCCCTGAGAAGATATGACAAAAATCTTGCAAAAACGTGTGTGTCATATTAGGCCCCTTTTGTTTTAATTCACGGAAATTTTATCAGGCATGGATCCAGAGTTTCAGTTGGAGGAGGCGTAAAACTCGGCGCAGGGTATAGGGACTGCCTAAAGGTCCCCGATGGATGCAGGGTAAATCCTTGGTAGGGGAAACAAGGTGCAAAGTCCCCCTCCACGGAAGCTCCTATATTTGAGACTTTTGGAGATACAAAATACGTTGTGAAAATAAACTATTCTGGAAATGGGTATAAGTGAAATCCATCTTGTACATAGCTTCAGTACAAGCGTTTCAAAAATTTGTACTGAAGCTACACGATGTACAAGACGTATTTGAGTAAAATTGTATGGATAAGTAAAATCCATCTTGTACAGCGCGTAGCTTCAAACATTTGTAACATTTGTTACACGATGTACTAGTAGCCATACGTTTTTACTCGCCTGAGGCCAAGTGATCAAACATTTGTGTGCTGGATATTAATTTGGATCGCACATATATTTCGTTTCTCTTGGGAAGATATTATATATGGATCATAAACGGGGATCAGGGGAGATTTATTATAAAATTGATCGTGAGTGAAGCGAGTCAACGATTTTTTTTCAACTGCAAATTTAAAGAAATATGAGAGAATAACTGGCGAGCCAGCGATATTTTGGAAATTTTAGATAGAAATGCAGTAAAACAGGCCCTAAAATAGACTATGGTGCCCCCTTCGGCGGGCACTGCCGGGGGGGGGGGGGACACGTGCCTCCCCCCCCCCCCGGCTGAATCCGCGCCTGCTATAGAACATTCAACTTTATATTTGCATGATCTAATGTATGTACATGCTAGTAGCCAAAATATTTATTTTCATTTCAGTCAAAACCAAATATATTTTTTTTATTTCCAGCATTTTAAGGGTCAGAATATTTATTTCCAGAAAGTGCCACCCCAACCCCAACCCCCCCCCCCCCTCTCTCTCTCTCTCTCTCTCTCTCTCTCACGTATAATTTATTTGCTAAGCATAGAAGAAAAGGGATTAGTAAGATAATTAATATGTTGTCAATACCTATAGAATTTTGTATAATCATAAAAATACAATCGAAATCTTTTAAAACATTAAAATGCCACCTTTTCAGCTGAGGTGATAAAAAGGTAAGATATGGGTCAAGATGTTGACAATTACATGTACAATCTTTTATTTAATTATACATAAATTTACAATCGAAATCTATTTTAGAACGTTAAGCATCAGATTTAGAGATAATGTTGTATAACAATTTACTATCATTTGTCAGAGACATGTATATTTCTATGCATTTGTGTATTACTTCCAAATATGGATGACGAAAAAAAAAAATAGTGCAACCGCCCCTTCCCTTAACTGGTCCCTAATTCTAAGTTTTCTAGCATTTAATGGATGATACTGCGGGTTATTATGTCATAATTGTGACCTCGTTTCTTCCCTTTCTTCCAGTATGAGGTGTACTAGGTAGGGCCTTCAGGAACAGTCGCCATTGGGCTGTGATGATAAAAAATGACAATTAAAAGTTGAGAGATTAAAACCTCTATCCCTCACTTCAGGTTGAACTGGGATCATGGTTAGATCCGATACAAATTGAAGATGTCTTCCTCTGTAAATGTAACACTGTTTTTGCATATCGTAAGCCGGTGTGTCCTAGTGGATAAGGTGCTTTGCTCGTGATCGAGAGATCCCGGGGTTCGACTCTCGCCCTGTGCACACCGGTGTTCTGTCTTTCGGATGAGACAGTAAAAACCGAGGTTCCATGTCAAGGTAGGTGTGGCACGTAAAAGATCCCTCACTGCTTCGGGTGAGTCCGTTGCAAAGGTCTAAATTTGTATGCTATGCATCAGGCAGATGCCGTCACCATATACGTGAAATAATCGTGGAGTGACGTAAAACATTAATCAATCAATCAATTTTGCATATCGTTTATGCTTTTTAGATGATCCTGTTCGGTTTGTGAGGCACATGTATCAGTAGCGGATTTAGAGAGGGGCCCAGGGCCCGCCTCCCCCTTTCGCCACATTTTTACTAGTGAAAATCCAGATTTGGCACCAACAATGACCGCGTAGTTTGGCTAATACACATGTGCCCCCCCCCCCCTTTTCGAAAATTGTGGATTCGTCACTGTGTATTTCAGTTGAGTGCAAAGTTTTTATCCTGATTTTAACGAGAGTCGTCTTTGGCATGATCCGGTGTTATATAGTAGTTTTTCCCTCTAGCCATTTTCCTCCGGAAAAGTGGCTATATAGCAGTTTTCCCCCGGAAAATGGCTATATAGTAGTTTTTCCCCGGGGGAAATTTGGCTATATACATGTAGCCAGTTTCCCCCTCCTATAGCAATTTTTCTCCGGGAAAAACTACTATATAGTGAATTATCCCCCCAATGTGAAATTTCGGATTTTCTTTTCACACATAAGTAAATCCAGCGTATTACCTTGTTTACAATAAATATATTTCTATCTAAAATAGATATTTCTCAAACGTTGATAGGGAGATATATCCACTGAATTTAGAGATATCTCATTTTCTTAAATAGAGATGTCTTCAATTTTAATCTCTTTTCCAAATAGAGATTTTTTGTACTAGAATTTCATTCGAGGTATCTTTATCTAATCCGAGAAATCTCTATATATACAAGCGGAAAAAAGAAAAACAAGTTCGTTTTATGCCCCGGAATGAAATTCGGGGGCATCTAGTTTTTGACCTGCCTGTGACTTTTACCCTGTGGCAAAACATTGACTACATCGTTTGTACCAAAAGGTGCAAAGCTTTGAAACTCCACATATAGATTCCTTGTGGTGAGACCTTTCATTTGGGACCATGATTTTTTAACTAGTGACCTTAACCTTGGAGCTTGACCTAGTTTTCAAAAACTTAAACTTTGGCTATATCTTTTGTACCAAAAGGGATAGGAGTTCGGAACTTCACGTATAGATTCTTTGTGATAAGATCTTTCATTTGGGAGCATGACTTTTGACCTGATGACCTTGACCTTGGAGTTTATAGCTTTGAAACTTCACATAAAGATTCTTTGTGATGAGACCTTTCATACTTTGCGTAAAGCACATTCTTGTGTTCATGATTTACAACATCTGTGACTAGGCAATCCTCGTCGTAGATTGCAATTCGTGGACACCTGGGTGGGATTCCCTTCTATTATTCTCATGTTCATCATGTACTTTGTAAATGAAGAGTAATATTGTAATATATATAATGCATCAATCTTAATTTAGTTCAGAATTGAACGTGCAAGGAACTCTTGCACGTTCAATTCTTATATTTATCATTTAAATATTTTGATTGATAAATTCCTAATTTACTTATGACGTATTACGAAAAGTTGCCTGGGAGCAAATCAGAGACATATATACACATGTCTCTGGAGCAAATCTAGTCATAACGTGACGTCATGAATGACATCTATACGCAAATACACGATAATTTTTACGATGAAATAATAGGAGAACCATACTATGGTAAACATATAAAAAGAAAGAGTCGTACACATCAGAGACATACATACATTCTGTATATATGTCTCTGTACACATTTACCAAATAAAGAAAGAAACAAAGAAACAAACAGAAACAGAAAACATAATAAAAAAAAAACACAAAACAAAATAAAACAACCCCCCCCCCCCACACACACACACACACAAACCACTTTACAGTATATAGAAACCCTTAACAACCATAACACAATGGTTTGATCCACAGACTATTACTATAGTAAAGTTGTATTTCAAATGTTATTCGAGTGATGCAAGAACGAATGTGTATAATTTCCAAACTGTTACGTAAGAGGGGAAAAGCTACTACTGGTATGGGGGAAAGACTACTATATACTGGTAGCAGTTTTTCTGCTATGGGGGAAACTACTATATAGCCATTTTCCTGGGGGACTACTATGGGGGAAAACTATTATATAACACCGGCACATTACTGGAAGGAATAGTTGTTATACAAAATACGAAATGGTTTTCATGCGATATATACGATGCATTTGTAATTAATTTCCGGTGTGGGAGGATCAGAAAATGACGTCTTGAGAGTTTTGCAAAATTACATTTATTTAGTTGCAAAATGACTGGTCCAAGTGTTGATCCGGCAACGATTGTAGGCCCTCCTATAGACCAAACGGAGGAGGAGGCCGTCATCATGACTCATAAGACTGACAGCCTAACGATATTGATGTTGCTAGGTCTACTTATGCTCTCAATTTTGACAATTTGGTTCTTCAAATTTCGACGCTTCAGATTTGTGCATGAATCTGGACTTTCTCTACTTTATGGTAAACTCTTGATAATTTTTTCATTCATAAGATTATTACATAACTTATCAAAAAGTTCATTGTGATTGGTAGTTCTGCACCCGGCACTCGTCAGTCACACTCAGTGTAATTTCTATTGAAATGGCCGGGCACATACTTCACCACCACCAGTTCAGCAGTTGTCGACTTGAATAAATGATCTCACAACACATCTAGTATAGTTTCCCATTGCTGTCAAACAGCAGTTTCCAAACTAGGAGGATTGCACATGCTGAAGAGTTACCTTTCTTTTTGTGAGGTTAGACGTTGAAACCTGAATCTTTGTACTGGTATAAATTAATCACTATAAAATCTTCCCAATTCATTTGTAAATGAAACATTTTAAATACAAATTATTAGTTCAATGTCTGTAAGAAGCTTTGTGAAAAGTTACCTTTTTCTTCACTTTCATCATCTGATAATTTGGGTGCCCCTTGCACCGTTTATATTAATGAACGCCTGGTGTTGGGTATTGCGAGTGAAAACCATATTGCGTTATTTCATTTGAATACTGCAATGTTTTGCGATAAATGACTGTTTTTTTTACACAAATGCACAAGAAAACCAATGGCTGCAAATTTCATTGCATTTGATTGAAAATAATTTATTGAGGGATATGTAATAACTTTAGTTCACATTTTATACAATATAAATGTGAATTAATAAATTAATTTTATTCGTTAAATCACATAAAATTTGTAGTGCCTTAAAATTATTAGATCTATTTGTCTCAATTTGTATCCTCTGATAGTCTTCAAATTGATTTCCGAGACTTCGATTGTATTTAGTTACTATGGAAGTTTAATGTGGATTTTCATAACTTATTTTTATGTATAAAATATATCGTCAAATATTGATATCTGATGCTGATATCGCAATATATTATTGCCATGGGAAATATTGTAGTATATAAGTAATATCGCAGACCGCTATGAACGCCAAGGGAGAAATGAACGCTAAGGCATGCCAAGGGCCATATGCAGTATTATGTTGTCATTCTATTGATTTACCTACCCGGTATACTTTCTTGCATATTTTAACCTACAAAAACTAAATTATGTGAGAAATAGATGATATACATGTAATGCATGATCATGTTTTTGCATAACTTTGATTTCACTTGGCGTGCAGTGGCTGTTATTATTTATCCAGCATTGCCATTTATTAATGTCTTGCATGATTATGAACATCAGATTAGAAAAAGTAGTGGTAAAGTTTGAGTCTGACCATTTCCATAGAAATCAATTGGTAATGACCTCTTATTTTAGAGATAATCTCTCAAATGAGTAACTATCTCTGTTTTCAGTGATTAATTACAAGGACTAAGCAGAAGTAAACAAGTACTAAAAAAATTTTTTAGAATTTTGATTTAAACTAGAAAGGGCACATCTGTATCACATACTGAATATACAGTAGGTTACAAAAGAGGTTGACCTTTTCAACTTACCATTTTGGAGTTTTTAACTTCACAAAAGTTGCAGCTATTAATTCCAAAACGGTTAATTGAAAATGTCGACTTGTTTTCTACACTATATTCAGTCAGACAGCATATTATAAAGACATGCCTTTTTAATTTTCAAGTCAGAATTCCAAAATTTTATTTTATAGTAATTGAAATTGATAGCTAAAAACAGATTGTTAGGCATTTGAGTGAATATCTCTAAAAATGATAGCATACAAAAAACAATTTGCGTCATTCAGGTGTAAAAGAACGAAGAAAGTTTGTCGCTGTAGCAAAAAAGTTATCTTGTAGGTTTCAAGGAATGTCCTATTTCCCTATTCCAAAGAAGGCATGTCCCAAGCAACATCCATGACATGCCTGAGTAGAGCACTGGGTCTATCAGACTCATCCATAAGTTTACAAAGATATATAGGGTTGGAAGAAAAAGTTGGTGATGATCAAGAAACACAGAAAAGCACTATTATTAATTAGTTCCTACCAGCAAAGGTTTGCACTCTGTCCATCCATCCGGACCGTCCGTCCATCTGTCAGCCGGCCAAGAAATCCATTTTCTGCAAGTTTATAAATTATCATTTGATACATAGTACATTGCTTTATCATGACAAGTTAAGGTCAAGTTCAAATTTTGTTCCGGTTCATTGATTTTTCGCTAAGTTATGGCACTTGGACTTAGAATATTAATGCCAATACTTAGTTTTCTGAAATTTTTTCGTCATGCTGGCAGAGTATCTTTTGATGTTTAGTACATTGCTTTATCATAAGTTACTGATCAAGTTCAAATTTTATTACAGTTAATTGATTTTTTGCTAAGTTAAGACCCTTGAACTTAGAAAATTAATGCAAATACATGTACTTAGTTTCCCACAATTTTTTTCAGATTTTCAGACGCAGATTATCATTTGATATTTAGAACAGTGATTTACCATGACGAGTTACACATCACTTTTGAATTTTGTTCCAAATGTTTTTCATCAATTGTAGTATGACTCACTTATGCATTATATATTCCAAGAAATGTGTTTACAGTATCAGCCCTTTATAATTAGGAGCATTCTAAAATTAGTTGGGGCCGGTTGGGGACATGCATTGCTTTAGCAATACTCTCAGAATGCTTGTTTATCTTTGGCTATCTTGTGAGGACAAGTGAAGCACCAGTAATGATCAAATTATGATTGTGTGACTGTCCATGATTGCACACTAAGTCAGGCACTCCAGCAGTGTGGAATCCAGGAAGAAAAAATTTGGACACCCTTGATGTATATATTAAACTAAGATACATTTATACAGCTAATATGTACATTTGAGCTTGATGAAAGTAAAATAAATAATGCCATTTACTAATATATATGAACGCTTTTCATTTGTTTTGACTACCGGTAATAGTATAATTAATGAGACAGATTGGTTGAATTCTCCCAGAGTAAACTCAGCATGTTAGAATCGTTCATAAAGGGATCAAAACTTGCAAAATTAGATCCATTTTCAAATATTTTCTTTTCTGCTCCATACATTTAGAAGAAAATCTGAATACAGATGTACAGAAAGCTTGAAACTTTTTTACCAAAATCTTATTTGTTCATGCTCTTGGGAGGAATTCAAATGGTTTTCATGAGTAAAACTTTCTACCCTATTCTTGCTGATAAAACATGTTCACAGCGAGCATGGAGCTGTCTACCAAATTTGTCACCATCTCTTTCATTATCTTACTGTTTCTACCTTTTTTTTATTATGCAGCATAGTCTTCTTGCTCAATCAGTAATATGTTGAATGTGACCTAGAAATCCTGGATTTGAGTCCCACTGGTAGCCAGCCATTGTCCTGTCTTAAGACATCACCGTAAAACCATGGTTCATGGTAGACATTTACACATTATAGATCCTACACCCTCAAGTAGGTCTGTTCCATAGGTCTACATTATAGATCCTACACCCTCAAGTAGGTCTGTTCCATAGGTCTACATTATAGATCCTACACCCTCAAGTAGGTCCATTCCATAGGTCTACATTATAGATCCTACACCCTCAAGTAGGTCCATTCCATAGGTCTACATTATAGATCCTACACCCTCAAGTATGTCTGTTCCATAGGTCTACATTATAGATCCTACACCCTCAAGTAGGTCTGTTCCATAGGTCTACATTATAGATCCTACACCCTCAAGTAGGTCTGTTCCATAGGTCTACATTATAGATCCTACACCCTCAAGTAGGTCCGTTCCATAGGTCTACATTATAGATCCTACACCCTCAAGTAGGTCCATTCCATAGGTCTACATTATAGATCCTACACCCTCAAGTAGGTCCGTTCCATAGGTCTACATTACAGATCCTACATCCTCAAGTAGGTCCGTTCCATAGGTCTACATTTCCGTGCAATCCATCAAGTGGATACTATCACCATTTTAGTAAAATATGCTTGACCTGATGTACAACAAAAAAGAAACAAACATTATTTTCCTGATATGAACCTGAATCTGAGTACATAAAAGAAAGAGCATTTTTATCTAAATAGTAAATTTCTTGACCCCTGGGATATTGGCCATGGTTTTAGGGTAGGCCATAAAAAGTCAAAGAGTAAATGTCTTTAATGTTTAGAAATCTTCTGACAGTAAATGAAAAAGTGAATGCATGTTTAGAAATAGCATGAAATTCTTTATTAAATTTGTAAATCTCATGAGTCTGGAAGGGAAGGTTAAAATGGAATTATTAAGGTGTGGTAGATGTATTTAATGCTCTTAGATATTTTTCTTAATTGCTTTTGATTGTGAACGAAAACTAAATGCATATATAGAAAAAGCATGCACCAAAATTGTAAACTTCATGACCATCTGTGCAGGGGTTAAAAATGCTGTCATATTGAAGAATACTTACGATGTACTGTAGTATTCATTATATATATATATCTCTCTATACAGGTATGATTATAGGCGTAATCATTCGTTACACAAGCAAACCTTCAAAAGACAATGCAGTAGCTGTGCTTCAGAACAGTAATTATACCGCAGGGAATCCACCTCCATCTATATTTGTTCACTTACCAAACTCATTTCTTATAAATCAATCCCTTGCCAACTATAGTAGACGTATTAAAACCACAACAATGCAGTACAACTTATGGGGAATAGCTGAAGATGAGAAAGAGATATCTCGCTTAGTTAGTGCTGTAAGTATACATGTATTGCTTTTATCAGCACAAGTGGATCTAGGTTACAGTAGCATATATTTATGGTGCAGTTCAAGTGTTTTGGAGGTAATATCCAAAACAGAAGTCAGAAAATTACACAGTACACAGTGATAATTCAATTTATTTTATACTAAATCACAGTGTTTTGTGTAGTTTCTAAATTAAATTCTCGATTAAATTAACTGTTTTGAAGGATTTTTGGTATAACAGACTCCCCCCCCCCCCAACATACCTGGAGTTTACAGTTTATATACAATGTATATATATATATATTTCTTTTCTTTTAACATCAAAATTACATACAGAAGTTTTGATTTTCTCATTTTCTAGATTTTCATAAAATTCTGTAATGTGAAATAATAATTTTATATTTCTTGAATTTTTTTCTCCAAATGCATGTCCTTGGTGATTTTTGTCATACAGCTTTGTCAGAAGTCTTCAGTTTTTTCTTCCAAAGTTTATGTACAGATCATGATACAAATGCATTACAGGAGGGCATGAAATTTTATTTATATGTTGTTTTTCTTGTTTAAGGAATGATAAACCTTAATCATAAATAAGCTATAATTATGTTTCTTCATGACAGGTTACATTTGATCCGGAACTTTTCTTCAATGTACTTCTGCCATTTATCATCTTTGAAGCAGGATACAGTATGAAGAGGGTATGAGGAAACCTATCAAGTTTTGTATTGTTTTCATATGTACTACCTTGTTTATAAGTAACATTTGTTACTTCATTTGACTGTTCTAAGTTATTATTGTAACCGCAGCACAATGGAATATTTTTGTAATGGCGTTTTTCTGTGTATATTCTAGTATTATCATGTTTTGTGTGCATGTGCTTGGTGATTTGTGTCTTAGAGCTTTGTCAGATGTCTTCTGTTTTCTCTTTTGTACTTTTGTGTAATAGAATTTACCAAAAATTCCAATGTTTTTATGCCCTCAAATCAAAAGATTAGTGGCATATTGTTTTTGTCCTGTCTGTTAGTTTGTTTCTTTGTCTGTCTGTCAATAATTTTAACGCTACCATACCGTTTAAACCATTAAAGACAAAGACTTAATATTTGGCCTGTGTATTCCACTAACAAAGTTCTTTCGAATGACTAACACTAACTTTTTGACCTTGATTATGATCTTTAAATAAAAAGCAGATTTTCTGAAAGCGCTCTCCATGTTTTCAGATATCTCAAGTTTGCCTTGAGAGATTTATACGATATTATAACACATCCAATATAAGGACCTAAGGAAGACCTTTCCTTTTTTCAGGAAATTCAGTTTGGATTGTTACAGAGTTCTAGAACTGTGTATGCTAAAAATAGCCCTTATTCGTGCATATAGATATTTCCTTTGTCTCACAACAACCCAAGTTTGCATGAAGAGGCTTAAATGATATAATAACACATTCAATCTCAAAGACATAAGGAATACAGAATGTTTTAGATGAAAATGCTGTTTCATTGTTGCAGAAATCTGGTACATTGTTTGCTAAAAAAATCCAGATAACCTTTATTAGGGCATTTAGACCATGTCTCACAATACTTCAAGTTAGCCTGGAGAGATTTAATTGATATTCAATTGAATACTTTCATTGCTGCCGGGAGCATAGTGTTTCACATGTACATCTTGTCTCTTAAAGACATTGTATAACAATAAAAAACTGTGTTATACTGTAGACTAAACCACCATCTTGTATCTATATTTATACACTCAACTCTCCTTACACCTTTAGTCTATTTACTGCCATATTGAGCTAGTCAGAAATTTGTTACAGCAAACATATGTGATAATTATTTTATCTCTGACGACGACATGTTCTTCTTCCAGCACTAGCACGGCAAGTTATATTTTTTCATGCTTGCTTAGATTTAATTTCATGGCTTTGTTAGTTTACAAAATTAAACAGCAGTAATATTGCTGAAAGTTATTGATACAGTAATATTTCTCCATGTAAAATTACTTACCAGCTACTGGGAATTACATGTATCAGTATATTATCAATCTTAGTGATGGCTCACATTACACTGAATATGCATTTGGTATTTCAGCGACACTTCTTTAGAAATCTTGGAGCTATAATGACATATGCCTTTATTGGAACAACAATTTCGTGCTTTGTTGTGGGGTATGTATTTGCTTAACTTGATTTTCGACCAGAATATTAAATTCATCATATAATTAATTTAAAAGATTCTAATTTCATAGCATCTTCACAACATCAAGGCTCTGTGATTCAGCCCTCATACATACCCTTGACAAAATTCATTATCAAAAAGTTGGGCTCATGATTTAAAATTTGATTGGTTTCAAGTGAAACATAGGAACCATGCAGGAAACAGTTCTCAGAAATAAAAAGGAAGTCATGAATCAATGCATGTACTGGCATTTGAAATCTGAACAGAGCATTTTCACTGATTGATATTTTTTTTTAGAAATTTTGTGTTGTTTATTGTGAGCCCAGCTTTTGAATATGTTGAGGATTTGTATGAGGGACAAAGTCTTGACATATTGAAGATGATTTCATAGTTGTTCTAGGGTTTCTTATCACAGACCCCCTAAAAATGATAAATAGAATTTAGATAGTGTTATCATCTGTATGATTCAGAGAGAAGTGGACTTCATGCAGTATCCATTTATCTGTCTGTTAAGCTGTAAACAATGTTTGTGATCACTACTCATGACAGACTGCTCAAAGAGTCAACTATACTCTCAATTTATCTAGAATGTGGTCCAGTTGTGCATATGCAATTTTAGTTCTGGTCCTTGACCATGAAGCATAAAGAAGGAGTCTACCCATTATCACTTTTCTTATGAGCTTTTACTCTTCTTTTTATTGTAATTTTGATGACGCTTATAGAATTGAGTGCTTAAGGATACTTCATAAATGTAAGTTAAATATCATTGACACAGTATCTATCTTGAAAATTTTGGAACAAGTTTCTCTTTTGCATTTTGTAGCAATTTTGATGAGTGATCCAGTCAAGATCACAGGTGGTTAAGATGCCCAATGAAAATTTAGAAAAAAAATTTGTTATGTAATACATATTCTGAACTTCCTGTCATTTGCATCTGCATACAAAAAAGATTCAGAGGGCATTGCAGAAACCTGTCTTTTGGATAAGATGTTCAAAACTGAGATCTGTTTTAGCTAGTCGTGATGAATGTCTGGAGAGCTAATGTCATGTCTCTAGCATCGTTGACTTTGGTGTTGTCATTGTCAGTAGACAAAAACTTAAACCTGGATAGTAACTTTAGAACCACTGGAGACAGGGCTTTAATATTTCACATGTGTATTCCTTGTGCCTGGGCCTTTTATTGGGTCCCAAATTCTAGACCTTGTGACCTTGACCTTTAAGTTTGATGTACTCTTCAAAAACCTAACCTTCATCATGACTCATGAACAGTAAGAGATAGGGCTTAAATATTGCATGTGTGTATTCCTTGTGACAAGAATTTTCATTACGTATCTAAAAATTTTTTTATGTTTTCACCTTATCTTGATGACTGACTTACTTACAAAAAACTTTTGCTGTTTAAATTTGATTGCTACCAGCAAGCTCTGTTTTCTTTTGACAACTCTTGCTTATGGCAGACATAGGCAGGCAAAAAATCTCACCTTACTTTTGTTGGGTCCATTGCAACAGTCAAAATTTCTGTGCAATGTATCATGTAGGTGCCATTACCATCTACATGTATGTAGGCCAGTGATTTTTTGTGAAAACATAGTCATGGACGGAATCACAGAAATGACAGTCTGAAACTGAATCAGTTATTTTGGTTCTGAAAATATTTATTTTGTTTAATTTGCTGACATTTTTGCTTTTTTCCCATGAAACTTCTTTCAAAAAACAATCTACGACTCATGCCATTCATTTACAATACTTTCCTCACAAAATATGACAAGTATTAGTTAGGCAAACATTTACAACATTGAATTCAGCTGGTTTTTGGTTTGTATATACTATAGAAAGGTTCCATTGTGGCAGATCAAAACTCCACAATAGAAAACAAAAAGGAAGAACACCACTTGCAGGGATAAATTTCCAGATCATTTTTAAAATGACCATAACATCCCTTTCTGTAAGTTTTGTCAACATGGTGTAGAATTTAATCAGATATATATAGTGCAGCAAAAAATCATGATCAGATGAAAATTGGCAACTAATGTGTAGTTAAAAGTTCTTAATAACTTTGGATGTTACAGCTTGTTTAACATAATAAATACAAGTATTTGACATAGTTATTCTGATTTTTTCTCTTATAAAAATTTTTCAGTGCCAAAAGATTTTAAAAAAAAATGGAATTTTCAAAAATGTGAAACAAAATTCACTAAATGCTGAAAATCACTGGTCCTATGTATGTGAAGTAATCTTGGTTTAATGTAAAACAAGAAAACATGAGTCAGTTACACATGTGATGTGCAATACTTTATTTCAGTATGTTCTAAACATAATCAGTAAGTGGAATCATTTCATGTTATAGCAACAAACATCTTATTGAAAAAGGAATAGGGTTAAGTTTGGAATGACATAGACATCTTAGAACAGATTTTTTTCATTTGAAATGTTTTCTTAGCAGTTTTGATGAGAATTCTTTAAACTTGATTTACTCTCCCAATTCATAGCAATTTTTAGGATGCTTTTGTAAAATAATTGACTCACTTAGAAAATATTTTGATAAGAACTATCCATGCAATGTTGACCTACAAAACTTCTCCATAGTTTGATTTGCTTATAGAGATTAAACTAGGAGCTAAATCTCAATACAACACTCTATATTGTCTCTGGTTACACTTTGTATTTAATTTTCGATTTTCTATCCCTTTGAAATGATTTACCAGATTTTTAATTGTCTATCTCTCTTAATTTAAGCAGTTTATATCTTTTATTTTTCAGGGGTGTCATGTATGGTTTAACTAGGTTTATGTCAGTCTCTTTTAATCCCAATGATTGTTTCTTTTTTGGAGCTATAATCTCGGCCACTGATCCAGGTATGGCTTACATTTTGTACTGAGTAAAATTCAAATGTACAAATGCAATAAATTATTGTTGTTTTGACTTTATTTACTTAGCTTTATTGAATATTGAATGTAAATTCTAAATTTTTGATATGATACAAATTATGTCATGAAATTGACTGCACATTATCAAATCATGTTTCTTTCATAAATGAATCCTGAAAGTTGCAGTATGTTCTAAACATGATCACTAAGTGAAATCAATTCATATACGGTATGTATATTGTCTCGGCATTGTATAGAATGTTATTTCTGGACATTTTTTTACCAATAATTCGTTTGATATTCCTCTTTATTTCAGTGACAGTGATAGCTATTTTCAGTGATCTGAAAGTAGATGTTGACCTTTTTGCACTGGTATTTGGTGAAAGTGTACTCAATGATGCAGTAGCCATTGTTTTATCAGGGTAAGTTGTTTACATATACTTATCCCTTATGCAGTGTCTATATTTTTAATCAGTATTTGCAAGCAGTGAAGACTTAAATGAAATTTCTTAGATATCTGTATGTGAATGTGCATCTGAAATGTGTTTTAAGAACATTAGTTTTTTAAGAACTATCATCAATGAAGCAAAAGAACATTTAATAATAATTGACATAAACAGTACATTTATATGTCTAGTAAAGCTCTTCACAAACTTTATAGATCTGTTGAAAAATATGCCAAAATTTCCTCTGGAGGATTTAATGCCTTAGCTTTTATCTCATCTCTCGGGAACTTCTTTGGAATATTTGCTGGAGCATTTGCAATTGGATCTTTGATTGGATGTTTGACAGCTTTAATATCCTTTCTTGATAAAAGTTGAGCAATCAATGTTTCCATCAACATGGATTAAATGTTTTGGATGAAATGTTTAAATGTTATTACAGCTCATCAAGTGTCTTTCACTTCAACATAATAAATATTCAATGTGTATTGCAAAGATTTTAGACTTCATAGGATCCATAGAGATTAATTATGTACCAGTAATAACTCTGTTTTTATGAAGTACTGATTACTGTTCACATCTGTTAATTCCTTAACAATTGTTACTTAACAAAATTTACAAAAATTCGAGATTTTCCATTGCTTGAGACGGCACTGTTTTTCCTCATGTCCTATAGTACATTCCAAGCAGCTGAAGCAGCAGGGCTAACAGGTAAATATTCATCTCATTATTGTAAAAGTTGTATATATGTGTAAAATTTATATGTATAATGCTTTGGAATATCTGATCCGGGATAGCTCTGTTAGTAGAGTTCTTGATTCATGGGTATGAGAGACAAATCTTTCTAATACTTGATGGTTTTTAACTAGTCTATACTAGTCTATACTTTTTTCTGAATTTTGATGATTTGTATGGAAATTGCCATTTCAGCTCATCTAAGTTGAAGAGTAAAGTGAGCTATAGCTATTGCCATGCTTTTGGCTCTTAGCATTTTCAACCCACAGAAATCTTGTGAAGATATTTTTATGAAACTTGATAAGGATAAAGTCACTGAAGGTTGCATCCAAGTGTTGCTGTTTTCAATCAGTTCTGTGAAAGGATATTCAGAGCGAGGCAACACAGGTCGTGAGGTTTCCCTCTTTTTATAAACTTTTTGTTCATTACAATTGCATAGGTCAACAATTAAAAAGTGTTGATGTTTTGATTCCATTCCAAAATCAAATTTCTCGTGCAATCAGACTTTGTTATTTTTGCACATTTTCAGGTCATTTCTTTGATTTACTCATGATAGGTTGCTTCATGTGCAATGGTTTTGTGTATTTTATTTGAATGTAAGGCATTAAGATTTGAAAAAAGATGGGGGTGCAAAACTGTTACTTTTACTGGTATAAAGCTTTGATGGACTCTTTTTCTAGAACAAAAGGAAGGGTTTAGATAGAAATTGGCATGCATGAAGCGCTTAATGTCGCTACAAGTACTGTCGCTTTTTGGCTGGATCGGCCAAGGAGTTGGTCAAAAGGAACTCCAGAGAGATACCACATGTAATAAAGAGAGAGATTTTAGATGGGTTACTTAGAATGAAAAACTTAATTATATGTGTTTTGAATGAAATGATCTGGTTTTTTTAGCTCACCTGAGCCAAAGGCTCAAGTGAGCTATAGTCATAGTGCGCCGTCCGTCGTCGTCGTCGTCGTCCGTCGTTAACTTTTTCACATTTTCGACTTCTTCTCTGGAACTACATTGCAGATTTGGATCAAACTTTGTGTAAATGATGTACTCAAGGTCCCCTACTAAAATTGTGTTCGGGATCCAGATTCCTTCAGGGGTGGATCCAGGGCGGGACCAAAAGTGCCCAAAAGGGTACCCCTCTTCAAACATCTTCTTCTCCAGAACCAGTACATAAATGAGGAAACTAATTGCATTTCAACAATCTATAAAGATGGGTTATTAAAAATTGTGTTCGGGGTTAAGATCCGTCAAATAGAAAGTTACGTTTTTTTGACGTGTTTCTGGACTTAGTCATTTCAATGAAGAAAAGTGTCATGTTTTTCAGTTAATTGATATTGATGATTTCTTAATGACTATTTTGATCATAATTGTGGTAAGGAATATTATTGTGAAAGAATGTGTCATTATCTCAATTTTTGGATTTTTTATGAATTTTTTAAGACTTCCAAAAAAAAGGGGGGTTGGCCATTTTTCACATTTTCAACTTTTTCTACAAAACCACATGAAATATTTTAATGAAACATGGAATACATGAAGTACTAAAAGTCCTCTATCAATGTGGTAAATTTCACCCAAATTGGTTAACAGATAATGCCACCATGTCTAAAAAGTAGGTCTCACAATGGTACATATAATACTTGGTAATTGAAATATGGAGAGTAGCGGATCAAATCCAGCTGTGTTCAAAAAAATTTTTTTTTTTTTTACACATCTAAATAAGTTTTTAGATGTTTCTTAACACTCAACATATGAAATTAGGAATTTTACGTTTAAGACTTCCAAAAAAAAAAGGGGGGGGGGGTTGGCCATTTTTCACATTTTCGACTTTTTCTACAAAACTGTTTCGAACTACACATTGCAGATTTGGATCAAACTTTGTGTAAATGATGTACTCAAGGTCCCCTACTAAAATTGTGTTTGGGATCCAGATTCCCTCAGGGGTGGATCCAGGGCGGGACCAGAAGTGCCCAAAAGGGTACCCCTCTTCAAACATCTTCTTCTCCAGAACCAGTACATAAATGAGGAAACTAATTGCATTTCAACAATCTATAAAGATGGGTTTTTAAAAATTGTGTTCGGGGTTAAGATCTGTCAAATAGAAATTTACGTTTTTTTGACGTGTTTCTGGACTTAGTCATTTCAATGAAGAAAAGTGTCATGTTTTTCAGTTAATTGATATTGATGATTTCTTAATGACTATTTTGATCATAATTGTGGTAAGGAATATTATTGTGAAAGAATTTTGTCATTATCTCAATTTTTGGATTTTTTATGAATTTTTTAAGACTTCCAAAAAAAAAAGGGGGGGGGGGTGTTGGCCATTATTCACATTTTCAACTTTTTCTACAAAACCACATGAAAGATTTTAATGAAACATGGAATACATGAAGTACTAAAAGTCCTCTATCAATGTGGTAAATTTCATCCAAATTGGTTAACAGATAATGCCACCATGTCTAAAAAGTAGGTCTCACAATGGTACATACCGGTATACCACTTGGTAATTGAAATATGGAGAGTAGCGGTTCAAATCCAGTTGTGGTCAAAAAAATTTTTTGTTTTTTTACACATCTAAATAAGTTTTTAGATGTTTCTCAACACTCAACATATGAAATTAGGAATTTTACGTTTAAGACTTCCAAAAAAAAAAAGGGGGGGGGGGTTGGCCATTTTTCACATTTTCAACTTTTTCTACAAAACTGTTTGAAGGATTTTAATAAATCTTGGTAGAAATAAGTCACTTATGATCCTCTTCAAATTCTGATGTTTTCGTCCAGACCTCTTTACAGATGGCATCACCATAGTCAAAAGTAGGTCACAAAAGAGTTCCCTCCTTTAACAATATTCTTTTTCATACGGGCTGTATACAGAGACAAACAGAATGCATAGAAATGATCTAGAGGGATGAGTGAAGACGTATTGTCATTTTGGTTCCCTTCCAAAATCAAATTTTAGAATTTTTTTTCGACATTTCTTTGGACTTGGTGATTCAATGCAGAAAAAAAAGTGTCATATTTCCTAGTTAATTGATAATGATGATTTCTTATGGACTATTATGATCATAATTATGGTAAGGATTGTTACTTTGAAAGAATTTTGTCAATATCTCAATTTTTGGATTTTCTATGAATTTTTTAAGACTTCCAAATGAGGGTGTATAGGAACAATTCAATCACATTTTTCACTTCTGCTGTTATACCACATGAAAGATTTTAATGAAACAAGGAATACATGAAGTACTAAAGGTCCTCTATCAATTTGGTAAATTTCATCCAAATTGGTTAACAGATAATGCCACCATGTCTAAAAAGCAGTTCTCACAATGGTACATATACCACTTGGTAATTGAAATATGGAGAAATTTTTTTTTTCATTTCTTTACACATCTAAATAAGTTTTTAGATGTTTCTCAACACTCAACATATGAAATTAGGCAATTTTAAGTTAGATCTGGACAATATTTGAAACAATTGTTGTTCATGACCCAGACTTGAAATCAGTCAACAAAAGGCCCCACCTAAAGAAAATGACTAACTTGTTGCTCTGAATGACTTCTTGCAGAGACAAGGAAATGCTTAATATCAAAATCACCTGAATGGATGTGCAAAAAAGTGTTTTTTTTTTTATTCTAGCCTGAAATAAAATTTGACATATTTTCAACATCTGTGTTGACTTAGTCACATTAATGCAAAAATAAATGAATTCTTCCTTCATGCATGACTGATCATCTAGGTACTCAGGTGAGCGATATAGGCCCACTTGGGCCTCTTGTTGTTCAGTTCTGAAATAAGATTATGCAAAAAGAATACTTTCATTAGAAAGCATCTGATACTTTCTAAGTATCTCAAGCAAGCATGGTCTAGTAGTGGTATCATGCTCACCTCCTGATCGGGGGGGTTCGACTCCAGCTCTGGTCATGCCGGTGTCCTGTCTTTCGGATAAGACAGTAAAAACCAAGGCCCCATGTCGTGGTATGCATGGCATGTTAAAAATTCCTCACTGCTTCAGGTGGGTCCGTTGCAAAGGTCAAAATTTGTATGCCCCGCATCAGGCAGATGCCGTCACCATATACGTGAAATATTCATGGTGTGACATTAAACAAAATTCAATCAATCAGTCAATCTAAGTATCCCATATGCGAAAGGTGCTTAGGTGAACCATATACATGTAGTCCCATTTTGGCCTTTTGTTTGTTTAAGTATTATAGATAAAACTTGATTTATGGAAAATATAAATATCAAATGAACATTTAATATAGCATAAATAAGAGTTATTGAAGGAGAGATTGAAGTCTGACACTTATCTCAATGTAATGAATTATTTACTGTAGTAAATCTATTGCTATTACATGTGTTTGTAGGTATTGTGGCGGTGTTGTTTTGTGGCATTACTCAAGCTCATTATACATATAATAACCTTTCCAATGAATCAAAAGATAGGACCAAGCAAGTAAGTATAAGGACGAAAAACATCAATAGCAGAGGGTGTAGGATCTTGTGAACTTACTGTTTAAAACTTTTGTCCTAGTATTACATTCATGTAGTCTGATCATAATAATGGAGTATCAGTGGAGTTTTGAGCTGATGTGAGACCACTATTTAGATGAGTTTTTGTTTTCTCAATGGTTTTAAATAGGATGAAAATATATCTAGTGATTTTTCATGAATGACTTTAAAAGATAAACAAAAAGATGCTGATCAGATTTAAAAAGAATGGGTTTCTGTGATTCCCAACAATTTTTTTTGGGAAGGGGGGGGTTTGTTCAGAAATGGGATTTTCATCTCAGAGAGTCTTTTTGTTGCGGTAGATAGAAAAACTCATTGATCTGAATACTCTATAACGGTGTACTTCTAATTCATTTCTATTCAAATTTTTATACGCCTGTCATTAGACGGGACGTACTATGTTATGGCGCTGTCCGTAGGTCTGTCCGTCCGTCCATCCGTCCATCCATGCTTTATTTCAAGCGGCGTCAGTACCAGTTCGAGTTTTGTTATGATTGACCTACTTTTGACGGATTTATGGCCATTGGACTTATAAATTTCAAGATTTTTTCAGAAATTCATTAAAAATCTACTTTTTGTCAAAACATTATGAAATTTTTCATGAAACAAGTAAAATGTACCAACTATCACATATATTACGGGTTTTAATATCTTTTTCTTTATTTTGAGAAATTTATAATTTTAGGAGGGGGGGGGGGGGGGCTTGTACTAAAAAATTTCAAGTTTTTTTTTGCAGGTCAAGTTCCAAGATGGGTTGGATAGGACCATTTCTGCAGGAGTTAATGCCCTTGGACTTATTCCTGTGATAAAATGCTATGAAACACAATTAACTTTAGTAAACATCAGATGTTTTTCATGAAAACCATGCCAAATGCAAATTAATCCCGTCTGAATTAAGTGACGGGCGTATTATGCCACGCTAGGCGTTGCTCTTGTTGTTTAAACTGTTGGAGTCTCTAAACTGTTTAATAACAAATCATAATAAATCTATGTGTAAAAATATGTTTAAGATTAATTGTATTTGTATCCTTAATGATACATCCATTTTATTGTATTTGTATCCTTAATGATACATCCATTTTATTGTATTTGTATCCTTAATGATACATCCATTTTATTGTATAAACATGATCTTTTACAGCTTTTTGAGTTGATGAATTTCCTTGCTGAGAATTTTGTGTTCCTGTACATTGGTGTTGCTGTCTTTACATTTCATTCACAGACATGGCATGCAGGATTCATCTTTGCTGCTCTTGTATCCTTGAAGGTGTTGCTTTAATATAACTTTGATGAAATCAATTTTTGTAGTCTTAATTATATATGTATTGGAATAGCTTGAATGTCTTCCTGATATGGTAAGATAACAGTGTGAGTGGCACCAGTGTTTATTTCTTAGGTTTCAATATTCCTTCATAGGTACAGATTTATACTGAAAGGTCAATTATAAGCTATCTTTTCACTGCCATTTAAAGAAAGACAATTGAAATCAGGTCTTTGAATGACAGCATATTATAAAAAGAGATGTACATCAAGGCAGATGTCTCATTTTCACACTTCCTCAAGATAATTCTGTTGATATCCAGGAGAATTTTGATTATCAGACCTCTTCTTTGTGTGCTCAAGGATTTTTGTATGTAAAGAGTAATTAGTTACAATTATGATAAAAAAGTTCTCATCAATCAATCAATCAATCAGTCAAAAAGTTCTCAGGCTGATATACTTTGATACAGTAAATGATTATAAATCCACTATCAAACTATGTTTCAATCATATTTAATGTTTTTGGTAATGAGAGTAGTATTTCAAAGTGTTCGATTATAAACAGAATTTGCTGCTAAAAGTTGAAAGGTTAGTCAAACTGCCAAAATAGAGTAAACTGAAATTAGAGCAGTGATCAAGTATCTGCGTAAGAAGGGAAGACTCACAAGGACTTCATGAAAATCACTGGGAAGGAGTCTTTTCCTTATAGTACTGTTAAAAATGGACTGCTGAATTTAGAAGAGGTAGGGAGAGTATTGAATGGTCTGGACATCCCAAGGAGTCTACCACAGACAAAAATGTTGATATTATACACATTCTTGTCATGTGTGACAAAAGGCAAAACTTCTGAGATATAGCCAGAGATTGGCATAATTTATGGGGCTGTTCAATCAATTTTAACCAACATCTTGAGCTTCATTTGACTTTTTTCTGTTCTTAAAACTAAAACCTTACTTATGTGGTAAAGATTTTGGAAACTATGAGGGTGTCATAGATGCTCTATATTGAGTACTTACAGAATCAGAATGAAGCATTCTTTTTAGAGGGATTCATAAATTGGAACAGAAGTGAAAAAGTACATTGAGATGAAGGGAGATTATAATATAAAACAATGTCATTTTTTTTTGTCTTCAGTATTCCTAAGTACATGGGGCTGAGAACTTTTTGATATCACCTTGTAGATTGTAATACAAATGTAACTGAAACCCACTTATAAAATTGTTATTTAGAATTGCAAAAAAATTTACTTTCCTTAGCCATCCAACAGTTTGCTGTTATTATTGCCAGATTTGTACATATTTATCCTCTCTCATTTCTACTGAACCTAGGAAGGAAGAACAAAATCAAGCCATCATTTATGCATATGATGATGTTTTCCGGTAAGTCTTGATATAATTTCCAGTGATAGGGTAGAGCAAGTCTGTGACCAGATATTAAAAAATGGTAATTTATTCCACTCAAGGATTGTAGATTGTTGTAAAATTGAGGACATTTCCTCAGATAATGATCTGACTTACCAGATAACAAACTCCTAATTGAGGACTTTTCCTCAGATAATGATCTGACTTAACAGATAACAGACTCCTAATTGCCTCAAGCTAATAAATTGTTTAGGTCTGAATCTGAAGCAATACCAGCTTATTACTTCATTATAATCGATTTAACACCATCTGAATGATATTAGGATCTCTCTCTACATTTGGATCTTGACTGTCTTTCAAATTCAATCTTACTTTGAAAATGCCATTGACATTTTCTCAAACACATAATGAATGTAGCAACAATAGGAACAATCACATACTTGAACCTTTCAATCTCAGTTTTGCATTTAGGTTTTCTCCTAACCATTTTGAAATTAATTAAAAGTATCATATGCATTATCTAGCCACTGAAACATTTTATTTTATGTAAAACCTGCAGAATTTAGTATAATTTTCTGTTTATGTATTTTACGGCATTTTAGGCTTATTATACCCCGCAAGAAATTTTTTGTGGAGTGGGTATACTGGAATCAGGTTGTCCGTTTGTCAGTCCTTCCGTCTCTCCATTTGGCTGTCTGTAGATACAGAGGTTTCCAGGCTCTACAGTGTTATTCTTTTCACCTAGAGTCAAGATACCATACTTACAGATACCTCATGGGATGAGGATGATCCCTATGAATTTTGGTGTCAAAAGGTCAAAGGTCCATGTACTGGACATTGATATAGGTAAATAGTTTCTGGGCTCTGTAGTGTTATTTTTTTCATCTAGATGCAAGATACCATACATACAGACTCCCCATGAGATTTTTGGGGTCAAAAAGTTAAAGGTCAAGTGTACTGGACATAGATAAAGCAACATCATTTCCAGGCTCTTACATGTAACTTTTTTCACTATCAATTTTGAGGTCAAAAGGTCAAAGGTGAAGTGTACTGGACATTGATATATTTAAATGGTTTCTAGGCTCTCGCATGTTCCGTAATGTCAGTCTTCTTTAATTCTGTATAACAGTTTCCCATATATATTGAACCATTGCTTAACACGTGAGCCTCTCCTCTTGGGTCAACATTGTCACAATACACACCTCTCTCAAGGAAAGCAACTGCACACATTCATACTACCCATAACTTCCCCGTCTTGCTTGGGGTTTTGTCCTTGGCCTGATCTCCACAAGTTCAAGGCTATATTCAAAGAATCATCCTGCCAGCGTGGGGTATTTGTGTCTGCCCCATGGCAACAGAACAATTTTTGTTCAAATATACAACAGATCCTTTCCTTGGACAAAATAGGTATTGTGTGCTGACAGGATAATGTGTATCAAATATGAAAACATTGTTATGCCCCCTTTCGAAGAAGGAGGGGCATATTGTTTTACTGCTGTCGATCGGTTGGTCCATTTACAGTTTCTGCTCATTATCTCTGGAACCAATAAAGATATTGAATTGATATATGGTATACAGATACATCTCAAGGTTATCTAGGTCAAGTGTGAACTTGGTTATTGTTCGATAATTTTTGTCATAGTTATCCCCCTTGGACTTAGAAAATTTCTTAAAATTAGCAGTTTCCGCTCATTATCTCAGGAATGGATAGAGATACATGTATTGAATTGATGTTTTGCATACAGATACATCTTATATATATCTAGATCAAGTTCAGAAAATGGTTCAATAATTTTTGAAGCATGAATCCATGGTCAGATGTTTGTTTGATGGCTGAGATGTAAAAATAAAGTCTCAATCTGTGATGGCCGCCACACATGTCTCAATCTGTGATGGCTGCCACACATACCACCACTAGTTGTACATAACAGGTATTCAGCAGCAGGCCTATATTGAAGTTTGCACTGGTTTTACCTCGGAAGTATTTATAAGTGCAAGATTATGAGAATTCATTACTTTATAGTTATATTAAAAAAAAAAAAGTTGAAAGCTGTATATTGATTAACAATATTTAAAATTTTCAGGTCTTCGTGGTGCTATTGCCTTTGCTTTGTCTATTCGTAATACTTCAACAGAGGCAAGAAAGCTGATGGCATCAGCCACCATGTTTATTGTGCTTATAACTGTGATATTTTGTGGAGGTCTTACCACTCCAATGCTACAATGGCTGCAGATTAGGTCAGTTTTTCCTAGATTAATGCTTAAAAATACATTTCAGGAATAATTACAGACTATTCAAAAGATAAATCACAAGAAACATTCAATGTTCATAAATTTTCGTTCACTTGGTCTTGATCTAGTGGAAACAGAAAATGAGAATATCGCTACATAAAATCCATTAATGTGAGTTAAATGAGCACAGTGTTGATAAGTAAGATATGATGTCACAATCAACAATACAACAACTTAAAAAAACAATGTCATGTTTCCGTACAAAGAGCATAAATAGACAAATGTATTCTAGCATTACTAGATCAATGCATTCCGCTTATCTATTTGTCCCATTGTGGATAAAGATCTGGCAAAACTCCGTAAGGGGTCATGTTGTGGTGAACTCTGATTTTCATCCAATTAGTGGATTGGCTACAAATTCCAAAGAATGAAATTAACATCCCCAGCGTGCGTGACGTACAAGATAGTTGTTGAATTGTGTTTATTACATATTGCATCACTTGCACATGCCTATCTGAGTCATTGATTGGCTATAGGAAATAACGGTTTCGTTGACTGAAACGTCTTCCAAGTTCACTAGAACATGACTCCTTACAGGGTTTCACCAGATCTTTATCCACAATGGGACAAATAGAGAAGTGCAATAAAGATATGGTTTTAATCAGATTGGATAATTCCTTAGATTCTGTCCTTGGAGGTTGCTTGTAATGCATTGGTTTTGTGTATTTTAACTCATTTTATTGTAATGTGACTGGAAAGAAATAATTTCTGGATTTTTTTTTTCAAATTTTATAAGATTTAAAAGTAGGGAGGGGTTTATATTTCATTAGTTTGTAAAAGTAAGCTTTGATGTACGTCTGCTTCACAACTGATTGAAAGATTTTGATGAAAGTTGGTATGCATGAAGTATTTTAGGTCCCTTACAAATGGTGCTGTTTTCAACCAGATCTATCAAGGATGGAGACTGGCCTGAATGATGTAGGTCCCAGAACCCTGAGGATACCCTCCTTTGATAAACTTTTTCTTCAGTCTGACTGCATAGATTAGAGTGCATCATAGATATCAAGAAATGCATCTATAGAAGTGCAGTTATTTCTGGTTCCCTTCTTGAATTTTTGACAATATTTAGACATCTTTTTGGACTTTACCAAAACATTTCTGCACATTTTTTGTTCATTTCATTGATAATTCAATACATAGAAGCAATTGATTTGCTAATATTTATTTGAAAAAATACATGTATCCATTTTGAGTATTATGTAATGTGAAATTTTTTTCTTTTTTTATTTATAATGATTTAGGGGGGGGGGGGGGAGGGGTTTATACTGGCCTGTTTTAGTATGTCAAGGGTTAACGGTTTGGAATCAGACTGGAGCAAAATTATTTTTACATATAATTTTACCCCAAAACAAGTTTTTAAATGTTTTAGAGCATTCAAATAGTCATATAAAAAAAAGACTAACATAGTCTTTTTCACACATTATTGTGTCATTTTATTCAGTATTTCAAAAAGCTTCAAAGCATTCATTCGCCAACTATTATCAAGAAATATCAATTTGATGGGTTATTGGAAAGTTTCATGTCTAAGTTTAGTTTTGTTTGTTTTTTATGCCCCCGCCATGAAATGGCTGCTAGCAGGGGCATTTGTGATGCACCGACACAGTAAAATTCTAGTTATGATTTTTTTTCTCATTTTGATATAGGCCAGGAAGTGTTCAAATCCCACTAAAGGCAAAAATGTTTTTTGCTCATTTTACACCAAAAACAGATTTAGATATTATTAAAGAGTAAAAAGAATATGGAAAAAAATTCCTTACTTTATCTTTTTCACATATTTTTGTATCATTGTCTTGATTTATTCAATGTGGAGGAGCAGGTTTACAGTCATTTGTCAAAAGCACAATCATCAAGAGAATATATGTATCAGTTGAAAGTATGTAAACTTGTTAGTTTCATTATATTCAGTGTTGATAATTGTATTTGTAACAGAGTTGGTGTAGAAGATGACAGAGAAATGAAAAATTTAGCAACAATTCCAGCTGTAAGTTATTTTATGTAGGATTCATGAAAACTTTGTAAATCATGTATTTCAAGTTAATGTTTTTCTTAATTTACGTATTCTTAATTTTTTTATACAATCTACAAGTTTATTATCCCCTCGCGCAACTTGTTGCAGAGGAGATATATTGACACCACCGTCCGTATGTATTTATGTGTGTGTGTTCGCTTGTCCGGGCCATAACTTTTTAGCATCTAGATGAATTTCAATAATATTACACATGATTGTTGCCTACATCTCAAGGAAGTGTCATGGGCTTGTCTCGGGGTCAAATTCTCAAGGTCAAGGTCACATTGGGCTGGAATGGTAAAAACTTGTACTGGCCATAACTTTTTAACACATAGATGGATTTCAATTATATTACAAATGAGTGTTGCTTATATCTTAAGGAAGTGTCATGACCTTGTCTCAGGGTCAAATTCTCAAGGTCAAGGTCACAATGGGCTGGAATGGTAAAAACTTGTCCAGGCTATAACCTTTTAGTGTCTTGATGAATTTCAATAATATTACACATGATTGTTGCTTACATCTCAAGGAAGTGTCATGACCTTGTCTCAGGGTCAAATTCTCAAGATCAAGGTCACAATGGGCTGGAATGGTAAAAACTTGTCTGGGCCATAACTTTTTAACTCCTTGATCGATTTCAATAATATTACACAGGATTGTTGCTTACATCTCAAGAAAGTGTCATGACCTTGTCTCAGGGTCAAATTCTCAAGGTCAATGTCACAATGGGCTGGAATGGTAAAAACTTGTCCGGGCCATAACTTTTTAGTGCCTTGATGGATTTCAATAATATTACACGATTGTTGCTTACATCTCAAGAAGTGTCATGACCTTGTCTCAGGGTCAAATTCTCAAGCGCCCCAAGACCCGACTTGCAACTCTTTGCCGGGATTTTTGTTAATGCATCGAGTCGCACTTCATGGGAATTTTTCCAAATATGGGGAAGACCACGTGACATATTGCCTTATTTGGAGAAATCGTAGTAGAACGCTTGTAACACACGCGATCAAGGCCTAATTTGACATAAAAGCGCCAATATGGAAACGATCATGCGATCTTCGAAATATATATAATGATATAGATAATGTGATAATAATATATTTAGATATAAATTTCAGTTTAAAAAAGAACAAATAAAATATTTCATAGAATCCTAAATTTAGACTGGCAATGTGTGTCACAAAGATCTTAAAATATCTAGACAGGTGACCACTAATTCATAACGAGGCTGACCTACAATGTAGGTTCAAGTGACGCGTTATCGGTTATTTTTATCTCATTGGATTTCGTTTTGTTTCATTCATTTAACCTAGAATCAATAAATATCAACAAAATTAATTACATCCCCAAGGATAGACATCACAAGCCTCTCATAAATTACATCAGGTACTGTATACCTATGCTGTGTATGCTACTGCAGACGAATTTTAAAAATATCTACACGCAGTGTACAGCTTCTTATCTGCCCTTACCGACTGTGCTATAAATAACACTTGCTGGACAGGGAATAGCCTCTACAAAATGGCGGTGGTCACTTGTCTCTTCGCGCAGCGATAGCAAGCAAGAGCAGGTAACTCCAGTCTATCTTAAACAAGCATAGCTTTTTTTTAGCTCACCTGAGCCAAAGGCTCAAGTGAGCTATTGTGATCAATCACCGTCCGTCGTCCGTCCGTCGTCCGTCGTTAACTTTTCACATTTTCGACTTCTTCTCCAGAACCACTGAACAGAATTTGATGAAACTTGATAAGCATGTAGTACTCATGGTCCCCTACAAGTGTTGTTGTCTTTCGTCCAGATTCATCAACAGGTGGCGCCACCACAGGCAAAAGTAGGTCAAAGAGGGTACCCTCCTTTGACAAACTTCTTCTTCAGACCGGGGGCATACAGAGACAAACCAAATGCATAGGAATGATCTAGAGGGATGTGTGAAGAAGTGTTGTTAATTTTGGTTCCATTCCGAAATCAAATTTTTGACGTTTCTTTGTACTTGGTAATTTTAATGCAGAAAAGAGGTATTTTTTTCTTTTAGTAAACATTGATGCATTAATTTGGTATAATTTGATCATTTTGATGGTAAGAAATACTACTGCGAAGAAAATTTTTCAATATTTTATGTTTTGGATTTTTTATGAATTTTTTAAGACTTTCAAGAAAAAGGGGGGTGGGATAATTGGTGTAAACATTTCACAGTTTGAACTTTTTCTTCGGAACCACTTGCTGGAATTCAATGAAACTTGGCATGCATCAAATACTCAAGGTCCCCGACAAATGTGGTCATCTTTGTCAGGATCCATGAACAGGTGGCACCACCACAGACAAAAGTAGGTCACAGAGGGTACCCTCCTTTGACAAACTTCTTATTCAGATCGGGTGCATACAGCGACAAACCGACTGCATAGGAATGAGATAGAGGCATATGGGAAGAAGTGTTGATATTTATGGTTCCATTCTGAAATCAAATTTTTGACGTTTTTTCATTTTTATTTCGGACTTTGTTATTTTAATGCATTAAAGAGTTATTATTTTCTTTTAGTAAACATTGATGCATTCATTTGGTTTCATTTAATCATTTCTATGGTAAGGAATGCTGGTGTGAAGGAATTTTTTCAATATCTCGATTTTTGAATTTTTTATGAATTTTTTAAGACTTCCAAGAAAAGGGGGGGGGGGGACAATTTTTCATATCTTCAACTTGATCTACAGAACAACTTGAAGGATAGTGATAAAACTGGGTAGGGTGCAAGTACTCATAGTCCTTTTCAAAGGTTTTGTTTTTTGTGCGGATCATCCAAATTGGTTAACAGATAATGCCACCATGTCTAAAAGTAGGTCTCACAATGGTACATATACCACTTGGTAATTGAAATATGGAGAGTAGCGGTTCAAATCCAGCTGTGGTCAAAAAAAATATTTTTTTTTTTTTTACACATCTAAATAAGTTTTTAGATGTTTTTCAACACTCAACATATGAAATTAGGAATTTAATGTTTAAGACTTCCAAAAAAAAAAGGGGGGGTTGGCCATTTTTCACATTTTCAACTTTTTCTACAAAACTGTTTGAAGGATTTTAATAAATCTTGGTAGAAATAAGTCACTTATGATCCTCTTCAAATTCTGTTGTTTTCGTCCAGACCTCTTTACAGGTGGCGCCACCATAGTCAAGAGTAGGTCACAAAAGAGTTCCCTCGTTTAACAATATTCTTTTTCATACGGGCTGTATACAGAGACAAACAGAATGCATAGAAATGATCTAGAGGGATGAGTGAAGATGTATTGTCATTTTGGTTCCCTTCCAAAATCAAATTTTAGAATTTTTTTCGACATTTCTTTGGACTTGGTGATTCAATGCAGAAAAAAGTGTCATATTTCCTAGTTAATTGATAATGATGATTTCTTATGGACTATTGTGATCATAATTATGGTAAGGATTGTTACTTTGAAAGAATTTTGTCAATATCTCAATTTTTGGATTTTCTATGAATTTTTTAAGACTTCCAAATGAGGCCTGAAATAAAATTTGACATATTTTCAACATCTGTGTTGACTTAGTCACATTAATGCAAAAATAAATGAATTCTTCCTTCATGCATGACTGATAATATAGGTACTCAGGTGAGCGATATAGGCCCACTTGGGCCTCTTGTTTTTTTTTTTAAAAGCTTAGGTTGCAATCGGAATAGCATTAAATTTTCAAGATGTTGGTCACAAAGCCAAATAGCTTTATGTAAATAGGAATTACTTGTTTTTGAAACCATCTTTATTTGCGCAGCTGTGTATTTTCCCGCTAAAATTTCTAAAGCCACGCTCAATTTTGCCTTATTAGGGAAGTAGCATGTGTATATATCACATGGTCTTCTCCATAGTTAGAAAAGTTCCCACGATGGCATAAATACGGCAGACAAAAAGACACGGTAGATACGGTAGACAAAAACTATAACCTAGACCATATCTTAAAACAAATAAAACAAAAGGCTTCCATATTTTATAGGCAATGGTAACAACTGGTCCATTTCTATCTTTGTGAAAAAAAATGGCAATGGTGTTCGATTGTTTTCACATGTACATTCTTTGTTATAAGACATTTGACATATTTCTGCAAGAATGACGTAAAGAACAATAAAATGTTATGATGATGTCATAATCAGTACCACTAATAACCCTTGACTTCCTCATGACAACGGACCTCATCAAGAAACTGTTTACCATACATCTTACTTATGACAAAGCCCCACCAGAGAGCAATGTTACCCACTGACAACTTTCATTCACATTTTGATATTATATGATATATGGCTGTTGGTCCTTAAGCTTTTATTTTTACTCTATTCCAAAAATTATCGGAATTCAACAAAAAAGATGAACACAACTGGTCAATTTCTGCTACTTTTGACAGCTTTAAATCAAATTTAGCTCGACACCTTTGTGGCTCTTCAAGCCTTTGATTTTGACTTTATTGCTTAAATTGTGACGTCACTATCTAGTGAAATGAAAACCCCGGCAAAATGTAACATGCTGGGTCTTGGCCATTTATATCATGTAAAATATGAAGATTGCCTATTATAGTTAGAGAAAGAACTTATGTACAAGACCACTGTATATTTACTAAGCACAATGATTTTATGTGAAATCTAAAAGATAACTTATTTCAAAGGTTCAGAGATCAATACCGGGGGTATGCAGGTATCTGATGTGACCATGATATATGATATTCATCATTAAAATGTAATGGGAATGATAATTATGTACACACAAAAAATAGGTATATGAGACAGAAACCAAAAAAGTGAGTGATTTATTGTATCTTATGGATACAGGTTCATGGTTAGACTGGAATAGGATTCAATTAGCTGACTGCCAAATGTCCAATATTGTACCAATTGCATGCTTTTTTATTATGATGTCGTAAATAAATGATCCATCAAGCATAAATTTAAAAATTGAATCGGGCAATCCCTCAATAACATTGCAGAAATATAATATTTTATTTCCCATGAACTGAAATTTGAGTTGCATGGCTGTAAAACATTTGTACTAGAATACGATACTCTGTTCATGAGTAAGCTCAGAAGTGTGAAAATGATTTGATATAAGTCGCTGTCCTTGACAAAGTTATATTTAACACTGTACAGCATATGTAGATATCTTTCTTTGAAAATAGCACACCAATGTACCTGTGTGAAGTAGCATTGATAATACATTGTACTGATGATATGATTAACAGAATTCATGTCCTTATATCATAAAGGTCTTTTGATTTATATCAAAAACATGGGAGGTAATGAAAGACATATCTAACACATTATTTCCCAACAACCTATAGAAAACTAAACCTCAGCGTCAATACAGTACGATGGAGAATATGGAGGACAATAGCAGTGCCTTCAACTCGGTTTGTACATGCAATAAATTGGCATGCAGTGTTTATATACCCTAGAACTTCTTTAAGGTCACTGTAATAATGATTAGTGCCAAGGGTTTTCTTTTCATATTGACTTTATTCTGCTTTTCAGTTAGATGGAGGGTTTTTTTTTCTTTTTGATATCAATGGAAAGTATTGAAATTATATAATATATATTTTTTTTGTTTTATATTTGTACTCTTTTACTTGTAATCATTAATCATTGCATAAAAAATCTTGTTTCTTCAGTAAAGATTACAGTATATTTGGTTGGATCAAGATGAAACTGCATACAATTGATACTTATGAAATGAGGGTGTATCCTGACTTCAAAAGGCATACCTCCATTTTCAAAACCTACATGTTTGGTTTGATTTGCTTCACACTTGGCATGATTGTTACCAATGAGACATAGATAGGTCATAACATTGACTAGGGGTCATCTCATGAAGGCAACAGTGTCAATGTCAACAGTGAGTTATTCATTGCAGCTCATGTTTGATCTACCGGTATGAAACCTTTAAATTGATTTTTTATACAGTTGTTAACCATCAGACACATGGGTGTCTTGACTTTGCTAAGGACCAAATCTCTGAGGTCAAGGTCACAATGAGTCCTTAACTAAGAATTTTTGTCACATACATAAAATTTATATCTACTTTAATTATTTCAGAATTGTTACCCTTGAGATAGGTGCATGTCATGACATTGACCCAAGGTCATACCTCAAAATTAAGGTCACAGCTAATCACCAAATTTCTTGTTTGTTGTATTCAAAGAATGATATTACTAATTATACCCCCCGCAAACGAAGTTTTTGGGGGAATATAGGAATCACCATATCCGTCTGTCTGTCAGTCCCTCTGTCTGTCATGCGTCCCTATTCGTGTCCGGGCCATATCTTTTATTGGGTGGATGGATTAGATAATATTTCATAATATTGTTGCACATGACCCAAGGGTATGTCATGACCTTGACCCAAGGTCATAAGTCAAAGGTCAAGGTTACTGTGGACTTGGTTGATAAAACCGTGTCTGGGCCATATCTTTTTATTCGGTGAATGGATCTAGATATTACACAGGATTGTTGCCCATGACCCAAGAGTGTGTCATGACCTTGACCCAAGGTCATAGGTCAAAGGTCAAGGTCACTGTGAACCCAAGAGTGTGTCATGACCTTGCCAAGGTCAAATATCTAGGTCACTGTGGACCTGGTTGTTAAAACCATGTCCGAGCGATATCTTTTTATTGGGTGGATAGTTTACGATAATAATTCACAGAATTGTTGCCCATGACCAAAGGGTGGGTTGTGTCATGACCTTGAACCAAGATCTGTGTCAAAGGTGAAGGTCATAATAGTCACAATAAGAAAAACTTTGTCTGGGCCATAACTTCTCATCCTGTGCACGGATTTCAATTATACTTCACAGAATTGTTGCTTAGGACCCAAGGTTGTGTCATGACTTTGAACAAAGGTCAAGGTCATAATATACACAATAAGTAAAACCTCTTCTGGGCCATAACTTTTTCCCCTGACCACCGATTTCAATAATGTTTCACAGAATTGTTGCTTAGGATCCAAGGGTGTGTTATGACCTTGAACCAAGGTCATAGGTCAAAGGTCAAGGTCACAATAGACACAATGGGGAAAACATTGTTTTCATTGATTATTCCTGAAAATGTGCTTGTAACTGGGACATCCATTACACTTATACCAGTGATGTATATTGGGATGAATTATTGCATGTTTGTACTTTGTTGCCGCGGGGGGTATTTGTCCGTTAGGACTGCTCTAGTTTATTTTTTTATTGAGGTATAGAGGTAAAAGCAGTTTACAAACTGTATAATCCACAAAGCAGGTAATACAAAGGTTTTACTTCTATATGTCCTTAGAAATATCAATTATAAGTGTCATTCCTTGTAATTTATTTCTTTGTTAAAAAGAAACCAACATTTTGATGAAACTTGCAATATTTATTAAAAAAACGAACATTTTGAATTTTGTGAATTGATAACTATGTCACCGAGATTGCCAAATCAGAGCCAAAGTTATATGTCGCCATGATGACTGTTGTCTTTTCACCTCTATTGACATATAGAAAAACAACTTTGATAATGCAGTTAAATAGGGTTTATATGGCAGTTGCCTTGAAAATTCCATCATTAAACATGAATGCTTACTTTGATCAAGTGTATTCTTAACACAATTGTTTCCCATGAGAAAGGATTGGTCTTGACATTGATCCAAAGTCATTATTCCAAGATTAAGGTCAGAGAGGTTAAAAAAAAATTATTGTCTATCATGAAAAACCTTAGTATTACCAGTAACATTAACCAGTTTCACACTTTTTAGACCTGTAATTTAAAATGCAAGGGCATGTCATGTTGTAGACCTAAGATCGTATGTGCAAGATTAAATCTAAAGTAAGCCTCTCGTCTGTCCAGGAAATTTTTCTAATGACTTTGAACTGCTTCATAGTTGTTACCAGCACAATGGTATCTAGGCAGGGTTTGCTTTAAGATCATACTGTAAACATTGCTAGAAATGTTGTATCAGGGATTTTGTTCCAGTATGACAGTAAGTGCTAACATGAAGGGATGTCCTACTTTGCTTTTACTCTTTATAATTCTTGAAAACTTCAGAAAAATACTGATTTTTATAATATGTATTTGTTTCATACAGAAAATATCAAACAGTTGAAAAAGAATTATTACAGTGACCAGAACTTCAGTGTTTAGCATGGTTCTATGATAAGATTTTAATACTTACTCCAGCATGCGTAACTCTGTTTCATTTCATTGTAATTTCCTTCTTTGATTCTTTCATTCATAATTATCCCCTCGCATCAGCATTGCAGGGGTGGGTGTGGGGGATATGGCACCATTGATATGTGGGTATGTGTATGGGTGGATGGGTGGGTGTGTGTGACTGCAACAAAACCATGTAGACACTCCAGTAGTCACAGTTTTCACCTTATTGGGGTCATACTTCACATATAGCTTGAATTTAATGAGAGGATCCCTATTGATTTGGGGGATCAAAGATCAAGGACAGTTTAGTACCATGGATTTTGCTGGCGTGCGAGGGGATGCTACACTTGATGTTGCTCTTCTTCACATTATCTTTGCTGCATTTCTTGATTATTTTTTCTAACCAAAGCACATTTAGTCTTGTTGAGCTAGATGTGTAAGCACTCTGGAATATTTACCAATATAAATATATATATAGGCACTAGCTGTAGACGTATCATAATTATGTTAGATGTTATGCTGATTACTCTTGTCATAGGGAACTATAAGGGTCTGTCAGTCTTTTGATATAGAAAACTAATTCTTGACAAGACTGTCAGCAGACTTGCACTTGATATATCTAAGAATATATTTTAAACATATGTACTTGGATTACAAGTCCAGCTTACTTTTAAAAGTTGTTGAAATACATATATGGTGCACTAAATTTATGCACATATATATGTTCTAATATTTTTTATTACTAACTATTGGGCCAACTCTAGACATAACTGTAACATTTAAACCATTTGTAAATTGTCTAAAACACAACACAACAGGAGACAGTAAATATGTATAAGAAACATATTTCTGGAACATCTCTAAGTAGACACATTTGAGAAGATTTTTCTACTTTGCTTTGTTGAAAAATATCCCAGAAGGAAGAAGTATATCTTGCAAGGTTGCTATTTACTATCTTCCTAAATGGTTAAGTCCCTTTTGATATGGGAACTTGAATTCATGGTATGATAGAAACTGTAACTTGTTTTGAATAATATACTGAGTTAATATTTAAAAAAAGCAGCCTAAATGAAATATGTATTCTTTCAGTTTCTAAAATTTCTTGTTATAGCCATCAGAAAGTTGTATGCTTTTTAGCTCACCTGAGCCAAAGGCTCAAGTGAGCTATTGTGATCAATCACTGTCCGTCGTTCGTCGTCCGTCCGTCGTCCGTCATTAACTTTTCACATTTTCGACTTCTTCTCCAGAACCACTGAACAGAATTTGATGAAACTTGATAAGCATGTAGTACTCATGGTCCCCTACAAGTGTTGTTGTTTTTCGTCCGGATTCATCAACAGGTGGTGCCACCACAGGCATAAGTAGGTCAAAGAGGGTACCCTCCTTTGACAAACTTCTTCTTCAGACCGGGGGCATACAGAGACAAACTGAATGCATAGGAATGATCTAGAGGGATGTGTGAAGAAGTGTTGTTATTTTTGGTTCCGTTCCGAAATCAAATTTTTGACGTTTTTTTGTACTTGGTAGTTTTAATGCAGAAAAGAGGTATTTTTTTCTTTTAGTAAACATTGATCCATTAATTTGGTTTAATTTGGTCATTTTGATGGTAAGAAATACTACTGCGAAGAAAATTTTTCAATATTTTATGTTTTGGATTTATTATGAATTTTTTAAGACTTTCAAGAAAAAGGGGGGTGGGATAATTGGTGTAAACATTTCACAGTTTGAACTTTTTCTTCGGAACCACTTGCTGGAATTCAATGAAACTTGGCATGCATCAAATACTCAAGGTCCCCGACAAATGTGGTCATCTTTGTCAGGATCCATGAACAGGTGGCACCACCACAGACAAAAGTAGGTCACAGAGGGTACCCTCCTTTGACAAACTTCTTATTCAGATCGGGTGCATACAGCGACAAACTGACTGCATAGGAATGATTTAGAGGCATATGGGAAGAAGTGTTGATATTTTTGGTTCCATTCCGAAATCAAATTTTTGACGTTTTTTTCATTTTTATTTTGGACTTTGTTATTTTAATGCATTAAAGAGTTATTATTTTCTTTTAGTAAACATTGATGCATTCATTTGGTTTCATTTAATCATTTCTATGGTAAGGAATGCTGGTGCGAAGGAATTTTTTCAATATCTCGATTTTTGAATTTTTTATGAATTTTTTAAGACTTCCAAGAAAAGGGGGGGGGGGACAATTTATCATATCTTCAACTTGATCTACAGAACAACTTGAAGGATTGTGATAAAACTGGGTAGGATGCAAGTACTCATAGTCCTTTTCAAAGGTTTTGTTTTTTGTGCGGATCATCCAAATTGGTTAACAGATAATGCCACCATGTCTAAAAGTAGGTCTCACAATGGTACATATACCACTTGGTAATTGAAATATGGAGAGTAGCGGTTCAAATCCAGCTGTGGTCAAAAAATTTTTTTTTTTTTTTTTTACACATCTAAATAAGTTTTTAGATGTTTCTCAACACTCAACATATGAAATTAGGAATTTTACGTTTAAGACTTCCAAAAAAAAAAGGGGGGGGGGGGGGGTTGGGTTTTGGCCATTTTTCACATTTTCAACTTTTTCTACAAAACTGTTTGAAGGATTTTAATAAATCTTGGTAGAAATAAGTCACTTATGATCCTCTTCAAATTCTGTTGTTTTCGTCCAGACCTCTTTACAGGTGGCGCCACCATAGTCAAGAGTAGGTCACAAAAGAGTTCCCTCGTTTAACAATATTCTTTTTCATACGGGCTGTATACAGAGACAAACAGAATGCATAGAAATGATCTAGAGGGATGAGTGAAGATGTATTGTCATTTTGGTTCCCTTCCAAAATCAAATTTTAGAATTTTTTTCGACATTTCTTTGGACTTGGTGATTCAATGCAGAAAAAAGTGTCATATTTCCTAGTTTATTGATAATGATGATTTCTTATGGATTATTGTGATCATAATTATGGTAAGGATTGTTACTTTGAAAGAATTTTGTCAATATCTCAATTTTTGGATTTTCTATGAATTTTTTAAGACTTCCAAATGAGGGTGTATAGGAACAATTCAATCACATTTTTCACTTCTGCTGTTATACCACATGAAAGATTTTAATGAAACATGGAATACATGAAGTACTAAAAGTCCTCTATCAATTTGGTAAATTTCATCCAAAGTGGTTAACAGATAATGCCACCATGTCTAAAAAGCAGTTCTCACAATAGTACATATACCACTTGGTAATTGAAATATGGAGAGTAGCGGTTCAAATCCAGCTGTGGTCAAAATGTTTTTTTCATTTCTTTACACATCTAAATAAGTTTTTAGATGTTTCTCAACACTCAACATATGAAATTAGGCAATTTTAAGTTAGATCTGGACAATATTTGAAACAATTGTTGTTCATGACCCAGACTTGAAATCAGTCAACAAAAGGCCCCACCTAAAGAAAATGACTAACTTGTTGCCCTGAATGACTTCTTGCAGAGACAAAGGAAATGCTTAATATCAAAATCACCTGAATGGATGTGCAAAAAGTGTTGTTTTTTATTCTAGCCTGAAATTAAATTTGACATATTTTCAACATCTGTGTTGACTTAGTCACATTAATGCAAAAATAAATGAATTCTTTTTTCATGCATGACTGATAATCTAGGTACTCAGGTGAGCGATATAGGCCCACTTGGGCCTCTTGTTTTCTCACATCTTTGGAAGAATTGGACTGAAACTTTTCTATATGTCTTTATAATTTACAACCACAGACTGAGTTTGAATTCTGTCACAGCAGTTGCCAGAGTTAGAGCTCTTTGTCTCGAGTTAATTTTCCGTGAAGATTTGGACTTAAATTTAATTTTTATTCTGGAGTCATGATATTGGCAGGTAGGGTACCCATCACCAAAGGAAGATCCTTATTGGTTTTAAGGTAAAAAAGTCAAAGGTCAAGGTCACAGGGTTTTGATTCACCAAAGACTTCCCTGAGCTGAATCTCAATGGGTTTTTAACCAAAAATCATATTTCTTCACATATATCACAATTGTTACCCATAACACAAGGGTATATCATGACCTCACCAAGGCCATATTTCAATGGTCACTGTGAGAGTAAGACAAAATTTGTCATGCCCCCGGCAGGTATGGCAGGGGGTATTAAGTGTTTGCTTTGTCTGTCCTTCCATCCTTCCCTCATACATTGGTTTCCGGATGATAACTCAATACCTTTCAACATATTCAAATCAAATTTGGAGATATGTTTACTTATCAAGAGAGAAGAACCCTATTGATTTTGGGTTAAAATTGTCATTGGTCAAGGTCACAGATGATGAAAATAGACTATAATTATTTTTTCCAGATGATAACTCAAGTACCTTTCAACATATTCAAACCAAATTTGGATTATATGCTTACTTATCCAGAGAGGAAAAACCCTATTGACTTTGTGGTCAAAAGTCAAAGATCAAGGTCACAGCTGTTGAAAATAGACTGTAATTATTGGTTTCTGAATGATAACTCAAGTACCTTTCAACATATTCAAACGAAATTTGGATATATACTTACTTTTCAAGAGAAGAAAAACTCTATTGATTTTGGGGTCAATAGGTCAAGGGTCAAAGCCACAACTGATAATAATATACTGTAATTATTGGTTTCTGGATAATTACTCAAGTGCTTTTCATCATATTTAAACCAAATTTGGATATATGCTTACTTAACCAGAGAGGAATAACTCTATTAATATTAATTAAGGGATCAAAAGGTCAAAGGTCAAGGTCATAGCTGATGAAAATAATCTGTTATTATTGGTTTTTGGATGACCTATGTACCTTTCATTATATTCAAATCAAATTTGGATATATACTTACTTGTCAAGAGAGGAAGAACCTTATTGATTTTGGGGTCATTAGGTCAAAGGTCACAGCTGATAGGAAAGACTGATATTATTGGTCTCCAGGTGATTCTCATGTATTATCATATACATGTACATGTACATGTGTTATTAAATGCTCATTAGAATTTGATCATATTTCACATATTTTACTGGTCAAGTTCTTTTAAACAGAAGGAATTTAAAATCTTATTAAAAGGGAGGTATGCCTATAGATTTGAGGGTCAATATTTCAAAAGGCAATACTGCACTGCTGGTAATATTTATAGGAGTTATGGTCCATGAAATTTATAATTTAGGAAAGTTTGTTGCTGCTATGAATTAAGCCCATGCGGAGACATATGTTTTACAGTCATGCTCTAGTTGTTATATGACATTGCTGAGGTGTAGATATTTATCTAGTCAGGACAGTTTAAGTTATTTATACTCCTTATGTGTATACTTAAGGAATGACTGTCTTTTTTTTTTGTTTCTGAGTTATAATATTGGTTTTATCAGGTGCAGATTTCTTGAACGGCAAATAAAGTGGTCCTCAAAAGTTTTGTCCTTAACAAACCATAATTATAACCCATATACAATGTACACTTAAAATAAGACACTCACTCTTTTTATTTATATAACAGAATCTAAAAGAAAATATCTTTTTAATTTCATTTTGTGTGAAACTTCTAATTGTTGATGAAATGTAGTTCCACAAGTTTTTAATCGTAAATTTTTATATTACATGAGCACTTAAGATCAAGCATTAAATCTTTTCTTTGGGGAACTGCTCTTTTAAAAATTTACATTATATTCTATTCTAAAATTAGACAAAATGGAACTTGTTACACCGTACATGTTCGGTTGGCCCACTATTTTACTAGGCGCTTCGTTAAGTGATCTGTTTCAGCTATATTTATCACAAAATCATTTAATTTTACATGTTACACACATTTTGATTGGTTTAAAAATTAGTGATATATCTCATCCAAGAAATTTTTTCTCTGACGACGTAACTTTTCACGTTTTTGTAACTGTGAAATTTACAGATGTTGAGAAATGGTGCATATATAACGTACCAATATCTGAGAATATGAAAGATGCTTGAAAGGAATTAAATGGTAAGGAATGAATCTAATTTGCTTTTCATTGGATGGAGGTATACCACGAAAAAAGGAGGGAAAGCTACTGCATCATGCAGTACGTGCAATGATACAGTTTTCCATCCTTTTTCTTTTGTGGTATACCTCTATCCAACAAAACAAATTAGATTCATTACTTAATGAATCCCTTTTCCTATTAGGCATTTAATGTAAGAACTCTACTAGTAATGTAAATATATCCTGGTAATATGGGCATAAACTGTGTCATGTTTCTGATCATTTTTGTCACAGACTTGTCTTTTATGCCACTAGTAGGACATTAGCTACATTTATAAAACTCTTGTGATATCTACTGATTACAATAAGTTGAGTTCATGTGATATTCATTATCCATTGTCCTATAGTAAACAATATTTTATGTGACCACTTCTCGGAGACAATGTCAAGTATGACATCTAGTTGTGCATGTGCAGTTAGCGTAATGGTTCCTTATCTCTGGGTTCAGTTTCTGCTAACTTTTCCCATGTGCCTTGTGTCTCTTTGTGTGAATATGCTTCTCCTTCTTCACTTTTGTTGAATCTTTACAGAAATATAATCTGACATTTCCACCATAGCAGCCATCTTGAAAGTAATAAAACTAGTTTCTCATTCATTTAGTTTTTTACATATGCAAGTAAGATTTAAAATCTGCCCAGTAATTGAATAACAGCATAAGATCTTAAAGTTTCAACGAGTTGACATGATAGTCCAGTAAAATGAATTACTTTTGTAACTGCCACTAATGTAATATCTGATAGTGGAAAGAGTGCCAACTTTAGCTTAATTTACTGATTTATGACTAGTTAATTAAGTGCATACTTTCTTTGAAGTTAAATCTGTATCATAGCATACAATAGAAATGGGTTCACTAGCTGAAGGCAAAGATTATATGTATGCTGTCAGTGTATTTCACTAATTATTGATGCAGTGTTTTGTCCAGAGTTGAAATATTGTACATTTCCTCTTCATGACTCAAATCTGTAATAAGTAGGTTAGGTAGTAAAAACATCATTTGTAGTGTAAAGATAAAAAAAGCAAACAGCAGATCATTTACATTTTGTGCCTCTTGTATTTAACTTTGCACAGTTGATCAATCATATGAAATGTTATTTAAGAATCACTCAAAAGCCACTTTTACTATTAATAGTACTAGGAACTACTTACTGAACGTACTTGGCCCCAGTGCTAAGAATTAAAATTTTGCCTCTTTGACTAAAGACACAAGTGACCTATTATGGTCACCTTTTGTCTGTCTTCATGCATCATTTATAAACTATTCACATTTTCATCTTTTCCTCATTAACCACTCAAGGGAATGAATTGAAATACTGAAGGTTCCTTACAAATGTTGTTGTTTTTTCATCAGTCCTTCTCCAAGGGTCATACATATTTTGAACTGTTTTAAGAAAAATTGCTTTGATTTCAGTATATACAGGGAGAATGTCAGCAATATTGTTGAAACCCAATAAATGAAAATAACACAGTGATATGAACATAAAACATTTTGTATATGTACATTAGTCCGAGATTCTCTGTCCTTCTCCCACTTTTGATATCGGCGGTTTGGGGCCTCTCCCACAAAACTAGGAGAAGGGCAGAGAATCTCTTACTACATGTACATAAGATATTATCAAAGTCTGTATGGTCACAGCAATGAAAATAATTCAGCTTGGAATGGGGAAATAGGAATTTGATTTAGGTGTAACTAGAAGCCAACTGTAAGCCATTGTTTACATTAAAGTCAGGCCACAAGTTCTTTCTTTGTTAAGTGTGGGTAGTAGTTGTTAACAGTAAACAAGGTATTTGAACCATTTCAGAATTTTTGTCAAATCCTTGTTCAGTACCATACTATTGTTTTAATTTTACATTAGAGATATTTTAGCCATATTTTGGTGAAGTATAAGAGTGTTGTGATCTAGACTTTGTCCCACTGTGAGTTTCTACCTATACACATTTTCAGTATAAGTTCACAGAAAGTATACAACACGTTCATTGTAATGAATAATAGGTTAATTCAGTGGTATGCCACTGGGTTTCTAATCTTATGACCTGGCTATTGGTTACATTTTCTATAGCGATTTATCATTTAATAGCCAGCACCCGGTGAAATACTGCCGCTTCAAACATTGGTCACCATCTCACATTCTTTTGATCATGAATTTACTACTCACATTTGTGCATAAAGCAAACAAAATGATATGCCTAAAATTTCTAAATCACCTCCTCAAAAAAGTTTTATTGAAAACCCTGTGTCTCCCAATCTGTCTTTGGGATAAGACAATATAAAGTGAGACACTATGTCATAGTAAACAGTGGAACATAACAGATAATTACCTCTTGTGGGTCCATCGCATTGAACATTGGAAAACAAAAGATAATTACCTCTTGTGGGTCCATCGCATTGAACATTGGAAAACAAAAGATAATTGCATCTTGTGGGTTCATTGCATTGAACATTGGAAAACAAAAGATAATTGCATCTTGTGGGTTCATTGCATTGAACATTGGAAAACAAAAGATAAATGCATCTTGTGGGTCCATTGCATTGAACATTGGAAAACAAAAGATAATTGCCTCTTGTGGGTTTATTGCATTGAACAGTGGAAAACAAAAGATAATTACATCTTGTGGGTTCATTGCATTGAACAGTGGAACATAATAGATAATTGCCTCTTGTGGGTTCATTGCATTGAACAGTGGAACATAAAAGATAATTGCCCATTGTAGGTCCATTGCATTGAACAGTGGAACATAATAGATAATTGCCTCTTGTGGGTTCATTGCATTGAACAGTGGAACATAAAAGATAATTGCCCCATGTGCGTCCATTGCATTGAAAAGTGAAACGTAGAAGATAATTGCCCATTGTAGGTCCATTGCATTGAACAGTGGAACATAATAAATAATTGCCTCTTGTGTGTCCATTGCATTGAACTGTGGGACACAAAAGATATTACCTCTTGTGGGTCCAATGCATTGAACAGTGGAACGTAAAAGATAATTGCTTCTGTAGATCTATTGCATTAAACAGTAGAACGTAAAAGATAATTGCCTCTTGTAGGTCCATACCATGAACAAATTTCTGAACCCATGCACTAGACTGATACTGCCAAAATATAATAAAAATAATCTTAGAGTGGCATAAAAAAAAAGAATTCACAGCCCTGCATCAGTTGATGTGTCGTGTTGATATATTTAACAAGTTTGGTATACTTCCAGGTCTAAAATGACATGCTTTTGTTATTTCATTTTATCATGTGTTTTCAGATAGGATCTGGAATCTCAACACAAGTTCCATTACTAGAGGTACATTCTAGAAACCAGAAGAATTTTGGCATGTGCCTAACATGATTTTCAGAAGTTGTTTGTAAATTTTCAAGTTTATAAGCAGTTTGCAGATAATTTTAATGATTTTCTTTGTTCTTGTGTTTTAATTCAAGGTGACAGGTTTGGTTAGTCCATATACATGTATATGGCATAACTTTTATTTTCCTGTGTGTCTTATATCATGACTGACATCTGACTTTTTCATATCTGTCTCTTAAGTCTTATTACATCTTTGTATTGTGTGCTATGTTTGGTTGGTAATAATTTCCTGTAGCTGGACTTTCCACTCAACTTATATATATATATGTGTGTGTGTGTGTGTGTGTGTGTGTGTGTGTGTGTGTGTGTGTGTGTGTGTGTGTGTATGTATATATATATATTTACATATCAATTCAGTAATTTCTAATCTTTATAATAAGTTGTGTATTGGTCATTAAGTAAGTGTTTAGTTTGCATGGTATCTTTCATTCTGTCTTTCAGAATATGACTTTTCCACACACAGTATACATAGTAATTGCACAGATAGTTAATACATGAACCATTAATTACACCTATCTTGAATTTTTATGTGGTTTTGTCTGTATTTACTTTCATGTTTGACTGAATGTCTCTCTAAGACAAAACAAAATCAAGTCCCCTTTATGACAATTGCAATACTGAAGAACACTTTATCTATCATTTCTCTATCTGTTTGTCTTTCTGGCTGTCCATTTCAATATTTCTGTTTACTGTGCCTCTCTTCAAAGTCAACAGATTTATTGCTTGGAACATGTCTGTAGATTATTATTTGTATATGTAAGCTATCAGTTTATAAACAAACACCACAGCAAAACTCATAGTCCATCCCCTTACAGTAGTCACACTCATAGAATGCAATTATTATCTATAAACCTTCAATCATACAAAACATTGTATTCATCAGTAGTGTTTTTAAACCCTTGGTGAGTATAATTCACAGAAGAATCTGCATTCAAAGTACTACAATATTTTTATGTAAATACTTCCATGGAATTCAAGTTTGATTATTAATTATCTTAAAAGAATAAAGTAATTTGTAGAGTTTGTTATCTTATTGTGCTACTTGTCCAAGTAAAGTGTGTTGTACATAGGTGATATAAAGTGTCTTATTTCAGTGATGAATTAACAATATTCATAACTGTAATATTGATCGACAGTTAATTCATTTGCTTGATTTGAAACATATTGACTAAAATATTTCCATGTTTCTTAAAGGGTTCTAACCAAGATGAAGTTCGAATTAAGAAGAAAGATAAAGCCTACTTTGTTGGGAAATGGCACAACTTTGATGTTAGGTATTGGATTTTGAAATACAAAAAAGTAGTTTGGTAATGCTAATTTCTATGTTCTAATATGTGAAAGTTTCAGGAGTAAAGTTGTCAAAAGCAGAAATTGTTAGAATCAAATTAAGGTTCTCTTTATATTAGCTCACCTGAACCAAAGACTCAAGTGAGCTATAGTCATACTGCGCCGTCCGTCGTCGTCGTTTGTCCGTCATTAACTTTTTCACATTTTCGACTTCTTCTCGGAACTGTTGGCAGATTTGGATCAAACTTTGTATATATGATGTACTCAAGGTCCCCAACTAAAATTGTGTTCAGGATCCAGATTCCCTAAGGGGTGGATCCAGGGCGGGGCCAAAAGTGTCCAAAATGGTATCCCTCTTCAAAAATCTTCTATTCCAGAACCAGTGCATAAATGGGGGAACTAATTGCATTTCAACAATCTATAAAGATGGGTTATCAAATACAGTCGAACCTGTCTATTAATTGTAAATTTAAACCGTGCGGCGGCTTCGCCTAGCCTACAAAGCATGTCGCATATAATGTCACGCCACGGAGACAACCCTAAAAGAGGTTGTTCCAATGAGGTACATATATTACGGCATGCTTAGCAGACACTGGAAGTGAAGTTATGATTTGAAATTGGTTGCACGTGGCTCGGTTCCGAGGTGGGGATATCACATCCTCGACACCAGCGGACGTCCATTAATAGACAAATCTGGTTCTGGAATAGAAGATTTGTCTATTAAGGTCAGCTAAGGGAAGAGTCAAAAGTGGCCTTTATAAACAGTTGACCTTTATACAGAGGTCTATTATCTAGGAAAACATAGATATTGGGAATTTAAAATGTGACCTTTATAGACAGGTGACCTCTTAATAGAGGTGGCCGCTAAGACAGGTTTTACTGTATTGTTTTCAGGATTAAGATCCGTTGAATAAAAATTTACAGTTTTTTTTACGTGTTTCTGGACTTAGTCATTTCAATGAAGAAAAGCGTCATGTTTTTCAGTTAATTGAAACTGATGATTTCTTAATTACTTTTTTGATCCTAATTGTGGTAAGGAATATTATTGTGAAAGAATTTTGTCATTATCTCAATTTTTGGATTTTTTATGAATTTTTTAAGACTTTCCAAAAAAAGGGGGGGGGGGGGGGGTTGGCCATTTTTCACATTTTCAACTTTTTGTACAAAACCACATGAAAGATTTTAATGAGACATGGAATACATGAAGTACTAAAAGTCCTCTATCAATTTGGTAAATTTCATCCAAATTGGTTAACAGATAATGCCACCATGTCTAAAAAGTAGGTCTCACAATGGTACATATACTACTTGGTAATTGAAATATGGAGAGTAGTGGTTCAAATCCAGCTGTAGTAAAAAAAAAATTATTTTTTTTTACACATCTAAATAAGTTTTTAGATGTTTCTCAACACTCAACATATGAAATTAGGCAATTTTACGTATAAGACTTCCAAAAAAAAAGGGGGGGGGGGGGGGGGGGGGGGTGGCCATTTTTCACATTTTCAACTTTTTCTGCAAAACTGTTGTAAGGATTTTAATAAATCTTGATAGAAATAAGTCACTTATTATCCTCTTCAAATTCTGTTGTTTTTGTCCAGATCTCTTTACAAGTGGCGCCACCATAGTCAAAAGTAGGTCACAAAAGAGTTCCCTCCTTTAACAATATGCTTTTTCATATGGGCTGTATACAGAGACAAACAGAATGCATAGAAATGATCTAGAGGGATGAGTGAAGACGTATTGTCATTTTGGTTCCCTTCCAAAATCAAATTTTAGAATTTTTTTCAACATTTCTTTGGACTTGGTGATTCAATGCAGAAAAGTGTCATATTTCCTAGTTAATTGATAATGATGATTTCTTATGGACTATTGTAATCATAATTATGGTAAGGATTGTTACTTTGAAAGAATTTTGTCAATATCTCAATTTTTGGATTTTCTATGAATTTTTAAAGACTTCCAAATGAGGGTGTATAGGAACAATTCAATCACATTTTTCACTTCTGCTGTTATACCACATGAAAGATTTCAATGAAACATGGAATACATGAAGTAATAAGGGTCCTCTATCAATTTGGTAAATTTCGTCCAAATTGGTTAACAGATAATGCCACCATGTCTAAAAAGTAGGTCTCACAATGGTACATATACCACTTGGTAATTGAAATATGGAGAGTAGCGGTTCAAATCCAGCTGTGGTCAAAATTTTTTTTTTCATTTCTTTACACATCTAAATAAGGTTTTAGATGTTAGATGTTTCTCAACCCTCAACATATGAAATTAGGCAATTTTAAGTTAGATCTGGACAATATTTGAAACAATTGTTGTTCCTGACCAGACTTGAAATCAGTCAACAAAAGGCCCCACCTAAAGAAAATGACTATTCCTGAATGACATATTGCAGAGACAAAGGAAATGCTTAATATCAAAATCACCTTAATGGATGTGCAAAAAAGTGTTTTTTTTATTCTAGCCTGAAATAAAATTTGACATATTTTCAACATCTGTGTTGACTTAGTCACATTAATGCAAAAATAAATGAATTCTTCCTTCATGCATGACTGATCATCTAGGTACTCAGGTGAGCGATATAGGCCCACTTGGGCCTCTTGTTATTCCTGTCTGAAATAAAATTTGACATATTTTCAACATTTGTGTTGACTTAGTCACAGTAATGCAAAAATAAATGAATTCTTCCTTCTTGCATGACTGATCATCTAGGTACTCAAATGAGCGATATAGGCCCACTTGGGCCTCTTGTTATTAAAACCATTTAGGTATGTTTCTTTATTTTTTATACAATACACAATTATTTCTTTAGAGAATAATCTGATGTATTATAGACATTGGCCATATACATCTTTATCCAATATGTATGGAATACTTTTGGGTACTCTTGAGATATTTACTCTGGTATGACTAGAGATTCCTGTACTACATGTGGCAAAACATTGTAATTTCTGAATTTGTTTACATCACATTTTTCAATTTTGTACACTATAGATTTATGAAGCCACTATTGACCAATCATCGACCTACATTGATGGAGACCCTACCAGCTTGTTGCCTACCCTTAGCCAAGCTGCTAACAACAGAGGAACAAATGTCACAAGTAAGACTTTAATATTACACACAATCAACCTATACAACACAAATCTTGGTGGAAACCCAACCAGTTTGTTGCCTTCCCTTACTCAAGCTGCTAACAACAGAGGAACAAATGTCACAAGTAAGACTTTAATATTACACACAATCAACCTATACAACACAAATCTTGGTGGAAACCCAACCAATTTGTTGCCTTCCCTTATTCAAGCTGCTAACAACAGAGGAACAAATGTCACAAGTAAGACTTTAATATTACACACAATCAACCTATACAACACAAATCTTGGTGGAAACTCTACCAGTTTGTTGCCATCCCTTACTCAAGCTGCTAACAACAGAGGAACAAATGTCACAAGACTTTAATATTACACACAATCAACCTATACAACACAAATCTTGGTGGAAACCCTACCAGTTTGTTGCCTTCCCTTCCTCAAGCTGCTAACAACAGAGGAACAAATGTCACAAGTAAGACTTTAATATTACACACAATCAACCTATACAACACAAATCTTGGTGGAAATCCTACCAGTTTGTTGCCATCCCTTACTCAAGCTGCTATCAACAGAGGAACAAATTTCTCAACTAAGACTATGATATTACACACACTCAGCTTATACAACACAGTATAAATTATTATTTAATATTTTTTGTCCTGTCTGTCTATCAGTCTGTCTGTGACAAAAAGCTGTAACATTCCAAATAACTTTTCAACTATAAGAGATGAGGCTTTCTTATTTCTCTTGTATATTCCTTTTGACAAAACCTTTCCGTCAGCACAATAATTTTTGACCTTGTGACTTACATTTCAAAAACTTTGGTTATAACTTTTAAATTGTAAGAAGTAAAGCTTTAAAATTTCACGTGCATATTCCTTCTGACAAGACCTTTTCATCAGTACTATAATTTGATACATCGTGACCCTGACAGTGACCTTTAACCTACAAGTCAAAAACTTTAAAATTGGTTGTGACTTTTAAATAATAAGAGGTAGGGATTTTATATTCCACATGCATATTCCCTGTGACAAGAACTTTCCGTCTGTACAGTAAGTTTTGAGCTCGTTACCTTGACAGTGACGTTTGACCTACATTTCAAAAACTTAAAATTGCATATATTTTTTAAATGGTTAGTGATAGGGCTTTCATATTTCACATGTGTATACCTTGTGACAAGACCTTTCTGTCGGTACCAAAATTTGTACCTTAAGAACTTGACTTTAGAGTTTGACTTAGTTTTACAATAATAGCCTCTTCTGATAAAAGTTGCTGCCGGGGAACACTCATATTTCACAAATACAGCTTGTTTTCTATCATTTTCACAACATATTATCTTTACCATTATTTGCATCTTTTAAAATACCAATTCTTTGTAAGGATCAAAATCAGCTGGAGATGACATGTCTTAAGTTTTCTTGATTTTCTCTATAATTAGTATAATTCCTGCAGAAAAGGTGAAAATGAAGTGGTTTTTTTGACAAATTAAATTTTGGTTGTCATAGCAAAAAAATAAATAAATAAATTGTATAAGAAGGGAAAACAAAATTTTGTAAAATTATGTTTACTAATGAAGATTAATGATGAAAATTTAAGTTACCTACTATATCTGTTTCCCTGGAAGCGAACCTTGTTAAAATGCCTTGTTCTCACAATTTGTCGCATTGTTTAAGTTTCAGCCATGGGTACCATGGCAACCACAACCAAATTGGAAAAACTTAAGTTCATATTTATCTTAATGCTTCATATAGATCTTATATACCAAAAATCATTAATATCCATTACATGCCATGGCCATGTGTTATTGAATTTTTCAAGTTTCACAAAGAATTCATATTTTAAAATACTTTGTGCAGAAAAAGCTTTCCGTGTCACTTCTTGTGAAATACTTATAAGTTGCTATGTGTCTGTCTTTTGTAGAACTTAAAACATATTCACTGTTTTCCTTGATTTATTGTTGTGCATGTGCATAAATGTATGATGCATGTCGAATGCAAAACTTTATTATAATCTTGGCTTTACTCCTGATTTTCATAACCAAATATGGTTTACAGGGAGATGGCACGATAGAAGATGATTCTGACACTGATATGATCATTGACCATCGTGAATTATCAATAGGCGAGGATTCTAATGCAGGTGTCAGCACAGTCTCCCATCCGAAGGGATTTACCGACGTGGATCTTGAACACACAAACACAAAACAGGTAATATGCACCAAAGATTATGTGTAGCACAATGTCATAGTGCCTGTCAAGTATCAAACTTTATAGGAAATCTTCTGTAAAAGCAAAATATAGGTATGATCTGTATTTATGAAACAATATGAAAACATCTCCACTGATCCTGTATCTCTTCTGTATATGGGTTTTTTATGTTCCTCAATGAGCCCATACTTCTGTAATTCGGTGCTTTGCATTGAGTCGTGATTCCTAGACTCTTCTATAATTCAATGTCTTGCATTCTCCTATTTTCCCTGATGTTTTCTAAATGCCGTGACGTTATAGAAGATGCTTTAACTACATATTGTAAACGTTGGTGTAAAAAAAGAACAGGTAAAGGTTCATGCTCTTAATGATTGGAAATACGAGATTTTAAGAATTGTCGATATCCATATTAAGAACTTTACGGAAAATCTGCATTTATTTCAACAGCCTAATACATTGACGGCAAATTCTATTAAAAAGAAGATAGCTGACTTACATGCTAAATATGTCTTTGTTCCTGCTGATAAAGCAGGTAATAACATAATAGTCGTTTGAAAACTATATTATATTGAAGTACTTAAAAACGAATTAAACTCCACTCATACATATGTGGAAAGCCCTACCTCAAAAGACAGCACCTTGCACGATCACCTCACGAGCATGTCCGACTTCAAAATTAAAACTGATAAATCTGATCTACCAACCATATATTGGCCCCCAAAACTACATAAAAGTCCATATAAATCATGTTTCATATCTAATTCTAGCCACTGTTCTACTACGATACTATCGAAGCATATTACGTCTGCTCTTACTGCTATAAAAGATTATATTATCAAATATTGTGATGTCGCATTTCATAATAGTAACATCAATTACTTTTGGTCGATTAAAAATTCTCATGAAGTTATAGACAAACTTCTTTCGCTAAATTTCAAAGCGATTCAAATTTGTACATTTGATTTTTCTACACTTTATACATCTCTGCCTCATGATTTGATTAAAAGCAAGTTGCTGTCTCTTATACAATGGTGTTTTCACAGAGAATCTAAAACGTACATATGTACTTCCAATAACTCCGGATTCTTTTCCAACAAACAATATACTTCATATAAATACTGGACTTGCAAGGAATTATGTAAAGCACTAGACTCTCTCATGAATAATATTTTTGTGCAATTTGATGGCAAGATATATCAACAAATAGTTGGGATTCCTATGGGTACTAACTGCGTGCCTCTGATAGCAGATTTATTTCTTTATTGTTATGAGAGGGATTTTATGGTTTCTATTCAAAAATCAAAACGTTTTGACCTCATTGACAAATTTAATAATACTTGCAGATATCTGGATGACATTTTGGTTATCGACAACCCTGAATTCGAACAATTTATATCAGAAATATATCCACCAGAGCTCACATTGAATAAAGCTAATACTTGAGATAAATCTACACCTTTCTTAGATTTAAACATCAAAATTATCAGCCACCTAATATATACTAATATTTATGATAAACGTGAGGATTTTGGATTTCCTATTGTAAATTTCCCTTACTTGGATGGCGATGTCCCTCGACTCCCATCATATGGTATCTATATATCTCAATTAGTTCGATTTGTCAGAGGCTGCACTGATGTTTTGGACTTTCATAAACGAAATTTACAAATTACTACTAAACATTTAACTCAGAGTTACAGATATCACAAACTAAGAAAAACATTCGGCAAATTCTTCAGATCTTATTCAGAACTTCTATCTAAATTTGGAAATATTTCTTTTCAACAGTATGTATCCAATGGTATTTCCCATCCTAATTTTTACGGTGATCTCGTATATAAACTAAGGAAAGTAAAAGGCTCCGATAACGTTATTTTATCATGTTATAAAATAGTCAAACGTCTTCTAAATAGACAATATGATATTGAGATCATCAAAAAGGCTATAGGTCTTGTATTTGGCTCCTCTACAGCCATATGCAGACTTTTACTTGAACGTTGCACGCTGACTAACAGGGCAGTGGGGACTATATGACGGGTCTTGTCCAAACCTCTTTCAGAGGAGACATGGTCCTTAACCTCGTCCACTCTGACTGTTAGTCGGGACTCCTACTGATCTAGGGTCTTAGCTCGCTTTCAGACTGGCAGAGCACGGTTTATCATGTTGATGTCGCATATATTTTTATACCATTATGTGTTTTACAATAAGTTACGTGTTTATATTTTTATGACCTCTAAATATGCGATACCTGTTGACCCTTGTTCTTTACATGGAGGATTATTTATAAAATTTTAAATGTACGTCCTTTGATTGTTCTGCTGTTACGGTGAGTGGGAAGGTGGGCCCATAAACCGGTTAACCACACCATTTGTTTGGCTTTTGTCAAATTAAATGACCGTCCTAAGTCGGTATCGTAATTGCACTATAATCAAATATTTTTGTAATGTGTTATATGTTCTAGTATATTATTTATATTCATGTATTGTATAGCTTCATGGTGACTTCTGCCACATAACTGAGCCAGTAACTCCTCTTTTTTCTTTCTGTAATATAATGCGTTGCATTCCTCCATGATCCCTAAACTCTATTGTGTATTACTGTTGTGCATCCTCCTGCGAATTCTCTGTATATTGTCTTAATGCCCATCCCCATGTGAATTCTCTGTATATTGTCTTAATTCTCATCCCGATGTGAATTCTCTGTATAATGTTTTAATTCTCATCCCCATGTGAATTCTCTGTATATTGTCTTAATTCTCATCCCCATATGAATTCTCTGTATATTGTCTTAATTCTCATCCCCATGTGAATTCTCGGTTTACCATTGCTTTAATTCTCATCCCCATGTGAATTCTCTGTATATTGTCTTAATTCTCATCCCCATGTGAATTCTCTGTTTATCATTGCTTTAATTCCTATCCCCACATGAATTATCTGTATATTGTCTTAATTCTCATCCCCATGTGAATCCTCTGTTTATCATTGCTTTAATTCTTATCCCCATGTGAATTCTCTGTATATTGTTTTAATTCTCATCCCCATATGAATTCTCTGCATGTCATTGTCTTAATTCTCATTCCCATGTGAATTCTCTGTCTATTATTATCTTAATTCCAAATTCCCATGTGAATTCTTTGTTTATCATTGTCTTAATTCCCATTTCCATGTGATTTTTCTTTATTATTGTCTTAATTCCCATCCCCATGTGAATTCTTTGTTTATCATTGTCTTAATTCCCATTCCCATGTGAATTCTCTTTATTATTGTCTTAATTCTCATCTCCATATGAATTCTCTTATTATTGTCTTAATTCTCATCTCCATATGAATTCTCTTTATTATTGTCGTAATTCTCATCTCTATGTGAATTCTCTTTATTATTGTCATAATTCTCATCTCCATGTGAATTCTCTTTATTATTGTCATAATTCTCATCTCCATGTGAATTCTCTTTATTATTGTCATAATTCTCATCTCCGTGTGAATTCTCTTTATATCATTGTTTTGACTCTCAGACTCTGGAGTTGCTGAGTTCATATCATGCTGAGGATGCTGAACCTTATCTACTTGTTCCACTTGAGCAAATCCCTGACTGATTGATTGATTGATTTTTGTTTAACGTCACACTACGAATATTTCACGTATATGGTGACGGCATCTGCTTGATGCGGGGCATACAAATTTTGACCTTTGAAATGAAACCACCCAAAGCAGTGAGGGATCTTTAATCTGCCATGCATACCACGACACGGCATGACCAGAGTGGGATTTGAACCCAGGCCTCCAGATCAGGAGGCGAGCACGATACCACTAGGACATGCTAGCTTGAGCAACTCCCTGAAGTTAGTTGGAGTAACTCAGGTTTGACAAAAGTACAAATAATACAGTCACTAAATTACATCAGTTGTTCATCTTGAGATAATAATTATATATATATATTTATATAATTATTATATACATATATATATCAATCATATACCTTTAGTGTTGCAGCAATATATTGTATGGATACTTTTAATTATTGTTTGAAGTATAAATGTGTTTGTGTTTGAAAACTTACTTCATTGGAATAGATTTGAATAAAGGTTCTCAGGTTTATTTCTCCAAAGTCATGATCACTTAGCCTATATCCCTAAAATATTGAGAAAGGCCTCATATCTCTTATCCTATTCATCAGAATGGTATCATATTTCACACAATTGTTCCTTTGGACAGGAATTGATAGGTCAAGGTCACTCAGCACATATCTTGAAATATTGGCCTTATATCCCTTAAACCATTCATCAGGATTATATCATATTTCAAGCAAATGTTTCTCCTCATTTGAAACTTCAAATATTTACATTGTAACTTTAAACAAGCCTTATTTTGTCCTTGATTAAGATTTTTGTGTCTGACGATCATCCCATCAAGGCAATTTTGGTAATCATTGTTTTCACTTTGTTTATTTTGTAAGAAGTTTCATTTGATACATGTATAATCCAAGATGTCAGACCAAAAGATAAGACTTTACTTTGAATTTGTCTGATTGGGAGAACAGACAAGTATTGAAAAAATCAAACCTTTTGATTTCTCACATTTATTTTATCTCTCACTTGTTTACATTTTAACTATACTGATTCCATGTCAATGAGTTGAATAGAAGTCCACTTGTGAGGGTTTTTAAATATTTCATTCTATTAATTTACTCCTATTCCACTGAAATTTGAATTACCATTTCTCGAAAATAGAAATCATTGAAATCTTGGGGGCTAGAGGATGCTTAAAAGTACTTGTTACTGTCCTTTTATCACACTTCTTGACTTGGAAGCAGTATAGTTTGAAAGATAAAGTCAAATGTGATTACTTACAAGTGTCAATTTTTGTAATACAAAGTGTTACACTGTTATCAACCCGCATCCTGGGGGCTGCCATATTGAAATATTGGATTTCACCCCTTTGCTCATGTATTCCTACACTAAGTAAAATAGGTCCATGGTTAAGTGCATTAAATTTGCAAATATTCAGGCACATTTGACACTGCCGGTGTGTTAAGAACTACATATTCATCAAATTACTTAGGAAGATGTATGGAAAGTCTATACCAAAGCTGAACAAACACGATCATTATTTTTTGGCATATAACCTATGTTTTCATTCAGTCGTTGATTACTACGCACTGATCGCATATTCCTGGGCTTTTCCGATGGCCCTTGCCAACCACAATAACAATATGCTTTCGATGACATTATGCCAAAAAATTGATGTTTTAATTGATTAAAGTGGGACAACAGACTGTATAAGTTAAATTTATTATTTTCCGTATTGTAAACATTCTGCGTAAGTTTCACAAGAGCTAGGTGTTAACGTGACCTACATTTGCAGCCTACATTTTCTCAATTTACATATATAGAGTTACAAGACATGTCGTGCAATAATCTTTCGTTTCAAAAATTTTATGCATTAAATATTTTCAATTTGTTTCATATATAATCGTTAAAAAAACAATTAAGACATGGGGTGGAGTAAACTTTTACATTTTATATGATCTACAACAAAACATTTTATGTTCATTGTGATTGTATCGAGTCTTAAGGTTTTAAATTTTCAATAAATTTTTTGCTGTCAACGTTGAATAATCGTTTGAGTGAGTCATCTTGATAAAGGCCATTGGCCAACACGTTGAATAAAGAGCTTCAACCAACAGATAAAATAAATTTCTTACTTAAAATTAGGGGATAAACATATTATGTTTGATTGTTTCCGACAGGTATACCGTGGTTTATATTGTAATTAAACAGTTTTCCTGGAGACACTTGCAGAGTACACAAACAGTAACACAAACTTCTTTTTTTTCTCTTTGAAATTGCACCCAAATTCCTCATGTTTAGAATTGTTCCAAGAAATGAATTGATATTTAGTGCACGGCCATAAGAAGTTTCTTCATTTTCATATTCTTAAAATTTTATGATTAATCACAAATTGATTCATACATGAGTAGCTTGACATCGCATCGTTAACAGCTGAACAGGCAGTTTTGCTGTGGCACAGCGAGATGAAATAACATGCTGTAAAGCATGTTGCATGGTGGTACGTCATCATGCCATGTATGTTGTCAGTTTTTATGGTTCGACTTGATTGTAATAATTGTGCACATAAATGGTAGAACTTGCAAATCGTCCTTGATATGAGATTTAAGATGGATGTTAAGAGCAGTAAACAAAGTTGTTACAGACAGGATTTTTGATTGTTGGAGTCCGGGCAATGTGGACAAAGAGTAGGTACAATGTATTAGTACATTTGAAGAAGGTATATCGTGGTTATACATGTCTGAACGCTAATGTGTGGACCAATCAAATTTATCAAAACAAAACAAATGAATTAGAATGTCTTTTCAACATCACTTTTTGTCCCCTGCTTTTGTGAAGGTCAGTCTGTCACAGAAACTTTAACCTGGGCTTTAACTTTTGACCTGGTAGGGGTGCAACTTTGAAACTTCACATGTGGATTCCTTGTGACGAGATCTTTTATTTGAGACCATTACTTTTGACATCTTAGAATTCTTTGAATTCACTTGTTTCCTCTTGACATTTATGTATCCTCAGGAATACCCTCATCTAATTACAACTTACTTCTAATTACAAACATGGATTCATCAAAACCACAGCAAATGCTCAGAGCAAGGACAGTTTTGACATAGTTTAGATGATCTTGTGCTATAGGCCTGACATCTGCAACCGTAAAATTCAGTTCTGGACAAACTACAAATGCTGCAAGTAGCAAACATCTTGGGATATAGACTTGATTGCATACTTTTGATGCTACATGTGACATAATTTTTCGGTTTGAGTGACATAGTTAACCTTTTGGGGTACCTCAATTATGGACTAGCTACAAGTACCAAACTTACACTAACTAATTATTCATCTTAGGATGCAGACTCGAAAATACGTTTTAAGCTGTATCTGACATACTTTTTGTCACCCGCTTTTCGTGAAAGGGTGGGGACATTAAATCTCAATCGTCTGTCTGTCTGTCCATCTGTCACAAAAACTTTAACCTTGGTCATTAATTTTTTAATTGTAAGACGTAGCGCCATCATATTTGGCATGTTTGTGCCTAGAGTACCTGGTTCCATAGCTTCATGTGACAGGTTTTCCACTTGAGTGATTTGGTTAACCTGTTGGGAGTATCTCTGTGACAAACCAGTAAAAATAAAAGACTTCTGACTCGGCCATATGCCAAGTCACCTCGAATAAACAGTGTGTGAAAATTCCCAAACTTGCGCTAATGGTTCATCTTGGGATGCAGACTTGAATGCAAGCTTCTTATAACTATTCCCCTTTCAATTTTGTTTCATTAAAAGAAAATTGATTTATAATTAAATAGCTCAATAATGATTCAACAGTTATTTTGAATTTGTGTCGTTAATTCTAAGAATGAAACTAGTCCTGAATTAATACTATTGATAACACTAATTCCTCTTCATCTTCATATGAGTTCTACTCAGGACTTTCAGTCCTTTGATTTAGCTCTCCTGAACCGTAGGCTCAAGTGAGCTATTGCGATAGCATGCTATCCGTTTTCCTCCTCCGTTGTCATCCTATTGTAAACTTTTCACATACTAAACTTTTCTTCTGCGACTGCTTTACAGAATTTCACCAAACCTAAAAGAAGTAAGTACTCAAGGTCTTTTGCCAAGTTCGTGTTTTTTCTACCCAATCCATATTCAGATATGGCTGCCACATGGGCCCTTATTGGTTGACACATTTTCTAAAATCTCCTTCAAAACCACAGCACATAATGTCACCAGACCTTACTGGAAGTAAGTATTAAAGGTCCTCTACCAAGTCTGTGTTTTCTGACCCGATCCATAATCCAAGATGTCGGCCATTGGCTCTGATTGGTTGACACATTTTCAATTTCTTCTCTGCAACAACTTTACAGAATTTCACCAAAACTTGCAGGAAGTAAGTACTCATGGTCCTCTACCGAGTTTGTGTTTTTCGACCTGATTCGTAATCCAAGATTGTCACCATGGACCCTGATTGGTCGACACATATTTGACTTTTTTTCCACAACCGCTCCATAAAATTTCACTGGAACTTACTAGAAGTAAGTAATCAAGGTCCTCTGCTAGGTTTGTGTTTTCTGACCGGATCCACAATCCAAGATGGCAGCCAAGGGCTCTGATTAGGTGACACATTTTCACCTGTTCATTAACAGCCTCCCAGAATTTCACCATATCTTACAGAATATAAGTACACAAGGTCCTCTACCAAAATTGTATCTTTTGATCAGTTTATTCATCCAAGATGACTGCCAAGGGCTCTGATTGGCTGACACATTTTTTACTTCTTTTTAGCAACTTCTGCACAGAGTATCACGAATCTTTACAGGAAGTAAGTTATCAAATTCCAATACTGAAATTGTAATTTTTTATCTAATCTGTCATTCAAGATGGCCACCAAGAGCTATGATTGAATGACATATTTTTCTACTTCTTTTCATTAACAATTTCACCAAATCTTGTAGGAAGTAAGTATTCAAGGTCCTCTACCAAATTTTTATCTTTTGACTTGATCTGTCATCCAAGATGGCTCCCAAGGGCTTTGATTGGCTGATGCATTTTTTACTTCTATTATGCAACAGCTGCACAGAATTTCACAAAGCATTACAGAACTAAAACTCAGCTGTCATTCATTTGTGAATTAATTAATTGTGCTCAGGTGAGCTATATAGGCCCACTTGGACCGCTTGTTTCAATTTCTGCTGACTCTCTCTGTAAGATGATTTCAGACATAAGTTGTGTGTTTGATAAAGTATGGTTTATGCACTTATTTTTGCATTTTTGTAAGAAAGCTTGAGTTTACTGTTTGTGTACATAGTGCAACTAAATTGTAGGACAAAGCATTGGATGAGTTTATTACAGTCAGATATCTTATTAACTACCTTTCTCTGTTCTTTACTACTATTTGTCTATACAGAATAAACCTGTATTAAGACTGACTGCCTCAAGTAGCCACTTTTCTACCTTCCCTTTAGTGGTAACTTAAAACATGTTTGACTGTATATACATTGTACCTGGTCTGGAATTCATGTGACTGTAGGCACATGTTACCTGGTCTGGAATTCATGTGACTGTAGGTACATTGTACCTGGTCTGGAATTCATGTGACTGTATATACTTTGTACCTGGTCTGGAATTCATGTGACTGTATATACATTATACCTGGTCTGGAATTCATATGATTGTGGGTACATTGTTAAGGGTCTGGAATTCATGTCACTATATACATTGTACCTGGTCTGGAATTCATATGATTGTGGGTACATTAAGGGTCTGGAATTCATGTCACTGTATATACATTGTACCTGGTCTGGAATTCATATGACTGTAGATCCATTGTACCTAGACTGGAATTCAGGTGACTGTATTTACATTGTACCAGGTCTACAACACTGTGACTGTAGGTACTTTGTACCTGGTTTGGAATTCATGTTACTATACATACATTGTATCTAATCTGGAATTCATATCACTGTACATACATTGTACCTGGTATGGAATTCACTTGACTGTACATACATTATGCCTGATCTAGAATTCATGTCACTATAGGTACATTGTACCTGGTCTGGAGTTCATGTGACTGATTGTAGGTACATGTTACCTGGTCTGGAATTTATGTGACTGTAGGTACATGTTACCTGGTCTGGAATTCATGTGACTGTAGGTACATGTTACCTGGTCTGGAATTCATGTGACTGTAGGTACATGTTACCTGGTCTGGAATTCATGTGACCATAGGTACATTGTACCTGGTCTGGAATTTATGTGACTGTATATACTTTGTGCCTAGTCTGGAATTCGTGTGACCATAGGTCCATTGTACGTAGTCTGGAATTCAGGTGACTGTATTTACATTGTACCGGGTCTATAACTCTGTGACTGTAGGTACTTTGTATCTGGTCTGGAATTCATGTTACTGTACATACATTGTACCTGGTCTGGAATTCACTTGACTGTACATACATTATGCCTGATCTAGAGTTCATGTTACTATAGGTACATTGTACCGGTACCTGGTCTGGAATTCATGTGACTGTATACCAGTACATTGTACCTCGTCTGGAATTCATACGACCATATATACTTTGTAACAGATCTGGAATTTACGTGACTATACATACATTACATTTGATCTGGAATTCATGTGTTTGTATAGACATTTTACCTGGTCTGAAATTCGTATGTCTGTATATATAGTACCTGATCTGGAATTTATGTGTAGTGTACCTGTTCATTAAGTAGATATATGAATGCATTTTTGGTATAGCAAGGTCATCAAAGCTAGAAAGATAATTCTCTATCAACTCTATTATGTGTATAAATCCCACTTAAAAACATACTTCAACAATACTTATATACATATGCAATAAGTGAATGCTTACTATTGTTAGTAACCCAGCAGGTATCTATAAATCTCTTTGTTCATGTATGTAACATTTTTTTCTTCTTATTTACATCATTCAAAATCTTTTGTTTTGTTCTGTCATTTTCTGTAATAGATTTGGTTGATATATGCTTTTCTGCTTATTTATAAGGCTTTTCATGCTGCTGATCTTTATGCAATATATCTTTGAAATAAATTTATTTAATTGCTTTCTACTTACTTATTTCATTGTTTCTTCTAATTTTGAGGTTTTGGTAGATATAGAAATCCCAGAGAGGTTACACCAAGAATCCTCATGGTCAAGTGATGACCTTCCATTGACCCCTTGACCTTTGACTTATATATTCACCTCTTCATGACAATCAAGATATTGTGCAAGTAAGACTATTTGAAAGTTATTTTCACAGTAGTCTAGAAAGATATTTTGATAATGCAGTGAAAACTTAAAGTGGTCAAAAATATTGCTTTCAGAACCTGACTTGCATACAAAATAAAAACTATATTCTTCTCATAAAATTCTTATTATACTAAGTCTTGTCGTATACTACACTATATATTCTTGTTAGCAGAAATGATATGGTCATTTTCTAAAATTTCTGTGTAACTGGTCAAAGGTCAAGTGTACAGCTACTCTCACACAGCATCACTCATATAAAATGTATAATGACTGAACAGTTTACTAGTTTGTACATGTAAAATGTATAGCAAGTGAACAGGTTACTAATACATGTAAAATGTACAGTAACTGTACAGTGTACTAGTACATATGAAATGTACAGCAACTTTTTTCCTTAATTTTTGTGAAAGTTGTGGCATTTATGATATTTTTAAAGAATGATACATTATGATGTAGATAGTTTTTGTTAGGTTATTTTTTTAAATCATGAAGTGGAAGGCTAGGGGATGTGGCTTTCTCCTTTCACCTTCCACTCAATATCTTTTCCTTGTGTCCCTTCCCCTGTCCTTTCACTCCAGACTCTTTTCGTCCACCATCTGCCTCCTCAATCTCCATCCCCCAATTCCTTTCTTTCTTATCCTGACCCGTCCTATCACATTGAGGTATAAAGTTTGAAGAAGATAAGACATAGTGAAAGATCTGACCAGTTGAGCTTTATACATATGATACTAGATGAAGTTATGAACAATGTCTAATGTTGCTTAATATGCTAGTCGCTTAAACTGAAACAGAAAACATAACAACTGTGACTTTAACCTTGCATATAAAACCTTAGTTCAGTGTATTGACACACCCTTTGTTCCTGGGCAGCAATTCTGTGAAATATTATTCAGATCCATGCAAAGGGTAAAAAGTTATTAAAGGGATAAAGATTTACCCATCATATGCATTGTGACCTTGACATTTTTGATATGACCTTGCTCCATGACGACACACCATTGGGTCCTGGCCATCAATTCTGCGAAATATTATTCAAATCCATGCAGGAGCTGAAAAGTTATGGACCATACAGACTGTACCAGACAGACACACCAGACTGATGCCACATGCAGGCATGATTCTGATCATCTTTAAAGCTGACTTCAGCTTTTTTGTTGCAAGAAAATTTTCTCAAAATATTCTGAATTTAGTTTGAAATACAAAAAAATTGCAGTTTTTGTTAAAGGGTTTATATATAATCAGTTATTCTCATAGCATCGCTGATCAAAATCATGTTTGCACATGGACACCGTCATAACACAATGCACCCTGTCTGTAGACCGGCATATAAAAATGGGTGGGAGAATTTATCACATTGTCAGTGTACAAATTAGATTTATTAGCAAAGTGGTAGCAATATCAATGAGAAAAGTCAACCAAAGCATCACAAAATATGATTTGCAAAAATATACAGTAATGGAATATATAAAGAATAAATGACCTATTGTTGGTATTCATGAAAGCCAGCCTGTCAAGTGCAAGTTCTCCAAAAACCATTTCACGGTTCAGGAAAGTTGCATGTGACATGCTCGCTTCATTTTCTATAAATACCAAGGACACACTCATTCCTTAATTGTCTGTCATTGTCAAAGTTTATCAAATTTGATATGTTTGTTTGGCAGTTTGGTTTTCTTTTGCAGTGTTTTCAAAAAATGAGAATGTTTTTTTCTTTTCAAAAGTTTTTCCTATGTAAATTAATTGATTTATTGTGTTTCATATAAACTTCAGTAATAAATCATTGACCTTTCATAACCCTGTCCAAAATATTCTTTTATGCATTCTAATAAACTCTTTACTGTAAGATCATACAGTCTAAGGTTTATTAATATTATCATTATCGTGGAAATCATGTGTATATGTATTTGAGAAAAAGATATGCCTTCCCATTTTTGGTAATCATTCATTTTGCATATATAGTGACAAGCGATACATATATCATTTTCATTTCATACAGTATTTATGAAATGAATTGTTTGTTTTATATCCCCGAGCCTTGGCAAGGGGACATAAAACTCACAATGAGTTTCATAAATACCGTATTAAATGAAAATTCATTTCAGATTCTTTTTATCACATGTTTACACTCAGTTTAAAGGTATTTATTTCATCAAACACCAGCCTGACACAATTCTTTTCCATGCTATGACATCACCTATGCAATAAATTAATTTATGACATAGCGATATTTCAAGCTTATGTAGTAGATATTCAAGCTTATGTTGTAATATTTTCAGCTGGAGATGGAATCCTAGAGATAAGGTACTAACACATACACGTTGTGGTGTAGGGCTTTATCACGCAAAACCTTTGTGAACCTTCTAATCAACTATACACTGTTGTAAACTTAACATATCTTCTGTGAATGACTTGTACTGCTTATAATAATAACCTTGTACAAATGATTGTTAGATACAAATACATGTATCTGGAAAAGGAGAGTCCTAGTTTATCCAATGTCTTATTTCCAGTTATATTAATAACTGCATTAATTGATTATAAAGTATATCTATATGATGTATTCTCCATTCAGCTCAGTCATCAACACTATCAAGGTCAGAGTGATGGGGTGAAGGGGTGCTAGTATATAACATTTGTTCAGTCCATCTGTCTGTACTTTCTACTTTCAGATATTTTGCCAACAGGGGCATTGGTGTTTTATAAATATTTAAATAGTACAAAGTCTTAGAGTAGTTTATCTTCCTTTTCACCATTCCTCAAATGCTTTACTAGTGCATCAGAAGATTTACTTTACTGAGACATTACAGCCTGACCAAGTCATAAAGTTTCTGGTTGTCCTTCATGAATGATACTTCTGAACTTATTTTCAATGACTTAACTCCACAATCTAGCTTTCAACCTTGAATTTCAACCTTTAGATTCTACATCCATCATTCATGCTGCACTTCAGCACTACCATCCAAGCATATACTGTAGGTTTAATTTGTGACCAATATTTCATGCCCTGACCATGGCATGTACAGCAAGTGACACACATCATCTTCTACTTCTGATAATATTACTTATGAGTTCTTGCATCATGTTGATGTGTATAGATGTTGAAGGAGCACGAGTTATACGGCTAGCTGAAGTGTGTAGATTCATGATATTTTTGTGAATATTTACTATAGCATTGTACAATAATCGTTTGATTATGATGATTTAATGCCACACCAGGATAATTTAACCTATATCATTGTGATCTAATAGTGACATATCATTGGGATTTACCTTGTATATTAATGATCTGACAGTTGCATTTGATAGGGATTTTCCCCGTTTTACAGTGCTCAATAGTGGTATATGATAGGGATTTTTACCCAGTATTATAGTGATCTAATAGTGGCATATGGTAGAGAATTTACCCTATATTGTAATGATCTGATAATGGAATTTGATGGGAATTTTCTTGCATATGATAGAGATTTTTACCCTTTATTTTAGTGATCTAATAGTGGCATATGATAGGGATTTACCCTGTATTTTAGTGATGTGTTAATTGCATATGATAGGGATTTATCCTATATTAAAGTGATGTGATAGTTGCATAAGATAGGAATTTACCCTATATTACAGTGATCTGATTGTGACATGTAACGATTTACCTTGTATCAAAGTGATGGGATTGTGGTTTATGATGGGATTTACACTGTGTTATGATGATCTGATAGTGACATTGTAGGATTTACCCTTTACCTTAGTGATCTTTAGTGGCATAAGGCATTGTATGAGTCGATGAAGATAGGGAATTGTCCTGTAGTATAGTGATGTGATAGTGATATAGGAGTGTGACATATGATAGGAATTTACTCTTTATTTTAGTAAGACATATAATAGGGATTTACTCTGTATTTTAGTAAGACATATGATGGGAATTTACCCTTTTTTTAGTAAGACGTATGATAGGAATTTACCCTTTTTTTAGTAAGATATATGATATGAATTTACCCTTTATTTTAGTAAGACTGATAGGGATTTACCCTTTATTTTAGTAAGACATATGATAGGAATTTACCCTTTATTTTAGTAAGACATATGATAGGGATTTGCCCTTTATTTTAGTAAGACATATGATAGGAATTTACCCTTTATTTTAGTAAGACATATGATAGGGATTTACTCTTTATTTTAGTAAGACATATGATAGAAAATTACCCTTTATTTTAGTAAGACATATGATAGGGATTTACCCTTTATTTTAGTAAGACATATGATAGGGATTTACCCTGTATTATAGTTATCTGAAAGTGGTAGATGATAGAATATTACCCTGTATTATAGTTATGTGATTTTGACCTATGTATTATATTGATCTGAGTTTGGAATATGATAGGGATTTACCCTGTATTATAGTGATATGATGGTGGATTTACCTTGTGTTATAGTGATCTGATAGGGACATCATAGGAATTTACCCTGTACCATAGTGATATAAATTGGCATATGACATCATATGAGGTATTGTTTTGCACATAGATTTCGAAGTTGTGATTTTAGTACAGAAGGTAGGCAAAATTTGCAATTTGTATCCAACAATGATCTTTGTCATTCATTTTCTTTGTGAAGCCGATGTGGCCTAGTGGATAAGGTGCTCGGCTCGTGATCGAGAGGTCCCGGGTTTAACTCCTGCCCTGGGCCCACTGGTGTTCTGTCTTTTGGATAAGTTAGTAAAAACCAAGGTCCCATGTTACAGTAGGCGTGGCACGTAAAAGATCCCTCACTGCTTCGGGGTGGGTCCGTTGCAAAGGTCTAAATTTGTATGCAATGCATCAGGCGATGCCATCACCATATAAGTGAAATAATCTTAGAGTGAGGTAAAACAGTATCTTATCAATCAATCATTTTCTTTGTATTGATATGTTTATATTTTGGCATAGATATACCAGTAACCCTTTCAACTTTTAAAACATTTACATTGTTAGTATAAATTTCACCCATTTACATATCTTAAAGTAATACATGTATTTCTATCACAATACAATAGTTTTTCACACTACTAACATGTCTGTTTGCAGTTTATCTATTTGTTTTTTGAATTCCTTTCCCCATATTATGAAGTTATTGACATTGGTATAAATTGAAATCCTCAACAGTGCTAATTACTATACTTATTTTACTTTTCACTATTCATTAAGTAGTAAACATGCCTCTTAGATTCGCTATTTCAACTATTACTAAAAACAAAAAGATTTCCGTCTTTCAGTATGTTTAGATCCTTTAATTACCTCTTTTTGTTAAATTTGATTTATGCAGCACTATTTATAAACCTCTGTAATGTTTATCTTCATCTGCAATGTTTACTATCCTCCATACACCGAGTTTACTGTCCTTTAAACTGTTTACTATCCTCTGTACTATTGACTATCCTTTGTACATTTTACCATCATCAGTGATGTTTTCTGTCCTCTGTATAGCTATATTATCCTGTTTGCTATCCTTTGTACTGTTTACTATTCTTTGTACATTTTACCATCATCAGTGATGTTTTCTGTCCTCTGTATAGCTATCTTATCCTCACTGCTGTTTGCTATCCTTTGTACTGTTTACTATTCTTTGTGCTTTTACTAACCTAGGTACTCATGACTACCTTCTGTACTATTAACTGTGTCCTGTACTTTCCTCAGTACTCATTACTATTCTCTGTACAATTTACTATCATCAATGCTGTTTACCATTCTCTGCACAATTTACTTTCCTCAGTGCTGTTTACTCTCCTTTGTACTGTTAAGTATATCCTGTACTGTTTGCTATCCTCTATTATTTTTACTTTTCTATTTATTGTCCTCTGTGGTGTTTACTATCTTCTGTATGGTTTACTATCTTCTGTACTGTTTTCTACCCTCTGTACTGTTTATCATCCTCAGTAAGCTTCTTGCCTTCTGTAACTGTGGAGCTGTAACATTGGACAGCAAAATCATTAACGTTCCCTCCAAATTTATTAGAATAATGTCAGATTACATTATGACATAATGAATTTGGAGGGAATATTAGTCAGTTTGCCGTTACAGTTCTGCAGTGAAAGGAAAGAGGTCTATTCTCTTTGTTGTTTACTTTTCTCTATTCTGTCATTACTTTTACCAGTACTTTTGTCCTTATTATTCCTTATAAAACTTTTTTTTCTACATCTACTTTTGTAAAGAATGTACACTACATATGATTGTGTGATTCAGTTTTAGAGAGATTATTCAATATATAGTGTTCATAATAAAGTTTTATTATCTTCACTTCTGATCCAGAAAAGGAACATTATTTCTGTTTTACTAATGCAGTATTCAAACTACTTTCATTTATAAATTGCCATGTTTAGACTTTGCACATTTTAGACTCTAAGTATTTTTGTAGAGGGATTGAAGACAACACATGAGTATGTCAGGAAATAGGTATAGAAATACCGTATTAAGGTCATCGGTTAGAAATTTCTCCTACTAGATGATCTTTTAGTCTTTTTGTGTAATTTTCCAAAAATTGCTTTCCATTTCATGTGGTATATTTCTCAATTTAGTGCACTAAAACCATTTCTAGTTCCTCACATATAGAAGTAGTTAACTTACCTTTGTGCATTGGTTTTTGTGCTATTAATTTTATCAAATATTATTCTGATAAAAGACATCGTGATTACTTTGATGGTCGTCACTTAGATTATCAACAAAGTTACAGTGTTGTGTAATCCAGGTTACACAGTGTTCACTGCGTACCCTGGTGTATCTTTAATGTACCTATATTACATCTATAGAAATAGAATTATTGTAGATATAGAAGAATTTTTTCACTTATTTTTCTTTTGTCAAGACAATGTGATGCATTGCATATAAATGTTCATAGTCATATGATAGCTGAGGTAGTCATTGACTTTAATGAAGAAGTTTAAATTTCATGTAGTAATTCTTTACTTTTTCTTTCAGTTGATAAAAGATAACCCTGTCAGTGGAGATCTTGGTCTGGGGACAAATGGAACTCAAATGAATGTAAGAGTGAATATCCCTGGGCCCTCTGGTGACACTGTGTGATGTGGCCATGAACTATAACTCTTTAAGCTTTAATGTGATTACAAAATCAATGTTCCCATCTTGAATGTTATTCCCAGTATGACACTTACTTTGTGTTTTAGTCTTCAATCAAGATGTTGTCTTGTATGCATCAAGTTAACTTACTGTTAAAATTCTGAAAGAAAATCAGTATGAAATGTTTAATACTTATTGATGAAAAGTACTTTGCAGCTCAATCATCATTATTAGAGTAAAAATACTGTGCATTACATCTACATAGTACCTAACTCACAGAACAAAAAATGGAGGCTGCCTTTGTAAAATAACATTGTGAAGATGATCCTGGCTACATACTGGTGTTCTGATAACATACTGATGATCAGGATTTTGTATTGGTGATCCTGGCTACATACTGATGATCCTGATAACATACTGATGTTCAGGATTTTGTACAGGTGATCTTGGCTACATACTGATGTTCAGGATTTAATATTTTGTTATTTGCCTGTTACGTATTGTATGTGTATATATACATATATATACTTGAAATATTTTCACATCATTGTATATGTGCACTGCAAGTGTTCACTAGTAGAGCATTATCAATTCTCTAGATGCAAGAGTTCTTTAGTAGAGCATTATCAATTCTCTAGATGTCTGCATATTCAGAAAAAATCATCACCAGATGCAACTTAAATACATTGAAATCCAAGAAACTGATATCTTGGTGCCACTTCCCATTTGTGAAATACTCTTTAAATATTAGTATAAAAAAGGATGCTACAATCATTTTTGATCTGTTCAGATTAGGTACATAAATATGTTTTAATATGAATCCATATTTATTCAACGATGTTTAATTTAGAAATACTTGATCATGCATTGTAGATTGTAATATTGTAGGTATCATGTATACATACTGTATATTGTAATATTGTAGGTATCGTGTACACATATTGTAGGTATCGTGTACACATATTGTAGGTATCGTGTACACATATTGTAGGTATCATGTACACATATTGTAGGTATCATGTATACATATTGTAGGTATCGTGTACACATATTGTAGATTTGTTGCTTTTACTTTTACAGAGATGATTCTTAAATGTGCAGATAACAGAAATTTTATTAATTTGAAAAAAGGATTTTGGATTTTATGATATAGAACGTGATCATACCTATGTGTTTTAGGTGTGCAGTAGTAATCACTTTGTATGTCTGTCTGTCTGTCCATATGTCAGCAGTAACTCAAGTACTATTCACTACATTCTATTTAATAACAGCTTCAGTTTGCAGGGATTATGAAGTCTGATGTTACATGCACCTGATATGAACCAAGTAATTACACAAAGTGAAGGTCATGTTCAAAACCTGACGAGTGGCAGTATGCATGTTCCATAACCACTGTCATTATGACCCAGCCAGGGGCATTAAGTGTTTGCTTTCTCCATTCTTCTGTCACACAGGCAGTTTCTAGAGGATATATCAAGTTTTTTATCTTATCCAAACCAAATTTGAATATCTGAATACTTATCAAAGAGGAATATGCCTATTGATTTTGGGGTCAATAGGTCAAAAGTCAAGATCATGACTGGTAAAAATAGTTTACAGTCAATGGTTAATGGCGATAAATCAAGTTTCTTGCATCCTTTCAAAGCCAAATTCAGATATATAGATACTTACCAAAAAACAAAAACGAAAAAGATGCCAATTTATTTTAGAGCCAATAGATGGTCATTGTCACTGCTGGTGGGACAGATTGGATTGCTATTAATGGTTTCTAGATGATAAATCTATTTTCCTGATCCTATCCAAATTAAAATTGGATTTATGCATATTTTTCAAAAGGGAATGATGGCTGTAGATTTTGGTGTCAAAAGTCAATATCACAACTGGTAAAAAAAGGCTGATATTAATTGTCTAGAGATAATAAATCAGGTACCATGTATCTTATAAATGCCATGTTTTGATGTATTAAATCTTATCAAAAAGTAGAGATGCTGATTGATTTGGGTGTCAATAGGTAAAAAATCAAGGTCATTACTGGTTTTGTTAGATAGGAAAAGTTTTGCTGCTGTTAAGAAATAAGTCCATAGTGTGAGGGCATATGTGATACAAACAACACTGTAGTTGAATATTTATTTACCTGACATGTCAGTTTTATTAATTCTGTTGTAATCAACTTTCATCTATAAAGGGTGAACAGACACAAAGCATTTACTAAAAATACATATACATGTAAATATATACATACATGTGCATACATACTATTGCAGAAAAACTGAGTTTTGTTGTACATTTTGTATAAAAAGTTCCCAGTACAAATAAGAATTCATGCCTGTATATACAAGAGCAAATAAACATATTATGTTTAGTTTTTCTTGATGATTCAAAATGTGATAAAAAGAAAAACAATTAGATCTATTGTCTCAAAAAAAGAAATGGCTCGTTATAGAGAATTTTTTTTGTTATGTTTTCAATTTATTTTTACAAGTGTACCGGTATTTTACACTTGCATGATGTAAAAGATCTGGTTTCTTATGTGCAATGTTAAACCTATACCTCAACATAATTACCATTCTGTGTGCATTTCTCATGCATACACTACTTGAAAATTGGGTCAGGAATGACACTTACATTATTTGTACACTACTTATAGTTTTTAGCTTCAGCATAATGCCAAACTAAACTGCAGCCTTCATGAAAGTTTTGAAAACTCACCAGCCATCTTTCTAATTTTGTTGAAATTTACATGTAAATAATAGGAAAAAAATGAAAAATTTTACCAGACAAAAGCTAATTCTACCAGATTTTGTCTGGTGGTCTGGTGACTTTTAGATAGTCTGACTAGAGGTAAACACCACAGATACGAATTCATTACATTTTTACATTATACTCGAGGTCTTTTAATCAACATACACAGAAATTGAGAATGGGAAGTTTTTGTGTATATGATTCAAAATCACTTTATTCCAAAGACATCATTTACACTCCTTTGTTAATATCACAAAGTAGTAATCACAAAGTAGTATTCTCTGCCATATTATTTATCGCATGTATATGTATAGTCGAAGTATAATCTAAAGAGCAAGTTTATTGATACACATAAGAATGCTAGTAGGTTTGGGGTAATAATATACTTGTTATACTGATCAAAAGACACAAAATTATCAGCAAGGCAGTGAATGATAAAGAATATTCAAACCAGTGTGTATTAAAGCTTGCATACAGAAATTCTGTTGTGTTTTTAAAAGTAGCATAATGAAATCTTCGTATCCATAGATGCATGTTTTATTTACATTTTTACTATTTAAGCATCTTGATACTGTTATATATATATATGTGTGTGTGTACGTGTGTGTGTGTTGATTGCAGAAAATCTGTCTATTTATATTACATGTACAACATTATGGTTATGCTTTCACACAAGAACATATGCATTCCTGCAGTGTTAGCTAATAAATATGTTTATTAAAGTATGATATATTACTTCTTATTTACACATATAAGGATATGTATATCTAGTGATCAGGTATGGAAAGATGGCTAGTATTAAGTCTTAGTAGAAATAAACATACATATGCTTCAGAATTTATTAGAGGTTTCTTAAAAGCCTTCTTCATGTTAAGTTTGGACAAAGAATATGCTGGTTAATCACCATATCTGTCCATATGGCACCCAATCTGATTAAACCATATCTTTTTTCTGCTTCTCTATTTGTCCCATTGCGGATAAAGATCTGGCGAAACTCTGCAAGGGGCCATGTTCTGGTTTTTCAGCTAATCTTTATATGGAGGATACTACAATTTTTTCTATGCCCCCACCAGGTATGGCAGGGGGCATAAAGTGTTTCCTTTGTCTGTACTTCCATCCTTCTGTCCTTCCGTCACACAAGGTCACAGCTGATGAAAATAGACTGTACATGTAATTATTTGTTTTGGATGATAATTCAAGTACCTTTCAACATTTTCAAACTAAATTTGGATATATACTTGGTTATCGAAAGAAGAAGAACCCGATTGATCTTGGGGTCAAAAGGTCAAAGATCAAGGTTACAGCTGATGAAAATAGACTGTAATATTGGTTTTTTGATGATTACTTGAGTACCTTCCATCATATAAAAACCAACTTTGGATAAATGCTTACTTATCAAGAGAGGAAGAACCCTATTGATTTTAGGGTCAAAGGTCAAGGTCACAGCTGATAGAAAAGGCTGAAATTATTGGTTTCCAGGTGATGCTCATATAATATTAAATGCTCATCAGAATTTCATCATATACCACATATTTTACAGGACAAGCTTTTAAACAGAGGTAATTCAAAATCTTACGAAAAGGGAAGGATGCCTATAGATTTGAGGATCAGTATGTCAAAAAGGCAATACTATACTACTGGTAATATTTATAGAAGTTATGGCCCATGAAGCTTATAATGTAGGAAAGTTTGTCGCTGCTATGAATTAAGCCAGCGTGGGAGCATATGTTTCGCAAACATGCTCTAGTTACCTTAGTTTTAACCATTTTTATTGGCATGTAATATTTTATAGTAAGGTTATAATTATGCATTGCAATACTGTATTTGCACTATATCTATGAAATGGAGATATACTTTTTCATTATCTGCTTTCATACAACTTTTTTAAGCATTGATACAATACATGTAGTAATATATTCCACACACTGTGGTGTCCTTTCAATTACCTTGTTTAAGCTATAAAATCTGATATCCACGAGACAAGATTTTCTCCTAACAATGTCCAACGGTTATTTCTTAAAGGTCATGATCACAGAGTGCTGTTGTATGGAATTCTTGTTCAATCTATAAAACTTTTATGCTTGCTTTGATTAAGTTGATATTTAACACATTTGATAGCAATGATACATAGGTGTGCCTAGGTCTTGATTCAAGGTCATGCCTCAAAGGTCAATATCAGGATGATCCTTAACAGAAATGTTTGTAAAATCCATCAGCTTGATATTTTACAGAAGTATTACATATGAGATAATCACAAGTCTTGACCTTGACCCATGGTCATACAAGTACCTTTAAGGCTAAGGTAACAACAAGGTAATCATTGGAGTTCTTGTTCTCTATAAACCTTTATGCTTTCTTTTATCGAGATGTTACTTTACACAACTGTTAACCATATGATAAAAGTTTGTCTTGAGTATGAAATGGAATCATACCTCAAAATTCAAGACTTTGTACTGTGCAGAATTTTTAAACACAAGACGAAGGCATGTGATGATCTATACCCAAAGTCATACTTCCAAGATCAAGGTTAAAAGTAGTGTATTAAATTATTGTCTGGTCCATAAAACCATTCTGTTGTCTTTGATCAAATTGATACTTAGTGTTTTTATAATCACTGTTATCCATAAGACAGGGATGTGTCATGAACTTGTCTGAATGTCAGGTCCCTGGGTGCCTTAAATGAAAATTGCTGTATTTCCTAGAAAACGTCAGCATCAAGACTACTCTGCTTCAGAATCCCTACACTTTTTATTTATAGTGTAAGGGTGTGTCCTTTTCTTGGCCCATGGTAATTTGCAAAGGTCAAGTCACAAGCCTCTGACCAAAGTCCTGTCCATAAAACTTCTCTAATGACATAGATCTGCTTCATACTCTGCAGGATTGTTACACATCATGCAAAGGTGTATCTTGGATCAGACCCAAGGTCAAGATCACTAGAAATATTACAAAGAAGATTTGTTCAGTTATAGGACCGTTTAGTTGGAGCAGTGAATGCTCCAGCAGGATGCCTACCCCCTCCCTTTGTGGCACTCTAGTTTCATTTGTCATTTTAGTGAAAAGGGGGGTACAGTAAAGCATTATGTGCACAGCAATGTAGCTAAAGGAATTTTCAGATCTGTGGAGGGTTGGGTCAAAATGAAACCAAGTAGGAATGAAGTACTGACGGGCCCCTATAACTTGTTTATAGTTGAATACAAGTTCGGAATGAACAGCTCATGAAAGGTTCCCTCCTTTGTGGTTTTCTTCAGAAGGACTTGGGTACTCTGGTGACTGTTAGTCCACATTGGAGCTGTAGTCCTGATTTTGCTGTCAGAGATCAACCCTAATACAGACCTTGTAGTATTACTATGTTGATTAATTCTATGCTGAATTTTATACACGTGCATGGCGTTTTGTAGATAATGATTTGTTGTCAATTTTACAGATGTAAAGTAACCACCCCCACTGTATAACTGTAGCCTTCCCCATTTATATCCCTGGATCACCCTTTTACCCATAGTGTAACCCTTCCAACAAAGCAACTCCTTCATTAAATTTCTTCAAATATAATCCCAAATATGATTATAGTGACATCGTCAAATCATATAGATATGACAAACCACACATAGGATGTATTTTAAAAACGTTATAAATTTCACAATCATAGTTGCAACCTTTTGTGATATCGATATAGCAATAATGGGAGGAAAACACCAACAATTTTCCCCTTAATTGACCAAACATCAACATACAAGCTTACAAGATATATTCCGTGCATTACTACCAGTAAAGTACTCCGTGGAGGATTTCATTCCCACAAAGATCCATATACTCCCTACATGTAAAAGAAAAGGTATGAAGCCTTGCCTTGTCTGAAATCCATTATAATGGGCTAACGTTGACTTTCTGTCCTTGTTGTAACGATGCGCAGCTATAGATACGGTCACTTCGAAACTGGAATAGCCGTCATAAAATTGACATCTTGCCTCGCTTTCCATGATTTCCAGTCTTATAACGTATGGAAGCAGTAAATAACCAGCTTCTTAGGTATCCGGAGATCGAACCAGACCATTCCGGTGTTGTAGAGTAGACTCCCTCCCCCTCCTCCCCGCGAGAGGATCCCTCCGGAAAACTGTCTCTAGGGTAGAATTGTCCCTAGAGAAATTCTACTCTGGAGACAATCTTAGCCCCTGATAAATCCATAGTAGAAACCCCCCCCCCCCCCCCACGGGAAATTTGTTTCTAGAGTAGACTTTCCCCGCGAGGGAAATCCTACTCTAGAGACATTTCCCACCCCCTGACAAATCCGGGACTGGGAAATGTCTCTAGAGTAGGATTTCCCTCATGGGTGTGTGTGTGTGTGTGTGTGTGTGTGTGTGTGTGTTTATGTAGGTGTGTGTGTATGGGTGTATGTGTAGGTGCGTGTGTGTGTATGGGGTGTGTGTCTGTCTGTCTGTGTGCGTGTGTGTGTGTGTGTGTGTGTGTGTGTGTGTAGAACGATCTCTGTGTGTTTTCACTACTATTTTCATATATCATATATGTAATTTACTGTATGTTGGGTATTTACAAATTTACAGCACTTAATTTGGAAGACGAATACTTGTATGCCGCGTGTGATGTGTGAAAGCTTTTAACGATTTACAAAGTTTTAGAATAACTTACATTCATTTGAAACTGAGACTCTGTATGCATCAATTATTATTTCTGTTGAATGAATTTAAGTAGGCGATGTGACAGACGGGTAAGAGATTTATGGACCAGTTGTAACAATGATAATAAACATGTAGAAATTATAATAATTGTATTAATGATCATCTTACCGATGAATCCTTGGATAAGACTACCGGTAGTGGCATAGAAAGTTACTCGGATATATGGATGGCCGTTTGGATGTTTAGTCTGAGAAGACTGCACTTAAAAACAGATATCTCTATATTAAACAGAGATATTTCTATTTTTAACTAATTTATTTCTTATTCTAATATAGATATCTCTATTTAATGAGAAAAGGAGATATATTTAAAATAAAGATATCTCTATTTTAATTAGATATACACACATATCTCTGTTAAAATAGAGACACATGTATCTCATTTTCTTAATAAATAGAGATATCTCTAATTTTATACCCCCGTCTTTGACGGGGCGTATTATGGTGTGGCGTTGTCCGTCTGTCCGTCTGTCTGGACCTTGTAGGCAGGCATCAAACCGTTGGGGATAAGACTGTCAAACTTGGTACCTTTCCTCCTTATGCCAAGACAAAGGCGCCTATTGTTTTTTCAAAGTCAGAGGTCAAGTGTGTTTCTATTTCCTGCGCAAATAAATATCTTTCGTGCAATAGTTTGTGCACTCTTTGCGGGTTTTGTTTTCTTGTCGTGACAGGTGAAAGGTCGAGGCCAAAGGTCAAGCTTATCGTCCAACAAAATGCAAACCAGGTAGATGACTTTGAGAACTAGCTTCCTTTTAAGTTTTGTTAAAATCTATGCCACAGCTGCGGAGGAAATTTCGAAAATGTGCAAGCCATTCAGAGGCTAGGGCAGCCATATTTGTTGACGGATCGGCCCAAATGGTAGAGAACCCTGAGTATTTGCTTCCTGTCAAGTTTTGTTGAATTCGGTATGTTGCTATTAACTCATTCGGTCTGAAGAAGAAGTTTGAGAATAAAGAAGCCTCTTTGTGATCTACTCTAGCCCCACTCCAGATCCATCCCTGTTTTCTTCTAGCTATAAAAACATAATTTTGGGTCATTCTTATGTCTTTGATTTGTCGCTGTAGCCATCCGGTCTTCAAGAGTTTGTCAAAGGAGGGATCCTTCCGCTACAAATTTTGACCCTTTCTTGATACACCACACGACAGATCTGGCCAAAAGGCAAAAGGATTTGTAGGAAACCATAATTAATCAATCCCTACCAAATTTCATGATTATCTATCAAGCGGTTATGGAGAAAAATCATAATGTGTTCCCATGCATATACATGTACATATACATTGTAACCTAGTTCCTTTTTCATACAAATAAATGTCCTTAAAACTCCCTAAAATTCACAATTCTCTCAAAACCTTGATATATTAGCACTGTTTCGCTCATAAACAGGTAAATTACACAAATTCCATGCAATGTTATGACTTAAGAAGGTAAAACTCTTTTAAATTCGAAATCGCATAAAATTGGGTTTTGTTTTTTTTTGCATCTGTGCCTTATTTTCACAGACGGGTGGACAGGATGAACACATAAATTATAATATTTGCATCCATGTGTAAGAGGGGGAACTCTACTCGAAGGGAGTCTGCTCTACAACTAGCTGTAGAGTAGACTTTATCCGCGGAAAATTGTCTCTACAGCAGATGTTCTCCAGGGGAAGTCAACTCAAGAGTAGATTTTCCCCGGGTTAGGTCTACTCTAGAGACAATTTTCCGAGGGAAAATTCTCTCGGGGGGGGGGGGGGGGGGTTCTTCTCCATAACACCGGTATTCGCACCATAAAGATAATGATAACATATATTTCCTTTGTGTCACAACAGCTGCTGTGGTTCAGTGGATGAGGTGTTCAGCTTGTGGTCGAGATGTTCCGAGTTCGATGAGACAGTAAAAACTGGGGTCGCGTGTCACGGTAGGCGCGGTATGTAAAAGATCCCTCAGTGTTGTCGGTGGCTCGGTTCCAAAGGTACTATATAGAAATCCTATCCAATGCATGAGATAGATGCCGTCACCATATACCAAATACGTGAAATAATCGTTGAGTGACGTAAAACAATAATCAGTCAATCAATCAATCAATAGGAAATATAAAACTTAAGAGGACCCAAGATGTTGAATTCTAAATTTAGTATTGTTGTTTAGTATTGAGGCATGATGGTAGTTGTTGTTTGTTACAGACTAACAGTTTAATGTACTCCAATGTACCTTTATTGGGATACGGGAACAGATTTACCTGTCCTTTAATGCTAGAACTAACATCAAAACATATGTAGGTGAATTTTGATTTAGTGCACTATCTGTGCATTTCGAAAATGCATATGTCACTTCGGTGAAGCTCAAGGCCTAAACTGCTGAAATCGAAAGAATAAATGTTTAAAGGGCAAACTTCTCACCAAATCCACCTGGACGCAACAAACAAGGAACCTACATGTATCTAAGGACAGAACTGTGCATGGTGGATGTACTCCTTAGTTTTAGAATATTTACAAACTAATTGCATTCTATGTATTTATATCGGGTCAGTACAGAAGTACTGAAAACTAAGCTGACGACACCCTCGGGTACTAACAGTCCACCAATCGTGATATCGGCCCAGTGTTAATAAGCTGAAGACACCCTCGGGTACTAACAGTCCACTGGCCGTGATAGCGACCCAGTGCTAATAAGCTGACGACACTCTCGGGTACTAACAGTCCACCAGCCGTGATAGCGACCCAGTGCTAATAAGCTAACGACATCCTCGGGTACTAACAGTCCACTGGCCGTGATAGCGACCCAGTGCTATTAAGCTGACGACACCCTCGGGTACTAACAGTCCACCAGCCGTGATAGCGACCCAGTGCTAATAAGCTGACGACACCCTCGGGTACTAACAGTCCACTGGCCGTGATAGCGACCCAGTGCTAATAAGCTGACGACACTCTCGGGTACTAACAGTCCACCAGCCGTGATAGCGACCCAGTGCTAATAAGCTGACGACACCCTCGGGTACTAACAGTCCACTGGCCGTGATAGCGACCCAGTGCTAATGAGCTGACGACACCCTCGGGTACTAACAGTCCACCAGCCGTGATAGCGACCCAGTGCTAATAAGCTGACGACACCCTCGGGTACTAACAGTCCACTGGCCGTGATAGCGACCCAGTGCTAATAAGCTGACGACACCCTCGGGTACTAACAGTCCACTGGCCGTGATAGCGACCCAGTGCTAATAAGCTGACGACACCCTCGGGTACTAACAGTCCACCATCCGTGATAGCGACCCAGTGCTAATAAGCTGACGACACCCTCGGGTACTAACAGTCCACTGGCCGGGATATCGACCCAGTGCTAATAAGCTGACGACACCCTCGGGTACTTACAGTCCACTGGCCGTGATAGCGACCCCGTGCTAATAAGCCGACGATGCCCTCAGGAACTAACAGTCCACTGGCCGTGATAGCGACCCCGTGCTAATAAGCTAACGATGCCCTCGGGTCCTAACAGCCCACCAGCCATAATATCGACCCAGTGCTAATAAGAAATATTAGAACATATATACAGGAATTAACCTGTTGCACCATATCTGCATTTCGAAAATTTATGTCTCGTCGGTAAAGATCAATGCCTAAACTGCGGAAATTGACAGAATTTGCCTGAATGGTTGTTGATGTATAGAGTTTGGAGGATGCTACACTATGAATAGCCCGTGGACTGTGCCCTTGTGATTCTCCAAAATATCCGGTACCGACTGAGTAAATACCATGTACGTATAACTACATGTTTAAGACGGTACACTCGATAAAAAAAAGCGAATATGCGTAACGTGTTAGTAAAAGTAGGCGGTGTAAGATAGTCACGTTCTGACTATCTTATGTGTTCTGTTTTATAATAACAGATCATGATACTGTTTATCAAGAATAATTAGTATAATTTTAAGGTATATCAAAATTCTAAATTGTAGGAAAAGTGATCTTAGCAATCTCACTTTTCCTGTCTCTAAATTCAGGCCGAATATTTACGGATGTTCGAATCCTGTATGGTCATTGTGATATAGAGTAGACGGATATGGTCAGGGTATCAATCGGTCAATTAAACAGCGGTAATATTCAAAGATTACACAGATTATGTAATCACTTGCCGTGAAAACAACAAATATTTAGTGCTGATTGATCACACCTGCTGTGATGTTTCAGTGGAGAAATTTTGTGCTGATGGGTGTCACCTGCTGTAGCGATTCAGTTAGGTTTACGCTAAGCAACTCGATCAACCGACAGTCGTGTTGAAGACCATGGACATGACAATGAGCAAACATCGTACAACATGGTCACAAATAGTATCACCGTAGAGCTGACATAGCTCAGTCCGGTTGGTGCTTGGCTCGTGACTGAGAGGTCCCGGGTCTTTTTCCTGCCGGCGGCTCGTTGTCTTCCCGTCTTTAGGTTAGAACAGTAAAAATGAGGTTTCGTAAAATGTGACACGTAAGAGATCCCGTAACTGCTTTGGATGGGTGCATTGCAAAGGTATAAATGTTTGTGCAATGCATCAAGTGGATGTCGTCACCATGTAAGTGCAATGGACTTGGTGTAACGTGAAACTAGAATTAGATAAACAAATAGCACGGAGTGACGCCAACCAACTCCCCAAATGAATACATAAAGAAAAGAAAACATAAAAGAATCAAATAAAATACACAGAAACAAAAATAAAACAAAACAGAAACACAAAAGAAAGGAGAGTCAAACACACATACCACCCCCCCCCCCCCCAAAAAAAAACAAAAACAAAAACAGAATAACAAAACCAAGAAGAAAAAAGTAAACACGTGCATACAGCAAACAATATCATAAACTCAAGGAAAATAATATATCGGATAATCAAAACCGTGGTACTTGCAACAAGGTCTCTGTGTATAAGGTGATTTAACGTTGTTTATCATATGTGTTCCGAAATCTATGCACAATGTGCTGGGTATACATATACAAATGCTTGTGAACAGTCTCATATTGAAAAATGTCAGTCACCAGGTTTCTATACGCTGTACTATAGTGATAAATTTTCATTATATCACTAAAATGTGCGATTACAAAGCACGGTTTCGTTGAATGCAACTTAGCTTCTCTTGGTATAGCTGGCTTGAGGCTTAAAGTTCACAAACTGGAACCTCACTGGTGTTTTTTAGACTATCTGTCTACAAGCTCCAGCGTCTGCAGACGATTCCAGCGTCTGCAGACGATCCGACCACAAGTTCTTGTGTCCCTAGACGATCCGTCCCTAGATTATGCGTCCACTAGTTTTACCGTCTATGCCACCCGTAGTCTATCTGCTCACCGTGTAATTATCAATGCACGGCGTCACCGTGTTGCAAGGTTAGCGTTGCGCAGGAGGCATCGTCGTTCCAATAACAGAGATTGGGCGAAACTCTGTTACGGACGAGTCGAGATTTCATCTCGACAACGGCGATGGTCGTTTTCGGGCTTACCCTCGTGCCGGAGAACGTCACATGTTGTGAAGCGTTATTGAGTCTCTGCAAGTCCCGAGACTCTGTAAGTCCTGATTGTCTGTAGGTCCAGAGTCACGGTTGGTTTTGAGTCCCTGTAAGGCCAGAGTCTCTATGTATGAGTCTCTGTAGATACCGAATCACAATAGGGCCCGAGTCTGTAGGTCCGGAGTCTCGGTAGGTCCTGATTTTCTGTAGGTCATGAGTTAAGGTAAAACCTAAGTGAAGATAGGTTTTGCATCCCTGTAAGTCGCGAGTCTCTGTAGGTATATATAGTCTCTATTGGTCCCGAGTCAAGATAGGCCCCAAGTCTGTGGGTCTCTAGTCACGTTAGGTCCTGCATGAGTCGCGGTAGCTCCTGAGTCACGGTAGATGTTGGCAGTAAAAACTCGTCACTGTCTGGGCGGGACCATTGCACAGGTCGAGATTTCTGTGCAAAAGCAACGATATGTCCTTATAACCATACTTCTGAAATGATCTCGGCGTCGCTTAATTCATACAAAATAAATAGATGCCCCAAAACAAACCAATAAACATACAAAACAACACAAAAACCCAAAACAAACAAGCAAGTTTCAGTTGGATTGAGTGCGTTGAAAAATAAATACATTTTTAAATAAATGAATAAAAGAATCCAGGCTTTGAGAGATATTTGGTTTAAAGAAACACGCATTGTTAAAACTTATGCTATAATTTATTAATTACCACCATTAGAAGAGATATAAACAGTAGTACAATTGTAGTATGTTATCTACAGCTATTCTTCTTCGTCTTCTTCCAATACGAAGTGTACTCAAAAGTTGAGCGTTATACTTCATTTCTGTACACTATTTCAGTTTAGTTTATACACTTCGTTATTTCGCTTTCACTACCAAACGACGAAATAACCAATGTTTCAAATGAGTGAGAATCGACTGCGCTAATCGATAAAGTACGATAACTCTTGAAATATTGATCTTTGTTTCGTATGTAGACTGATTAACCTGTAAGCTTCAGCATCTTAGGATCTCTGATTAAATAAATAATGTAAAAAGGTAAGACCGTATTTTTTTTCCAGATATTTCAACGTTCACATGAAAATTAAAGTAATAATGTTCGGATCTCCTCAGTTGTACTGAGCTGTTTGTAATCATGCCCTTGGCTTTGAGGCTGTGTGCTGGACTTATCAGTCACTCAGTGTACGCAGAAAATAACAGAAAAACCCAGACACCACATTCATTTTTATTGACATACTGGTTTGTATCTTGTATTGTAACATGCAATTTGCCAAAAGACTGATTTAAAATGTCATGCTGGTGAAGTGCTTCGATGAACAATGAAGGATGAATGCCTGGTCTTGATCCGGGGAACCCAGGATTTACAGTCCTGCACACTACGTAGTGAGCTAAAGAGATGTCTTAAACCCGCTACACACACCTAATTTCACAACACTGGATTCAAATAAATGGGTGTAAATACAGATATACACTACAGAGAACGATTAGAGTATTGTCCAGTTGTCATATAATCTCTGTGGTGTTTTTTAAGTCTTAGCTATCAATATAGCAATCACCGCGGTCTTTGCTTTTTAACTGACCTATAGTTGATGCTGAATCACTGCAGCGATCATGGTGAATTATGCAGCATTGCTACTAATTTCTATAGAGTGTTCCCATACAACCCAGTTTTCCAGAAATTAGCTAGAGTTATCTCCCTCATTGGAGTACAACCCTCGGACTTAATCCATCCCTGCCCATACAAAACTGCTTGATTTAACTAAATTTTGTAACATAATCACATTGTGTATCACAATGTTTTATTGAAAATATTCAACTGATTGCTTATATTTACTGATTTACCGAGACTGAAGTCACAAAATCTGCCCTGATAATTAGTAAATTTCTCAAAACTTTAATGAAGTTTACATCCTGTTCGTTTGAATGGAAAAAGTCAGAGAGTTGTACTCCAATATGGCCATTAATGCTAGTAGTGTGACATCACATGGGCAAACACTATTGAAACAGTTTGGCTCATACTTCATGCTGAAGTAATTGAGCCGAACCATTTCAATAGAAAATACATTGTGAGTATCCACTGTGACCCTAAGAATATGTAAACTGTGGTTAAATATTTTAATTCAAACGCCCTAAGCTAATTATTACCTCGGTTGATATTTCTTATCAGCTTTATGCGATCTGGCATAAAAAACAAATAGGGAACTAAAGGCAAGTACCATAAAATACAAGAAGGCAAACTCCAAAAAAACTTTTGATGATTTTGTTAGACAAGGGTTCGAGTTCACTTTGAAGACAAAATGATTATAAGCATTTCTATCTATTCTGTATTTACTACATATATGTAGAAAATATGGAATAAATAGAATTCAAGAAATGCTTTTAATCAGATTGCTTCTTGGAATGCCTATAGTGAAATCTCAAGAGAAATTGTATTTTGTAATGTTGATTTTATTTACCTTTTCTCAGGTTTGAGAATAGCTTTGATAATTTCTTTGATGCCACTTTGCTTTCGTGATGTGATGGGTTAGGTTTTAAAATGAAGGAGACTATGATGCTGTTGAATGCGAAGTCGCATTCGGCAAGATCTATTGTATACACAAATGGCAAAGTGGAGAGTCTTGCCCGTCTTTTCAGACAGAACAGCAGCTAGCAGAGGTTATAGATCTTATTTGGAAAATCACTATGATTGAGTAAGTTAAATGTTCATTTATTGGATTATAGGTTGCAAGTTCACTGTGCAAACGTAAATATTTGTCACCAGAGGCTTGTACCAGAACATCTCAATGAGGGCTGGTATTGCTGAAAATTCCAACTTTTACTGAACCCAGTCTCTGACCCTCTCCCACAAACTGCCAATATCAAAAATGGGAGAAGGGCTGAGAATCTCAGAATAGTATGTGGAAAATTAAGGGGTGGAGTAAGTGGAAAATTTAGGGGTGGTGGGTTAACTCCATTCATGAAGGATTTTAATCGATGATTGGTATTCCTTGAAAATGATGAAAGTAAAATATGTATGTAAAATACAAAAATAACTGCTGTAACCTGACTGTGGCACTAACAACAATGTACCACAGTGGACGTTCACTGACCCCTGGAAAGGATAATCTGCTTTTACGTAATGCAAAGGTATGTACATTGAATATTGCTTTTGTTCTAGTTGAACTTGATGCAATCTGCTCAATATACCTCTTTCCAGTTCTTCTTTCCTAAGATTCCAAAAAGACATTTCGGTATAGGAAGGCATATGGTACTGGTAAGATACCTGAATCTCATTGTTCATTACACAGCTGGTTTTTTTTTATGAATTGTTGACTGTGTAACATAGGGTAGATGTGTTAAAATTGAATTATTCTTATTGTCTTGTTTTTCATGTTTCTGTGGATTTGTAACTTGTACATTGAAATGGCAGATATTGTGACCTGTGTAACGGTGGGTTGTCACCTGTGTCTACAAGTTTCCTTGGCAAAAGTGAAATGCTACATTCCTTTAACTACTGTTCATACATCTTTACCAGATGGAATGTCCTGTAAAATGTTTTACAATTTCATATTCACTGAACTTACTGAATAGTCGACTGTTTGACCTGATCTGTGATCTTCAGTATTTGCTAGTATTGTATGTTACTGGTGATGGGATATCAGTTAATTTTCAGAATTGATCATCAGCTGGAATCAGTTAAGGCTTCCAATGCATTTTACTGATTATAATCGGATGTTACGTTATGAATCTATGAGGTATAATTTTGATAGATTTAGAATGTTTAAACATTGATAATTAAATATTGATTTTCATATTGTCTACATTGTTTTGCTGCTTTTGCACTCTCTATTTATGAACCTTTTGGTTTTTAATCACTTTCGCTTAGTGCTAGTTGGCTTGGTAACATATCAAATATCCTGGGGATTCCAACTAGTACAGAAAGAGTTGTGTTCACATCTGAGGAACACCAAGTTGCTGATAGTAACTAGACTCAGATATGAATACACATAAATTGCATATGCAAATTGAATATTTGGGTTTGTAATATGAACCCATATACCCATATGTCATAAAAATCATGCTTCATATTGCTTAAATGAGTGGAGTCAGGACTGATTGACATAAGTCTTGGAGGGTACCCTCCTTTGATGAACTTCTTTTCCAAACCAGCTGCATAGATCCTTGTAGGTTGTGTATAATGCATTGGCTTTGTATGTTTTAACTGATTTTATTGTAATAAAGTTGTATGTGATTGTAAAAAGATTGAATACAAGTATAATTTTTAGGAATTTTTGCAATTTTTTAAATTGAAAAATGGAGATGGGGATAAAACTATTAGTCAAAATATGCTTTGTTGGATCTGTCCCTTAGAACTGATCGAAAGATTTTTAGGAAACTTGGTATGTATGAAGAGGGTCCCTTCAAGTGTTTGCTGTTTTTATGCCACTGGTTCGATAGATCAGGAGCATATTGTTTTTGACTTGTCTGCTGGATTGTTTGTTTGTCTGTTGTCAACTTTAACTTTCACTATAACCTTCAATCTTATTTAAAAAGATATCTTTATTCCACTTCTCTATTTGTCCCATTGCAGATAAAGATTTGGCGATACCCTGTAAGGTGTCATATTCTGGTTCTGGTTCACCAAAACATGGTTTTAATCAGATTGCCATAACCTTTAAACCATGAGAGATAGAGGCTTCATATTTTGCATGCATACTCCACTAATAAACTTAAAGCCTTTTCATACACACAAATTCATTAACATCGTTATCTTATTTGACCTACATTTCAAGATTTGCATTCTCTGGATTTTGTTGTCACTGGGGGCATTTGTGTTTCAAAAAAATGGGTTGGATTCAGGGCAAGGTGACATAGACCTTAGAAGTGTCCTCCTCTGACAATTTTTTTTTTTCACACCAGCTGCATTGATCAACTAACTGATTGTTCCGGAGTGATCAAGAAAGTTATCTTAAGAAGTATTGTAGTTTGGTTCTATTTCAAGATCAAGCTTCGACACTTTTTGGACTCTATGGTTTTTGAAAACAAAAATGAAGTATGCAAAAAGTAGCACTTTTCACATAATAACTTCACATAATAAACAGATTAAGAGATTAAGAGATGGGAAAAGTTACTGTAGTGTTAAGAGTGGTTAGTAGTGCAAGAAACAGAACTAGAAAAGTAATCGTAAAAGCTAATGAACCGAGTACAAAATGTATGATGAGCAGTGAACTTCCCTTAGGGACTTAATCCTTTGCTAAAGCAGCTTCATGACAAAGGTAAAAAAGTGTTACCTACCCTGTACTAACCATCATTGCTTAAGGGAATTGTAAAAATTAGCAGACAAAGTTTTATTTTGATATTTCAATTTTTCTGATTGTAAAATCCCAGCAAATAGCCAGACGTACTCTCTAACTACACACACACACATACACACACACACACACAGACATTGTCATTAAATTTATGAAGACTATTTTCATTACAATCTTTCATTTTAATTTATGCTCCTGTCATAAAATGGTATAGGTGTTTAGTGTTAGCTCATTCTGTCATATGGTTGTGCCATGTTTGGGTGATAATATCAAATACTTTCTTCCAGTACAAAGTGTACTCAAAAGTTGAGCATTATACTTTATATGGATTGAATGATTGAAGTGACATCAGGTATGTTTTCCCTTGTCAAGAGATGAAGAAGCTTACTGATTTTGAGGTCAATCAGTCAAAAATCAAGTTCTAGAACTTCTGCTATAGTTGAGGGAAATTTTGAGTTTTCAAATGATAACTCAAGTATCAGTCAGCTTAATTGAATAAAATTTTGATATTGAGTTGCTCTGCACATGATGTTTTGAATCAGAATATGCAGATTCCATTAGTATACCCCCCACCCCCCACAAACAAAGTATTGGGGGTATATAGGAATCACCTTGTCTGTCTGTCTGTCTGTCTGTTCAAATTTGTCAGGACCATCACTTCTTACCCCCTCGTTGGATCTGGATAATGTTTCACACAATTGTTGTACATGACCCAAGGGTGTGTCATGACTTTGACCCAAGGTCATATCTTCAAGGTCAAGGTCACAGTGCATACATGTACATAGCCAAAATTCTTGTCCAGGCCATAACTTCTTACTGCCAAGTTTGATTATTATCCAGAATAATATTTTACACAATTGTTGTCCATGACCCAAGGGAATGTCATGATCTTGACTCAAGATTATATCTCCAAGGTCAAGGTCACAGTGCACACTTGGTCGAAATCCTTTTCCGGGCCATATCTCTTTATTGCTATGTTGGATCTGGATAACATTTCATGCAATTTTTGTACATGACACAAGGATATGTCAAGACTTTGACCCATGGTCATATCTTCAAGGTCAAGGTCACAGTGCACACATAGCAAAATTTTTTGTCCCGGCCATAACTTCTTATCGGCTTATCGGATCTGGATAATATTTAATACACTTCTTGTCCATGACTAAGGGTGTGTTATGACCTTGACTCAAGGTCATCTCTTCAAGGTCAAGATCACAGTGCACACATAGCCAAAATCATTGTCCAGGCCATAACTTCTTACTGCCAAGATGGATTTGGATAATATATCGCACAATAGTTGTCCATGACCCAAGGATGTGTCTTGACTTTGACTCACAATCGTATGTCCAAGGTCAAGGTCAAAGTGCACAATTGACCCAAGACTTTGACCCATGGTCATATCTTCAAGGTCAAGGTCACAGTGCACACATAGCAAAATTTTTTGTCCCGGCCATAACTTCTTATCGGCTTATCGGATCTGGATAATATTTAATACACTTCTTGTCCATGACTAAGGGTGTGTTATGACCTTGACTCAAGGTCATCTCTTCAAGGTCAAGATCACAGTGCACACATAGCCAAAATCATTGTCCAGGCCATAACTTCTTACTGCCAAGATGGATTTGGATAATATATCGCACAATAGTTGTCCATGACCCAAGGATGTGTCTTGACTTTGACTCACAATCGTATGTCCAAGGTCAAGGTCAAAGTGCACAATTGTCAAATCCATGTGCAGGCCATAACTCCCATTGCACACATAGCCAAAATCCTTGCACATGCTATAACTTCTTACTTCCAGGTTGGATCTGGATACCCAAGGGTGTGTCATGACCTTGACTGAAGATCATATCTCCAAGGTCAAGGTCCCAGTGCACACATTTTCAAAATCCTTGTACGGGTCATAGCTCCTTACTGCTATGTAGGGTCTGGATAATATTTCACACCGTCGTTTTCCATGATCCAAATGTGTGTATCACAATGTACGGAAGGTGTTGTCTATCTGTGTTTCCGTCCGTCAGTCTGTCCATGAAACTTGTCCGGGCTGTAACTTCTTTTTACTTGAGAGGGAGATGAAATTTTACACAATTGTTGTTCATGACCCAAGAGTGTGTCATGACCTTGAACCAAGGTTATATCTTCAAGGTTAAGGTAACAGTGCATACATAGCCAGAATTCTTGTCTGAGTCGTGACTTCTTTCTTTTAATTTGGAAGGAGATAATATTTTACACAATTGTTGTCCATTACCTAAGGGTGTGTGTTTCATTACCTTGAACCAAGGTGATATCTACAATGTCACAGTGCACACATAGTCAGAATTCTTGTCTGGACCATAACTTCCTCCTTTTTTATTACTAAAAGACTAGATTTTACACAATTGTTGTCCTTGACCCATGGATGTGTAATGACCTTAAACCAAGACCATATCTACATTTTCAAGGTCAGAGTGCACACAAACCAGATTGTTTTCATTGATTATACCTCAAAATGCACAAGTGGGATACCCATTACACTTATACATTACCAGTGATGTACATGTATCCTGGGATGAATTATCACATGTTTCAAATTTGTTGCCGCAGGGGGTATTTGTCCCGTTAAGACAGCTTTAGTTTATCACAATAAAGGTAATGCATTGTTGGGGAATGGTAAATTGATCTTTTCCCAGTTCTGTGCCCCCTAGTGGATTTCCCCAGATTCTAAATACAAAATGGCAGTAGAGGAGGGTATGCATTAATATGAGTGAATCTCATTGTTCATTAAGGATGTGTTTTTTTATGAAATATTGACTGCTTAGCACAGAGTTGTTGATCAAAATTATTCATCATTATGATTGTGTCTTTCATGTTACTCTAGAGTTGTAGCTTGTGGTACTAACAGGCATTAGTGAATTTGGTCAAATTTTGTGATCGCTGTAAAACAGGTTTGTCAGCTGTATCCACAGAATCCTCTGGCAAAAGTCTAATGCGACATTCCTTAAGCTGCCATCCATAATGTGTTACGTAATTAACTTACTGGATATAAGTCGGCTGTTTGACCGGATGATCCGTATTTGCTGGTATCATGTGTCACCTTTGTGTTGATTGGGGCAACTTGATTAATTAACGGTACATTGCTATAGATTTCATATCTTTCATATCTCAAACATAGCAATGTTTGGAATTCTAGAAATTAAAACAGTTGTCCTCAAAAAGAGAAGTTGACATCAAGATTGGTTTAGGCGTTTGATTACAGTATGAACCTGAATACATGTCTATTCCATCAGAATATACAATCAAAAGAGGCAGTTAACTCCCAGTGTGAGAAGGGATTACTTATAGTTAAGTAAGAGACAGCTGAACTCCCAATGTGAGAAGAGATTACGAACAGTCAGTAGTAAGAGACAGCCGAACTCCCAGTGTGAGAAGAGATTACTGATAATATGTAGTAAGAATTAGTAGTCTCATAAGAGATTATTTGATTTGACTTCTTTTTCAGGGCCCCTTTCTTAATGAGAAATGGCTCATCTCATCCCCATTTACAGTCAAAACTGATCGTTACCTTACTGTTATGTTATGAAATAATGTTGCAGAAGGGGCTACACTCTTTTTATACTTACATTTCCGGTTTTCAATATGAGAGAGAGAGAATCATTTTGCATATTGAATTACATTATCACAAAAAAGCCTTTAGTGATTCGGAGGGATGTGTTGCATAATTAAGATTTTCTGTACAATGTATCAGGTTACTGGTAAATGCTTTTACCATGTGAAATGAAATAATATTGGCGTCACTTAAAAGGAATGAACAAACATAAAACAATAAACAAATGTTTATGTTTTTATTAAATTCTCAACACATATTTTATTGACCTCACGAGCAAATATTAGTCGTGGTCAGTTCTTCGACGGTAAAGGAGCAAATGTTGAATGCTCTATTTCCTATCCTTTAATTCCGCGGTCATCCACTTCATCATGGTTCCTTACTTATCTACACAGGCAGCTACATACAAAATGTCATTTTTAGCGACAGCTGATGAAGAATTCAAACCCAAGTACATAAAGTAAGAGAGAATTAGCAGTTCTTTTTGCTGTTGAGAAGAACTACATGAGGAGCATAATACGAGTAGATAATGACTACTATTAGAAAACAAAACCCGGCAGACAGTAACTCAAGGACCGAAATTAACAACAGACTTTGATAATAGATGAGAATTAATGTGTTAAATGAACAGCTACAGTAAGAAGGCAAAATACTACCCTTTCCTCCAAGGAAAAAGAAAAGAAAGAAAAGAAAGAAAAGAAAAGAGTTGGGAAGACAGCGGATGATGAGATAAACGATTAATGAAGATCTGATATAACGACAATCGATGAATGCGATCGTATTGATAAAATAACAGCAAATGATTACTGCATTCAAAACCTATCAACAGGAGGTGATTGAGGAACTAAAGGTAACAGTGATAATCAGGTCACAATACACGATGGCTGCAGTTAGAAGGTCAGCATTGTATAATGAATGTGTTGCGGTGGTATTTTCAGAAGGTGACTGCAGTCTTACGGTTATTTTATATCATGACTTGCAACAAAAATAATTGCAGAGGACAACTATGACAAGGAAGTAATAAGAAATAATAGCTACATCTATATAAACAGTTTACCACGCTTTATTAACATTCATTTAGGTCACAAAGTAAGATCTTTCGAAATTTAGTAAGTAGAACCACAACTAGGACCAAATAAAAGTATTACAAACAGAGTGTTCGATATACAATCAGCACAGTCTACCGTTCGAAGTGAAGTACAATTAAACCAAGATAGTTTTTTAATACATAGTAACTGTAAATGCTTAGTGATCAGATTGGAGATAACACCTAGCCCACAGACATCACTATTTGACCCATGTGATGACATGAGATGGGTTTAACTTGGACGGACATGTGACTGGAGTCGTGAGAGCACCGTACCCATTTATGTATTAGGCAAAGATTGAACAAAACCTATTCAGATACTGGTCTTAGTGAAATATATGTATGTTTGACATAAATCTGCGGACTCCTATATGTATATGTGCTGTCAAAAATAACAACTTTGCTTAGCTGTATGAAAGTGTATTATGGATAGGGTCAGGGTTAGTGTTAGGAATTGGCGATGGGTGATAATACAACACGTGGACTATTTGACCGTAATGATGACGACCATTGATTAGTGATGGAGGTAATCCAATACCTGGACTATTTTTATCTACCAAGGATGGAGGATACCAATCACCAGACTGGGACTATTTGACCTATATTGTGACGACCAAGGATTGAAGATGAAGGATACCAATCACCAGACTGAGAATATTGACCTATATGGTGACTACCAAGTATTTGTGACGGAGGGTAACAAACACCACACTGGGACTATTTGACCTATATGGTGACGACCAAGGATTGATGATGAAGGATACCAATCACCAGAATGAGAATACTGACCTATATGATGACTACCAAGGATTAGAAATGGAGGGTAACAGTCACCACACTGGGATTATTTGATCTATATGGTGACGAATAAGGATGAATGATGGAAGGTAACAGTCACCACACTGGGTCTATATGACCTATATGGTGACGACCAGTGATTAATGATAGAGGGTAATATATATTATACAATTATAGACTGGGCACAAGGGTTATGGTCATTTCCTTATCCCTGAGGCGGAAGCCCAAGGGAAATAGTTTGTCCCGAGGGGACAAGGAAATGACTTTTAGCTAGAGTGACCAGTCTTTAATGCACCGGATGTTTCTTATTAGTGTCTGGCGTTACTGTGACAGCCGGACTATAGCTCAATTCACTATGATCCGGAAAAATGAGCTATGGACCGGATATTTCACCCATCCGTCCATGGATAAACCAATATACGTATGAGACTACCTATAAACAAGGGGAAAATACGCAAAGGTATATATATATATATATATATATATATATATATATATATATATATATATATATATATATATATATATATATATATCCTCAGGGATAAGGAAATGACCATAACCCTTGTGCCCAGTCTATAACTGTATAATATATATATATTAATATATATATACATGTATATATATATATATATATATATATATATATATATATATATATATATATATATATATATATATATATGTATGTATGTGTGTGTGTGTGTGTGTGTGTGTGTGTGTGTGTGTGTGTATCAACGGACACAAAATACAGGTCAACGGACACAGATTAAACTCTAGTGTATTTGCATTAAGTACCATTTATACTATAAATGACGTATTTTAACTACATACAAGAATTGGAATCCACTGTTGAAAAGACTAGTTAACCTCTATTCGATCCTCAGTATTGATTGATTACAAGATATTATTTCCTGGGGTATAGTTAGCCGTTTAATTGTCCTTTATCTATAGTGAGCTCCGAATTTTAACCCCGATCAGATACGTTACTTTGTTGTGTAGTGGTGTTTGATAGCTCTAGATTCATAAGCTTCTTATGAGACAAGATCCTGCATACGGAAGAAAGGCACATCGCTTGTTTGTAGCTACACCACCCCGTGATATACAGCGAGAAAAGGAGACAGTTAAAGATCGATTGATCGGCCGATGTTTACTGAACGTACACTGTAATGTATATACGAGTGGGTGACCGTACATGATGTGAGTAGTAGTCGCATCATTCGGATCATAAATGTATCGGAGAATGTCTGTCGTAAGTATGTTTGTAAGATGATATGAAATGCGTCCTTCTGTGTTGTGATGAGTATTTATTTAATGTTTATTCAGCAAAAGAGATGTGTTTACACTGACTTAAATTAGAATGTGGTAAAATACTGTTTTTATTAATTGGAAAAATGTATTAAACATTATTTCGAAATAAAGTAAGTATTTCGTAATATTTGCTCTACATTCCTGTCGGATCGTTTATCACCTTCCGTTGCTGGACGTGTAGCGTATATAAACAAAATAGCTCATACGGTGAGGACAAAGTTTCATGCATATCACACCTGTTACGGGCCTCTGTGTTTGTTTCAGATGCTGATGTGATGTTGGCTATAATCAATACATATATTATCTGACCGTTCATACACATCTATCAGTATCTCATCTATTGGTATATCTCGGTCATTGAACCTATTTGTATTTTCACACCGAATGCATGTCATTTCAGGCTTGTTGTATGGGATATGTTTTACGTCTTTACATATATATATATATATGTCTAACATGAAATCAGAAATATTTGTCCCATTTCAGTCTCTGTATCCCACCACCTTTCAATGTCTGTGTCCCACTATTTTACCATTTCAGTCTCTGTATCCCACCACCTCTCAATGTCTGTGTCTCACTACTTTACCATTTCAGTCTCTGTATCCCACCACCTCTCAATGTCTGTGTCTCACTACTTTACCATTTCAGTCTCTGTATCCCACCACCTCTCAATGTCTGTATCCCACTATTTTACCATTTCAGTCTCTGTATCCCACCACCTCTCAATGTCTGTGTCTCACTACTTTACCATTTCAGTCTCTGTATCCCACCACCTCTCAATGTCTGTGTCTCACTACTTTACCATTTCAGTCTCTGTATCCCACCACCTCTCAATGTCTGTGTCACACTACTTTTACCATTTCAGTCTCTGTATCCCACCACCTCTCAATGTCTGTATCTCACTACTTTACCATTTCAGTCTCTGTATCCCACCACCTCTCAATGTCTGTGTCACACTACTTTACCATTTCAGTCTGTATCCCACCACCTCTCAATGTCTGTGTCTCACTACTTTACCATTTCAGTCTCTGTATCCCACCACCTCTCAATGTCTGTATCCCACTACTTTACCATTTCAGTCTCTGTATCCCACCACCTCTCAATGTCTGTATCCCACTACTTTACCACTTCAGTCTCTGTATCCCACCACCTCTCAATGTCTGTGTCTCACTACTTTACCATTTTAGTCTCTGTATCCCACCACCTCTCAATATCTGTATCCCACTACTTTACCATTTCAGTCTCTGTATCCCACCACCTCTCAATGTCTGTATCCCACTACTTTACCATTTCAGTCTCTGTATCCCACCACCTCTCAATGTCTGTATCCCACTACTTTACCATTTCAGTCTCTGTATCCCACCACCTCTCAATGTCTGTGTCTCACTACTTTACCATTTCAATCTCTGTATCCCACCACCTCTCAATGTCTGTGTCCCACTACTTTACCATTTCAGTCTCTGTATCCCACCACCTCTCAATGTCTGTGTCCCGCTATTTTACCATTTCAGTCTCTGTATCCCACCACCTCTCAATGTCTGTGTCTCACTACTTTACCATTTCAGTCTCTGTATCCCACCACCTCTCAATGTCTGTGTCCCGCTATTTTACCATTTCAGTCTCTGTATCCCACCACCTCTCAATGTCTGTGTCCCACTACTTTACCATTTCAGTCTCTGTATCCCACCACCTCTCAATGTCTGTGTCTCACTATTTTACCATTTCAGTCTCTGTATCCCACCACCTCTCAATGTCTGTGTCTCACTATTTTACCATTTCAATCTCTGTATCTCACCACCTCTCAATGTCTGTGTCTCACTATTTTACCATTTCAATCTCTGTATCTCACCACCTCTCAATGTCTGTGTCTCACTACTTTATCATTTCATCTCTGCATCTCTTCACGCCCCCTACTGTGTCGATTCTAAGGAATCATCTGACAAGTTTAAGTTACAGAAATCCGACTATAGCCGTAAACAGACGTATAGACATAGACTATAGATACAACCAGCCTCTTAGAAATAACCAAACTAATCGATGTAAGTGTTTAAATTTCAACAGTTAGTATTGATCAATTTATACATCATGTTGTACATCTGGAATCTGTGATCGTCGCCATAATTAATGGTACGAAATGCAGTGACCAAGTTGACGAAGGGATTGTAGAAGTAGTAGAGGTTTGTACTGATCACAGATATAACCTAAGAAATATTTACTCCCAGTCATTCAATATTCAGTATTGAGCAAGAAAATTTATGATATGATAGTTCACTTTTGATGTTGGTAGTCGATTGGACGTCTACATGAATTCATGTCAAATTCAGTAACTTTTACTATATGTATGAAACATAGGTCTATTTGTCCGGCATTTTTAGATAAAAAGTGGCGACTTGATGAATACATATATAGTTATTAAGGTTTGGAGGGTTTTACATGTATATGTTTATTATAACTGTCCCGCTGCGATTTACATATATAAGTTTATTATAACTGTCGCAGTGACATTTCTATTATTCTGTGTTGGATTTTCACCAAATTTAGTGTACATTACTACATGAAAATCATCAAGTGCAAGTGTCAATAATGAACAAGTGTCAGTAATGAACAAGTGTCAATAATGAACACTGTCAGAACAGTTCAGGTTATTTGGAGGTTGTTTTATGCATGTGGTCATTTTATACTTCAGACAGTAACCTGACCACGTCTTTTTTTACGAGTACTGCACTGCTTGTATTATCATTTTCAGACACAGCAGAATGGCAACTTGACTCTGACATTACTGGTGAGTACATCAAAAACTTCATTAAGTGCATGTACATTGTTTTTAAGCTATTGAACAGTGTGGCTTTGTTAAAAAGAACGTAAGAGAAGGGGAAGTAGGGTAGGAGTTTGTGCCCACCACTTTTGACGTAACTGAGTTGACATACTATAATTATATACATGTAAACGTCCTGTTTTCTTTTCAATATTCTGAAAAGTTGTAACATCCCCTGCCTTTCCCCCAACAAACCTGTCTTTGCCCAGCTGTGTCAGTGCATCCCATTTCTCACTGTTGAAAAATAATTATTGAATATACCTGTTTTCTATACAAATATGAAGTTAAAACCTTGTAAGAATAGGTTAGTGTTTGAGTTGCACTGCTTTTAAAAACTGCTTGGATATCTAAAGGTCTCATGGATGTTGTAGCAGTATTCCAATTCTGACAATTGCTGAGACGCTTAATGCCTTATGTTCTGTATCTGCCCTCATAGCCGATACATGTACATACACCGAGTTATCAGGGAAGCAATGTCAAGTCTATGTTGCTAGTTTCAGCTCTTTGCGGACACTCATGTATTATGCATTTATGTTATATTGATTCTTGCCAGGTGTTGTATAATGTACTGTACATGTAGTGATCTTTTGACATGTGATATAATAGCATTATCGTTCTGAACGTTCAACTACAATTCTAAGCGTAGAGTATCTAGCGCCTTTTGGTACACTTGCATAGCTTTTGTTTGTGATAATTGATACTAACAATATAAGAAAATTTCTCTTTCGGACAGTTCTTTGTATTTCATACACTTTGTAGAAGAGAAAAGAAAAATGAACATGGTAGGTAGATATGAAAAACTATAGAGAGAACAAGTATTAGAGATAAGGGATAACAATGTAAGAGGTGCTGTCCTACAACCCATTGTGCCCTCTGATCTTTCACGACCCAGGATCGTGCCAAGAAGTATATGTACCGGATTAAGAGTAGTTAATCTCGGGTTCCCGGTGTTCTCCACTAACACACCACACCAATGTCGTAAGTGGCCACTCTGAGGTATGAATGCTATCATGTAGATGAAACAATACCGATTGTGGTGTAACGTCTCTAAATTTAATTTACTGGATATGTTTTTGTATTTATGAACACAATGGTATAAATTTAGACATAATGATTGTATATCTTTTTGTTTTGTAAGGAAGAACACTGTTATACTATGTACTTCCTGGACACGAACTAAGCTGTGATATAACGATATGTGCACTGAAAGGAAGAAGTTTAGCATTTAGGTATAAGATCGTCTAAGTTAACAACCTATTTGTCTTCTCTTACATGACATGGTACGATTGAAAATTGACGAGTCGTAAAACCCCACTCAGCCAACCAACATAGTTTTCTTCCTTATTAAGTGCTCACATAAAAAAATCTCCACGGCTGAGTACAAACAGGCTTGTTTATTTATCTTTATTATAAACGTTTAAAACCCTTTACACTTGACAACTCCAATATGTGTTTGTAACCTAAGAGTATGTAACACTGAGTCACTCCAATATATGCTTGTGGTCAGGAAATATGTAACATTAAATTACTCCAATGTGTGCTGCTTGTTATTTGGCAGTATATAATATCAAGTCACTCTAATATGCTTGTGATCTGACAAGTTTGTAACACTGAGTCACTCTCAGTATGTGCTTGTGATCTTGTTGTATGTAACACTTAAGTACTTTAATATGAAGTCATGATCTGGCAGAATGTAACACTAAATGACTCCAGTATGAGGTTGTAATCTGGCAGTGTATAACACTAAATCACTCCAGTATGAGGTTGTAATCTGGCAGTATATTGTATAAGATTGTAATCTGGTGGTATATAACACTAAGTCACTCCAGAATGAAGTTGTAATCTGGTTGTATATAACACTAAATCACTCCATTATGAGGTTGTAATCTGGCAGTATATAACATTAAATCACTCCAGTATGAGGTTGTAATCTGGCAGTATATAGTATAAGGTTGTAATCTGGCGGTATATAACACTAAGTCACTCCAGTATGAGGTTGTAATCTGGCAATATATAACACCAAATCACTTCAGTATGAGATTGTAATCTGGCGGTATATAACACGAAATCACTCCAGTGTGAGGTTGTAATCTGGCTGTATATAACATTAAATCACTCCAGTATGAGGTTGTAATCTGGTGGTAAATAACACTAAATCACTCAAGTATGAGGTTGTAATCTGGCGGTGTATAACACCAAATCACTCCAGTATGAGATTGTAATCTGGCGGTATATAACACTAAATCACTCCAGTATGAGGTTGTAATCTGGCAGTATATAACGCCAAATCACTCTCAGTATGAGGTTGTTGATTGATTGATTGATTTTTGTTTTACGTCACACCACGAATATTTCACGTATATGGTGACGGCATCTGCCTGATGCGGGGCATACAAATTTTGACCTTTGCAACGGACCCACCCGAAGCAGTGAGGGATCTTTAACGTGCCATGCATACCACGACACGGGGCCTCGGTTTTTACTGTCTCGTCCGAAAGACATGACACCGGCATGACCAGAGCGGGACTCGAACCCCGGCCTCCCGATCAGGAGTCCGACGCGATACCACTAGGCCACGCCGGCTTCAGTATGAGGTTGTAATCTGGCAGTATATAACATTAAATCACTCCAGTATGAGGTTGTAATCTGGCAGTATATAACGCCAAATCACTCTCAGTATGAGGTTGTAATCTGGCAGTGTATAACACTAAATCACTCCAGTATGAGGTTGTAATCTGGCAGTATATAGTATAAGGTTGTAATCTGGCGGTATATAACACTAAATCACTCCAGTATGAGGTTGTAATCTGGCAGTATATAGTATAAGGTTGTAATCTGGCGACATATAACACTAAGTCACTCCAGTATGAGGTTGTAATCTGGCGGTATATAACACTAAATCACTCCAGTATGAGGTTGTAATCTGGCAGTATATAACACGAAATCACTCCAGTATGAGGTTGTAATCTGGTGGTATATAACACCAAATCACTTCAGTATGAGGTTGTAATCTGGCGGTGTATAACACCAAATCACTCCAGTATGAGATTGTAATCTGGCGGTATATAACACGAAATCACTCCAGTGTGAGGTTGTAATCTGGCTGTATATAACACTAAATCACTCCAGTATGAGGTTGTAATCTGGCAGTATATAACACGAAATCACTCCAGTGTGAGGTTGTAATCTGGCTGTATATAACACCAAATCACTCCAGTATGAGGTTGTAATCTGGCGGTATATAACACTAAATCACTCCAGTATGAGGTTGTAATCTGGTTGTATATAACACCAAATCACTCCAGTACAAGGTTGTAATCTGGCGGCATATAACACTCAATCATTCCAGTATGAGGTTGTAATCTGGCGACATATAACACTCATTCACTCCAGTATGAGGTAATCTGGCAGTATTTAACACTAAATCACTCCAGTATGAGATTGTAATCTGGCAGTATATAACACTAAATCACTCCAGTACGAGGTTGTAATCTGGCGGCATATAACACTCATTCACTCCAGTATGAGGTTGTAATCTGAAAGTATATAACACTAAATCACTCCAGTATGAGGTTGTAATCTGGCAGTATATAACACTAAATCACTCCAGTATGAGGTTGTAATCTGGCGGCATATAATGCCAAATCACTCCAGTATGAGGTTGTAATCTGGTGGTATATAACCCCAAATCACTCCAGTATGAGGTTGTAATCTGGCAGTATATAACGCCAAATCTCTCTCAGTATGAGGTTGTAATCTGGCAGTATATAACACTAAATCACTCCAGTATGAGGTTGTAATCTGTCGGCATATAACACTAAATCACTCCAGTATGAGGTTGTAATCTGGCAGTATATAACACTAAATCACTCCAGTATGAGGTTGTAATCTGTCGGCATATAACACTAAATCACTCCAGTATGAGGTTGTAATCTGTCGGCATATAACACTAAATCACTCCAGTATGAGGTTGTAATCTGGTGGCATATAACGCCAAATCACTCCAGTATGAGGTTGTAATCTGGTTGTATATAACATTAAATCACTCCAGTATGAGGTTGTAATCTGGCAGTATATAACGCCAAATCACTCTCAGTATGAGGTTGTAATCTGGCAGTGTATAACACTAAATCACTCCAATATGAGGTTGTATGTGCCGGTATTTGGCAGCATATGTAGATGATTTGGCAGTATGTGCATGTGTTTTGCAGTATGTGCATGTGACCTGCAGTACGTGCATGTATTTGGCAGTATATGCACATGATCTGCCAGTATGTTATTAGGACCTTTGTTGATCAGTTATCAGGAGATTTAGTAAATGGATCAACAATCTGTAAAGAAAATAGGTAGGCATTGTAAGACACGTATAAAGAAGCAAACCATAAAATAATGAAATGTAAGTAGTTTAAAATAAACAGGGGTTAAAACTTAAATTCCTATTGGTAGAGCATATGGAACATGTAAGCTAACCCAGTATCCATAACTGGACTGGCAACTAATACCAAATTTGTGTCATGTGGACTTGTTTACTTAAACTATGGAATTGTACCTGCTTACTGACACTAGCCTATACTGTAGTATCACTTCCTTATGAGAACACTTTACATTTGAATGGCATTGAGTTCAGTGTAAGTTTATAAAGTATATGGTGATGGACTGCACTGACACCTGAGATGTTGTGTGAACAATCCCATTTAGGACTTGTCCTTTTTCAATCTTATTTAATGATAAAGTTGTTTTAGGAATTTTACTGTTTTTGATGAAAGGGAAAAATTTGAGTATCATTTACAGGAATGCTGTTTAGTGCTGTATCTTCTTCCTCAATTTGGGTAGAACAATACAAATTTAATTGACTGAATGAAGAAAATACCGTATTACCGTAAATATCTATTTCTCAGTTTGATTTTACAGGCTTTACTTCTGAAACTGTTCCTTTTACATGTCATGTAGTGACCTGTCATTGTAGCTTATCTTATCTAAAGAATAAGTGATGCCATGTTCATACACACTTCATGAAATGTTATTGTATTATCTGCCATATTGAAATACATAAAAGAAAAAGCCAAGTGTTGATATTGTGAAAGAATAAGTCTGGCAATCCTTGGGTCTTTCTTTTGATTTCATATTTACATATATACATTGATTTTATTTGATAATGTGCAAGTAATGCAAAACAATTTTTTTTTTTCAAAATGAGTATTACCTGCTTAAGTGATTTCTATAAATGTGTTATCACAGGAAATACCACTTGACATGTAGATCTATATATATGTAAACTTTGTTTTTTTGTTTCAGATAGGCACATGTAAATGGTAGATAGATGATTGATGTTATCATGGAGGCTGATGTATCCCACAGTACACATAACCACTCGAGCTCAGGAGGTTGGTTTTATTGGGCGTATGCAGGTGTCGACTTTGACCTAGCAGGAAACGGTGGCGTGGAGTGCAGGGATTTTATTTCTTTACGACAAAGAATTATAGAAAGTACTCTAGCCTCTGTATGTGCAGGCCTAATTTTGTGTCGTGCATTCTTTTCTTTGACTATGCCAAACAATCTAGAAAAAGGTCATACAGAACGATGTGGGAAGAGAATATTACTGGTGATACATTGCCTAATCTTTGGAATAGAACTAGGATTCAAATTTGCAACAAAACAGATGATTTATATCTTAAATCCGTGCCATTTGGCTACTATGATGCAGGTAAGACAAATATATCCAAAGTGAAACATGTAAATCATTGTTTGTAAAGTCTAAGTTTAGGGGAGAGAGGGAAGGGTTATGGGCTAATTTAGGTAATGAAGTCTAAATGTATAGTAAAGGGAAAATGTGAACCAAGTTTCACCTAAAACATAAGTTTCATTGACATAGATTTCAATGAAAATTACCTAATAATTTCTATACCTATTGGTTAATTCAATCTCCATTAAGTTTCAGTGAGTTCTGGATCTAGAATCAAAGTTACTATGGAAATAATTGAATCCAGACAAAATCTTCTTATCCATGTGCATAAATATTCAAGTGCATCATTCACAGATATTTTGTTATAAACATATATTAATTAGTTTAAGTGTAATCAAAATTAAGTCAGATATTTAATTATACTGTTTGGCTGTTCTGTAATGAAAAGTTAAAGATCTAAGTTTACTTTTAAGTACCTCATGCATTAGGCATCAAAAAAGTAAATTTTCTAGTTTTCAAGTTCAATTTATTGAAAATAGTGTGAATGGAATTTCTGACACGGTATATTTTCCAGGAGGAAACTATTGAAGATCATTCCCTGTGAGTCTGCCTACTCACATAAGAATCAATAAAAATGAAATACAATTCGCTCTTCCTATACTGAGTAAACTTGAAGGTTATTAGTAACAAAGGTGGTGGGCAATCAATGTTTCTTTGCAATATTTGAAATTTTCTGCAGACAGAATTTGGGAAGATCTGTATCTGTCTACCATAGTCTATTTTAATTTCATGAATACATTGAGATACTGACAATAAATATTTCTGATTAATTCCTGTTGTCAAAACCAGTTGTTACAGCAATTCATCTGTTGTCCATCTTTTTTCTAAGTTAATCTCTGTGAGGGCTACTTTTTATAAAAGAATTCTACATTTTATCTTCATCAGGTGCGTGAAATTGTATGACTTTGGTACATTAATTATATCAGGGTATGCTGTACAATATATATACTGTATATGTAATCATTATTCTGTTTAAATTTTATAGGAATGATGAGGAAATTCATACTAGAAATAGTATTATGCCTATCATTGCTGCTAAGTTGAAGATGTTTTTACGATGATAATAATTTATGTCGATAAATAGTTTATTCTAGCTTAGAAATATCAAGATGTGTAATCTAGTTTGAACATTATGTATCATCACACTGCAATTTTAGACACACACGATGAAAAAAGGTGATAAAATTAGCAGCAATATAACTTTAGACTAAGCATATTTTAAATTATTTCAGAGGTAATGTATTCTTTCAACAACATGGTATATATATATATTATATATCAATATAAATGAATACTAAATTAAAAACTATTGTTGGAGTGATATTCTTATTTGATGCCATAACATTGTGTATCATTGCTTCTCGTTCTTTTTTTTAGATATATTGTTTAGCTGCCCCTCCCACCAAACTGACAACAGCTATTTTCCGTCTGCATTTACATATGTTGACTGGAGCACCCATTGCAATACTGTTTCCTGTTCTCAACACAAGACATGTAAGGCAAATTCTTTAAAATCTGTCTTTTACAAAAGAACATGAGAATACACTTTCCTCCAATTTTACATGATTTAAGCAGCAATATCCAACGTAATGTTTTGCCACTCAAATTTACATCAAATATTGTGACGTCACGATCAAAGAAAGAATGTCATGATCAGAATTCTGGCAAAAAGTGGTTTTAGGAACATCCGGCCACTTACATCATTTAGAATTGGAAGAAGATATATTGGGTTTACATATGTATAATTTTCCCTCTTCACTACTTTAAATGATTAATTTTTATCAGTACTATAATCATTTTGTAACTGATTCATTTTGTAGAGAGCACTACACATCAATAAATTATTTATTGATACTTTGTCAATATATTAAAAGTATTCATAATCATCCCATGCTTGATATATGCTGTGTTGATGATTTAATATTGATCAGCTTAGAAATACAACAGGCCTGAAAAAAAGATCATCATGAATTCATGATTAATTGAGAGAGGCATTTTATTTCAGTTGAATGACTATTAACATGATTCATTAATCATTTCCACAGTTTCTAAATAATTGTATGAATAATATATAACTTTTGATATAGGACGAGATGACGAGAGAGCTCATTGGTCCCTATAAGGCTATATAGGGAAAGGTGAATATTGATTTCCTATCAAGGAAATGATTTTCTATACTCTCTTTTCCCAAATGGACTGTCTTTGTGACTTACGTGTTCCAAATCAATTCCCAGTCAGAAGAAAAGAGATAGAACTTAAAACATTTATATGAAATCCCAGGTTTCCATTCAACTTAAGTATATTGATATTTGTAGCCCATTTTTTTCTGTCACCAAAGTCCATCAGAGGAGACTTTGGATCATGATACAGGGAGATCTAATCAAGTTCAAAGTGGCTCCTTTATCTGGATCTGGCCAGGGGTTGGTCCATGATGAGACATAGTAGTAAAAGGAGGTAGCATCTTTTATGGAGAAGTATTAGCTGGGCATTCCAAATCAATATTTTGTGGATTGCTGGGATGAAAATCATACCTTAATCTTGGTGGCAATATTGTCATCATCCAGTGGTGTATACAAAGCTACAAGTTGGGTTATATATTTTGAATAGCAAGAAACAAGGCTTCCATATTTCACATATAGATTCCAAAATTTGAATTATGGCTTTTGATGTAGTAAACTCGATCATACTTAACCTGTGCTATATCTTTCAAATTTTGAGAGATAGGGCTTTCATATATCACAAAATTTACACAATAATATCTCTCAATAACTCATACTTGAAGGGACAATGATAAACCATTCAAGTGAAGTGGAGTTAGTGATGCAAAATTATATAAAGAAATTGGCATTAGGATTTTAAAACTAGTTTGAGTTAACCAAGAATTAGGGTTATCCATGTTGGGGTTACTGAGAGATTCTTAAGAGTTAGTGCTTTCATTTGGTACCATGGTTTTTGACCTAGTGATTTTGAAATTTGAGTTTGACCTTTGCAAAATCTTTAAACTGGGCTGTATCCTTTTAACAGGGAGAGATGAAGCTTTCATATTTTACATATTGATGTATCAAGATCAGAGCTTTCTTTTGGTACCATGGTTTTTGAACAAGTGCTGTCACCATATACGTGAAATAATTGTGGAGTGACGTAAAGCAATAATCAATCAATTGAACAAGTGAAGTTGGTTTTGGATTCGACCTATTTTTTATATACATGTATTTTATATATGTATATAGATGCAGTATGACACTCACTTACATTTGACACCCTTGACAATTTAGTATTTTCATTAAAACTGAATGCTGCATCTAGAATCTCTAAATTTAGGACCTCTACTAATTTTACTTTTGTTCAAGTTGTAGAATTATATCTAATAATGGCAACATTTAAATTATTTAAAAGTCACCCCATTCCAACAAGCTTTGTTGTCATCTGACAACTTTCGTTGTACATGAGTATCATAGTTACATCTGAAACGAGCATATAACTATGTTGGAACCCCTAAGTTTTTAATCCTAGATAAATATATAATTCAGTGACTTGCATTTTATTCTAGCTTCTATGTTTTGATATCTTTTTACAGTACCTTATATATTTGTATAACACTACAAGTTAAATTTGCAAGATAATGAAATTTGCAACTACTGGTACAATTGAGTGATGCAGTTACCATGTTGATGGCTTCAACAGTATATGTTCACTTCCATATTTGTCTCACATGGCTTAAATTGTCACTATAATTGTCTACAATTCCATATCTATGCACTATACAATGGAGTCCTATTGATCAATAAACTTGGAAATGAAGGGCATTCAGCATCTTTTAGTGTTAATGTATTTGAGTGATATGCAAGTTAAAAATAACTGACACTCAGCTAATTTAGTATTGATTTTGCTCCAGTTTTGATGTATTAACAACTTGTGTCAGTCCTGATCTATCTCTGTATGAGTAGAGAAGAATTTCAAAGGCAAGTGAGTGAAACAATGTCTTTTTATGAAGTCATGATTGAAAAGGTTTAGCAGAAGCAGTGTGCATGGCTTGGGACTAAGAGATCCTGGGTTAAAATTTCAGTGGTGGCTTTTTGGTCTTCTGTTCATTGAAGTGAAGACCTGTGTAAGGGCTCCCACTGCCATGGTAGATGTTGATAAGGGCTCCCACTGCCATGGTAGATGTTGATAGGGCTCCCACTGCCATGGTAGATGTTGATAAGGGCTCCCACTGCCATGGTAGATGTTGATAAGGGCTCCCACTGCCATGGTAGATGTTGATAAGAGCTCTCACTGACATGGTAGATGTTGATAAGGGCTCCCACTGCCATGGTAGATGTTGATAAGGGCTCCCACTGCCATGGTAGATGTTGATAGGGCTCCCACTGCCATGGTAGATGTTGACAAGGGCTCCCACTGCCATGGTAGATGTTGATAAGGGATCCCACTGCCATGGTAGATGTTGATAAGAGCTCTCACTGACATGGTAGATGTTGATAAGGGCTCCCACTGCCATGGTAGATGTTGATAAGGGTTCCCACTACCATGATAGACGATAAGAACTCAAACTGACATGGTAGATATTGATAAGAGCTCTCACTGATGTGGTAAATGTTGGTACACATGAGAACTCTCACTGCAGTGATAGATGTTTGTACACATAAGAACTCACAGTGCCATGTTAGATGATGTTAAGAGCTCTCACTGACATGGTGGATGTTGATAAGTGCTCCCACTGCCATGGTAGATGTTGATAAGTGCTCCCACTGCCATGGTAGATGTTGATAAGAGCTCTCACTGACATGGTGGATGTTGATAAGTGCTCTCACTGCCGTGGTAGATGTTGATAAGTGCTCTCACTGCCATGGTAGATGTTGATAAGAGCTCTCACTGACGTGGTAGATGTTGATAAGAGCTTTCACTGACATAAGAACTCACACTGCAGTTGTAGATATTTGTACACATAAGAACTCCCACTGCTTTTGTTGGGTCTGTTTCATAGGTCGAAATTTCTGCGTAATGCATCAGGCAGAAGCTGACGCTTTAGAAATGAACTTAGTGTGACATAAATTAAATAGAACCAGTCTTAATCAGTCAATGCGCTATTTGATCAGCTTTTTCTGTCTGTGTTTTGTCTATGTGTAAACAATTTACATACATCATACATGTATTTATTTTTTTTATGCCCCTGCCAGACATGGCTTGGGCATTAAGTGTTTTCTTTGGCAGTCTTTCGGTTATTTCGTCCTTTAATCTCATAATCGGTTTCTGGATAATTATTAAAGTTCATTGCATCCTATCCCAATCATGTTTTGATATATATTGACACCTGTCTTAGGGGAAGAAGCAATACATCAAAAGACAAGGTGATCACTGGAAATTGACTGGAATTATTGGTTTCCCAATAATACATCAAGTACCATACATCTGATACAAACTACATTTGGATGTGTGAAATTTGATCAATAGAGGAGGATACCTATTGTTATAAGGATCAATAGGTCAAAGATCAAGGTCACTACTGGTAATACTTTATAGGAGTTATAGCCCACGAAATTTTGATTAAAATATGTTACCTAAGAAATCCCTGCTTCTGCTATGAAATAAGCTTGTGAGGAGGCATATGTTTTACAGACAAGCTCTTTTCTCAACAAGAAAATCTTTGTCAGGTTAGAAACTCATTATCCATACAACGGAATTCATATTTGTAAATTGCTGCAACTAGGTCTCTTAAGAAACCAGAAAGAAGTGAAAAGGCCATTTAAGCCATAAAAAAATGGCAGAAATTTATGCTTTAATATAGTCATAGTATGAGTATTTACCTGATGCACCTATATGGTGACAGTATGAGTATTTACCCGATGCACCTATATGGTGACAGTATGAGTATTTACCCGATGCACCTATATGGTGACAGTATGAGTATTTCCCCGATGCACTTATATGGTGACAGTATGAGTATTTACCTGATGCACCTATATGGTGACAGCATGAGTATTTACCCGATGCACCTATATGGTGACAGTATGAATATTTACCTGATGCACCTATATGGTGACAGTATGGGTATTTACCCGATGCACTTATATGGTGACAGTATGAATATTTACCTGATGCACTTATATGGTGACAGTATGAATATTTACCTGATGCACTTATATGGTGACAGTATGAGTATTTACCTGATGCACTTATATGGTGACAGTATGAGTATTTACCTGATGCACTTATATGGTGACAGTATGAGTATTTACCTGATGCACCCATATGGTGACAGTATGAGTATTTACCCGATGCACTTATATGGTGACAGTATGAGTATTTACCTGATGCACCCATATGGTGACAGTATGAGTATTTACCCGATGCACTTATATGGTGACAGTATGAGTATTTACCTGATGCACCCATATGGTGACAGTATGAGTATTTACCCGATGCACCTATATGGTGACAGTATGAGTATTTACCTGATGCACCTATATGGTGACAGTATGAGTATTTACCCGATGCACCTATATGGTGACAGTATGAGTATTTACCTGATGCACCTATATGGTGACAGTATGAGTATTTACCTGATGCACCTATATGGTGACAGTATGAGTATTTACCCGATGCACCTATATGGTGACAGTATGAGTATTTACCCGATGCACCTATATGGTGACAGTATGAGTATTTCCCCGATGCACTTATATGGTGACAGTATGAGTATTTACCTGATGCACCTATATGGTGACAGCATGAGTATTTACCCGATGCACCTATATGGTGACAGTATGAATATTTACCTGATGCACCTATATGGTGACAGTATGGGTATTTACCCGATGCACTTATATGGTGACAGTATGAATATTTACCTGATGCACTTATATGGTGACAGTATGAATATTTACCTGATGCACTTATATGGTGACAGTATGAGTATTTACCTGATGCACTTATATGGTGACAGTATGAGTATTTACCTGATGCACTTATATGGTGACAGTATGAGTATTTACCTGATGCACCCATATGGTGACAGTATGAGTATTTACCCGATGCACTTATATGGTGACAGTATGAGTATTTACCTGATGCACCCATATGGTGACAGTATGAGTATTTACCCGATGCACCTATATGGTGACAGTATGAGTATTTACCTGATGCACCTATATGGTGACAGTATGAGTATTTACCCGATGCACCTATATGGTGACAGTATGAGTATTTACCTGATGCACCTATATGGTGACAGTATGAGTATTTACCTGATGCACCTATATGGTGACAGTATGAGTATTTACCCGATGCACCTATATGGTGACAGTATGAGTATTTACCCGATGCACCTATATGGTGACAGTATGGGTATTTACCCGATGCACCTATATGGTGACAGTATGAGTATTTACCTGATGCGCCTATATGGTGACAGTAAGAGTATTTACCTGATGCACCTATATGGTAACAGTATGAGTATTTACCTTATGCAGTGCACAGGAATTTAGACCTATGCAAGGAACCCACTCAAAATAGTGAGTGATCATATACATACCACTTACACTATTAACAGGGGATATTAGTTTGTATTGTCTCATCCGAAAGACTAAACTCTGACTAGACACCTGCAGGACTTGAACTTTGGACCATTTAATCACAAGCCAAGCACTGAGTCAGTTGAACTATGCCAGCTTAACCTTTGTCCTTTTGCATAAAAATGATCATGGTTTGATAATAAAACAATAGGGCTTGCGTAAGGGAAACAATGTAAAATTTGGTTATGATCTTAACCTTTGACCTTTTGCATAAAAAGGTAATAAATAATGATAATTAGAGAATTTGGAGGGATAGAGACTTGTCTGTTAATAGTATTGATGGGACTAGAGGACTTTAGCCTTATTTTGGAGACTTTTTAGTCAGCATATTGTTATCATATCTTGCTCTTTCACATGGTTTTGTAAAACATTTTATTTCAATTGTTATTTTCATATCTTCAAAGTTTGAAGATAACCCTTGTAAAGTTGATAAAAGTTGTAGGAAAACATGTTTTACACAATTGTTTTCTGTCCAGACAAGATCTTACCATGAACAGAAATTTCTGACTGTATTTAGAATCTAGATAATTTTGAGTTACAGTCAAGTGCCAGTTTAATGATATTCTTTGTATAATTTTGAATTTTGTACATTCATGAGACAATAGCCAATATAACATTTTGCATATTTACTTTCTTTTGATAGCTACCTTTTGAGATAGAAGTGTACTATATACAGCATGTACTGATGCTAGTCATTCCATTCTACTTACTGCGAATAGGAGGTAGGTATTTTTTAAGGCATTTAGATAACATCAACTTGAGGTACACATCAGCTGTTAAAGTCATATCCTACTTATTCAGTTTTAGGATAGGTTTGCTTCAAAACTGAACCAGTTTCTTCTTATGGTCTATCATACAGACTTATAGTGACGTCTAATGTGGTTACCAAACTAAAATTTGGAGTTTTTTCAACTTCTTGATTGACTGATTCAAACATTTTTCATAGCCATGTGTAGGCAAAAATAAACGTTACTCAATATTTTCTTTTATGATGGACATTTTCTTTTCATATTTGAAATACAATATATTTGATACATAATTCCTTGAATGAAACAAAGAAATTGAAACCTTTCTGGTGAAAAGACAGAGAAAATCTGTATTTGCAATATTCCTGAAAACCCTGGAGCTTTATTCATGAGTAAATTAGAGTTATCTTTCTTGTCATCAACTGCATTTGATAAGAGGAACTCTTTAGTGCAAAGGTATAAAAGTTTTACGAGCTGGGTATGTCCGTAATTTGTTGTTATAGTTATATCAACCTTAAAGTACAGGAGAAACAGTTGCCCGCACAATACATTGGTCAACTAAAGTTTAGTTATACCCCCCACAAATAAAGTTTGGGAAGGGGTTCATGTAGGATTCACCCCAGGCACCTGTCTGTCTTTCTGTCTGTTCAGAGGCATGAATGTAGTCTGTTGCCAGAACCAGTATTTTTTTACACTGTTTCTTGCAACAGATTACATTCATATCTGTCTGTCTGTCCATCCATTTGTCTGTCTGCCCATGAATCTTGTCACAACTTCATAACTTCATCCTTTTACTTTGAAGGGAGATAATATTTTGCACAATTGCATGACCCAATGGTGTGTTATGAGCGTGAACCAAGGTCATATCTACAAGGTCAAGGTCACAGTGCACACACAGCCAGAATTCTTCTACGGATCATAACTTCTTCCTGTTATGTTGGAGGGAGATTATATTTTACACAATTGTTGTACATGACTCAAGGGTGTGTCAGGACCTTGAACCAAAGTCATATCTACAAGGTTAAGGTCACAGTTCACACGCAGCCTGAATTCTTGTCCAGGCCATAGTTTCTTTCTGTTTTGTTGCAGGAAGATTATATTGTGCACAATTGTTGTCCATGACCCTACGGTGTGACATGACTTTGGAACAAGGTCATATCTACAAGGTTAAGGTCACAGTGTACACACAGCCAGAATTCTTGTTCAGATCATAACTTCTTCCTGTTATGTTGGAGGAAGATCATATTTTACTTAAATTGTTGTCTGTGACCCAAAGGTGTGTCATGACCTTGAGCCAGGGTAATATCTTCATGGTCAAGGTCACAGTGCACGCATAGCCAGAATTCTTCAAGCCATAACTTCCTCCTATTATGTTGGTGGGAAACTGTATTTTAGAACTGCTTTCTGTGACTCAAGGGTGTGTCATGACCTTGAATCAAGGTCATATCTACAAGGTCAAGGTCAGAGTGCATACACAGCCAGAATACTTGCCCAGGCCATAACTTCTTCTTGTTATCTTTGAGAGAGATTATATTTTACACAATTGTTGTCCTTGGTCCAAGGGTGTGTTATGATCTTGGACCTACTGTGGACTTTCCCAGTCTATCCTATCTGCTCTCTCAATGTATCTTATTTACTTTATAAATCTATCCTATCTACTCTATCTACTCTCTCAATCTATCCTATCTTCTTTCTAAATCTACTCTATCAACTCTCAATCTATCCTATCTACTTTCTCAACACCAGTACTGTGGACTTTGCTTTTTACTTCACACTGCACATAATTCAAGATTTTGGGAATTGGCCACTCAAAATCATGTCTCATCAAAGATCATGCAAATATTATCATTTCAGGGTCCTTTTGTACCACATGCATGAATATGGATCATACTTCACACTCTTTGTACTAAGTTTCTGAACCAGGGTCTTTGAGAGTCATTTCTACCAAGTCACATTCGTAGTCATTGCTAATTGGTTTTGTTACTTGGTAAGAAATTACCTGTCAGTTTTATTCATGGAACCTCCCTAGTTCTGTAGTGTCTAGTCTACTACAGGACTGTGAAGATTTGGATCCCAATATCTTTGGTCACTTGTTATCTTTTATTTTATAAAGATTCATAGATGATTTAGACCCTTCCAAAGTTTGTGAAAGAATGTGACTTTTGGGGAATTTTCTGTTGATATAGTTATGATGTCATAAACATATCTTCATTGACATCATCACAATGCTATGTGGAAAGTTAAATATATTGCCAAACTAAGAGATGTAAATAATTTTCAAACCATTCTGAAGCAGAGGATTTTCAAAAAAAAATGATCATTATCTGGTATTTGTAGGTTATTATCATGCACCTTATTCAGTTCTATATTATCCAGGCAATTTACATCATACAATGGCACAAAATGTAATGTATAGACAACTTGGAGTATCAACTATCATTACTCAAAATTAAAAAGGTTAATCAGATCACTAATCAGTCAATGTCTGTCACAGAATATTGCTTATCACATCTAAATTTGACATGTATTAAGAGTATCCCAGGTAGTCCTTACTCTGAAGCTAAATAACACTGTAATAGTATTAGTCAGGGATATATCACATTTTGACGAAATTACAGGAATTCATCACTATTTAGGTTAGTCTGGTTATGACTTAGTTTGGTTAGGACTAAGCATATCTATGAGCCATACATCTCAGATCCTACATTTAAATTTTGGGAAATATGATGTTCAGTTGTCAGACTTTAAAAAAAAGCAGCTGTAAATAAATGAAATCACTTTAAAATGAGGCTCCAACATTCTGAAAGTGACAGAAAACAAGATACAAACTTCCACAAAACAAATCCAGTTCTCATGTATAGGTACTGGGGACACAAAACAAATCCAGTTCACATGTATAGGTACTGGGGACAGAAAACAAATCCAGTTCACATGTATAGGTACTGGGACAGAAAACAAACCAAAAAAAAAAAAGAAACAGCCCACATCACATGTACAGGTTCTCTGTGTTCAAATTCAGTAAGCCAGTTTAGGGTTGTAACAACAGAATTTGGTATCACATCTACTTTTAGACATGTTTTATACCCTGCTCCCAAGTATGTTATAATTCATATGAGATATATTCAGGAAGGTTTTGATGTCTAATATACATGTGATCCGTCTTGATATTCTTTGAAAATCATCTTGTAATTTGTAAATGAGAATGAAATCAAATAAAGCTCTCCTATACTTTCTTTTCCAGGTGTTTATACTGCAGAACCCCTTCTGGACTTTACATGGTCTCAGGTTTCACTGGGTCTTCTTTATGTCTACCACTTTATACCTCTGCAGTTTCTTGCTTATGTAAGTACAAAGTGCATATGGACATGCAGTCAAGATTTTATATAATTCATTAAACATTCTCTACTGAATTGATGGTTGTGTAGGCTTGTCTTGAGTTTGACAAGTATTCAGGATTATAGCCATATTATAACCACCAAGGAAACCAGAATCCTTGACTCATGAAGAAACTGAATGTTCATTGGTTATATAAAAATTCATTCATTGTTATTAACACTTTGTATTACTAGTATAAAGTTCATTGTATAGAAAACACATTGTATGATAATGATCCAAAAGGCACTTGTTCCTTATAATATTAACATTAATGGCTGAGACATTACATAAACATTGCAAGCTTTAACATTCCATAAACATTGCAAGCTGAGCCATTACGATATCATTATAGACTGAAACATTACATAACATTATCATTGTAGACTTTGACATTACATCAGTATGGGCAGAATCTTACATAAACATTGCAAGCTGAGACTTTACTATAGTAATTTAGACTGAGGCATTACATACACATTGTAGACTGATACATTACATAAACATCAGAGGCTGAGATATGACATACACATTGTAGACTGATACATTACATAAACATCAGGGGCTGAGACATGACATAAACATTGCAGACTGATACATTACATAAACATCAGGGGCTGACATGTGACATAAACATTGTAGACTGAAATTACATAAACATCAGGGGCTGAGATGTGACATAAACATTGTAGACTGATACATTACATAAACATCAGGGGCTGAGATGTGACATAAACATTGTAGACTGATACATTACATAAACATCAGGGGCTGAGATGTGACATAAACATTGTAGACTGATACATTACATAAACATCAGGGGCTGAGATATGACATAAACATTGTAGACTGATACATTACATAACCAATAGGGGCTGTGATATGACATAAACATTGTAAACTGATACATTACATAAACATCAGGGGCTGACATGTGACATAAACATTGTAGACTGAAATTACATAAACATCAGGGGCTGAGACATGACATAAACATTGTAGACTGATACATTACATAAACAATAGGGGCTGAGATATGACATAAACATTGTAGACTGATACATTACATAACCAATAGGGGCTGAGATATGACATAAACATTGTAGACTGATATATTACATAAACATCAGGGGCTGAGACATGACATAAACATTGTAGACTGATACATTACATAAACATCAGGGGCTGAGGTGTGACATAAACATTGTAGACTGATACATTACATAAACATCAGGGGCTGAGATATGACATACACATTGTAGACTGATACATTACATAAACATCAGGGGCTGAGACATGACATAAACATTGCAGACTGATACATTACATAAACATCAGGGGCTGACATGTGACATAAACATTGTAGACTGAAATTACATAAACATCAGGGGCTGAGATGTGACATAAACATTGTAGACTGATACATTACATAAACATCAGGGGCTGAGATGTGACATAAACATTGTAGACTGATATATTACATAAACATCGGGGGCTGAGATGTGACATAAACATTGTAGACTGATACATTACATAAACATCAGGGGCTGAGATATGACATAAACATTGTAGACTGATACATTACATAACCAATAGGGGCTGTGATATGACATAAACATTGTAAACTGATACATTACATAAACACCAGGGGCTGACATGTGACATAAACATTGTAGACTGAAATTACATAAACATCAGGGGCTGAGACATGACATAAACATTGTAGACTGATACATTACATAAACAATAGGGGCTGAGATATGACATAAACATTGTAGACTGATACATTACATAACCAATAGGGGCTGAGATATGACATAAACATTGTAGACTGATATATTACATAAACATCAGGGGCTGAGACATGACATAAACATTGTAGACTGATACATTACATAAACATCAGGGGCTGAGGTGTGACATAAACATTGTAGACTGATACATTACATAAACATCAGGGGCTGAGATATGACATACACATTGTAGACTGATACATTACATAAACATCAGGGGCTGAGACATGACATAAACATTGCAGACTGATACATTACATAAACATCAGGGGCTGAGATATGACATAAACATTGTAGACTGATATATTACATAAACATCAGGGGCTGAGACATGACATAAACATTGTAGACTGATACATTACATAAACATCAGGGGCTGAGGTGTGACATAAACATTGTAGACTGATACATTACATAAACATCAGGGGCTGAGGTGTGACATACACATTGTAGACTGATACATTACATAAACATCAGGGGCTGAGACATGACATAAACATTGCAGACTGATACATTACATAAACATCAGGGGCTGAGACATGACATAAACATTGTAGACTGATACATTTTATAAACATCAGGGACTGAGATGTGACATAAGCATTGTAGACTGATACATTACATAAACATCAGGGGCTGAGATATGACATAAACATTGCAGATTGATACATTACATAAACATCAGGGGCTGACATGTGACATAAACATTGCAGACTGATACATTACATAAACATCAGGGGCTGAGATATGACATAAGCATTGTAGACTGATACATTACATAAACATCAGGGGCTGAGACATGACATAAGCATTGTAGACTAAAACATTACATAAACATTAGGGGCTGACATGTGACATAAGCATTGTAGACTGATACATTACATAAACAATAGGGGCTGAGATGTGACATAAACATTGTAGACTGATACATTACATAAACATCAGGGGCTGAGATATGACATAAACATTGTAGACTGATACATTACATAAACAATAGGGGCTGAGATGTGACATAAACATTGTAGACTGATACATTACATAAACAATAGGGGCTGAGATGTGAAATAAACATTGTAGACTGATACATTACATAAACATCAGGGGCTGAGACATGACATAAGCATTGTAGACTGATACATTACATAAACATCAGGGGCTGAGGAGTGACATAAGCATTGTAGACTGATACATTACATAAACATCAGGGGCTGAGATATAACATAAGCATTGTAGACTGATACATTACATAACCAATAGGGGCTGAGATATGACATAAACATTGTAGACTGATATATTACATAAACATCAGGGGCTGAGACATGACATAAACATTGTAGACTGATACATTACATAAACATCAGGGGCTGAGATATGACATAAACATTGTAGACTGATACATTACATAAACATCAGGGGCTGAGGTGTGACATAAACATTGTAGACTGAAATTACATAAACATCAGAGGCTGAGACATTACTTAAACATTGTAGACTGATACATTACATAAACATCAGGGGCTGAGATATGACATAAACATTGTAGACTGATACATTACAAAAACATCAGAGGCTGAGACATGACATAAACATTATAGACTGATACATTACATAAACAGTAGGGGCTAAGACATGACATAAACATTGCAGACTGATACATTACATAAACATCAGGGGCTGAGACATTACATAATCATTGTTGGCTGAGGTATTGCACAAATATAGACAGGAACCTTACATAAGCATTGCAAGTTGTGACATAGTAATGCACTGTAGACTGAGACATAATAATACATTGTAGACTGAGACATTTTTTTTTTTGACTTTGCATTACCATTGTAGGCTGAGACCTTACATAAATAGTACAGACTGAGATATTGCAAATATATAGTAAGCTGAAACACTGCATAAGCATTGTAAGCAGAAACAGAACATAAATACCATAATTTGAGATTGTACATAAAATATGTAGGCTGACACTTTATTTAGATATTGTTGGCAGAGACATAACATAAACATTAGAGACTGGGACAGAACATGAAAATTAGAGATTGACATCACATAATCCTGATTTGCTGAGACATTACATACATAACAAATGGGAGTTAGCATAAATATTGCACACTGAGATATTATAAATGTACTATTAGTCAAGACATTGTATGAACAAAATTAGTCCAGACATTTCATACCATAAATATTGCTGTTACAGTGACAAAGGAAATAATTGGGAGTTGATCACGTGTTTGATTTTAATAAGATTGTGTAGGATGAGACATTTCATAAACATTGTGGGTTGAACAGTTCATAAATCTAAAACATAGTAATAGTATTTTTACTGAAGTAGAATATATATGTGTGCATGTGTCCAACTTCACACTTCAGTCTAATTATGTTTTCATTTTCATTAACCTTTTGCTATTAACGTTGCATCTACTTTGTATCGTAGCATTCACAAGTGAATTTAAACAACATGCTGTGTCCAGCAATATCAGATCCATTTTATGGCCCAGCATATCGAATGTGTGCAATGACTCATCAAGGACTCCTCATACCAACACTCGGCAAGTTTTACACATGGCTTTCCAAGAAAGTTGGATTACGAATAAACCCAATGGATAATCCAGATGAAAAATATCTCTTTAAATATAACGTTTTTGGAATCCTTAATATAAAATCATCTCTTGATGAAGGCCAGTGTGACTCCTGTAATAGCAGAAATGGTACCATATCAGGAGCTGGAGAAGGGGACAAACCCTCTAATGGCCATGCCAAATCTTCTTAATTTTGTGTTCAGTATTGTATTTTATTACATTAAATTTGTATATACATTTCTTTCCCTTGAGGTCAGTGCTGTTTGCATTACTTTGCTTTAATAAATGACTCCTAATTATTTACCCAGATTCTATGATATTGTTCTAATACTCTACTTTGTATATAATATGTTGAATTTTTGTTGTTTCCTTTTACCTTTTTAATTATTTGGAAAAATGATTTTAATGTTGTAAGTGATCTCAAAGTGCAAAATTACTAGAAATGGTTCGCAGCGGTTCAGTAAGTAGATCAGTTATGTATATTACAAGGTACAATAGCTCTGATCTACCTTTCCTTGCATTGGCTAAAATGTCGAATGATGGATAAATAGTTGCATGAATAATGGTGAAGTGTTAAATTTTGGAGAATATTTCAAATTATCATGTTTTTCTGAAAATGTAACATGTTTCAGAAAAACAAATAGAAAATAATGATTAACATTGTTGTATTTATATTGCATATATATGTATTTGTTTTTTTGTCTACTTGTATAATTTACGATTCTATTTTCCTGAATCTTGGTTATAACAAACGCAATTTGAATTTCATTCTAAACTAACACTTTAATGCATGACATAAATTTAAGGTGAATTTTAATGTATTAATTCCATGTGACCTGTATTAATGCTTTGAACAACTTTTATGTGTGAATTGAATTTGTGAATTAATTACATTGTTAGACAGGAGTTTTATATTAATTCTGATAACTGAACATTTTTCCTGTTTAAATCCTTGTTTATTAGAATTACAAGACTTATAGTAGACAGAGGTAGAGGATTGATTTGTTGTTATGTTTTGTGGTCTTTTATGAATTAATGGATACCATTTAGGGTTTCCCTTATGATAAAATGTAAGTACATTAATACATTGGCATAATCAATGTGTGTCAAAGCTTGAGGGATATTAGATAGCAGAATACTCGAGACAGCAGTCTAGAGAGGAAAGGATTTATGTTGTATGAAATGTATGATGAACATTGTCTAGACATTATAATGTGGAGAGAATATGAATAGGTGCTATAAGGCATTGTCAGCTAGTGCTGGGTCTAAAGTTGTGCAATAATTATTTTAATTTTTAAACTTTTGTGTTTTGTTCTTGCTAGCCTTATTAGTTCTCTTTTCCAATTTAGAGAGCTATACAAGTACTTAGTAAATATTCAACTCTTTCAATATTTTGATCTTCTTAACTCATAGAAGCTTCATTTACCTCTTGCTCCTCTAAGCCCATTAGTTAACATTTTATCTGGATAATAGAAACAGTTCAGGCATGTATATTTCATAAGGTCAACAATGCATGATAAATTTTGTGAAGGCTTTCCTTTTTGAACTTTTTCATACCTTGCATCACATTCAAATAACACATTTCATGAATGTTTAAGCTAGATCAGTATGAAAAACTCAGTATTATCTGTCTTGCAATTTTCTCACAAATTTGTGTGAATTGATATCAATCGGAGTTTTAAGTGCAATAATACTATTTTAATATTAATATGTGATCGAGGAACTTTGTCAAGATTTATGTAATACAAGTACACGTATTGTAATGAGATGTTTCTCAGTGAATGTTTATTGTTACATGTACACTTAATAAGATTTATAATTACAGTATGCATTTTTAGAATGCCATTACATCTATGATTGCATTTCATTCAAATTATCAGCTTCATAAAATTTTACTCTTTTTAGTTTTCATGAATTGTTGTAAATTAATAACAATACAGACATATTATTTCATGTGCAATAGAAAGTAGCCAAGTCAAAATGGAAAGTACAGCATTGATTCTTGTCTTCTAGTCAAAGGAGGTTTACATTCAATTTCTCAGAGATATGTCATATAGGATAAATTCCTCTTGGTGTGTTTAGTATGTTCTCAATTTATCACTCAAGGATATCAGAATTTTTAGAAAGTGAAAGAAAAGAAATATGGATCACCACATCTGCTGTGTTTTCATCTCAACTTGTCTATAACCTTAAGAGTAATTGTCAACAAGTTATTGATTTTTACTGGGAAATACTTTATATTTATTGGGATCCAATATTTGTAGTTTTCATGGTTGCATGCAGCCACAAATTTTCATTTTATGAATTATGTTAGTATTAAGAATGATAGATAAAAATTTATCCAAGTCATAAGCTAAACTTATATACGGCCATTTGCTGCTACAGGTCGTTCATTAAGTAGAGATATATTATCTTTTAATAAACACTGACCCAAGGTAATATTATACAAATATTGACTGGGGTTGAGGACAGTATATGATATGTTGGACCCGAAGACAAAATGTTGCCCAAGGCCGAATGCCAAGGGCAACATTTTATCTGAGGGTCCAACATATCATATATTGCACAAGGCCCCAGTCAGTAATTGTTTTGTTGTACCTTTGGCTTTGGACAGCATGCCAAGAAAACTTCATTTGCACCCTTGAAATCAATGTTATTAATAATATCCGTCTTTTTAGATACATCAAACGATTTCTGCAGTCCATATCCTATGGAAACCATACTTGATTTTGCATACAATGAACCAACCTTTCTTCGAGCTACACACAAAAATTTACGTAGCAGATCGCAAATTTCATTGTTTGGTTTGGATTTAACTTCTTGTAAACTTGTTGCACACATTAATTCAAGAAATTTGTTAAAAACGTTTTCTGATGTTTTTATAAAGGTTTTTGTATTTTTATTGTCTTTTGAATTAAGTAATTCTTCTATCTCTTCACTGACCTTTTGAAATCTGGCAGACGTCTACGCCATCTTTGTTTTGACAGATTTGAAAGGGAGATAAGTAATGACGTCATCAGTAATGGTGTCGCATAAGTAATGACGTCATGAGTCCAATAATTTTTACTGTTGGCCCTAGCACAAATAATGGACCGGAAATCACTATGAATTATATAGGGATATTGTGTTAAGGGTATACAAATATCTTTTAATAGACACTGACCACAGCCAATGTAGTAGAATGAGCATTGTTTGGAGCAAGGAATTGGTCAGGCCAATTTTCAAAAATAAATCAGAACTAATTCAAATCAGCTGTTGATGGCTGCATTGCTGTATTTCATAAACAGTCTCTTTCTCCATCATTGACAAAGTGGAAAAGTGAACATTTTGTGTGAGAAAGGGTTTCGTTACATAATTTATTTATATTGCTGATTGACTGAACACTACACAAAGAATAAGTAAATAAAGGGACATAATCACTTGATTTCAGGCTTTTTCTGAATATCTTACTTGTGAAAATTCAGTCAAATTAAAGTTTGATTTACAGATCAAATTCTAATTAGATTGGTGAAAAATGGTGTAGTAATTTTTTACTTTTATGATGTTAAAATTCATTGCAAGTGTATGAATATTATATACTCAAGTACACTAAAAAGTATAATGTAAAACAATTTTCAACTGTAGAACAGTAATGGGATTTTTAACATGTGAATATGCTATGATTTTTACATGATTTCTAATCCAGCAAATATCACATATTCATGAAGTAAACAGTGCATAATCTTGCAAGTTTAACCATTCAAGTGGTAAAATGTAGCATAATTGGTACACAGCACTTCATACTTCTGTACATATTGGTACAATACTCTTATAGTGCTGTACTGTCTAGGGAAGGTTTGTTTGAGATAGTTCTTTTGTGGTGCAGAACCATTTGAGGAAGTAACAAGTAATGCAATGTCTGGGTACTAAAACTTGTTAAAGTAATAGTCTTGGAGTGTACTCTAGGTACTGTTTTCTATTAGACTCTGTGCCATGATATATTATGGAGCAGTGCTCTACTGCAGTAGATTCTATTGATGTTCTCATTGAGGCAGTCTCTTTGTAACAGTGTGTGTTGGAATATACTCTGGTCAGTGTCTCATGGTAGAGTCATCTGTTTGGCAGACTCTATGCTGTTGCAATATGTATTGGAGTAGTACTCTGGTTCATTTCTCAGTGGCATAGTTATCTGTGAGGAAACCTATGCTGCAGTAAGGGAAAGAGTAGTACAGAAGTGTAGTTCTCTGTTGAGCAGCCTCTATCCTGCAATATATAATGGATTAATACTTTGTTTAGCACTCTTTAGTGTAGCTCTGTATCTATATGAGGCAGTCTCTCACCAGCACCTGCTATAGTGCTGTGGTTTAGTACTCTAATGTTACAGTTCTCTATACTGCAATATGTAGTTGGGTAGAACTTTGGTATTGTTTATGACTGTTGGCTAGTACACTGATACCATGCTTTTTGTTACTGAACTGAGTAAGTCAGTATTTCATATCATGTTGGTCCTTCTTGTTTTATCATTTTAGTACTCTTCTTACCATACTTGTTTATTATCCATTCTCTATTCTCTCATCGCTGGAGAATACATTATGTCTACTATTTCTTGAATGTGTTACTAATTTTCATGTTCTCTTTTATTCTGTATGTTATGCTCAGGTTTTGGCTGACATAGCAGTGTATCTTGCACTGAGGTTTAATTCTAAGAGTATTTCTAGTACTAAAGCTGCAGGTGTTTCATCATATGTTATAGGTAATTGTGTGATCAGACTTTAAGTTCCAGATTTTTGTCTAGACAATATATTAAGATTTATCTACCTATTTGTAAATTCGTAGCATCGGTAGCTGAACCATGACACGTGGAATACATGTCTACTTTTCTGTCCCTGTATTGTTGTTTGCCAAAGCTGTCAGCATTTGAACACAATTTTAGATAGGGTGGTTGATGTCTATTTATTATTGTTATCACAAGTTAATCAGAAAAGTGTAAGAATGAATATGTAAATTCATTTATTGTTGTTTTGTGATTTATACCAATCAGAGTCATTAACACAATAAAAATATTCACAAACAAACATTTGATTTTGTTACTTGGAAACACAGACATTGTTTGATATTTAGTGAGGCGATGTAGGGATAATCAGAAACATTATGGAAATGATGTATTTGTGACAACAGCTGCCCTTAGGAGTAAAGAGAGAACCCTCCACACCCCACACACACAAAACATACAAAAAAAAGAAACACACATACACACGAACACAAAAACAAAACAAAACGAGAGAAAGTATCGTCTGTCATTGTCTACGTGATAGACTACGGTGTAATATGAATCCAAAAGTCGCACAACTACATGGTTGGGTTTAGGGTTTCGACCACAACCCTTTTCCTTTTCAATCTGAAAAGTATGTATTACTTTAAGTATAAAACATGTATGGCAGGTGGCAGTCCCTTTTTCAAAAAATCTATATCTATAGGTGCGTCTCCACTGTCCACTAAAAGTACAAAGTAATGTACTTGAAAAGGCAAGAGGTGGTGGTAGGTTTTTGCAATGCAGCTCAGGCAGATTTATTTGAAAATTGGATCTAGCTTAGCAGTGTGGCAATATCCACCACATATACTATACTGCCAGTGATAACGCATGGAAAAGACGCGAACAACATACAACAGATACAGCCAGAAAGACAACGTGTAGAAAAGACGTAACTGTGTGACAAAATCCACCACAGGTACAGCCAGACTGACAAAGCATGGAAAATACGTGGATAATATACCATAGGTACAGCCAGAATGACAATGCATGGAAAGACGTAGCTGTGACAAAATCCACCACAGGTACAGTCAAGCTGACAAGACATGGGAAAGACGTGAATAACATACCACAGGTACAGCTAGACCGATGGAAAAGACGTGAATGATATACCATACGTACAACCAGAATGACAAAGCATGTTTCCTTTTTAGCTCACCTGAGCGTAGCTCAAGTGAGCTATTGTCATAGTGCAGCGTCCGTCGTCCGTTCATCGTCCGTCGTTAACTTTTCTACATTTTCGACTTCTCCTCCAGAACCGCTGCACAGAATTTCACCAAACTCCATAGGAAGTAAGTACTCAAGGTCCTCTACAAAGTTTGTGTTTTTTATGCCGATCCGTGATCCAAGATGGCCGCCATTGGCTCTGATTGGTTGACACATTTTCGACTTCTCCTCCAGAACTGCTGCACAGAATTTCACCAAACTCCATAGGAAGTAAGTACTCAAGGTCCTCTACCAAGTTTGTGGTTTTTTTTGCCGATCCGTAATCCAAGATGGCCGCCATTGGCTCTGATTGGTTGACACATTCTCAACTTCTTCTCCAGAACTGCTGCACAGAATTTCACCAAACTTCATAGGAAGTAAGTACTCAAAGTTCTCTACCAAGTTTGTGTTTTTAATGCCGATCCGTGATCCAAGATGGCCGCCATTGGCTCTGATTGGTTGACACATTTTCGACTTCTCCTCCAGAACCGCTGCACAGAATTTCACCAAACTTCATAAGAAGTAAGTACTCAAGGTCCTCTACCAAGTTTGTGTTTTTTATGCCTATCCGTGATCCAAGATGGCCGCCATTGGCTCTGATTGGTTGACACATTTTCGACTTCTCCTCTAGAAAAGCTGCACAGAATTTCACCAAACTTCATAGGAAGTTGGTACTCAAGGTCCTCTACCAAGTTTGTGTTTTTTATGCCAGTCCGTGATCCAAGATGGCCGCCATTGGCTCTGATTGGTTGAAACATTTTCAACTTCTTCTCCAGATTGGCTGCACAGAATTTCATCAAACCTCATAGGAAGTAAGTACTCAAGGTCCTCTACCAAGTTTGTGTTCGGGATCCAGATTCCCTCGGGTGGATCCAGGGCGGGACCAAAAGTGCCCAAAAGGGTACCCCTCTTCAAACATCTTCTTCTCCAGAACCAGTACATAAATGGGGAAAGTAATTGCATTTCAACAATCTATAAAGATGGGTTATTAAAAATTATGTTCGGGGTTAAGATCCGTCAAATAGAAATTTATGCTTTTTTTACGTGTTTCTGGACTTAGTCATTTCAATGAAGAAAAGTGTCATGTTTTTCAGTTAATTGATATTGATGATTTCTTAATGACTATTTTGATCACAATTGTGGTAAGGAATATTATTGTGAAAGAATTTTGTCGTTATCTCAATTTTTGGATTTTTTATGAATTTTTTAAGACTTCCAGAAAAAAGGGGGGGTTGGCCATTTTTCACATTTTCAACTTTTTCTATAAAACCACATGAAAGATTTTAATGAAACATGGAATACATGAAGTACTAAAAGTCCTCTATCAATTTGGTAAATTTCATCCAAATTGGTTAGCAGATAATGCCACCATGTCTAAAAAGTAGGTCTCACAATGGTACATATAATACTTGGTAATTGAAATATGGAGAGTAGCAGTTCAAATCCAGCTGTGGTCAACTAAATAACTGTACACAACTAAATAAGTTTTTAAATGTTTCTCAACACTCAACATATGAAATTAGGAATTTTACGTTTAAGACTTCCAAAAAAAAGGGGGGGAGGGGGGGGGGAGGCTTTTTTTCACATTTTCAACTTTTTCTACAAAACTGTTTGAAGGATTTTAATAAATCTTGGTAGAAATAAGTCACTTATGATCCTCTTCAAATTCTATTGTTTTTGTCCAGACCTCTTTACAGGTGGCGCCACCATAGTCAAAAGTAGGTCACAAAAGAGTTCCCTCCTTTAACAATATTCTTTTTCATACGGGCTGTATACAGAGACAAACAGAATGCATAGAAATGATCTAGAGGGATGAGTGAAGACGTATTGTCATTTTGGTTCCCTTCCAAAATCAAATTTTAGAATTTTTTTTCGACATTTCTTTGGACTTGGTGATTCAATGCAGAAAAAAAGTGTCATATTTCCTAGTTAATTGATAATGATGATTTCTTATGGACTATTGTGATCATAATTATGGTAAGGATTGTTACTTTGAAAGAATTTTGTCAATATCTCAATTTTTGGATTTTCTATGAATTTTTTAAGACTTCCAAATGAGGGTGTATAGGAACAATTCAATCACTTTTTTCACTTCTGCTGTTATACCGCATGAAAGATTTTAATGAAACTTGAAATACATGAAGTACTAAAGGTCCTCTATCAATATGGTAAATTTCATCCAAATTGATTAACAGATAATGTCACCATGTCTAAAAAGCAGTTCTCACAATGGTACATATACCACTTGGTAATTGAAATATGGAGAGTAGCGGTTCAAATCCAGCTGTGGTCAAAAAATTTTTTTTCATTTCTTTACACATCTAAATAGGTTTTAGATGTTTCTCAACACTCAACATATGAAATTAGGCAATTTTAAGTTAGATCTGGACAATATTTGAAACAATTGTTGTTCATGACCCAGACTTGAAATCAGTCAACAAAAGGCCCCACCTAAAGAAAATGACTAACTTGTTGCCCTGAATGACATCTTGCAGAGACAAAGGAAATGCTTAATATCAAAATCACCTGAGTGGAAGTGCAAAAAAGTGTTGTTTTTTATTCTAGCCTGAAATAAAATTTGACATATTTTCAACATCTGTGTTGACTTAGTCACATTAATGCAAAAATAAATGAATTCTTCCTTCATGCATGACTGGTCATCTAGGTACTCAGGTGAGCGATATAGGCCCACTTGGGCCTCTTGTTTTGTCAATTAATACTTCTATGAAGAATTGCATTGTAAAGACATACCATTAACAAAACACATAGTTTATAGTAGCATAGCTAAAGTAAACTCAACAAATAATGTGCAAACACTACTTTAATCGCATAGGTCTTTATACCTCTTGTTTCTGTAGTGAAGTACAGTATAGTCTCTCTCAGTCTCTGGTATCCAGGGGGGGGGGGGGAGAGTTTAATTTCATTTATCATTATAGAAGAATGTGTGAAGAAGTGTTGCTGTTCTGGATTCCTGTCCGAGTGATGATATTGTATTCGTTTTTGACTTACTTTGAACTATGTCATTTTAATGCAAGAAAGGCATTTCATAAATATATTAAATTTTTCACGTTTTCAACTTTTTCCTCGCTCCTTTTAGAATGAATTTAAGGAAACTTGGTAGGTATTCAGCAAAGACTGTCCTATACAATTAAGATGTTTTAAAAATTTTAAAGAAACTTAAAACTTATGGTCATCCACAATACAATACAATACAATACTCTTTATTGCCAAAAACATTGGGCCCCGAAGGGCATACATAATATACAGACTATAAACATGAGAAATAAGTTAATACAATTATAATGATTGTCATATATAGAAAATATGAACATAGGTAAATTTGATGTACATGTATACAAAATGGAATCTGCTACAATAGCAGTAACATACTACTAACAATATATATAATATTATGTGTAAGTATCTGATATTTGTTTGTAATCAATCAGCAACAGAGGGCACCAAGGGACGGTGCCTAGGAAACTATATTGATTTATCAGGCAATTTTGACTTTAGTTAATAATAATTCATACTCAGCGTTGTGTCTGTAAACATCTTTAATTTTCTTCCCTTTTTTGTAATTCCGTATAGAGATAGTTCCCCCTCGTGCCCAATGTTGATGGCCAAGATTGCAACATATTAATTTGTTCAGACCCATAGTGTACCTAAGAACATCACGACTTCGTTCCGCGATACAGAATTGTTCACTAGAGATGATAATAGCATACATATGCATAACATGCATGTTACAAGATACATATTTTTGACATATGAGCGGCTACAAGTATTGTTCAGTATCACTGTACAATGTTTTCTATGTCTCAGGTGGAAAATAAAGGCCCACTTGGGCCTCTTGTTATTTTTTATCTGAAAATGCACGTTTTTGTTGGTTTTACCTTTGTTCACATTTTAAAGTTATGTTTTATTTTACATTTGAATAAACGTGTTTAAAAATCACTTGACAAAGGTCTTATTGCACTGATTTGAATGAAACTTAACAGGAATGAAATACTGTCAACAAATATGGCCAACATAAATTTTGAAACACATATATGATTTAATTTGAACATCGACTTTGTATATGTGCTTCGGGTGAGAGATGAGGCTAATTCAATTAAGACTCGTGTTGGCCACTTGTTTTAATGTTAACACATTGGTGTTCCGGGCGTATAGGTGAGGGGCGGACAGCATAAAAGGGAGTTGGGGAAAGGGGTTGGAAATTGGTGGTAAGGGGACGTGAATGACATTAATCTGAACAAGAACCTGAAGAGAAAATCCTAGAAAGCAGATGTGAGAGCCCTTGCCCCCCCAAATGGACATGCAAATATATTTTGTTAAAACTGTTGAAAATATGTCAAATTTTATTTCAGGCTAGAATAAAAAACAACACTTTTTTGCACATCCATTCACGTGATTTTGATATTAAGCATTTCCTTTGTCTCTGCAAGAAGTCATTCAGGGCAACAAGTTAGTCATTTTCTTTAGGTGGGGCCTTTTGTTGATTGATTTCAAGTCTGAGTCATGAACAACAATTGTTTCAAATATTGTCCAGATCTAACTTAAAATTGCCTAATTTCATATGTTGAGTGTTGAGAAACATCTAAAAACTTATTTAGATGTGTAAAGAAATGAAAAGAAATTTTTTGACCACAGCTGGATTTGAACCGCTACTCTCAAAATTTTAAAAGCAACAATTCTATTCAGATTTGTTGAACATAATGAATAGCGCTATTCGTCCAGTGCTGTAAATCCCGCTGAAATGTGAGTCATACAATTAAACTACAACACTATAGGTAGCAATCTGGCTAGCGAAGTGAGCAAGGTAAAAATCAGCATGTTTTCCATAGAATATTCAGCTTTATATATGCATGATCTGGTATGTATGCATGCTATCAGCCAGGACATCTATTTTCGTTTCAGCCAGAGTCAGTTTTTTTTTATCTCCAGCATTTTCAGGGTCAGAATATTTATTTCCAAAAGACACCGCCCTCAGAATCAAATGGTCGTCCCCTTATGTCATGATGACTTGAATAGAATGCCATGATAAATCAAGACAGTTTAAACGACGGTATAGAAAACAATGTAAAATGTAAGCCTTGACGGTCACTATCAACTGCAAGATAAATGAAAACGATCGACGTGAAACAATTCTACACCGTGCCAGTAGACACACGTAGAAAAGTAACTTGGTACTGTATAATGCCATTAACTCTCACAGCATGGTACCACTAATACGGGCTCACAGCATAGCACCAATAACAAGGGTTCACAGCATGGCACCACTAACACGGGCTCACAGCATGGCACCAATAACACAGTCTCGCAGCACGATACCACTGTTAATTGGTATCTAAACCCAGATGTAAGATTAGGTTAAAGCGTTTTCAATTTAAACCCCGGATTAATTCTTAACGTTGTAATGAAGACTGTATTACTTTCTTGACGCCAAGTTCGAAATATCCCCATAAATCAGGCGCGAATCCAGCCCCCACGTGCCCCCCCCCCGGCAGTGCCCGCTGACGGGGGCACCATAGTCTACCTAAGGGCCTTTTTACTGCATTTCTGTTTTAAATTTCCAAAATTTCGCTGGCTCGCCTCGCTCGCCAGTTATTTTCTCATATTTTTTGGGTTAGATTTGCAGTTGAAAAAAAAATCGTTGACTCGTTTCACTCACGATTAATTTCATGATATCTTAATAGGATGTTACTATTGTTATCCATGACACAAGCGTATGTTAAGGGACGACCATTTGGTTCTGATGGTGAGGGGGTACTGGCAAATTTGGTTGTGTCGGATTATTTGAATGATGGAATATTTATTTCCTTGATATCCTTGGACAGACTATTTATTTTCTTGATTTTTTTCTCTTTTTTCTTAATTCCGTATAGAGATAGTTCCCCCTCGTCTTGTACATCGTATAACTTCAGTGCAAATGTTTGAAACGTTTGTACTGAAGCTACGCGATGTACAAGATGGATTTCACTTATAACCATTTCTAGAATAGTTTATTTTCACAACGTATTTTGTATTTCCAAAAGTCTCAAATACAGGAGCTTCCGTGGAGGGGGACTTTGCACCTTGTTCTCCCCACCAAGGATCTACCCTGCATCCACCGGGGACCTATAGGCAGTCCCTTGACCCTGCGCCGAGTTTTACGCCTCCTCCAACTGAAAATCTGGATCCATGCCTGATAAAATTTCTGTGAATTAGAACAAAAGGGGCCTGATATGGCACACACGATTTTGCAAGATTTTTGTCATATCTTCTCAGGAAAACCCCATCCCCACCTATGGGAGGGAGGGTGAACATGATAATTTTTGACCGAAAATATTACAACAGTTTTCTTCCGATTTCAGAGTTTTTTGCGTAATATTTGAAGGCAAGAAAATGTTGATGAATAATGCAAAAAAGAGCACCAGATAGCACCATTTTGCCTCATTTATGCAAAATTTTCTCGGGGAGCCCATCGAACCCTACATATGGGAGGGGCGGACCCCTCCCATATCCTCCCCATTTGGCCATTCGGGCCTCAATTGTGAGGTGCCCCCCCCCCCCCCCGGGTACATGAAGTTCTGGATCCGCGCCTGTAAAAATGTCAGTGTTTTATTAGTTATAATACCCACTCTGAAACCAGTTTTATTCACAACAAACTGTGTGTGCTTCGTTTAGACTCGAACCACGTATACGAGCTTCTTTTTGTGCTTTCAGTTTTATAATTTACATAACAAATTTGTCGAGACCTTTTATTACCTGTGTCTGAAACAATGTCATAGGTAACTACGAACGCCTTAAATCATTCAGTAAAAGCAAGGACACGAGACAACCAACATTGAAAATTATTGTAGACGAAGTAACTAGTAAAACTGCACTGAATGTTTATCTGATATGTGATTGGTTAAAACTGAAAGAGGGAATTTCCAACGTTAAGCAAACGCATGTGGACTAACTCGCAGTAAACATACAATTATCATGATTCTGACTTCAATTACTGAACCAAATGAAGGTGTACAACATGTACAGGAGAATACATCAGTGTGTATAGATGGAAACTCGCATGGTAACGGAACACTGTATATCACAGAAAGGTACTCGATCTCGTACTCGTAGCTTTAATTTCTATTGAAACGGTCGGCTCATACCTTCACCACCGTGAAGGTATGAGCCGACCGTTTCAATAGAAATTATCGTAGCTTAGAAGTTCGAACAGTGTAGAATACTGTAAATATCCTGTTTTCCCATCAATTCGTGAATCTAAGCACCATTTCTTTGATATTAATGAATGGTGCAGCTAATTATTTATCATATTTCATATCAAAATTCTTTAAAATGTTCAGTCCAATTAGAAATGAAGGAATATTGCACCATATATGCCGAGACTGAGACTGAGTAGTAATTAAAAACGACACCCCTTAAAAATGAGTATCATTATTAAAAGCATGGCACATAGGATGACCAGAATTACCGCCATTCACTGGAATTACCGCACAGATGACCGTTAAAGGGACCGGAAGTACCGTTGTGTGAGTAGATATGATTACCCAATGGCAATGTACCTAGAAAGTATAATTTTATACTAAATAAAGTTTATATGTAGCAAGGAACGACGAGATATTGTCATTTCCGCACCATGTTTATGTAAAAACAGAATGGGTTTGGCGTTCAAAGTGTAAACTATTACCCGAGATTTATAATTCAGTTATATTTTATCAGTCATTCCCAATAACATCGGTCCTGATCGACACATTTACCTAAGGACCGATGTCCCACTGTCACATTGCCGGTCCGAATGACCGATGGGTCCGGCAGCAGGGCCGTCGCTAGAGCTTATTTGGGGCCGATATTCGGCCTCATTCCCAATGCCAAATAGGATCTTTTTTCCCACCTTGTTCCCTTAAAATTCCCAACTGTACATGGTCAGATTTATTTACCGAAACTTGTTCAATCGCGCTATATTTTAAACCGTAACATCAGCGCGTCCAAAACAAAATGTAAACACCATCAATGTACAAATAGCGCTTGTAAATGCAGTGTTTTGAAGAGTAGTATTGAAGTGTTTTGTGGATCCATTAATCGACAGGTGCGAGGTTATTTCGAATGATCGTATTTGTGACAAGTCTTTTCGATGCACATTTGAACACGGACATGGCAGTTGAAATTAATTTATATTATTAGATGTAGCATATTACAAAAAACCAGCAATGGTTTTATATTTAATAAGAACGTTGTGAGAACACAGAATTCAAAGGACTGATAGTGATCACGTCCAACAATCAAAACCAGCTGCCTCGATGTCAACTGGATGGAGCCATAAATAAATTTAAACAATGAAGGACAGGCATATCAATTAATAAAACTAGATGTACTTGAAATAAATAAATGCCATTGATAATACTGCTTTTCTCATTTTATTGAATTTTTTCCCCAATTTGGTCCAAAACAATGCTAATTTTCCCAATTGCAAAGGCCCTGGCCCCAGTCCAAAAATACACAGAGACGTCTCTGGGCAGAGTTTCGTTTATTTATATTCCCTCAAGTGTTTTGGTGACCATGATGAAGTAAACCGTAACGTAAACGTTTCGCAAAAGCGGGTTTATCGAAGGCTTTTACAAGAGCGTGATTCACTGTGATTGTCTTATTGAGGAATCGGTCAGAGGTTTTTTTTCGGAGATGTTATTCGAGCTAATTTGCAGATGATCGATGATTTTGTTAGACGAGATTAAATATATCAGAATACATCTATGTTTCTCTTCTTTTTTTTTTTGGACAGACAATTTTTGTTTCGGACCTGTGTGTAACTTCACTACATAGGTCCGAATGACCTATGGGGACCGAAAGTTATTGGGAATGACTGTTTTATTCACCTTTATATTAATCACAGGCACTGTGTTACATGAAGAGTGCCTTTTTAAAAACAAATCCCCCTCCTTTATATATCGTCTTGTTCCCCTTTCCCCTAAGGTAAGAAACGACGGTCAGGATGCAGCCGCTTCAACCAGTATTTCCTACAAGTTGCGATGACATTCAGAGGAAAATAAAGTGCCAACATGTAAAATAATGTAAAATAACCTTTTGATATCTGTCCTCAAAATTTCATTTAAGCATGTTTAATAGTGCCAACAAATGCTAATACGAATGACATCTCGCGGACAGTTTCCTTGCCAGCAATCTATTGCAGGTTTATTTGCATAATAGGACATTACCGTGTTTGTTTGAATAACGCTAGAAAGCAGTAGTTCAGTATATGGCTAAAACTAAAGTAACATTAAATATTAATTCCATTTTTAAGGCTTTAATATTCCTTTTTATCGCGATCTGGACAATCTTGTCATTATACCGATCTTGTCTTATACACCCTTCTGATGTTGTATCAACATGGCGACTGGCGAGCAAACGTTCGGCGAGTTGTGCCATTCAAATTTGCGTTTGTTGGTGCCTTAAAAATTGCTTGAATGAAATTTTGAGGACAGATATCAAAAGGATAGACATTATTTTAAATGTTGTTTCTTTACTTTCCTCTGATTATCATCAGAACTTTTAGGAAATACTGGTTGAAGCAGCTGCATTCTGATTGTCGTTTCTCACCGTAGGGGAAAGGGGAGCGAGACGATATATAAAAGAAGGAGGGGGAAGTAGTTTTAAAAAGTCACTCTTCATGTAACGCAGTGCCTGTGTATTACTATTAGTTGATCTGTTTGTAAATTGACAATACAGATTATGATTTTCAGGAAAGAACAGATGAAATTTAACATAAAAGTTGATATAAAAATAAAATGTTAACATGCATTGAATCAGTGGTCAGTTAGATAAGATCATTCATTCATTTTTTCATTTAATTCACTTTGTCCCTTTGGGGACTGTCCCTTTGGGGACATTAGTACCATATTTACTCGATTATATAATACACACTTTTTTTTTTAACAATTTGACCCCTCATTTTCTCACTGCATATTATACATAGGGTTAGAAATCTGGAACTTTTTTTCCACGCTTTTAAGCTTCAGTGGCGGATTTAGCGGAGTGGGTGTGTCCGTTAAAGTATCTAAAGCCGTCAATCAAATCCACGAGGCGTGAGATATATCTATTGTCTGTATACTGTCTGCTTCCCGTAGTAAATGCCCAAGGCGATAACAGGAGTTATGTCTACAGTGTGGCATTCATTGAACACGATGGAATACATGCGGTGTGTTATTTAGCAATGGATTCTGATTAGCAGATTGTACGGGTGATATAATGATTTATCCTTAATTGGTTAATCGATAGTTACGCAACAGGTGAAACTACTTGACTGAACGGCACGAGCATCGACAGTTTGGATAACACTTATTCATTCATTCTTGATATATTTTGTCTTCAGAAACATTTGCGATCTCTGCGTAAAGTTCATGTAGTATAGTAGAAACGCACGTTCATTCTATCGAGAGAGAAAAAATGAAGCGATCGTTTAAGACGAGGGCACTGGTTAAGACATTTGAAGTTTATGTGAGTTTGATTGTAAATGAAATGAAAGAGAGAAAAGCGTTGATATCAAACGATGAATAAAGGCTGGTCTTTCTGTGCCGCTTTTGATAATAATACATGTTACGCGATTACACTGTAAAAGGCACTGTACAGAGCAGAGTTAGACTTTTTTTCATGATTTTCGAGGTAATTTTTAGGGATGCGTATTATACTCAGGTGCATATTATATTCGAGTAAATACGGTATGACCTGTGGCTACAATTGATTTCCATCTCCTGTCTTGGGCATCCTTCTTGGCCTCATTCCAGCTTTTCCGAATCTTTTTGAGATTTGATGTTAAATCTCTTCTCCAAGTGTTTCGTGGTCTTCCCCGTCTCCGTTGTCCTTGAGGATTCCATTCAAGAGCCTGTTTTGTAATGTTGGTGTTCTCCTTTCCAAGAGTGTGACCTATCCATTTCCAACGACATGATCTGATGGTGGTGTCAATTGGCTGTTGTCTTGTTCTAACAAGTAGGTCTTGATTGCTGATAACATTTGGCCATCTTATTCCTAGGATGTTTCTAAGGCATCTATTTATGAATACTTGTAGTGAATTTATGGATGCTGATGCTTCTCTCCATGTTTCTAATCTATATAGTAGCACAGATTTGACATTTGAGTTGAAAATTCGGATTTTTCTTGACAATCTTAGTGCTGTACTTCTCCAAACTGGTTTGAGCAGTGTGAAGGATTGTTGGGTGTGTCTTTTCCTGGGTTTAATGTTCTCATCGGTGCTGCCTGTTGTTCTTATTATGCTGCCTAGATAAGTGAAATTGATGAGATTGATATGGCTTTAAACCCAAACCCGAACTGAAGTTGCCCATGCAGAAGGACATTTATTGTTTTTTTCAACAGAAACAGATTTTATGTGGTATAAAGTTATACTTTCTAGGTACATTGGGTCATTATCTACTCACACAGTGGTAATTCTGGTCATTTATGTGGTAAATCTGGCGAATAGTGGTAATTTCTGTGATTCTATGTACCCTTAAAAGCATAGGCCCTTGGAAACACAGTTGTATGTATAAAATATGTCTACATATGCCTTAAATTCGTAGACTGAGTGAGAAAACTCAACCAATTTGAGTGTTTAGTAGGCATATTTTATATATATCAACTGGGTTTCAAGGGTGATTAAAAAGAGCTTATAAGGTTGGGTCCAAAGCCATGCCAGTGGAACTACTGTAGCCAGATCATTCTTGTTCTTGATATAACTACAGGTAGTACATCCTGATCTGACCATAGACCAGATTGGGATATACATCAGTTTCCACATCAGACTAACATAACTTTATTCTATATAGCCAGATAGACTTTGGGCCTGACCTGGTTATCGTGGCTTGTGAGTTGTGTAAGGTGAAGGTCTCTGCATCTGTGCCTGATCTACCTGGTCATCATTAAACTTGTGTACTTTTGTCTGACAGTATGAGATAGAACAGAGTCAAACAAGGATACAAAATTTTGTGTCTTCCTTGGTCAGACCCAAGCATGAGGCATGAGATTTGGGTCTGAATTCCCTCTACATGTATAGAGAGAATCGTTGGGCATTGAACAAAAAATGTCCAAATTGAAAATTGTTACTCACCATTCCCTTTGTTATTCACAGGTTTCTATCTAAGATATAATAGATTTTGTACTTCCATATTCTATCTAAACTATAATGCTTCCATATCATAAAGTTCCATAAAAGGTCCATTACAAGTGATTTTTAAAACATCCTTTTACCACAATTTCACCCACAATTTCTATTTTTAGGCTTTGGTAAATTCCAGTTGGAATGCAATAGGAGGAAATTCAGAGGAAAAATGTAAAAAATCACTTGCTATAGGAATTATATCGAATTTGATATGGAAGCATTTTAGTTTGGATGTAAACATGTGCTTCGATCCTTATTTATTTATGAGTGGAAAGTGAATTTGAGAAAATGGAAAACAAAATCCTAGAACACTGCAGATTTGTGTTTTTAGTAATCATTTTAAGGTATTTATCTACAGTAATGAAAAAGAAATTTTGATTTGAAATTCAAAAGGATTTGTGCAGATATAGACTCCAAGTTTGAAATTTGTTAGGTCAACATCTGTTGTAAGCTATTGGTATATTCAGTATGTTGAAGTTCAAATAAATATTCCCTAATTTCGTCTTTCAGTTTCCTTGTTGTAGAGATCAATTTTAAGCATTGCTTCTTGGATCCATTTCTTGAATTCATCCTCTTAGGGGTTTGGTTCATAACTATCACAATCTGGCACAAACTGGTTTTAACAATTCCAGTGATTATTGAGTTTGTTTTTGAAAGGATTTACTGTTTTTGTTGTCATCTTCTGGGAGCAGTATTCTTAATAGATATTACATACTGTGAAAATAGATATTTCCTTATGTTTATGTGGCAGTGTTTATGTATGGATTTTTGTTTCACATGTCCACTAATTGTTTGTTACATTAGTGGAGAAAATATTTTACCACTATATCTATTCCTGCAAGGATCTTGAAAACTTCTAAAATGTCTACCCATAAGGGTCTGTACTATAGTGTTGGAAGTATAAGAGTAAGTATTCAATAACGTAAATGCCGAATTGCTGGATCCAGTTTCATAGCTCTCCTTTGAGCATTTTAAAGTATCACAGCATCCTTTTTATATATATATATATATATATTCCAAACAAAACATCCATACTATGACTTGAGTTGTACTATAATTTTGTAGAGATAGCAGAAAAATTTATTATTAAGACAGCTAATAGATCTTTGTATGAGTCACAATTTCTGATTGACTTTCTTACCTGTACATATGGTATGCTCTTTTTTCCATAGACTACATAACTCCGGTTTCTTTTCCTAAATGCAAATGATGACATTTTTAGCTCACCTGAGCCAAAGACTCGAGTGAGCTTTTGTGATCAATCATTATCCATCGTCCGTCCGTTGTCGGTCCGTCGTCAACTTTTCACCTTTTCAACTTCTTCTTCAGAACTGCTGAACAGGATTTGATGAAACTTGGTATGCATGAAGTACTCATGGTCCCCTATAAGTGTTGTTGCTTTTCTTCCAGATCCGTCAACAGGTGGCGCCACCACAGGTAAAAGTAGATCACAGGGTACCCTACTTTAACAAACTTCTTCTTCAGATCGGGGGCATTCAGAGAAAAAACCGAATCAAGGAATGATCTAGAAGGATGTGTGAAGAAGTGTTGTTATTTTGGTTCTGTTCCAAAATCAAGTTTTTGATGTTTTTTCAACATTTTTTTGGACTTAGTAATTTCAATGTAGAAAAGTGTCATGTATTTCAGTTAATTGATAATGATGAGTTCTTATGGCCTAATTTGATCATAGTTATGGTAAGGAATATTATTGTAAAAAAAATTTTGTCAATATCTCATTTTTTGGATTTTTTTGAATTTTTAAGACTTCCAAAAAAATGGGGGGTTGGTTGTTAGGCTATTTCTGCAAAACTGTTGGAAGGATTTTAATAAATCTTGGTAGAAATAAGTCACTTATGATCCCCTTCAAATTTTTACGCTTTCGTCCAGACCTGTCTATAGGTGGCAGCACCACAGTCAAAAGTAGATCACAAAAGAGTGCCCTCCTTTGACAATCTTCTTCTTCATACTGGCTGTATACAGAGACAATCAGAATGCATAGAAATTATCTAGAGGGATGAGTGAAGAAGTCTTGTCATTTTTGTTCCCTTCCATTTTTTGGACTTGGTGATTTCAATGCAGAAAAGTGTCATATTTCTTAGTTAATTGATAATGATGATTTCTTATGGACTATTTTGATCATAATTATGGTAGGGAATGTTATTTTGAAAGAATTTTGTCAATATCTCAATATTTTGATTTTCTTTGAATTTTTTAAGACTTACGAATGAGGGTGTATAGGGACAATTCTTCACATTTTTAACTTCTGCTGCTATACCACATGAAAGATTTCAATGAAACATGGTATACATGAAGTACAATAGGTCCTCTATCAATTTTTACATTTCATCCAAATTGGTCAACAGATGGTGCCAACATGTCTAAAAAATGGGTCTCACATATACATGTACCACTTGGTAATTAAAATATGGAGAGTAGCAGTTCAAATCCTGCTGTGGTCAAAATTTTTTTTTTTCATTTCCTTACACATCTAATAAGTTTTTAGATGTTTCTCAACACTCAACATATGAAATTAGGCCATTTTAAGTTGGATCTTGACAATATTTGAAACAACTGTTGTTCATGACCCAGACTTGAAATCAGTCAACAAAAGGCCCCACCTAAAGAAAATGACAAACTTGTTGCCCTGAATCACATCTCGCAGAGACAGAGCAAATGTTTAATATCAATATCACCTAATGGATGTGCAAAAAGCTGTTGTTGTTTTTTATTCTGGTCTGAAATAAAATTTGACATATTTTCAACATTTATGTTGACTTAGTCACAGTAATGCAATAATAAATAATTCTTTCTTCCTGCATGACTGATAATCTAGGTACTGAGGTGAGCGATATAGGCCCACTTGGGCCTCTTGTTTTTGCATAAAATTGTAGTTGCCAGTCCACTGACCATTCAAGATTGTCTAAGTCTCTTTGTAAACTTTCTTTATCGATTATGGTATTTTCTCTAGGATATAGCGTCGTATTATCTGCAAAATGCTGAATGGTATTGTTGACAACCCCTGGCAAGTCATTGATATATTCAAAGAATAACTTGGGTCCCAATATGCTGCTCTGAGGGAAGCCACTTGAAACCAATGCCCAAGATGATTCCTCCCCATTCAGTGCCACCTTTTGTTTCTGGTCCTTTAGAAATTCCTTGATTCAAGAATAGAGTTTGCCATGTTTTGTGTATACCAGTACTGCAAGCTTTAATGGTAAATGCTGATGAGGGACTGTATCAAATATTTTTCAAGTTGAGGTATATCACATCCACAATTTTTGTAAGTTAGTGTCCTCTATCACATTATTCTATTACCTCTACATGTATGAGCTGAGTTACACATGATCTGCCACTTCTGAATCCATGTTGGTGTATTGAGAATAAATTGTTTTTTTCTTATGCCTATACAGATAGCTCCTGATAATTTTTTCTCCCATATTCACAGAGTTATTCTCATATTTACTGCAAAATGATCAGCCAGTCTCCCACAATGGGGTGGAAGATAAGCTACATGACCTATTTCGCACTCAATGTTATCATGACGTCATAAGCAAACACGACATACGTCAACGTCAAGCAACCTAATTTTTGTTCATTTTCCAACAAAACTGAAGGGACAATGACAAATTTAGGGGCAAATTATTGAATGGGAGAAAAAAAATCTACTGCTATTATCCATGCTGAGGCATGGACTAAGCTAATTTGACACTCGGGTTAGTCGATTTGTCTGTCACCACTGGACAGTAGTGGTAGATTCTATTAATCTAATGTATTACAGACTGTCGATATTAAACTAATACATGTCATTCTATCATTAGATGAAAGATTTTATTTCTCTTTTTACATATGTCAGTTACATTTACTTCCTACACTAAAGTAATGGTCCTCCCTTTAATAATTTTCTGAATAATATAGTACAAGCTTGTGCTATAACCCGGTAGGTGTTTATGTCTCTGTTAGCAGTTTAATGATTTTCTGAATAATATAATGCAAGCTTGTGCTATAACCTGGTAGGTGTTTATGTCTCTGTTAGCAGTTGAATGATTTTCTGAATAATATAGTGCAAGCTTGTGCTGTACCCCGGTAGGTGTTTATGTTTCTGTTAGCAGTTTTGGATCTAGAATTGTTAACCCCTTGAGTCTTATTAACATTTGAGTTTAGAGAAGAATTTTTCCACATCTGCCTCCTGAATTTCTACAATAGTGGTAAAACAACAATTTGCCCTATCTTTAAACGCTGGTATAATGTGTGTATCTTCAGTTGTATAAACACTTTAATAATAGTTGTTGAGCAGTTCTCTCACTTTCTCGGTATTGTCAGTGTGAAGTTTACCATTAAGTGCTATCTTCTAGTCTCTCGATATTTCCTTTCACTTTTGTCTTTGAGCATATTAGTTTTGATGTTTACAGAAATATCTCTTTCATATTATAATTTGGCCCCTCCTGATTTCATTATTTGTTTTTTCTCGTGGTTTTGACATATTTGTCCGAATTTGATAGATTCCTGCAAAGTGGTATTTTATCCTCTCTCTCCTTTTCTTATTGGATGTTAAAATTTCTTCATTTGTCCATGGTGTTTTGAAGGTTTTTTGGGATGATCAATGCACCAGTACATTATTTAAAATCTCTTGGTATAAGATATCAGTAAATCACCTCCGTGCATCTTCAGTTTTACTGTGTGCCATTTGATTTTCCCATTTTACTGATGTCAGAAAGGTGTTCATTTTTGTTGAAATACTGCTTTTTCTCAGCTCTCACACTTCTATTTATAGACCTCGATTAAAAAGTTAAAAGCGAAACTTAGGTGATCACTACATGTATCTCCAAGTGGTGAGCTATAAATATAATCTAATCTTTGTACTATGCCCTCCTTATTTGTAAATATTAAGTGTAAAATACTGAGTTCTTTTCCTTCTTTATGTCTAGTGAAGTCTTGTTGATAGAGAAAACTGTCTCGAACATACTCCAGAAGGAAGAAGACGTATGGTTGACACTTTCAGAGCTCTCTAGTTCTTGCCAATCTATACCTCTTGAATTGAAGTCTCAAAATGGTACATGTAATTTGTGTGTGTATTTTACTACATGTATGATGTATTGTGTCGCACACAAGAAAATTTCTAAGGTCATTTACACACTCCCTTCTCCCTGTTTGGACTATGGTATAAATATTAAACTAGCAATTTGAGTATTTTTAGTGTTCATGTCCTTGACATTTGACCATGTTTTCGAGTGATTAACTCTCAGGTGAGAGGTTGTCCCCAACATGTGTAATTCTATTTCATCAGGTGGTAGACAACCTTTTGTTTAAGAGACAATCTTTCACTTTCAATATTCAGCAATTACATGTAATTTCAATCATTGTGTAACAAGTACGGAAAATTAAAATTTTAGAATTTTTTTTGCAAACTGTGGAAACATCACATATTTGAAATTTGTGTACACCAAACAGTCTATCACTGTTTCAGATTGTCATCAATCGTAGTCTGATTAAATTCCAAATATCGGATAAAAACAAATCAAATGGGTCAAATCGATTTATAGTTTTAAAGCAGGAAAGACATTATTGTACAAGTGTGGCCTTCTGTCCGTTTTAAGGACCCATCCCAATGGAAATTTCATTGGTTTTTCCAAAATTTGTCAAATATTTCCCAAACATTGATCTTTTAGCATTATGCAAATGGAACAAAAAATTCCCAAATGTAAAAGTACAAGCACCTTTGAAAAATATTGAAAAAACAACAGCACTGATACTTGATCTAGAACGACCATAACAACTCAAGCCAGCAAAGTGATCTTAAACAAACATCTACCAGAAAAATACTGAATAAACCCCAAAAATACAGATGTGAAACAAAACTGACAAATTGACCTGGAAATTTGCTTATGCTTTTACAGAAAGCAATGCATTTTATGCATTTGAATGTTAGATCTTTACCTGTGCTAGTTTAATCATTTGTATAAAATCTCATTGTTTTGTGTTATTTCTAGCTTTACACCTGAATTAGACATTATGTGTAAGGTGTTAAGATTTCATGAAAATTCATGAAAGGAGATAACATTCTGACTTGCATTTTATATTTTGAACAATTTTCTTTTTATTTTGCATTGCAAGTTTGTATGTTTGAAGAGTTTCTCCCTCATTGTACATGTATGGATGTATTTTAAAATGTTTAGTTAGTATTCTCAGCCAGATTTTCACTCTCTTTCGCATAGTAAATGTTTGAATCATTTCTGGGATTTCAAGAAGAATGGTATCAAGAAGGAGCTATGCATACATACAGGCTAAATTCAAACAACGAATAAAGAAGTATTATATCATGCAGTCTGCATATTAAGCATATAGGGCCTATAGTATTGTAAATTATTTGTTGTTGATAAGTCTTTATCAGCACAAGAAGATTGTATTTCAAATTTTGCAAATGTGTAAATTTTTTCCGAGGATAGAACATATGTCTATGGTAACTTATGATATTGAATTAAGATTCTTGATTTTGGGAGGTTTGTTGTGTTTGTTTTGTTTTATGTGATCTTATAAATTTATATTTCAGTCTTGTTTCATGGAGGACAGAGGGAGGTCAAGGATTTTCCCTCTTGTACCCAAAAATCAGTCTACATGCTGTGTCAAGGGACTTGAGTGCATTTCCCCAAGAGTGTTTATTTTTAATGGTTGATGGCAAACTAGAAGGCAAGTAAATTGTTTGATTATAGATAAGAATTGAAAATTATCTGTAATTGTATGATTTTGAATTAAATCAATTATTCAAATCCAAAATCTGTAATAGTTAACCATGTACAAAAATGACAGACTTGGTGTTTTCAGTGTTAAGCAGTTGGTTTTGCACTGATGGTGATTCAAGGTTGATTCCTGGATTGCACTGTAATTTTTAAAGGTCAAAATGCAAAGATGTTGATGAAATTGGCAAACTTAAATTTAGGATTTAGTGTGTTGTCTTGCTCATATCCCAAAAGGAAGTGTAATTCAACAACATTTAATTATTCAGTCGAAGCGAAACCTTACCAGACCATCAGACAAATTCAGTATGATAAAATTTTCACATTCTCCAAACCAATTGTCTGGTGTCGTATCCATTACTGCTTTCATTTCTGACATTCTACAATTTAAAGACCCAATGTCCTACCCATATATTTATCTTTGACCAACTGCAGTCACCTATATTTGTAAACACAATCGCACATGCCGTAGAGTCCAATAAACCTAGCTTCTTAAACAAAATCGTGGTTTTGTATTGTGCAAGGTGCTTACGTACTTGTGATGTGGATGCATGGTATCCAGAAAGACAAGGATATAAGGCGTAACTTTTGAAATCGTTGAAAAAAAAGACAATTCTTGCAATGAAATTCCTTTTATGCCATCTGGTCATCCAGTCATTTCACAAATCGGAACACTTTTGAAGATAATAGGGCACTATGGTGATCATTTTCATACACTGATCGTTAAACTGTTAGACTCATACATTAAAGATACAGCGTTCCCCATGATAGAAACAATCATGGTTCCAGCAATTGTCTTTTGGTCACTTATGTTGTCACAGGCAAGAACTGTTTGTAACACTGGACGTGGCATACAATCTGAAGGATATGATACAACCTATAATTGATATTCTATTGTCTATCAAAAATTGACATTCTTGTTGTTACAAAAAAGTCACTGGCAAAGCTTTTGGAGCATTTTTTAACCTGAAAATATGCGACATCAGAATGCACGAGACAACTAATTTATTTGAAATTAAATTTCACCGAAAATCATAATCCACAAACATATTTGAAATGATGCCATAACATTATATAATTGCAAAGAAATAACTGACCTTTTTCAAATTGCAAATTTTTACAATACACCACAAATTTAAATTCACACATAAGATATCTAAACTAGAAATCACATTCTTGATGCTACTAGGTATAATGGCAACATGTTTCAAACTTAAATATCTTAAAGATACAGAAAGATAACAAGAAACAGACTCAATGGACATATAACCTGGTCACAGAATTTGACCTAAAAATAAATGGAATTATCAACTTAATATAAAGAGATGTGAAACTGAATCTCAAGAAAATATTTGAATCATATCCAATAGTAGCCTTTGAATGGCATAAAATATCTAGGCAACATGTTTTAACATCAAATCAAATAAATTATGTAAATGATGTTACATGGTTGGGTTCATGATGAGACAGGATGATTGATAACTATTGGAAATATATTATCTGCCATATTCATCTTTAAATAGCCCCAAAATATATGGAAATATTACAGTCTCTATGATGATACTCATTTTGAATTATGCCAAAATGATGATGATTTTACTCAACAAATCAACCATATAAAGGATATAAAGAAGCACAAGGATTGGAAAATCAAGTGCAAAGACATTCCAGAATATTGGTCCTGTATTGTGGGCATACCCACTCCACTGGAACCAGAATCTACAAACAGCCAAGATACTAAATGACAAATTAAAGTCTCTCTTCTCAAAATCAGATAGCTGAAGATTTCACCCATGGTAGATACATGAAAGATCAACCATCAAACTATCCAGAGGCAAGGAAAGTCTTCATATCTGAGATAGGAGTACTGAAGTTACACAAAATTCTGAGTATTCACAAAGCTGGGGGATCTGAAAACATCAAATCCTCTGTGCTGAAGGAGCTTGCTGTTGAACTGGCACCAATACTGATCATTATCTTGATAAAGTATTTGGCAATCGGAGAGATACCACCTGATTGGAAAAAGACAAGGATAACACCAGTATTCAAGAAAGAAAAATGATAGCAAACTACAGACTAATGTCACTGACTGTCGCTTTCAATTAATAATCCTTCATTCGTGGATTACCTTAGCATCATCTATCCCAGTGAACTGGAGGTCAAAGAAACCACAGAAAGTAGTAATTCTACTTCGTATTTAGATATTATGTTGTCTTTCGACATTAATGGTCAATTGAACACCTCACTTTATGACAAACGTGACAATTTCAATTTCGCTATCACAAACTTTCCTTTCATAAGTGGCAACATTCCATCATCACCCGCATACGGCGTATTCATATCTCAGTTAATACGTTATTCCAGAGCATGTTCAAATTACAATGACTTTGTTCTGAGGGCTAGGCGACTTTCAGTTAAGTTGCTCAACCAGGGTTATATATGTGTTAGACTAGCAATGTCACTGAGGAAGTACTACAGTCATTACGAGACTCTTATTACTTCATATGGTATCTCGTTATCCAAACTTTTAAATGATATTCTGGACTGAGACCGATTCCGATCATTTTACACAGATTTGACACCTTCTATAGTAGAAGGTTACATACTTTGACTTCTCCATATATAAATATATATGGAATTTACACAATTTGACTCTTTCTACTAGGTATATGTGGTGGGTGTTGTTAGCAGGCAAGAGATGCTCACTCTCCCCGGACACCTGATCTCACTCCATCACAGGGGTTCACATATGCTGTTCAAGTAGACATGTTTTGTTATTTTCCACTTGTTTTTCATTTTCACTGATTTTTTGAGTCGGCTTCGGTGAAGCCGTAATCATCGCAATTACTTTCTTTTCAGGGGTTATAACTTTCACTACCGATATAGAGCTTACTACGCCGCTGAAAAATAAAGTGCCGAAAAATTACTGATGTTGTCTTAAAAATTCTTGATCAGCACAATGTACCTTTAGTTCAGTTAATTTAAGCTAAACATAAACTAGTTTCAATAACCCGAAAAAAGGAGTTGCAATAATGTTTTCAAAATTCGCGTAATAATATGTAGTTGTTGCAAACCCCGTCGGGGGTTTGCATATTACGTTGATATCTAATCTGGAAATGCGCATGTGCGACATGATTATGCTGCATGCTGGGAAAACATAGCCTCCAAAAAGTAGTTGCTTTACTTTACGAGGTCAGACAGTGTATGTTTTGTATTGTCCATGACATCGATATTTCTAATGCGCTTAAAAGGAAAAGAAATGAAAAAAGAATACCCTTGATTCAAAGGCAATGCTCATTACTAAATCAATGTTACAATTAAGCGTTCCAAACGAATAGTATTTACCGTACTTTCAAACGCAGAGAGGAGTATATGAGGATAGAGATTTTAATAGGATAGACATTATGACTTTGGGTGATTTTCTTTAGTGAATGCATATAAATGATAAATAAATCTTACATGCAATGCATTCTAAACATAAAAAAGAATACTTTAAAATACATATTATTAGACAAATTAGTGGATGCCACATAAACATGTATAAATATGAAGGATATTCATATTTTGGAAATCAACATTCGTGTAACCTTTCCCACGGCAGCAGTGGAATAATCCAACAGAATTTTCCCGCGTAATACTAATTAGATGTTCGTACCTTTTAGCGTATGTACATTATCTGGCTATAGAAAATCTCGAAAAGTTCCGAGTAAATAAAGGCGGAGTATCAAGGATTTCTAGCAGTTTAATTGGTGGAGCAATTACTGCGCAGTTTGTAACATTCTTTGTACTTATGCAAAGTTCCCCAGCGATTATTTGGGCACAAGAGGCCTCGACGTGGAGTACGTGTACTTTAGGTGTAGAAGTTGGTGGAGCAAGTACTGCGTACTTTGTACGATTTTTTCCATGTCTAACTGTACGAAATGTTATCCCGACGGTCAGCTTTCCCAACCCAAGTCTAAACATAAATAAACATTAGAAAGGAGGTATTAACTATTATTTAGACAACAACCTAGCTAACATCATACAAAAGTGTCTTCATTTTAAACTGACCCACAAGTACCATTTTCCTCGCAATTAAAAATGCTACAGGGTTTGCATTCTAAGCTTTTTTAAAAGCTAATCTTGTGATTACTTTACGATGTGTTTACCACCGACACCGTCGGATGGACTCGATTGTGTAATTCTCCGGACAAAGCATTTGTCTTGATCTTGTATCGCTTGTTTTTATCGAGATATTTCAATTGAAGTTTTCCCCAACATGTTCTGGAACTTTAGTTCTTTTTCACATATATGACAAATTTAAAGATCGATCTTCCCGCATTTCCTCTGATAATGAAAATGCAATATAAATATTTAGGTAAATGTTGTATGTTTCTAAATATAAATGATGTTAAAACATTATGAGAATCGTGAATAAGATGGTTATTTAATGTCCCACTTGAAGGAATGTCGTTCCTTGGCTCAGCTTCGACTCGTGACAACAATGCAGTAAAACTTGTTGCCATGAAGTTGTCGATTGCACGTTCATTTCGGATACAAGCAATTGCAAACTCTTTGCCGTAAGATAGTATGAAGAGAGCAAATTTTATTAGCATTTTGTACATAGGTATAATGACGATGTAGTTGCAACAAAGACCTAATTTTTGCAAACCCCCCCCCCCCTGAATCCGCCATTAAAATGGTAAAATGATTACATACTTAAAATCAGCAAAGCCGACTCTCAGGACTTTTGAGTCCTTTGATTATGTCCTCTGGTTTCATGATTTTTAGACTTATGGTTTGGATTTATCTATCATCTTTACATGTACCAGTACATCATTTATGTCATAGTAACAAACCACATCATGAATCATACAGATAAATAATCTACGTCAGTGACCTTCCACACAATCTCATCTCTACAGTTCAGCAGATTTCTGCATATTTTCCAGTGTTTTCTTAAACTCCGAAGATTTGCTTATATTGCATTACATTTGTGTATTTTAATGTTGTTTAATGGATATGAATGATATTGCAAAGAATTGAATTTTTTTAGAAGCGTGAAGGAGTATGAATGTGATTTCTTAGAGAAATATGTGAGAATTTTGTGGAATCCTGTACTTGAGGGATCCTGTTATAAGGAGTTTGAATACAGAAATAATTTTAAAGATTTTTTTCATTGTTTAATTATTATACCCCCACAAACGAAGTTTTGGAGGTACATGGGAACAACCCTGGGCGTCTGTCTTTCCATGAATCTTGTCTGGGCCATAATTTCTTCATGTTGGAGGGAGATTATATTTATGCAACTGTTGTCCATGACCCAAGGGTGCATCATGACCTTGAAGCAAGGTCATATCTACAAGGTCAAGGTCACAGTTCACACAGTCAGAATTCTTGTCCGGACCTGTTCCTGTTATGTTGCAGAATTTCATATTTTACACAATTATTGTCCATCACCCAGGGGTGTGTCCTGACCTTGAACCAAAATCATATCTGCAAGGTCAAGGTCACAGTGTTTACATAGCCAGAATTTTTGTCAGGCTATAACTTCTTCCTATATAGTTGGTGGGAAATTATATTTCATCCAATTGTTGTCCATAACCCAAGGTATTTTCATGATTTTGAACCAATGTTATGTCTTTAAGGTCAAGATCAGAGTGTACAAAAAACAATTCCTGTTCGGGCTTCTTCCTTGTACGTTGAAGGGAGATTATATTTCACACAATTGTTGTCCATGACCCAAGGGTGGGTCATGACCTTGAACCAAGATCATATTTACAAGGTAAATGTCAGAGTGCACACATAGGCAGAATTCTTGTTCAAACTATAATTTGTTCCTGTTAAGTTGGAGTAAGGTTATATTTCTCACAATCATTGTTCATGACCCAAGGCTGTGTCATGACCTTCAGCCAAGGTCATATCTTAAAGGTCACAATGCACAAAAGACTAGAATGCCTGTTTTGGGCCATAGCTTCTTCCTTATATGTCTGAGGGAGAGTATATTTCACAATTGTTGTTCATGACTTAGGGGTGTGTCATGACCTTGATCCAGGCTAATATCTTTAAGGTCATGGTCACAGTGCTTAAAAACTATTCCTGTTTGGGTCATCGCTTCTTCCTTGTTCATTAGAGGGAGATTATATTTCACACAATTGTTGTCCATAACCCAAGGGTGTGTCATGACCTTGAACCAAGGTCATATGTCAAGTTGCAGACATTCCAGAATTCTTGTTTTTATTGACCGGATTGCAAAGCAATTCCGGTCTATGAAATGGCGAAAACCGTCTGTCGTGCCGTCTGCCTGTCCTTCCGCCCGCACGGCATCAACTTTTTGGGTTTAACATTTGCATTTAGCTTGGTTTCTTTCATACCCTAAAGGGTACTTATGTCAAAGTTGGTAGGTTTGTAGATACTTGAATGTTCTATCCAACCAATACAAAAATTTAGTGACCTTGACTTTACGCTTCAGTGAACACACACTGTTTTTTGCCTTTAGGGTGACCACTTGCATACATGTATTGCTAATGTTAATGCAAAGCAATTCTTGTCTATAGATTGGTCCGTCCGTCCGGCGTCAACATTTTGCGTTTAGCATTTGCAATCCGGTCATACCGTCCTTGACAGTTTTTTGTTGATTATACTGCATAATATACATGTGAGAAATCCATTGCACTTATACCAGTGATGTATCTCGGGAAAGGGCAGGCTAGGTGTAGTGGTTAAGTGCTTGGGTTGCGGGGCCGACGAACCGGGTTTGATTCCCGGGTTGCTCCACTATGTTTAAGAGGTTGGTTACCTTCTGCTTCCGTGTCGTGATATAACTGAAAAATTGTTGAAAGCGATGTAAAACACCAATCAACCAACTGTATCTCGGGATGAATTATTGCATGTTTCAACTTTGTTGTTGCGGGGGTGTTTGTCCTGTGAGGACAGCTCTAGTTGAGAACAGTAAAGGAGAGGGGGATTGGGAGAAGTGCTCAGTGTGCTTAGGTGAGTGATAAAGACCTATTTGGGCCTCTTGTTTTGATACTGATGTCAATTTCACAGTTGCCTTGCTTTAAATCCAGGTAGCTTTATGTTGTTGCATTGTGACATAATCATATTAAAGCAAGACATATCAAACTTATCTCGAGCTGTCTTTCTTTCTTTGGTTACTTGCTATGTAAAATGTGAATTTGGTCAGAAATGACATTACAACCCTGATACTTTTATAGGTAAATATATGTTTCCATTCAATGTTTGTGATACTAACAGTGAGTGATATATGTATTTAGGATGGAAGAAAAAAACTATCGATTGAAAAGAAGAAAAATGGAGAAAGATACCTTTCCATTTGAAATTTAAGATGTTGGTTACTTTTTTCTTTTATGTTGTGATATGTCTGAAAAATTGATGAAAGCGACATAGATCTCAAGTCAACTAACCACACAACTGCCAAAAGGGTGTAGTTGCACTGTAGTGAGTCATATACCTTTCCAACTGCATTCATGAAACTTGAGCATGATATATGTACGTATTTCTTGTTATGGATTGATGTCAGATTTGCTGTATTTATCTATATACATGTATATCACTAGCATTGCTTGTGTCATGTATGTCAAGAACTGGCTATGAATATTAATTATTTTATAACTATTTGCTTCTTTCTACCCATTCTGCACCTCAGCAAATGGTACAGATTTTCTTAGAGACTGTCAATTTGTTTGCTATAAAGGAGAGTGTTTATAAACTGTTGTCTTGTTATATAACCTTTGTAGTATTTAAAACCCACATAAGGACTTCATAAAAATAGTCGATTATAGTACAGTTATGATACCGTCTTAGGACGGTCATTTGATATGACAATAGTCAATCAATTGGTTGGTTAACTGGTTTACAGGCCCACCTTTGTACTCATTACAACAGCAGAATAATCAAAGGACCCACATTTAAAAATATAAATATACCTCCATATAGAAATCAAGGGTCAACAAGTGTCTCATGTTGAGAGGTCATTAATATATATATAAACATGTATGATAATGCAGGAAAAGATCATGGTATAAAAAATATATGAAGTGACATCAAAATCAGGAAACAGTGCTCTGCGAGTGTGGAAGCGAGCTCAGACCTCTTATCTGTAGGAGTCCCAACTAACAGTCAGAGGGGACGACGTTCAGGTCCATGTCTCCTCTGAAGGAGATTTCAACAAGGCCCATCATTTAGCTCCCTGTTAGTCAGCATGCAACATTCAAATAAAAGTCTGTATAAGACTGTAGAGGGGCCCAATACAAGACTTACAGTCTTTTTGATGATCTGCAGGTCATATTGTCTATAACGAAGATGTTTGATTATTTTGGAACCAGACAAAATAAAGTTGTCGAAACCTTTGACTCTCCTAAGTTTGTATGCAAGATCATCGTAGAATTTGAGATGGGAAATTCTATTGGATACATATTGTTGAAAAGAGATATTTCCAAATTTAGTTGAAAGTTTTGAATATAATCTTTAAAAAATTGCCAAATGTTTTTCTAAGTTTGTTATATCTGTAACCCTGAGTCAAAAGTTTCAAAGTAATTTGTAATTTGTAAATATTTGGTATGAAAGTCCAAAACATCAGTGCGGTCCCTGGCAAATCGAACCAACTGAGATATATAGATGTCATATCATGGGAGTCTAGGGACATCACCATCAAAATAAGGGAAATTTCCAATTGAAAAATTTCAAAATTGTAATGTTTATCAAAAATATTAGTAAAATGTCTAAGAAAGGTGTTTCTGTATCACAAATATTAGAATTAAAAAGATGATGCTGAAAAAGAATTAAAAAGATGATGCTTGCTTATACAAATGTAATATATATGTATTTTTCTTTTGTTTTTAGAAACTGAACGAAGGAACAGTGAGTCAGAAGAAGACGAAGAGTCAGGATATGATGAGCCCACTACTGAAATTCGATTTGTACCGGCAGATAAAGGAGCGTGTAAGCTTATGTATAAATACACTTTAATATTTATTCAAAATAACAAGGTTAACGTTGAATTTTTTTAAAAATGATTTAAAATGAAATAAAATAATGCAATATTTATACCTGCACAAAGAAATAATAATTGTATGTATATAAACAAGTGTATATACAGTCAAACTTCGATATCTCGAACACTGATATCTCGAATACCCGGGATATCTCGAAGTCGAACGTCGGTCCTGAAAAAAATCCTTCATATTATGATTAAATTCACCCCGGATGTGTCGAACACTGATATGTCGAATACCATGCTTATCTCGAATACATTTTCAAGTCCCAAAGTTCTTATTTACCCGGTTTATCTCGAAGTTGGCTTCTTATTGACAATATTCCCCGCGGCGTTTACCCTAAATGACAGGTCGCTCGCGTGGTGTGATCAATTGACCGTGTCGGTGTACATAGCCGCAGTAATTACATAATAGATCTCGTCTGTGCGTACCCTGTTATTTATACCAAATATTAATAAATGATGATAGCTTATTAAACTCGACACAAAATTAGATAATTAACATTAACTGTATTTAATGCTTTTTCATACTGCGTTTAAAGAAATTTCTTTACACTGTTCATTAATTATTACTATTTCCAATCCGTGTGTATGTCTATGTATTTTTATGCAAAGTAATAGTAATTAAATCAAATTATGACATGTGTCTTTATCTTGTCTTACGTGTTAGCCCGTCCTTGGTTTTAGGTATAGTATAAGACAGTTATATCCAGTATTGGATTTAAATTACGATGTTACTGAAAAGGAAACATGACGTTTTCAGTTTTGGAGTATATTCTCTATATATTCACAAAATATAAAAGGTATGATGAGATTTAGATCAATTATTAAGGAACAATACAATATGCACATCTTCATGCGTATTTATTGATAGATACATGTATATCTCATACATCTACTATAATAATCACAAATGTCAAATGAATCGGCGTACATCAACAACTGCAAGATTTGTGATCCTGTACTCAAAATTTAGATATCTCGAACTACGGATATCTCGAAGTATTTTCCACGGTCCCTCCGACTTCGAGATAACGAGGTTTGACTGTATTTACAAATACCTGTGGTATAAAAGCCAGCGTGGCCTAGTGATATTGTGCTTGACTCCTAATCGGGAGGCCGGGGTTCGATTCCTGCTGTGGTCATGCCGGTGTCCTGTCTTTCGGATGAGACAGTAAAAACCAATCAAAAAACCTGTGGTATATAGTAGTTATATGATTTGATTAACATTTGTAGTGGATGCCATGTTCAATGCCATGTCAGATTGTCAAAGTCTGCATCCAGATGAACAAGACATAGATTCTGATGCTGAAGGTAAAAATATTTTAACAATAAATAGTTTCCAAAGAGCTTATGTCATTGTGCATTCTCTGCCCATAGTGCTTGACGTACATTAATTTTTATGCTTTGGTTCTGGTTTAGTGATATTGATAGTGGACATTGGCTTTATTTTAGGGCATGACTGAAACTTGATCCTAAATGAAGTCTGAAATTGCTTATTTGAAAAAGGTTTCAATATGGCTAAGATGAATTAAAGTGAAATTTGGATCCATTCATTTTGTAAAATGGCGGTCAGAATCCATTGTAAACTTTACCACTTTTGAAGTTAAAGTTACAAAGACAAAAGATGTAGTTATTTTGTTTCTGCACTTCAGACACTTCATTAAAACTTATTTGTTAGGTACCCGGTACTCGAACAATGTGAGAGTGTAAGGTCTGTTGGTGTATCTGTCAGTGTAAAAGTGTAAGGCCAGTCGGTGTACCTGTCAGTCTTAGTGTGTAAGGCCTGTTGGTGTATCTGTCAGTCTTAGAGTGTAAGGACTGTGGGGGTATCTGTCAGTGTTATAGTGTAAGGTCTGTTGGTGTATCTGTCAGTGTTAGAGTGTAAGGTCTGTTGGCGTATCTGTCAGTGTGAGAGTGTAAGGTCTGTTGGTGTATCTGTCAGTGTGAGAGTGTAAGGTCTGTTGGTATATCTGTCAGTATTAGTGTGTAAGGTCTGTTGGTGTATCTGTCAGTATTAGAGTGTAAGGTCTGTGGGGGTATCTGTCAGTGTTAGAGTGTAAGGTCTGTTGGTGTATCTGTCAGTGTGAGAGTGTAAGGCCTGTTGGTGTATCTGTCAGTGTGAGAGTGTAAGGCCTGTTGGTGTATCTGTCAGTGTGAGAGTGTAAGGCCACTTGGTGTATCTGTCAGTGTTAGAGTGTAACGTCTGTTGGTGTATCTGTCAGTCTTGGAGTGTAAGGCCTATGGGGGTATCTGTCAGTGTTAGAGTGTAAGGTCTGTTGGTGTATCTGTCAGTCTTAGAGTGTAAGGCCTGTGGGGGTATCTGTCAGTGTGAGAGTGTAATGTCTGTGGGTGTATCTGTCAGTGTGAGAATGTAAGGTCTGTTGGTGTATCTGTCAGTGTGAGAGTGTAAGGTCTGTTGGTGTATCTGTCAGTGTTAGAGTGTAAGGTCTGTTGGTGTATCTGTCAGTGTTAGAGTGTAAGGTCTATTGGTGTATCTGTCAGTGTTAGAGTGTAATGTCTGTTGGTGTATCTGTCAGTCTTAGAGTGTAAGGCCTGTTGGTGTATCTGTCAGTGTTAGAGTGTAAGGTCTGTTGGTGTATCTGTCAGTGTTAGAGTGTAAGGTCTGTTGGTGTATCTGTCAGTGTTAGAGTGTAAGGTCTGTTGGTGTATCTGTCAGTGTTAGAGTGTAAGGTCTATTGGTGTATCTGTCAGTGTTAGAGTGTAATGTCTGTTGGTGTATCTGTCAGTGTTAGAGTGTAATGTCTGTTGGTGTATCTGTCAGTCTTAGAGTGTAAGGTCTGTTGGTGTATCTGTCAGTGTGAGAGTGTAAGGTCTGTTGGTGTATCTGTCAGTGTTAGAGTGTAAGGTCTGTTGGTGTATCTGTCAGTGTTAGAGTGTAAGGTCTGTTGGTGTATCTGTCAGTGTTAGAGTGTAAGGTCTATTGGTGTATCTGTCAGTCTTAGAGTGTAAGGTCTGTTGGTGTATCTGTCAGTGTTAGAGTGTAAGGTCTATTGGTGTATCTGTCAGTCTTAGAGTGTAAGGTCTGTGGGTGTATCTGTCAGTGTTAGAGTGTAAGGTCTGTTGGTGTATCTGTCAGTGTTAGAGTGTAAGGTCTGTTGGTGTATCTGTCAGTGTGACAATGTAAGGTCTGTTGGTATATCTGTCAGTGTGAAAATGTAAGGTCTGTGGGTGTATCTGTCAGTGTGAGAGTGTAAGGTCTGTTGGTGTATCTGTCAGTGTGAGAGTGTAAGGTCTGTTGGTGTATCTGTCAGTGTGAGAGTGTAAGGTCTGTTGGTATATCTGTCAGTATTAGTGTGTAAGGTCTGTTGGTGTATCTGTCAGAGTGAGAGTGTAAGGCCAGTTGGTGTATCTGTCAGTCTTAGAGTGAAAGGCCTGTTGGTGTATCTGTCAGTGTAAGAGTGTAAGGCCAGTTGGCTTATCTGTCAGTGTGAGAGTGTAAGGTCTGTTGGTATATCTGTCAGTATTAGTGTGTAAGGTCTGTTGGTGTATCTGTCAGAGTGAGAGTGTAAGGCCAGTCGGTGTACCCGTCAGTCTTAGTGTGTAAGGCCTGTTGGTGTATCTGTCAGTGTTAGAGTGTAATGTCTGTTGGTGTATCTGTCAGTCTTAGAGTGTAAGGTCTGTTGGTGTATCTGTCAGTGTGAGAGTGTAAGGTCTGTTGGTGTATCTGTCAGTGTTAGAGTGTAAGGTCTGTTGGTGTATCTGTCAGTGTTAGAGTGTAAGGTCTATTGGTGTATCTGTCAGTCTTAGAGTGTAAGGTCTGTTGGTGTATCTGTCAGTGTTAGAGTGTAAGGTCTATTGGTGTATCTGTCAGTCTTAGAGTGTAAGGACTGTGGGGGTATCTGTCAGTGTTAGAGTGTAAGGTCTGTTGGTGTATCTGTCAATGTAAGAGTGTAAGGTCTGTTGGTATATCTGTCAGTATTAGTGTGTAAGGTCTGTTGGTGTATCTGTCAGAGTGAGAGTGTAAGGCCAGTTGGTGTATCTGTCAGTCTTAGAGTGAAAGGCCTGTTGGTGTATCTGTCAGTGTAAGAGTGTAAGGCCAGTTGGCGTATCTGTCAGTGTGAGAGTGTAAGGTCTGTTGGTATATCTGTCAGTATTAGTGTGTAAGGTCTGTTGGTGTATCTGTCAGAGTGAGAGTGTAAGGCCAGTCGGTGTACCTGTCAGTCTTAGTGTGTAAGGCCTGTTGGTGTATCTGTTAGTGTGAGAGTGTAAGGTCTGTTGGTGTATCTGTCAGTGTGAGAGTGTAAGGTCTATTGGTGTATCTGTCAGTGTTAGAGTATAAACTCTTTTGGTGTATCTGTCAGTGTGAGAGTGTAAGGTCTGTTGGCGTATCTGTCAGTGTTAGAGTGTAAGGTCTGTTGGTGTATCTGTCAGTGTGAGAGTGTAAGGTCTGTGGGTGTATCTGTCAGTGTGAGAGTGTAAGGTCTGTTGGTGTATCTGTCAGTGTTAGCGTGTAAGGTCTGTTGGCGTATCTGTCAGTGTGAGAGTGTAAGGTCTGTTGGTGTATCTGTCAGTATTAGTGTGTAAGGTCTGTTGGTGTATCTGTCAGTATTAGAGTGTAAGGCCTGTTGGTGTATCTGTCAGTGTACGAGTGTAAGGCCAGTTGGTGTATCTGTCAGTCTTAGAGTGAAAGGCCTGTTGGTGTATCTGTCAGTGTAAGAGTGTAAGGCCAGTCGGTGTACCTGTCAGTCTTAGTGTGTAAGGCCTGTTTGTGTATCTGTCAGTGTGAGAGTGTAAGGTCTGTTGGTGTATCTGTCAGTGTGAGAGTGTAAGGTCTGTTGGTGTATCTGTCAGTGTTAGAGTATAAACTCTTTTGGTGTATCTGTCAGTGTGAGAGTGTAAGGTCTGTTGGTGTATCTGTCAGTGTTAGAATGTAAGGTCTGTTGGCGTATCTGTCAGTGTGAGAGTGTAAGGTCTGTGGGTGTATCTGTCAGTGTTAGAGTGTAAGGTCTGTTGGTGTATCTGTCAGTGTTAGAGTGTAAGGTCTGTTGGTGTATCTGTCAGTGTGACAATGTAAGGTCTGTTGGTATATCTGTCAGTGTGAAAATGTAAGGTCTGTTGGTGTATCTGTCAGTGTTAGAGTGTAAGGTCTGTGGGTGTATCTGTCAGTGTGAGAGTGTAAGGTCTGTTGGTGTATCTGTCAGTGTGAGAGTGTAAGGTCTGTTGGTGTATCTGTCAGTGTTAGAGTATAAACTCTTTTGGTGTATCTGTCAGTGTGAGAGTGTAAGGTCTGTTGGTATATCTGTCAATGTGAAAATGTAAGGCCTGTTGGTGTATCTGTCAGTGTTAGAGTGTAAGGTCTGTTGGTGAGTGTAAGGTCTGTTGGTGTACCTGTCAGTCTTAGAGTGTAAGGTCTGTTGGTATGTCTGTCAGTGTTAGAATTTAAGGTCTGTTTACTGTCATTGTAAGAGTGTAAGGTCTGTTTATCTGTCAATGTGACAGTATAAGGTCTGTTTATCTGTCAATATGACAGTATAAGGTCTGTTTATCTGTCAATGTGACAGTATAAGGTCTGTTTATCTGTCAATATGACAGTATAAGGTTTGTTTATCTGTCAATGTGACAGTATAAGGTCTGTTTATATGTCAATGTGACAGTATAAGGTCTGTTTATCTGTCAGTGTGACAGTATAAGGTCTGTTTATCTGTCAATATGACAGTATAAGGTTTGTTTATCTGTCAATGTGACAGTATAAGGTCTGTTTATATGTCAGTGTGACAGTATAAGGTCTGTTTATATGTCAGTGTGACAGTATAAGGTCTGTTTATATGTCAGTGTGACAGTATAAAGTCTGTTTATATGTCAATGTGACAGTATAAAGTCTGTTTATCTGTCTATGAGACAGTATAAGGTCTGTTTATATGTCAGTGTGAGAGTATAGGGTCTGTTTATCTGTCAGTGTGACATTATAAGGTCTGTTTATCTGTCAGTGATAGAGTGTAAGGCCTGTTTATTTGCCAATAGTTTGGGGTTCACTTAATTTTCAATGATTAATGTCCGAGCACTGGTGAAACAATTGAGTGATATAGTTATTAATGTAAAGGAGGGAATTTTTATTGTAATGTTTATCTTTATTAGATTTTGAAGTGAATTATTATGAAGATGGAGATGGAGTGGAGGAACTAACAGAGCAAGGTCAGAGAACACTACAGCATCTAGAAAACTTACTGATCAACGGTCAAGGAGACGGTCAACCAAACATAGGTAATAGTGTACATCATTTATCAGGATTTAATAACATGGTCTGCACAGATTCCAAACAGTGCTTTTGTTAAGAATCAGTCCATGAAAAGTATGGCGGAAAAGTCCTTGAAAACTTCGTAAATTTATTGATAAATACTTAATTTTTAGCTTGCCGGACAAAAGTCTGAAGAGCTAATGTCATAAACTCGGCTTTGTCGTTGTTGTTAGCAGTGTCCATAGACAAAACTGTAACCTGGGCCCATATGTACAAAACTTCGTAAACCCTACAAGTACTCGTAGGTCACTCATAGCGTAAATTTACAAATGATGTCATATGTATGAAACTACGTAAACGTAACTTACGAGTAAATCTACGAGTGCTATAGTAGCGCTCGTAAGTCATTCTTATTTAATATAATTGCGTATAAGTACATTAGTGATTTAGTGATACATACTTTTCTGTAATGACAGACCACTCTTTTTGCTTCCTCTCTGTTGTCAATGTGTTGGAAAATTGCTGTTAAAATCTTTTAGTTTATTTTTGATGTCACTATGAATAAGAATTTCAACTTCCTCGGAAAAAAATATTAAAAGCTTTATTAGATCTATATAGATTTATAAGAATATTTTCAAAAGAAAATTTGTAGTCCTAGATCATATACATGTAATATTATTCTTTCTTTACTATATTTTTAAATTTTTGAGTAGGAAGGGGTGGGGGTTGCCATGAGGAGACTGTCTTGTACATTATTCAGGACTTTGGGAGTTGGGTTAGGTCAGTATCTAAGACATTGTGGAATTTTATACAGAAAGCTACAGGGTCACACTCTCATTTAGGCCCTGCATTGTGTGTGTGTGTTGGAATTACTTACATTTCAACAACTGCCCCCAACCTAGTACCTAGGGGTTTGGGTGGGGTCATTATCTAGAACATTGTGAAATTTTATACAAAAAGCTAAAATATCATGTTCTGATTAGGGTCCTCCATAGTGATGCTGAAGACAAATCTTTTGGGACAGGGGGCATCTGTAATTCACAAACACATCTTGTTTAAAACTTTATCCTGGAGTATATGTTTTGAACTGGAGAGTTGTTATTACAATTATGGATTCCTCATATTATTAACTTTTTTGAAAAGAATTATGGCTTGCTGTTTTATGATAATTTCTCCAGTTGTACTTATATTGCTTCTGTATTTGTTGATATTTACTTAGGGGATAAAGCATTGCTGCCATGCATCTGTGTGTGTGTGGTTAGGTGTTTGTGTTTACTAAATCATCAAACCTTCCAAAAATGTTGGCTATGGGGAGAGGATGATCCAATTAATTGTCATGGTCACAATGGACAACATATGAAAAAAAACCTTGTCAAGACAAAAAAAAACCTTACCATTGTAGAGTCTAAAATCTTCCACAAATGTTGCCAATGGTAAAATGACAAGCTTTATTTTCAACTCTGAGATATTTTGGTCAATAAATTCCTTTTAGATATCTTTTTTTGTAAGGAAACAAGAACCTCAATGATCTGTTTATTACATTTCTTCTTGAAAATAAACACCCCTTTGTGACAAGCATTGTTTCCAGCACCTCTTGTTCCTTAATTTTTTTGTGAGCATGTTTTGTGTGTGTGTGTGATACAAACCATGGATATATCCAGACAGAAGATTTTTAAAGACATATCTTAGTATACTTGATCATTGATGTCATTAAAGATACTTATAAGTAAGTTCTTTCTGTGACATTTGTTATAATCTATGCAGGAAAACTCACAGTGAATTCCTGGCGATGTCAGTAAAATCTTTGTTTTACCTGCAATTCACTATTATTGATTTAGCGACATTTATTATATCTTATAAAGACTTTGTATTTCACAAAAAAATGAACATATCAACCAGGAACAGTGAATAGTTGTTCATCTCCTTATATACACGAGCAAACAAAGTTTTCAGTTGATTTTAACTGACTTTAAAACGCTGAGAGATTTTCGAGAGTTTAGATTGCTTTTGTTTTACAGGAAATATTTAATAGAGAATAAGATTAGGAAGATTTTCAAAGAAACATTGTTACATGTTTCTAAAAGTGAAGGAATTAACTCTGGGACCAGAAGGTCTTTACTGACGCTAGGTAGAGCGTGTTCTAGTGGCTCTGTGTTGGGATCGGAGTTCTCTGTCTGGTTCAGAATATAGACACTGTATCAATCACAGCGTTTTCAGTAAGAATGATTCGAGAAGGTAATTTAGAAATTTTAGGCATATCATTTTGCCAGCTCTTATGGAAATCCCTGCAATCATAAATCTTCAGTTTTAGACAAAAGAATTGGGCTACTAAATAAATTATTTTGATTTTTTTGGAGGGTTTCTTAAATTACTCTAAAAAATGTATTATTAACGTTCACTTGTGAAGACCAACGGTGTGTTTGCACAATGTAGAACTTGTGAAAAAAATTTTGAAGTAAGGAAAGCATCTTTGTTTTTGAGATTGTACTGTTATGTACTTGGTATAAATATTCCAAATTTATTCCTATGGTTTTAATGTCTTTCCTTGCCATATTACCCCTCCTGCTTTAAACAGAATTACCTGATATTTGATCTCTGATGTGATGTTAAAACTTTCCTTTTCCTACTTTGGAACCCATTATGAATGACAGGTCCAAATATCAATAGTTGATCAAAACAATTTAATTATGTCATTTCATCTTAAAGAAATATACAAACACAGGTAATTCTAAAATTATGCAGAAAATTATCCTATTAAATTGGTGATGTGTAAAGGGAACAGATCAGTTTATTATGAGGAACACTGTATTTGAACAAATGTTTAATCATATTTTAAAAAATGCCACACTGTTATTCTACTTTTGTTATAAGATATTCACCATATTGGTTTTTTTTTTCTTTTTTTATTTAGATCAACAGAATAGCAGCCATGATGAGAGATTCGAAGATGCAGATAATATGGAACAATAGCTATGCTTTATAAACTATAACGAATTCCCTGTCAGGGCAGAATTATGGTCAAGATACATGTTCAATACAGTTTGTGGAAAAAAATCTTGCCACCATTTCTATGTAAGCCAACGTTGGCTAAATGAATAGTGGATGTATTAAAAAAAAAATGCGTAATTGCAATTCTGGTTGAAAGACAATGAAAAGAAGTGAGATATTGTTTAATTTCACAATTTGTGGAGATTAGATCATGCTTATGACTACTTCTTTCAAAATGTGTTATATGTGTATGTATTTTATATTGAATGTTTACCTTGATAATTTCATTTTACTGTCATGGACATTATTCTTACTATTACATGTATAAGAGGGTCCATAAAGGTGATTTGTCTGCCCTTGGTAAGAGTTCTCTCACTGTTGCCATGTAACAGCAAGATATATCAAGGTGACTGCTACCTGACCGATTATATCTCAGAAGTCAATTACCATACAAATGAAATAGGTAAATTCAACAGTCATAACACAGCTTTATACCATTCCTTTTCCACTTTTGAGAACTACCTAAAATATAAGGGCAGCAAACAGAAAGTACTGAAATGTCCTTTAGCACAAAAAATATGAAGCATTAGTTAATTGTCATCTATCAGATACGGAGAAGCATGTTTGAGGTATATATCTGTGTTTATTTATAAGTGTCATATTCACTTATTTCCCACTGCTAGCGATCCTCTGGCGTGGTAGAGTGATTCTAAATGAAGTTGGAATCATTACATTTCATCAACTTTCCATGGGCAATGTATAAGAGATACCTGTTGTATTATCATGTTGGCATACAAATAAATATAAATAAACTTGTCATCATATTTTTCATTAATTTTTGTGCGCCAGAGTATATAGGCGTTACTTTGTACTGTATGTCCCTACTAGATGTCGTTCACCAATGTCAGCGAGAGATCTAGGTTTTCCAGACAGCTGTTTTGCTACAATGCATGCTAGTTCCTTGCTCTTCACTCAGAGAAGATTTAGTGTATTTGCTTATCACTACTGTGGCTGTACAAGGTATCCACTAAAGAAGGTTGTGATTTGGTTTGGCTTCAACTTACAGAGATAATAAAATTATACTACATACATTATGGTTGCCAGTCTGAAGGCGATAATTAAAAAACTGTTTCAAAATCTTGCTTTTACTTGATTAGATTCCAAATGTCTATCATCCAACGTTTTCAAGTCCAGCATAATCTCCGACATTGGTATTCAAAGCATTTAACCATGATTGATACCCTTAATTATGGTTGTAGATGATACTCATCTTGTTAATTATAGATAAATGGACACCTACTCAGAGACTTAACTTTGCATTGAAAACCTCGTAAACTACAAGCTCTTAGTTTCCTGTCATACCAAAGGGGGTTCTTATTTAGAAATATTTTTGTATTTTGCTTGTGTACATTTGAAATGTGACAATACTGAAACCCATACAAAAGGTATCAAAAAGAGGAGAGAGGAATAGTTTCGAGTGACATGGGACAAATTCATGCATTTCCCTCTTCTCATGAACATAAACTTGCAGTTGTTATCTGAATATCTGTATGGAAGCCACTGTGATAAGGAGTTTTAGAACAATAGATTTGGTAGGTGACTAATATGCAGAATGAGTATTTACAATTATGCGTACTGGCAACAAGACAATACATGAGCAACATCAGAGTTGTGTTTAGTATTTTATTGCAACACAATAAATACAATTTATTTTCTGTAATGGACAGATGTTCTGCATTCACCCAAAGAAAAAGAATAATGAGTAGGTCAAAAGTTAAAAAAATTAATAATCAAAATGAGGTAAAAAGGCAAAGGGAGAATATAAAGTTCTGTATGATATACTGCTCTATCATACTCTTGGTATAAAACACTGACCAATCATATCCCTGCTATTATACACTGCCCAATCATATCCCTTGTATGCCCATGTGAGATCACTCAAACATTATCTACAGAAAAAGTCGCAAAATTAAATACACTCATTTTAGTACGGTCTGTCTTCAGCAATTAAAGCATGCATCTTTGCTTTCTAACACATTCATAAAACATATGTAAAGAAATTCACTGGATCTTGATGGCAATTCCATATCCTGTTTTTGCATTTAAAGATCCTTAACAATGCAAACACATTTCCATTCAGTCTACTTTGCGCCCAATGTAACCAAGAGATCAGATCTGTGAAGTTACAGATTTCCTGGACCCTCAGTCATGATCAGTGTACATGTACACTGGATGGCCATGACATATATACAAGACTCTTGTCATATATGTATGGACTTGTCAAGTTCTATAGCTTTCAATACATAGACTGTTCTGCAAGTTAAATTTTACCCATGCATGGTTCTTGTTCTTAAGAAATGCAGTATTTCAGGCTGTGTGTACCTTATGATGCGGTATACAAAGTACCAGTACATGAAGTTATTATAAAACATTTCCTAAGACAATCTGATTGGTTATTCGTTTTTGCAACATGACATTCCCCTAGGAAGTTTACTTGTCAGTCTGGAAGCAAAGATACAAACCTCAACATGTGAAGAGTATATTGTATCACAAAGCATTTTAGAACCATAGCTGCTGTATAAAATATAGATATATAAACAGGGTATAAATTTACACAGAGGAAAAGAGAGAACACCCTTAATAGTGTTAACATTAAAAAGCTAATATTCATACACTGAAATGTCAGAAATTCAGGCAAATAAAAAAAAAAATGGAGGCATAGGATTTCAAATATATCAACAATGTCAAAATTTCGATATTCATAATAATAAGCACTTGTAGAAAATTTCAAGCACAATCTACAAAGAAAACAGCTGAAAGACATTTCAAGTCTTTATGTACAAACAAAGAGTCACCATATACATACCTAACTGGTCATAACTTGTAACAATCATCTCTCTCATCATTCTGCACTGTATAGAAATCAGGGATGTGGATACATTATAAAACAGTGTTAACTTTCTAAGGATATGATCATTTATCTTCTGTATACATTGATTTTTTTTTGTTTTTTGGTTCATGTTTTACGCCACACCAAGATTCTTGTCCTTATACGTTGATGGCATCTGCCTGATGTATTACAAAGAAATCTATACATATGCAACATGTCCATCCTTAGCAAGGAGGAATCTTTTATGTGTCATGTCAACCACTACACTGGACCTTGGTTTCACTATCTCATCCAAAACGCAAGACACCAGTGAATCACTGGTGGGACTTGAACCCGAAACCTCTTGATCACAAGCCAAGCAACATATAGACATTAAAGACAGTAAGTATAGTTAAAAACAAGAGAACAGCTTTCAATCAATGAAAGCAATGAGTAATTCTTCATTTCAGAGTCCTTTTTTTAAATATTCACCTCAATGGCAAAATTTTAACTGCAATAAATCTATTTTCAATGCTTTAAATAACTATTTAAGATTTAATATTCAACATGAAAGTAAAGAATATTCAAAAGCAAATTCTCAATTCTCCAAACATATGCAAAAACTTACTACAAAACATGTTTGTGCAATTTACATTTCACCAATTTAATGTGACACTCATCAATGAATATCTGACACTCATTAATGAATATCTTCTTCAATACACACTTCTTTCATTTATATAAACTTCTACATCACAAATTTCATATATACATGAATACTATAAAGACTACAATATCATGTACAGCAAAATTCATTACAAATGTTGACATACTTGACAAAGATCAAAATAAAATCTCTTCATACGATTTGAAGATTAAATAATGAGATCAATAAATAGTGTGTTTTACCACAAGGAATTTACTTCAACATCTATGAGCAGATCCTCCATAATATAAACAACTTCACAATGTGTTGTATTGTCTTGCTTAATTTTCATTTCTGAAGGGGACAAAATAATCTGAACTGAATTGGATAAATTACATATCACAATACACTACTCTGCATCTTTGATTAGTTCTCATCAATTACTGGTGAAATTTGTCTGATACATACAGAGCATCAGGTTTCCACAAGCCTCATCACAATACAAACATCTATATAAAGTGAAGGTTTTAAGGTGTTCATGACCTTGAGATAATCATGGTGCCCCTCAGCACAAGATTTACTTTCCTTGGCAGTGGCTTAAAACTGTTCCTGTGTAATTCCCTGAGATGTGCAGGAAACAGCTTTAACTAATACACACCATCACCAACAGTATGTTATAGGCAAAGTGTTGTAAATACTTCTCAAAAACTAGACTCTATCAAACTACAATTAATACATATAATACTATAGTATTAACAGTATTTTTCTCCTAGGATGATGTACATAAAATATAGCCATACAAATAATATATAATTGATATCTTATAATTTAAGACTCGTTTACTGCATTTACTCGCATCTTTCATGAAATGACATATCTATATCTGTTTACTTCGATCTCATTCATAACATTAACATTGTACCTCATTCATCATATATCACTAGGTAAACAATCTCATCTTGAAAGATCACACAAACAAGGTTCTTGACCTCCATAATCTCTTTGCAACCATTTGTACCTGAGATCAGTAAGTTTTCTTCTTTGAGCGTAATATTCTGTTTGCATAGGTCTTATTGTTACCGCTTTTGGCTTTTTATGAATAATGATTAATGCTTCGATGGCATCGTACGGATAGTCTATGATGTACTGGCTCTGTATGTGCGTATGAGTTTCGAGAATTACGATAACATCTAACATGAGAATGTCTCTACAACACTGTTCCTGGTATGTGTAGCATATATTTATAATGGAACGATCTGTTTACATATCTTGTTATGTCACTTTATATGACACAGTTCTGTATTTAACTGGAAGGTACCTGCAGAAAGAAATCAATAATAAATCATGTATATAAGTTTAAAAATGTGAGGACAATTTCATCTTGGTACATGGAATAAAATTCTGCAGGATCTGTAACATTCTGTACACAAAGCAAATTGATTTTTAGAATGAATGATTTTCTATCAACCTCAAACAAATACACATACCATGTGAGACAATTGAAATCGATCATAAATCTCGCAGAGTTCTGAAAGCCGATACTGTTCCAGTACTACAAATCCTTCGAGTCTAGTACTAATCTTACGAGCACACTCCTGACAATGAACCACAAACTTCTTGTCCTGCTCCACCACAAAGAGCAAATCAAATACTTCAACCTGAAATAAAGGTATGAAATACAAAAAATCAAGCAATTAATATTGACATATATTTAAACCCCCCACCCCAATTAAAAAACTGCCCTGGATATTATCACAGTGTCATGACAAAGTAGTGCATACACAGAGGACTACACTAATCCCCTGATTAATAGTATGTCCAACACTCAGACAAGTAACTTATTGTATGACCCTGCATATTATCACAGTGTCATGACAAAGTGATGCATACATAGCTGACTACACTAATCCACTGATTAATAGTATGTCCAACACTCAGACAAGTAACTTATTGTATGACCTTGATTTTTAATCCACACACATAACAAGAGGCCCAAGTGGGCCTATATCGCTCACCTGAGTACCTAGATGATCAGCCATGCAGGAAGGAAGAATTCATTTATTTTTGCATTACACAACTGTTGAAAATATGTCAAATTTTATTTCAGACAAGAATAAACAAGAGGCCCAAGTGGGCCTATATCACTCACCTGAGTACCTAGATTATCAGTCATGCATGAAGGAAGAATTCATTTATTTTTGCATTAATGTGACTAAGTCAACACAGATGTTGAAAATATGTCAAATTTTATTTCAGGCTAGAATAAAAAACAACACTTTTTTGCACATCCATTCAGGTGATTTTGATATTAAGCATTTCCTTTGTCTCTGCAAGAAGTCATTCAGGGCAACAAGTTAGTCATTTTCTTTAGGTGGGGCCTTTTGTTGACTGATTTCAAGTCTGGGTCATGAACAACAATTGTTTCAAATATTGTCCAGATCTAACTTAAAATTGCCTAATTTCATATGTTGAGTGTTGAGAAACATCTAAAAACTTATTTAGATGTGTAAAGAAATGAAAAAAAAATTTTGACCACAGCTGGATTTGAACCGCTACTCTCCATATTTCAATTACCAAGTGGTATATGTACTATTGTGAGAACTGCTTTTTAGACATGGTGGCATTATCTGTTAACCAATTTGGATGAAATTTACCAAATTGATAGAGGACTTTTAGTACTTCATGTATTCCATGTTTCATTAAAATCTTTCATGTGGTATAACAGCAGAAGTGAAAAATGTGATTGAATTGTTCCTATACACCCTCATTTGGAAGTCTTAAAAAATTCATAGAAATCATCATTATCAATTAACTAGGAAATATGACACTTTTTTCTGCATTGAATCACCAAGTCCAAAGAAATGTCGAAAAAAATTCTAAAATTTGATTTTGGAAGGGAACCAAAATGACAATACATCTTCACTCATCCCTCTAGATCATTTCTATGCATTCTGTTTGTCTCTGTATACAGCCCGTATGAAAAAGAATATTGTTAAACGAGGGAACTCTTTTGTGACCTACTCTTGACTATGGTGGCGCCACCTGTAAAGAGGTCTGGACGAAAACAACAGAATTTGAAGAGGATCATAAGTGACTTATTTCTACCAAGATTTATTAAAATCCTTCAAACAGTTTTGTAGAAAAAGTTGAAAATGTGAAAAATGGCCAAACCCCCCCCCCCCCCCCCCTTTTTTTTTGGAAGTCTTAAACGTAAAATTCCTAATTTCATATGTTGAGTGTTGAGAAACATCTAAAAACTTATTTAGATGTGTAAAAAAAAAAAAAAATTTTTTTGACCACAGCTGGATTTGAACCGCTACTCTCCATATTTCAATTACCAAGTGGTATATGTACCATTGTGAGACCTACTTTTAGACATGGTGGCATTATCTGTTAACCAATTTGGATGATCCACACAAAAAACAAAACCTTTGAAAAGGACTATGAGTACTTGCATCCTACCCAGTTTTATCACAATCCTTCAAGTTGTTCTGTAGATCAAGTTGAAGATATGAAAAATTGTCCCCCCCCCCCCCCCCCCTTTTCTTGGAAGTCTTAAAAAATTCATAAAAAATTCAAAAATCGAGATATTGAAAAAATTCCTTCGCACCAGCATTCCTTACCATAGAAATGATTAAATGAAACCAAATGAATGCATCAATGTTTACTAAAAGAAAATAATAACTCTTTAATGCATTAAAATAACAAAGTCCAAAATAAAAATGAAAAAACATCAAAAATTTGATTTCCGAATGGAACCAAAAATATCAACACTTCTTCCCATATGCCTCTAAATCATTCCTATGCAGTCGGTTTGTCGCTGTATGCACCCGATCTGAATAAGAAGATTGTCAAAGGAGGGTACCCTCTGTGACCTACTTTTGTCTGTGGTGGTGCCACCTGTTCATGGATCCTGACAAAGATGCCTTGAGTATTTGATGCATGCCAAGTTTCATTGAATTCTAGCAAGTGGTTCCGAAGAAAAAGTTCAAACTGTGAAATGTTTACACCAATTATCCCACCCCCCTTTTTCTTGAAAGTCTTAAAAAATTCATAAAAAATCCAAAACATAAAATATTGAAAAATTTTCTTTGCAGTAGTATTTCTTACCATCAAAATGATCAAATTAAACCAAATTAATGCATCAATGTTTACTAAAAGAAAAAAATACCTCTTTTCTGCATTAAAACTACCAAGTACAAAAAAACGTCAAAAATTTGATTTCGGAACGGAACCAAAAATAACAACACTTCTTCACACATCCCTCTAGATCATTCCTATGCATTCGGTTTGTCTCTGTATGCCCCCGGTCTGAAGAAGAAGTTTGTCAAAGGAGGGTACCCTCTTTGACCTACTTTTGCCTGTGGTGGCGCCACCATTTGATGAATCCGGACGAAAAACAACAACACTTGTAGGGGACCATGAGTACTACATGCTTATCAAGTTTCATCAAATTCTGTTCAGTGGTTCTGGAGAAGAAGTCGAAAATGTGAAAAGTTAACGACGGACGACGGACGGTGATTGATCACAATAGCTCACTTGAGCCTTTGGCTCAGGTGAGCTAAAAACCAACACTTTTTTGCACATCCATTCAGGTGATTTTGATATTAAGCATTTGCTTTGTCTCTGCAAGATGTGATTCAAGGCAACAAGTTAGTCATTTTCTTTAGGTGGGGCCTTTTGTCGACTGATTTCAAGTCTGGGTCATGAACAACCATTGTTTCAAATATTGTCCAGATCCAACTTAAAATGGCCTAATTTCATATGTTGAGTGTTGAGAAACATCTAAAATCTTATTCAGATGTGTAAAAAAATGAAAAAAAAATTTTGACCACAGCTGGATTTGAACCGCTACTCTTTATATCTTAATTACCAAGTGGTTTATGTACCATTGTGAGACCTACTTTTTAGACATGGTGGCATTATCTGTTGACCAATTTGGATGAAATGTACAAAATTGATAGAGAACCTATAGTACTTTCATGTAGTATAACAGCAGAAGTTAAAAATGTAAAGAATTGTCCCTATACACCCTCATTTGGAAGTCTTAAAAAATTCATAGAAAATCCAAAAATTGAGATACTGACAAAATTCTTTCAAAGTAACATTCCTTATCATAATTATGATCACAATAGTTCATAAAAAAAATCATCATTATCAATTAACTAGGAAATATGACACTTTCCTGCATTGAAATCACCAAGTCCAGACAAATGTCGAAAAAAATTCTAAAATTTGATTTTGGAAGGGAACCAAAATGACAATACACCTTCATTCATCCCTCTAGATCATTTGTATGCATTCTGTTTGTCTCTGTATACAGCCAGTATGAAGAAGAATATTGTCAAAGGAGGGTACTTTTTTGTGACCTACTTTTGACTAAAGTGGCGCCACCTATAAAGAGGTCTGGACAAATACAGTAGAATTTGAAGGGGATCATAAGTGATTTATTTCTACTAAGATTTATTAAAATCCTTCAAACAGTTCTGCAGAAAAAGCTGAAAACGTGAAAAATGGTCTTAAAAAATTCATAAAAAATCCAAAAATTATTGACAAAATTTTTTAACAATAATATTCCTTACCATAATTATGATCAAGTCATTAAGAAATCATCAATATCAATTAACTGAAAAACATGACACTTTTCTGCATTGAAATTAGTAAGTCCAGAAACATGTCAAAAAAGCGTCAATTTCTATTTGACAATCTTAACCCCGAACACAATTTTTGATAACCCATCTTTATAGATTGTTGAAATGCAATTAGTTTCCCTATTCATACGCTGGTTCTGGAGGAGAACACTTTTGAAGAGGGGTACCTTTTTGGGCACTTTTGGCCCCGCCCTGGATCCATCCCTGAGGGAATCCCGAACACAATTTTAGTAGGAGACCTTGAAAACATCATATATACAAAGTTTGATCCAAATCTGCAATGCAGCTCCAGAGAAGAAGTTGAAAATGTGAAAAAGTTGCCGATGGACGGCGCACTATGACTATAGCTCACTTGAGCCTTTGGCTCAGATGAGCTAAAAACACTTAACCGTCTATATTTTCAAAGGGAAACTTTCTCTTACTTATGAATATTTCTAATAAAACTTTTACCAGTAGACTTCATCAAATACATTAATGAGTTACACTCTTACCTCACAGTCATTACAGTAATGTGCTGCCTCATTTTCAGATCTTCCATGCCATTTAATTTCCAGATTTAGTTCTTCAATGAAATCTAATGTAAAGCGAATCTGCCGTATGGATCTCATTAAGCAGGATCTACAAGATAGAAACTGTTCATCAAAACTGGCACTTTCTACTCTCCTTAATTTTTTACCATGATCTACAATACTATTTGACAGTGAATTTGAATTGAATACAGTGTAAACTGTCGAAAAAAGATACTGCCCAGATCCAATTTCTATGAAAAGTTTTTTTGAACAACATTTTCTCTTACTCTCTTCATATAATAGACCATCTGAGTACTATCTGCTCTGGACATCAGTCACAATCTTCGATCAACTTTCACCAAATCTCATAATAGTAAAAGACAATACTGGACATATCTATTGCCAAGTTGATAGTATGCTAAATGCTTCCAGTAAGAGGTCCTTCTAGTGAAAATGACACCTCTTTATTGTTAATGAACTTTTCCAGTGTATCTATGATGGATGTACATGTATAGAAATCAAACTTGTAAGGCCTCCCCTTATGTATACATGTTAAAAATGGTGTAATTGATTTGAAACCAATTTCCAAAGGGATTGAGATTGCAAAGAAAGGCTTTAAAGTCTATCACAGTTTTGTTTTACTGTGCTAAGAAATGTGTGTACTTAATTATCTACAAATCATCATACTGCTAGATAAATAATATTAATAGACAATCTATTAACCTCAAATCAATTTACCCGGTACCAAGGTGATTGGTTTAGACAGTTTCCTTCGTACTTTGGCTAAAATCCATGAAACTTACATTCTTCATTACTTTACAAATTCTTCAGTATTAACACCTAACAAAATGGAATCCAAAATATCAGGTTTCCATGCTAACCTACAACTTATCTAAATTTTTGGATGAAGAAATAATTCTGTGATTTGCTAGTTACACATTAATTTTCATCAATTAAAAAGTAGAACTGTTCTAATGGGACAAATACTACCCATCCCTTGACAACCAATTTGAATACCGGTAACAACAAATTTGTCCATGGGCTAACTGTGACCTAGGGTGAAGATCATGGCACACCTTTGTTGTTGACCCAAGATTAACAAAAACTATTTAAAATAAGGAAACCCTGACCTTACTATCCAAAATATATAATGAAGAGTAATTAGTTTTAGAAACAAAACTCAAATTTCAAAGTCAACAGGTTGAAATCAAAACTTTACTAGAAGCTTTTCATCAGGGGCAGAATAATTACAATATTAAAACCCCAACTATTGTTGTCCAAAAGACTTAATACAGGTTTAAACACTTTACAGGACTTTCATCTTTTGAACTACAGTAACAGGACACATCCTTGATTCATGGATAATCTGGAGATTCTGTATGTGATGCTTCACAAGGATGGGTGTATAAAGGAAATTCAGTTACTGCGTGGAAATCATACTCAGTTATTTACTCTCGGTGACCTTGACCTTAGAAACTCCATATCAATACGGTACATCCATCTATTCATGGTGAGTCTGAGTATGAGGTTTAACATCCATAGATGTAAAGAGAATTAAGTTATTTACTATCTATATTCTGTGACCTTGACCTTTCACCACCAAAATGATAGAGAATCTATGTTTGATAATTCTTAATACACGTGAAAAGGAAATTCAGTTGCACAGAAACCATAATCCGTTGTCCATACTCTTTGACCCTGACCTTTGAACTTCCAAAACAATAGTGCATGTCCCAGACTCACTCTGAGCCTGTGTATAAAGTTCACAACGTAAGGTTTAAAAGCAATTCAATTATGGTCTGGAAGCTTATTCAGATATACTGGTACATGCTGTGACCTTGTCTTTTGACATCCAAGGACAAGGACAAGGTCACGATATTCTGGCACATTTGAAATGCTCTCACCAAAATCTATCTGTATGAGGTGACATGAAAATATCTTTCCTACAAATTAGTTAAATTCAAAATGGACAGACAGAAAGACTGAAGACATACATGACAAATTCTATGTGCCCTGTGCATATACATCATTGCGTTTAAAAACATAGTGCTCTAGTCTAAATAACGCGTCAGCTCTGCATTTATCAATGCTGTTCTAATGTCAACTTACTTGACTTGTTCAAAAAGTTTTGGCTCTGCTATGTTTATATTTCTTGCAATGTTCCAAGACAAATGAATCATGGGAACAATAGATTTGTAGCTCTGAAGTTTGTTCCATTCATAGCGTTCTAGAGCCAATTGGTACTGGCGAGCATTCACAGGACCCACATTCCAGGCAATATTGTTACACCATCCCTGTTGAAGATAATAATTATATTGAAAGATGCTACTTTGCTGAACATATAGTATTGAATGAGGTAAGCTGGAACGCTGTCCCTCTTGAACATCGAGAAAAATATTGCAACAAAGCCTCCACTTGAACAATCAGATACATGTACATTTTGCACTACATATCATGTGGATACTTCATACTAAACATAAAGTCATTATGGCTTGAGTTTCTTAATCACAGAGACTTGAGATATTTACTATACATGTACAAGCAAATGTAAAATCTGTAAACCCAGGGGACAAGCCAAACATTCTAACATAGCTCACTCATGAACTAAAGTTCAGCCATGTGGTAGTGCCTGAGAAAGTTTTGTGCCCTTAAATTGACTATGGCTTTAGTATATTGTTGTATATAGTATGTATAATACATACATAATTATAAACCCTTACCACAGCCTGAACCCAATGGATAGTTCCTGGTCCAACCCAAACCAGGTCACCTGGTTTCTGTATAAAGCGATATACTGGAACATTCTCTTCATACAAGTCTTCTAGTATAGGCCACCAGGATCCAGTTAAATAATTGATGTTGTTTCTACAAATGATTACATCATATTACATGTGTATAGTCTATTACATACAAATAATTATTTAAAATATGTATATCAACAGCAGATTTCAATTAAAAAAATATAACTCCAATGTTCCAATGAGCTTAGGATACTAGTTAATTACTATCCAAGTAATCATATGCATGGTGAACACACAAAGAATTGATACCCAACTTTGAAAGAAATAATTAAAGATATTCGTTTATGTCTGCCATTATATGACATATTTTATTGTATCTGCTGTTATATTTCACAGTTGTAATATATCAACAAAATAGATGTAAATGAAGTGACTCTGACAAAATAGATGTAAATGATGTGACTCTGACAAAATGATGTGACTCTGACAAAATAGATGTAAATGATGTGACTCTCACAAAATGATGTGACTCTCACAAAATAGATGTAAATGAGGTGACTCTGACAAAATGATGTGACTCTGACAAAATAGATGTAAATGATGTGACTCTGACAAAATATATGTAAATGATGTGACTCTGACAAAATGATGTGACTCTGACAAAATAGATGTAAATGATGTGACTCTGACAAAATAGATGTAAATGAGGTGACTCTGACAAAATGATGTGACTCTGACAAAATAGATGTAAATGATGTGACTCTGACAAAATGATGTGACTCTGACAAAATAGATGTAAATGATGTGACTCTGACAAAATAGATGTAAATGATGTGACTCTGACAAAATGATGTGACTCTGACAAAATAGATGTAAATGATGTGACTCTGACAAAATAGATGTAATTGATGTGACTCTGACAAAATGATGTGACTCTGACATAATAGATGTAAATGAAGTGACTCTGACAAAATAGATGTAAATGAGGTGACTCTGACTAAAAAGATGTAAATGATGTGACTCTCACAAAATAGATGTAAATGAGGTGACTCTGACTAAATAGATGTAAATGATGTGACTCTGACAAAATGATGTGACTCTGACAAAATAGATGTAAATGATGACTTTGACAAAATAGATGTAAATGAGGTGACTCTGACAAAATAGATGTAAATGAGGTGAATCTGACAAAATGATGTGACTCTGACAAAATAGATGTAAATGATGTGACTCTGACAAAATAGATGTAAATGCTGTGACTCTGACAAAATTTGTTTATGAAAGAGAATATATATATGCTCCAAATGGTCACAATCAGCATAAATAAAATCTACATGAAAGTGGTATAAAAATGTACAGACAGCAAGATCAATACCCAAAAGTTATAAACCTAAACAAAACAAAACAAAGCTATGCAGTTAAAAAATATATGATGTCTGCTCATCATTTTTAATTCCTTAAATCACTGACCTTTCACACATGTTATGAAAGACTCCCCAGTATGATTCCGGAACACCAAACCATTCACAATCTCCTGGACCTATGTTGATATTAATGGAGCAAAAGTTGTTGTTTTCTTGATGACCTATTTAATCATAAACAAATGTAAAAGATGAAATTATTCATAAATAAACTATGTTTGTATCAAAAAAATATTTCACCTATAACCATATCTGAAACTTGCAAAACAATTTTATTTATTATTTCTATCAATTTAATTTACTGATTATATTTTCAAGAAGTAAAAGAGTAGATTTTTCCATTTTCTTATTACTTTGTATTAGTTACTATTATGTCATGTCTTACCAGGCGTTCTTGACCCTGGTACTTTCATGTAGAGTTGTACAGTATTCATTCCTAATATGGTATTTCCAACATGACTGAGCAGGTTGCTAGCAGACACCACTCGGGAGAAAGCTGGCAATTTAGATAATTCTTGAAGCTGCGTCTTCCACTTCTTTTCATCAGACAGGTCTACATTAGTACCAAACTTGATGGTTTTTTTCTTCTTTCTAATAATTTGAAAGATGTTACTCTATCAAGCTATTCTGATTCCATATGTTTCTTGATTGTTTACCATTTAACAACATTTTATTCATTGTTTTACAACACTTCAAAATGATTTCATTTACATACCTGATGCATGGCCTGATAACTCACCTGACCCACCTGAAACAGGGCTGTGATTTATAGCTGGGCCATGATTTATACTATGGTTTTGTGGTTTATTTGAAGGACAGATAGAGAGGCAGATAATAAAGATATCCCCATAGAAATCTCTGAACCGAAAGCCCAGATTGAACCATGCTGTCTGATTAGAAGTCCAGTGTGATACTAAAGGACCAATCTGCTCCTTTGATATACTTTTTCATTAAATAAATGTGACTTTTAATACTTTGTATAGATCAGTTTGCATATAGTCTCACAGTGGAAACCAAATATCCATACATAACCTATCTGTAGATTATATCCATACATAACCTATCTGTAGATTATATCCATACATAACCTATCTGTAGATTATATCCATACATAACCTATCTGTAGATTATATATATATATAACCTATGTGTAGATTATATCCATACATAACCAACTGTAGATTATATCCATACATAACCTATGTGTAGATTATATCCATACATAACCTATCTGTAGATTATATCCATATATAACCTATCTGTAGATTATATCCATACATAACCTATCTGTAGATTATATCCATACATAACCTATCTGTAGATTATATCCATACATAACCTATCTGTAGATTATATCCATACATAACCTATGTGTAGATTATATCCATACATAACCTATGTGTAGATTATATCCATACATAACCTATCTGTAGATTATATCCATACATAACCTATGTGTAGATTATATCCATACATAACCTATGTGTAGATTATATCCATACATAACCTATCTGTAGATTATATCCATACATAATCTATGTGTAGATTATATCCATACATAACCTATGTGTAGATTATATCCATACCGGTATAAAACCTATCTGTAGATTATATCCATACATAACCTATCTGTAGATTATATCCATACATAACCTATCTGTAGATTATATCCATACATAACCTATCTGTAGATTATATCCGTATATAACCTATCTGTAGATTATATCCATACATAACCTATGTGTAGATTATATCCATACATAACCTATGTGTAGATTATATCCATACATAACCTATGTGTAGATTATATCCATACATAACCTATCTGTAGATTATATCAAATCCTTGAATTAATTATGAAGCCAGTGTGGCTCAGTGGATAAGGGGCTCGGCTCATGACCTAGAGCTCCCGACTTGACCCCCACCCTGGGCACACTGGTGTTCTGTGTTTTGAATGAAACAGTAAAAACTGAAGTCCCGTGTCACGGCGGGCGTGACAAGTAAAAGATCCCTCACTGCTATGGGTGGCTCTATTGCACATGTCTTGATTTCTATGCAATGTAGCAGGCAGATGCCGTCACCATATACATGAAATAATTATGGAGTCATATAAAACAATATTCAATCAATCAATTAATTATGTTAGTATCATGTTAATTCTATTAGATCACTGAATTGCATGATGCACAAATCAAGACAAACTTTTCATAAATAAATACTAGTGCTCATATAATAAAAATATAGGGAAAATTATGATGTTTACATAGAAATAAATGCTTTACATACATTTGTACCTTGATTTTATTTCAGAATAGTCAGACTTACCCCTTCGAACCCCCAGAAGAATTAGAGTCACTATCGGAATCTTTGTGTATCCCTCGAGCCTTTTCACTCTCCTCCTGTACATAAAATGGTTGATTAAATTTCATTTGAACATCATAGTTACATTGTTACATGTTCGTGACTCATTTGTTTTCATACACTCTTACTTATCTCGATACCTTGTTTATCATGTTTTTGAGATACATACATGAAATATATAAAAATATGTACTGAAGAGGGAAACTATTTATCATAGATGATGACCAAATATTTATAATACTACGAGCAAACTTACCCTCAGAGATTCCTGAAATGATGAAGCTTGATACTGTGCGTATTTAGCAATTGTTGTGCGCCCTCTACTACTATCACATCTCCATAACCTATTTCCATAAGCATCCCGATTCTCATCTGGAGCTTGTTGTTTCTGAATGATAATTCAAAAGGAATTCTGATTTGCAAATTTATTAATTATGTATTCACAAAGATATGTACACAGAAAGTTGAAAAATGTATCTAGTATTTCTCATTTTGACATCAATATCAAAAATTAAGATAAAGTATTAGTGCACATTGTTTTGCAATTAGAAATAGTAACCATTGTGCAATTTTATGAAACAAGACCTAACCTGTGTTCTGACTTCTACAGGATGGTCAGCATTAGCCTCTACCAGACTCTTTGTTGAGAAGAGACCCAAGTCTAGCTTAAGTGCTCCGGCCAGTCCCCTGATGACCACTACAGGCTGTGAGTAGCAATACTGCTGAAGTTCCATCGAGAATGCATCCTTTTTTGTCTCCAACTATAAACATTTAACACATGTAAATTACTTGACTCAATAGTATCTGATGCAAACACACCTGGCTAAAACATTTCAATACAAATTAGTAATTAATGTACAGAATAAAATGCAAATTCATCACTATATTGTTTTGATTACCTATATGATGATACTTATACCAGGTTACACTAAAGTTCATAACAAGTAATAAACTTAGTTCTTTCTGTGAAGTGAATGATGTATCTTTCCTTTTTATACATACAAATAGACATACCGTACTTATAGACATACAAACCTAAGTACTTGATCTTATCACCAAAAACTCTAAAAATTATTTTATATTTTGACAAGTGATACTAATACTATCACTGTAACAAGAGCTACTTATAATATAACACTTTATCACATTCTTGGGATGCTTAGTCCAAATTACACTATGCTATAACTAGATGTCAGATACTTACATATACACTTGGTGTGGGCGGATTGAGGTTTTCTTTGGCTAGCGGTGGGTAGGGAGGACTGGGTGGACGAGGTGGGCCTTTGTCACCTAGCAGACTGGTGGTTACTCCTTTCTTGCCTATGCAGTCAATAGATAGTTTAGAAATAAGAAGTTCTACTGATCAATATTTATAAGACAATTTATAACTTAACTGATAACATATCTAAATAACAGCATATACATTTTCAATGTTCTTTCAGTGAAATTCTTTATTAATAAAAAATGGTTCCGGTCACCTAATCTAACTTATTTTAAGTGAACATTTTATCTAACAATTTTCTTCAGGATTTTGACAAAGGTATTAATCTCACATTTAAAATTAATGACAGTGTAGAGTTCAGTTATGAATACAATGATAATGTCCAACATTTCAACAACCAGCACTTTATTTGCGATTTCACTATATTGAGTATATTCTTTTGTACGTCACAAAAATCACATCTACACTACAGTGTGCTTACATGTGGTAAAACTGCTACATGTCTTATTAACAGGATACAGATTATTCAAGTTTCACAGATTTGTACGCAATGACAGGCAGACATCTCAACACAGGCAAAAAGGATTTGAAATCACTCGACTAAATTAGTGACCATCTCTGTTGTATTAATTTTTTTTACAGTCAACCTGCTTAAAGATCACCTTCATTATAAAATCACTTGTCTTAAACAACAACCCTTTTCTCTTTCTGACAACTAATGGTCTATACATAATCAACCTTTAATAAGACGTTATTGTGCTTTAACTGACCAATTTTCCACTTTCCCATTTTGGTCACTTTAATTGTTGTGTTGGAATGGTTTAACGTCATTTTCAACAATTTTCCAGTTGCATTTGTATATTGCCACATGAAAGAAAGAGGTAACCAACCTCTAAAACATAATGGCACAAACTGAAAAATAGACCCAGGACACCTGTACTACAGTACAGTACCAAATGCTTAACTACTACATCAAGTCTGCCCCATTTTAAACAAGTTAGACTGTACATTTTACATGTTTCTATTCAGTCCTATATCAACATGTCTGTCTGTCATCTGTTTTTTCTTTTATCTTCAGTGACTTAACACACATATAAATTATACATGTTAATTACTTGTTTTCACTGATGATGGCAAAGATGTCCATATTTTAGTAGCTCTTATGTTTCTGATAATGGTCATGAAATCTCTTGAAATCACATTCTTTTTTTTTTTATTACCCTAACAATACAATTTGACTTTCTATTGAAAATAAGCAATACATTTTTTTCCGTGGTAAAATAAATCTAGAGGATTCTACTTAACTTTTAAAAAGTATTTTTTTTATGATGAGTAAAATTTTAACAAAAAGCAAAGGGTCTTTACTGTACAGAGTCATCTATTTTGTTGTCTTTGTATTTTGGATTCTAAATGAATGCATACCTTGCTAGAGATTTGTCTTTCAAAATTGCATGAACCTTAAGAATTTGTGCTGCAAAAACTACCAAATGTCAAGGCTGAGAAATAAAGTAACATCCTATAGCAGTTAACACTTACCATAACCTTTACAAGCTGCTAAGACTTCTCTCCCTTTCATTGTTATTGATATGTTGAATGGTGCATTTGGTGGTGAAAGGCTACGAATGTTCCGTGAAATCACAAGTTTGTTGACATTTTCACTATCACATTTGACACTATATTCCACCTTGGTGGGGTCTATTTTAGGCTCCAATTGATTTGTCACCTGAGATTTATTGGAATGTGTACTGGACGAATTATAACTGGGACTAGCACTGGATGCAGTCACTGAAGCCTCCTTACTAGACTTTTCCCTTTGACTAGAATCTAGTGTTTGTTGAGAATTGGATTCTGATTTGATACTACTCGAGATCTGGGGTTGAGTAAACGGAGCAAGTAAATCTTCCACTATAGAGGTAGCCAAGTCTGGTCGTGAAGATGATAGCAAGGCTGTTAAATCCCTTTCATTTATGTGATCTGTCACAAATTTCTGCAACTCTTTAGGCAACCCTTCCCCAAAGCTCTCAGAAGAGTCTGCAGGTTTATCTACACTATTTATGTTTCCTTGATGATGTGATAATGATAGCGGTGCTAGAGTGTTTCCCTGATACGAAGATGATGTTGACCCTGGAATGTGTCCCATATCACCTGCTATATCCATTCTGGGACCTTGACCCAAAGGGAACGGTGGGGGCATCTTATTGCTTTGTTCCTCCTGAGACATTTGTGGTCGAACACCACCTATATATTGTTCAGCTTGTGCACTTTGCTCTTTTTGCTGCTGTTGTAGTTTCACTTGGTACTGATGATACAGGAGAAGTTGATGTTTGAGATTGTCCAGTAGCTGCCTTTGAGATGGATCTAGAGAGGCATGATTCTGCTGAAGCTGTTGTAGAAGATGCATCTGCTGCTGGGACAACTGCTGAGGTGGTAAAGGCAACTCTAATGGATCCACAGCAGGCTAAAAGTCAAACAGAACCATATACTGTAAGTATTGAGTCGTTAAAGTAAAAAGATCATGAAATAAGTGCATCATAAAATATTACTTAAAGTTTTCTAGAGTACACGTTTTATGAAAAAATTACAAATACATGCATTAGCAAAAATTTCTTGATGAATTTTACTTTCCCTCCTTTTAAACAACTGCCATGGCATGGAGATATCAACATCATTCTACTTCTTTCTATTTATTGGTAAATTTGAAAAATTGTACCCTTTTCTGGCCTTTTCTCTTCTTTCCTTGGGCATCATCCCCTGGAAGGGCACCATGGTTGCTGGGGGAATGCTGCTGACCTGAGGTCTGGGAATGAAGCATGCCGGTTTTTCCCATGGAATGCTAAAGTTTATTATCAATATTTAATCATTTAGTATTTACAAGTGGCTGAATGCTTGTGGACACTGATTGTTTCTTGTTATTTATATAATGCACGCTTCCCTTTCGGAGGACTTCTAATTATCTATATTCTCTTGATTATTGCATTTTAGACAACTGAAAAACTATTGTAAATTTGCTTCTCTACAGAAAATAAGACACAATATATATATGCGATTATAATGTCTCTGCAATATGTTTACACAGTAAGTTTCATTAAATAGACAAAGATTTAGATACTCCTCATTAAATATGAAGTGCATTAAGGACAAAAAATGTAGAAACCATTAAGAGAGATTCTGAAAACTATACATGTACTGCTACATAGATTTGTACATCAAAAGAAGTAGAAGTTTACATACTTTGCATCACTTGTATGTTTGCTTTTAAATAGTGTTCTTTAGAAAATTCTGTTTACACAATTGCAGCACCACTTTCAGGGCTAAAATTTTGAGCTGTTGCTTACTCTTAAGTACTGAAGAACTTTTAGAGGCTACAAAATCTTACATCTCTATTTCCATAGACTTAAAATTAAATCATATATTCTCAAGAGGTAAACAGATTGCATTAGTTAGGTTTCAGTGAATTTCAGCAAAGCTTAAAAGTCTAAATCTTAACTTACTTGTGTAGTTGGCCCAATTGTGCCCTGCCTAGAGGTCAACTCTGCAGGGATGGGCAATGCCCAGGCCTCCTCTATACTAGGCAGGGTTCTTGGTCTGAAATAACAGGGCACATTATAATATAATCAAGTACAGAATGTTTTATGAAAATTGTTATATTATTCTACAATATCAGAATTATATTCTTGTAACATTGAAACAAGTCAACATGACCATTTTCCAGGAATTTATAACAATGTGAACCGTTTTCTCCCATAATATATATAGTACTGCAACTTACTTATTCTGTAAATGTTGTACTGCTATACTATCCAAGTGCTGCTGAAGGAACTTTATCTTTGTAGACAGATTGGAATTGATTCCCCCTGAATTAAAAAAGAAAGACTTCATGCAATATGTGCTTTCATTGCTGGTAACAGTGGTACACACTAAAATTTGCAAAAGAAGATTAAATGAGGAAGTATTATGCAATAAAACATGAATTCTTGAAGTTATTAATAATTCAATGTGAAAATACACAGAAGCGAAATAATGATTAAAACTTTCGTCACTTTTATTGTATAGAGGAAAATTTACTCTAGTAATTGTTTTCATCTTTTTATCCTCTTAAATATCTTCAAAGGGGAAAACAGGAATTTGATAAATATATCTCGACCAGAACTTTGTTTTACATATCCATCACCAAAGTTCATTTATTGTTTCATGTCTTTGGATCCATCCCTTACACATAACATCTAAGTCTGTAGTGACTGTAACCTAAATGTGTTTTGTATGCTTCATACTTTTCAATTATCACTGTCAAATAAACACTGTCCAATACTTCGCATAAAGCGACAATTTTTCACAGCATAAATTTCATAATATACAGCATATTTACAGCCAAAATTCCATTTTGCCATAGTTCACTACTGATTTTGGAAAGAATGAGTGTATCACTAATGCAAAACATGTACATGCAGTACCTTTGTTTCTTGTAGCATTTAAATAACAAGCAAGGGCGTCTTTTGGCTGGTTACAACTTTCATATAGAATTCCAAGATCAGTCCATGCTGCAGTGTGAGATTTATCTAGCTGTACTGCACATATATAAGCTTGCAGTGCATCCATAGGCTGATTCTGCTGCTGATATAGTACTCTACAATTAAAACAACCACATTATATAATGAATTATGGGAAGTTTGTCATAGATCTCATTTCAGCTGAAAATTGCTGTAAAATTGGTTTGCTTGAATGGAATTTTATTGATACAAACGATCTCATTATTGCAAAAGCAGATATCTTGTATTTCAGAGCAATTCCAAATTTTGACTTGCTGCTGTGGGTTCTCAAATCAAATTGTCAATGAAATGAGGCTAAGACAATTCAATGTAATTTTGATTCTGTATACAATTCATTATTTTGATTTACAGTTAAATACATTTGTCAAAATTTCGGTTCCAAATTTTAAGACAGAAAAAGAGAAAAAAATAATGATAATAACAAAGATATGCTCAGAATTATGTTCATTTGAGATTAAAATACAAAAAAAGGAGTCAGAGAATAAAGTTGTGAAAATTAGAAATTTTCTGGCATTCTATCATTTATTTCTTTGTACAACATTTATAATTCACTTCAGTCAAATCAAGTTCTTCGTTGATTTCTAGTCACTGTGCTCCTGTCTGGTATTTTGAAATTCAAAAACATGCATTTTAAAAGTCTTTGGAAAAATGCTTATACATTTTTTAATATCATAAAAACATGAGATGCTCACTATTACAGGCATCACATATCACCTCTGGTTTTCAAAAGTTGATAAATGTCCATTTTTAATTTCCAAAATCTCTTATTATACCAATTTAACAGACTACACACACACATACATATATTTATATATACATAATTCAGCAACACAAATTGATAATGTGGATCAGTCCATATAAATCTTAGTTACAGTTTTTCTATAAATATTAAGAAGTACTGTATCGTATCGAAAATCAGTGTAGTACTATTGCCATATCACAAAGCATAATACATCTTGAGAGGGGCATATCATTTCATTATATATAATTTCTTAATGAAGCAATGGATTTAAAAAACCTACCCTATTGAGCACCAGGTGTCAGCACTGGCCTCTGATTTATCAATAGAGTTTCGATATGAAACAAATGCATCATGGACTTTACCCAAAGTAGCAAAGCACCTACAAAAGAAAGTCACAATAAAATCAAAACAAAGTGAAGGTATGGAAACTTGTTATCCTTTTAAAATCTGTGTGTGTATCTTATGTCTCTAGTTAGAATGAAATGTTTTTCCTTTGTTTTTATTTTTCAGCACAGATAAAGTTCTTTGTGAGTGATCTCAAACTGAAAAACATCTGATTATGAAAAGAATAACTCTTTTGCAAAGCTACTTTATATAAATAACACTGACCTGCCAAGCAGATACCAAGTCTGTCCGTTTCCGTTGTCTGCCTCTAGAGATTCCTTCAAATAGTGCACAGCTAATCCTTCTCTTGAATTTTTGTCTCCTAGCTGTTCAGTTATATGATAAAGCCAACCTGTGTATGATAATAACAACCAAGTCACAAAAATACCTTCTAACCAGCACCATGTCCCTGATGAACAACCACAGACATCACATTCAGACATATACCTCATATATCACTATCCTAATGAGACAATCAATGGTCACAGACTAATACTTCCTGTATCACCACCTTAATGAAACCATCAATGGTCACTGACTTATACTTCCTGTATCACCACCCTAATGAGACCATCAATGGTCACAGATTTATATCCCTGGATCACCACCCTAATGAGACCATCAATGGTCCCAGACTTGTACTCCCTGTATCACCACCCTAATGAGACCATCAATGGTCACTGACTTATACTCCCTGTATCACCACCCTAACGAGACTATCAATGGTCCCAGACTTATACTCCCTGTATCACCACCCTAACGAGACTATCGATGGTCCCAGACTTATACTCCCTGTATCACCACCCTAATGACACCATCAATGGTCACAGACTTATACTCCCTGTATCACCACCTTAATGAGACCATCTTTGGCCCCAGACTTGTACTTCCTGTATCACCATCCTAACGGGACTATCAATGGTCACAGACTTATACTCCCTGTATCACCACCCTAACGAGACTATCGATGGTCCCAGACTTATACTCCCTGTATCACCACCCTAACGAGACTATCAATGGTCCCAGACTTATACTCCCTGTATCACCACCCTAATGACACCATCAATGGTCACAGACTTATACTCCCTGTATCACCACCCTAATGAGACCATCTATGGCCCCAGACTTATACTTCCTGTATCACCATCCTAACGGGACTATCAATGGTCACAGACTTATATTCCCTGTATCACCACCCTAACGAGACCATCAATGGTCACAGACTTATACTTCCTGTATCACCACCCTAATGATACCATCAATGGTCACAGACTTATATCCCTGTATCACCACCCTAATGAGACCATCAATGATCCCAGACTTATACTCCCTGTATCACCACCCTAATGAGACCATCAATGGTCCCAGACTTATACTCTCTGTATCACAACCCTAATGAGACCGTCAATGGTCACAGACTTATATTCCCTGTATCACCACCCTAATGAGACCATCAATGGTCACAGAGTTCTCCTCAACACATTCTGAATTTTTTATCTATTAGTAACAACTTGTACCTTTACTTTCATATATGTATTTCACATCTTCATCATTTCTGTATTTTGTAATATGTAGATTCATACAGGAGCAATTTTGAAAACAAGGTCCCATTGTGCAATGTACGGTACTCAACATCTTACATTTACTTATGCTAATAAAAGGTATAAAAAGATATGGCACTTCATGCCAACTTCTAAGCCAAAGTACGAAAAAAGATGTCTGCATATACAGATCATCTATATTTTACACATACTGCTGCAACCACAAGTTCACTGCTATTGTATTTAACATACCGGTATGTATTTCACCAGGTTCAGAACAACAATACTCAAGAGTGAGTAAATCCCATATCTGTCACTGTATTTAATTTTGTGTCTTTTTAACCACACCAGGTGTACATCATCGAGCAATAAAAGTACATGTACTGTAAGTATTTCACATCAGCAAGTACTGGGTTATTGAACTCACTTTCTATTGAATCAAAGCATATAGATTTTGCACCTTATATCCCCATTAAGGACAAGAATTTTGCACTTTAAATCTTTCCTCACTGAATTACTGACTATATATTACATGAACCAACAGATCAGTGCCTTTTAAAATGATATAAAATGATTTTTCCTGCCAAATGAATCTGTCAAGTTTTAATTTGAAATATATTTTTGTTTGCAGAAACAATTTTCTGCTTTGTACCCTAACTGTCACGAGATGACATCTCGTCTAGCTATTCCCATTAATATCATCTCACTGTGAAAGCAATTAAATTATTATGCGTATGTTTTGTTTCACCATCAAAACATCCTGAAATTGAATATAATTACGACAACATTATCAACATGCTAAGAAGTCACACCTACATCATATAATTGGTGACTGTATGACAGGTTATACATCATCTTCAAAGTACCTTTAATATTACATATGTGTGAAAATTAACATACTAATAAGATCAATATGCAATAAGGTTATGACAGCTGAGTAATTGACTTACTAATGGAGAAAGTATCTCAACTACTACAAAAAAAGGTCACTTACTGCACTAAAACCGACAAGTTACCACATTTGTGAATAACAAATCATTTCAATGATGCAATATAAAGACATTCAATATAGATGCACCTCTCAATAAGGCTCCTTTTGATACAGATGCACCTCTAGCTACAGCCTTATTTTAGGAATCAAGGGAGGTCAGAACTAGAAAACTGACAGTCAGAAGGGCCCTGCAGGATGCCTGTCACCTTGACCTTGACCTTAATTTGGTACCAGCAGAAAGGTCTTGTCATAAGAAATGCAGATACCAAACATGAAATCCCTACTTCTAACGGTTCAATAGTTATTTTCAATGTTAAAGTTTTTTCAAATGCAGGTCAAAGGTCACTGTCAAGGCCACACAATCAAAGTTTGGTACTAATGAAAAGGTTTTGCCATAGGAACACACATGCCAAATATGAAAGAACTAATTCTTACGGTTAAATAGTAATGGTCAATGTTAAAAGTTTTTCAAATGCAAGTCAAAGGTCACTTTCAAGGTCACATGATTAAAAATTTTGGTACCAACAGAAAGGTCTTGTCATAAGGAACACACATGCCAAATATGAAAGCTCCATCTGTGACAGTGTATTAGATATCCCCAATGTTAAGGTTTTGCTGACGGACAGACAGACAGTCAGCCAGATGGACGAACAGACAGAGTAATTACTATAGGGCTTATGAAGCAGTACCCTAAAAAAGTCATTCTGAATACATTAATAAGACAGTTTTGTACATTGGTTGATTGGTCAGTCTGGCCAGACAACCTGGCACAAAGACAGGAATGCAACTGTATCCTGGCTCTGGAACAAATTAAAGAAATGCCCATAGAGGATTTGGATACAATCTCTCAAACAATAACAGATCAAAGCCATTATATGTACTGTCTTACCAAGTTGTTTTAAGGCAGTGGCTTTCACTGGTGGGTCCACTCCCTCTGTAGTTAGAAACTGTTCATATGCTTCCTTTGCTTGTTTGTATTTTCCCTAAAAAAGTGTCATTTGAAGGCATGATATATGTATTTAAAAGTTTAAGTACTTTCAATTCCGTTTCACTTTAGGTTGCAGTTTTGTGACTGTACCTTAATTAATCAACACAAGAAAAAACTTTAATAGAACTACACATCTCAGAAACATTCTATACATTCTATAAACAACAGTACTTTGTACTCAAGAAATTCTCAAAATAGTACCAATTTTCTCTCTATAAAATCCAAAGTATGAAGAAAGACTGTAACCGAAGTCAATTCCACACAGTATGGCATAAAACAAAAAGAATAAATGAGTTATAGTGTACAACACTCCTTTTACCTGCTTATAAACTTTCATTAAGAAATCCGCCAGTGAAAGACTTAGATGACATTCTAGGCTCACCATTTTACTACTACCAGAGAACTTAATGAATGCCGTTATTTGGAATGAAATCCGCTTTTACGGAATCACAGATAGTTTCTATTGAATGACGTATTGAAGCATTAGAAATGCTATTGACTACGGCATCTGCATTATCTACGTAAGTAGCAGCACCCATACTATAAGGTTACGAATACCTGGTTATACGATAGATTCCACTTAATATGTATTTTACTATTACGTGGGTAGTGACCTAGTTTTTGTATTGCGTAATAAGAGGAAAGTCTAGCACACGCGTAGTGTGTCAACTTCATTGACAAACACTTAAAATCGCCCACGGATGAAGTGATGTAAATTCATGCGACTATGAATTAATCAATACTTCTATATGGGGATTTTGAAAGCATGCAGGAAGTAACAAGAATACAAAAGAAAACAATTCCAAAGGGAATTTGATGACAGACTTTCCCGAAAAAACAATGTTGCGTCAGCATCGTAGAATGAACAATAAATTTATTTCAATAACATAAAAAAATATGTGAAAGAGAATGCAGAGAACGCCTTCCACAGATAAGGGAAGCACACTAGGCGTTTGAGAGATTCCGCGCACGCTATTACACAAACCTGGAGAGCAGTGTGGATTCTGTAAACAGACCGACTATTTGAAGAATTATGCATTTTTTGCCAGATGGCAAGTTATTTTGAGCAGTGATGTATCAGCATATTTTCTCTCGAGATCAGATATGAGCTAATGTATAGTATTCGAGTCATCATCTATTTTTCTCTGAGCAGTCTACAGAAACATTCCCACTCCCTTCCCCAGCCACCCTTGTGTAATGGGTTACAATGGGGCAACTGATAATAGCAATGTCAACCCTTGAACCTCTTTGATGTTCTTAGGATGGATGGATATTATTATTAACCCTTACACTGTCCACTCCATACACACATCCTGATATTATTATTAACCCTTACACTGTCCACTCCATACACACATCCTGATATTATTATTGACCCTTACACTGTCCACTCCATACACACATCCTGATATTATTATTAACCCTTACACTGTCCACTCCATACACACATCCTGATATTATTATTAACCCTTACACTGTCCACTCCATACACACATCCTGATATTATTATTGACCCTTACACTGTCCACTCCATACACACATCCTGATATTATTAATGACCCTTACACTGTCCACTCCATACACACATCCTGATATTATTATTACCCTTACACTGTCCATTCCATACACACATCCTTATATTATTAAACCTTACACTGTCCACTCCATACACACATCCTGATATTATTATTAACCCTTACACTGTCCCACTCCATACACACATCCTGATATTATTAAACCTTACACTGTCCACTCCATACACACATCCTGATATTATTATTAACTCTTACACTGTCCACTCCATACACACATCCTGATATTATTAAACCTTACACTGTCCACTCCATACACACATCCTGATATTATTATTAACTCTTACACTGTCCACTCCATACACACATCCTGATATTATTATTAACCCTTACACTGTCCCACTCCATACACACATCCTGATATTATTAAACCTTACATTGTCCACTCCATACACACATCCTGATATCATTATTGACCCTTACACTGTCCCACTCCATACACACATCCTGATATTATTATTAACCCTTACACTGTCCACTCCATACACACATCCTGATATTATTATTAACCCTTACACTGTCCACTCCATACACACATCCTGATATTATTATTGACCCTTACACTGTCCCACTCCATACACACATCCTGATATTATTATTAACCCTTACACTGTCCACTCCATACACACATCCTGATATTATTAACCTTACACTGTCCACTCCATACACACATCCTGATATTATTATTAACCCTTACACTGTCCCACTCCATACACACATCCTGATACAATGTATTATTATTAACCCTTACACTGTCTACTCCATACACACATCCTGATATTATTATTAACCCTTACACTGTCCACTCCATACACACATCCTGATATTATTATTAACCCTTACACTGTCCCACTCCATACCCACATCCTGATATTATTATTAACCCTTACACTGTCCACTCCATACACACATCCTGATATTATTATTAACCCTTACACTGTCCACTCCATACACACATCCTGATATTATTATTAACCCTTACACTGTCCACTCCATACACACATCCTGATATTATTATTAACCCTTACACTGTCCACTCCATACACACATCCTGATATTATTATTAAACCTTACACTGTCCACTCCATACACACATCCTGATATTATCATTAACCCTTACACTGTCCACTCCATGCACACATCCTGATATTATTATTAACCCTTACACTGTTCACTCCTTACACACATCCTGATATCATTATTGACCCTTACACTGTCCACTCCATACACACATCCTGATACTATTATTAACCCTTACACTGTCCACTCCATACACACATCCTGATATTATTATTAACCCTTACACTGTCCACTCCATACACACATCCTGAATGCTTCTTTTTTGGATATCCTATGGATGAAGTAATATAATTCTAGGTTCAAAAGCAATCATGTTGCAGACCAGCAATGTTTTTAAAAGAAAAAAGAGGAGTTACTGGCTCAGTTATGTGGCAGAAGTCACCATGGAGCTATACAATACATGAATGTAAATAATATACTAGAATATATACTAGAGCATACTAGAACAAAAACAAAGTCCTGCCGGCTTTTTATTTTTACCTTTGGACCTCATAAACCATAAAAAATTCTCTTTGTTCAGGGGCATCCCCATGTGAAAAGGATAAAAAACTATTGAGCTTCAGTCCAGAAATATACGTAGGACAAAATACAACATTACTAAAGAATGTGTAGTAAACCTCTTCCCTCCAGGTTAACATGTAAGAGTGACTTACCTGTACTTCCAAGAGATGGGCAATGTGAAGTCTTACTGTAAGGATAAAAGGCACATATATATATTAAAAGGTATACATCTATAACAAACGAATAATTAGGTTTTTTATAGAATATCTGGACGAAATATAATGTATCTAAACACGCCCCGCTTACTTCTGTATTATTACTTTGTAATCATTAGATATGACTGGATCTATTTGGAACACACATTCACAATAAACATTTCACCTTCAAGTTTCATACTCCTCTACTCAACGTCAATCAATCCGTAACTGGCTCGATCCGACCGAGAGGTCGCGTGTTCGAGTGCCCAGTCGGTTAACTTGGGAAAAGACCAGAATAAATCGAGGTTCCCTGTCTATGCACATGTTTGATCTGTTGTAGAGGCAGAAATTGGCGTCAATGACATAAGACGTGATGAAAAAAATACGTGTAATCAATCAATCCATCAATCCCTTTCAGAAAGAGTAAATCCTTCATCATTCTCATATTAACCAAATAGTTGATATATGTATGTATGTATATATATAACGATAACGATTATATAAGATGAAACTTACTTTGAGATTTCGTGAGAGAGCACTCATTCGAATCATTCAAAGCCTGGCGAAAATGCTGTAATATAAATGCAGAGTATTACAAGTGCTGCCAAATACACCATAAAGTCATTCTGACAAAACCCTAACCTACCAATACTTTAAACAAAGGAGGTTGAAACTCTGCACGTACTTTATTTAGCTTTCATGTCTATACATGTCAAATTTTTAAAGTATGAAAAACTTTAACATGGAATATTACGTAATGTCGTAGTAGCGCCTTCCTGTATACGTATGACATTTCCCCCTTGGCAGAGGGCCATACGGAATTTCCCGTCATACACAGAAATTGAGAAAGACCAAATTTACATTGATATACTTGTTAAATTTTTCGAAAGCTTCCGGATTTTGTCGTGATTAGTATACGTCACAAGGGGTTGGATTATCAAGTTTTCTATGTATAGAATGTTCAATATGACTCTCCGAACGTGCCTACGACTAATAATACACATCCGCTATTTGTTTTTATAGATGCTACAAGATAAATACTGTAGTGGAGCAATGACCTTGACAGATTCTCGATCAGAATGTCAAGACTTCAACTCTCGGGGGAAGGTCATGTCGTTTTTTTTTCTGTTGGCGGACACTACATGCCGGCATCCGGTACAGGCTGTCCTTAGCGGCTATGTTCATCACGCCGACATTCGTAACAAGCCGTCCTTAAAGGGTATGTTGAACATGCCAGTTTGCGTAACAAGCTGTCCTTAGCGAACATGTCAACATACCGGCATCCGTAACAAGCTGTCCTCAGCGGATATGTTCAATATGCCGGCATCCGTAACAAGCTGTCCTTAGATGGTATGTGCAACATACAGTCATCCGTGACAAGCTGTCCTTAGCGGATATGTTCAACAGCATATCGAAGTATTGAGTTTGTGTGCTTAGTAACAATACTCCTCCGCAACCATCCCCCCTCCCATCTATTCAGCAACAAAGTAAAAGACGAAAGGACAGAGACTGCTTCATGTTTCGAATTTCTCTGAGCGGGAAATAGAAATCGCTGATGTACCGTTAAAGTACCACGCTTTTAGACATTCAAACAACAAATGCTGCCGAATAAACACATGATAAATAAGAAACCGCTAAAGACGGTATGGCTAGATTGCAAAGTGAATTCGAAACAAGGTCACAATGTCAAAAGTCATGGTAAAAATTGAAAGTTCTGGTGGTAAAGTACCCATTTGTGAAGTATCAAGCCCTACCACTATTGATTCAAAAGATATAGCCAAAATGAAAGTTTTTAAAAAGTAGGTCAAGGTCACTAGATCAAAGTCATGGCATAATTTGAAAGCTCTGGTCATAATGAACCAATGTGTGAGGTATTATATTTATACTCCTTTTGGTTGCTGAGATTTTGCTTCAACCAGAATTTTCAAACAAAATGTTGACAGACAGATAGGCAGACGGAAACAGACGGACATCGCCAATCTATAGACCGGAATTGCTTTGCATCCGGCCAAAAAATAATGATTGAAGGATCATGTCCCCTATTTGGGCTATGTCTACAGTCTTCTATCGATACCCTATTATGTCATTCATTCAATTCGTTGTAAATTATCATTATATCTATCAAATGTTATTAACTTTGGATGAATTCCATGTCTTCATTCAACGGCCAAATCAGGTAACTTGACCTATACCTAGGGCGTGTGTATATCGAGTCCAATCTAGTTTGAATGATATACCTATTCAATCAGACGTATGCACCGATTTTAACCAGAAAATACTATTTTTTGTACGACTAAATTGTACTCTGTCCAACTAGATGAGTGTGGAGAGGACCAGAACACTGGGGCTATAAAGTGTTGTACTGAAAGACTGGTAAACCGATATCAGCTATTTTGATTGATCAGGATGTGATCTTTGGTCGAATCGAGATCATATTCTATGGTCAACAACACTCAATGATCTTTCCGGGCATCTATGCCATGGTGTGTACGTGTGAGGTTGTGTGTACGGGAAAGGGGTATTACCATTGCATAAGCAGGGATAATGAACAACGTTCCACTGACAGGTATTCTAGCTTCTGTGACATGATGGTATCAATTGCATGACCACTATTTTACGGAAATGTTACTTTAAATAGACATTTTCATTACAGCTATATCGTAAATATAGTCTGCGCATTCTTCAGCTTCTCTATAATTTGCTATTGATTTTGGAATTCCTTCTTCGTAATTAGTGAAATTCTTCATATCTTAATTAAATTTCTTTATGAAAATAGTTGAAAACTTTTATGCAATGTCCCCAAAAATAGAGAGTCAAGAAAGAATCCCTTCCTTCGTGATCAGGATTTTGTATTTGATATAAGATGAACAGATCTTGAGGGCTGAAGCTTACCTTCAAACTCGCGTCATAGTTATTTGAAGCCTTGCACATCAAACCAAGACGTATATGGATTTCGTTGGCGCGTTTAAATCCCGGTTCCAAATACAAAACCTGCTGGAGTGAACGAGTAGCTCTGGAAAATAAAGTTCAGATTATATTGAAAATTCAGAAGTACCATTAGTTTTCACTTTGAAGTAACTTTTATTTCATTTCAAACGAACAAATAATTCATCCTTCTCCTACACAAGTTTATCCTGAAGATTTATTAGCACATCTAACTACTAAAAGAACTCTTTTATATTATTCTTAATGCTTTACACTTAGCTCCTAATAGAAATATGTCATTAATAATTTATACATTATCTCACGCAAACGGTTGGTCGTCTTTATCTAGTTACACAGAGTAAAATCAGTGAGTTAATTTGACACAGTACAAAAGACATACACCAACACACCGTTGTCATTTTTATACCTTTTAAAGTCCTTACATACGACTTTACCTCCCTTTTAGGCAAGTATATAATACTCTTTATGAATGTTACAGTGAATACCATACCGGGGCTGTTAGGATAAAGTCATTAAAACATATCAAGTGCCTACTTAAAAAAGATGTAAAACCTTGATCACTAATAACAGTTTCACCTTCCCTACAATGTCACAATCTAGCCACACAAAGAATACAAATTTCAACTCTCTGAAACCACTGAGGACAGGAAATTGAACTGTGAACCCCACCCATAAAAATGAAAAATTTCATTTGCGTCAAGTATACCATAAAAAGAGTGTTATGCTCAAATGATTACACTTATCACAGAAGCAGAAGGTGTGTCGTACTTAAAGCTCTATACAGAGGCACGACCGATGATATTGGTATGTTTCACTATAATCGTCTGAGAGACCTGCAAAAATCATCATTTTTAAACTTTAAATTTAAAGACCGAACGGCAGAGAGAGAGAGAGAGAGAGAGAGAGAGATAAGGGGAGATAGACGGGGTGACTAGGGTGTTATGGATATCCCTGTCAATGGACATTTCAACTTTATATTTTGAGACTGATCGTCGACATCCTCGTATTTTGAAATTACATCTAAACGCTTCGCCAACAATAACTGTGTACTTACTCAACGGGTAAGTCTCGACAAGCAGGTGGAAATGTATAAATACATCATGTAATTAGTATACATTATCAGGGCATTCAAGTGTTTTGAGACGTTCCCTTGTCGCTTTGATGCTAGGGTATACAATAGCGTATTCAATCAACAGGTAAATTAGTCTCGACAAGCAGGTGGAAAGGTACAAAAACCAAAGTACCGACAGCATGTTTCTTTATGATGGGAGAATACTGCACGACAGCATGTATGCTGACAAAGAAACCAAAGACAATCGTCTCGCATCCCCTGTAAGCATATGGCGAATAAGAAGTTCAATGAATAACTGCATTTGAACTCGTACTTCTTGTGCTAATATGCTTCATTAAGCATATGGAATAAACAACATTTCACACCGAAAATACTTGAAGTTGAATCATCCCTACAAACAAAAATCAATTCCAAATTGTACCTTAGTAACTACACCAAATGATGAATCCGATGTGGTTTATGATAATTTCTGTTTTGTGATAATTAGTGGTCAAGTCATCGCGCACAATATGCATCACAAATGCATAGGGGGATTGTACATTAACTCGCAGTTAAATGAGATACGAAATGCACTTATTGGGTGTTGCAACATATATCTATGAAGATACTCCAGACACAGTTGTTATTGAACTGTGTGATCTAGCCATCTGAAGGGGAAAGCGATTAAAACGCTCATTTCGCACCAGATGACCTAAAATCGACAGTTTTTGATGTTTATTTATGATTTTATTGGTGGATTTAGTGAGATAAGAGAAGCTTCTTTAGAAAAAAAACCAGAATTATTCACATGCCTCGTTATTTCTGTCATTCAACATGTACAAAACCCACACCTACTACTTTCCCAATTCTTAAACAATGCACCCGATAATCAAAGCACTTCCCACACTGACTCCTGAATAAATCATTATTCGGAGAGACATGCAACAATAAACGACAATAAACTATTCACTTGTGAAATAAGTGGACAAGAAATACCTTCCCCTGTACTGGGGTTGAGTGCCGAAGGGAATAGTGTGACGACCCAACCCCGTCCATCTGTCTTAAAGTAATGTAAACAATCGCTTTTTGTGTATCGACCCTTCTTAAAATACAAACACCTGCATGTTCTCCAACGAGATGACAAAGATGTGTACAATTTTAACATGTAATGTATGGTAACAGATGGAGACTACGATGCGGAATCCAAGTCTGAATTAGTTTACAACGAATATGATTATAAGCTTCCACTCCTAACACCCCCATGTTGTGCCTCCACTCCCTTTACTCCCCCTTCCTTCTTTCCTGCTGTCTAATATCTTGTACGATCCGCCCCCACACGAGTACTGGTCACAGAAGAATGTGTACCACAATGAACATCTGTTTTCAAGGAACTGATACAAAGTGTTTGTACATTTATATATTTTGTTAGTCAAATTTCTTTGTTACTTTCAGTGTATAAGTTGAGTGTATGAAATGTTCACAACATACACATTCCGCGTTAATTTCTGACGCATGACTCAAACAACAAAGGATAGTAATCGCACGTGCAAATCCGAGCATCGCCCATGGATGGAACGACACGAAGTTGCTAGTCTTCACAGGAGAAGTCAATAATTTACGCTGACCTAAATAATCCATTGGCTATGTAACAATGGGCAGATTTTTATCTGCACACCCATGTAACGCAACACACTGTCAAATTTGCATGTAGTTACAGGTGTAAGTAAATGATTACACATTCTCTTTCAGACGACAATCTAAGATATAAGTTAACACCCCCCCCCCCTTTAATCAATCCAATTTACCTAATGATGAGGTATGTCCCTTCATATCAAAGGTTGCTATTCATTAAGAGCTGTAGATTATAAGGTCAAAGTTACCTTAGGAATAGGGCGACCTATTGGCGTCAACCAGAATGAAGTAAATTAGACGAGTTGCAGGGTAAAACAAAATGGAAATCCAGGTAACTGCACAACTCGGGGAAAGATGACAGGTTCTAGAATACACGTGAGCTACGATTTCCTGTTCGAGGTCAGTGTGTTCTGTAAAATCACCTACCTAGTTCAAATATGTTTTTTTCTTTCAAAATCCATCATGTTAAAACATCCGGAATCAATGGCCCATGACCATATTCTACTTTTCATCAACAATCTACCACCACCAAAGTACATGCATATCCAGCTAGACACAAAGAGAAATAAAAACAAACAGCTGATTCAACAAACAAAGGAAGACTTCAGTGCAATCCATACTACATTTATGCCTTTGATTGTCACACACCTGTCGGGAAATTTATCGGATGACAGTCCTCAACAAAATAAATCCGATCCCCCCGGTGATGGGGTACCGCTACAAGTTCTGAGTCACTTACTCTCGCTGTCCAGGTGTCGACGATTTGAAGGGGTCCGTTGACCTTGGTCGGGAAGCTATGAGCTGAACTCATCCAGTTGGAATTTAATTCATTTAATACGTTTAACAAAGTAGGTCATGACCTTTAAGACGATAGTAGAAGAGGTGTTTACGGGGAATAATTATTAAAATACAGTATCGGAATGGATGCTCGGAATGCGTATCGTAGCCGACTTAAATAGCAAAGAAGTCAGAATACCTGATGGATCAATTATAAAATGCATTACACTTCACAAGACACGTGTAAGCTTAGAGCTAGGGATCCCCTTAACTGACTACCTAGATCCGCTAAATGTATGTAGGAAATACATTTAAAAATAGCAGTAGTCTCGTCAAGTGTCTGACCTTAAAAATGAATACAAAGGAAATAAGTAATAGAGGAAACAAGGATCTCGCTATTGTTCTGTACGGGGAATGATCCATCAGACTTGTAAACAACAATCATACGTTGGCTACCACCTTCAGTACATTATAGACGATATTTAAATGTAATAATTGTTATTTACTATTTATAATATTGATATTAATAATCTTTAATTCCGTATGTATATAACTTAAAATAGGAGAAAGGTGCACCGACACTACAATTCAATCATTCACACACACACCTATCCACCCAAACAGATATATATATATATATATATATATATATATATATATATATATATATATATATATATATATATATATATATATATATATAACCCTAAGATCCCTCTCACCATGCGTCAAGTTTGGACTTGCTAGCCGACATGGAATTCCAAGTTTACCTGATTCGTTTTGTTAATCTATGACCAAAACCTACATTAGTCGTGTAGGAGGAGAGTGTCAATAACTGATATAGAAAGTATTTCGGCTATCATGACCCGGCAATGACACCTTACGAGCACATACACGTATGCACACATATATTATTCTCTTGCTTATTCTTTGACTACTCAGAAATGACTGTCGTTTGCAATTTGACTTTAACCTTGTCGGCACTGCTGGCTAAATGAAAAAAAAAAGAATCATAAACCTCAAGAAAAGCAAAGTGGAGAATGTAATTTTCAAATTATCATTGAATTTCATAAATTCTAATGATTTACATCAAATGAATGCTAATAGAACCTGTTTTAGTACAAATGAGGAAAATGCTTCAGGCGGGGAGGGGGGGGCATAAAAAACAAATAAAAATAATTAAATTTGACATAAACCTCTCGATTGTCTTTTGAAATACAAAAGTACATGTACTAATAAAATCGAAAAATGAAAAATGAAATGCTCTAAGAATTATTGCTTCATTCATATAGGTCCTCCAAACTGCCATGAAGTCTAATCAAAAGATATAAATACGGCATGAATAATAAACCAGCAAAAATTAGCCAGTGTTATATAGAAATTTTCAGCACTAGCCAATACACCGATACCCCTCCTCTTCCCGGGGAGGGGTGGGGGTCTACTATGGCGGTAAATCTATAATATAACATCAACAGAAAAAAAAACGAACCAGATGTGGAGTTTGCAGCTCTACTGTTCTACTCACTGGAAGAGACTATACAATTGGACTTCTTGTCATTTTCAGACTGAGGCATAGATAGTTTTGTGGATAGAAATTGCATGAAGAATTTCTATCTTATTATTTACATCATGAGTATTCAGAAATACTGCAGTAAGACTGCATAATTAAATATTTATATTGTTCAAGCTGAACTAAAATATGCAAAGTGCAACTGATGAAAGATCGACATGATATAGAGTGGAATGTGAAAAAAATATAGTGGTTAGCACTCTACAGAGCTACATGTAATTGCTTCCTTGAATATGGTTTGATGTCACAAAGGAGCGGTACACATATCCTTACAACACATCTAAGAATAAACAAGTGCAATACAGGACTTCACTAACGTCACTTCCTTTTAATCAGTATTCATCTTTCCCCATTTGCAGTAATCGCCGTTTTTTCAAACACCTATACGATTCACAGAATATACTGATTTATCAATTTACCTACAGAAACAAAAATATAACATATACCACGTTCTGGACCAAAATTCCTCAAGATAAAATTATAAAATCGTCTTTCTATTTGAGTCTACCGCCTACTTGCGGTTACGTTTCAAGCATTTTCCTATAGCATCAACAGCGATATTGGTCTACAAAACGAGAACTTCTATACATAACGTATAGCAGATCAGAAGAAACCACAACTATGTGTGCGACAAGCAATGACTTGCGATTATTTCTGCCGCGTAATTTGTATGATGTTAGCAAATATTGCAATCTATGAATAAAACAACATATATAGAGATATAAATTCAACTGCAGCAGAGCATGTACTGTACTATAAATATAGTCCCCATATACCTCAATGTACGTAAGCGACTTTTCATTCAGACTGTATACATAAAGCAGTTTTCATAAAATGTCATTGAGGTAGTGTTGAGTTCATCATCACAAGAAAATATGTTCCACGCAGATGGGACTCCAACTTTCTATACGCATGAACCCAGATCTGAACTATAAGGGGTCGTGTTTAAAATGTTCTAACTTACGTGTACATACATAATAACAAATAACACATATCTTCAGTTTCATCTCTTTTTTTATGTGCATGATTAGTAATCCTTAGTGATAGAGCTTCCATCAGATTTATAATAAATCGGTAATACATCCGTAGAACCTATTATATAATGGCCATGACTTTGAAAGTCGATGATTGTGTTTGACATTTCTGTGACAGTGATGAGCCAGCGTGCAACCATTGAATGGATTCCGGGGTTTTTTTTTTCTTTTTTCTTTTTTTTAAATTTGGCATTCTTTTATTAAGAGGGTCTCCACATAAGTAAAATATCCGTACACCTGGTATGTAGTGAAATGCTGAGATGTTGAGATTAGTAAAGAATTTTATATTATGTTTGGCTGAATACCTTATTTTGCATCTAAAAAAGTCTCCCCTCGTAATTACAATGTACAAGATTTTACATCCGCAATTCAATCATGATTTAACCATCATAAAATGGAACCAATGGATCCTCCGTGTCCTCTTAATTGTTCTTTCCTCGTCCGAGGATGCGACTATTCAAATGAGGACGGATGATAGTTTAGCAGGAGTAATCTTAATTTACAGGTATGAGGTCATGGTTATCCACGAGAAAAAGTAAAGAAATGTGCGCTAAATATTATCAAGTAGGTTTCGTATCTTGATCTAGAATGACCAACCGTATTGGCATGGACATGAGGCTGTAATCATTATAACGGCATTATTGTCGACCTCGCATGGAGATAAATTGGTTGTGTACGATGAAAGCCCAGTGTTACTTGCAAACTGAATTACTCTGCCTATAAATCAAAAAGATGTCAATGAGGAATATCAGAAAATCAATACTGGTTCATACAACTGACCATTGTCAAGACGGAAAGACCACTGTCCATATCAGCTGCTTTAAATATCAATATAAATCCTAAAGCCACAAGCTATAGCGTAACAAATCAATAAAATCAGGGCTCTTCCATCTAAAGTATTAGGCCCCATTCACACTAGACTCAACACACATTTTAGTTACCCGGAAGTCAATATTCAAGTTGCGTCATGTGACTTGACATCTGACCCATCAACCACCAAATCAACCACAACATGCAGCAGACGGACCAAAAACAGTGAAATTCGTATACCTCAACACCGTTTTCTTTCGAGGAGGGGGAGTGTTAATGTTATTTGTACAAAATGTAGGTTTTTTCTAATGATTTTATAACTTCAATTGAATTTATGTTCAACATGTGACGAGAATTAAATCTTTGCAGTAAACCATTTCAACAACGTATTTATAAGATAAGTATAGCATACGAGTACATTCAAATGTGATGTCACACTACTAGCATTAGTCGCCATACTGGATTACAACTCTCGGACTTTCTCTACTGCTACCATGTAGACGTAATTAAATTTTTGGGAAATTTACAAATTATCATGGCAAAATTCGTGATTTAAGTCTCGATTAATCGGTAAATTTACTCAATCAGTTGAAAATTTTCAATAAAAGATTTAGATATACAATTCGATTATATTGCAATATTAAGTTAAACCAAGCAGTTTTGGATGGGCAGTGATGGATGAAGTCCGAGAGTTATAATCCAATGAGGGAGATAACTCTAGCCAATTTCAGGAATACAAAGTTGAATGGGAACACTCTATAACCGCTTCACAAATCAATAAATGTGACATGCTATAGCAGTAAGCCGCGACAGGCATTCCCCTCCTACCACAACGACATGGCTACAGAACCATTAATAGACAGGAACTCGATCGTTATCACTGCTGTAGGCGATTGCATAAAACAATATATGGGATGAAAAAATAATGATAATTAAGGAATGAAATCATATATTTTCTTCCAGGTCAAGGTATCGGTACAATCAAGTTCACCGCCAGGTATTTGTAGGAATGTATTTTCTTTTGCGTTCCATATTTTGTAATATTTAGATTTTAAAGAAATTTATTCATTAATTTTATGTTATGAATATAGGAAACCTCGAAAAGCCATAGAATAATCCCCATCCCTCAACTTGACAGAAGCACTTTAGGACTTTCCCACTCCCTCCTCCCGACCAGGATTTAAAGCCCGACGGGTGCAACAATGACATCTAGCATTGGCCAGCTACCGGTAACTCACAAAGTGTAAAACCAATATGGGTACTATATTTGAGCTTTGCATATTTGAATATAGCAAAATATCAGAAAATAAACCATTTAATATTGTTGTGACTCTACAGTACTTATATAAACATATTGAATGCAACCCCAATGAGACATCAAGACGGCATCGATTACCTATATTTACATATATGAATATAACCAACAACAAATTAACCGATAATTATATACAACGGAAATCCCGTGACACGTCCATAGCTAACCGGTAATGAATCAAACGATGTTGTTTATAGTGGAGTCAAGTCCACATTGTTAAACGATAAGGAATGTCTAGGAAAGAAAAAGGAATCTTCCTGGTCTGTTGGCAAGCACCTGCCACATGCGGAAGTATGCGATTGTTATATCAGCTGTGTATCGAATCGCCAGCTGATGCAACCCACATTTCACTACAGTACTGCATTAAACTACTTAAGAACAGAGAAATGTACCAGTATTGGTTGGGGTCTCCTCCCCCTCGTAATTTACTTTAGCATTATATGACCCCCCCCCCCTTGTACAGCTATCCCAAATCTTCTAAAAATATTGTGAAGGGAGCAATAAGTGAAATTTGACATTTATAATTGGCAAAATTATAGCCCAAACATAATAGCTGTGACCTTCAGAAAGCAGATATGACCGTACTTCTCGGTCAAAATACACCATCACCGGTTTCAAATTAAGGTATTGCATCTAAGTGAAGTGTGACCAAAATCCATTCGTAAAGACTAGAAACGATTCCAAGCTAAGTTAGTACTGAAACATTGACAACGTATGGGCGGGACCCTAAACGTTCATACGGTTTGTAAATCTGTGGCCACAATATAAAGGGGTTCTGGGTCTGGTACTGTTTAGGAACCTTCTTACTGAGTGTAAGTGTGCCAGTCTCACTGTAGAGACAGACCGAAACAAGAAAGTTCCTCTAGACAGACGATTATGTCCGTTGTGTAAAGTAGATATAGAAGCCGAGTTCCACTATATTGATTTAAGGCTAAAATATATAAACAAGAGGCCCAAGTGGGCCTATATCGCTCACCTGAGTACCTAGATGATCAGTCATGCATGAAGGAAGAATTCATTTATTTTTGCATTAATGTGACTAAGTCAACACAGATGTTGAAAATATGTCAAATTTTATTTCAGGCTAGAATAAAAAACAACACTTTTTTGCACTTCCACTCAGGTGATTTTGATATTAAGCATTTCCTTTGTCTCTGCAAGATGTCATTCAGGGCAACAAGTTAGTCATTTTCTTTAGGTGGGGCCTTTTGTTGACTGATATTAAGTCTGGGTCATGAACAACAATTGTTTCAAATATTGTCCAGATCTAACTTAAAATTGCCTAATTTCATATGTTGAGTGTTGAGAAACATTTAAAAACTTATTTAGATGTGTAAAGAAATGAAAAAAAAATTTTTGACCACAACTGGATTTGAACCGCTATTCTCCATATTTCAATTACCAAGTGGTATATGTACCATTGTGAGAACTGCTTTTCAGACATGGTGACATTATCTGTTAACCAATTTGGATGAAATTTACCATATTGAGAGAGGACTTTTAGTACTTCATGTATTCCATGTTTCATTAAAATCTTTCATGCGGTATAACTGCAGAAGTGAAAAATGTGACTGAATTGTTCCTATACATCCTCATTTGGAAGTCTTAAAAAATTCATAGAAAATCCAAAAATTGAGATATTGACAAAATTCTTTCAAAGTAACAATCCTTACCATAATTATGATCACAATAGTCCATAAGAAATCATCATTATCAATTAACTAGGAAATATGACACTTTTTTCTGCATTGAATCACCAAGTCCAAATAAATGTCGAAAAAAAAATTCTAAAATTTGATTTTGGAAGGGAACCAAAATGACAATACGTCTTCACTCATCCCTCTAGATCATTTCTATGCATTCTGTTTGTCTCTGTATACAGCCCGTATGAAAAAGAATATTGTTAAAGGAGGGAACTCTTTTGTGACCTACTTTTGACTATGGTGGCGCCACCTGTAAAGAGGTCTGGACAAAAACAACAGAATTTGAAAAGGATCATAAGTGACTTATTTCTACCAAGATTTATTAAAATCCTTCAAACGGTTTTGTAGAAAAAGTTGAAAATGTGAAAAATGGCCTCCCCCCGCCCCCCTTTTTTTTGGGAAGTCTTAAACGTAAAATTCCTAATTTCATATGTTGAGTGTTGAGAAACATCTAAAAACTTATTTAGATGTGTAAAAAAAAAACCAACTTTTTTTTGACCACAGCTGGATTTGAACCGCTACTCTCCATATTTCAATTACCAAGTGGTATATGTACCATTGTGAGACCTACTTTTTAGACATGGTGGCATTATCTGTTAACCAATTTGGATGAAATTTACCAAATTGATAGAGGACTTTTAGTACTTCATGTATTCCATGTTTCATTAAAATCTTTCATGTGGTTTTATAGAAAAAGTTGAAAATGTGAAAAATGGCCAACCCCCCCTTTTTTCTGGGAGTCTTAAAAAATTCATAAAAAATCCAAAAATTGAGATAACGATAAAATTCTTTCACAATAATATTCCTTACCACAATTGTGATCAAAATAGTCATTAAGAAATCATCAATATCAATTAACTGAAAAACATGACACTTTTCTTCATTGAAATGACTAAGTCCAGAAACACGTCAAAAAAGCGTAAATTTCTATTTGACGGATCTTAACCCTGAACACAATTTTTAATAACCCATCTTTATAGATTGTTGAAATGCAATTAGTTTCCCCATTTATGTACTGGTTCTGGAGAAGAAGATGTTTGAAGAGGGGCACCCTTTTGAGCACTTTTGGTCCCGCCCTGGATCCATCCCTGAGGGAATCTGGATCCCGAACACAAACTTGGTAGAGGACCTTGAGTACTTACTTCCTATGAGGTTTGATGAAATTCTGTGTAGCCAATCTGGAGAAGAAGTTGAAAATGTTTCAACCAATCAGAGCCAATGGCGGCCTTCTTGGATCACGGACTGGCATAAAAAACACAAACTTCGTAGACGTCCTTGAGTACCAACTTCCTATGAAGTTTGGTGAAATTCTGTGCAGCTTTTCTGGAGGAGAAGTCGAAAATGGGTCAACCAATCAGAACCAATGGCGGCCATCTTGGATCACGGATCGGCATAAAAAACACAAACTTGGTAGAGGACCTTGAGTACTTACTTCTTATGAAGTTTGGTGAAATTCTGTGCAGCGGTTCTGGAGGAGAAGTCGAAAATGTGTCAACCAATCAGAGCCAATGGCGGCCATCTTGGATCACGGATCGGCATTAAAAACACAAACTTGGTAGGTACTTTGAGTACTTACTTCCTATGAAGTTTGGTGAAATTCTGTGCAGCAGTTCTGGAGAAGAAGTCGAAAATGTGTCAACCAATCAGAGCCAATGGCGGCCATCTTGGATTACGGATCGGCAAAAAAAACACAAACTTGGTAGAGGACCTTGAGTACTTACTTCCTATGAAGTTTGGTGAAATTCTGTGCAGCAGTTCTGGAGGAGAAGTCGAAAATGTGTCAACCAATCAGAGCCAATGGCGGCCATCTTGGATCACGGATCGGCATAAAAAACACAAACTTTGTAGAGGACCTTCAGTACTTACTTCCTATGGAGTTTGGTGAAATTCTGTGCAGCAGTTCTGGAAAAGAAGTCGAAAATGTGTCAACCAATCAGAGCCAATGGCGGCCATCTTGGATCACGGATCGGCATAAAAAACACAAACTTTGTAGAGGACCTTGAGTACTTACTTCCTATGGAGTTTGGTGAAATTCTGTGCAGCGGTTCTGGAGGAGAAGTCGAAAATGTAGAAAAGTTAACGACGGACGACGGACGCTGCACTATGACAATAGCTCACTTGAGCTACGCTCAGGTGAGCTAAAAAGATATTACTCTGTAATATACGAAAACAAATATTATAGAATTATTTATGTATGATTAAGGCGCTTTTTGGAATTATTTATGTTAGTCTATGTATGATTAACACACTGGGGGTTTTTTCTGACCATGTATTATAGAATTTAAGTTGTATTATTACATGTATTGTAATGTCAATAAGCTGTACTGCGTTTGACCAATAAACTAATATAACCTTGACATTGATCAAATCAGCTTGAAGCAGGATAACCGTTTTTACCACTGATCAAAATATAAGTAATAAATCAAATTCAGTTACAGACATTAATGTGTAGAACTTTAAAATGACACAGATATTGAGAGAATTTATTCCAAGAAATGTCCGTTTGATACTTAAATACAGTAAATACACCATATTGCATTAACTCAGTCAATCTTCATGTATACTAACTTCTCTGAATAAAAGAGGATGATCTATTCTTAGAAACAGGAAAATTATTTTTGACTTGAAGAATTCGGTTATTGCTATGGACGTTTATATACACGTCTTATTGGGACATTTTCGGTTATTGCTACTGACGTTTATATACACGTCTTATTGGGACATTTTCAAAGACTACTTCACAGGTTGTCAATGATGAGTATACAATGCTTTAAAAGAGTGAAGGCGACAATTCAAATTCCTCAGCTTACAAAGTGCAGCAAACACACACAGACTTATTGACAAAAGGACGGACTTGTTGACAAAAGGACAGATTTACTGACTATGTGTATCGCAAATTTCTCTTGTCTTCCTCCAATTTTGATCTTAAACGATGAAAACAAAGGCGACAGTTTTCAAATTGATGTATGGTATGTGTCGCATTTTTGAAAATTCTGTCGCACTGAAAAAAATATCGCAAAATGCGAAGGGTAATGTGAGCCCTGTAGGCTAAACAAAGGCACAGGACTGTCATTTGATAACTTGATTTTTCTGATCAAAGGTGATCGGACGGATGGGGAGCGATGGAGTGTCCATCTACCCTCAACTTTTGAAATGGTGGGGACGAAAGTCGGATTGTATCTTTTAATGCAGTATCTTTACGGAACTACGAATCTTTATTTTTATACAAAAATAAAAAAGCATAAAAAAGTTGAATTCTAAAGATATGCATCTCTACTTTTTCATTTTATTAAACTCATCTTCACCACTACAGACAGATGGAGTTGTTAGTAGATACTGAGATAATAAGAACAACATAAAATGTATCAATAAATCTTTATGAAACACTCTCATCAAACAAAAGCGCTGCAAGTCACATGTATCAGTGACTCTGATGTCCCATCAATATGGTCATATATTAACGAGTTTTTCACATCTACTTCCAAACTGAGTTTTACACTGATTACAAAAACATTCATGATCTACAATGTCTAACGTTGAAAGTACGCGACCTCGTTCTATGTGCAAGTGACAAAGGGACTAGGTAACTCACCTTGATATAAAAACCCCACACGCAGTTCACCTTCAACCTTTTCCTCCATACGATTACGCCCCCAGATCTTGCACTCCTGCCTGCACACACCCCCTCAACACAGTTCTGTCTACTCTCTCGTCCCCTATATACAATACATGCTTTACATCACAGCTTACTGCAGCTCTATTGCCATATTAGCCGCAGATAGAAATCAATGGCTACGCTAGGTTTTTACTCTTGCTACAACTCAATGGAATTTCTTAGCCATGTGGATTATCGGGGAATCTTGTTTCCGGACAGAATGACGGCTTCAAAGAAAGATACATCTTCGTTTTATGTAAATAGACTTGCTGTAGTGACATGCGGCAAACGAGTAAGGGCTTCATAGACGATGGGAGATCTGCGATCCCAAGGAAGTCGTCGATTCCCTCAACTTTTTCACTATCAGTAAATTATCAAAATACGAATCAAATGTGAAGGTCATCACGAGTAAAGCTCTACAATTTGGTTCATGAACAGATATATGCGTTTAATGTTTTATTTAGAGGCTTTAGACCAAGCAAACGTGGTCTTGACTGTGTATTTCAGAAAAAAAGACCCAACAACAAATTTGTGATTTGCAAAACCCATGCCCTTTTACAAGATCCCTAAAGTTTATTTCATTTGATTTATTGAAGTATTTCTTCATATCTTGTGGTTAGACTCTAACTCATCGAGGTTGTACAGTACTGGACACCGCTGTTGTGACGGAGTTATCAATCATAGCTATGTGTTAAGATGTACACAGAGGGTTAGTATCAAACATATCATTCTGTGAGACCTCTTATACTTGGCTCAGCAGGGGTCCGCCGAAGTAGTGTATTCAGTTACATAATAATAAAGATAGAGATGTTTATGGTTCTAGATTATCCTGACAATACTTCCTTAATTCTGCGTCCAATATAAAAACCCCGCCAGACAACTAATCCTCCTACATCTCACATACGTAATATTCCTTTCGCACTGAACGACATATATCATAAAAATAGTTTCCTTTCAAATGTATGTAAGTTATGTTAGAAGACGACTGCAATTTATAGCCGTCTTTATACATGCTATATATGTACGGGATTAAATGGAGACAATAAATTTTTCCAACAAGATGGACGATCATTCTCATTGTGTCAAAGTCACGTGTTCCAGTATACGATACGGAGGGAAAATTCTTCATTCAAGCGCCTGAATTACAGTGAGATAACACTTTCCCATCTCAAACTTGTATCTCTGTGACTTTCTTGGTTTTGCTTTCATTAACAATTACTTAAATTATATTATTATTACTACGTATGAGCATGTGCCAACGTACACTCGAATACGCCTCTAAAGCCCTATCTAACAAATCATGTCATGTATTAACGAACGCTCGGATACGCCCCTGAAACCCTAACTAACAAATCTTGTCATAGTACTGCAGATGTTGCAATAAAACGAAGATTTGTACGTGAAGGCAGGACAATGGAGTGGAGCAAACGACTGGAATCGATAGTCCTTAATGTGTATTCAAGTGTCAGCATGAAAACAGTTTCATCATCAATTAAATCAACGATCAGATTTTTAGCAAAAATTATTCAGTTAGTAGCCAAAAGACAACTTGACACAGGTTGTTGCGTGTTTTGAGAAAGCCCCCCAAGATTTAAGAAGTCATGCCCTAAGATATTCAACATTACGGTCAGTCACACCAGATCGACTGTTGCTTGTATGGAGAGTATTTAACAATAGAAAGGAGCAATGCATCACCTGGCATGATGGAAAGAAATGAAAGCAATTCCAACGAAAAATCCCAACGCTCCCTTGTGTTGTCGTACTGACCGACATGGTATTGTCCGTTCAAAGTTCAGCCATGGTCAAGAAGTGACCTGATCACAAGATGGCTAACAGCTTCCATCGCACGCATACCATCTGATCAAAGGCTCTGTATAGAAAGCCAGGCGAAGTATATGTACATGCAAGATTCAATATCCAACAGAAACGTCCACACTAAGGTCCAATGCGAGGGCTAAGTTTTCGTTTTCTTTCTTTTAGTACACAAAAATATTCACACCACCAATATGTTAATTTCCGTTTTAAATTTCTGCTCTTTCTGTTTTTCGAAATATTACAACTCTTATTTGGACAGGGAGGGGATGTTAAGGCATGGATATGTAACAGAAATAAACGTATGGCTAGTATGTGTGCATTTCAATGTGTATATTTATGTGTAGTTAGAAAAAATTAAGTCCACGAATCTAGCCCCTGGGCATAGGTATGGTTCTGTTGTATTTCATTGACGTTTCCACTGTTACACCAATATTTTGTGTGTTACACCATTTCCCTTCACCAAAGAGCCATTTTATTCTAACAACCTCCTAAGGTGTCCAACAAACTAATTACACACATTCGATTAGTTTGTAAACGTTTCATCGGGCGCTATCCTCTGTAGCGAGATTGTACGAGATCTCGAGTCCTTCCTTGGATACGGTCCAACTAGTCCAGTTAGCAATCAGTGTGTATTGACATTGTAGGCAAATAGACTCAAGATCAATCACCCTGCCGCTTTATTGATGACTATAAAGCGTCTAGTCAGGCAGGATACTAAGTGACGTACATTCTTCATTGTAAGTAACTTTCGCAGTATTTACTGGGCAGCCGTGGGTGAAGATAAAAACAACGGGTTTGGAGAGGTTAATACATGCATATATTGTCTTCAGATGAAAACTGATGTTATAATGCATTTGATCTAACTTATAAGAAGTACAATTCTGAATATAGGTCATGAGGTCATAAAGCCACTGACTTGAATTTAACTTAGAAGACCAATCCTTCATTATTTACAACTACAGATCGGCGATTAGAAAAGTACATATGTACTTGAATTCATATGTTTATCAATTTTTTTCCTATGAAGTAATGTAAATTGTAATAAAGTGGGAATACTCTTCTCTTCTGTTCGTCTATCTGCATGTCTATTAGGAGTCACTATATTGAAAAATGCACATCAGGCGGCACACGTGTTCCTCTAAACACTTTTTAACTCCACGTATGTCTCAGATTAATAATGATTTCATGTATTTGCACTTTGCCTTGTCTTGTAGACTGACAATTAAGCCTACATGTATATATATATATATATATATATATATATATATATATATATATATATATATATATATATATATATATATATATATATATATGGCAAGCTGTATGGTACGATATCGATTATATATAAAGCATTAAGACCAGTATTGTCGGAGACTGTGTTGATCTGATATACCCAGGACAAAACCTAAATATAGCTTGATGTATCTGAAACAGTATCCTTGAGATGTATGGCAAAATTCCAGAGCTAAACGTCAGTGAACTGTAAGGCTAAATGAACTGAAAAGTCTGCCCCAGTAACATGGTTTATCTATTATTACACATAGGCCTTACTTCATGCTAAGTAAAGCGGCAAGTTGGGGTCTAATTTTTCAAGTACAATATGGAGTCTATCTATTCAGGTCTGTAGATATTGTGAAACGCCGTGCGTATTACGAGAGAGCACTGGTGCAAAGATTTGATCACTATTGTATGGGCCAATTATCAGAAAACATTGGCACGCTTTTCAATTTTCAACAAATGCCACAGGATTTATGAGCAAAAGGTTCTTCTCGTGTAGGCAATCACAATCAACATGCTCAAGTTATATAGTGGAATATGACTCCATTGGGTTTGTAAAGTTACGTAATATGTAGTGGGAACAAATAAAGTTTGACAGGGCGCACGCGACACGGTGCATGTGGTGATGTCGGACAGATGGTGCACAACAGATGTGGATCCACTCAGTTTTAAAATCAATTTTTCTTTGCATAAGCAGTATCATGGCATGTACACAACACAGGAAACTGATGGTATAATATTAAGTAATTACATGTGTCAATGTAAAGGGGTAAACAATCAAATCAAGCCAGTTCACCTGAACGTTAAAAGGTAAATCATCAGATCAAGCCAATTTACCTTAACGTTAAGTGGTAAATCTCAGATCAAGCCCATTCACCTGAACGTTAAGGGGGTAAACAATCAGATCAGACCAATTTATCTGAACGTAAGTGGTAGACCATCAATCAAGCCAATTCAACTGAACGTTCAGTGATAAACCATTAGATCAAGCCAATTCCACTGAACGTTCAGTGATAAACCATCAGATCAGGCTAAATTACCTGGGACCAGTTGTTCAAAACTTTAATCACTGATTAAGCTGACCATTGGTTAAAGTTTGATAGACAATTAATTTAATTCACAAGATTTCTGTTAAGTGGTAAACAATCAGATCAAGCCAATTTACCCGTACATAAAGTGGTAAACCATAAGATCAAGGCAACTGACCTAAACGTTAAGTGGTAAACCATTAGATCAAGCCAATTTACCCGTACATAAAGTGGTAAACCATAAGATCAAGGCAACTGACCTAAACGTTAAGTGGTAAACCATCAGATCAAGCCAATTTACTTGAACATAAAGTGGTAAATAATCAGATAAAGCCACTTCACCTGAACGTTAAGTGGTAACAATCAGATCAAGTCAATTCACCCGAACGTTAAGTGGTAAACCATGAGATCAAGGTAATTCACCAGAACGTTAAGTGGAAAACCATGCGATCAGGCCAATTAACAAGTATATAAAATAGTAAACAATCAGATCAAGCCAATTCACCTGAAAGTTAAGTGGTAGACCATAAAATCAAGTCTACTGACCTAAACTTTAAGTGATAAACCATCAGATCAAGCCAATTCACCCGAACGTTAAGTGGTAAGCAATCACATCAAGCCAATACACCTGAACGTTAAGTGGTAAACCATCAGATCAAGCAAATTTAAACCAAACAATGTATACCATCTCCAAAACCCCATTGTAAATCCTTACGTAAGTCTTAATATGACATAAGAGTCTTTGATGGCAAAAGCCGGGATGAGAGCACATGAAAGGATGCAACAAGCTGCAATATGCCTGTCGTAATTGACAGGAATTCAACACAGCTGGAGGAAACATCATTTCCCAAATTCCATGCTGAGCACTATTCCTTCGTCCAGCGGGAGTCTCTAGTACACTCACAATTTGTATCACGTACATCTAGATTTTTATTAGTAATACGTTATCACGGCGAAGAAAGGCCTGATTCTGATAATTTATGAGTTCTTAGCCTATTATAGCTGATTGCAGTGTTCTGCTCATTGAATGCAAGGAAATGGCACTTATACTGCAGGAAAGGTAATACCGATAACAACTTCTGAATATGATTTTGTGTGCTGAGAAAGAGGAGGGACTTTCATTCCGCATAAAAAGATGTTACATTTATTTGAGAAAATAAAATGTGGAAATTCAAGGTACTCTTAACACATTTTATGTTTAAAAACGAAAGTAATGAAAACGCCCTGTTGTTAGATCTTGAGCTTTAATCCTGACTCAAAAAGCTAAAAGCATGATTTCCCAGTCATTTTGCATCTGTGAGTAAGAAATAGAACATGTAGGTTGAAAAAAATGAGTTAATACATCACAACCAATGTGTTGACGGAAGGAAGTACAGACGTGATTCTTATAAAGTATCCGCGTCAATATTGAGTTCTAATAATAACCTTTATTCGACTTTCCATGATCTATCTCTTGGTCTCTTGAATACTATTAATATGCTCAGTATTAATTGTGTGCGTTTACATATCGATGGTCATGGGGTTTTCGAAGTATTAAAAGGGCCATTCATATTGTCATATCACTGATCATGTTTGAGCGGCTGTCGAAAACTACGTGTAGGAAAATTCCTATTGTCTGCTGGTCATGATTAATTCATGACTTATAAGGCATCCCCACTCTGACATTTGTTATCACTGACTATAATTAAAATTAAATGAGTACTTTATAACGCTTCACAATGGAATCGGATGCGGATTTCAGCGCGAAGAGTACTAGTACATTTAAAATACCTATGTCTACATTATAATCCCGCGTGAGGATTACTTCATCTGTAGAAAGGCCTCCAGTATATAGTGGTGTGGGATAACGGCATGCCAGGATTACTTCATCTGTACAAAGGCCTCCAGTATATAGTGGTGGGGAATAACGGCATGCCAGGATTACTTCATCTGTACAAAGGCCTCCAGTATATAGTGGTGGGGGATAACGGCATGCCAGGATTACTTCATCTGTACAATAGCCTTCAGTATATAGTGTTGGGGGATAACGGCATGTCAGGATTACTTCATCAGTACGATAGCCTCCAGTATATAGTGTTGGGGGATAACGGCATGTCAGGATTACTTCATCTGTACGATAGCCTCCAGTATATAGTGTTGGGGGATAACGGCATGTCAGGATTACTTCATCTGTACGATAGCCTCCAGTATATAGTGTTGGGGGATAACAGCATGCCAGGATTCCTTCATCTGTACGATGGCCTGCACAATGTAGTAGTGGAAGTGTACGATGGCCTCCAATATATAGTGGTGGGCATGTCGGGATTACTTCATCTGTACGATGGCCTCCAGCATAACTGTATATAGTGGTGGAGAGGAACACCACGTCAGGATTTTTTCAACTGTGCCGGTACGATGACCATTAATGTTTAGTTGCGGAGAATAACTTCACGTCTGTACGATGACACCCCCCCCCCCCCCCCCCAGTGTTAAGTTGTGGAATAAAACACAACGCCATTACTGTTTCACCTCTACGATGACCACCAGCGTTAAGTGGTGGAGGATAAAGTTACGTTAAGATTATATATCCTATGCCATGGTCACTAGACTGACTAGAGTTTAGTGGTGGAGGATAAAATCTCCGATTTCCCGCAGGTAAACTGGTAAACCAGTCTACTTTCTCAGCCAAACCAGTCCTGATACAGATAAAAGGCTAACATACGTTCCAACACAGAGTTCAGCTCAAACTGTCAATCAGTCCCTGGGTTCAATGTACAGGTTTCCCACTGCTAACATAACACTGTCCACATTAATACCGTGAGAACTTCGTCACCGTCATAATATTATGGCGACATTCAGCCTGGCAATCCCGTGTTATAGTGAAGAACTTTTGAACTGACTTTCCTATGCCAACCACGTAGAATGTCGAAGACCACAGAAGTTTTGCTGGATCGCTTTCATCTCTACCCCACAGTTTGTTTGACGGTTTTGATATCCCCACGTACTCAATGTTAGTAAGCAGCACGGAGTGCAGATCAAGAATCCCTTATACAAGGTCGAATGTATATTTGTTGGTTTATACACTAGTACAGATTATTCACCAAAATGATGGAATAGGCAGTGAATTTCTTGTTTGAAATACGTGTTACCATAGGGACCAAGCTCGCTTGAACCGCGGAGTAAAAAGGGGGCCTCAATTTAACCATTAAACCGGTAAAACAACATTAATACAAGTTCTACCCAGGGGCGTAGGAAGCAATTCAGACGGGTGCATGAGGGGGAGGTTTGGTGGGAAGGGCGAGTTAAAAACCTCTATAATCTGATTTCGGTGAACAGAGTGGACGTTAATTTCTCTGTTACATATTTCTGATTAGCTAAGCACGTAAGATCTGTCCCTTCCCAATACCTACTGCTTCTTACGCCTATTTCCCATGGCAGTATAAGCTCCACTAGTACATGTACATTGGTTTATGGAAATCTGAATGAAACTGTTCAAGTAAAACATTTTACCGTTTATTAATAACTCGTGGGGTAATGACCTTTCCGAACATAAACACGGATCGTAGTGATTTAGTTACACAAAGAAAAGATATAGGCTTTTCAGTTATGGTGCCTGTGAAGTCAGGAACGCGGGTTACACAAGCATGTTGATAGCGTCCTTATTAGATATCCGACCTGACGCCGAGATAATTAGTCAGGTCACAGTAGTGGTCAAGCGCGTTAAGTCTTTATTATAAAGACCAAGACGCGTCCCTTCCATCAGCGATTGTCGTTCTGTCGTTTTTACATATCTACAAAATGATGCTAATCATAAGGAATAACCATTATATATTATATACACCACAAATATATAAATATATACGTACGGCCAAAAAAACCTTTATTTACTCACGTGTGAAAGAAATAGGTCACTGGTTCAGCTAAAATCCCAGAGTAAAACTGTCAAGTTAGCAGTTGTTGAAACAAAGGCATGAAATCACAACACAAAGAGAATACAAAATAAAATCATCCAATACACCATACAAATTGTTAAAAATGAAATTTGTGAACTATGAACTTAATTAAATCGCTGTAAATTCCCTACGTACACTCTACTCCTCATTCCTCTCACTATGGAGTACTACACAGGTCATATTACCATAAATGGCTGTGGGGTCAAAGTTCAAAGTTGACTAGAGTTCCTTTAGGGGCTCCTAGACGGGTTAATTACGTTCTAGACAACAAAGAAAATGTTGTAAACAAGATTACGTTATCAGCATGGGCATTTTCTCTTTATCTCACGGATAAAAGTAAGAGATGACGACATGAGTGTGAATTTGAAGTGTTTTTTATGATAAAAGAACGAAGAATGGCCTATAAACACATTGATATCAAACGACACAAAGCAATGTCTACCATACATTTGCATCACATCGGTACAGAGTACGTAAAGCTTTCACTGATCAAGTTTAATTCTCCAGTTAATGAAAAAATTATTATTATTACAGAAAGTGATACTTCTCTCTGTGTGTGTATGAGGGTGTGTGTAGGCGTGTGCATTTCTCACTTCAGCATAACCTTAGCCGGCGTGGCCTATTGGTATCGCGTTGGATCCTGATCGGGAGGCCGGGGTTCGATTCCCGCTCTGGCAATGTCGGTGTCCTGTCTTTCGGATGAGACAGTAAAACCGAGGCCCCGTGTCGTGGTATGCATGGCACCTTAAAGATCCCTCACTGCTTCGGGTGGGTCCGTTGCAAAGGTCAAAATTTGTATGCCCCGCATCAGTCACCATATACTTTAAATATTCGTGGTGTGACGTAGAACAAAAATCAATCAATCAATCAGCATAACCTTATGAGCTTTAGAATTATCCTAATATCTTAACAGTACATTTACCGGTAAGTAAAAAGGCATAATGGTAGAAGAACTATAGACTCTGTTAACTCCAGAGCTCTACTTCTGTTGTTATTGCAGAGGGAGACATGTAAAGATTATCTTTTTATTATTATGTATGTTGATACTTTGCACCCAACCTCAGTTAATCTGAAATCTTTGGGGTTGAAATTGCATGAACAGTTTCTATCCTAGCATTTACATAATGAGCAGATTATTGCTATAAAGTTCATCTTTTTTACCAAATGAGAAAGAAAAATTCGCTTCTAAAATTTTAAGGATAGCTCACATGGTGACAATATTGCATTACAAAACTAGATTTTTTCATATATGTTCCTCAGGTATATTGAGTAAATCATTCTTGTAATATTTTTAATCAAAATTAAAATGAGGAAGAATATCCAGTTTATAGAGATGTTTGAGACAGCTGCCATGGTGGTCAATTCTGGATTATGTAACACAAAGTTATTTACTCTTTACAATACATTTGTCAGGTATCTTGAGTAGACCATATCTCTGAAGGTTTATCAATAGTACTATAAGAAAATCCAGTTCAAAAATGTCCAAGACAGCAACCATAGCAGCAATACTAGTATTTGATTAAATGACAAAATTCCTTTCATAGGTACATTTGTCAGAAATCTTGAATGAGAAATTCTGTTACAGTTTCATCAAAACTGCTATGAAATGACATAGATAATCCTATTCTAAGACCTTCAAGATGATCACCATGGCAGCCAGACCGGAACTTGCTTTTAATTGTCTCATCTGAAAGATAGGTCAAGAAAAAGATGAGGGTAGAACTCTAAGCCTATATCTCTTACCTCTAAACAAAGTGCTGCTACTGACTGTACCATCCCCGTTCTATACATGTTGTAATGCAGTTCACACTTATTGAGCAAAGTATACTACTGACTGCCATACGCCACCTCTATACAAGTTGTAATACAGTTCACTCTCCCCGAGTAAAGTATTCTACTGACTGCCATAAGCCACCTCTATACAAGTTGTAATACAGTTCACTCTCCCCGAGCAAAGTATACTACTGACTGCAATACGCCACCTCTATACAAGTTGTAATACAGTTCACTCTCCCCGAGCAAAGTATACTACTGACTGCCATACGCCACCTCTATACAAGTTGTAATACAGTTCACTCTCCCTGAGCAAAGTATTCTACTGACTGCAATACGCCACCTCTATACAAGTTGTAATACAATTCACTCTCCCCGAGCAAATTATGCAACTGACTGCCATACGCCACCTCTATACAAGTTGTAATACAGTTCACTCTCCTGAGTAAAGTATTCTACTGACTGCCTTACGCCACCTCTATACAAGTTGTAATACAGTTCACTTTCCTGAGTAAGGTATACCACCGACTGCATTATGCCAGCTCCATACAAATTGTAATACAGTTCACTCTCCTTGAGCAAAGTATACTACTGACTGCACTACCCCAACATTATAGAGGTTTTCATACAGTTCACTCTTCTCGAGCAAAGCATGATACTACTGACTACACAAGTTGTAATACGGTTCACTCTCCCTAAGCAAAGTATGCTGCTGACTGCACTATGCCAGCTCTGTATAAGTTGTAATATATTTCAATCTCCCAGATAAATGTTTGCCAATGACAGAGCTATCTCCGTTCTATAAAGCATGCATGTAGTACAGTTCACCCTCTCTGAGCAAAGTATACGAATGACTGCACTTCGCCAGTTCAATACCATTTGTAAAACAGTTCACTCTTCCTAAGCAAAGTATCCTACTGACTGAATCCTGGTTCTATACAAGTTGTAATACAGTTCACTCTCCCCGAGTAAAGTATTCTACTGACTGCACTATGCCAGCTTTATACAAGTTGTAATACAGTTCACTCTCCCCGAGCAAAGTATACTACTGACTGCAATACGCCACCTCTATACAAGTTGTAATACAGTTCACTCTCCCCGAGCAAAGTATACTACTGACTGCCATACGCCACCTCTATACAAGTTGTAATACAGTTCACCCTCCCTGAGCAAAGTATTCTACTGACTGCAATACGCCACCTCTATACAAGTTGTAATATAGTTGTAATATAGTTCACACTCCAAGAGCAAAGTATATTACAGACTGCACTACGCCAGCTCTGTATAATTTGTAATACAGTTCAATCTCCCTGAGCAAAGTATACTACTGACTGCACTATGCCAGTTCTTTGCAAGTTGTCATAAAGTTCAATCTAAAAGAGCAAAGTATACTACTGACTTCACTACGCCAGCTCTATACAAGTTGTAATACACTTCAATCTCCTAGAAAGATGAGGGGCAGGCGTGGTGTAGTGGCGTTTGGCTTGTGGCGCCAACGATCCGGGTTTGATTCCCGGGTTGCGCCAGTATGTTTAAGAGGTTGGTAACCTCCTGCTTCCATGTCGCGATATAACTGAAATATTGTTGAAAGCGACGTAAAAAACCAATCAACCAACCAACCAACCTAGAAAGATGTATACTACTGATTGAGCTATCTCGGTTCTATATAGAATGGAATATAGTTCACTCTCTCCCAGCAAAGTATACTACTGACTGCACTATGCCAATTCACTCTCCCTGAGTATAGTGTGTTACTGACTGCACTATTGCAGCATTATACAGGTTGTAAAATAGGTCACTATCCCTGAGCAAAATATGCTACTGGCTGCATTATGCCAGCTCTATACAAGCTGTAATACAGTTCACTCTCCCTAAGCAAAGTCTGCTATAATACCATAGCAAGATGTTTCATATATATAAATGTCACACCCTGTTAACAGAACCAAGTATTGATAATGTGCTTATGATGCTACATTTGGTTTGACTGTGTTGCAGGGTTTTTTTCCTGAATTTTATTTCTCATATAATCAAATCTTAAATTTGTTAACAGGGATTTGATATAAACAATTTGATATCAATTAAAACAAATACAATACAAGTGAACAAGCCATAGAGAAAACAGTGTTATCTAATCAAATATAACTACACAAAATTCCTCTCTAGTTTCTAATGATTCAATTTCATAATTGAAAATTCAGTGTTTATCCGCAGTCGCTTGCTTTTAATTGCAATGTAATGATATTGGAAACTTGAAAATAGTCAACTGTTCAGTGTGTGGCTGGCATTTCTAAATAACTTGAAAGCATGTGATCTCTTTTTACCACAAATAACATGCAATATTTTACATGAAAGAACAATGTATGGACTTGATGACTATAATTTTAAACTGAATGTAAAGAGACGATGATGAGCAAGCCAATTTGGCTTTAACAATGTCATAAGTTTCATACAATAAGTTTTATACAATTAATATAAAACAAATGACATCTTAGGTCAGTTTGGCTGGTTCACCATCACTTTACAATCAGTGTGTACAAAATCAGGTTTATGGCAGACATTTTTCCATGCACAGGTTGGATTGTAATGGCACTGCAACATTTACATTTCATTGTCATTAGCAAAATCCAGTAACTTCAGAAAAAGGGGCCATATCTGTCCTCATACAATAAGGGATCATCCCTGTTCTTATACAATAAGGGGTCATAACTGTCCTCATACAATATGGGGTCATACATTCTCATACAATAAGGGGTCATATTTGTTCCAATACAATAAGTATCATATCTGTCCTCATACAATAATGGAGTCATATCTGTCCTCATACAATGAAAGGGGTCATATCTGTCCTCATACAATAAGAGGTCATATCCGTCCTCAAACAATAAGGGTATATCTGTCCTCGTACATGTACAATAATGGAGTCATATCTGTACTCATACAATAAGGGGTCATAGCCGTTCTTATACGATAAAGAGGCCATACCTGTCCTCATACGATAAGGGGCCATACCTGTTCTCATACAAAAAGGGACCATATCTGTCCTCATACAATAAGGGGTAATATCTGTCCTCATACAATAAGGGGCCATATCTGTCCTCATACAATAAGGGGCCATACCTGTCCTCATACAATGAAAGGGCATATCTGTCCTCAAACAATAAGGGTCATATCTGGCCTCATACAATAATGGTGTCATATCTGTCCTCATACAAGAGGTCATATCTGTTCTCAAACATTAAGGGTCATATCTGTACTCATACAATAAGGGGTCATGTCTGCCCTCATACAATAAGGGGTCATACCTGTCCTTATACAATAAAGGGGTCATAATTGTCCTTATACAATAAGGGGTCATACCTGTTTTCATACAATAAAGGGTCATATCTGTCCTCATACAATAAGGAATCATCCCAGTTCTTATACAATAAGGGGTCATATTTGTCCTCATACAATTAGGGGTCATATCTGTATTCATGCAAAAATGGGGTCATATATGTCCTCAAACAATAAGGATCATATATGTCCTCATGAAATAATGGGGTCATATCTGTCCTCATACAATGAACGGGGCCATACCTGTTCTCATACAATAAGGAATCATATCTGTCTCATACAATAAGGGGCCATATCTGTCCTCATACAATAAGAGGCTATACCTGTCCTCATACAAAGAAAGGGTCATATATGTCCTCATACAATAAAGGGGTGAAATCTGTCTTCATACAATAAAGGGTCATATCTGTTCTCATACAATAGGGGTCATACCTGTTCTCATACAATAAGGGGTCATATCTGTCCTTACACAATAAGGGGTCATGTCTGCCCTCATACAATAAGGGGTCATGTCTGCCCTCATACAATAAGGGGTCATACCTGTTTTCATACATTAAGGGGTCATATTTGTCCTCATAAAATAAGGGGTCATATCTGTTTTCATACAATAAAGGGGTCATATATGTCCTCAAACAATAAGGATCATATCTGTCCTCATACAATAATGGGGTCATATCTGTCCTAATACAATGAAAGGGGTCATACCTGTCCTCATACAATAAGGGGTTATATCTGTCCTCATACAATAAAGGGTCATATCTGTCCTCATACAATAAAGGGGTCATATCTGTCCTCTAAAATAATAGGTCATATCTGTCCTCAAACAACAATGGTGTCGTAGCTTTCTTATACAATAAGGGGCCATACCTGTTCTCATACAATTAGGAATCATATCTGTCCTCATACAATAAGGGGCCATATCTGTCCTCATACAAAGAAAGGGTCATATCTGTCCTCATACAATAAAGGGGTGAAAACTGTCTTCATACAATAAAGGGGCAATACCTGTCCTTATACAATAAAGGGGTCATAATTGTCCTTATACAATAAGGGGTCATACCTGTCCTTATACAATAAGGGGTCATACCTGTTTTCATACATTAAGGGGTCATATTTGTCCTCATAAAATAAGGGGTTATATCTGTTTTCATACAATAAAGGGGTCATATGTCCTCAAACAATAAGGATCATATCTGTCCTCATACAATAATGGGGTCATATCTGTCCTAATACAATGAAAGGGGTCATACCTGTCCTCATACAATAAGGGGTTATATCTGTCCTCATACAATAAAGGGTCATGTTTGTCCTCATACAATAAAGGAGTCATATCTGTCCTCATACAATAAAGGGGTCATATCTGTCCTCTAAAATAATAGGTCATATCTGTCCTCAAACAATAATGGTGTCATAGCTGTTCTCATACAATTAGGAATCATATCTGTCCTCATACAATAAGGGGCCATATCTGTCCTCATACAAAGAAAGGGTCATATCTGTCCCCATACAATAAAGGGGTGAAATCTGTCTTCATACAATAAAGGGTCATATCTGTTCTCATACAATAGGGGTCATACCTGTTCTCATACAATAAGGGGTCATGTATGTCCTTACACAATAAGGGGTCATATCTGCCCTCATACAATAAGGGGTTATATCTGTCCTCATACAGAAAATAATGAGGAAGAAATCGTTTAAGTTTCTCAAATGCAAGATCTTTTTAGGAAAAATCATAATAGTGTGGAGATTTATTCCAACCAGTTGTAGAAGCCATGTTTTGATTACAATAGCAGCCACTAGATTCACCTGAGAGGTACAAGTCTTATATAGGATCCACTATAGGTCATACTGTCTCATACACAATCAACCAGTCAAACTCTGATATTACTAGGTCTTACAAGTCAGAAAAAAGAACTGACAAAAAGAAATTCTGGATGGCTGTCATGGCACCCTGTTTTGTATATTGGATGGTAACAATTTTAAACTAGAACAATCCGAACAGGACAAGTACAAAGGGCCATAACTCCTGCAAAACTTTACAGAGCAGAATTCTTTCCTTTTATGCATATCTTCAGGTGATACTCTTCATTTTTGCCAGGTTTGGTTAAAATTGCACTGAAATCTGTGGGAGGAGTTGCAATGACAAGCTATTGACAAGATGTCAAACATAATTCATAACTTTTTTAAGTTGCAAACTTTACAGAGCATAATTCTCTCCCTTCATGCACATTTTCATGTGCTATTCTTTATTTCTGCCAGATTTGGTGAAATTCCATTGAACAGTGTAGGAGGAGTTGCATAGACGAACAACTGTCTACAGACAGACAGATGGACAGACAGACATGGTGATTCCTATATACAAATGGGAGGGGGGTGTTATAATTAATATCCAACTTCAGTTACTAGCCCCTCTTTCACCTAAGGTGAGATGTAAACAAGAATTGTTCTGCTGCCATGGGGCAGACACAAATGCAAAATGATTCTTTGAATATGGCCTTGACCTTGTAGAGATCAGGTCAGGGGCATAACAAAACCCCAGGTGAGAGGGGGAAGTTGTGGGTAGTATGAACTTGTGCAATAGCTTTCCTTGAGTGATGTGTGTGTTGTGATAATGTCGACCCGAGAGGAGAGGCCTGTGTTGAAGGATTTGTCATACATACATACACCCTTAGGTGTCAAGCAAAGTTTCAATATATATGGGAAATCGTTGTACAGAATTGAAGAAGATTTAAATTATGAAACACGCGAGAGCCTAGAAACCATTTACCTATATCAATTTCCTGGACACTTCACCCTTGACATTTTGACCCCAAAGTCGATAGGGATCACCCTCCTTTCATAGGGAGTGGATCACCCTCGTCCCATGGAGAGTCCGTATGTGTGATGTGATGACTCTAAGTGAAAAAGTTAGATATAAGGGTCCATAAATGATCAATGTCTAGTACACTTGACCTTTGAACATTTGACTTCAAAATAAATAAGGATCATCTTTGTGCCATGCGGAGTCCACATGTCTATTATCCTGATTTTAGGTGTAAAGGGAAACCCGTGAAAGCCTAGAAATCATTTACCTATATAAATGTCCAGTACACTTAACCTTTGACCCCAAAATTGATCGGGATCAACCCTCGTCTCATGGGAAATGGATCACCACCGTCCCATGCGGGGTCCATATGTGTGACAAGGCCTCTAAGTGAGAAAAGTTACATGCAAGAGCCAAGAAATGATCTTGCTTTATCAATGTTCAGTACACTTGACCGTTTGACTTCAAAATCGATAGGGATCATCTTTGTATCATGGGGAGCCCATGCGTCCATTATAGTGATTTAAGGTGAAAACGATAACACTACAGATTTACAAATATCAATGCCCAGTACACTTGGCCTTTGACCTTAAATAGATTGATTGATTGATTGATTATTGTTTTACGTCACTCCACGATTATTTCACGTATATGGTGACGGCATCTGCCTGATGCATTGCATACAAATTTAGACCTTTGCAACAGACCCACCCGAAGCAATGAGGGATCTTTTACGTGCCACGCCTACCGTGACACGGGACCTCGGTTTTTACTGTCTCATCCGAAAGACAGAACACCGGTGTGCCCCGGACGGGAGTCGAACCCGTGACCTCTCGATCACGAGCCGAGCACCTTATCCACTAGGCCAAACCGGCTTACCTTAAATAGAAAATGACCAATAACTCCAGATATACAGCCTTTAATAGAGAATGACCATTAACTCCACATAACCTTTAGTAGAGAATAACCAATAACTCCAGATATACAGCCTTTAATAGATAATGACCAATAACTCCAGATGTAAAGCATTTGCAAGAGAATAACCAATAACTCCAGATATACAGCCTTTAATAGAGAATGACCAATAACTCCAGATGTAAAACATTTGAAAGAGAATGACCGATAACTCCAGATATACTGCCTTTAAAAGAGAATGAACAAGAACTCCAGATATACAGCCTTTGATAGAGAATGACCAGTTACTCAGATAAACAGTCTTTGATAGAGAATGACCAGTAATTCCTGATATACAACCTTTAATAGAGAAAGAACAAGAAGTCCAGATATACAGCCTTTGATAGTTTTTTAATTTTTTGTATTCAAAGGTAACTACAAGTCTACAGTTCACTATATGCCACTACTATGACTTGTTGCAAAAAATATTATTCTTTAACAATGGCATTCAATCTTATTTTCACTCTCAGAATGAAGGTTAATGTCTATATTTATAATAATTTGTTCAGTTATCTTCATGGATTCTTCTTTTGCAGTTTTGTAGTTAAAAAGATTCCTGCCTCAGCATTCTGTCTTAATCGAAACTTACCTCACTGCGATTAACTGGTCATTTGTCATGCAATAAGGTCATGAGACATGGTCATGAATGAATGTATGAATGAACAATAACTTCAATGTATGCAAAACAAGAGGCCCAAGTGGGCCTATATCGCTCACCTGAGTACCTAGATGATCAGTCATGCATGAAGGAAGAATTCATTTATTTTTGCATTAATGTGACTAAGTCAACACAGATGTTGAAAATATGTCAAATTTTATTTCAGGCTAGAATAAAAAACAACACTTTTTTGCACTTCCACTCAGGTGATTTTGATATTAAGCATTTCCTTTGTCTCTGCAAGATGTCATTCAGGGCAACAAGTTAGTCATTTTCTTTAGGTGGGACCTTTTGTTGACTGATTTCAAGTCTGGGTCATGAAAAACAATTGTTTCAAATATTGTCCAGATCTAACTTAAAATTGCCTAATTTCATATGTTGAGTGTTGAGAAACATCTAAAAACTTATTTAGATGTGTAAAGAAATGAAAAAAAAATTTTTGACCACAGCTGGATTTGAACCGCTACTCTCCATATTTCAATTACCAAGTGGTATATGTACCATTGTGAGAACTACTTTTTAGACATGGTGACATCATCATAACCAATTTGGATGAAATTTACCATATTGATAGAGGACCTTTAGTACTTCATGTATTCCATGTTTCATTAAAATCCTTCATGCGGTATAACAGCAGAAGTGAAAAATGTGATTGAATTGTTCCTACACACCCTCATTTGGAAGTCTTAAAAAATTCATAGAAAATCCAAAAATTGAGATATTGACAAAATTCTTTCAAAGTAACAATCTTTACCATAATTATGATCACAATAGTCCATAAGAAATCATCATTATCAATTAACTAGGAAATATGACACTTTTTTTCTGCATTGAATCACCAAGTCCAAAGAAATGTCGAAAAAAAATTCTAAAATTTGATTTTGGAAGGGAACCAAAATGACAATACGTCTTCACTCATCCCTCTAGATCATTTCTATGCATTCTGTTTGTCTCTGTATACAGCCCGTATGAAAAAGAATATTGTTAAAGGAGGGAACTCTTTTGTGACCTACTTTTGACTATGGTGGCGCCACCTGTGAAGAGGTCTGGACAAAAACAACAGAATTTGAAAAGGATCATAAGTGACTTATTTCTACCAAGATTTATTAAAATCCTTCAAACAGTTTTGTAGAAAAAGTTGAAAATGTGTAAAATGGCCTCCCCCCCTTTTTTTTTGGAAGTCTTAAACGTAAAATTCCTAATTTCATATGTTGAGTGTTGAGAAACATCTAAAAACTTATTTAGATGTGTAAAAAAAAAAAAAAATTTTTTTGACCACAGCTGGATTTGAACCGCTACTCTCCATATTTCAATTACCAAGTGGTATATGTACCATTATGAGACCTACTTTCAGACATGGTGGCATTATCTGTTAACCAATTTGGATGAAATTTACCAAATTGATAGAGAACATTTAGTACTTCATGTATTCCATGTTTCATTAAAATCTTTCATGTGGTTTTATAGAAAAAGTTGAAAATGTGAAAAATGGCCAACCCAACCCAACCCCCCCCCCCCCTTTTTTTTCAGGAAGTCTTAAAAAATTCCTAAAAAATCCAATAATTGAGATAACGAAAAAATTCTTTCACAATAATATTCCTTACCACAATTGTGATCAAAATAGTCATTAAGAAATCATCAATATCAATTAACTGAAAAACATGACACTTTTCTTCATTGAAATGACTAAGTCCAGAAACACGTCAAACAAGAGGCCCAAGTGGGCCTATATCGCTCACCTGAGTACCTAGATTATCAGTCATGCATGAAGGAAGAATTCATTTATTTTTGCATTAATGTGACTAAGTCAACACAGATGTTGAAAATATGTCAAATTTTATTTCAGGCTAGAATAAAAAACAACACTTTTTTGCACATTCATTCAGGTGATTTTGATATTAAGCATTTCCTTTGTCTCTGCAAGAAGTCATTCAGGGCAACAAGTTAGTCATTTTCTTTAGGTGGGGCCTTTTGTTGACTGATTTCAAGTCTGGGTCATGAACAACAATTGTTTCAAATATTGTCCAGATCTAACTTAAAATTGACTAATTTCATGTGTTGAGTGTTGAGAAACATCTAAAAACTTATTTAGATGTGTAAAGAAATGAAAAAAGAATTTTGACCACAGCTGGATTTGAACCGCTACTCTCCATATTTCAATTACCAAGTGGTATATGTACTATTGTGAGAACTGCTTTTTAGACATGGTGGCATTATCTGTTAACCAATTTGGATGAAATGTACCAAATTGATAGAGGACTTTTAGTACTTCATGTATTCCATGTTTCATTAAAATCTTTCATGTGGTATAACAGCAGAAGTGAAAAATGTGATTGAATTGTTCCTACACACCCTTATTTGGAAGTCTTAAAAAATTCATAGAAAATCCAAAAATTGAGATATTGACAAAATTCTTTCAAAGTAACAATCCTTACCATAATTATGATCACAATAGTCCATAAGAAATCATCATTATCAATTAACTAGGAAATATGACACTTTTTTCTGCATTGAATCACCAAGTCCAAATAAATGTCGAAAAAAATTCTAAAATTTATTTTGGAAGGGAACCAAAATGACAATACATCTTCACTCATCCCTCTAGATCATTTCTATGCATTCTGTTTGTCTCTGTATACAGCCCGTATGAAAAAGAATATTGTTAAACAAGGGAACTCTTTTGTGACCTACTCTTGACTATGGTGGCGCCACCTGTAAAGAGGTCTGGACGAAAACAACAGAATTTGAAGAGGATCATAAGTGACTTATTTCTACCAAGATTTATTAAAATCCTACAAACAGTTTTGTAGAAAAAGTTGAAAATGTGAAAAATGGCCAACCCCCCCCCCCCCCCCCTCCTTTTTTTTTGGAAGTCTTAAACGTAAAATTCCTAATTTCAAATGTTGAGTGTTGAGAAACATCTAAAAACTTATTTAGATGTGTAAAAAAAAAAAAAAATTTTTTTGACCACAGCTGGATTTGAACCGCTGCTCTCCATATTTCAATTACCAAGTGGTATATGTACCATTGTGAGACCTACTTTTAGACATGGTGGCATTATCTGTTAACCAATTTGGATGATCCGCACAAAAAACAAAACCTTTGAAAAGGACTATGAGTACTTGCATCCTACCCAGTTTTATCACAATCCTTCAAGTTGTTCTGTAGATCAAGTTGAAGATATGAAAAATTGTCCCCCCCCCCCCCCCCCTTTTCTTGGAAGTCTTAAAAAATTCATAAAAAATTCAAAAATCGAGATATTGAAAAAATTCCTTCGCACCAGCATTCCTTACCATAGAAATGATAAAATGAAACCAAATGAATGCATCAATGTTTACTAAAAGAAAATAATAACTCTTTAATGCATTAAAATAACAAAGTCCAAAATAAAAATGAAAAAACGTCAAAAATTTGATTTCCGAATGGAACCAAAAATATCAACACTTCTTCCCATATGCCTCTAAATCATTCCTATGCAGTCGGTTTGTCGCTGTATGCACCCGATCTGAATAAGAAGTTTGTCAAAGGAGGGTACCCTCTGTGACCTACTTTTGTCTGTGGTGGTGCCACCTGTTCATTGATCCTGACAAAGATGACCACATTTGTCGGGGACCTTGAGTATTTGATGCATGCCAAGTTTCATTGAATTCCAGCAAGTGGTTCTGAAGAAAAAGTTCAAAATGTGAAATGTTTACACCAATTATCCCACCCCCCTTTTTCTTGAAAGTCTTAAAAAATTCATAAAAAATCCAGAACATAAAATATTGAAAAATTTCCTTCGCAGTAGTATTTCTTACCATCAAAATGATCAAATTAAACCAAATTAATGTATCAATGTTTACTAAAAGAAAAAAATACTACTTTTCTGCATTAAAACTACCAAGTACAAAAAAACGTCAAAAAAACGTCAAAAATTTGATTTCGGAACGGAACCAAAAATAACAACACTTCTTCACACATCCCTCTAGATCATTCCTATGCATTCGGTTTGTCTCTGTATGCCCCCGGTCTGAAGAAGAAGTTTGTCAAAGGAGGGTACCCACTTTGACCTATTTTTGCCTGTGGTGGCGCCACCTGTTGATGAATCCGGACGAAAAACAACAACACTTGTAGGGGACCATGAGTACTACATGCTTATCAAGTTTCATCAAATTCTGTTCAGTGGTTCTGGAGAAGAAGTCGAAAATGTGAAAAGTTAACGACGGACGACAGACGACGGACGACGGACGACAGACGACGGACGACGGACAGTGATTGATCACAATAGCTCACTTGAGCCTTTTGCTCAGGTGAGCTAAAAAGCGTAAATTTCTATTTGACGAATCTTAACCCCGAACACAATTTTTAATAACCCATCTTTATAGATTGTTGAAATGCAATTAGTTTCCCCATTTATGTACTGGTTCTGGAGAAGAAGATGTTTGAAGAGGGGTACCCTTTTGGGCACTTTTGGTCCCGCCCTGGATCCACCCCTGAGGGAATCTGGATCCCGAACACAAACTTGGTAGAGGATCTTGAGTACTTACTTCCTATGAGGTTTGATGAAATTCTGTGCAGCCAATCTGGAGAAGTTGAAAATGTTTCAACCAATCAGAGCCAATGGCGGCCATCTTGGATCACGGACTGGCATAAAAAACACAAACTTGGTAGAGGACCTTGAGTACTAACTTCCTATGAAGTTTGGTGAAATTCTGTGCAGCTTTTCTGGAGAAGTCGAAAATGTGTCAACCAATCAGAGCCAATGGCGGCCATCTTGGATCACGGATAGGTATAAAAAACACAAACTTGGTAGAGGACCTTGAGTACTTACTTCTTATGAAGTTTGGTGAAATTCTGTGCAGCGGTTCTGGAGGAGAAGTCGAAAATGTGTCAACCAATCAGAGCCAATGGCGGCCATCTTGGATCACGGATCGGCATTAAAAACACAAACTTGGTAGAGGACTTTGAGTACTTACTTCCTATGAAGTTTGGTGAAATTCTGTGCAGCATTTCTGGAGAAGAAGTCGAAAATGTGTCAACCAATCAGAGCCAATGGCGGCCATCTTGGATTACGGATCGGCAAAAAAAACACAAACTTGGTAGAGGACCTTGTGTACTTACTTCCTATGGAGTTTGGTGAAATTCTGTGCAGCAGTTCTGGAGGAGAAGTCGAAAATGTGTCAACCAATCAGAGCCAATGGCGGCCATCTTGGATCACGGATTGGCATAAAAAACACAAACTTTGTAGAGGACCTTGAGTACTTACTTCCTATGGAGTTTGGTGAAATTCTGTGCAGTGGTTCTGGAGGAGAAGTCGAAAATGTAGAAAAGTTAACGACGGACTGACGACGGACGCTGCACTATGACAATAGCTCACTTGAGCTACGCTCAGGTGAGCTAAAAAGTCCAGAAAACCAAAGTGTTTTAGACAGATGAACAGACAGATGGAGTAGAAACCTACAGTCTTGTCTGGTTTTACCCATTAGGGACTAAATAAACATAATAGGTGAAAATTACTGAGTGATAATATACAGAAAGAGATGTCAAATTATAAAAATTTAAAGGTTGTTTCTTGTGAATGAAAACTACAGTATACTTTAGTAAGTAAATCAACACCCTACTTATTCAGGCTCTGGATAAATAAACAACCTTGTAGTCCACAAAACATTTTTTTTAATCTGCAGAACTTCAGAAGACAAGACCAAACTGAGAATGGTTAAGTCAAGTTAGCAATAAAGCATGTTAACCAGTGTTATGTCTTAAATAAGTTGAAGTAGTATTGTTGGGTCTAAACAGTACCACTGGATAAGAAATTAAGCGTTTGTTTTTAACTTAAATATTGGACATGTGCACTGAGTGAGTATGAGGTAGTCACATGACTTGTTATTTTCTAAAACGCTAATGATTTACTATTCTTGAGGTCAGAAATAGGTCAACAAGAGCATTCACAGAGGGGAAAGGAATTCAATGATATTTACACTTTTGCAAAGTTAATTATGAGCACAAGCATGTAGCTATTTTCCCTCTTATTATTAGGTAGACAGTAGTAGTCAACAACTACAGTGTTAAAGAAAAACTGCCACATCGTTATGCTCGTAGGTTTTGTGAGCTCTGAAATGTGGGACGTGGCTTACTGATAATGGAAGTTCACTCAAATCGGCCTACCCTATTAAGAACATAGCAGATTGCATACATTTATCTTAATTACTATGCAAAATTAAGAACATAGCTGATTGCATACATTTATCTTAATTACTATGCAAAATTAAGAACATAGCAGATTGTATACATTTATCTTAATTACTATGCAAAATTAAGAACATAGCAGATTGTATACATTTATCTTAATTACTATGCAAAATTAAGAACATAGCAGATGCATACACTTATCTTAATTACTATGCAAAATTTCTTTATGAAAAAGGAAAATGATATACCTACATTTTGTTTAAACATTAATTTCTATCAGTTTACTAAGGGCTGCACTCCACGATTTAAAGCATATCACCTTTTTCCTACTAAAATCAACTAGTACAGTACACTGTGTACTTTATATTTAATTGATCACATGATATATTAAATCCTGGGAGAATTCAAGACTGATGTGTTAACTTCTCATGTTTTGGGCTTTTTTATTACTATTTCACCTCCACAAAACAAATATCGATAGAAACAAGCATTCTGAAAGTATTGCTTAGGCAATACTAAGTCCCCTACCAGCAAATGGGAAACTAAGACCCCCAAAACACACACACACACACACACACACCTACACACACACACACACAAAAACACACAAACATGCTGTCTTTCAGGCTGCCAGCAAGTTAAGTATTTGATCACAACCTTTAAAGAAATTTTCTAATTCAAAGGGCCGTAATTCCGTCAAAAATCAGTAGACCGTAACGAAACTCGAACTTGATTTGTAACTCATGGCGGTATACTCACACACCAAAACTTTGATGAATATCTACAGAAAAAAAGTCCGGAAAACTGCCATTTTAAAGAAATTTTCTAATTCAAAGGGCCATAATTCCGTCAAAAATCAGTGGACCAAAACGGAACTCGAACTTGATCTGTAACTCATGGTGGTAGACTCACACACCAAAACTTGGATGAATATCTACAAGCGTTTTGAAAAAAAGTCTGGAAAACTGCCATTTTAAAGAAATTTTCTAATTCAAAGGGCCATAATTCCGTCAAAAATCAGTGGACCGAAACAGAACTCGAACTTGATCTGTAACTCATGGTGGTAGACTCACACACCAAAACTTGGATGAATATCTACAAGCGTTTAGAAAAAAAGTCTGGAAAACTGCCATTTTAAAGAAATTTTCTAATTCCAAGGGCCGTAATTCCGTCAAAAATCAGTGGACCGAAACAAAACTCGAACTTGATCTGTCACTCATGGTGGTAGACTCACACACCAAAAATTCGATGAATATCTACAAACGTTTAGAAAAAAAAGTCTGGAAAACGTGTGTGACTGACGGACGGAGAGCAAACCTATAGTCCCCTTCGAAGATGCCGATAGGGGACTAAATAAACAGATATCATTTATGATTTTAGACTTCAACCATCCAAATATTTTAGTCTACAGCATAAAATGTCTCTTCATAAATCTTTAATTCTCTCTATTACTTAAAATTAGATTACTTACAATTGAAAGGCATTGAAGTGAAAGTAGACTAGTCCTAATCCATACAGGAAGGGCACTTCCTAAAAAATAAAAATGTAGAATTATGACTGATCTGTGCTATACAATTTACTAGTTTGTATTTTTCAGTAAAAGTTAGCCTCAGATGGGTTTGTAGCTTTGAAGGTCATACAATTTACTTCGTCTACTGGTATTTACTGTGCAATGTTTAAATATTTCTAAGTCTGTATTACTGTTTCACTTTGTCTGATGTATAAATAAGGTTACATAGACTGATGTTCAGAGTCAAGACAATGACCAAAACCACATCTGAAGAACTCCAACTACATACCTGGGAATATACAATGTATTTGATTTTCTGTGAAGACAAACAGAAGAACAGTACTCACCAACAACTATTTAAAGTCGGACAACATAAGAACTTGCCAAATGGAATATAATGGGTGAATGGGATAAGATCAAAGATATGAGTTATTTTCCTCCTACTTATACTCAATACCTTCTAAATATGAATTTTTTATCTCCTCTAAATCAAAAGATACTTATCTGTGACTTACTCAAGGGTCAAGTTCTCAAGGTAACAAACTGACATTAATCAAAATCTTTAAGCCCAAGGCCAAGGTCACCGAGTCAAAAGTCATGATACTAATTGAAAGCTCTGGTCGTGGGATATCATATGTGGAATATGCAAGCTGTACCTTTTCCAGTTAAAAAAATTTTGCCCAGGTTAATGTTTTGTCTACGGACGTCAGATGACGACAAGATTGAGGTATGACACTAGCTCTAAGGATTTCTGTCCTGGTGAGCTTAAAAAGACATGACAAGGCAAAATTTTTGGAAATTAGCTCTAGTATTAAGGTTAGAATCACAAAGTATGAAAATACAGTATTATTCATATGCTCTAATCACAAGGAATATACATGCAAATTACAAAGGCTCCATCCATAACTTTCGAATTCAAAAGATATGGCCAAGATTAAAGCTTTTAAAAATTTGCACTAATGTCAAGGGGTGAATCACTAACAAACAAACAAAAAAATAAGAAAAATCAAAATTTCTAGTTACAATGAATATGCATACACTACAGTCTGGGTGGAACTTTGAATGACCACTGTCCACAGTGGGCAGTCCACCTGAAATTTCAGTGGGCATTAGGAGTGGACATTTACCTGAGCTATCAAGCTGTCTACTTACCTGTATGTTAATTCCAAATGGCTCTTACAAGAATGTCCACTGTGTCCAGTGGACATTTTAAAAGCCCACTCTAAAAATGCCCACTGTGACCAGTGGGCAAATTAAGGTCCACCTGGACTGTACTGTATTAAACATGAAAGTCCTATTTATCATTGTCTAAAGACATTCCTGGGGTAATCTTTTTTAAAATTGTTTTTATCAGGTCAAGGTCACAAGGTCAGAATTGTGAAGACCAATTAATAAAGAATAAGAATATATGAACAACCAGTCTCAAGTAGAAGAGGAAATAAAATCACTTACAACCATAGGGCACCACTGAACAGGATATAATACACCAACATTTTATTATCCTAGATGTAATATTAACTAGAACTAAATATCTAATCTAAATGTGGTAAATGTAGATTAACTTTGATACTGGTAAAATAGTTCAGTTTTTTTCTTCAATTGTTTGTAGATTAACTGATCTTCTTCAAACATCCACCATTTCCCATGTTGACACCTCCACCCTCCTTCTTTCATAAATACACTGACTACAATTGTATTAGATATCAACGAGATGTGAATGTTCCTCTTCAATATGCACATATTTGTGCGATCTTTTTTTGTTCCAAGTTTCATCAAAAACCACTAAAGGGATTAGGAGGAGATGCAAAACCTGGTATTTTTCACAGAAAAATGGAAGTCCGAGGTCTATAACTCCTGTAATTTTTTTGTTTTTGGACAGCATTCTCCTTCCAATAGGCACATCTTCATAAGAAGTTCTTTCTTTGTACCTTGTTTCTTGAAAATCCTTAAAAGGGTTTAGGAGGAGTTGTGAAGATAAGATATTTGCATAGAAAAATCTAAGAGTTAAATATGAAAAACTATAAGGGCCATCACTTTTGATTTCATTTTTTTTTTTGGACAGCATTCCCCTTCCAATATGCACATCTTCATAGTGTTCTTTGTTTGTATAAGGTTTCATCAATATCCCCAAAAGGGTATAGGAGGGTATACTAAAACAAGGTGTTTTAAGAAAATCTAAATCCAAGAGCCATAACCCCTGTAACTTTTTTGTTATTATTTTGACAGCATTCCCCTTCCAATATGCATGACCGGGAGGCCAGGGTCCTACTCCCGCTATGGGTACACTGGTGTCTTGTCTTTCGGATGAGACAGTAAAAACCGAGGCTTTGTGTCATGGTAGGCACTGCACATAAAAGATCCCTCATTGCTTTAGGAGGGTCTGCTGCAAAGGTATAAATATCTCTATGATGCATCAGGCAGATGCCATCACCATTTTAGTGAAATAATTGTGGAGTGACGTAAGGCAAGAATCAATCAATCCAATATGCATATCTTCATATGGTGTTCTTTCATTGTATAAAGTTTCATTAAACTGCCCCAAAGGATTTCGGAGTAGTTGCAAATGCAAGATAGGTGGGACAGATGGACAACAGCAGTAGAGCATAATATGCCCATATTTCCCGTGTTTCAGATTGGCATCGGTCATATGCCAAATAAAACTCCAAATGGCCGCAAAATGTGTCCTGTATCTGCCAAAATGGCCTACTATTTCTCTGTCAAGCGGACAGAATTGCCAATAAATATCTACTTGAAACAGACAGTCTCTTAATCAAGATTGCATGCTGATTACTTTCCACCAATCGATTACATTATTATAATGTAATAGAAATTTTCATTTGGTTGATTTGGAGTAAAAACTTCACATGTCACTTCTATCTATCATCCTTTATATCTGCATTAAACTTTGATGATATGAAAACTTTCTCAGCGACTATTTTTTTTGCTGGAATTTTTCCAAATAAGGGGTAGACCATGTGACATATCACATGTCTTTATTTAAAATTGTATGAAATACTTCTTTCAGTTCTTTTTAGACTGAAATTTAAATCTAAATACTTTATAGTTTCAAAGATCACTCAATCTATTTCCATATTGGTACAACAGGCCTTGATTGCCTGTTTCGCTTGATCACTTGTTTCACTACGATTTCTCCAAACAAGGCAATATGCCACATATTTGGAAAAACTCCAACAAAGTGCAATTGTGATTCACAATCACCTTGCATCATTATGGCGAATGACACAGCCTTGAAGCCCTTACACACACATTAATAAAGTTTTGATATTTAATAATCGTATGTTTTCCATCTCGATCTCAGCCGCCGCAGGGGACCCAATATTGGCAAAAAATCACTAGCCTGATTCCCAAGGCTACCAAAATTTCCTCGGATTAAATCTACTAAAATTTGATTTTGAAATAGCCTGACTGGCTAGTAAAAAATATCGCTGTTTCGATATCAATAGACGACAAATTGCTAGGGCTGAGACAATTAATCATGAATTTGGTTTGACTCAATATTTTCTTTTGATTCCACCATGTTCGATATATCTGTCTTAATTTCGATTCTACTGTTCATCAATGACAGCATATCTATATCCGGCCTATGACGATCGAAAGTATTCAATATGGTGAATTATTTTGATTTTATCAGAGGAAGTTCTGCATACAAAAATGTAAATGGAACTTTAAAACTTGAAATCAAAGCATATTATTATAAATTTTCTCTATATGAATCCAGCTGATGTCAGATAAATTATCTTTAACATATGTAATACAAAATTTAGATCTAGTGATTTACTAGTAATCGTGCACATGAAATGTGGTCTACAAGTTTCTGTTTATTTTTTAGAATACAATACATTAACTATATGTACCTTGATCCCATAAAAAAGGATGGACGTCCGCTGACTTGAAAAAGTTAATGTACTTGTTTTAATGACCTTTTTATGAAACTACGTAATGGGCGTGGTAACAAGTTGGCTCAGGCGTTTTGGACCAAGTTTTTCTACAACTTTAGTATATATTGTTTCGTATCAAAAATCATCGTATCACTACTGTCGTACCAGAATAATTATCGTACCATGAGGGAGGTGTATGGTTTCAGTCCTACAAATTGCAGACCAATGCATCGTACTCTTCTGTAGTCAATGACGTGCATTTTAATCCACAAAATTTACCGATTTCTTGCTTTTCTCAGCATTACACATTGTAAGTCTTAAATGTGCCTTTTTACTTTTACTTTGGGTAAGTATATTTTTACCCTGGGTAAGTGGATTTCTGTTAGTCACATATCCATTGGTAAGTGGATTTTTTTTAAATTTCTCTAACACTGGCAATATACTGAAGCTAGAATCTGATTTGTACAGGTCACTAGGATGACTTTCCAAGTTAAAGTGATTAGCACAACTAGCTTTGGCACATCCTGCTAATACAGCTGGATGTGAGCGTGGATTTCCAGTACAGAATCAGACATTGACTCCACTATACAATCACCTCAATACAAAGACTCGAGATCAGTTAATGAGAATCAAGATTAATGGTGAAAAATCATAAGATTTTGATTTTGTAGGAGTATTATCTGAACAGAAAAACAAAACAAACAGGAAATTGTTCAGTATTGCTGCAAAGAATAGGATAATCATGAAGGACATTTTTGCATTGACTTAATTTTTCCCATTGTTTTTGCTACAGAAAAATAAATGGCCTATAATATTTTGAGGTTTTGAACAAAACAGCCTATACTTTTTTGATGAAATATGCCATATGTCCTATAATATTCCTTTTCAATCTGAAACACTGCATTTTCATGCAGGCATATAAAAAGTTAACCTTGCTGGTTTTTTTTAGAACATACACAATGAGATTGAATAACTAAGATACCTTATGTGTTACAATAGCTCCTTTGCCTTCCATCCAACTGGCCTAAAATATCACTTGTGCCTGCTTAGTCTCCATCAACCAAGCGTATCAGAGATGCTATATAATCTGAAGCTCTACCACACTAATAAGTTCTTAAATAAACTACATGTAGAGTTTTACACGAACATGTCATTTAATTAACACATAAATATTTGCTTTCGACTTTGTTAACCTGATTAAAACAAAATACATCTCCACTTTCAAATTTTGATGTTGTATAAAGAAATTACTTTCTAAGGACACACAATCATACTGCTAGCTGTGCTATGCCAATTCTATTCTGCTATATTTGATATCAATACTTACCTTCCAGTGATCATTTTTCAAGTGAAAAAATCGCTGATATGCAGAGAGGGCTGAAAAAGAGAAAGAGTTTTCATACACCAAAATTCAAATTGATAAATGCATTATGGGATATCTGCAATGAATACAGAAATAGAGCACTTATTAAAGACCCAGTTTTATATGACCTGCATCTGTGACTTTAAAAACATTATGCTATTCTTAAGGGATAAATGTCTTAGTTTTTTGGTGTTTATGGAATATAATTCTGGTTTATCATTTCTCCTTTAAAGATCCTCAAAACACGATAAAAGCACATATGTCTTTATGATATACATGTATCTTCACATGAACAATTTGAAAGCATTACCATATACCGGTATTCCTTTAAACATATCTATTTACTTGCTGACAGAACGATAGCAAAAATATCTTAGGTATAACTCTTCAATGGCTAACAATTAACATAACTTTAGCATACCTTTTATATATCAGAATAACTTTAGATTGTATCATAACTGACAGTATGTCCGTATAGCTAAAGAGTGTATCTTCACTGACTGAAAGTATGTCAGCATAGTTTAGACTGTCATATCACTAATTGACAGTATGTCAGCATAGCTTTATAATGTATCTTCACAAGCTGACAGTATATCAGTATAGCTTTATGATGTAACTTCACTGGCTGACAGTATGTCAGTATAGCTTCACTGTCTTCAGTCTGTATCTTCACTGGCTCACAATATGTCAGCATAGTCTTAAGCTGTATTTTTAATGGTTGGCAGAATGTCAACATAATTTTACTTACAGTATGTCAGCATAGTTTTATTATTTATCTTTAAGAACTGAGTGTATACATACCTTTTGGATATTGTTCCAGTAACAACAGTAAATGTCCTAAGTGACAGTACACTTTGGGGTCTACAGAGGAATCCATTTCCTCCCCATCATCACAGGATTTTTTTGAGTTCTCACGGATCTGATTTTCATAATTCTTTATTCCCTGTAAAGACAATCATCACCATGAAGTTGATACTTTTAAGCCTTACTGCTACTCATCAACACTTGCTCATGTATATGACATACATAACAGTTGAATGATAAAGCTAGAAATCTGATACAGAATTATGCTTAAAAAGGGCCTCTAGAGAATCTGAAGCAAAATGAACTCTTTTCCAGTTCACCAGAGCTGAAGGCTCAAGTGAACAGCAACTATCGTCATAGTACATCGTCTGTTGTCTGTCTTGTATTCATCCCCTGACATTTTTCACATTTGCAACTGCAGATCAGAACTGCAGAAGGGATTTTGATTAAGCTTTGTAGAGATGAAGTACTCTAGTTTCCTTACAAATGTTGTTGTTTTTAAGTCATATCTGTCAAAGAATGGATCCTGCATTTGCCCCTGTTAGTTACCTTTAGTTCTATAATTTTGTTTTAAGCTTTATACATAACGGTATTCAAAATCAATTAAATTTCTTACTATCTCTTGTCCACCAATAAATATTACACCACAATAAACAAGATTACAGTAGGTGTTGCATGCAACACTTGTCCCCCTGTCACAACCTGTACCTTCGAAATGAATTCTGTGAAGTTTATATCAAGTTCCAGTGAAAATGACAGCAAAAATACAGCATTGTTTTATTCATATCTGGCATCAGTATATACAGTCATCATCTGGAAACTGAAAGAGTGATAAATCACTATTTTCAGTAATAAGTCTACAACTGAACTATGCTGATGTCTATTTTTAGTAACAATGCCCCTTTAAGTTAACATTTTGACCCTAAATTCTATCCCACCCTAGACCTATACATAAACCAACACTGTAAGAAGTTTAAAAGAAATCAGTTATTCTTAACTCAAGCTATTATCTGGCAAATGAAATGCAGTGATGTCTTTTTATATAACAAAACACTCGAATGTCCACAAATTTTCGGCAGCGTGGCCTTTATCAAGTGAGAAATATTGAAAACATAATATCAAGTTACGTCCATATTGCTGGAGTACGGAAGTGATGTTATGCTTTCATACTCCAGCAATATGGACGTAACTTGATATTCTGTTTTCAATATTTCCCACTTGATAAAGGCCACGCTGCCGAAAATTTGTGGACATTCGAGTGTTTTGTTGTTTATTCATTACTACTTCCCTACGGAGAACTTTCATGTAATTACTGTCTTTTTATAGTTACAGTGATCCTTAGGATTGACCTTTTGACCCCAAAATCAATCTTACCCTACACCTTTACATAAGCTAGCCTAATATGAAGCTTAAAAGAAATAAATTGTCCTTAAGTCAAATTATTATCCAGCAAATGAAATGCAGTGATAAATATCTATTTTTAGTAACAGAGATTTTTAGAACTGACCTTTGAGCCCCCAAATCAATCCCACCCTAGACCTATACATGAGCTAGCTTTATATGAAGTTTGAAAGAAATCAATCATTCCTAACTCAAGTTAGCATTTGGAAACTGAAATACAATGATAAATGTCTGTTTTTAGTAAGAGTGACCCTTTTGACCCCAAAGTCAATCCCACATTAGACCTTTATATAAACTAACATTGCATGAAGTTTGAAGCAAATTGGTCTTTCCTCATTGAAGTTATTGTGTGGAAACCATCCAAATGAATAGATGGACGGACAAACAGACAGACAACGACAAACACTATAGTCCTCTCCAGTTTCACTGGCATTATAATTCTACAAAAACTTGTGAAGAAAATACAATTTTAAGATTTCATGGTGAATGCTATAACAGCCAAACTGGATTTATTTCAGCTCCTGGCAGATAATCTGATTGAAATAAGGTCCCTGGTCTTTACATTAGAATAGTTAAAGTAATTTACAATGTGGATACAAAAATATTCAAAGATTAAAGAATATGCTAAAAATATATATAAAAGAAAATTACACATTTAAAATCAATAAAATCTATCACCACTATCAACAATGGACAAAGATATCCTAATGATAGATTTGAGATTCGAGATATTTGACACACAGATTATGATATCTCTATCCATTATTGCTAGTCATGATTGAATCTTTTCCTCACATCTTTATTCATAAATCTTACTCCTTTACTGTAAATAGTATACTAGCAGAAGAAAAGATCGAGTGATCATGAATGAAGTCGACTTATTCACTACATCACTGCCTCGCATTCCATTTGCCGCATTGGTAAATAACACCAAAGTTGAAAAAAGTTTTAAAGATGTATTAAAGAATTGAACAATCATCTGAATGAATTCAACATTAAATATCAATAATCAAACCTTACACAATACAATTGCATTTTTTTTATCATGTTCTTCCAAAATGATCGTTTGACGTCATCAAGCAATGATGTCACATCGACACATGTGACCTTGTGAGTCAGCTTTGAACATTGCAGTGCGAGTATACTTGTGTAACATTTCGTTATCTGAGTGGGGACTAAATGACATATTGATATTAAAAGTGTATCTGTGGATAAAAGATCAGCTCCATGAAAAATTGAAAGGATTGGATTGTTTGTATGTGCATTTAAGGAGAAGTTCTGCTCAGAATTATGAAAATACATTGGGGAGGAAGGTAAGGTCATTGATATTTTTGACACACAACCCATGTGATTTAGATTCAAGAGCAGAATTTTCCCTTTCTAAACCATCTGTCAATGAAATTATGCTGCCAACTTTGTACTCAATAACCTCGGCCATATTTGTTTACAAGCAGTACTGCAGTAAAAAGTAGTTCTGTCATTTCTGGTTCATGTGAAAAGGTTATCTTACCCTACCCCTTAAAGATAAGGATATCTTACCCAGGTATTTTTATGGATTTTCCTGTCCGCAGTAGGAGAAAATCTCCTCATCAATGATTTTAAATCTTAAATGATGATGTGACATCAGGATCAAGATGATGCTACTCATTCAAAAGACTCACACTAAGTGTATTAGAATAAAACATGTTACGAAAGACCAACAAAATTCAAGTTCTCTCAAAAGAACTTATTTTCTTAAAAACAGTATGTCCATTCAATCCAAGCTATTTGTAAACATATGGGTACTATATATGATAATGCTAACTGTAGAAATCATGCTCTTCAAATCATTTACTTTCTTCTAATAATTTCAAAATAAAAGCTAATCAATGTTTCCAAGTAATATCAAATAACAGCACTTTAAATTATTATCCAATTCAAAGCTACATTTCAATATTTGAAAAATAAATTTATTTTCACTGAACCAGCCTTACTTAGTCTGTAGGCCAAGAGGTCCAAAGTTCAAGTCTCAGTAAGGCTCAGCAGTGTCCTGTGTTTGGGATGAGATATTTATGCTTCATGTCCACTGTTATGGTATGTCCACTGTTATAGTATGTCCACTGTTATGCTTCATGTCCACTGTTATGGAATGTCCACTGTTATGGTATGTCCACTGTTATGCTTCATGTCCACTGTTATGGTAAGTCCACTGTTATGGTATGTCCACTGTTATGCTTCATGTCCACTGTTATAGTATGTCCACTGTTATGCTTCATGTCCACTGTTATGGTATGTCCACTTTTATAGTATGTCAACTGTTATGCTTCATGTCCACTGTTATGCTTCATGTCCACTGTTATGGTATGTCAACTGTTATGCTTCATGTCCACTGTTATGGTATGTCCACTGTTATGCTTCATGTCCACTGTTATGGTAAGTCCACTGTTATGGTATGTCCACTGTTATACTTCATGTCAACTGTTATGGTATGTCCACTGTTATGCTTCATGTCCACTGTTTTGCTTCATTTCCACTGTTATGGTATGTCCACTGTTATGGTATGTCCACTGTTATGCTTCATGTCAACTGTTTTGCTTCATTTCCACTGTTATGGTAAGTCCACTGTTATGGTATGTCCACTGTTATACTTCATGTCAACTGTTATGGTATGTCCACTGTTATGCTTCATGTCCACTGTTATGCTTCATGTCCACTGTTATACTTCATGTCAACTGTTATGCTTCATGTCCACTGTTATGCTTCATGTCCACTGTTATGGTATGTCCACTGTTATGCTTCATGTCCACTGTTATACTTCATGTCCACTGTTATGCTTCATGTCCACTGTTTTGCTTCATGTCCACTGTTATGGTATGTCCACTGTTATGCTTCATGTCCACTGTTATGGTATGTCCACTGTTATGCTTCATGTCCACTGTTATGGTATGTCCACTGTTATGCTTCATGTCCACTGTTATTGTAAGTCCACTGTTATGGTACATGTATATCCACAGTTATGGTATGTCCACTGTTATGCTTCATGTCCACTGTTATGGTATGTCCACTGTTATGGTATGTCCACTGTTATGGTATGTCCACTGTTATGCTTCATGTCCACTGTTATGGTATGTCCACTGTTATGGTATGTCCACTGTTATGGTGTGTCTTAATTTCTGTGCACTGTATCAGACATATAGCCACCATATAAGTGAATAAATCTTGATGTGACTTTTAAAAAACAAGAATTAAAAAAAACCAAGATTTTCACTTCAATCTCTACCTTATGTACAGAACACAAGTTTAAATCAATAACTGAGAATTCTTGGGGTTTAAAACAAAAGTATTGTAAGCAAAAGACTGCTTCAAAGTTTAACACTGAATTCTGCAATTTTGTTTTTCAAATATTTATTCAACTTTATTATTGTACATAGATTTCCAAGAAGGTCGCTCAATATTTGTAGTTCCATTTCTTCTATCTGACAAACATTTTCAATGCGATAATTTCATCTGAGGTTAACAACTACAAATGCCCTATGTCATATTCATTTGTAAAGTGAAATATATAAATATAAATATATATAAATATATATATATATATATATATATATATATATATATATATATATATATATATAGTGTAAACTGTCCAGAGTGTACGGGGCAGGTGTGGTGTAGTGGTTAAGCGCTTGGCTTGCGGCGCCGACGATCCGGGTTCGATTCCCGGGTTGCACCACTATGTTTAAGAGGTTGGTAACCTCCTGCTTCCATGTCGCGATATAACTGAAATATTGTTGAAAGCGACTTAAAACACTAATCAACCAACCAACCAACATCTAGAGTGTACACTGTCAAAACCAGAATCTTGTGCAAAATGAACGTATTTTGTGGAAGTAATTTTTCCACTTATTTTCATTGAATGTAAACTCTCAAAATAAGGGACACTGTCTACTCTGGACAACAGACATAATCTTCCATCCAAATTTTAAGAAATCCTATGTTTTTTAACTGATAATACCAGACACTTTCATCCTCAACAGATAACATGCTTAACCGCTCACACTGTTTACGTAGGCCATATTGAAGTTAAAAATGACATCTGTTTATTGTTAATTGGTTGTTTGGGTGTATCTGTGATTGACACATTAACCCTGTATGGCTTCACTAGGTAGACAGGTTTCATACCGTTTAATTAATATGAAAACCATTTACTAATATAATTGAATTAGGCAGGTTGAAGCTTTAAACAAACCAGTATTTTTGTTTTAATGTGCCAACATATAGCCAATTAAATTACTAAGCATTATGTATTTCTCGATTATCTCATTAGACCATATTATGTTTTACAACTCTTCAGACAAGATCGTTTATTTTAGAAAATTGAGATGTGTCGGAGCGGGCTTCTAAGCAAAGACGTGTTAATTTAACACTTTAAGACCTGACAGTAAATTTTGAACTTGTATGTTATGATTAATATGCAATGAAAAGAGAAATAAATCATAGTAATACATGCAGCAAAGGTCAACTTCAAACCCAAACATGACTAGTACATTGGTTATTTATATATGTTCCATACCAGGTAATAGACAGTACTCTTTCCCACTCCCCCATTCGTTCTCTAAAACCTGGACAACTATCCAAAGTAGACAAAATAGCAGTCTTGGTGACTGTCCGGTTTGGAAAGGTTTCATTGTATATATATATATATATATATATATATATATATATATATATATATATATATATATATATATATATATATACAGTCAAACTTCGATATCTCGAACACTGATATCTCAAATACCCAGGATATCTCGAAGTCGAACATCGGTCCCGAAAAAAATCCTTCATATTATGATTAAATTCACCCTGGATGTGTCGAACACTGATATGTCGAATACCATGCTTATCTCGAATAAATTTTCAAGTCCCGAAGTTCTTATTTACCCGGTTTATCTCGAAGTTGGCTTCTTATTGACAATATTCCCCTCGGCGTTTATCCTAAATGACAGGTCGCTTTTTTTGCAAAGTAATAGTAATTAAATCAAATTATCACGTATGTCTTTATCTTGTCTTACGTGTTAGCCCGTCCTCGGTTTTAGGTATAGTATAAGACAGTTATATCCAGTATTGGATTTAAATTACGATGTACTGAAAAGAAAACATGACGTTTTCAGTTTTGGAGTATATTCTCTATATATTCATAAAATATGAAAGGTATGATGAGATTTAGATTAATTATTTAGGAACAATACAATATGTGCATCTTCATGCGTATTTATTGATAAATACATGTATATCTCATACATCTACTATAATAATCACAAATATCAAATGAATCAGCGTACATTAACAACTGCAAGATTTGTGATCCTAAACTAGAAATTTGGATATCTCTAACTACGGATATCTCGAAGTATTTTCCATGGTCCCTCTGACTTTGAGATAAGGAGGTTTGACTGTATATATATATATATATATATATATATATAATATATATATATATATATATATATATATATATATACTTACATATATATATATATATATATATATATATATAAAACAAATATTTGTATCCTAATAATGCACACATGCACTGACATATGATTGAATTATAATTTATATGTTCAGCAGAATTTCACTTCAGCACAATGACCACATTCTCTTTGATTACTCTGGCACTCTGACAAAGTTCTTATGAACCACCATACATATTACAAAACTAATACATGTATATAGCAAAATATAAGATGTATCTAAATTTTGACCAGTGTCATCAAATAGAAAGCAAATTTTGTCCAGTGAACAATACTTTCGCAGATACATGTTCATGTATCTTAATACTGAAAAAATTTCATACTACTTGCATAAAATTAGTAATACAGTTTCACAAAATTATCTGCCCCTGTTGCTCAGTGTTTTGCTAATAGTTGCAAGCAGAAAAGGTACAACTTTGTGTTTTACAATGATATAACATGGGAAAGAACTACATTGCATAACAATATATACAATGACCAAACAAACTGCATAAAGCAAAGCCAGCGTGGCCTAGTGGTATCGCGCTCTCCTCCTGATTGGGAGGCCGGGGATCGAGTCCCACTCTGGTCATGCTAGTGTTCTGTCCTTCGTATGAGACAGTAAAAACTGAGGCCCTGTGCCGTGGTATGCATGGCACGTTAAAGATCCTTCACTGCTTCGGGTGGGTCCATTGCAAAGATCAAAATTTGTATGCCCCGCATCAGGCAAATGCCGTCACCATATACGTGAAATATTCGTGGTGTGAGGTTAAACAAAAATCAATCAATCAAAGCATAACGCAATGTTAAACTTAAGGGTTACCAAATAACTCAGCAGTAACTACAATTTGTTTTATCTAAATACCTTTTCCAGCAAAGCTCTTTTTCCTGTTTCATCTGAAGATCCTAACTTTAGAAAGCCAAAAAGACAACTGAAATGGAATAAGATAACTTTTAGATCTTTTTCCTCAACAAAACTGACACTTGGTTTAATGAGATATTATATATATATATATATATATATATATATATATATATATATATATATATATTTATTTATACATGTATATATATATTCTGTACATATATATATCAGGGGTACACACACACACACACACACACATATATATATATATATATATATATATATATATATATATATATATATATATATATATATATATATATATATATATATATACATATAAATTGCAACCGTTAACCAAATTAATTGAAAACTGTGGTTCAGATCTCACAATTCAGCTTTTTTAATTGGACTTGCAGTTCGGCTGTTTATTTTTACTCTCTTACTGATAATGTAAACAAAGTAGAGAGCATTTCAAGACTTTTTATGTTTCATCATTTTAAATAAGAAGTTCCTTAGAAATTCTTATCTATTATCGCAGCAAAGCAACTTAAGAGGTTTCCAATTACATGTGCTTCTTTTAAAAAACTTTGATTTTCATGATATGTCCTTAATTATCTGAACCAAATCGAAATAAACCAAACCAAGGACCGAAAAACAAACTCTTAACTGAAAATTTTTAAACTGATGCTTTCTTAATATATTTGTATATATATGAGCATATATATATATATTTATATATATATATGTATATATATATATATATATAGTACATAAAGAATCAGTGAAACACCTGGGAGTACCATGGACCTTGGATCTCCGGAGAAATACCTGTAGAAATAAAGGCAAATTGGACAAACATAATAAATTTTTTTCATTTTTTCAGAAGCTTTTCAATACCAGGAGGTGTTACTGTTATGTCTTGTATGACAGGGTATTTGCGGGTGTCATTCATTTAGTTTGCCTTGGTGAATTCCGATGATGTGACATTAGTTGTTTCTGAGAATACAGATTGAAACTGTTTATAACCGGGTAAGTGGATTAGATTTCTGTTTAGAGTCTGTTATAAGTCTACCATCTTGTTTTAGTGATGTTACTCCGTTATATTCTGTTTCTTTGATTTTTATGTATGACCAGAATTTTTTCATATTGGAAAATTTGTTCTCATCTTGCTTTGGTTTACAATATCTTCAATGTATGTCCAATAAGAATTTCTAAGTTGTTTTTGTACTTGATGTTTTATTTGCTTATGTTTTTCTTTAACGTCTTTGTTTCCACTTTTTTTCATTTTTCCGTAGAGTCTATCTCGTTTTCTCATTAGTGTTCTCGTTTTAGGTGTTATCCAAGACATTTGAGGTTTTGATGATAATTTCTTGTGTGGTACGTGTTTGGTTACAAGGTTATTTAGGTTGATTTTTAAATGTATTCCCTAAGTCATTTACTGAGAGTACATTTGCCTCGTCATGTAGTTGTTTGTTTAGGATGTTTATTTCCATTTCAATGGCATCCCAGTTTGCTTTGTTGGTATGTTCCTTGGAATTTGCTTTATTTTGGATGGTGTTACAAATGTATACTGAATTCAAAGAAGACTATATCATGGTCAGAAATACCAATCATGATTTCGATACGAGTGATCTTCATGAAGTATAACGCTCAACTTTTGAGTATACTTCGTATTGGAAGAAGAAGAAGATTGGGTAGGTTTGTAATTACTAGATCGAGAATTTTATCTTTTCTAGTAGGATGTTCTAAAAGTTGAGTAAGGCCAAGGTCGTCAATAATGTTGCAGAAAGAAAAATGAATTTTATGATGAGATGAGTTGGGTTTTAGAATTTTGTGTTTTCCAGTCAATATTTGGTAAGTTAAAATCACCACTTATCAGAACGGCCGCATTTTTATCTGCAAGGCTCTTCTGACAGATGTGTCAAACCATTTGAGGCTCTGCTCATCAGATGTTTTGGGATTGTAAAAGAATGTAATATACAATGCCTTGCAGCCTACAATTTCTACTTTTGCCCATATCATTTAACAATTTTCATCAGGTGACAGCTCTTCCACTTAATTACGGATAAAGTGATCTTTGATTGCAATGAGGACACCACCACCCTGCTGATCGACCTTTTCTATCTCGTCTAAAGATACGGAAGCCCTCTGGGAATATTTCATTGTTCATGATTTTTGGTTCTAGCCAGGTTTTTGTACCTAAAATTATGTCTGGTTTGGTGCTTTCAATGATGTTTATTATTAAGAGTTGTTTTCGTTTGATGGATTGAAAATTTATGTTGAGTACACATAATGGGGTCTTACATTTAGATGTTGATTTTTTATTCTGTTTTGGTGTAGACTGATGAACTGGTCTAAATGATTCTGTTTGTGATTTAAGGCTATTTTCATTTTCAAGATCTGCAAATTGGTACAAAGTTTGGAAAGGATTGGATGGTATGCTTGTACTGTGTAGGTTGTAAAGGCATGTGCTGTAGTTGGGCTTGTCACAAATTAAACAATGCCGGGAGATCGTACTGTCATGTAACTGGTCATATGTGTTACTATGTATGTTCTGACAGTCGATATGATACCATTCATGTCCATTGATCCCAGGTTTCACATACGATATCCTCATGCTCACAGGTTACAGGTATGGTATTCACAGACGGTATTGATGTTTCTTTCATTATGCTGGACAAATTAAGGGGTGATATTGGGAAATACAAACCTTATTCTCTTACTGTAAGATCTAACCATTATACAGTTATACTGTGAAAACTCTTTGAATACAGTAAGAGAACCAAACATCAAACTAATACAAATTAAAATTTAAAGAGGTTAGTAGGTCGGCCACTGACCTGTCATATTCTGCGAGCTGCTGCTTTTCCTCAGATAACAATTTCACGTCTGCAACCTCCAAACTCATTGCTTTGTTTCTGAGGAGGCTGCGTGAAAAATATTAAGTCTATAAAGTAGGTTCACTGCTTCGCTCTGTCGGAATCATTCAGGAAATTGACCCCCTTTCCTTTTATCCAATGAAATTGCAAAGCACGAGAAATTTACGGAAATGATATACACATATACAAAAACGAAAAAATATTACCCACTTAAATAATCACTGCAAACGACGACAATGCTGAGTGTTCAATTCACAGGGTTGGTGGGGATGAAGGTGGTAACTTCCTTTTATAAAGGTAGAGTTGCGGTTGGAATGGGGCCATCCAGTATATAAATGGTTTTTTCCGCATTTCAGGCGCGGATCCAGCCGGGGGAGGGGGTCACTCTTATGAAGCGTCGGCTGCGTTTTCACTCCAGGTTGTACAAACCTTTAACTTATTACGTAATCAATAAACATCGTCTCCTTTAATTAACAGTGTCAATAATAAACATACAAATTAGTAAATCCTGTCTGTATACTAAGTTTAAATAAGTAACAATCGTTTCTATTTTTATTCTGATATTTATATTGGAATCCCCTAAAAACATACACATTTTGTATTGCAATAGAATTGTACTTAGTTGTTGGCTTGTTTTGTTTGTTTGTTATTATTTGGGGGGGGGGGGGGTAGAATAAAATACAGAGATATATCTTTATAAAGTATAAAATAAAAAGTTATAAAATTTGGAGAATGAAATTAAAATCAAGTAAAGAAATAACTTTGGATAATATTTTAACTGATATTAATAACGGATGGTTAGGGGACAGATAAAGTATAAGTAGTTAAATGGGTTTTGATTTCTTTGTCAACAATGGATGGAATCAATAAACATCGTCCCCTTTAATTAACAGTATCTATAATAAACATACGGATTAGTAAATCCTGTCTGTATACTAAGTTTTAATAGGAAACAATCGTTTCTATTTTTATTCTGATATTTATATTGGAATCCCCTAAAAACATATATATATACATTTTGAATTGCAAACGAATTGTACTTAGTTGTTGGCCTGTTTTGTTTGTTTGTTGTTAATTTGGGGAGGGGGGATTTAGAATCAAATACAGAGATATATCTTTATAAAGTATAAAATAAAAAGTTATAAAATTTGGAGAATGAAATTAAAATCAAGTAAAGAAATAACTTTGGATCATATTTTATTATCATTGATATTAATAATGGATGGTTAGGGGACAGATAAAGTATAAGTAGTTAAATGGGTTTTGATTTCTTTGCCAACAATGGATGGACATACTAGTACTATGTTTGGTGTAGATGAATGCACCATTTTGAACCTTTTCCCGAAAATTTTGATTCAGATTATTCAAATATATATCAATGGGTATCTTTCTAATCACAAAATATATGAATAGTCGGAATGGGTGTGCTTTTCCGTGTGTGTGACTATATGTTTTTACACTGAATTGGTAGGGTGCCAGCGACTCCAGCTGCAAGTCCGTACTTCAGCATGGAAAGTCAGCCCTGATTGGATCAGCATACAGACCACCAAACAGAACAGATGAGGAATACACCCAGGCACTAGTTACCGACATCACAACAGCCAGAGCCGAACGCAGATCAGCCTATTTCTTACTTGGAGGTGATTTCAATCTACCAGGTATCGATTGGGAGACAAAATTGACTACTGGAGGCAACATCACAAGAAAGGTGAATGAAGCCTACCTAACCTTGCAAGACGACCTAGCGATAGAGCAAGTGGTGACCTTCCCGACTAGAGGTAACAAAATCCTTTACCGTTTCTTCACATCTCATCCTTCCATAGTAGAGAAATGCAAAGCCTTACCTGCCGTCGGAAAAAGCGACCATGACATTGTAATGATAGATCCTTCCCTCCTCACACACCACCAGCAGTCAAATCCCCGAAAGATTCTTCTATGGGGTAAAGCAGACAGAGGTGCTGTCAGTCAACATATACATTCAGCCATGGATAACATTGTGAGAAAGACCTACACTACAGCTAATGATATCTGGATTGATTTCAAGAAGGCTATAACATCAACAGTAGAAAACAACATATCATCAAAGATCAACAGGAAGCGCTACTCTAACCCATGGGTGACAACAAAGGTCAAACGGTTACTACGGCAACGTCAGAAGGCTTTCCATAAAGCACGCAGCACAAAGAAGCCAAAGGACCAAGCCCGATACAGGCAACAGCCCAGCGGGAAATGAGGATGGCCCATGACGATTACATCGTCCAGACAGTATGTGGGAACATGCAAAATAACAGCAAGAGGTTTTGGTCATACCCGAAAAACAAGCGCCAGAACACACAGGGAGTAGCACCACTAAAGAAGACAGATGGACTCTTCTACAATGACACAGAGTCTAAAGTAGAAATACTCAACGAACAGTTCCACTCTGTCTACACAAGAGAGGACAGGACATCAATGCCAGACAAAGGAACAAGCTTTTACCCAGCGATGCCCTCAATCAAAGTTGGACAGATAGGAGTTCTCAAGCTACTTAGGAACACCCACTCTCACAAGGCGGCTGGACCCGATGGAATACAAGCCAGGCTCTTAGATGAGTATGCAGACCAGATTGCTCCAGTGATGACCAATTAAGATATTTAAGACCTCACTTGACTCGGGTACCATACCAGATGATTGGCGCACAGCCTCTATCGTGCCAGTATGTAAGAAAGGAGACAAACACCAGGCCTCGAACTACAGACCAGTTTCCCTGACATCGATCTCATGTAAGCTACATGTTTAGGGCCTATTTTACTGCATTTCTGTCTTAAATTTCCAAAATTTCGCTGGCTCGCTTGGCTCGCCAGTTATTCTCTCTAAAAAAAAAAATCGTTGACTCGCTTCACTCACAATCAGTTTCATGATAAATCTCCCCTGATACCGGTTTATGATCCATAATATCTTCCAAAGGGAGGCGAAATATAAGTGCAATTCAAATTAATATCCAGAGCACAAATGTTCGGCCACTTGGCCTCAGGCGAGTAAAATCGTACGGCTACTTGTACATCGTGTAGCAAATGTTACAAATGTTTGAAGCTACGCGCTGTACAAGATGGGATTTACTTATCCATACAATTTTACTCAAATACGTCTTGTACATCGTTTAGCTTCAGTACAAACGTTTGAAACGCTTGTACTGAAGCTACGCGATGTACAAGATGGATTTCACTTATAGCCATTTCTAGAATAGTTTATTTTCACAACGTAGTATGTATCTCCAAAAGTCACATATATACAGGAAGGGGCCTTTGCACCTTGTTCCCCCAACCATGGATCTACCCTGCATCCACCGGGGACCTATAGGCAGTCCCTAGACCCTGCTTCTAACTAGCGTAACGCGAAAAGGGGCTCCCCTCTCATCTAACATTAAAAACCTTCCTATCAATACCTAACATTCTATTTTTTTTTTTTGGCTGCCTTCTGAGGTTTTTATCTTTGACTGCCACATGAAGTATGACGCTCATTTATGAGTACACTTCGTTGTGGAAGAAGAAGATTTTATTTATTGCATGAATTAAGAAATAACACAAAAATGTGTTAAACATCTAGGGCAGAAATGAGTTAAAAGTGTCCAAAATGTTATTTCATGATGGAATAATAACAATAAAATCTCTAGAAGAAGAAAACATAGACTACTTGAAAGATATATAGGCCTACTACTTTGAAGTAGTCACAGAAGCTGTACAAAGTGCATGTCCCTAGATATAGACTATTTTGAAAGTAGTCTATGTCTCCGAGGCTGTGCTGGTCCGTCGGAGAAGCAGCCCTTTACCGACCACCAAGTTCTATCAAGTGCAATGCAATCGTAGCAACTGGTCCATTTATCATATAAGTTATGAAAATGAATTTAAATACAAATGTTTTGTGAAAAACGGCGATAGTGTACCGAGTGGGTGCAAAGACTCCCTTCTTATATTCGTTTACATATTTTAAATCTGTTAAATCAATATACAATTGTACTCCTACTTTCATTTTGGAATTAACAAGGTAGGATCTCATGTATTTTCGATTCGATCATGTAGCCTCTCCATTAAGGACGTTCAAACTATGCTCATTCTGTTGTGATGATTGTATTTGATTTATGAGTTAGTTATTCAGTTAATGTAATTCTACAGTACTAGATCTAGTATAATTTTTTTTGTGTGGCGCGAGTTAGTCTGGGTCTAGTAGTTACCTCTGCAACGGAAGAGCTATTTTGTCCCGTCTCTTTGGGGCAAAATAGCTCTTCCGTTGCAGTCGTAACTAGTCGGGGTATAATTTTTAGTACTGGCCAGCTGGTAGTTACGACTGCCACGGAAGAGCTATTTTGTCCCGTCTCTTCTCTCTTCCGTTGCAGTCGTAAATAGCCAGCTTTATTTTTATTTTTTTTATTTTTTTCTTTCTGCCTTCTTTTGTCCCATTTTCTTTTTCCTGCTTTCGTTTTCCCCTTATTGTTATTTATAAGGTTTAAACGAGATGGTAAATATAAGTGCTCATGAAATTTCTACTCATGAATTTTCTTTTATGTTTCAGGAGAGAGCTTTATATAAGTCCATGACTTGTTGCTCAATCCTATATATATGTGTTATGTTATATAATTCATGCGATTTTCTAAATAAATACTGTTTAAACCAAATAGCCAGCTGGCTACCGCCGCAAAACAGTTTTTGTTCCTCCAAAGTGTGGCCGCAGAATGGCTACCATATTTATAAATCATCATAGGTTTATCATTTCTAGAGCAATAATTATAAACAATATCTTAGTCTTAGATTAATTGAATTACACTGCAGATTTCACTCATTAATTTTTAAATGACTGCCATAGACGGCCGTATTATGCAGTTTTATAATTATAGTATGGCTTTGTGGGGCCCTAGGTCTGTCTGCAGTGTGTGAAATTAGTGATAGTCTACCGCCCATGACTACCCCAAAACTCGTCAGGCTATTGCAGATCGAATTGACTGCGTCTGACTGGGCTATCCCGTTTTTCAATGCCATGTCATTCATAGGCTTGTCTTTGTACTTGAGGCAGCATATTTCACGAAAACATTTGAATGAGACAGATTTCTGTATCACTCAAACGTTGTTTCAAAGCATGTTGTGTCAAGTATAAAGGTAAGCGTATGAAAAACATCGCACAATTTACATCATATCAAGTAGCGGTCATGTTACTTTTGAAATATTTTGAGGGAGCAAGGCTCTCTATGAAACCGAAACGTAAAACAACAACGGAAAAAGAAAAAATAGAAAAGAAAAAAAAGTATGAATAAGAGGTTAGAATGCGTGAATTAAAATCGCATCGGAAAATCGAATTTGAAAATACAAAAATATCTTGTACTACATGTATAGAGTTTTGGGGTAAACAATCGGGCAATTTACATCCTGGTAACCAAGTTTGGCTTACTGGATGTTCGAATTTTAGGCTAGATTCCATTAAAAAGCATGAAACTTCATCTATGCATGCAGATGCATGCCTCTAAGGCAAAATTGAATTGAAAAATGTTGTACAATCTGAGGCTGCTAAAGCCTTGCGACAGTTAAATGAAGCAAACTACTCATTGCGTTTTTGAAATGCACATGCAATTGCAAAACGTGACAAATCTTTTAAAGGTTATACATGGCTATGTGACCTTGATAAGGCCAAAGGCCTGGACATAGGAGAAATATACCACAATGATAAATCAGCACGAATCTTTATCAAACATATTGCTATGGTTGAGACAGAGAAAATTGTGAATGACCTGAATGATGCACCATTCTACTCCTTAACAATTGATAGTATTACAGATGTGAGTGGCGTAGAGCAAGAACTTATCTATGTACATTTTGCTCATCACGTTGAAAGATCACAGAAGTTTTTGAAATTTATTTCTCCTTACTCTACGTCGTCAGAGGACATTTTCAAAGCAATTATGGCGGTACTCCAGGAGTTGAATATTGATCCAAAAAAGATGGTTGGATTGACAACAGATGGTGCATCTAATATGACGGGCATAAAGAAAGGTCTTGCAGCTCTATTTTAAAGGGAAAATTCTGATTTGATATCCACACACTGCCTAGTGCATAGATTAGAACTAGCTATTAAAGACATTGTGAAGAAGGAGGAGCAGAAATTGTACGATAGAGCAATGACTCTCTTGATCAGAGTTTACTACTTTTACAAGAAGAGTAGCAAGCAGAGAAAAGAACTGGAAAGGACGTTTAAAGTCTTAGATATTCGTACAATTTTACCAACGAGAGTTGGAGGGACTAAGTGGGTTCCACATACCATACTTGCCCTTGAGACTTTCTTCAGTGGGTTCCAAGCTTTTACTACACACTTACATGACTCATCTCATCGAAACTCCAAAGCTGAAGGCTTGGGAAAATTGGCACATGACATAAACATCATAACTTACCTGCATTATATTAAGGTATTTACTTTAAAGATACTTTTAATTAAACATAAATTATAATGATATAAAAAATATATAAGTGTAAATCAAATATGTTTTTAGTAGTGATCTATAAGTAGTATGAGCTATGAACCTAATTGAAATTCTACTATTACTTTGTCATTCTATTTCAGAAATTGTTTAGACCAGTAAACAGACTGTCATTGTATCTGCTAAAGGCTTCCTTTTTAGAGTGGTTCTCAAATTTTTTATAGATCTTCACATCTCATCATAATATGTGTTCGTAGTTTTACTTTTCTCTTTCAAAAAGGGAGAATGACAATAGTGAAAAAGGACCAAATGCAGAAAAGTCTTCTGATGACCTGAGCCATGAATGTGGGCAGACTGAGCAGTAAGTATCTAACTGAAATATTGATCCGTATATTCTGAGAAAAACTTTTCTTTCTTTCGCTTCAAGTAATACATGTTATTGTATGCCATCTCATGTTCAGGAGTGCTTCAGTAGATGATCATATGGAGACATTGACATGCACTGAAAGTTTAATTCCTGTCCAAGGACTAGTTGTGTAACTTTCAAAATGGCAGAAGAATAAAAAAAAAAGTAAATTTAATGCAATCAATACCCTATTTTACTGAATAGTTTATACTAAATATCACTTACCTTTAACAGCTTTGATAAAGTGGTTGAGGAGATACCTCAGACTAAGACATTTAAGGGTATTGCCTTGAAGGGGAAAGTAAGAGATATGGGTTACCAGGAAAAACTGCCCACAAAATTATCCAGTAGTTTAGAAAACAGGTTTTCAAATGATAAGAATATCCTGAAAGCAGCAACCATCACAAATTTAGCCACATGGCCTAGTTCTAAAGAGAAAGATAGAATTTCTGGGTTCGATTTAAATTGCTTTTTAGCTCACCTGAGCCAAAGGCTCAAGTGAGCTATAGTCATAGTGCGCCGTCCGTCGTCCGTCGTCGTCGTCGTCGTCGTCGGCGTCGTCGTCGTCGTCGTCCGTCGTTAACTTTTTCACATTTTCGACTTCTTCTCTGGAACTACATTGCAGATTTGGATCAAACTTTGTGTAAATGATGTACTCAAGGTCCTCTACTAAAATTGTGTTCGGGATCCAGATTCCCTCAGGGGTGGATCCAGGGCGGGACCAAAAGTGCCCAAAAGGGTACCCCTCTTCAAACATCTTCTTCTCCAGAACCAGTACATAAATGGGGAAACTAATTGCATTTCAACAATCTATAAAGATGGGTTGTTAAAAATTGTGTTCGGGGTTAAGATCCGTCAAATAGAAATTTACGCTTTTTTGACGTGTTTCTGGACTTAGTCATTTCAATGAAGAAAAGTGTCATGTTTTTCAGTTAATTGATATTGATGATTTCTTAATGACTATTTTGATCATAATTGTGGTAAGGAATATTACTGTGAAAGAATTTTGTCATTATCTCAATTTTTGGATTTTTTATGAATTTTTTAAGACTTCCAAAAAAAAGGGGGGGTTGGCCATTTTTCACATTTTCAACTTTTTCTACGAAACCACATGAAAGATTTTAATGAAACATGGAATACATGAAGTACTAAAGGTTCTCTATCAATGTGGTAAATTTCATCCAAATTGGTTAACAGATAATGCCACCATGTCTAAAAAGTAGGTCTCACAATGGTACATATACCACTTGGTAATTGAAATATGGAGAGTAGCGGATCAAATCCAGCTGTGGTCAAAAAAAATTTTTTTTTTTTTTACACATCTAAATAAGTTTTTAGATGTTTCTAAACACTCAACATATGAAATTAGGAATTTTACGTTTAAGACTTCCAAAAAAAAAAAGGGGGGGTGGCCATTTTTCACATTTTCAACTTTTTCTACAAAACTGTTTGGAACTACATTGCAGATTTGGATCAAACTTTGTGTAAATGATGTACTCAAGGTCCCCTACTAAAATTGTGTTCGGGATCCAGATTCCCTCAGGGGTGGATCCAGGGTGGGACCAAAAGTGTCCAAAAGGGTACCCCTCTTCAAACATCTTTTTCTCCAGAACCAGTACATAAATGGGGAAACTAGTTGCATTTCAACAATCTATAAAGATGGGTTATTAAAAATTGTGTTTGGGGTTAAGATCCGTCAAATAGAAATTTACGCTTTTTTGACGTGTTTCTGGACTTAGTCATTTCAATGAAGAAAAGTGTCATGTTTTTCAGTTAATTGATATTGATGATTTCTTAATGACTATTTTGATCATAATTGTGGTAAGGAATATTATTGTGAAAGAATTTTGTCATTATCTCAATTTTTGGATTTTTTATGAATTTTTTAAGACTTCCAAGAAAAAGGGGGGGTTGGCCATTTTTCACATTTTCAACTTTTTCTACGAAACCACATGAAAGATTTTAATGAAACATAGAATATATGAAGTACTAAAAGTGCTCTATCAATGTGGTAAATTTCATCCAAATTGGTTAACAGATAATGCCACCATGTCTAAAAAGTAGGTCTCACAATGGTACATATACCACTTGGTAATTGAAATATGGAGAGTAGCGGATCAAATCCAGCTGTGGTCAAAAAAATTTTTTTTTTTTTTTTACACATCTAAATAAGTTTTTAGATGTTTCTAAACACTCAACATATGAAATTAGGAATTTTACGTTTAAGACTTCCAAAAAAAAAAAGGGGGGGGGGGGGGGGGTGGCCATTTTTCACATTTTAAACTTTTTATACAAAACTGTTTGGAACTACATTGCAGATTTGGATCAAACTTTGTGTAAATGATGTAATCAAGGTCCCCAACTAAATCTTCAAACCTCTTCTTCTCCAGAACCAGTACATAAATGGGGAAACTAGTTGCATTTCAACAATCTATAAAGATGGGTTATTAAAAATTGTGTTCGGGGTTAAGATCCGTCAAATAGAAATTTACGCTTTTTTGACGTGTTTCTGGACTTAGTCATTTCAATGAAGAAAAGTGTCATGTTTTTCAGTTAATTGATATTGATGATTTCTTAATGACTATTTTGATCATAATTGTGGTAAGGAATATTATTGTGAAAGAATTTTGTCATTATCTCAATTCTGGGATTTTTTATCAATTTAGTAAATTTCATCCAAATTGGTTAACAGATAATGCCACCACATGTCCATGTCTAAAAAGTAGGTCTCACAATGGTACATATACCACTTGGTAATTGAAATATGGAGAGTAGCGGTTCAAATCCAGCTGTGGTCCAAAAAAATTTTTTTTTTTTTTACACATCTAAATAAGTTTTTAGATGTTTCTCAACACTCAAGCCTCTTGTTTTAGCTCACCTGAGCCAAAGGCTCAAGTGAGCTATTGTGATCAATCACAGTCCGTCGTCCGCCGTTAACTTTTCACATTTTCGACTTCTTCTCCAGAACCACTGAATAGAATTTGATGAAACTTGATAAGCATGTAGTACTCATGGTCCCCTGCAAGTGTTGTTGTTTTTCGTCCGGATTCATCAATAGGTGGCGCCACCACAGGCAAAAGTAGGTCAAAGAGGGTACCCTCCTTTGACAAACTTCTTCTTCAGACCGGGGGCATACAGAGACAAACCGAATGCATAGGAATGATCTAGAGGGATGTGTGAAGAAGTGTTGTTATTTTTGGTTCCGTTCCGAAATCAAATTTTTGATGTTTTTTTTGACGTTTTTTTGTACTTGGTAGTTTTAATGCAGAAAAGAGGTATTTTTTTCTTTTAGTAAACATTGATGCATTAATTTGGTTTAATTTGATCATTTTGATGGTAAGAAATACTACTGCGAAGAAAATTTTTCAATATTTTATGTTCTGGATTTTTTATGAATTTTTTAAGACTTTCAAGAAAAAGGGGGGTGGGATAATTGGTGTAAACATTTCACAGTTTGAACTTTTTCTTCGGAACCACTTGCTAGAATTCAATGAAACTTGGCATGCATCAAATACTCAAGGTCCCCGACAAATGTGGTCATCTTTGTCAGGATCCATGAACAGGTGGCACCACCACAGACAAAAGTAGGTCACAGAGGGTACCCTCCTTTGACAAACTTCTTATTCAGATCGGGTGCATACAGCGACAAACTGACTGCATAGGAATGATTTAGAGGCATATGGAAAGAAGTGTTGATATTTTTGGTTCCATTCTGAAATCAAATTTTTGACGTTTTTTCATTTTTATTTTGGACTTTGTTATTTTAATGCATTAAAGAGTTATTATTTTCTTTTAGTAAACATTGATGCATTCATTTGGTTTCATTTAATCATTTCTATGGTAAGGAATGCTGGTGCGAAGGAATTTTTTCAATATCTCCATTTTTGAATTTTTTATGAATTTTTAAGACTTCCAAGAAAAGGGGGGGGGGGGGGGACAATTTTTCATATCTTCAACTTGATCTACAGAACAACTTGAAGGATTGTGATAAAACTGGGTAGGATGCAAGTACTCATAGTCCTTTTCAAAGGTTTTGTTTTTTGTGCGGATCATCCAAATTGGTTAACAGATAATGCCACCATGTCTAAAAGTAGGTCTCACAATGGGACATATACCACTTGGTAATTGAAATATGGAGAGTAGTGGTTCAAATCCAGCTGTGGTCAAAAATTTTGTTTTTTTTTTTTACACATCTAAATAAGTTTTTAGATGTTTCTCAACACTCAACATATGAAATTATGAATTTTACGTTTAAGACTTCCAAAAAAAAAAGGGGGTGGGGGGGTGGGTTTTGCCCATTTTTCACATTTTCAACTTTTTCTACAAAACTGTTGGAAGGATTTTAATAAATCTTGGTAGAAATAAGTCACTTATGATCCTCTTCAAATTCTGTTGTTTTCGTCCAGACCTCTTTACAGGTGGCGCCACCATAGTCAAGAGTAGGTCACAAAAGAGTTCCCTCGTTTAACAATATTCTTTTTCATACGGGCTGTATACAGAGACAAACAGAATGCATAGAAATGATCTAGAGGGATGAGTGAAGATGTATTGTCATTTTGGTTCCCTTCCAAAATCAAATTTTAGAATTTTTTTCGACATTTCTTTGGACTTGGTGATTCAATGCAGAAAAAAGTGTCATATTTCCTAGTTAATTGATAATGAAGATTTCTTATGGACTATCGTGATCATAATTATGGTAAGGATTGTTACTTTGAAAGAATTTTGTCAATATCTCAATTTTTAGATTTTCTATGAATTTTTTAAGACTTCCAAATGAGGGTGTATAGGAACAATTCAATCACATTTTTCACTTCTGCTGTTATACCACATGAAAGATTTTAATGAAACATGGAATACATGAAGTACTAAAAGTCCTCTATCAATTTGGTAAATTTCATCCAAATTGGTTAACAGATAATGCCACCATGTCTAAAAAGCAGTTCTCACAATAGTACATATACCACTTGGTAATTGAAATATGGAGAGTAGCGGTTCAAATCCAGCTGTGGTCAAAATTTTTTTTTCATTTCTTTACACATCTAAATAAGTTTTTAGATGTTTCTCAACACTCAACATATGAAATTAGGCAATTTTAAGTTAGATCTGGACAATATTTGAAACAATTGTTGTTCATGACCCAGACTTGAAATCAGTTAACAAAAGGCCCCACCTAAAGAAAATGACTAACTTGTTGCCCTGAATGACTTCTTGCAGAGACAAAGGAAATGCTTAATATCAAAATCACCAGAATGGATGTGCAAAAAAGTGTTGTTTTTTATTCTAGCCTGAAATAAAATTTGACATATTTTCAACATCTGTGTTGACTTAGTCACATTAATGCAAAAATAAATGAATTCTTCCTTCATGCATGACTGATAATCTAGGTACTCAGGTGAGTGATATAGGCCCACTTGGGCCTCTTGTTTCAGTGACATGTTTGTTCCTTGTTGAAAATGAAATGAATTCAAGTTTTTAAAAATCTTTTTCACTAGGTAACACCTTCAGGAAGGTCCAGGAGAATTGATATTAAGAGAAAAGACAAAGTTCAGGGAACAAATCAGGTGATGCTTGCAGATGAGCAGGTGAATGAAGAAGAGCAGGAGAATGCTGAATAGTGATGAAACGATTATCGCCGATAATTGAATATCGATCGCTGAAAGTGCGCCGATTTCGATTTTCGATTCTATTTTCAAAAATCGAAAAATTGCCGGTAGTTTTATCACCCAAATTCACTCGTAAAATTAGTGTAACTATCTACCAAAATGACCCAATTGACCGGAATGCCCCATCTTGTTACTGAAATGCCCATGAAATGAATCTTAAATGTCAATAATTATTATTTTTTACATATAAATTTGAATGAATCAGAATAAAAACGTATGAACATACAGTATTTTTGTTTGATTTTCTATCTTTGTATAAATTTTGTTTTTAAAAAATTGTAAAACTCAGCAGATTAATGTTACATTTTGCGGATTATTTCTCAACTAAATTACTATTTATGCCCTAGAACTCTAAGTCAACATGAAAAGCAATGATTTGAAACTATCTGACTAGAAGGAGAAGGGAATATCGGTATATATTTTGGGCATTTCTGCATTTAATAAGTTTATTTCGGCTATTCATGGGCATTTCGGCAGATAGTACTGCCCTAGTACTAATAAAAATGGCGGACAAGAATAACAACATGTTCACGGATCGTGAACTCCCTGATTTATTTGATTACCCAGGGAAGGTAAAATCCAAGGTGTGGGATGTCTTTGGTTTCCAAAAGCTTATCTTGTTAATGAGATATATTTTATTGTTTAAAATTTCTTGTTTATTGTATTTTTCAAATAAAAAAATTCTACATACATGATTACATTGTCAAATGATAAAAATATCCCCTTGCAAAATGGCTTTCTTATTCGTCCGATTATAATCGATCATCGATTGGTTATGATTTCTGATTATTGTCTGAACATGGTTTTTGAAAATTGTCCGATTCCGCATCACTAATGCTGAATAGCATTTGATAAATGCAGATGATGTGGCACAGGCAGATACAACCAGTCCAGAAATATGTGATGAAAATGACATTGACAGTGACAGCACAGATGATGAACAGAGTTACAATGAAAATTGTAAAAACTTTCAAGAAATTTAATTTGAAATGGAATATGAGAATTAAATCCTTATGTGAATTTTGTAATGTTGTTTGTTCAATCATACCTAACAAAAGACATCTGGGCTATCCCAATTTTAATGGGGCTATCCGAATTTCTGGGCTTCCCATCAATAATCCTAGTTTCACACACTGTGTCTGCACCTTGTTAACACGATACAGACCATACCATTTAGGCTAGGCCTTTGAAACTTGGTACCCTTATTTCTTATGGCATGAAGATGAACCCTTTTGATTTTCAATATCTGTCATTTTTAGGGCAAAAACAGCAAGTTTTTGAGAAAACTTGTAAAGGAGGTACAGACCAAACTATAAATACTAGAACTTTTAAACTTTGCGCACTTATTTGTTATAATTGAAGGACAAACCATATTGATATTCAAGGTCTTATCTGCAAGGTCAAGGTCACAGTGCTTATGTCAGTTAGATTCTTGTCCAGACCATAACTTTTTAGCTCACCTGAGCCAAAGGCTCAAGTGAGCTATTGTGATCAATCACCGTCCGTCGTCCGTCGTCCGTCGTCCGTCCGTCGTCTGTCGTCTGTCGTCCGTCGTCCGTCGTCCGTCGTCCGTCGTTAACTTTTCACATTTTCGACTTCTTCTCCAGAACCACTGAACAGAATTTGATGAAACTTGATAAGCATGTAGTACTCATGGTCCCCTACAAGTGTTGTTGTTTTTCGTCCGGATTCATCAACAGGTGGCGCCACCACAGGCAAAAGTAGGTCAAAGAGGGTACCCTCCTTTGACAAACTTCTTCTTCAGACCGGGGGCATACAGAGACAAACCGAATGCATATGAATGATCTAGAGGGATGTGTGAAGAAGTGTTGTTATTTTTGGTTCCGTTCCGAAATCAAATTTTTGACGTTTTTTTGTACTTGGTAGTTTTAATGCAGAAAAGAGGTATTTTTTTCTTTTAGTAAACATTGATGCATTAATTTGGTTTAATTTGATCATTTTGATGGTAAGAAATACTACTGCGAAGAAAATTTTTCAATATTTTATGTTTTGGATTTTTTATGAATTTTTTAAGACTTTCAAGAAAAAGGGGGGTGGGATAATTGGTGTAAACATTTCACAGTTTGAACTTTTTCTTCGGAACCACTCGCTGGAATTCAGTGAAACTTGGCATGCATCAAATACTCAAGGTCCCCGACAAATGTGGTCATTTTTGTCAGGATCCATGAACAGGTGGCACCACCACAGACAAAAGTAGGTCACAGAGGGTACCCTCCTTTGACAAACTTCTTATTCAGATTGGGAACCGACTTCATTGGAATGATTTAGAGGCATATGGGAAGAAGTGTTGATATTTTTGGTTCCATTCCGAAATCAAATTTTTGACGTTTTTTCATTTTTATTTTGGACTTTGTTATTTTAATGCATTAAAGAGTTATTATTTTCTTTTAGTAAACATTGATGCATTCATTTGGTTTCATTTAATCATTTCTATGGTAAGGAATGCTGGTGCGAAGGAATTTTTTCAATGTCTCGATTTTTGAATTTTTTATGAATTTTTTAAGACTTCCAAGAAAAGGGGGGGGGACAATTTTTCATATCTTCAACTTGATCTACAGAACAACTTGAAGGATTGTGATAAAACTGGGTAGGATGCAAGTACTCATAGTCCTTTTCAAAGGTTTTGTTTTTTGTGCGGATCATCCAAATTGGTTAACAGATAATGCCACCATGTCTAAAAGTAGGTCTCACAATGGTACATATACCACTTGGTAATTGAAATATGGAGAGTAGCGGTTCAAATCCAGCTGTGGTCAAAAAAAATTTTTTTTTTTTTTTACACATCTAAATAAGTTTTTAGATGTTTCTCAACACTCAACATATGAAATTAGGAATTTTACGTTTAAGACTTCCAAAAAAAAAAAGGGGGGGGGGGGTGTTTTGGCCATTTTTCACATTTTCAACTTTTTCTACAAAACTATTTGAGGGATTTTAATAAATCTTGGTAGAAATAAGTCACTTATGATCCTCTTCAAATTCTGTTGTTTTCGTCCAGACCTCTTTACAGGTGGCGCCACCATAATCAAGAGTAGGTCTCAAAAGAGTTCCCTCGTTTAACAATATTCTTTTTCATACGGGCTGTATACAGAGACAAACAGAATGCATAGAAATGATCTAGAGGGATGAGTGAAGATGTATTGTCATTTTGGTTCCCTTCCAAAATCAAATTTTAGAATTTTTTTCGACATTTCTTTGGACTTGGTGATTCAATGCAGAAAAAAGTGTCATATTTCCTAGTTAATTGATAATGATGATTTCTTATGGACTATTGTGATCATAATTATGGTAAGGATTGTTACTTTGAAAGAATTTTGTCAATATCTCAATTTTTGGATTTTCTATGAATTTTTTAAGACTTCCAAATGAGGGTGTATAGGAACAATTCAATCACATTTTTCACTTCTGCTGTTATACCACATGAAAGATTTTAATGAAACATGGAATACATGAAGTACTAAAAGTCCTCTATCAATTTGGTAAATTTCATCCAAATTGGTTAACAGATAATGCCACCATGTCTAAAAAGCAGTTCTCACAATGGTACATATACCACTTGGTAATTGAAATATGGAGAGTAGCGGTTCAAATCCAGCTGTGGTCAAAATTTTTTTTTCATTTCTTTACACATCTAAATAAGTTTTTAGATGTTTCTCAACACTCAACATATGAAATTAGGCAATTTTAAGTTAGATCTGGACAATATTTGAAACAATTGTTGTTCATGACCCAGACTTGAAATCAGTCAACAAAAGGCCCCACCTAAAGAAAATGACTAACTTGTTGCCCTGAATGACTTCTTGCAGAGACAAAGGAAATGCTTAATATCAAAATCACCTGAATGGATGTGCAAAAAAGTGTTGTTTTTTATTCTAGCCTGAAATAAAATTTGACATTTTCAACATCTGTGTTGACTTAGTCACATTAATGCAAAAATAAATGAATTCTCCTTCATGCATGACTGATAATCTAGGTACTCAGGTGAGCGATATAGGCCCACTTGGGCCTCTTGTTACACTTTGCATGGATTTGAATAATATTTCACTGAATTGTTGCACATGACCCAAGGTTGTGGCATGATCTGACTCAAATGTCATGTCTGCAAGGTCAAGGTCACAGTGCATATGATGCGTAAATCTTTGTCTGGGTCATAACTCTTTACCCCTAACAAGGAATTGAATAATATTTCACAGAGTTGTTGCCCAGGATCCAAGGGTGTGTCTTAGTGTTGAACTAAGGTTATATCTGCAAGGTCAAGATCACACTGCAAATGATAAGTAAATCTTTGTCTGGACCATAACTTTTTACCCCTTACATGTATTTGAGTAATATTTCACAGAATTGTTGCCTAGGACCCAAGGGCGCATCATGACTTTGAACCAAGGTCGAAGGTCATATCTGCAAGGACAAGGTCAAAGTGCATATGATTTTATGCTTCAGTGAACACAGTCTGATTTTGTGTTTAGCTTGATCTTTTGCATACCGTTAATGATACCAACTTCAAACTTGGTCAATTTGTAGACATTGATGAGTTCTTCCTGATCGACACAAAATTTGGTGACCTTGTCCTTGATTTTATGCTTCAGTAAACACCTTCTGATTTTGCTTTGCAATGTAGTCATGACGGTTTCTTGTTTGTTAAATTACTGGAATGCGAAAAGTATGTTTTCCCCTTGTCAGGGTTCTCATTAAGAGCTGATATCCCACGATTTCTTGCCTCCTACTATGAGAGAATGGTGTGCCAGACATGCATGTTTCTAAAGTGTAAATTAGTTGAAAGAATGCAATCTAATTAAAATGTAGAACTCTTAATTTGTAAACTACAGACAATTTACGAAATTAAGAGATCTGCATTTTAATTAGATTGGAAAGAATGCAGTTTTGACGGAAGTCTTTGAGAAAAAGTTTTTCAAAATATCGAAGGTGAAATTTAACAAAGCATATGCTCTTTTTTTTTTTTTTCAAAGTGTTTGAAATTGTTAGATTACAGAGAGGTGGTATCAATATGTTTGACCTGTAGAAAAAAGAAAATTATATGTGTTATTGGCCATACATTGACAGCATAAGCAATATTGATGGTGGTCTTTGATGTGGAATACTGGGGGTAGCTCGAAGAATATATCAATGCTGTAACTGCATGAGTTTCCTTACATTTAGACTAGTTACATGACAAAATTTGAAAGTGAAACAATGCATATATTCAATGAAAATGGTCTCAGATTGCATTATTTTGTGTCAAAATTCCAACATTTTCTTGGGAGAGACCCCTTTAGACACCCACTAGCCAGAGGGGGTAACCTCTTGTGCACCTACTCCCTTTTGGCACTTTACACCTCAGTGAAGCCCTCAGCTTCATTTTGCCTACACTCAAAAACATACCATGCTACGCTGCTGACTGTAAGTGTCTGTGAAATTGCCAAAGGGATCTGCTTTACAATACTGACTAACTTCGTGACTACTGTTAAGTGCAAAGGCAACACCCCAAGGATGATGAACTACTTTAATTATCAGTTGACAGCTCAGTTCATAAAATAAAATTTAATTCACTTTATTTATTTGTTACGACTTCAGCAATTATCAACAAAACCTAATTGGAACTTAGGTCAGGAACTGAAGTTACTGATTTATTTACTGTTTGAAACGTAGCATGTTCTTGGGAAACCACTTTAGTTTATAATTTTCATAAACAGAATGATTTATAGTAAAGATACTGTACTTGTATATTCAGATTTGCAGTAAAACTCAGTTTCTGTTTGATTTGTTTCAATTATGAAATGGTATAATGAATGCTCTCAGACTTGTACACATACAGTTTATGTTTGAATTTGATTGTTGATTAAAAAGTGAGAAAAATATCATTTTGATTTGTTTATTCTATCTGCATACTGTAGTCTGCAATCTGTATGGTCATACAGGAGTATTGCTTTTTCTGTGTCTGTCTATATATTGCAGAAAATACTTGACAATTCAGTTTAAAAGCTAAAGTCCCAGAAAAATCGATTAATCAATTAAACTTCTCTTATATTATATTCCGATAATTGATTATTAAGTTCTTCCAATTATACAACATTAGTTATTAGTACATGCATAGAGGTGGGGGGCAAGTTCGAAGATTCAGAGCAGTCAGAAGATGATGCAGACTATAAACTAGAGCTCAGACTCGTGTAACTTTTGTGACACATCCTTGAATGTATACATGTATTAGGAATTGTGATAATTATGTTGTTTCATTATCTGTGCTGCATCAATTGAGCAAATTTGTGTATAGAACAAAGGCTTATATCATCCAAATGATACAGGGAAATGGCTTCCCACCAAACCTTCATAATGTAATAGTGAAAAAATTACATAAAATAACACAATTTACTGTCATTTTCCTGATCATGCCTGTTATTAGCACCTGGAAGCAGATGCCTCTTAGAGCCTTTTAAGTTTCAAAAATTTTATGGTAGAGCATACCCCAAACCCACTAGTAGGCTTGCGCCTTTGATGCTTGCATGTATAGCCCCTACATTTTTCCACTTTCTCTGTTGGAATAGCCACTAGGTTGTGCTGGATCTTGAAAAGCAACAGAAGACAAATCTTTTCTTTTATTATCTGTAATGATTCCCATCCCAGGGAGTTGACCGTGCTGGTAACACTACTTGCTTTCCTGTTCTGGTAGTTCCTTGTAGCGAATCATGCCGCTCTACACTATACTTTCTCAATCTGGTTGATCTGTCTACTGCTTTGAGGATTCCGTATGAAGGCAGCATGCTCCAGCATTGGATGTACAATGGCTTTAAAAGCTCTGACCCTTGCTGATGTTCTGCAACCTCAGAGGTTCCGCTTTAGGAAGCCAAGGGTTTTTGCTGTGATGACATCGATATTCTTATTTCACTTTAAATTGCTGCTAATTGAAACTCCAAGGTACCTGCTTGAGTCCACTACTTCAAGCTTATGGATATTTAGCTTGTAGTCTGCATTGACAGTCTTTTGCTTCGATTAGACCTGTATGACAACGCATTTCTCTGGATGGAAGAAATCTTCAAATAACAACACATCTTCTGTGTTGTTATTTAGGTGGTATAGTAAATAGTCATCTGTGAACAACCTGGCTTCTGACATGGTGACTTCTGGGAGGTTGTTGAAAGTACTGCTTCTTGTGGTATTCCTAATAGGACATCTGAGCTGTCTAAAAGGACTTGTTGTCAGTTGTTTAGGAAGTCCTAAGTATTAAGTCTTATTAGTATTTGTTCCTTATTTGTGGTGTGAACTAACTACAAAATGGTCATGTTCTGCAAAGTGGCAAGTTGTCTTTTATCTACATCTTGTGAAAAATATCTACATGTACATTGAGATATGTATTGAAAAATTAAGTAAATTGATCAAACTTAAATCTAAGTTTTGGTGATTAGTTACCCTGTGAAAATTAAGTCTGTCTTCTTCTCTTTGCTGATGTGACAGGAACACATAATGTTATATTCTTATCTTGTTTTCATTATGTCTTTTTATTGCGAGTTCACCTGTACAATTACCTGAGTGAGATTAATACATCTAAAGCATACGCTAAACATTTAAATGTCCAAAGTATCTAAATTTAGAATATCATGTGACTAGTTTTTCTGGGTATATAAAGCGACGTTCTGAACACTTCGTGTCTAATGTCACGGCTCTGTGATTGACCACTCATTCCTTCTGCTAAAGTAAGTTATATGTTGGGGTTTTACTCATTGTAAATGTAGTTAAAAGTGGCCAGGTGTTTTTGTCATAGCGAATTGTTTGTCGTTCAACTTGAGTTTTATACATAGTAATTTAGAATAGTTAGAATTAGTACATAATACATAGTAAAAGTATAGGTGAACTAGAAGTGTTATATCATGTTAATATAATAAATCTATTACACTTAATATATGCTTTCGTATTTATTTCCATTTCAACCTACTTTGGCTACAAGCTAGAAAATCCTTACGAATCTGAAGACAGGTGCTCGTGTTGAAATCGAGTCCTGTTACACTGACAATATCTTGTGACAAATTTCTAAGATTATCTAAATCTAAGTTTTGATGATGAATTATCAGTTTTTCTGGTAAATTGTTTAGGGGAAAAAGTTTAGGTAACAAGTTATCTGGTTAATTCATCATCAGGTGACAAGTTGACAAGGTAACTTGTTCATATTCTTGATTGGCGAAAAGCTGTCCTTTATTGATCAGAGTGCCCTTGTTATGAATTGTGTCAGTGATGACTTGTCCTGATCATGAATGGTCCCCAAACGGTGGCACTTTGCTGATATAGTCTCCATAAAGCATTTACAGTGTTAATGTGAACTCCATACTGCCTTGCCACATTGCTTTGAGACATCCCAGATTCCAGTATCTTAATAGCACGCAAACAATCATTTTCAATCTCTTCATCACAGCTTTATAACAAAAAACTATTGTTTTTCTGGTTCAGTACATTAAATCTAATTAATAACTAACCATGTGTCGCTTAGGCTCAAAACTTTAGAAAAGCTTGCTGTGGCCATCAGGGCAAATCGAATGTGATATTTAACAAATTGAGTACTCAAACACATGTTTAATATAATAAACTAAGAAGCTGGTGTGGCCTAGTGGATAAGGTGCTTGGCTCGTGATTGAGAGTATGACTCCCGCCCTGGGCACACCGGTGTTCTGTCTTTCGGATGAGACAGTAAAAACCGAGGTCCGGTGTCGCAGTAGGCATGGCACGTAGAAGATCCCTCACTGCTTTTGGTGGGTCCGATGTAAAGGTCTAAATTTGTATGCAATACATCAGGCAGATGCCATCATGATATATGTGAAATAATCGTGGAGTGACGTAAAACAATAATCAATCAATTGCTTAATCAATATTTAACTATGCCTTTTAGAATAAAGAGCGATTAAAGAATGCTTTTTATGTTTTTATTTAACTTTTAAGTTTGCACGGTGTCTTTTTTCTGCTGGTATGTAATGGATATCCCTTCATCAGAGTTCAACATTACAGACAGTATAGAAATAATTTACCCATCATGTGAAATTTTCTAGTACCTGTTATTGCCCTTATAAACAATGTGTCCCTCTCTATACATTCAGATGCGGGAGCCCTATAAGAATCATGTCTGTCTGTCAGTCTGTCTGTTTGTATGTCTATTTGTCTGTCAACACTTTGGTTCTTACACGATAATTTCAGTAGTTCTTTACATACAGCTATCATATTTTATACATAGATGCAGGATGTTGAGAGGAAGATACCTATTCATTATTGGGTCAGAGGTCAAGGTCACAGTAATAATTTTCAGCACTTTGGTTCTAATGCAATAACATAAGTAGTTCTTCACATACAGCTTTCATATTTTATGCAAAGTGTCAAAAAGTCAGAGGTCTCAAAGTCACAGGTATTTTTCAACACTTTGGTTTTAACGCAGTAACTTCAGTAGTTCATCACATGCAGCTTTCATATTTTAGATATTGAATAATTGATGCAGGACAATGAGAGGAAGATACCTATACATTCTGATGTCAAAAGTGCAAAGGTCAAGGTCACAGTCATAATTTTCATCATTTTGTTTCTTTATGCTAAAAATAGTTTCGTTTTTTTACAGTACTTTCACATTTTGTTCAACTTGAAACATAAACAGGTATAAATTTGTGTTTTATTGATGCAAATACATTTACATGGTTAAAGTAAAAACATGCAGTTCCAAATATATCAGAATCAGTGAAATGGTAAATTTTTTGGATAGACTTTTGCCTATAAGTAGGATCTTCTTCTCGTTAACAAATAATCTATGATGGGTCCCTTCACGACTTTGTCAGTGTTCTAGTTATTGTCTGTACTTTCACACGTATGCAGTCCTGTGTACTGTAACACCAGCATTATAAATGACACTGTTTGTGATGCTGATTTTCATCATTTATTCCTTGTATGGCAGTAAATCTCATTTTAAATATGGCAAAAAGGAACATCTTCTGTACATCTGTGTGATTCTTGTTAAGACCTCTGACTGCGAGACAAGCTCATGTCCTAGACACCCTAAGTCTCCTGTCAGATATGTGAGTGGGGACAGAATGCCATTGCTTATTAATGTGATCTACGTATTTGGTTCCATGTATACTGCATAGAAATGCCCATTCAGGTATACCACACAAACCTGTAACACTGGAAGCTGCCAAGCAGATAACACTAGCATTAATGCTATTCCAGGCTTCAAAACATCAAGGCAGTGTACTATCTGACGAAAACACTGATAACCCTGCTTTTTAAAAAAAAAGAAGATAAGAGCCTTCCATCTAACTTGACATTAGATTGAAGAACTTTGTTCACATTCACATTATTAGTCATCTAGACCTGCCTGGGACTCCTGACTGAATTAAATCTGTATTGCTTTTGAAAACAACACTCCATTGAAACTCAAGTTAGATTATCCATCAACAACCTTGTTCAGAGACTTAATGTTGGGGAAAAGGTGGATTGTTGGACCTTTACAAGGCCTTTGACAAGGTCTTTCACAATCATCTCCCAATGAGACTTCCTCACTATAGTGTCGGAGGTCAAACCCACAACTTGAAATTTGAAGCGGGTTATGCTAGACAGCCATTCATCTACTACCATCTGGAGTCCTAAAGGGCACAGTCTCAGGCACACTACTGTTCCTGATCTTTATTCATGACAATACACTCTACCACCTGACTGTTTGCAAATTATTGTCAGTTTTATTGAGTCCCATTCCCTGTAAAGAAATTCATTTTACAACGGAACTTAACCAACTGCAGCAATTGTAGTACATGTATACCTGCCTAATGAAACTCAACTCAGGCAAGTTTGAGGAGCTCGGTGTCACAAACAAAAGGTCACCTTTTATCATAGATTCAGAATCTGTGGCAGGTACCATACTCAATGCTGCACTGTATGTATATCTGTTGTATATATAAGGACCGTTCCCCATGGAAATTTCATTGATTTTTCCCAAAATATGTCTAAATTTTTCCCAAACATTGATTTTGTAGCATTATGCTAATGAGACAAAATTTCCCAAATGTGAAGGTACAGGCACCTTTAAAAAAGTTAAAAAAAAAACCCAGCACCATACTCAATTGCTATGTAAAGTACCTGGTCTCAACATGACAAGAGCCTCAGCTGGGACTCCATAAATGAAACTCTGTCATCACCTTTCTAGACAGGAACATCAGTTGATGCCCTACCAAGATCAAAGTGAAATGCTATACCAGCCTTGTAAGACCCATAGTGGAATATACATCAGCAGTATGGAGCCCAGCCAAGGGAATCCAGATAGAAAAAAGGAGTCCAGCAAGAGTTATCACTGGCTACTTCCAGTATACTAGAGGTGTAACTTCCATATTACAAGTTGAGTGGCTTACTCTTCAACATTGACGAGTGACATCTCAGACTGCTATAATGTGCAAGATTGTTTATCATTTAGTTACTTCATTTTGATACCTACCACCAGCCACTTTTACTGAGGAGCATGGCACTCACTCTACGGTTCCTCATTCCATATACTAGGTCATCTGTTTACTGAGGAGCATGGCACTCACTCTACGGTTCCTCATTCCATATACTAGATCATCTGTTTACTGAGGAGCATGGCACACACTCTACGGTTCCTCATTCCATATACTAGGTCATCTGTTTACTGAGGAGCATGGCACTGACTCTACGGTTTCTCATTTCATATACTAGGTCATCTGTTTACTGAGGAGCATGGCACACACTCTACGGTTTCTCATTTCATATTCTAGGTCATCTGTTTACTGAGGAGCATGGCACATACTCTACGGTTCCTCGTTCCATATACTAGGTCATCTGTTGACTGAGGAGCATGGCACTCACTCTACGGTTCCTCGTTCCATATACTAGGTCATCTGTTGACTGAGGAGCATGGCACTCACTCTACGGTTCCTCGTTCCATATACTAGGTCATCTGTTGACTGAGGAGCATGGCACTCACTCTACGGTTCCTCGTTCCATATACTAGGTCATCTGTTGACTGAGGAGCATGGCACATACTCTACGGTTCCTCGTTCCATATACTAGGTCATCTGTTGACTGAGGAGCATGGCACTCACTCTACGGTTCCTCGTTCCATATACTAGGTCATCTGTTGACTGAGGAGCATGGCACTCACTCTATGGTTCCTCATTCCATAAACTAGGTCATCTGTTTATAAAGCTTCTTTATGGGTATAGTGATCTTTAGTTTGGTTGACTTTGGGCTTAGCGATCTTCCTCTATTTGGTTGATGTTTGGTAAAGCAATCTTCCTGTGTTTTTTGGACTTTGGGTATAGCAATCTTCTGTTTGGTTGACTTTGGGTATAGTAATCTTCCTCTATTTGTTTGACTTTGGGTATAGCAATCTTCCTATCTTTGGTTGACTTTGGGTATAGTGAACTTCCTCTATTTGGTTAACTGTGGGTATACTGATCTTCCTCAGTTTGGTTGACTGTGGGTATAGTGATCTTCCTCAGGTTGACTGTGGGTATAGCAATTATCCAATATTTGGTTGACTTTGGGTATAGTTATCTTCCTGTATTGGTTGATTTTGGATATAGTGATCTTCCTCAATTTGGTTGACTTTGGGTATAGTGATCTTCATCCATTGGTTGATTTTGTGAATAGCAATCTTCCTCTATTTGTTTGACTGTGGGAAAAGTGATCTTCCTCTATTTGGTTGACTTAGGGTTTAGCGATCTTCCTCTATTTGGTTAACTTTGGGTATAGCAATCTTCCTGACTATGAGGTTGACTTTGAGTACAGTGATCTTCCTCTATTGGTTGACTTTGGGTATAGTGATCTTCCTCTATTTGGTTGACTTTGGGTATAGTAATCTTCTCTATTTGGTAGACTTTCGGTATAGTGATCTTCCTTTATGTGGTTGACTTTGGGTATAGTGAGCTCTGTCGGCACATTCGGTAAAACTTGAATAATGGTACATGTTTAACCATGTTAAAAACATAATTGTGTGAAAGAAGACTATAATATCAGCCTTTATTTTTTCTATTATGACATTTTGAATGAGGCAAATACAGGAAAAGTGGGAGGGGGGTATGTACTGTTGTACATGTTGTATATTATATAAACTTTGACCAAATTATTCAGAACAAATAGAATATGTTGATTAAAATTGGCATGACTGACTCATATTCAATGTCCCTTACAAGAACTGATTTGACAATTTTGGTCAGAGTTATGACCCTTCATGATACAGTCAAAATTCAGCTTTATATACTTTTTCAGGTTAAGATACCAATAGACATGGCAGGGAGATCTGATGCTTCAGAGTTCGAGTTTCTTGATCTTTCTCAATACCGTGGCAACAGAAATTGGATCAATCAACTTCTAGGAGACATATCTAGGAAATCAGTGTTCCAACAAATAGCTATAGGCGGAGTGTCTGGCTGGTATGATGTTATAAATTTATTTGTATTTCGGATGTAATAGCTTGCCACAACTCTCAGTTGTCATGCAGGGCATGATATGTGTACATGTTATAGAAATGTATTTTATCAAATCACCAGTGCTTGGTGAGTAGTAGACAGAATTTTGAAGAGTTTAACCCCATGTCACTATGTCAAGAATTACGGTCTGTTACCAATCACCACAAATGTTCATGCATCGTGCTGGGGTTGCATAGAATTTTTACATGTTGTAGCAATGTGTCTTCAAATCAAAGGTATTAGTCAGACAGCATTTAGAAATGTTGTGCGAGTTTTTGTGGTAAATACATGTTGAATGCATGTCATTTAGAACATGAACATGTGTTGTGAACATATATTCACATCTTTTATTTAAGGAATGAGTGTTTATGGAGAATTAAGCCAGCTTATCACACACAAATTCCATAAACAGGAAGTTCCTAGAGAATTTGTGCGTGACATGCTGGCTTCATTTTCCATGAACATCAACAATAGGATATTTATTCCTTATATTTCCATTACAAAGTATTTTCTCAAATATTTTGTGATCTACAGATCAATTTTTCATTCCTTAAATACTTCGATAAAAATATATTAAAATTCATGTAATAAAATTGTCATTAACTGGTAGTTTTTGTATCGGCCTTGTTATTGATACTTGGGATATCTGTATTCAGCCTTGGGCGAATACAGCTTAACCCTCGAATTAATAACAAGGCCAATAAAAAAACTACCATTTAATAACATTATAGTGTTGTTCCCAGTCATCTGAAGCTGGAGTGGGCTAGTGGTATCGCCCTTGCCTCCTGATCGGGAGGCCGGGTTAGGGTCCCGATCTGGTCATGCCGGTGTCCTGTCTTTCGGATGAGACAGTAAAAACCAAGGCCCCGTGTTATGGTATGGATGGCATGTTAAAGATCCCTCGCTGCTTCGGGTGGGTCAGTTGCAAAGGTAAAAATTTGTATACCCCGCATCAGGTCGATGCCGTCACCATATACGTGAAATATTTGTGGTGTGACGTTAAACAAAAATCAATCAATCAATCCTGTCATCGGACAGAAAAAAGAGGTTGAGAGTAGGATGAAACATTGCTATTATTTTGTATCAGTTCTTTTTGAAATTTTGTAATGGTAATAATTTAGGAAGGATTGATTCCATTCAGCATCCAAGAATTGTAGAAATTATTTATGATTCCAGAATACAGAAAGTGCAGGGCATGACAATTGTTGCACAGGTCTTCTAAATCTACTGTACAGATATGATATCCTGAAGATACTTGGCAAACATATTTGAAAAAAATTTTTTGTTTGGAAAATTTGGCTAAATTTCAACCATTTTAAAAATTTTAGATTGATGCCATAAATAATACTGGTGGAATATTAAACAGCACTTCAGTGTTAATTTATATATCTATGAAAATCTTAGAAGTGAATTTTATCCCCTTGTTTTTGCAACACTTCTAGGAATTTTTGCAGAAAAGATAAATTGATACAGGTGTCATCCTATATTTAACTACAGCTAAGCCATTTTGAAATGGGAATGGGGTCACTTTGGAGACAGGTAACAGAAATATCTTTCGTTTTGTGACAATTTCCCTCTGGTTGAGTGTATTTTGGTATTATTGCAATGCTTTTTAGTAATTTTGTCTCAGAATGTAATGTTTTTTTATACAGGGTATCTGGGTTTCTCTTCATAAAAGTAGGGAAGTTAGCAGCCTTCACACTGGGAACATCTTTACTGCTTGTTCAGGTAGGTATAGGTAGTGATATGGTATACAAATATTTCACACTGGGAACATCTATACTGCTTGTTCAAGTATGTATAGGTAGTGAAACTGTATACAAATATTTCACGCTGGGAACATCTATACTGCTTGTTCAAGTATGTATAGGTAGTGGTATGGTACAAATATTTCACGCTGGGTACATCTTTACTGTTTGTTCAGGTAGGTATAGGTAGTGATATGGTATACAAATATTTCACATTGGGAACATCTATACTGCTTGTTCAGGTAGGTATAGGTAGTGATATGGTATACAAATATTTTACACTGGGAACATCTTTACTGTTTGTTCAGGTATGTATAGGTAGTGATATGGTATACAAATATTTCACACTGGGAACATCTATACTGCTTGTTCAAGTATGTATAGGTAGTGGAATGGTATACAAATATTTCACATTGGGAACATCTCTACTGCTTGTTCAAGTATGTATAGGTAGTGATATGGTATACAAATATTTCACATTGGGAACATCTATACTGCTTGTTCAAGTATGTATAGGTAGTGATATGGTATACAAATATTTCACATTGGGAACATCTTTACTGCTTGTTGAGGCATGATAGGTAGTGATATGGTATACAAATATTTCACATTGGGAACATCTATACTGCTTGTTCAAGTATGTATAGGTAGTGATATGGTATACAAATATTTCACATTGGGAACATCTTTACTGCTTGTTCAAGTATGTATAGGTAGTGATATGGTATACAAATATTTCACATTGGGAACATCTATACTGCTTGTTCAAGTATGTATAGGTAGTGATATGGTATACAAATATTTCACACTGGGAACATCTATACTGCTTGTTGAGGCATGTATAGGTAGTGATATGGTATACAAATATTTCACATTGGGAACATCTCTACTGCTTGTTCAAGTATGTATAGGTAGGGGTATGGTACAAATATTTCACGCTGGGTACATCTTTACTGTTTGTTCAGGTAGGTATAGGTAGTGATATGGTATACAAATATTTCACACTGGGAACATCTATACTGCTTGTTCAAGTATGTATAGGTAGTGGTATGGTACAAATATTTCACGCTGGGTACATCTTTACTGTTTGTTCAGGTAGGTATAGGTAGTGATATGGTATACAAATATTTCACACTGGGAACATCTATACTGCTTGTTGAGGCATGTATAGGTAGTGATATGGTATACAAATATTTCACATTGGGAACATCTCTACTGCTTGTTCAAGTATGTATAGGTAGTGATATGGTATACAAATATTTCACATTGGGAACATCTATACTGCTTGTTCAGGTAGGTATAGGTAGTGATATGGTATACAAATATTTCACATTGGGAACATCTATACTGCTTGTTCAGGTATGTATAGGTAGTGATATGGTATACAAATATTTCACATTGGGAACATCTATACTGCTTGTTCAGGTATGTATAGGTAGTGATATGGTATACAAATATTTCACATTGGGAACATCTATACTGCTTGTTCAGGAATGTATAGGTAGTGATATGGTATACAAATATTTCACATCGGGAACATCTATACTGCTTGTTCAGGTATGTATAGGTAGTGATATGGTATACAAATATTTCACATCGGGAACATCTATACTGCTTGTTCAAGTATGTATAAGTAGTGATATGGTATACAAATATTTCACATTGGGAACATCTTTACTGCTTGTTCAAGTATGTATAGGTAGTGAAACTGTATACAAATATTTCACACTGGGAACATCTTTACTGCTTATTCAGGCATGTATAGGTAGTGATATGGTATACAAATATTTCACACTGGGAACATCTTTACTGCTTGTTCAGGTATGTATAGGTAGTGATATGGTATACAAATATTTCACATTGGGAACATCTCTACTGCTTGTTCAAGTATGTATAGGTAGTGATATGGTATACAAATATTTCACACTGGGAACATCTTTACCTCTTGTTCAAGTATGTATAGGTAGTGATATGGTAAACAAATATATCACACTAGGAACATCTATACTGCTTGTTCAAGTATGTATAGGTAGTGATACGTTATACAGATATTTCATAGTGGGAACATCTATACTGCTTGTTTATGTATGTATAGGTAGTGAAACTGTATATAAATACTCAGTACTATTTGAACTCTTTATTGATAACACCAAACATATTGACATAAATACTAAAAGTTTATAGTCTAGCCAGTTATAGTACTGGAAGTAAAACTAGACATTGTCAAGAAAAAAGAAGAAATAAATTGAATTGGTGACTACTGGAAAAGGTTTACACTTTTGCCTGCTTAAGCAAACAAATTATCTGTAGATATTTAAAACTGGACACATTAAGAAGAACAGAAGAAAAATACATGTATTAACTTTAGCTTTTGACAGGAAATTGGTTTCTTTCCTTACGTTAGATTCTGAATATTACATCTTTTTTCTTTGATATTATCAAAGAAAAAGATGTTATGATAAATTGTTTAAAGATTTTCTTACCAGTGTATAAGTATGCAGCATGTTATATAACTATCCAAGTTGATAAAATTATAGTAACTGTTTACATTCAATTGTATAAGTTATAAAGCATTTGTTGAAATATGATGTATTGGTGCTTGCATTGACAGATTGCTCAACACCAAGGGTATATCCGAATTAACTGGAATCGATTGGAAAAAGATGTACAAAATGCCAAAACAAAATTTGAACAACAAGCCAGACAACAATACCCTGGTGTTTTAGAAAATGTACGTAAATTCTTATTGACAAAACATGTAAAGAAAATGTAAGTAATTTTTATTGACTTACATGTTAAGATGTTTACAGCTTTATCTGCTATTATTGCTGAGATGAGGAGTATTAAATGGTTTCTTACATTGGTCTGTTGGTCCATCTTACTTTGGTTTTCTGAATTTTTGTCATATTACATCATATGAGAAAAGGATTATAGATATTCATATTTTTGTAAAGTTCAGGTCATGGTCAATGTTGCCAGAAACTGAGAAAATTGTAATTTGCCGCTTTCTACTCAGTAACTTTAGATTACTATTTTATGATAGAATGTAATTGATAAAAGTAAAACCTTATGAAAATACACCATTTGGGTAATGATGCCCTTGGATCAATAGATTGGGGGCATATTGCTTTTGTCTTGTCTGTCTGTCTGCTTGTTTGTCTGTCTGTCTGTTTTTTAGCTCACCTGAGCCAAAGGCTTAAGTGAGCTTTAGTCATAGTGCGCCGTCCGTCGTCGTCGTCCGTCGTTAACTTTTTCACATTTTCGACTTCTTCTCTGGAACTACATAGCAGATTTGGATCAAACTTTGTGTAAATGATGTACTCAAGGTCCCCTACTAAATTGTGTTCGGGATCCAGATTCCCTCAGGGGTGGATCCAGGGTGGGACCAAAAGTGCCCAAAAGGGTACCCCTCTTCAAACATAATCTTCTCCAGAACCAGTACATAAATGGGGAAACTAATTGCATTTCAACAATCTATAAAGATGGGTTATTAAAAATTGTGTTCGGGGTTTAGAGCCGTCAAATAGAAATTTACGCTTTTTTGACGTGTTTCTGGACTTAGTCATTTCAATGAAGAAAAGTGTCATGTTTTTCAATTAATTGATATTGATGATTTCTTAATGACTATTTTGATCATAATTGTGGTAAGGAATATTATTGTGAAAGAATTTTGTCATTATCTCAATTTTTGTATTTTTTATGAATTTTTTAAGACTTCCAAAAAAAAGGGGGGGGGGGGGTTGGCCATTTTTCACATTTTCAACTTTTTCTACAAAACCACATGAAAGATTTTAATGAAACATGGAATACATGAAGTACTAAAGGTCCTCTATCAATTTGGTAAATTTCATCCAAATTGGTTAACAGATAATGCCACCATGTCTAAAAAGCTGTTCTCACAATGGTACATATACCACTTGGTAATTGAAATATGGAGAGTAGCGGATCAAATCCAGCTGTGGTCAAAATTTTTTTTTCATTTCTTTACACATCTAAATAAGTTTTTAGATGTTTCTCAACACTCAACATATGAAATTAGGCAATTTTAAGTTAGATCTGGACAATATTTGAAACAATTGTTGTTCATGACCCAGACTTGAAATCAGTCAACAAAAGGCCCCACCTAAAGAAAATGACTAACTTGTTGCCCTGAATGACTTCTTGCAGAGACAAAGGAAATACTTAATATCAAAATCACCTGAATGGATGTGCAAAAAAGTGTTGTTTTTTATTCTAGCCTGAAATAAAATTTGACATATTTTCAACATCTGTGTTGACTTAGTCACATTAATGCAAAAATAAATGAATTCTTCCTTCATGCATGACTGATCATCTAGGTACTCAGGTGAGCGATATAGGCCCACTTGGGCCTCTTGTTTCAGTTAGTCTGTTGTCAACTTTAACCTAAGCCATAACTTTTGAACCATGAGGCTATGAGGGATAGAGACATCATATTTCACACGCTTACTTAAGTAATAAAGCCCTTTCAGTTGACACCAAGGTCGATGACTTTTTGACCTTGGTAATGACATTCATGTTAAAAATAACTTTTTGGACTTTGTTGCCGTTAGGGGCATTAGTGTTTCACAAACACAGCTTGTTTTTATGGAAAATTTGATTAAGTCATTACCACTAAAAGTAGACAATAAACCACTAAATATGATATTGCTGGATTGCAAAGACGACATTTTTTGAAAATTAATTTAATCATGAAATGTAGATCACATTGTCTAATTTCATCAAATCAAAAATACTTATCCAAGTCATCTCTGATGCAAAGTATGTAGTTTGTTATTCTTTAGAGATCTGAAATAATAAGAACATAAATGGATAGATAGATGGGCAGATAGAAGACCATTATCATTCTGTAGATCAGAACTGCTTTGCAATCTAGCCAAATTGCTTTATTAATAATTGATGATGCCACTTTCACAATCAATTTTCTCTTTCAGCTTAAATTATTTCTACGGAACAATGTATTTTTGGCGGGCAGTTTTGGAGGTGGTTTTCTGGTTGGAATGGTTTTCTGACAGCAAGATTTGAAATAGAATTTGTTTATGTTTTCAGAGTATTTTAATCATTGGTTTTCAAAGTAATTGCCAAGGGTTTTGATACAAGTAATTACCCAACATTATTAAGAAATATCCATAAAGATCTATACCTTTTAATGGTCATCTTCTATTTATTGTAATGCTATTGCATGTTATTGGAATCTAATTTTCACGCTTTTATGTTGTTTTTTGTACATGCTTATTACCGTCTCTATATGCTTATTGAATTCTTAGTTTCTTGAGTGACTTAAATAATTGTTATGTGTACTTTTATGGCATTAGGGGACAAATGTCGTATGTTAGGGATCTTAGGTTGTCATAAAAAGGATACTGTACCGGTGAGAAAACATTACAGAAAAAATATCACATATTCACCATGTACATCATGGAGACTACTGCAGTAAAAAATCCAGTTTTCATTTCACCATGTCATGTTTCTCAGAAAACATAGCTTTTGATTGTCAAGATCCTGGTCACATATCATATGTCATGTATCATTTTCGTTGTAGTTTTATTGTATCACGAGGGATTCACTTTTTTTAAAGTGAAAAAAATAAACTTGTGAAGTGTTGTAAACTGTCTTATGCCCTTGAATATTTTTTTTGTGCATTGTTTTATTTGTTGTAGAAATGATCTGTTTTCAAGTTTGATGTAATTACACTGATGTATATTGAATAAAGTTTTGTATGGAATTTTAAATATGTATATAGATGAAATTATATTCGTATTTTGTATTATAAATTATACAGTGTGTATAATCCTCATTAAATACCTGTACATGATAAGTATGTCAGTGGAAAAGGTGCTCAATTTGTAACTGAGAAGTCCTTGGTTCGACTCCCGCCATGGACACACTCATGTCCCGTCTTTCTGATGAGAGGATAAAAACAAGGTCCCGTGTCACGGGGCGTGGCACGTAAAAGATCCCTCACTGCTTCAGACAGGTCTGTTGCAAAGGTAGAAATTTCTGTATAATGTCGTCACCATATACATTAAATAATCATGACATCAAACAATAATCAGTCAATCAGTCTATTCTTTAAAAATGCCAATCAGATTGCCTTCATGCAATATTTGATCCTATGATATATTAAATATCTGTACATGACAAGTATAGCATCTGTATCATACATACAAATGATCCTCCCTTCACTCAGTGTGCTCCACGTATCAAAGAGAAAAAGATTGATATTCTGTTTTCTTACCTGTACTCCAAGTTAGCAAATGGCTATATATATCTATTCATGATAACTGACATCCAGTTGAAGAAATGGTGGCATGTAATCAAATCTTTTTCTTCCTCATTTCCTAGCAATTTTGATGAAACGTTTCTTAAGTTATCTACCCATGATTCTTCAGATACCTAGACGTATACAACTCTAGATATATGTATAAAGACGAGAAACATAAACCAAAGACTCTAGATATAAAGTAAGATATGACCAGTGGACATACCACTCTACACATAGGTATAAAGTAAGACAAGACCAGTAGACATACCACTCTAAACATAAGCATACGGTAAGACCAGTAGACTTTCAACTCTAGACATGTATAAGGGAAGATAATAGACATGAGCATACAATTCTATATATGGGTATAAAGTAAGAACATGGGTAGACATAAAATCTATACATAACTATAAAGTAAGAAAAGACCAGTAGACATACAACCCTAGACATGTATAAGTAAGATCATACAGTCAAATGAACATACAACTCTATACATAGGTATAAAGTAAGATCGGTAGACATTTAACTCTAGGCATGAGTATAAGGTAAGAGAAGACCAATTAGACGTTCAACGCTAGACGTATGTACAAGGTAAGATAATGCACATTCATGAATACTGTATGTATATGGCACAGTGAGACCAGTAGATGTAAAACACATAAGTATAAAGTAAGGTAAGACCAGAAGACATTCAATTCTAGACAGAGGTATACGGTAAGATAAGAGGAGTAGACATTCAATTCTAGACATGCCAGTATTGGGGGGAAAATAAGACCACAGATATTCAATTCTAGACAGAGACACGAGGGAAGGTAAGACCAGCTAGTAGACATTCAATTCTAGACAGAGATATAAGGTAAGATGAGACCAGTAGACATTCAATTCTAGACATGTGAGTATTAGGGAAAATAAAACCCACAGACATTCAATTCTAGACAGAGACACAAGGGGAGGTAAGACCAGCTAGTAGACATTCAATTCTAGACAGAGATATAAGGTAAGATGAGACCAGTGGACATTCAATTCTAGACAGAGATATAAGGTAAGATAAGACCAGTAGACATTCAATTCTCGACAGGTATAAGGTAAGATAAGACCAGCTAGTAGACATTAAATTCTAGACAGAGGTATAAGGTAAGATGAGACCAGTAGACATACATGTGCAATTTTCAAGAGATGGCTATGAATAAAGTAAGACAAAATCAGTAGACGAACAACTCTTGTAATAAGTATGAAGTAAAGTACTTCAGTACAGTTTCCATCTCCTTTGTAAGCATTCACGATTTCAAAACAAAAAAAACCCCAAACATTTTGGAGTCTATTTTATTTTAACATTGTCATAAATAGACATTAAAACTTGATATAATCTGTAAATACAAACAAAACAACAAAGAAAGTTGTAAATAAATCAATAATGTGATAAAATCCAAACCTTTTGTGCCTTTAAGTGGTAAAACATTTTTAAAATGAAGTAAATAAAACTCGTGTTTAAATATACACTTCAATTATATGGCTATCATCTCTATATGATGCAAAAGACAGTTTTTTATGAAACATGAATCAACACAAAAACTATATACATATGAAAACATTTCATGCACATAACGATTCACAAATTCCTAGTGAGTCACAAGCTGATAGTCAAGTCTGATTTCAGAATGTGGCTCATTCTATTATATAGTATATATCAATTAGGAATACAGTTCTGATTACATTTACCTTGATTACTACGTATTCATTATTAAAACATGATCAAATCTAGATTTGTTTCCATTTCTGATTTGTTGAAATATGGAGATTGAAGATGTGAAAGATTCATTAGTACCGACTGCAGCAAGTCAAGATATGTATTGGATCAATTTGAAAATGAGTATGCATACCTCTGAGCTCCATCAGTAAGAATGTTTTCTAGTAGTGTTCCAGATCTCGATCACCAGTAACCAGAATTTATGATAAAAGTTATCTATTCAGTAATAATTGATTTTGTACATGATACTGATACATATATATGATTTTGAATGAGTATTAATATCTTCTCAATCTAAATATTTATTTCAATCAATAAATATGACCATATCCTACTTTCAGTTGTGTTTCCCGAGGATTTGAAATATTTTACATTGTTTTAAGTGCAGAATAATGCATGAGCATTTAGCATATTCAGTGAAACAAGAGGCAAAGTGGGCTTATATTGCTCACCTGAACACAATTTCCTTTTAGAACTGACAACTCGAAAAATTGCAGATAAATATATATATTCCCTGATATTTATTGTGTTGTAACTACATTTTGTACTGAAAAATGAGTGTAAAATTTGAATCAACATTAACCAATTGTTTATGCAGGCCAAATTAAAATTCATAACCCTTAAATCTATAATAATTTACAGCAACTGAATAGATCTGGATGAAAAACATCAACACTTGCAAGACACCATGAGTACTTTATTCCCACCAAATTCCATCAAAATCCATTTTGTGGTTCTACAGCAGAAGTTGTGATTGTGTGTGTTTTGGCTGTCTAAAAAATTCATCAAAAATCCAAAAATTTAGACATTGACAAAATTCTTCCATTGTTACATTCCTTACCATAGTTATGATTAAAAGACACCAAAGTAAAGCAACATATTGTCTACTAAAGGATATAAATTATACTCTTCTGCATTGAAGTCAAAGTCCAAAACAATGTTGACAAAATGTTAAAACTTTGATTTCAGAATAGAACCAAAATCACCAACACTTTTTCAAACATCCCTCTTGTTCATTCCTTTGCATTCGGTTTGTCTTGTATGCAGCTGGTCTGAAGAAGTCTGTCAAAGGAAGGTAACATCTGTGACCTACTTATGCCTGTGGCGGCACCACCTGCTGACAGATTTGGATGAAAAACAACAGCACTTGTAGAAGACCATGAATACTTCATTCCTACCAAGTTTCATAAGTCATTAAAGTGGTCAAAAAAGAAGTTGAAAATGTAAAAGAATTATCCCCCCCCCTTCTTTTCAATTCTTAAAAAATTCATAAAAAATAAAAAAAATTCACAAATTGACAATATTCTTTCACAGTCACATTCTTTACCACAATTATGATTGAAAGAAACCAAATTAAAGCATCATTATCATCTAAAGGAGAAAAATTGCACTTTCCTGCATTGAATCACTAGCACAAGTCCAAAATATGAGGAAAAACATCAAAAATTTGATTTTGATACAGAGCCAAAATCAACAACCCTTCTTCACACATCCCTCTAGATCACTCCTATGCATTCAGTTTGTCTCTGTTAGCAGCTAGACTGAAGAAGTTTGTCAAAGGAAGGTACCCTCTGTGACTTGCTTTTGTCTTTGGTGATGCCACCTGTTGATGGATCCAGACAAAAACAAAAACATTTATAGGGGACCATGAAAACATGCTTACAAAGGTTTAGTAAAATCCTTCCTGTGGTTCTGCAGCAGAAGTTGAAATTGTGGAAAAATGTCCCCCCCCCCCCCCTTGTTTTTGGCCGTCTTAAAAAATTCATAAAAAATCCAAAAATTAAGATACTGACAAAATTCTTTTGCAGTTACATTACTTACCATAATTATGATTAAAACAAACTAAATCAAAGTACATGTATCATTATCACCTAAATGAGAAAAATTTCACTTTTCTGCATTAAAATCACCAAATCCCAAAAAATGTTGAAAAAAAAAACTTCAAAAATTTGATATTGGAAGAGAATCAAAAACAACAACACTTCTTTACATATCCGTCTAGATAATTCCAATGCATTCAGTTTTTCTCTGTCAGCAGCCAGTCTGAAGAAGAAGTTTGTCAGAGGAGAATACCTTCCTTTGTAATCCTCTGTGACCTACCATTGCCTGTGGTGGTGCCACCTATTGATTGATCTGGACAAAAAACGATACTTGTAAGGGATCATGAGAATTTCATGCCTTCAAGGTTTCATCAACATCCTTCCAGTGGTTCTAAAGAAGGAGTTGAAAATGTGAAAAGTTTATGACAATGAACAACAGATGCTATGAAATAGCGTACTTCAGCCTTGGGTTCAGGTGAGCTAAAAACAATGAAATCCCATAAGACACAGAGTTGACCTCAAACTTCACTTTATACAACAGTGTATCACTTTCAATCATTTACCTTAAAATTTAACCTAAAACTGGAGTTTGTCAATGAACAGGTCATATGTCAAAGTAAATATGCTAAATGAAAGCTATAACCAGCTGGTTATCTGTGTGAAATATCAAACTTCTAACCCTCACCAATACAAAAGTCAAGAAGTGTTAAAAATTAAGGTCAAACTGAAAGGTCAAAGTCACTAGGTCAAATGTCATAGTGCCATGGACAGCACTCATCATAAGCATCCTATGTTTGAAATATCAAAGCCTTATCCATACCAAAACTGAAGATATGAGCTATTAAAACTTCTTAATTGAATAGACTGGCAGACAGGGTGATTCCTATAACCACCCCCCCCCCCCCTAAAAAAAAAAAGAAAGAAAGAAAAAGGAATAAAAAACAACTTTGTGATGGGAAGGGTATAATAATTCCATAAAAACAGAAATTTTTTTGATTTTCAGTCAAAAAGGGTCATAATTCAGCAAAAAATTAATGAAATCTTGAGAAAACACAAACTTGAACTGTTACTGTGCTATTATACACAACAGTGTCTCAACCTCACTCAGATACCTCAAAGTTGGTACATAAAAGTGACATAAAGATGGATGGAGAGAAAACTTAAGTTCCAATGGTTACACTGGCAAGGAACTTAAAATAATAGGTAAAAAAGGTTTCTTCTAAAATAGAAAACATGTACATGTATATCAATTACAAAAATAATACAATAAAAGATAAAATAATTGATTTTGTTTAAAATCACAGTTCAATATGAGAAAACTTTTAAAAATGAGATGCACATAATACAATGTCATGTATATAATATCAAAATATAGAAACATTTGATGCATGTAGACCATGCTTGACAAAATAAGCTTTGCATAAATGTATATATCAGGTAAAATCTTCAACATTATGTAAATTCATCATTATTTTCATATTAATGCATACATGTATAAACATCAAACTTTGTATTACATGTACTTGTAATCAGATTCCACACATTTAATGTCTCCTAATGAACAACTTCAAATTCAAGTCATTTATATAATCCATTCTTCATTGGTCTGTGGTATACAACTATGGTTGAGTTTCATTTTCTAAAATACAGGTAAATCAAACTTTCATGAAAGTTAAATTGATTTTGTTTCAGTCTTGATGCCAGCATATTGAAGTGTCATTAAAGATGATAATTATTTTTGTCCTCTGATATTGAGACTGAGCTTATCATTATACAGTGAGATTCATAAGATGGAACAAGCACTGGAGGTTTGACGCTCAATGGTTTTTTGGGAAGAGAAAGATAAAGCCACAGCTTGGGCATTCAGTAGGGACTTTCTCAAAGTAACTCTGTCTTGCTTCTTCAACTGGCACATTTTGTTGTTGGGGGAAAGTATGGCAACATGTCCCACATTTTTGGGGATATATATGACTTTATCACCAGTTGACGTTAGTCCAATCCGATCTACTTCACAATGAACATAATATGAAGCAAGAGAGATGAAGGTTCTAACATCCCAGTACACAATCTTCTTGTCTCGGCCAGATGTGATCATGTACTTGCCTGCTCTATCAAACTGGACATTGGTAACAAAACCATTGTGGTTTTTCAGCTTGAATCTCAATTCTCCATTATTCATGTTCCAAACATAGATTGATTTATATCCCGTTGAAACTACATACTGGCTGTCAGGAGTAAATCTCGCAGCAATAACGGAAGAATTCTGTTTAAAATGGTATAGGTATTTATTTGGTGTCTCAAGTACACGTATAACTCCATCTGTGGAACCACTAAGCGCAAAATGGTCATTTGGGCTTATATCTAAACATGAGACTCCTGACGTTTGGCTATCAATGTTCCCTGGATTAAAATCTGCATCAATGTTCTCCTTCGTCGCAGAAACAAAAATAGGGTACTCAAACAATGTTGACAAAATCTGTAATGTAGAAATACAGTCAATACGAGGTGTGTTAGACAAACCAACATTACAAAGGAACTAGAACTGTCATATCAGGACGAAAACCCCTTAACCTAATATCAATGAAGTTGTACAACCTTTGAAATACAACCTTGGGTCAAAGTTAAGGCTCACCCATGAGTCAAGAGTAACACTTGTGACCTCATATGTGTGAAATATCTTGAGTATTATATAAGATGAAAATGTATACAATATGCTATCTAAAAAAATTAATTCTGTCACCTTTGACAGTAGCTCCTTGAGTTATGAGCATATTTTGTGCAAGGTATCATGACTAGTTTGAAAAAGCATGGAGTGAAAGTGTGGAAATGCTTAAAAACTTCTTGTGACCTTGACCTTTTACCCTGTGAACTCTTCCGTTGCTCATTTGCCTCATACATATGAAGTGTCATAACTCTCAAACAGAAAGTTGTCAAATTATAGTCCAGAAATGCTGTTGAAAGAACAAACTTCTATGACCTTGATCCTTGATGACCACAAAAAAAAAAAAGAATGTGATCTTCACAACATTTGCTTTAAGTAACATGATTCTTGGATAAAAACAAGAGGCCCAAGTGGGCCTATATCGCTCACCTGAGTACCTATATTATCAGTCATGCATGAAGGAAGAATTCATTTATTTTTGCATTAATGTGACTGAGTCAACACAGATGTTGAAAATATGTCAAATTTTATTTCAGGCTAGAATAAAAAACAACACTTTTTTGCACATCCATTCAGGTGATTTTGATATTAAGCATTTCCTTTGTCTCTGCAAGAAGTCATTCAGGGCAACAAGTTAGTCATTTTCTTTAGGTGGGGCCTTTTGTTGACTGATTTCAAGTCTGGATCTTGAACAACAATTGTTTCAATATTGTCCAGATCTAACTTAAAATTGCCTAATTTCATATGTTGAGTGTTGAGAAACATCTAAAAACTTATTTAGATGTGTAAAGAAATGAAAAAAAATTTTTGACCACAGCTGGATTTGAACCGCTACTCTCCATATTTCAATTACCAAGTGGTATATGTACTATTGTGAGAACTGCTTTTTAGACATGGTGGCATTATTTGTTAACCAATTTGGATGAAATTTACCAAATTGATAGAGGACTTTTAGTACTTCATGTATTCCATGTTTCATTAAAATCTTTCATGTGGTATAACAGCAGAAGTGAAAAATGTGATTGAATTGTTCCTATACACCCTCATTTGGAAGTCTTAAAAAATTCATAGAAAATCCAAAAATTGAGATATTGACAAAATTCTTTCAAAGTAACAATCCTTACCATAATTATGATCACAATAGTCCATAAGAAATCATCATTATCAATTAACTAGGAAATATGACACTTTTTTCTGCATTGAATCACCAAGTCCAAAGAAATGTCGAAAAAAATTCTAAAATTTGATTTTGGAAGGGAACCAAAATGACAATACATCTTCACTCATCCCTCTAGATCATTTCTATGCATTCTGTTTGTCTCTGTATACAGCCCGTATGAAAAAGAATATTGTTAAACAAGGGAACTCTTTTGTGACCTACTCTTGACTATGGTGGCGCCACCTGTAAAGAGGTCTGGACGAAAACAACAGAATTTGAAGAGGATCATAAGTGACTTATTTCTACCAAGATTTATTAAAATCCTTCAAACAGTTTTGCAGAAAAAGTTGAAAATGTGAAAAATGGCCAACCCCCCCTTTTTTTTGGAAGTCTTAAACGTAAAATTCCTAATTTCATATGTTGAGTGTTGAGAAACATCTAAAAACTTATTTTGATGTGTAAAAAAAAAAAAAATTTTTTTGACCACAGCTGGATTTGAACCGCTACTCTCCATATTTCAATTACCAAGTGGTATATGTACCATTGTGAGACCTACTTTTAGACATGGTGGCATTATCTGTTAACCAATTTGGATGATCCGCACAAAAAACAAAACCTTTGAAAAGGACTATGAGTACTTGCATCCTACCAAGTTTTATCACAATCCTTCAAGTTGTTCTGTAGATCAAGTTGAAGATATGAAAAATTGTCCCCCCCCCCCTTTTCTTGGAAGTCTTAAAAAATTCATAAAAAATTCAAAAATCGAGATATTGAAAAAATTCCTTCACACCAGCATTCCTTACCATAGAAATGATTAAATGAAACCAAATGAATGCATCAATGTTTACTAAAAGAAAATAATAACTCTTTAATGCATTAAAATAACAAAGTCCAAAATAAAAATGAAAAAACGTCAAAAATTTGATTTCAGAATGGAACCAAAAATATCAACACTTCTTCCCATATGCCTCTATCTCATTCCTATGCAGTCGGTTTGTCGCTGTATGCACCCGATCTGAATAAGAAGTTTATCAAAGGAGGGTACCCTCTGTGACCTACTTTTGTCTGTGGTGGTGCCACCTGTTCATGGATCCTGACAAAGATGACCACATTTGTCGGGGACCTTGAGTATTTGATGCATGCCAAGTTTCATTGAATTCCAGCAAGTGGTTCCGAAGAAAAAGTTCAAAATGTGAAATGTTTACACCAATTATCCCACCCCCCTTTTTCTTGAAAGTCTTAAAAAATTCATAAAAAATCCAAAACATAAAATATTAAAAAATTTTCTTCGCAGTAGTATTTCTTACCATCAAAATGATCAAATTAAACCAAATTAATGCATCAATGTTTACTAAAAGAAAAAAATACCTCTTTTCTGCATTAAAATTACCAAGTACAAAAAAAACGTCAAAAAAACGTCAAAAATTTGATTTCGGAATGGAACCAAAAATAACAACACTTCTTCACACATCCCTCTAGATCATTCCTATGCATTTGGTTTGTCTCTGTATGCCCCCGGTCTGAAGAAGAAGTTTGTCAAAGGAGGGTACCCTCTTTGACCTACTTTTGCCTGTGGTGGCGCCACCTATTGATGAATCTGGACGAAAAACAACAACACTTGTAGGGGACCATGAGTACTACATGCTTATCAAGTTTCATCAAATTCTGTTCAGTGGTTCTGGAGAAGAAGTCGAAAATGTGAAAAGTTAACGACGGACGACGGACGGTGATTGATCACAATAGCTCACTTGAGCCTTTGGCTCAGGCGAGCTAAAAAGCATCCAGTTCAGTCCAGAAACCTTTTATTTATAGACGGCCAGATGGACAGAAAGACAGATATGGTGAAACCAATATATTCTCTTTCAACTTTTTTAGTGGAAAGTGTAATGAGGGAGAGTAAGGCCATGCTTCCTGGCACCAAACAGTACTACAAGTCAATGAAGTCATACCTTTTCATATACTGTATCTATAGTTGTTTAGAAGTTGTAGCACAAACAATATTGTTTTGCGCAACCATAAGTGCTATCCTCTCAAATACCACAATCTGCACAGATAAGATTTTTTTCACTCCAGCAATTTTCCCATCCCAGGGAATTTATTTGTGAGATATTTTTCCCTTACCAGTTGCATTTTCCCTTACCATTTTCCCTTACCAGGTGCACAACCAAAACTCATTCATTTTCATAAACAACCATCAGATCATTTGAATTGTAATTGTGTAAAAGAAGAAGCATGAGAAAGTAGATGGCAGGATGGACAGATACCAGTAAAACATTTCAGAAAACAGAATGAATATACTGGTACAGACTGGACTTAAAACTGCAAGAATTCTATTTAATTAAAATTGCATACAGATAAACTTATGTTAGACAGTGATCCAAATATGTAATGTTGCTTTGCAAACATACACACTACATGTACTTCCAATAAGTAAGCATACCAAAAGTTCCACAGAATGTTCATACCTGCATACTCTTCAAAGTTATCAAAATTATAACTTTCTTAATCAGGTTTATGGTATACTTGATTTATCAAATATTATGTTGGGGACTTTATTCATTTCTTTAGAATAAAAGGTTACATACCATAGTGCCAGTAGAGTTAATAGCCACTTCATACAAAGAATATAACAGCTCAAAACTCTTTAAAACTTGACCTACAATGTAGAAGAAAACCTGTGACTAAAAAACAAAAAGCAAAAAAACAAAAAACAAACCCCACAAAAATACTGACTTACATCCAAACATTTTTAAATGACTACCAGTAATGTTTACTTATTCCTAAATTCTTTAGGATTTTGACTTTGGTTCAAATGCTTAGGGTACAGTTAGAATCATATCTAAATACATGTATATGAGTTGTAACTGATATATAACTAGGATACGATGTGAGAATCTGGGTACTGTACATATTTAGATGTAACATGATGACTCCTTGCCTAATACATGGAACATATATTTACCTGTTTGAATATTCCATATACATCCTTTTGCCTCCATACCAGCTGTACCTGCTACTAGTACATTATTGGATTCAGCAATACATGTCAAACTAGAACATCTATGCTTCAGCTCATGCACCAAGTCATCTGAAATGTTATCCAACGCATATGCTATTCAATACATGTATCTCACAAACAAAGAGGCCGAAGTGGATAGTGCGTTTAGACTGTAAAAAGGTAGAGGTTCCAATTCAAATCTACACAGTTGTGTAAGGTTTGAGTGTTTATATACTCACAGATGGTGAAGGTAAGATGGCACCAAGGTTAATATGACAGACATCATTAGTTGTCTACAGTTATTAGTGCTCATCAGCAGTGTCCGATATGTATATATAGTTACTGTGTGCATGTTAAGCTCACTTCTTGTCACAGAAAATGACTAAAATATTTAATCGAATGAAATATGTTTACACAACACACTTAAGAATCAGGCCTTAATAATTGTAACTATAGATACCCTCGTATTGCATTTAGGTTTCCAAAGTCAGTTGCTATCTCCCTTTCACTGTACTGAAAGGGGATTTCTTATGTTAAAATTATGTACCATTTTCGGTTCTTAACTAAAGCATTTTCAATTCTTCTATTTGTAGTGGGTGGACAGTGTATCTATAAATGTTCCATTTTTTGGACACCATTCCCTTACAGCCTTTAATTCAAGAAATGTATGATTCACCATTTCAGCTATTTTTGACATTTTATCCCTTACTTCACTTGTACTTTACATTCTACATCCATTCCTGTAGAGTTAAAATCCACTTAAACTTAAATGGAACCATTACTAATGAGGTAATTTCACAGGCAGGCTTTTACAGTAAAATTCTACTGTAGGAAATTAGAATGCCCATTTTCAATATAAAATTCTTATGGGTAATATTTGTTATCAAGGAAAACTTTTGAGATAAAATATGAAGAATTCAAGACCTGAAATGGCAATGTGTGATAGGCTTTTTGTTTATATCTTATTTTTGAAAACAGAGAAATGTATAAAAAAAATTATGTGACAAAAATTGATGTAGTTATGCACAGAATAGGCTCAGTTTAATTTATAAGTGATGTACTTCTCAATGGGGTGTAAATCATGAACAAAACAAAAGTACAATAAGTGATTGAAAATAGGAAATAATTTTGATAAGTACATGTAATTTTTTAATTCCTAAAATAACATAATATACCACAGATTTTATTTGCAAAGTAGATAAAATGACTGATTATTTACATGTTTTTGAATTCCAGATTTTGATATGGATTGTGTTTTGTTTTGCAGGAGCTGTAATAATGAATTCTCCAGACTTTGATGCTAAAACAAAATTCACTTTCCCTTCTTCCTCAACCTGTAGTTCATGGGAATCACAGTCATCAATGCCATGGATCAAAAGCTGCCCATTGTCAGTTGCTATGTATACTTTTTCATCGTTACTGAAAAAAAAAACCAATTAAAATTCACCAATAATCAAAACTCAAGTTTGACCTCATCTGACTTCGACTTCATTTCTGGTATCTCTGACCACTGGCTGATCATTTTTATACATGTATTGCTTTTACATGTGGTGTCGGGAAATCATCTAAGTTCCTAAAATTTCATCACTGAACAAGGTGTTATAGTTTTGATATTGACCAATATATTTACAACATCAAACCACAGGTCATATGAAACTATGTCGCTCACCTGAGCAAAATTTGCTCATTCACATAGTTTGTTGAACTGAAGAAGAAATTTGTCAGGTCACCCTTTGAGGACTAAGTCATCCACCCTGGATCCATCCCAACAGACAGATTACAACGCACTATGACAATAGCTCACTTGAACTTTTGGCTGAAGTGAACTAAAAAGTGTCAAAACTTTTATTTATGAATGGAACAAAAGACAACAATACTTCTTATCACATCCTTCTGGATCCGGTGTCATTTGGTCTGATGATCTATGAAGTCATTCTGAAAAAGACTTTAGTACGTCAAAGCAGGAAACCATCTTGGGCGTATGTAGCCCTGCCCTAGATCCATCCCTTGACTGATCTAGCTGAGAAACTACAAAGCCTCAAAAATCTTATTTTGGAATGGAACCAAAACAACATAAGACACCCTCCTAGATCTAGATCTAGACAGCCTGTTTTAATGAGGGTATGATAATCCTATTGCGCCTATGTCGTCCCAGTCTGGATCCATCTCATGTGGAATCTGATGTAAAAACAGCAACACTTGTAAGAGACCTTGAATACTTTATTCTAACTGTTTCATCTAATATCTTCTCATATATCAATGCAGAAGGAGGAGTCCATCAAAATTTGTCATTACACACACATACACACACATATATATATATAATTATTGGATTCCATTCTCTTTTAGTGTTTTTTTTTTTTTAAATTGCACCCACCCTTCTTGATCAATCTATATAGCTGGTCTGAAGTTTGTCAAAAGAGAGGTCTATGTCACCCACTCTAGATACACCCCTTGACAGACCAAAAAACAATAACACCTGCAAAGGAACTCGAGTTCTTCATCTTCATCAAATTCATCAAATTCCTCCTCTTAGTTCTGAAGGAGAAGTCTATCACAACATAACTTTACCACCCCCCCCCCCCCCATAAAAACACAAAAAAAACCCCAGTAAAATCCTGAAAATTCTTTGTGTATTATAATTTTTTCAATTATATTCATTTCAATAGAATTAGTTAATATACACAAAATTAATGTATTATGAGCAATCAGCCATGAGAAATTACCTGAAAATGTGCAAAAATAAGAAAAAGACAACACAATAGCAAAATTTGATCTCAGAATGGAACGAAAACAACTACAATTCTTCAGACACACTTCTAGATCACTTTGTTGCATTGATTTGTTGATCCATGTAGTCTATGTAGCTCCATCCTGAATAAACTACTCTTTTAGGGGACTTTGAGTTCATTATCCATACCAATTATTTTCAGCAGTACTAAAGGAGCTGAAAATGTGAAATGTTTACAGACAAATGGACAGAGAGATGATAGGCAACGGATGGTGCACTATGACAACAGCTCACTAATACCTTTGGCTTGGGTGAGTTAATAATGTTCATGGATAGACAATAGACAATCACCATCAAAAAAAGTCACTTGGGCTAAAAAAATACAAAAAGCAAATAACTACATGTACATGTACTTACATTTGTACTGATAGATGTAACACTAAAACACTTCTACTCATGTCTGTTTGTTGGACTATGAGTAAGAACAGATAACATATTTACTGTTTATTATACATGTATAAACAAATCACTTACTGGCTAATGGCAAACTGTGTAGTGTTTGAGGTCTTCTTTACACTCTCTTCAAAATCTCCAAGCACAGCTGCTCCACTGGGAGTTTTGCCATATTTCTCCATAAATTGAAAAGTCATAAGTGGAAGGTCCCAGAGCATAATCATGTTATCTTCAGCTGCTGTGATAAGTAAGGACTCATCAGATTTCAACATCATCTGGACTATGCCATCACTGTGACCTTGAAGACATAAGTATGGCACAGCCTCAGAAATGGGACTGTCCATGGTCCCTATATATGTCAAAAGAATTTCAGAACTTCTCCACTGGGTAATAGCAGCAAAAAGATACTCCATACCAAACAGTTTCAATACTGAAACTCCAAAGTTTGTGTTAAGATATTTAGAGCTAGCATTGGAAACAATTTCTCCATTCTGAACATTCCAAACTCTCCATGGTTTGCCATCAGACACTGTGGCAGTTGTAATTACAGAATCATTCGTACCTACAGCTACAAATTTTTCTGATGGATGGACAGAGACGACATTCATAGTGTAGTAAGTGCAGCATCTGAGAGTGGTTTTCTTTCCTGTAGTAAGGTCAATCAATGCCATATCCTTTCCTTCTTTGATTATAAGTTTATTGTCCTTAGTGATTGTGGTGGTTTGTTTGAAAAGAGACTTTGGGGTTTCATTTAAGAACTTTTGTTTGGTATCAAACATATTCAGCTGAAGCCCTGTTAAGATGTCAAAAACAAAGATGTATTCACTTTTTCCTACAATGCTTACTAGAAGCTTCTCATCAGGTGAGATGGCCAGAAACTTCACTGGTGAATCCTCTACTGTTAATGTCTGAATGGTGGTCAAGAAATGGATGGATTTTCCAATACGACACACGTAAATCTTAGAAACTGAAAAATATTAATAATCATAATGTTATTTGCTGTTTTGTATACAAATGATAAGCAGTAAGTTACAACTGCCACACCATACCTTGCTTCAGATTGCATCAAGCAGTACAATTGTAGGTTATAAAGAAAAGTTCCTGCTTTTATGTAAGGAATATATATGACAATATACTGGTTTTTATGGATGAAAAAGGCTGTATGAGATACTATTAGTTCTTGATATATAGACACAAGATAGGTCACTTTTTATTAAGTATTTAATACACAAAAAGCCCAAGTGGACCTATATCGCTCAATTGAACACAATTTGCTTATTCAACTGACAGCTTAAAATATATGCAGATATATAGTTATATATGTATGTATATATATATATAAATATGTATCCTCTCAGGGGATCCGCCTGCGTTTACGTCGGGTAAATTCCTTCACTTTCCGCGGCCGTGTTGTCATGCATGCGATTAGCTAATGATTGGCTATTAAAGCTCCATTTTTGTGGAGCTCGGGTAGCTCAGTCGGTTAGAGGGTCGGATGCATGACAGCTAGGTGATTCGGTACCATAGGTCGTGGGTTCGAGTCCCAGACGGGGAACGAATATAAGTGAAATATAGGGTGCCTTGTTAACTGTAGTGTCTTTGTGCTTTATATGTTTGTCTAATTTGTCTTTATTTTCTACAGGTATTTCTTCGGAGATCCAAGGTCCATAGTACTCCCAGGTGTTTCACTGATTCTATTTGTGCTTTATATGTTTATTTCTCTTTCAGTGATGTATCCTCTCAGGGGATCCGCCTGCGTTTACGTCGGGTAAATTCCTTCACTTTCTGCGGCCGTGTTGTCATGCATGCGATTAGCTAATGATTGGCTATTAAAGCTCCATTTTTGTGGAGCTCGGGTAGCTCAGTCGTTTAGAGGGTCGGATGCATGACAGCTAGGTGATTCGGTACCATAGGTCGTGGGTTCGAGTCCCAGACGGGGAACGAATATAAGTGAAATATAGGGTGCCTTGTTAACTGTAGTGTCTTTGTGCTTTATATGTTTGTCTAATTTGTCTTTATTTTCTACAGGTATTTCTTCGGAGATCCAAGGTCCATAGTACTCCCAGGTGTTTCACTGATTCTATTTGTGCTTTATATATATAAATATATATATATATATATATATATATATATATATATATATATATATATATATATATATATATATATATATATATTTCCCAATGTTTATTGTGAGTGTAAACTTTCATTCATCATCAACATTAAGCAATTGTTTATGCAGGCCAAATTTTAACACATATAGATTTAAATTCATATATCAAATCAATAATAATTTTCAGGAAATGAATGCTCAAAAACCTGTACACATCTGGATAAAAACAACAACACCTTAACACCTTAAAGAGACCACTAGCAATTCATTTCCACCACGTTTCATAAAAATCCTTCCTGTGGTTCTGAAGCAGAAGCTGAAATTATGTGGGAAAATATCTCCCCTCCCTTTTTTTCTTGACCATCTTTAAGAAATTAATGAAAAATAAAAAAAAATTGAGATACTGGGAAAAATTCTTTCACCATTACATTCCTTACCATAATTTTGATAAAAAGAAACCAAAGGACAAGGGGCAACTTTTAGCTGATTTGTCCACGATTTTCCTGATATTTTCATCCCTACACCACATAAAAAAATTTTAAATTTAAGCTTGCATTGGTTGTAACTTGTAAACAATGCTAATTTCCATGGAAATCAATTTCCATATCTTGAATACCAGTACTCATTTCCATTTCACATTTATCATAACAGTAAAATTATATTGGAGTGTTTGTTGGGATAAGTTTCATACCAGTCACACATCGTGTATGTTCTGGAGACACATTTGTATGTTCTTTGTGACATACAACTAAGATTAATGAATATTTCAAACATAACGGAGTCGCCTTAGAAACTAAGTATGGAAGTCAAAGATTTGTCATAACGTACAACAACTAACCTCTGGTATGTACATGAAATAGGTAGATGTTTGAAATATCCATTAATCATTAATATATTATAAAAGTTATAAGCACTTTTGTGAAAGTGTGACTCCTACCAGACAGACAGACAGACAAACACACAGGTACTTGACAAAGTGATCCCTATGTGCTGATATGATTCGCAGGTGACACAAAAATGTAAATTTAAAATTATGAACTTCAGCCCTCCTCCTTAGTTAATCGCTAATTAATTATATAAATAAATGTATATGAATGATACCACTCTTATCGAGACAGAATTATGTATTGTCAAGTAAAGGATAAGAATTACTCTCCAAAAATAAAAACCTCCAAAATGTTAAAAAAATGTCAAAACTTTAATTTTGGAATGGAACGAAAAACAACAACTTCTCCACACATTCCTCTGTGGCCTACATTTTCCTGTTGTGGCACCACCTATTGACAGATCGGGATGAAAAACAATAACAGTTATTGGGAATCATGAATATTTCATTCCTACCAACTTTCATAAAAATCGTTCGAGTGTTTATGAAGTAAAAGTTGAAATGTGAAAGAGTACCCAGGCCTCCCTTTTTTGTTCACATTTTCGAAAAATTCATTAAAAAAATCCAGATTAAATCTAGATTTAAAGAATGAAGTGGCGCTGTTGTTGGTTCAATTTTAAAACAAGCAGTCTGAGGGTACTACATTGCAATACAAAGTGAAAAGTCTGACAAAAAAAACCCCAAGAGGCCAAAGTGGGCCTATATCGCTCACCTGAGTACCTATATTATCAGTCATGCATGAAGGAAGAATTCATTTATTTTTGCATTAATGTGACTAAGTCAACACAAATGTTGAAAATATGTCAAATATTATTTCAGACTAGAATAAAAAACAACACTTTTTTGCACATCCATTCAGGTGATTTTGATATTAAGCATTTCCTTTGTCTCTGCAAGATGTCATTCAGGGCAACAAGTTAGTCATTTACTTAAGGTTGGGCCTTTTGTTGACTGATTTCAAGTCTGGGTCATGAACAACAATTGTTTCAAATATTGTCCAGATCTAACTTAAAATTGCCTAATTTCATTTGTTGAGAAACATCTAAAAACTTATTTAGATGTGTAAAGAAATGAAAAAAAAATGTTTGACCACAGCTAGATTTGAACCGCTACTCTCCATATTTCAATTACCAAGTGGTATATGTACCATTGTGAGACCTACTTTTTAGACATGGTGACATTATCTGTTAACCAATTTGGATGAAATTTACCAAATTGATAGAGGACCTTTAGTACTTCATGTATTCCATGTTTCATTAAAATCTTTTAAGTGGTTTTGTAGAAAAAGTTGAAAATGTGAAAAATGCCCCCCCCCCTTTTTTTTTGGAAGTCTTAAAACATTCATAAAAAATCAAAAAACTGAGATATTGACAAAATTCTTTCACAATAATATTCCTTACCACAATTTTGATCAAAATAGTCATTAAGAAATCATCAGTATCAATTAACTGAAAAACATGACACTTTTCTTCATAGAAATGACCAAGTCCAGAAACACGTCAAAAAAGCGTAAATTTCTATTTAATGGATCTTAACCCCGAACACAATTTTTAATAACCCATCTTTATAGATTGTTGAAATGCAATTACTTTCCCCATTTATGTACTGGTTCTGGAGGAGAAGATGTTTGAAGAGGGGTACCGTTTTGGGCACTTTTTGGCCCTGCCCTGGATCCACCCCTGAGGGAATCTGGATCCCGAACACAATTTTAGTAGGGGACCTTGAGTACATCATTTACACAAATCTGCAATGCAGTTCCAGAGAAGAAGTTGAAAATGTGAAAAAGTTAACGACGGACGGACGACGCACTATGACTATAGCTCACTTGAGCCTTTGGCTCAGGTGAGCTAAAAAAGAAACCTGCAAAAACACTTGTTATTATCTGGCAAATGAAATGCAGTGATAAATGTCTATTTTTAGTAAGTTGTTTTTAGAATTGACCTTATGACTCCAAAATCAATCCCACCCTAGACCTACATGAGTTAGCCTTATATGAAGTTGGAAAAAATCAATCATTACCTAACTCAAGTTATCATCTGCTGGAAACCGAAATACACTGATAAATTCTATTTTTAGTAACAGTGACCCTTCAAGTTGACCTTTTGACCCTAAAATCAATCCCACTTTAGATCTTTATATAAGCTTACATTGTATGACATTTGAATCAAATTGGTCATTCCTCACCGAAGTTAATTATTGTCTGGAAATCATCAGACAGACAGATGGACAAATGGACGGACAACAACAAACACTATAGCGCCCTCCAGTTTCACTGGAAGGGGGCTTAAAAAGGTTTGGAAAACTGATTTGCGAAACTGACAGATAGTCGAATTGATCAACAGAGTGTAAACCTATAAAGTTCCTTCACTCAAATTCACCAGTAGGGAACTTTAAAATCTCTGGAAAAGGAGACTGTTTTAAGAGGGCATTCTAATACTTTCTAAGTTTTTTATATGCTGAAGGTGCTCAGGTCACTGTCACAATATGAACTCAATTGGGCCTTGTGTGTTATTTAACACTACATCATATTTGTAATAGATACTAAGTCATATAATTTCTTAGCTTTTTATAAGCATTTCCATATTCATGTTTTTATATATTCTTACCTGAGGAAAAAGCCAGCAGACTTCCTGAGTTTGTCATAGTGATGCAGTCCTGTGGATAGGGAAATGTTATTGCTTCTGATGAAAATGAGTCAAACAATTCCTCTTTGTTCTTTCCATCATTTACCAAATGAATGTACCTGTAATGAAATATTGAAAGTATATCTGGGTAAATAAAAAGAAACAAAGAGGTGTATCTGGTTATGACAAGAGCCAAGTGATTATTAATACAATATATTTTTTGCCCTAGGTAGGGAAGGGTAAGTTTCTGACATTTACAGCATGATGATAATCAAAGGAAACAACAAAATTATTTGTTTGCAAAACATGTACCCAAGGGCAGATATGGATTCAGTAAAAAGAGTGGAGCAAATTGTAACAAAAATTGCCAACCTTTACCTCATTTCCAGGAGCAGTTGAATACAGATTAAAAATTTGTACTCAGCAGCATAATTTTGTCTACTCCAATATACTCTGATATTCAGTGTGATCACTAATTGAAAAATTTGGTCCCAATATTTTTAACTATTGCTTACATTCAGAATTATCAGGTCCATTCTGAGTCTGTACATATTAGGATTGTCCTGTAATTACATAATTACTTTCAGAATTTGTACAGAGCATTGACCTGTAGTTATATAATTTCTTTCTGAATCTGTGCACATAATACCTCCTGTAACTGTATAATTACATGTTCAATATAATTGTCAAAATTTGGTGCTTTTCTGTATACTGGGTTCAAACCCATGGCTGATCTATGTTATTGTATGCAATGGTCATTTAAATAGATAATAGGTCTGTTTGGTGTTTTACGGTTTGATATTTTATTTTTTAATGGAATCAAGAAATTTAATTTTTGTTTGTTTCCTTGATTTGTCTTTTACATCACACCATGATTGTTGTGATGATATGGCGTCAAGATCTGGTAGATGCAATGCACAGAAAATTATACCTTGGCAATGGACCCATATCAGAAGTCATGAGGGATCTTTTACACGTCATGTCTACCAATACATGAGACCTAGGTCTTTAACATCTTATCTGAAAGACAGGACATCTACAAGACCTCAGTGGGGCTCAGACCTTTCAGTCATAAGCCGAGTACTTAACTGATTGAGCCACACTGACTCAGTAGATCTGAACCCTCAGAAATTTTCATTTTAAATGACACCATTTTATTTCTTGTGCACAGCATCAAAAAAATACCTGATGTATTTCATATGTACTGGAAGTGATTAAAAGGAACAGGAAATTAATATCAAAATGACGAGTATGTTGACATGTCACAGTAGATTAACTGATGAGTATGTTGACATGTCACAGTAGATTAACTGACGAGTATGTTGACATGTCACAGTAGATTAACTGATGAGTATGTTGACATGTCACAGTAGATTAACTGACGAGTATGTTGACATGTCATAGTAGATTGACTGACGAGTATGTTGACATGTCACAGTAGATTGACTGACGAGTATGTTGACATGTGACAGTAGATTAACTGACGAGTATGTTGACATGTTACAGTAGATTAACTGACGAGTATGTTGACATGTCATAGTAGATTGACTGACGAGTATGTTGACATGTCACAGTAGATTGACTGACGAGTATGTTGACATGTGACAGTAGATTAACTGACGAGTATGTTGACATGTGACAGTAGATTAACTGACGAGTATGTTGACATGTGACAGTAGATTAACTGACGAGTATGTTGACATGTGACAGTAGATTAACTGACGAGTATATTGACATGTCACAGTAGATTAACTGACGAGTATGTTGACATGTCACAGTAGATTGACTGATGAGATATTCAAGACCTTGATAACGTCTCAATGCTCACACAAAATATAAAAATGTGGCAATTCTACCCTGATCCTTGGTCAGGAAGGTAATCCAGATGTGATGTAAACCCAGAAGGTGTGTTAAAATCTATCAAATGAACAAATTGTAAAATGTCTACAAACAAACAGACAGACAGGACAAAAACAATATGCCATTGACCTATCAATCCAGAGGCACAAAAACTAGGTCAAAGTCCAAGGTTAAGGTCACTTAATTGGTAAAATGTCATGGTACTGATTGAAAGGTCTGGTCATGAGGAATCCAAATGTAGATTATCAAAGCTGTACCTTTTCCAGTTAAAAATTAAAAAAATATAGCCCAAGTTTAAGTTTCATCTGAAGGTGCTGGAAGATGGCAAAGGCGATAACAACAACAATGCCGGGAGTATAACAGTAGCTCTCTGGACTTTCATCCCGGCAAACTATGTACTGCACAATATCAATTTTATTTACTTCAAAATTCCAAACTCTATTTTTTTGGTAGATTTTTATTGGTCTCAATGCAACTCGGTACAGACATATTATAAAGTAGTTTTAAAGTTATGCCCAAGATTGGTGAAAAAGAGGCAGGCAGGGTGTAGAGAAAGGCAAACAGATAGACCACTCAATATGTTCCAATGTGTGAGCCTTGGGACAAAAATACTGTAAATACAGAGAAATATGAATAGCTCAGATGTTGTTGGATTAATAAATGATACACAGGCATATAAATTATAATAAGATATCACTTACTTGTTATTGCAATATGTAAATACAGCATTATATGTTTTCTCGATATCTTTTGAAGCTTGACACCTTCCCTCATCTGCCAAGTTGTAGCTTAGCAGACAGGTCTCAGAGTGTTTTGAATCTGACTTTGAGATAACTAGGATATTGTTTTGAATTTCTGGGGAACACTTCTGTGGTTCATGGAAACACATAACACTGCCATAGTTGCATTTGTAGGAGGCTGCAAGTAGAGATTTTTATTTGTACTTTAATAAAAAAATAAAGAGTACCAGTGGCCACCTTTGTGATAGGGCTAACACAAGGCTTGGCCTGTTGCCCATTTATCCATTTAATTTATTGGATAAAACATTGTTTAAACTGATCTTCTTGTAAATAAAAAAGAATTAAATAATTATTACTTTGATAGAAGCACCTACATGACACTTCTGTTACATAGCCAAAACCCTAGAGTTTGATTGGATTCATTTAATACCTTTAGTCATTTGGTAAATTTAATCCTTGGATCTAGTTTAAAGCTTTTTTGTGGATCTCTATCACAGACAGAAAAAACACATGTTGAGCATCAATTTTCATGCTATAACAGATCAGACACTAATAACTACTTCGCACAGAAGAACAATGGTTAGTCAGTTATCATTTCATTATTGATGGTTGAACATGTAGTGGTGTGATGTTATGCTTGAAATAAAATCTACATATTTACCTCCTTTAATATGGAGTTGGGCTGTAAAACCTCCTTTCAGAATTTCCCCTGGAGCAGGGGCACAGAGGATGTCTGGCACTAGCAGGGCGACATCACAGTCCTTAGTCCACTGTATGGCATCTTTCACTAACTTCTCAATATGCTTTGATCCTGGACTGTACTTTGGTCCAAAATGTGCTATGATCTGTATCGAAGAAGTGTTTTGGATTATGAATCATTTGCATTGAATAGCAATCATAATCTAGTTCACTATGTTTTCAGTGTGAATCCCCTTTCATGTTATCAACTTATTTTTCACTGTAAAAAGTACCATATCTAAACATCTACAGCATTTATCACAGAGTAATGATTTTCCATTAATGATCTTTTATAATCATCTGGAACTTGAACATCCTTATATTCTGCAAATTCTAATACACTGTATACGCATTTAAAGTAATGATTCACAAAACCTATATTCACAATACAGCACAAAATATTTGTGAACTTAAATTGTCACAGAAACAGATTTCAAAGATACTATGTCAAATTTATTTTATCTTGCTGTGACTTAATTATTTTTCAGAAATATCACTGCTCCACACATCCTACAAGATATCATGATTTGCCAGCAGGAGTCAAACTGCTCAACAATTTGCCATGCATCCTATGGGGCACCATGATCTGCCAGCAGGACTCAAGCCTTTCAACCATTTACCATTAATGCTACAGGACACCAACCCTTGACCATATGCCATGCATCCTATAGGACATCATGATCTGCATGCAGAATTCAAACTTTTCTACCATGTACCATGCATGTCACAGGACACCAAACCCTGACCATGTGCCATGCATCCTACAGGACACCAAACCTTGAGCACATGCCATGCATCCTATAGGACAACGACCCTTGACCATGTGCCATGCCTCCACCAGGATCCAATGATCTGCAAGCAGGGTTTAAACTTCTTAGTCATGTACCATGCATGCTAGGGAATACCAACCCCTGACCATATACCATGCATGCTACAGGACACCAACCCCTGACCATGTGCCATGCATGCCACAGGACACCAATCCCTGACCTTGTATCATGCATGCTGCAGGACATCAACTCCTGACCATGTACCATGTATGCTACAGGACATCAACCTCTGACCATGTATCTTGCATCCTGCAGGACATCAACCTCTGACCATGTACCATGCATCCTACAGGACATCAACCCCTGACCATATACCATGCATGCTACAGGACACCAACCCCTGACCATGTGCCATGCATGCCACAGGACACCAATCCCTGACCTTGTATCATTCATGCTACAGGACATCAACTCCTGACCATGTACCATGCATGTTACAGGACATCAACCTCTGACCATATACCATGCATGTTACAGGACATCAACCCCTGACCTTGTACCGTGCATGTTACAGGACATCAATCCCTGACCATGTACCGTGCATGTTACAGGACATCAACCCCTGACAATGTGCCATGCATGTTACAGGACATCAACCCCTGACCATGTACTGTGCATGTTACAGGACATCAACCTCTGACCATGTACCATGCATCCAACAGGACACCATCCCCTGACCATGTACCATGCATGCTACAGGACATCAACCCCTGACATGCGCCAGGAATGCCACAGGACACCAATCCCTGACCTTCTATCATGCATGATACAGGACACCATCCTCTGACCATGTACCTTGTATGCTACAGGATATCAACCCCTGTCCGAACATCAACCCCTGACCATGCATCGTACAGGACACCATCCCCTGACCATGTATCATGCATCCTACAGGACAGCATGATCTGTAAGCAGGACTCAAGCTTCTCAACCATGTACCATGCATGCCACCTCAGCTCAAAATATGGTTTAAGAGTTTAGATTAACATTCAAATTGATATAAGAATCTGAAATGCCTTATTCATAATCTCATTCTTGAGGTTAAGAGTCACTGGAAAGTTGTACAAATTGCTCTCTAGAATATAGATTTTATAGTTAATAGTTTTGAAACACATTTCTTTCCATGGAAGAGATTATTCTTTTTATACGTTTAGAAAGAAAGCCTTAACATACTTGTATTTTTATTAAAGAGTTATAGTAAGTCATGAAATTGTCTTGGATAAAGTATGTGTGACAGTACCTGAGGTGCTAATAAATTAGCATCTTTCCTAATAAAGTCTGCATCCAGACGGAGTATCTGTAATATAGCTTCAATGTCCTTGTAACATGATCCAAGGTCATTATATTCATCCATGGTGCTCAGAGCAAGCTTCATTTCCTCCATCACTTGTGTAACAGAAGTTACTGAAATCTGGGCATGCAAAAATTCAAAATCGCACACACAATTTTGAATAAATTTTTCAAACTGCCCACTCATAATCAAGTGATACGGATATTCCATTAACTTACGAAAGTTGTACATATGTTCTTTGAATTTTATTGGCTGTGGTTGGACATTTCTCTTTGCATTTGGATAAGATCCTTTCTTGATTTTGTACAGCTCTAATGGCTTTGTCTTACCATACCAATATCCCTCAAAGTACAGTGCAAGCTGTAAATGTGTATCTTTTCTTTTGTTTTTAGGAAAATACCTTTCTTGACAAGCCTAAAGAACAAAATGAAAAAAATAAAATGATAATCAAACAAAAAGATACATGTAATAATTATATGTATACATTTCATCCATTTCTTAGTGCAACAGTCATAACAATATCACTGACAACAAAGAAGCGAATGGGATTGGATTCTGCAATAAATCTAGCTGAAAACAAGCATGTATCTGTCTTCTAAAGCCAAAAATAAAGAGAACTGGTATGAAAGGGCATATATACAAACAGATTTTAACATCTTGCGAATGATGTAATAAAACCAACCTCAACAAAGTATCTATGGTACCAGGATATGATCTTGTTTGGGCCAATGGTTCTCAAGGTGATGTACTCCTTGACATCCTCCATGAACAAGGACATGATAGATAGTGGAAGACGGATACTCTCAGAGTTAGGTGGCAGGTGATAAAGGTAGGTGTCCTGTAATACTTCATCATCTAGAGACAGGACATCTTCTAACTCAGACTTGCTTATTCCATCTCGTGAAGCTGATATAGCAGCTAATAAGAAGAAATTAGGCAATTTATAAATATTTAAGTAATGGGTTTCACAGTTGTTTGCTGTAGTCCTATTTCAAAGGCAGGAAATAAAAGGTTTTCCCACAAAAATAAGATCAAGAACAATACAATGTTACGTGTACTATGATGTCATGACCTATCACCCTAATAACACATGAAATCTTCATAATAAAGGCTTCAGCATCGAAGCCTATTTCTCAAAGTTATAGAGTGGTGGTCACAGTCACATGGAATGTAATACATGTACCAGGATGTGAGTCCCTAAATTGGACAAATCTACTTTGACTTGACACCTTAATTGATTTTACAGTCTAATCAAATAACATGAAATACTGAAATCACAAATGAAGCTTTGATATTGAGAAAAAATGAAGACTGAACGTACCCATTAACTTCTGTATCAAAATAATTCCATGGGAGGCCTCCAGTTGATCAAAGAATTGGAATATGGCTGCTTTGATTGTTTCTCCTATCCTGATGTTAGAAATTGAAGTGTATGACCTCCAGGTCAAAGCTTTATCCAACAGTAACTTTAGATAAAGTGGATTTGGAGATACAGAAAATTTCTCTACCAGGAAATTGTTTTGTTGGCGGTTGAGACGACGTTTGAATTTCTTGCAAGTTTCTTTAATGATATCTTCTGCCATGGTAGTTGTAAGAAGAGGAATTTCTATGTACATATCAGAATTAGGAAGGTGTTGCAATGCATTTTCCAAGCAGTTTTTCACCTTTGGAATCATAGAAACTATCATATGCACATTTTCTGGCAGCTGTGATGGGATCCAAATCATACTATGGGAATTATCAGAGGCACTGAGCTGATCTACAGAGTCAAATATTAAGACAAGGGGTCTTTCCTTGGTTTCAATCTTCCAAAGAAGTGCTGTGAAGTACTTGCATAAGTATAGAAAATCTGCCTCTAGATCATGAGTTGGTTTTTGTAAAATTCCATATGCATAACAAATATGATGGCAAATTGAAACTAGTGTGCTCCGTATGGAAGTAGAGAATATAGTGGTGCCTAAAAAGCGGACTATGGTGACACATTGTGGATACCATTCTCTAACCTTGTAAGCTAACTTAGCCATAATAGATGTCTTACCAGTACCAGACTCTCCATAAATAACAACAGGGCAAGAGAATGAATTAATGGGGGGAAGCTTGATGTCCTCCTCACGGGTATTCCTTTTTGGGTCTGTATCTGAATCATGGTCAGGATCACCATTGCAGAATTTGATCCCTTGTTGTTTTAATCTTTGCTGAGTATGCTGAAGCTCTTGGGTATATTCATCCAACTCCTTTGTATCTAAATCTTGCATAGCATCTCTAGTTTCTGAACTTTCATCCTGTTTTTCTATTCCTGAAATATCTTTCCACTGAAAAGTTAAGGAAAAGCGTTGCTTGATATCTTCAAGCAATTCTTCTCTACCACAAAATATCTCACTCTTCCTCTCACAGAATTTGAGATGAAACAAAATTTCCTTGTAAAGGAAATTATGTAATGACTTGGTTTGCTTTGCTTTTGTTATGGCAGCATCTATCATACGCATCATTTTACTTTTGAAGTCTTGACATAGATTATTGAGATACTCCTGATGAGGTACATACTCTGTGTCGATACCTCCAGGTCGCCACTCTACATTATATTTCTGCAGTTCTGTTGGCCCAACTTTTGGTTCTACTTTGGTTATTTTTAATCTTTCTCTCAACTCTTCCACCTCCTTATCAATAGCCCCATCTTTTAGATCTATGAATCTCCCTGAAACCAACATTTTATTTTATATATTATATTATATTATTTTTAATATATATATAAGTACTAAATGATTGAAACTTGCTCATACATGTATAAAAAGAAGTTTACATGGCATGTTTGCCATGTATGCACAGCATATGCATAGTTTCTGTCCTTATGTTGTTTTCAAGAATTATATATAAAGAAAAGACAAAACTGATGTTTAATAGAAATTAATCATTAAAGATTTATGACCTTATGCATATATCAACTAGAAAATAACAATGCTGGAAGTTTCAGAAACATTTTTAGAGACAAATTTAAAGTTTAAACCTGTAACTCACTGATATATAAATTTGGTATAGCTTGCACACAGTTTAAGAGATGCTTTTTATTTTGCTTTGTTTACTGTGCACACATCAGGGCCATAGGAAGTATTTCAAAAGTGTGTGTGCAGGGAGGTCAAATCTTGAATTTGTTTTGTTTCACAATTTGATACAAAATCAGCCCATGATTGGCGACATGCACTCAAAGTAAAGTAATCAGAACAGTACACACCTCATGCTTTTGCATACATTGTACATGCACAGGGCATGCTTGAAAAACTACACCATGTATATCCTTCCTAAGAATGATAATCAATATCTATATAGGTAAAATGTGACTAATTATGTAGCCTAGGTGATGCTTTAAAAACATGATTTTTCATTAAATTGGATATTAGTTATTACATGTATAAACACAACAACAAATCAAAACATAAAACAGATAAATAGTACACTGTGGAATTTAAGGTTCTTACAAGCTTTGTCGTCTGATAAGTCTATGTTATGGAAAGTTCTTTCATACACAATAACTTTGTCCTTGACTTCTGGTGGGATCAAAATGCCTTCTTCAACCTCTGATTCAGTAACTAAAGTATATAAAATATTGAGTTAATGAATAACAGTTATTCCTTTCAAAGGCACATTTCAGACTAAAATTATTTTCACACATTTTAACTAATGGTATAATGAAACAAAATATGTAGGTTACATTTAAATGCTTATAGACCTTTCACATTAACTGAAGGACTGACATTTTTGGGGAAAAATAGTAAGATTTACAGTAAAAGTTTTGATGTCAAGATAAATTGAAGTAGCACTGATAGCCGGGCTTTCAGTACCTGGTCAAGTAGCAAAAGTTTAAATTGTAGTTAAAATACAGTTGATAATAAATTCAAGGAAACAAGAAGTTACACATTTTAAATAATATGAAATGGAGTTTATCACTGGTTAAGTTTGATAAAATATCTAATGAGGCATGGCATCTTATTCCTGATCATGGTAAAAACTATAGATTCATGAGTATTTTAAAACTTATACTGCTCTTGTCATGCTTCATTCTCTTGAACACAAATATGTGTTAGCCCTACAGGGTATTATTAGTTTTACAATTAGATTTGTCCTCTCCGATCGATCCTATAGAGGGCTGTAGTATTACCTTTATACCAAATTAATTGTTTTAGTACAATTTCACTACTTGTATTGACAATCTACACTTATTAAACCTACTCTGTTTAGCAGGATATTCTATATATCCTTGAAGAGTTTATCAGACCTTGCATAGAAATTCTGTGTATCTTGACAGGAGTAATGCAATGAAGAAAAGTTCAATTATCGCCAAATTTACTAAATTCTGATGAAGGAATAGAAATTATTATTATCATTATTCTTTTTTTTTCTTTTTTCTTGCCAAAATTGCAAAAATTTAGATGTTGTCTCCTTTACCGATTAAGTGTAAGGGAAACCTGTAATGATACTTAGTTTATTTATCTCATTCATACATGAACCACATATGAATAAAATACATCTTGATCTCTACTTTGTTGGAAATGACGTATATCTGAGATTAAAGTCAGACATGCTAATCAACACAGGGAACAATACATGTACACATGTTTTCCTTCGGTGAAGCGATAAGGCATTAATTGGTATAAATGACACTTGAGTTAGAAACATGGTTCACTCGGCAAAAATAGACATAGGGAAACCCCTACATGTACAGGAATATACATATGTATATTACAAAGTTTTTATCATCTCAAGACATGGATAAAGAATTTGAAGAGTTAAAGATATATACCATACAAAATCAAATCACAGGAATTGATTATGATATGATAGCATGTTATCTTTGGCAGTTGTTAGGTTACATTCTAATTTCTAGATTCACACATCAGCAATTGCAACAAAGCCCTGCTAAAAATTTATTGTGTCTTACATCATTTTCAGCATTTGCTGTTTCCATTGCTCCTCTCTATAGCAATTTCTTTTAATTACAGAAATGAAAATAATGTAATTTTCACGATGTAAACTGATGATTTACTAGTATGCAAGTGTTTACAGTATGAATCTGAATGTATTAATTCTCTCAGTTAGAGTCTAAATTTGAATCAACCGAAGTACTCATAGTTAGGTACTATCAGGTCATTATTCCATTCAACAGTGTGACAATAGAGAGCGTTGCAAATGGACCCATCTACCGTAAAGATTAAAACTTTGATGAAGATATTTGATAGAGAAAACAATACATACTGTTGCACTAAGGATAATAAACAGTGTTAATAGCACTATTGGAAACCTGTCTGTTCAAACAGTATGCAAAAGTTATTTTTAAATATCTTTCTGCATACTGAACAAATTTCAACTTGTCAAACTGGCATTAATCTTTATGTCTCAAAACAAAGTGCACAAATAATATACTTTATGACACAGCATTTGCTGAGAGCAAGTGGATCACTATTCATCATTCATGATAATGATGTACCCCAGGGAGCTATAATCGACCCAAAAATTGACAATATCCTTATCATTCTACTGTGAGTTATTACAAACAAGAGGCCCAAATGGATCTGTATAGCTCACCTGAACACATACACAAGATTAAGAAACCTAGAAAGCATCAGAATGTTCTCAACTAAAGTATCCTTTTTCAGAAATTTGAAAGTTATGACCAAGGTTAAAGTTTTTTAAAAGTCAAGAGGGCAAATATTATGGTATGAAGAGAAAGGTCTTGTAACAATGATTACAAAATTGAAATAATAAAGCCTTATCTATTCCAGTTTGACAGTTATGACCAAGTATTTTAAAAGTAGTTCAAACTTCAAGGTCAAGGTCAAAAGGTCAAAAATTATGATACTATGTGAAAGTTCTTGTCACAAGGAATACAAATTTTAAATATGAAAGCCTTATCTCTTCTGTTTTGAAAGTTATGGCCATGGTTTAAGGTTTTGTCTGCACAACCGACGCGGACACTAGGACTGTGACATTAGCTCCCTAGACATTTGTCCCACCTCGCTAAATATTGTAAAAAATCCTAAAAATGATTTTTGTATTCTGCTTCTTTAAATTACACTTACAAGAAGTAAAGAAGAAAATCTAAAAAAAAACTGCCTGAAAATAGGCAAAATAACAATGTCCAACCCCCCCCCCCAAAAAAAAAACCCAAACAAAACAAACCAGTTACCAAATAATTCCACATTGGTGCATGACCTCCCAGGATTGTTTTATGAATAATGGATAATCTCTGATTAAAAAGTTTCATTTTTGTGATGTCTAGATACCATAGGATAATAGAATAAAAATAAAACTGTGACAGTAACTGACCTGATTTGAAATAAACATGTCTCCCCTCCTTTGTAATCATTTTCTCATCATAAGCATAATCTGCTGCTGCACGGAACATCTTCAACAGTTTATTACTGATCTCATCCCATTCTTTTCTTTCCTAATTATTAATGTAAATGTTTTTTAAATGAATAATTCAATATAGAAATTTGAAAAGGAATTATATACAGCATAATGCATTTCAGCACAGCTGAACTGCAAGTGCAGGTAAATGATAAGATATACAGATAGGAAATACATACTTATATTATCATTAATTGTTTATGCATACAGTTGGTAACAACAAAGAAGTTATATCGAGTTCTAGTGTCTCAAAGTCTACTTCACCATCAGATTCATTATACCCTTTTTTTCAGGTAAAAATTGTCTTATGCTGACCCTAATCTTATACAAAATAATTTGAAATCAAAACTGAATTTGAACAGTAACAGTATATTTTTTAGATCTTGCCATATTCAAAAATTGGTCTTTGATTTCAAAGAAACATTAGGGAACAAATGAAAGCAAAGATTAAAGATTTCAAATTAAACACTGAAATTTGATTAAATAGATTACCGGGGGTATTAATTTAAATTAACAAAAATTATTCATTAAAATCCTAAATTATTTATTTTCAGTAAGACAGTTAAATGAAACATTTTTTGGTAGCATGAATCAGTGGCAATAAAGTTGTATAAAGAAATGATTTGATTAAGGTGCTTGAATTTTGTGTAAGACTTATACAAACTGCACCTGACTGCACATGTGTTAAGGCTTGTTCACCTTTTGCATCATGCTGTGGATTTTTGTATACAATCCATTAACTTCCTATATGTAGTCAATATAGTCCTGAGTAATATACATACTTCTAATATAGTATCTATAGTAGCTTTTTAAGTTTAGTGACAAAACTCAGATCTTGATCCTGTCAATTACAAGTTCTATCTCAATCATATTAAAATTAATATACATATAAAAAAAAAAGTCGAAATAAATTTTTGTTGGAGGAAATAATTCGATAATGACTTTTCAATCTCAGACCTGTATTAATTTGAAATCATTCATTTGACTGGAATCAACATTGTAAGTTTCTTGTATCAACATTAACCTGGAATCTAAAATGATACATATTCTAAAAGTACATTTACTTTTAAAGCTCAGCTTTATACATCACACCATAAGATTACAGTACTTCCAGTACATATATTAACAAGAAATGCTAAAACAAGCTCATGTTAATAGCCAGTTAAAAGCATGATTATTTATGAATAATTGATGAAGAGGAAAGGACGGACCACTCTAGAACTTCATCTCTGAACTCTGCAGACCTCATCAGACCAACAACTGCCACTTAATGATGCCTTCTGGTCTTAAGGTTTTGATAATACATATTCTGTTTTTACAGACAGATCAACAACTGCCACTGAATGATGCCTTCTGGACTAAGGTTCTGATAATACATATTCTGTTTTTACAGACAGATCAATAACTGCCACTGAATGATGCCTTCTGGTCTTAAGGTTCTGATATTACATATTCTGTTTTTACAGACAGAACAACAACTGCCACTGAATGATGCCTTCTGGACTAAGGTTCTGATAATACATATTCTGTTTTTACAGACAGATCAACAACTGCCACTGGATGATGCCTTCTGGACTAAGGTTCTGATAATACATATTCTGTTTTTACAGACAGATCAACAACTGCCACTGAATGATGCCTTCTGGTCTTAAGGTTCTGATAATACATATTCTGTTTCTACAGAAAGATCAACAACTGCCACTGAATGATGCTTTCTGGTCTTAAGGTTCTGATAATACATATTCTGTTTTTACAGACAGCACAACAACTACCACTGGATGATGCCTTCTGGACTAAGGTTCTGATAATACATATTCTGTTTTTATAGACAGATCAACAACTGCCACTGAATGATGCCTTCTGGACTAAGGTTTTGATAATACATATTCTGTTTTTACAGACAGGTCAACAACTGCCACTGAATGATGCCTTGTGGCCTAAGGTTCTGATAATACATATTCTGTTTTTACAGACAGATCAACAACTGCCACTGAATGATGCCTTCTGGACTAAGGTTCTGATAATACATATTCTGTTTTTACAGACAGATCAACAACTGCCACTGAATGATGCCTTCTGGACTAAGGTTCTGATAATACATATTCTATTTTTACAGACAGATCAACAACTGCCACTAATGATGCCTTGTGGCCTTAGGTTTTGATAATACATTTTCTGTTTTTACAGACAGATCAACAACTGCTACTGAATGATGCCTTCTGGACTAAGGTTCTGATAATACATATTCTGTTTTTACAGACAGATCAACAACTGCCACTGAATGATGCCTTGTGGCCTTAGGTTTTGATAATACATTTTCTGTTTTTACAGACAGATCAACAATTGCCACTGAATGATGCCTTCTGGACTAAGGTTTTGATAATACATTTTCTGTTTTTACAGACAGATCAACAATTGCCACTGAATGATGCCTTCTGGCCTAAGGTTCTGATAATACAAATTCTGTTTTTACAGACAGATCAACAACTGCCACTGAATGATGCCTTGTGGCCTTAGGTTTTGATAATACATTTTCTGTTTTTACAGACAGATCAACAACTGCCACTGAATGATGCCTTCTGGACTAAGGTTCTGATAATACATATTCTGTTTTTACAGACAGATCAACAACTGCCACTGAATGATGCCTTGTGGCCTTAGGTTTTGATAATACATATTCTGTTTTTACAGACAGATCAACAACTGCCACTGAATGATGCCTTGTGGCCTTAGGTTTTGATAATACATTTTCTGTTTTTACAGACAGATCAACAATTGCCACTGAATGATGCCTTCTGGCCTAAGGTTCTGATAATACAAATTCTGTTTTTACAGACAGATCAACAACTGCCACTGAATGATGCCTTCTGGCCTAAGGTTTTGATAATACATATTCTATTTTTACAGACAGATCAACAACTGCCACTGTAATTGATACTTCCTGACTTAAGGTTCTGATGATACTATATTCTGTCTGCATAATGAATAAATGATCATGTCAATCCTTGTTTAATTAAGCAAGCTTATTAAGCAGCTTAAGTAAATTAGAAAATATATACTGATAAGAAAATGACCTCCATCTTTACAAAAATTATGAAAGTTTAACTTAAAAACCAAACACATAACAAATTGCTTCTTACCCTATAATATTGGGAATAATCAAAGGACTGAAATATAGTTTCATTTCCAATTTTCAGAGAAAGAAATTTATATGCAAATTTACATATTTATTTACTGTGTGTGCTACATACTGACTATAACTTGAAAAATTTTATATACAATTTGTTTGTGTTTCTATACTGCTTGCAGCTTTGTTCATGAATTTTTTTAAATCACAAAGGCAGAGACATAACCAGAATACTTGTATGAGGAAGCACATATAAGACAAGGAGTAATGGACAAATGTGAGATCTCTCTTGGTCTAGGATGATGATCTGGTGTGGGTCCTAAACATGAAGGAACATCTCCATCTTCCCCCAACTTAATTATTCTAATAATACAATCATACAGAGAGTTTTATGAAATAGGCTTACTTACTATTTACACATCTTTTTTGCTTAAGTGCAATGTAAATAAATACAATAAAATACCATCATAACAACAACGTGAAAGCTGCCATGTACATTAAAAGAAGGTCAGTTTGAGAAGTAACTCTACATGTACTTGGGATCTCCAGGGTTTCAACTTAGAGTATCACCAAAATCACAGCTAGAGCATTACTTTACATTTCTATACTTATGCTTATTATTTGAAACTTCAATTAATGCATTTTAAACCTACTCAATAATGATTTTATGAAAAACTTATTCCTTTGATACTCTTTAAAACAAGTTGCAATAACAGATTTTTACTTAAATTTACATGGGCTAGCTTTAAAGATGAATATTAAACATGAAATAACAAAGTTGACTAAAGTAATTAAAATGGCTGAAAAAGAAAATATTTAGATAATATGTGAGAAGTAATATATGTTTTCAATTTACAATTTTTGGTTTCATTTTCTCTCTTCTTGTCTTTTTCCTAGCATTATTACCTTCATCCTCTTTTTTATCAAAAATTTTTGAGAAAGCATGTGAAGTCTTATATACATCTGGCTATACTTTTGAAAGGTCTCAGATATAAAACATTCATGCAATATAGAGAATTCTTTCTTCTGTCCCATTCTACATTTAGTAATAGTACTAATTGAAAAATCCATTCTACTTGACATAGAAAGGAGAATTTTTCTCTTTAAATCTATGATATGTAAATCAACTCAATATATCAGCATAAAATGATTCTAATGGTAACTATGACTGAACTTTATTGAAGTTACGATTTGGGCTCTGTTGGTTTCACTTTGAATTATGATTTGAATTAAAATCATAAAAGAAAATAGTTTTCATTGTGATTACCCTGCAATGTACATGACTACACACATTATTACCTTGTCCCTTTGTTTAGAATGTTCTGGAGAGTCATCATCATAATGGGTCAGTATATCTGTAATGCTTCGCAAAACATAAACAGATGGTTCAGCATTGTCATCACGAGCAAACCACTGGTCCAGCAAAGGGATATCATGGCCTAGTTTCATGGCTATCCGTCGGAGTAATTTGAATTCTGTGGCTTCAATATAATGGGGTAACATTCGTGACCCATATTTGTCTCCTAAGAATACCTAGAAAGATTAATACCTCTTTGCAATTTACAATGAATAAAAGTCTCATTATGTTAAAGTAAAATGTTAGATTCAGTACTTGGAAACTGAAGACTTTAAAAGGAAAATTTATCGACCATTAAGAATTAACGTTGAAAGGACAGCTATATGTATATATAGACTTTTCACAACTTATCCTTTCATCAAGGACAAATGATTTCTGATGTACTTATATATTTAAATCTTAAGAGTTTTATCTCTCTTTGTTCTAATATTGATTAATATATATTTTGCATACAATACTGTCAGAATATTATCATATATTAACATTTAAGGGAACCATTAAGTGGATCATTCCCTCACAACAACAGAAATGTTGGACATGTAGGCATAAATACCAACAAATCAACAAAGATTGTAACCCTATGGAATTATATAATACATGGATATTTTGTTCATGGATACTGCAGTATGCCAAGCTATTGTCAGCCGGACTAAGTCAACTGCATAATAGCAATAATCCACAACAGTTCTTTGGTAGTTAAATATTTACTATGCCAACACAATTTTTCAATGCATATTCATGTTGAACTTGAATCTTGATTTCTGACCTTGGAAAATGTTTAGGGTTCATTGGCTTTACATTAAAAACATTAATGCAAGGTAGGAAAATACTATTTTGATTTGTAAATCTTCTATTGTGCTAAAGAGGTTCAATACAATGCATATCCAATGTGATCTTGATCTTTCACCTCTGAGAGTGAAAATCCTTTTCATTCCTTTGTTATATTTTGAATTTTACATTTTGGTGAATTTATGTTCAATGGTTTTATCATATTCATGAATTTTCTAGACACACACACACACACACACAGACACCGACTCACAAGGAAGCACAGCAGCAATGCTATATATTCCCTCCACAACTTTGTTGTGTGGAGATAACTAGCTGCAAGGAATAATAATCAAAAACACAATTTACCAGATTAATGATGTTTCTACACTTAATATACTGATGACATTTCTATCAGAGTATGCATTGATATTCAGTGGACACTGTGACTGTTCACCCCCTTTATCTTTGTATTGGATACACTAAAACCTGTAAATCTTATAGGTTTAACCTTATCAATAATCACCAGTTTATAGAGATAGCTACATTTCTGAGTTCCATTTTCTATTTACAGTTGACTCTCATTTACTTGAACACGAGTAATTCAAATTTAGCAGTTAATGTGAGTTGAAACTCACTTATTTGTGCAAAATACGCCTGGTATAAATGACCTTTATGACACAGCAGATCTTACTAATATAGAATCAAATAAGATACTCTTTATGTTGCCGATTTTCATATATCCTACTTACTACAAAGAAGGGTCCTTTTGAATGTTTTTTGCATTGTTTGACCTCCTTTAGGACAATCTCTGTAGTAGTATGATCTATTGAAGCATCATCTCTCACACCCCATCGCATGTCAATCACCTGAAAAACAGTACACAATGCTAACAGATATAGGACAGAATATTTCTTAGAGTACCCTGGAAACATTAGAGACAATCTGATTTTAGATTACTGAGATAATCTAACACAAAACCAAAGACATTAATATGATCAATGAGTGCAATTCATTTTTAAGGCACAAGACAATATTCAAATGCTGCATAAAATATTTTGTTCATATGATTTTCACTGCAGTTCTTGATTAAACATTGCATGTAGCTAGAAAATGATATATCCATATACAATGCATGTATATAGAATGAAGGTATTTGACTGGTAAAATATCATGGGATGATTGACCTTAAGATATTAAACAAGAGGGCCACATGGGTCTATATTGCTCATCTGAACACCCTGAACACATGAGAAACTTCTAAAGACATCCTGCTAGATTACTCTGATGCACTCAGATGATCTAATTGCAACACATCTGAAAAACAAGTTTGTCAAAGAATGGTACCCTCTGGGTACCATGTCACCCTGCCCTGGATCAAAGCAATCTAATAGATGGATCTGGCCAAAAAATAACAACACTATTACTTTATCAGTACCAAGATTCATCAAAATCCCTTCAACAGCTCTGAGGCAGAATTCTAAGTGGAAAGTGAAGAAAGTGTACATCAGATGAGCTAAAAAAAGTAAGATTTGATTCACATCTAATACTTACCGTATTTATAAAGTAAGACTTTACGATACCTGAAAGGACAATCCTCTTTGAAGACAACACTGTCTAACTTCTGGGATGATGTCATTGAGAATATAGTTCCTCTCTATGGCCATGTCTGATTAAATGAAAAAAATTTCTTTTAATTCCCATGTATGTGAACAATAGACATGTTTTTATTAGCACAAAAACAGTAACGATATATGGTGAAGTCAACTTAAGTTATTGTTACCCCAAGGTAAAATGAGGTTCACCGCCTGTTATCATCTGTTAGGTGGCGCTGGTGTACTATGAGTTAGAAACGTCGATTTGAGTTGGCAACCTTATGACGTCACAGTAACGTACCATTTTTCTTTACGTCATTTTTGCGGGAATATGTTGCATTTCCTCCCTAAATATCAGAACCGCAGTTAAAGGCGGCGAACCCCATTGCCCTGTAAAGATCAGTATATGAATTTATCTATTATGTTGTATATTTATTTAGATGTATAGCGTACAACATGAGAAAATAATCTCATGATGATTTCAAAATTCTTAGTATAATGCCTATACAAAAGTATAAAATAAAATTTTATCAATTTCTGTGTAGACAATGTTGGTTGTTAAACATAATCAAGGCCACTTGTAAATGTACACATGGTCACTCCTGCTTCATTATTTTAAGTGATTAAAATTCTGAATGCAAAAGAAATCGATTTTGGTTTATAATAAAATTATGAGAAATCACTACATGTAGTAATTTTCCTACCTATCAATTAGCAATGCCTAATGTAGCATAATACACCCGTTGCTTAATTTGAAGAGGGGTTAAGTGAATGATAGAGAGAAATCCCCCTTATTTAGGACTTCAAAATTGCCCTCTTATTTTCTATTAAATTTCATAAAAATGGCAAACCTCTTGAAAGACAATGGTTTATAAATCATGAAATTTAACCTTGGTTCAAAGTCATGACACACCTTTGTGACCTGGGCAACATTTCTGTGAAATATAATTGAAATCAATGCAGGCAGTAGAAAGTTAAGACCCGAACAAGGATTTAACATGCAAAATCACTGTGACTTTGACCTTGCAGATATGATCATGGTTCAAGGTCACGAAAAACCTTTGCATCAATGGCAAAAATCCTGTAAAATACTTTTCAAATCCATGCAGGGTAGTAAAAAGTTATTGCTGGGACAAGGATTTGGCATACTTTAGCACTGTGACCTTGATCTTTCAGATATGGCCTTGGTACAATGTCATGACACACCTATGGCCACAATTCTTTAAAATGTTATTCAAATCCATGTAAGGGGTATAAAGTTATGATCAAGACAAAGATTTACCCATCATATGCACTGTGAACTTGATCTTGCAGATATGACCTTGGTTTAAGGTCATGACACATTCTTGTGTCCTGGATAATTTAATACATTTATATTTAATACATTTCTAGGAATCTTTGACCATCTATCTGTTTTTAAAAAGATCATTTTCAAAACCAAGTGTCTTTAGAAAATGCATTAGTTGATACTTTTCTGAAAATTAAATGAGGAAATGTTTGGTTACATTGATCAAAAAGAATGTGAAATACTTTGCCTTTAAAAACCAATTAGCATTAAATTTATCCAATAATAATACATATGATAAACAACATTTTTTCAATATACCATTTATGTATTCAAAACATTTACATTTTTGTAATAATTACCAGTGTGATGTACTTTTTATGCCAATTGTGTGGACCATGTAATATGTATTTTGCACCAAAAAGAAATCATGCAATCTTTGACATTAACAAAAATAGGGAACTGTCCAAATTCACTGTATACCATAAAGTTTGGAGTTGATATGATCTAACTGGTGTAAAATAAGCTGACAAAATTTTAGGTGTATTTCTTCTAATAATAAATAGGGATATCAAATTTGAAAATCCTCAAACTTCACAGCCTTTATGTAACAATGGAATAGACTTTAACACTTTATCAAACATGTCAAGTTTGCAATCAGTAAATGAAAGCTTATGATATCTACATTTGGATATGTCACCTTTAACATTCATTAACAAAAGATCCATAAAATTTACAAAAAGATATCAAGATATTAAAAAGAATTCACAATTTCAATGTTTTGTCCATTATAATTAAAACTGAACAAAACATATTGTTATATACTATTCCATACTTTTCAAAAAATACTAACTTTAAAATTTGTTTTATTGCCATTAGCTTTAAGATGTCACAATTCATAACAAGTATTCAGCTCAGCAACTGAAGATCGGTTAGTGGTTTCAGCTAATAATATAGTGTTTTAAATGCCAGTAAAATATCTCTCTAAAATGGGTCCATATCTCTCTTTAGAGGGATAATGTGCCCAACCTGTATATCATTACACAATATTTAGATTTTATACCATATATATTTGTTATTATTTAACTCTAACCCTAACAACAATCACAGGGCACATCAATTATGCTAATAATCAAGGGGGTCACATCTTGACAAAAGTAAACAAAAAACCAACTTGTGTCATGCAAGTTGTGACACCATCGATTATTAAGCTCAAGTGATGTGTCCTGAGACTACAATGAGTAAGAATTAACGGCATTCTTAACTACAAATCCTTATTTCTCTTGGTATAATCCAAATCCCTTGGATAATTTGAATGTAATATGTGTTTATAATATCATCTGCAAACAACCCCCCCCCCCCCGCAAAACAACAGAAAGAAAGAAAGAGAAAGAAAAGAAATGAAAATGGATACTAAACTGTGCACGAAGATCTAAAACATCCGAATACAAACCAGTGAAAGTAGAGCTGATGAAAATGCAAACATCCGTCAATTCTTCCTCTGGTAGACCACAGAGGCGGCCTTCAAACACTTGCTTCGATTCAGTGCCCATCTCTGTATAGAAAATTATGAAGTCCTGACTATCATGCCATATTTGTAAAAAGGCCCAAGATCTAGATCTAGATACTTAGCTTATAGTTATAACTACAGGCTTCACTGCACTCAGTGTACATTGGTAACGGCCATTCGGAACCTCCAAATCATGCAGTACTCTACAGTACTGTTACTCTGTCATTAGACCATTTTTATTCATTTGCCCCCCCCCCCCCCCCCCCCCCCCCCCCCCCCCCTTATTCGGAAATCCTGTATCCGCCACTGATTATGTATCCGACTAACAATGAACATTAATGATAAATCATCGAGCGCGAACCAACGAAAAACTTTGGCAGTCTAAGTATTTCACTTTCACTGACACTGTTCATCACGGCCATCAGCTATTCATTGCAACATTTCAAGTTTCACACTGTCAACATTGTTGACAGCTGTTCAAGTCGGACTACTCCTCGACAAATCTGCATAATTTCACCAATTGGTCTTTTTGTATTCATAACAAGTCACCTCTCTCTACTGGAGTTACTTTTAAAGTCTAAATCAATCAGTGAATCCACTTTACGCGAGATCTATTTTCGAGTTACACGGTAACAACAATCAACCGGAAGTATGCATGAGCAAGGTTTTAGATTAAAGCTACGTAAAATTCGAACCGTAACGGTAACTCGAAAATGGTCTAAAGGCTCTTTTCATGACGAATATGAGATATATGTTACAGAGATTGTAACACCTCAATGCGTCTAACATCTAGCTTTTCACATTTCTTTATAGAACATTAGAAAGAATCTAGTATTGTTAAAAGTAAAAGAACATCGATGATACAAAACACCTAAACATATGGAAAGAGAAACATGTAGATATACAAACCGATCAACATAACATGCTATGATCGGCTTATCAATGTCAGCTTATGATGAAGGAAATGATCGATGGAAGGCATTCAAGAGATCACTTACGAGTACGGAAGTAAATAGTGACTTTTGCATTTGGCACAATTTTAGACTAAGACTGGCAATGCCCGTCTAGATATCAACATTACGCAACGATAGCAAGCAACTCTAGTGTTGCACAATTTTCATTGCGATCTAATTCTTCCTTGGTACATGTACTTCCCTCCGCTTGACGGAGCACTTCTTCTTCTTCTTCTTCAATGATAAACACACAATCATTAAATGATTATTACGTGCCTTTTATGCGCAGTGGTTAGTAATACAGGTGTATTTACAATTTACAAGAAATTTACAAAAAAAAAAAAAAAAAAAAAAAAATTTAGGAAGAAATTTAAAACTATTTACAATAATAATTGGGATCAAAAGTAGACTGCTTTCAGAACAGGCAATGTTAGCTGTTCTTTGAGGGTAACCAGAGTGTCTGAAGTTGTAATGAGGGATGGTAGATTATTCCATTGTGTAATTGTTCTTGGATAGAAGGAAAATTTGTAGGAATCTTTACTGCAATGAATTTGTCTGTAGTTGTGAGGGTTGGAGTGTCTTGTTCTACTGTCAATTGGGATGAGGAGTTCTGAGGGAAAGATGTGTACATAGTTGTGTATAATTTTATAAAAGAAGATAAGTCTAGTTCTTAGACGTCGCTGTTGAAGGGTGGGCCAATCCAGATATTCAAGCATGGAGTTAACAGAGCTGGTATTGTGGTAGCGGTTGGTTACAAATCTGGCAGCTCTTCTTTGTACAATTTCAAGTTGGTTAATTTGATTTTGATGATAAGGGTCCCATGTACAACAGTTATATTCGAGTTTAGGTCTTACTATGGATTGGTATGCTCTTTCTTTGATTTTATGGGAGGAGATTTTTAGGTTACGTGTTAGAAAGTTTAGTTGTTGATTTGCACTAGCTGTTATGTTTGATACATGTTTGTTCCATTTGAGGTTAGACTGGATGGTTACGCCTAGGTATTTAGTTGATGTTTCCGTTGTAAGCATATGATTATGAAGAATGTATTGACTTTGAATAGGTTGTTTGCATGTTATGTGCATGACAGAGCATTTATCCGGATGGAAAGACATAATCCAATCGGCTTCCCATCTAGCGGCGGCATCAAGATCTAGTTGAAGTTTGTAAGCATCAGAAGTAGATTTTATTTCTTTGTAGATTATACTATCATCTGCAAAGAGTCTGAGAGTAGAGTAGTTAAGATATTCATGAAAGTCGTTTATATAAACGAGAAATAGTATCGGACCGAGGACAGTGCCCTGGGGTACACCTGAAGTTACTTTTTATTGTATCTGATTGTGTATTGTCCAAGATAACTGTTTGTGTGCGCTGTGAAAGAAAGGCTTCAATCCAAAGAAGTGTGCTAGAGTTAATACCATAATATTTTAGTTTATAGAGCATTCTTTTATGTGGGACTTTGTCAAAAGCTTTGGCAAAGTCCATCACAATTATGTCTGTTTGTATGTTATTGTTATTTGATTGACAGAGAGTTTGGATGAAAGAGATGAGTTGGGTTTCGCAAGATCTAGCAGAGCGAAACCCATGCTGGAGGTCATAAAGGATAGAATTGCTTTCTAGATGATCATGATAGAGCTAGATATTATATGCTCGCAGAGTTTGCAGAGAATACATGTGAGGGAAACTGGTCTATAGTTTATGGCATTGTGCTTGTCCCCTTTTTTAAAGATCGGACATACATTTGCATGCTTCCAGTCAGAAGGTATGACACCAGTTTGCATTGACTTTTGGAATAGAAGAGTAATGGAAGGTGTAAGTTCTGCACTTAGCTCTTTGAGGACCCTGCCGCTGACATTATCAGGACCTGTAGCCTTATTTGGATTAATGTTCTCAAGGAGTTTGGTGATACCTTTTGATGTAATATTTATGTTGTTCATAACTGGGTAGGGGGATGGGCCTTTGTCGGGTATGGGGATGTCGGGTGACTCTGTGGTAAATGCTTTTTCAAACTGTGTGTTCAGGACGTTAGCTTTGTCAGCAGTGTTGTTTAATAAAATGCCATCTTTTCTTAGTGCAGATATGCCGGTGTTATCATTTTTCATGTTTTTGATATATGAGAATAGTTTTTTAGGGATTCTTTTTGTAATTGGATTGTCTGGTTCGTTAATTGGGAGATCAAAAATCATATTTTCTATGTATTTCCAGTATGATTTGCGCATATCTGTTTGTAATTGACGTTTATTGTCAAGGTATTTGTTCCTCAATTTACAATTATCTTTGCTTTTGCGATGTAGTCTTTTGTTGCGGTTTATTCTAACTCTGAGATCATTTGTTATCCAAGGGTGTTTCATTTTGTATGTAATACGTTTTTGTGGTATATTTTGATCTATAGATGATATTAATCTGGTTTTAAATGTTTGCCGCAGTTGTTCTGTATTATTGGTGTCATAGTGGTCTTGTAGTGATTTTGTTATGATTTCAATGTCCGATTTTATTTGAGTCCAATTTGCTTTACCATATTTATAAATTTGTCTTGGTGGTTTTTTACTTCTTCTAAGAGAGATGTTGCATTCAGTGAAAAGTATAGCATGGTCCGCTTTACCTATAGGAGGTAAGGATCTTATGTGTTCGAATAGACCAGGCATATTTGTGAGAAGGAGGTCGAGTGTTTTGTCCTCTCGAGTTGGAATTTTCACAAGTTGTTCTATGGAAAAGTCATTTATTAAATCAAGGGGCACTTCTCATTCCATTCGCATGTGCAACATTAGGCCTATCACAATCTCCAGATTGCCCAGAGATAAAATGTAAAATCTAAGCACATATAGTAAATGATTAAAATATTTTCGTGGGACGCGCTCTTGAGTTTTTGCTCAAATTTAAGATTTTTCTCAATCCTAATCATAATTTAACTATGATGATGAGTACGTTCAATGCAGTAATACATTTAAGGACGCCAGGTGTTGTAGCATAGACTATCCCCGCATAGACTTTACCCCCCGAGTAAACCGACCCAGTATAGAACTTCCCCCGGAAAAACCGACCAAGTATAAATCCCCCCCCCCCCCCACGGAAAAACCGACCCAGTATAATTTATCCCTCCTGAGTTCAGTGCGCTTTTTCCCCCTTTAGAGATAAAATCCGATTTGGTTCGAATTTTACAACAAGTGAATGAAACTAAATTTGCATAATGCGTTACCAGGTTTATTTGACAAAATCTCATTGTATATCGGCACATTGCCAGTTTGAAATTAAAATTTTGAAGAATCCTATTTCCTCGTATAAGGGCATATGGTTTATTTTGCAAATTAAAGCAATCTCTTTAATCTAGCTGGTCCTAGGTGAGAATCAAATTATGAATTGATTCCCCACTAGGACCCATTATCACCTACATGTCGAGCAAATGCAGATATAAAAGTATAATTTTGATCAAATTACATTTAAGAAGTGCCAAAATTTAAGAAATTTCCTGTGAGAAAATCATACGAAGTGACATTCAAAATTCGTTTAACAAATTATTGGATTTAGAGAGTGGACGTAACATGCAAAAATTATCGGGGAAAGGAACCCAGAGATCCCTACAAGTTTTGAGAGAAGTATCACTGACGAGAAGATGTTTTTATCTTGGGAAGCTCTTTTCAGTATTTATATAAGGATCAAACGATGCTGCATACCTGTTTATTTGCAAAATTTACACGTAATTTTTGAATGCTACTTGATAGAGCTTCCATCTTTCACACGAGGAATCCTTGTGATAAGAGGTCAAAACACAGTAATTCCATTTCCCATAGGGTCCCATGTTAAATTACCAAAATTCTAGCAAGATTTGCACAACATCATACACTTTAGCTATATATAATCCTTTATCAAAATGTTTGTCAGACCCTCCTCTATCAGAATTTTAACAATTTACCATAGATTATCCACCTTAATTTCGAGAAAATCATGTTGGAAAGATGTCAACCCCACCCCCCAATTTGCCAAAATTCAAATGTAAACAACAACCAACAACCACTTTCTAGGTCATAAAATTTTTACATTAGCGAAATAAGAAAAAAAATTATGATTTTACAGCAGAATCAATCTTTATTTATAGATTGATTAAATAATTTCATTCAATCACCGACCCTGATACATTGAAATAGTAGTCCCTCTCGTTTGTTGGTGTGTTTTGTTTTTTTGTTTTGTTTTTTGTTTTGTTTTGTTTTGTTTTGTTTTGGGGTTTTTTTTTTGGGGGGGGGCGTTTTTTGTTTGTTCTGCGTCCTTGTGTCATAAGATTTTGAACCCCAAAACCACGAAAACAACCAAAGGAAAACCATTTTAGGGATTGAAACTTCTTTTTCTCAATGCCAAATTTTTTCTATTCTAAATGTGATCTAATTATGAAATGGCATCTTGACGTAATAATAATGAAATTATCCCAATGATTCTGCTCAATAATCATACATGTATGTCTTATTTTTACTTTTTACTGTGCATTTGATATAGTCTACACCATTTAGACTGATGAAAAGGGAACTTTGTTTTGTATGCATTGCTGTTTATTTTCCTCCATGGCCAGCTGATAGGTATTTCACTTTCAAAAGGACGTAAAATCAAGACTAAATTACGGTTTGAGTTTTTCGATTTTACGAGATTCCGAAATCAATAGGGGGAAAGATGAACCCAGCTCGTTTTATCCGCCTAGGGGGGAAGTCTATGCTGATAATCAGAAGGGGGAAAACCGTACGGATGGAATATCCCCTTTAGAGGGGGAAGATCTCTACTGGGTCGGTTTATCCGGGGGGAAAGTCTATGCGGGGGGGGGGGGGGGACGTCTATGCTACAACACCGGTATATCCTGGTTATACATGTATGAACGCTTAAAGATAACTCTAAGTGAATGACCTTGACCATTAAGATTACCTAGACCCTCATACGATGTTGAGTTTCATCATGACGAGTTTGAAGGAGGTATGTTGTGAATTAAGTAAGTAAAAACCATGTATATAAAAGTGCAGCCATCGGACAGACAGACAGACGCCGGACAAAGTGATCACTTCTCGACTTTGAAAGTAAGAGTATGAATAAAAAGATGACAAGATGACAATTATGAAATTCAGATTCTTTCCCGATATTGAAATACGACTGCTCAAAAGTTTTGGTATTAACAGGAAGCTCAAATCTTCGTCTACATACCAAGGAAAATACAGATTCCTCTTTTTCTTTCGATTAAAGCTTATTTTCACTTCGAGACGACGCGTGCAACGTTAAAAACGAAACAAAAATATAAACGGACACTACAGTAACACATATTCAAGTTTTCTTTACCCACAGGGGAATTCAAACTTATGTGTTGTATTTCATGTAGATGATAATACATTAAGCTTGAAGGAGTCATTTTTTAGATCTTCGTTGTTACACAACGGATTCCAGTGCATGGTTACCTGCCCCACATGCCAATAAATCGGGATAGTTCAGACCCTAAGTTAAAGCCCTGTTTGAAGTGTTACTGTTCGGTTCACATCAAGGCTTCTCTTCACCAAATCATGGATCTGGCGGAGACGTTTAGTTTATTATAACTTGTTCTTGTCCAGACACACAAATAATATTGCTTAAACAGTAGGGTCAAACATTGAGCAGGCGACAAATCTGTTCTTGAATAGTTGTAATGAAAACGAATCTATCAATAAAGCGCTTGAATTCTAATTACTGTTAAGAGTATAACAGATCAAGATTTCTTTTAACAATGGAATAATCCATAAACACCCCTCAACTTTGTTTAATGGACTCAACTCTCTATATAAATGCCAAACGGGAAATGAATTTCAGTTACTTGTGTTTCGAAGTTTAAGCTAGATACTGGCATGAGGTAACAATAAAAAGTAATAAGATAATTTTTTTTATGAAAGCAAGGTGTTGCGAGATGCAGGCCCGAATAGAGCCGTAGTAACCTCATAAAGGAAACGCTGTTAAGGGAGATGTACACGAAGTAAAGGGTGGTTTTCCATATCTGTTACGTGTATCATACACATACAGGGCAGCACTGACTGTCATTCAAGGTTCAGCATTTTATATTTAAAGGTTAATTAAACAATCGTCATTTTTGTACATTGTAATGATTCATTCTTCTTCTTAACTTGTCTGTATATATTGACTCGTAGAATTTTGTTGATTTATCTATACTGATTCGCCATTTATCCTCTGCAAGGAAACGGAGGCTTACCCACTCCAAGTATAGTTACTTATCATACCGTTCAGGCTACACGTTACACAGTCTACTCCTAAGTATATGTATGTTACTATCTGGACAGGAGGCGCTCACTGCCCTGGGTATCTGGTTTCAACTCTAAATTGCTAGATGTCTGTAAAGAAATGTGCAAGCAACAAAATTAACGATAAATCTTTGAATTGGTAAACATGTAAATCTTTCTTAAGTAAATGAACAACGACTGTCAGATAAACTAAAATCTAGAAATTTGATCACAACTTGCTCTGCAATCGACTATTATTTTGCTCACAATAGCGTACACTTGGAAACATTTACATGAAATGATGCTCGGTATACATTGATACATACAGTGTATATACATGTATCTATGTCATGTTGTGCTGTTTGTATGATTAAATGATATGTTTAATCGCCAAAGAAGTTTTTAATCTTTCACGAGAGTGTTATACTCATACACTGTACAATATGGAAAAGAGATACTAGGCGCAAATAGTAACGATGTATCAAAATTATTTAATTTATGCATATTCAATCAGTTTAAACTGCATATATACCCTTTTGACATGACCAACATAACTCCTCAAAAATGCAGTTTCAAAATCGTGTCTTAAATTTGCTGAAATCTGTTTTCGTCTTAGACCCATGGGAGACCTAAGCGGTCCCAAGACCCTTGCTTTTGTGCTTCCACAGTCTGGGGTGCATACTCTGGTCTTGATATTGGAAAAGTCCATTTAGACTTTTGTAAAACATTCGTGGTGTTAAAAGAAAAACAAATAAAGTGCTTGTTTACGCTGAAACTGGTAGATTACCATTGAAAGTTGTTAGAAAAATAAGAATGTTTAAATTTTGGTTTAAATAACTGAATTCTACAAATTGTATAATCAATGAGTTACTAGTATAGCGGTTTCTTCTCCAGCAATGCGAAGATAGCTCTTTTCATGGTTCTAATTACCCCGAGTGGGACTAGTATAGTATAGTTTATTCATCAAAAGCAGTACAGCTTTTAGAGCTAATATATATTATATTATATATATATATATATATATATATATATATATATATATATATATATATATATATATATATATATATATATATATATATATATATATATATATATATATATATATATATATATATATATATATATATATATATATATATATATATATAATATATATATATATAATATATATATATATATATATATATATATATATATATATATATATATATATATATATATATATATATAATATATATATATATATATATATATATATATATATATTATATATATATATAAAATACAATGAACATTGGCAATCCAGTTCTTATCAATGTATTCAGTCATTAAAGAGTTAAAAACAAGATTTCAAAATACAATTTTCAGAGCGCATAAGTTTAAGCCAATATTGAACAATCTTTAATTTTCTGAAACAAATAAGTGGTAGCCGACCAAGTTCACCATAAACCATAGCATTTGGGGTAGATCTCTTTACACCTAATATACCTTTACAAAATTCTAAGTGAGCTTTTTCTATGTCTGGGGCAGGATGCAAACCCCAAATCTCACAACCATAGTTAGCCACAGTGGAAATGTAAGTATCAAACAGAGATAGACGTGTTTTGTGATTAAAGCTAAGATTCACACATTTTCTTTTGAATGCACACAAAGCTTTCCTGCATTGCAGAAACAGCTGATTTTGTGTTTTGTAAAATTTTCCATTGTAATTCAATAAAATTCCTAGTTAACAAAATTCATTAACAATGTCAATTTTTTCACCTTTAACCCTTTTGCTGCCAAATCCAGCTGGAATAAATGTTTTTGTTAGGATCTGTTTTCGACGTCACAGTCACAATGACGTCACAGTAACAGCGTTGATCCTTGATAAGCTGGTGCTTGTGTACGAATGCTCATAGAGTGCTAAAGTTAGCTTATTGAAATGAAAGGTCGTAGTTGCATGTTGCCAACTGAGATACTTCTATCAATTGATTCAATAAAATTCATTAAAAGCTAAAACATCTCGTAGATACGACCTTTCCATTCCTTCGTCATGTAACCTAAGCTGTTTTGGGATTTTGTCTCGAAATGTTCATAGGAGATGCCAAGTGCCACATGTATTCATGTTTATTTATTTACAAAATGTATTTGTTTATAAGATAAGAAATTTTATTGACAAAAATGGGTCCTTTTCATTTTCCTATAAAGTACCACTGTTTTGAAAAGCCAGTATTTTTGTTTTTGAAACATTTACATTTAATGACCATTTGTCAGTATGATTTGCTAATGAATCCAAAAGGCACTGAAGTCCAGAAATAGAATCAGAGAAAATAACAGATTCAGATTCTTTATTTCTCATGAACCATTGAGTACAATGGTATCGAGACAAACATATATACAATAAATACATTCAATATAACTATAAGTAGTGTTCAAAACATACAAGTACACATATAAATAAAGATATATACACAAGTTTGAAGTTTCAGAAACAGTAATAGCATATAGGATTACGTAGGGGGAGCTACGCCCCGGAAAATAATTTTGATAAGATTACAGAGTTTTCGAAGGACAATGATGTTATTTTATTGCATTAAAGCTTGAAGTTTTAAAGAATTTGGATGAATTCTATAATGTCTTTCTATAAAACGGGATCTGCTATGAACAAGATATGGGCATTTAAATAAATAATGGAATTCATCACCAAGGTCATTCAAGTTACACAAGAAACATTTGCGAAACTGCCTATCAATCCCATGCCACCTCCCAGTTTCAATTGGCAGACGATGATTACAAGTACGGAATTTGGAGAAAGCAATACGATTATTAGCATCAAGAATATCTAGGCAGTTTTCAAAGTTAACATTTTTTTTATACATACGATAAAATAAACCTTTAGGAGAGTTAAAAACATCACTTCTCCACACCTGCTGGAACTGATCTTCCAACCGCTGTCTAATTGACAAATGAATCCATTTACAATTTAAACCATTAAAATTTCCAAAAAATACATTTGTGAAACCACATGAATCAAGAATATTTTTAATACATGACAACCATTTTGATGGATTTTCCCCAATAGCAGATTTCTGGAATAAAAGGCAATACAATATATGTGATACCTTATTGTTTACATTAAAAGCAACATTTGACCAATAGCTGACCATTCTAGTTTTGACATATATGGATAACGGATAAACACCCAACTCTCCATAAATCATAAAATTGGGAGTAGTACATTTTAAATTTAATAAGATTTTACAAAATTTTAGATGTATCATCGGCATACTAACTTTTATTTGGGAACAACACGATTTTCTGAATATTGATGTGCATTGTGGATAACTGTATACAGGGATTGTTATCTGAAATTAATTCATCTCAGAAATGTATTCCATATCAACACTTTATAGATCATGTGACTCTACAATTTTATTTATGCAAACCGCGTCCAATCAATATTAACCCCCACCCCCCCCCCCACCCCCCCACCCCCACTAACGTTTAACCAAACTAGGCCTCTCATCGCACAACTTACATATTGAGTCGAGTAGATCACTTAAAGTGCCTAGAAGTGAAAGAATATGTTTCATATGTAATTCTAATAAAGAGGATGAGCTCCACTTTTTATTAATTTGTCTAGCCTATGAATCTCTGCGAAAGAAATTTTTAAAAGAGGAAACAGAAGAATTCTGAAAAAAGCTGTATGACACAAATCACCAAGGACATGCACACAAAACATGATAATAGTAATAATAGTAGAATATAAAAGGAAAAACGACATTACAAAAATATTTGATTGTGCTGCAGTTACGATACCGACTTAGGACGGTCAATTGAAGTAACAAACGTAACTCAATTGATGTGGTTAACCGGTTTACGGGCGCCCACCTTCCCACTCATCGCAAAAGCAGCACAATCAAAGGACACACGTTTAAAAATAATCCCCCATGCAGAGAACAAGGATCAACATGTTTCTCAAGAGGAGGGGTCATAGAAATTTTATTACGCACTTAACGTTTATAGAATATGTTGCTATCAAAATATGTAAGGCGACATCAACATAAGTAATCATATAATTGACAAGGCTCGGGGATATAAAACAAACAACTTGTTTTATAAATACCGTATGAAATGAAAATTTATTTCAGATCCTATATTTATCAGAGGATAAGTCTATCACTGAAGTCAGTCATACAGCGGCAGTGGTGTTTAGGATGTGCAGTTTGTGGTAGTGTATACATACTATAATGAACGTCTCTTAAGGAATTTAATGCCAATCATATTGAAAGTCTAATGTAGTTGAAGGAACCTATGACGTTGCAGTGGATGTTGTTGTCCGGCCTTACATGACGTCATAACAATCAAATCTAGCGCTAAAATGGATCTGTGTATTGAAAAAAAATCGTATATTGACATATTCATTTATGGCGTCGGGTCATTTATAAATAAATCATTTCAAAATTTATTTACTCTGAATGCCATGTGCTTTTACTCAAACAGGAAGGATTAATTTATAACCTCCCCCAAATTGAACCTGGTATAAAAAGCAAAGTCGAAAACTGAAGTTTTGAATCTTAAGTTACTGTGGAGCGATTATTCAAGGCTGTTTTGGTCGGCAAAATCATAACTGTTCGAGGGACTGCAAAATGACGTCAGAGACCATTATTTTTTATATCCCTAATTTTACGGGATACGCTACCATTCGTCAACCAAAATGTCAGTCCCGTGCTAATAGACTCTTTCAGATAAACTGCAGGACTGACGTTTTGACTGGCAAAAGTATCAGTGTTCCCCCATAATGACGTAAGACGTAACAATCAATATTTAATACTGGAAATACAGTGGCGGATCCAGGATTTCCGGAAAAAAAGGGGACCACATATGTATTAGCCATACTGGTGGTTAGGACGAGTTTTGTTGATTTTGATACCAAAATACATGGTTTTTGGTAAAAGTCACTGCCGGGGAACGCCCCTTCCGCCCCCTAAATCTGTCACTGGTTTCAGTACTAAGCTCAACATTGCTTTCTAAAGAAAGATATATGGAACGATCTGTTCACATTTCTAGTCAGGTACTGACAGAAAATTTATTTTAACAAATATTAGTCTGTAGTCTGTGTTGATGAATATTGATCAATGATATGTCTGTTTTGCCATTCATCACTGGAATCAGTGGCGGATTTGGGGGGGGGGGGGCGGAGGGGCTCCCGCCGGCTGTGACCCAAAAGTTTACCAAGAACCCTGTATTTTGACCCATTTTCTGTCAAAATCGACAATATTCGCCCCTTAACCCCCCCCCCCCCCCTTCCCATGCAAACTTAAGGGGCGCTGGATCCGCCTCTGGGAATCGCACGTAAATTTGTGCATACCTTTGATTTATAACTCGTTTGTTTCATACTATACAGACTGAAGACATGGTGAATAGTGATGCTAACCTTCGGTACACCGGCGATCTTATTTATTTAAACAGCACTTGTTTACCATGGAATCAGTATTTTTAAAATATTACAGGGGTACATGCAAATTTAAATATGATGTGATACGTAACAGCAAAGCCAAGGACTTAAACAAGACTCTTGTTTGTTTTTTTTTTTTGGCCCGTAAACCGGTTAACCACACCATTTGTTTGGCTTTTGTCAAATTAAATGACCGTCCTAAGTCGGTATCGTAATTGCACTACAATCAAATATTTTTGTAATGTGTTAAATGTACTATTATATTATTTATATTCATGTATTGTATAGCTCCATGGTGACTTCTGCCACATAACTGAGCCGGTAACTCCTCTTTTTTCTTTTAAGTCTTTGGTAACGGTGAATACCATAATTAATGCAGTCAAACTCATGTTTTTAGAGATAAATCAAGTTTTGCACCATATCATTTAATTATACATCATTTCCAGGGGATTTCCAGTACTGTGGAGACATTTACATAATTATGTCCCTGTTTCCGATATTTACAATTTATTGCGGTGTTTCGTTTCACCATACTTAAGCGTCAAACAAACATAGAGCAGATTTTCTCGGAAGGTCTCATGACTTACCCATTTCCCCTTGAATAGCCTTTTCGGTCCTTTAGCGCCATGTCGGACAGTAGTTCAGACGAGGGTAGCTCGTCGGAGCCGTGGGTGCCGTATAGAGAACGGGAGGAGTGGAAAGATGTCACTCCCGTCCCCCAGGACGATGGACCCAATCCCATAGTACAAATTGCGTACTCAGACAAATGTAAGATATAAGTTTAGATAAAAATAAACATATCTGACCGAAGAGGTATGAGGTCATATTTGTTTTTGTTGTCAGGACCAAATATGGTTGAGTAATTGCACGTGTTGTTTATGATGTTAGTTATTCCTGTGTGGCTTGGACGGTCAGTTTTGCCAGAAGATTACACTCTCCCCTAAAACATACTGACTATTACTGTTAAAATTTATTCTGCACTGCAGCAATCATAAATAACTTGCTACTAGTACTAGATTTCTGCATCATATTCATAAGCAACCGCTTGCAGCTTGATGATGGGTTAAATTACATTTACATGTGGGCTTGATAAAAGAAAAGACTTTTCAAAAACTGAAATTATTTACATGAAGTTATGCATTTAGTGACAGTAGAATAGAATGAAATTTATTGTCCAGTCACATACAACATGCAAGATTTAAGTGGTAAAACATTACAGGTGTATACAAAAAGTGACATAGAGGGTACATAGAGGGTCCTTGACCTTGAAGGTTCCCAGTTCAAGGTAAAATATGTAATTGACTTATGTTCAATTACAGGAAGATTGTGAGAGTTATGTCTTTCAAACCTCACACATAGATTGACTTTGAATGAACACTATTCCTGGTGACCTTTTTGTGAATTTTCCAAGTTTCAAGGTCAGAAGCATATTTAAGGTTAGTTCAATTACAGAAAGATCATGAGAATTAGATCTTTCAGACCACACACGTAGATAGACCTTGATAAGCTGTATCCCTGAATGACCTTTGTGACTGTGACCTTAAAGGTTCCCTTTTTCTTCATGCTATGTATGCTCATTCCACCAATGAAGCTCTTACAGATATCACCAAGTGAAGATTTAAATGACCATGTTAATTTGTCCTCATACTTAAATAAATTATATTGCACTCTGTTGCTTCTGTGGGCATAGTTATAATGTTTTCGCATTATGTTAGAATGTTTTCGTATTATGTTAGCATTTGACTCAATACATGAACGCTTGCATTTGCCCTATAGGGCAGTGAATAATTTTGACGTAACAGGTTGTTAAAGTTTGAATTTATATTCAGTTGGGGTAAATGTGACATACAGTTTTTTTTTTCTTTACAGTCAAAGATGTTTATGATTATTTTCGAGCCATTGTTGCAAAGAAAGAAATCAGTGAAAGAGCATTACAACTGACAAAAGATGCTGCCGAGTTGAACTCAGCAAATTACACTGTTTGGTAAATAAAATGATATTTTTATAAATGAATATAAATGTAAACCTAAAATGCCCAATTTTTAGTCCTTTACTGGCATTGAGAAAAATATATATGAATTTGGTTTGAATTTTATGTATGGTAATTGAGTCACAATCCATCCAAAGGAAGCCGTTTTGTGACTGAGTAAATGAAATACACTGGAGAATATTTCTAGTCCCATTGTTTTTCATTTATTCATTGACAAAACAGTTTTTGGATTAAGACTCAATTACCATACATAAAATTCAAACCAAATTTGTATACCATATTTACTCGAATATAATACGCACTTTTTATCGCCAATTTGACCCCTCATTTTCTTACTGCGTATTATACATAGGGTTAGAAATCTGGAACTTTTTTTCCAGGCTTTTAAGCTTAAGTGGCGGATTTAGAGGGGTGCGTTTGTCCGTTAAAGTATTTAAAGCTGTCAATAAAACCCACGAGGCTTGAGATATATCTATTGTCTGTATACCGTCTGCTTCCCTTAGTAAATGCCCAAGGCGATAAAAGGAGTAAAGTCTACAATGTGGCATTTAAATGAACACGATCGAATGCTTGTGCTGTGTTATTTAGCAATGGTTCTGATTAGCAGATTGTACGTATGATATAATGATTTATCTTTAATTGGTTAATCGAAAGTTATGCAACAGGTGAAACCACTTGACCGTAACGGCACGGGCATCGACAGTTTGGATAACACTCATTCATTCATTCTTTTTTATATATTTTGTCTTCACAAACATCTGCGATCTCTGCGTAAAGTTCACGTAATATAGTAGACACGCCAGTTCATTCTAACGAGAGAGAAAAAAATAAAGCAATCGTTTGGGACGAGGGTACTAGTTAAGACATTTGAAGTCTATGCGAGTTTAATTGTAAATGAAATGAAAGAGAGAAAAGCGTGGATATCACACGACGAATAAAGGCTGGTCGTTCTGTGCCGCTTTTCATAATAATACACGTTACGCGATTACACTGTATCAGGTATTCGGCAAAGCAAATTCAGCTCATGGTCTTGCAGTTTCAACACGAAATTGACATTTGTTTTGCATTTTTCTACTGCGTATTATACACGGAGTTAGACGTTTTTTCATGATTTTCGAGGTCATTGTTGGGGGTGCGTATTATACTCGGGTGCGTATTATATTTGAGTAAATACGGTATATTCTTTGGAGAAAAATGCTTCTGGATTGCTGTCAAAAGGTCAAGGTCGCAGCATCTAAAATGAGAGCGAAAATATGGTAGAATTAGGTTTTTGAAGAATGAATTACTTACAATTAAATGAAATTTAGATATATACTCTGCTTTGAAGAAAGATGCCTGTTGATTTTCATTCAAAGGTTAAGGTCACAACATCTAATCTTAGAAAGAACATATGGTAAAGTATAATTTCTGGATTTCAACTTGAGTACTCTATATGAGACTTTACCAAATTTGGAGATATTAAGCTAATTCAAGAAAGAAAACTTTGTATTTTTTCAGATCAGTAGGTCAAATGTCAAGGTCATAATTAAAAGCGAAAATAATAGGAATGGGTAAAATAAGACAAAGAAAGAATAAATATTAGGGACACAGGCTGCAATAGACTTGATATACAATGTGTATGTTTTATATACATTTTCTAGTGATGGTTAGTTACATGTACATATGAAGTTTGAATTTGATCATGTTTGATCTTCTTTTGGCAGAGTTATTCTCCTTAACCATGCACAAAATTTAGTATTAATTATTAGCTTTAGCTTAAACCTGAGCTGAAGGCTTAAGTGAGCCAAACATGTACATGTACCATAGTCCAAACTCATCTGATCATATATCTAAGTATTTGTGAACTTTTCACATTCCAACTTCCACGGAACCATTGGAGAAATTTGGATGAAATTTGTTAGGGGTGAAGTATTAAAGATATCTTACAAGTCTTAATGTTTTTAGGCCAAATCCTTCGAAAAGTTGAATCCAAGGAGGGGCAATATAGATCCCAGAGTTCCTTGGCAAAGATCTTCTTTGGCAAATTTTTCTTCAGACTGGCTGAGACCAAATGAATAAAAATTAAATAGAGTTATCTAGAGGAGTGTTTAAACAGTGATATTGTTTTTGGTTTCATTCTGAAACACAATTATTAACATCTTCTGGATGTTATATATTATGTTTATTTCTTTAAATTTCTCATTGTAGAATGCTCATAATTCATTTTTAAATTTTTTTTTACATATTTTTATGTTCTTGTTTTATGGAATTAAATGTTTGTGTAAAAAATTGAATTACAAAATCATTTTTTTAAGCTTGGAAAAGGAAGGGGTTACACAGTTTGAGGTTACATGTATATTATGTTTTTAGATTTTTTTTTCAAGATAATTGTATAACATTACTCATATAAGTCACTGTCATTGCAGGCATTACAGACGAATAATACTGAAAGAGATGAATAAAGATCTGCGTAAAGAAATGGAGTACATTACTAAAGTCATCAGAAACCACCCTAAGAATTATCAAGTGTGGTCAGTCAAATTGTGTGATAGATCTTTAAAGAAGTGTTGTTTAGGAGAGGTCATATATGACAAGTTGATTAAATCTACATTCTTATTAATTTTATTTGTAACAACATCAAGGGTTGCATAAACTCCCAAAACTCAATAAATGAAAGTAAATTAAGATGATTATTTAACTGTCTGGAAAATGAATTGACTGAATTACATAATAGAGTATCACTATGTGAAAGTTTTCAATCCATGTGACAATCTTGACCCTCCTTGACAAAGACTGATACAGAGTGTATGGTCACATACATTGCCCTTACTATTTAGAGAACGTTGTGACTTACAACAGTAATGAACTGTGAGAATGAAATTCCGCTGAGTTGGCATAGTTTTGTTTGCTGATTTCAATAAAGAAAATACATCTCACTTGAATAATACATGTACATATTTATAACGATTAGTGCAGATAATGATGTGTGCAAAACCTCCATCATTATGTAGTTAATCGAACTGTACGTGCTGGTATGGTCAATTTTAAGGATAACGCTGTTGATTTTGTTGATATGAAGATTACTTCAAGATATAATAGGTAAATTATCAGTAGAACTTAGGGACTTGAAATGTATTCAAGATTAATATGGTATTCGACATAAGACTGTGCTACATATAGGAGGTAAATTTAATCATATTAATAAGGAAAAACTTTGAGACTGACGTTTGACTTTAAGATTGCCTGAGTGTTCGAGATATCAGAATTCCAGATAATGAAGTTTGACTGTAGAATGCAATGGAAAGTGGACAGTAAATTTGTATGTTCTTATTTTTGAACATTTCTTGTACCATTTTGAGGTATTAAATATCAGTTTCACTGAAATTTAGGAGTTAAAATGATACATTTAATGCCCACAAATGAGAAAATACAATCCTGTTATCACCAAATATGTATCCCTTTATATACCCATACGTAAACTAAAGAACATCATGCATACATGTCCAAACGTACATTATGTATATAAAGCTTAATTTGAATATAAATATTGTAAGAATATGACCAGGAAGGTTTCAGAGGTCTCAGAGTATCTGGCTCTGTAACATCTACTGTTAAGAATATGACCAGGAAGGTTTCAGAGGTCTCAGAGTATCTGGCTCTGTAACATCTACTGTTAAGAATATGACCAGGAAGGTTTCAGAGGTCTCAGAGTATCTGGCTCTGTAACAAAGGTTTCAGAGGTCTCAGAGTATCTGGCTCTGTAACATCTACTGTTAAGAATATGACCAGGAAGGTTTCAGAGGTCTCAGAGTATCTGGCTCTGTAACATCTACTGTTAAGAATATGACCAGGAAGGTTTCAGAGGTCTCAGAGTATCTGGCTCTGTAACATCTACTGTTAAGAATATGACCAGGAAGGTTTCAGAGGTCTCAGAGTATCTGGCTCTGTAACATCTACTGTTAAGATAATCCCATGTCACTAATATGCTGTTGTATTTAACAGGCATCACCGACGCGTAATGGTAGAATGGCTAAATGATCCATCTCAGGAACTCACATTTACAGCAATCATTCTGCAAGGAGATTCCAAAAACTATCATGCATGGCAACATAGGTATAAGTGGTTTCGATAGCTAAGAATTTCAGTTTGTTACTAGTCCCCTGCTGGTGAAACCAGGAGGGATAAATCCCACTAAAGGTTTGTCTCCATCTGCCAATTTTGATTTCTGGAATCATTTTATGAAAAACTTCAAGGTATTTGATTGAAGGTTGTAACACTGTTCTATATAGCAGAGGTACAGATCTTGCAGGCTCGAAAGTCTGGAGAGCTAATGCCGTACTTCAGCATTGTCATCATTGACGTCTACAGACAAAATTTTAACCTGGGCTTAAAATTTTGAACTGGAGAAGGTACAGCTTTGATATTCCACATAAGGATACCTCATGACTATGGCTTTCAATTGGTACCATGACTTTTGACCTGGTGTCTGACTTCGAACTTTTACCCTTTTTTCAAAAAATTTAAGCAGTGCCAATCATTATGAACTGCCGAAGAATTCCTCATGTATTTGACTCTTTTGACTTACAGCTTTAGTCTGAAAAAAGAATTGACTTTGTATTTCAAAATCAATGAAATTTGTTTAGTTTAATTTTGTAGACCTTTTTGTGATTTTTAATCATCTGAGCCAGAGCATGTATGTATTTTATTTCTCTATAAAAGTACAAAAATTTGGGCCATGGGGAGAGGATGAACCCTTTGGAATTTCAAGATCAAAGGTCAATGTCACAATAGACAATATAGGAAAAACCTTGTCAATACTATAAAAAAGATTGATTTTGTAGAATTTAAAACCTTACACCAGTATTGGACATAGTAAGATGACGACCCTTATTGATTATCAATCCTGAGATATATAGGTCAACATCTTTTTAGATATCGTTGATTCAGGGAAAACTTAATTCATTCAATGATCTGCTTCTTACATTCTTTCTCTTTGAAAATCTACACCCATTTCTGGCGAGCTTTGTTGTCGTCTGACAACTTTTGTTGACTAAATTATTGTCCTTTATTGACTGAAAATCAATGAAAATTCTGTTTTCTAGAATTATTTTAGTTTGATATTTGAGGTATTTGAAGTTAGTATAATGTACTATATAGCAGAGTTACAGATCAAATTCAGGTTTCGTGGGATTTCATTAATTATTTTCCAGAGTTATGGCCATTTATCATTTAAAAATCAATGAAAATTCTGTTTTCCAGAATTATTTGAAGATAAACTTTGAGGTATTTTTTCGAAAGTTGGTACTCTATTCTATATAACAAAGTTACAGATCAAGTTTGTGTTTTGTGACATTCCATCTATTTCTGAGTGAGTTATGGCCCTTTATTGACTGAAAATCAATGACAATTCTTCTGAATATGCCCCTGGATTGATAAATCATAGGCATATTGTTTGTTGTCAATTTAAACCTTCGCCATAACTTTTGAGCTGTGAGAGACAGAGACTTCAGTTCATATTTGGTAAGCATACTAATAAAGCCCTTTCAAACTACACTAAGGTCATTATTTTCATGACCTTGCCTGTGACCTTTGATCTACATTTCAGAATTTACCTTATTTGGACTTTGTTGCTGCCAGGGGCATTCGTGTTTCACAAACACATCTATTTCCAGAATAATTTTAGCTCACCTGAGCTTTTGGCTCAGGTGAGCTATTGTCACATCGCACCATCCGTCGTCGTTGTTTGTCGTAAACTTTTCACATATTTGACTTCCTCTCTGCAACTGCTTTACAGAATTTCACCAAAATTGTAATCCAAGATGGTCGCCATAGTCTCTGATTGTTTGACACATTTTTGACTTCTTCTCTGCAACTGCTTTACAGAATTTCACCAAAACTTACAGGAAGTAAGTACTCAAAGTCCTCTACTAATTTGTTTTTTTTTTTCAACCGGATGCGTAATCCAAGATGTCCACCATGGGTTTTGATTGGGTAGCACATTTTCTACCTCTCCTATGTAACTGCTTAACAGAATTTCACCAAACTTACAGGAAATAAGTTCTCAAAATCCTTTACCAAGTTTTTGTTTTTCAATCTGATCCATGGGCTCTGATTGGTTGGCACATTTTCAACTTCTCTGCTTCCACTGCACAGAATGTCACCAAACCTGACAGAAAGTAAGTATTCAAAGTCTTCTACCATCTTTTTAGCTTTCGACTTCATCCATTTTCTAAGATGGCCTCCAAGTGCTCTGATTGGCTGACACATTTTCCATTGCTTCTCATTAAATCCTTTACAGAATTTTACCAAATCTTGTAGGAAGTAAGTACTCAAGGTCCTCTTCCAAAATCAAATTTTTCAACCAGATCAGTCATTCAATATGGCTGCCAAGGGCTCTGATTGGCTTACACATTTTTGACTTCTTTTCAGCAACTGCTGCACAGAGTATCACCAAACCTTACAGGAAGTGAGTTATCAAAGTCCCATACCAAAGTTGTACTTTCTGACGTAATCTGTCGTTCAAGATGGCCGCCAAGAGTTGTGATTGGCTGTCATATTTTTCGTCTTCTTTTCATTAATTGCTTCATAGTATTTCACCAAATCCAGTAGAAAGTAAGTACTCAAGTTCCCCTATAAAATTTTTATCTTTTGACCTACCGTATCTGTCATCCAAGATTGCTCATGAGGGCTCTGACTGGCAGACACATTTTTGACTTCTTTTCAGCAACAGCTGCACAGAATTTCACAAAACATTACAGAATAAATATTCAAAGTCTTCTACCAAAATTGAGCTGTCATTAGTTTGTGAATGAGCACATTTTGCTCAGATGAGCGATATAGGCCCACTTGGGACTTTTGTTAGGTTAAATTGTGAGATATTTGATTGAAATTTGGTTAACTGTTATCTCAATCATGGCCCTTTATTGACTGCAAACTTTCATTGAATTCTAGTACACTGCACAGATAAGGTTTTTAAAATTCTGTTGAATATTCTTTTTTCCTTCCATCTCTTTCTACAATTAAAATAAAAAAAACTGCAAATCAACTTTCAATTGATCAGGTTCATGCTGTATTGCATCATATTATTCCACTCCTTCTTACCTTCTGTTTGTGTTGGGAATATTGGTTACAGTTTGATTGTTTCCCAGCTACGTGATGTATGCTATTAGTAATTACATGTATTGGGAAAAATGTTATCTGTTATTTACTAGTATAGTATGAGACTGCATTGTGTATTCCCAGAAATGTATTTACAGTGTCAGTGTCTTATAAATATGTGTAAAATTGCAAAATTTGTTGGGGACATGTATTGCTCTCTCAGAATGCTTGTTTGAAATGATATTTGTAGATTTCAGTAAATTTTAACATTGTCTTTAAGCTATCATTTGATCTCTGTATAAATATATTCTCAAAAACAAATCGCCCATTTTGATCATGTTTCCCATTGAGCTACATTGGCTTGCAAACATAAAGTAATTGCTACAGATATGTATATGCAATATAAGGTAAGTCGCTTATTTATCTAGCTTGACTGAGTGTGAATGTATATATCAATTTGCAGACAGTGGGTCATAAAAGAGTATGATCTGTGGGAGAAGGAATTAGAGTATATTGATCAGCTGCTACAGCAGGACTTTAGGAATAACTCAGCCTGGAATCAAAGATACTTTGTCATCAATAATACAACAGGCTTCATACAGGAGATTGTGGAAAGAGAAGTCAAGTAAGTGTAGAAAAAAACCTTTTCCATTTGTCTCAATATGAAATGACTACTACCTGGTAAGACTTTTCTTTGTAGAATACAATGCATTTGGAGAGCTTAGGGTTCTCAGTAGGATTGTGAAATGACTACTACCTGGTAAGACTTTTCTTTGTAGAATACAATGCATTTGGAGAGCTTAGGGTTCTCAGTAGGATTGTGAAATGACTACTACCTGGTAAGACTTTTCTTTGTAGAATACAATGCATTTGGAGAGCTTAGGGTTCTCAGTAGGATTGTGAAATGAGTACTACCTGGTAAGACTTTTCTTTGTAGAATACAATGCATTTGGAGAGCTTAGGGTTCTCAGTAGGATTGTGAAATGAGTACTACCTGGTAAGACTTTTCTTTGTAGAATACAATGCATTTGGAGAGCTTAGGGTTCTCAGTAGGATTGTGAAATGAGTACTACCTGGTAAGACTTTTCTTTGTAGAATACAATGCATTTGGAGAGCTTAGGGTTCTCAGTAGGATTGTGAAATGAGTACTACCTGGTAAGACTTTTCTTTGTAGAATACAATGCATTTGGAGAGCTTAGGGTTCTCAGTAGGATTGTGAAATGAGTACTGCCTGGTAAGACTTTTCATGAAAGCTCTCCTAAGATCACTCTTAAACTTGTGATCATGGAAACGACAAATCATTTATTATCTATCTTGGGATTATTCTAAGTGTAAAACAGCTATAACAATGGCTGTTTATATCTTCCACCTTTACTTTTGTTTTATTGATATATGACTTTTGTTTTTCAGTGGCGGTTTCAGGGGTTAAGGTGGAGAAGGCATTTGTCTTTGCCCTAAAACCAGAATAAATAAATAAATAAATAAAGGAAAGAGAGTGCTATCATCTTGAAATGTCTACATGGCATACTAGTATGAATCTAATAAAAGTAAATCTACTCAACTTCTCGGGATCATTTTGAATAAGTTTAGTGCTTTAACCCCAACCTTTTCCCTTTCCTGACTGAAAGTACATGACAGGTCGCAATATTTTTTCAAAAATCTCCACTTATAGATGCTTCTGTACTGTCCACTGTAAGAAATGTATGCGAAAGAAGGTAAGAAATGTTGGTGGATTTTGTGATGCAGCGGAGTCAGATATATTCCAAAATCAAATCTGATTGAACTGTATACTGTATTCACTCGTGTATAGTACGCATCCGTGTATAATATGCACTCCCAACTTTTGGAAAATAATTAGAGAAAAAGTCTACATCTCGTGTATTATACACAGGTGAAATTGCCACATAAGCAAGTGATCAAAAACCTAAGTTTACATAGAAAAAACCTCTGTATTACAAACAGATTTTACTTTACAGAATACACAATTGGTTACGCACCTTGAACCTTAGGATATTCAGTGACTGGGATAAACCCACTTGTCGTAATAAAATTAATTTGTGATCCAAACATTGTGTTAATAGAAAGAAAACTGTAAAGAATGGTAAATAAAATTGTAATAATTAGCCACTGTAAGAAGTATTCTTGATAAAATATACCGATGATGAAGCAAAGGCGCCATTTGCTATATATTTTACACTTGTTATCTTGAAGTTTCAATGTTTGTACAAAATAGATTGATTAACACAGTAGTTAAGGTAAAAGAAATGTGAACAACCAATTATCCCAGTGGGGTGTACGGTAATGACTGATTGTTTGACAGTGAAGCCATTTCACCTTGATGGACGATGATTAGATAATTGGATTGCATCGGCGTTTGTTATTCTTAAATATGCTAGTCTCATTTGTAAAAATATCTTCATTTCAGTGCATATTGTAAAGTGTTCAACACAAGGAGGTAAAACTGTAATGATAATCTCTTTATCAAGTGTCTAAAATCCATTTCAGTGGTCAGGTGAGGGTTCCCAGAGTCTAATGGTCATGTTCTAATCGTTGTCAGATCTCGTGTATAATACGCACCTGGAAAATCAAAGTCAGATTTTATAAAAGAAGTGTGTATTATACACGAGTGAATATGGTATAACAAAATCCACCAAAGGCACAGTCAGATAACAATATATAGAGAAGACATGAACAACATCACAATGCATCAATTATCTGGCAACTAATATACTTGGGAGGGTGAAATTTTGTGTTTTAGTCTATAAAACTATAACATAGTGGTCCCCCTTCCACTTTTAGGGTTATCCAGACCCCTCATCTGACTTTAGCCCTCACTTCAATGCTGGATCCTCCCATGATTTCTGTTTATAGCAAATATGGGGTTGCTCCTACGAAGGAGGAATTTCCCATATAAACACAAGACCGTGTCTACTTTTAGTGTTAACTTTGTGTGTTAAAATATCCTGTAGAAAGGAAGGTAAAGAAGTTCACAATCTTGTGGTTATTCATTCCTTTCATCGGTTTATATTTTACTGAAAATATCATAATCAGATTCTCTGATAGTAACTGAATTATTTCAAAGCAGATATTATTTAATTGCCTTTTCAAAATAGGTAGTAGGGCTTAATTATTTCAAGGTAACATATTTATAATCGATTGAATTTGTTATATTCATATAGCAATACTAGGATGAAAAATTATCTTTAATAGCAGATTAGTCATTTGAAATTTTGTTTTCAAGAATTTGAAATCGGAAAAGAATGAAAAAGATTTTGTTGAATTGATCATAAAAATTGAAACAAAATGACAGACTCCAAAGTCCAGTATCATTATCTCCTGTAAATAGCTTTTTTGAAAAGTCCTGTTATACTAAATGACAACGTAATAGATAAATTCACACACCCTTCTCTTTGCTCACTCATCAACTTCCAGTAGTCAATCACTTAAACGAAACAGATTTTTTCTGCAATCGGAACAGCGTGAAGAAATTTGAAAAAAAACAACCCAAAATCTTGTTGATCATATGAGAATAAAGTGAAGGTTGGGAAAATCTCTGGATGTGTTCCGGGATGCATGATTTTCTGAAAAACTCATTTAGGTGCGTCATGGAAGCAGTACGGCACATTACTAAAAACACTGAATGCTTTACTTTCTTGTTGCAGGTATACACAAGATTTTATTAAGAAAGCCCCAAACAATGAAAGTGCATGGAACTACTTAAAAGGGTAAAATTATTGTACATATTGGCATCAATTCTGTATATTCCATGGTGATTTAAACAGAGAATGGTAGCATTCATATCCCATGAATGCTGCTGTAGAGTACCTTGTACAATGATACTCCAATAATTTGTGCTATGATTATCCAGAAAATATGCTTATCTGGACAGCAAGAACAGGAACAGATTTCCTCAATGTTGCTTTGCATCCATAATTCGGAAATCCACGTTCCTCATGGGGAAAAAATTGAAGGAAAGGATTTCCAAAATAATGTTGAAATTGATGTTAATCCAGACACATTTCTACCTCTTTGAGCAAAGTTTAGCAAATTTGCCTTTTGGATTGATTTATGGATCCATGTCATTTATTGCTTTGCCACACCTTTTTCACTGTTTAATGCATCGACACTGCATCTATTTCATCACCTGAGTGTGATATGTAATTACCTGTTAACAGCATGGGATATAGAGGTTTCTCACCAGACTGAGGAAGTTTTGAGTTCCATTAGTACCTTGGGACTCGTCTTCATTACAAATGTTAAAGAAAATACAAATTTTGGCAAACCCATTTTGGTGAGTCTGTTTATCTAAAAAAAAATTCGCAGGAAACAAATGTTTCCAGATTAATGAAGCATCACTGTACATTGGTTGCTATGTACAAGTCAGAGTTATTTGGAAACTGACAGCAAAATCAATGTAAAACTTCATCTTCAGTATTGTTCACAAAATATTTACAGAGATACACAGTAATCATGAGTAATGAGAATACAGTTAATGAATTTCATATTGTTGGTACATGTAGTCCTGGAGGATGAAGCCAACATGTCAAGTGCTATTTCTTTGAGAACTACGGTGTGATGTATTGAATTTATATTTGACATGCACCAACAAAACACTCACTCCTTAATTTAAGAAATTAAAGATAAGATATGCTGTTTTTACTCCTGAAGACATTTCCTTTGCTTATCATAAATATCAGTATGACATTTGACCATGAATGCTACATACATACAAATTCTGAACTAACAGTGCATTCATTTTATCTTGATGAAATAAATTTTTGCTCATATTTAGTAATTGACCTTGTCAAGAATTTCTGTAGATTTCTTGATTTCATTAATTAGAGTGCTGCTGGATTATGATCTACACAAGTGGCCCGGACTGTTAGATTTCTGTACTCAGCTTTATGAGGAAAGGTATCGATCCCCGTATCTCATAGCTTGTATGGTGGATGCCTATGAAGAAATGCTAGAACAACAGTGTGGTGAAAAAGATTCTGTGCTAAATAAAGCACTCAAGGTTTGTTATTGAAAATGCCCAATAGAATACTTGTTGTATAAATGTAACATTCTTTAAATCTTAGAATAATCACATTAGCTTGGTATGCTTTGAATTTTCATTTAAAAAATCAAAACTGCAGCAAACAAAATAGTACATGACCAACAAGGAACATGCAAACTAATTTCTTTGAATCAATAAAGTGGATCTGTTCATAGTTTAAGTTTCATTTCTTTTGCAGATTATTGTTTTCATTCCTCAGTCATTGAGGTCTTTATAACACTGGATTTGAGAATGGATTCTATTCTTTTTTTCAGCTTTGTAATTCTTTAGCTAAAGAGCATGATACAATAAGGAGTGAGTACTGGAATTATGTCTCCAGGATCCTGTCCAATAAGTTTGGTGGTAACTCGCAGCCATCAAATCCTCTAGAAGTTGGATCATGATCTCCATTCTTAGAACATTATATGAGAAACTTGTGAAACATCTTTCACTGTTTTTATTGAATGTTCTAACCCACATCCCAAATGTGTTTAAACATGCTTTGATACTCACAGTACTATAGTAGCACAGAGATTAAGTTGCACATAAATAAGAACAAGAGGAGTCCAAATTTAACCAGGATAGGGATGCCAGGTTGTAAGGAAAATTAAAAACAAATTTATTAGTTAGACAAATCACAAGTTTTTAATTTTGAAATCTTTTATACAGCATTATGGCAAAGGTCCCCCTTAATGATTTGAAATGGATTCCAGTTGTACATTATATATACATACAGATAGATTGGCCTGAACACTATTTTTACTGTAGATCACTGATATCTCGCAGGACTTTATTTTTTTGTTAGGAAACTTTAGATATATTTGTAAAACATAATTTTTGCAAGAAGCCATATTCTTGTATTCAGTGGTCAAATTAAAGGTACAAAGACTTCATTTTTGCATGGAGTCATACTTGCTTATGAAAGTGTTTTGCAGGATGCAACTTTTTCTTTGTCATATTATATTGATAGTGTTTTAAAAAGCTGGCTTTTGTTTTATAGCAAACTCTCTTTTTATTTTTTCATCACAGAAAACAATTTTCAGTATTGGTGCTTAAATAAGTGTGTAGATACTTATATATTGTACAAAGAAATTTTACAAATTTTGTTAAATCAGACATTTTTGTGTTTCAAGACTATAAATTTGTAAATGATGCATTTATATAAGGTATGCATGTCAATTTTGCTCAGCTAGTGTTTCCTGCTTGTTTTGACACCTTTCTCCACATTCCAAATCATGTGACCAGATGTAGATAAACAAATTGTGTATATAAAGATCCCAAATGTGTCCTTTTTAATATGCAGTGCATTTGTTAAACTTGTATTTGCCAACAAGATTAAAATTATTGAGTATAAACATTCACTGTAATTGATATTGCCTGTTGACCGTTACTATAATTTACATTGCCTAGTGTTCTATAATATTCCTCTTGTATAAAGTGGTGCTTGTGTATCTAGTGAATTTATGGTACCCAAACTCAAATTTTTTTTATATTGATTTAATTAATTCTGAATTCACTTAGACCTTGTCAAACTTTTTTTAAACAGGTTTGATTATTGAATCACTAACATTAACAATGCAGATGTGATTACACTAGCAATATGAAATAAAGCAAATCTAAAATAACATAAGGAGATTTGCATATTCTTGAAACCTCGGTTGTGGAAGACTAGCACCACCTAATCATAATAACAAAGGTTATTATTATTTGAGAACTGTAGCTTTGTTTTGCATTTTACGCAATTGTTAGTTTTCAGAACTCTTTGATTGTTAGATTACAGGTTACTCAGTATATTTTCTCAAAAATCTCTCCCTTTTTTTATATCCATCATGTTTGAGGAAATACTTCAAAAGCAATGAAATTGATTTTTAAAAAATCAGTTCTCATTGTGTAGGGTATTCAATGTACTACTGTGAAATACTTTATTTCCCCCCCCCCCCCCGAGTTCCAGTTTTTATGGTTTTACTGCAGAATGAAGATTTGTATCATAATGGACTGTACCTCTGATCAAAAATAAAGTAAATGTCCACTCATTCAACGCTCTTAGATATATGCATTGCACAAAGAGGCTGTATACCAGATGTGGTAATGCAATGCACAAAGAGGCTGTATACCAGATGTAGTAATGCAGAATAACAGGAATTTGAATTGATTATTAATTAATTAATTGCCCTGCTATATTCATTTTACCAAACAATGGTCAGTAATTTACTTGTGATAAATATACCGTATATATATTTGTAATGAATTAACTCACTATTTTGGCATTTTGTCAGATGAACATACATGAATGACTTTCACTGGCAGATGGAGGTATAGCATAGTTTGCATCTATGATAATTTCTATTTATTGTATTCATATTTCTCGCAGGATGTAAATTCATATGTGCAAGCAACAGGAAATCCACATAAATTGGATCCCCATGAATAAAATGTATTTCACAGCATGTCAAACTTGTAATTTCCTATTGATAAAATGTATGGGGAGATAAGGGGGTATTACTTTTGTATCAGTTATATATTATTGAATTTTCAAAGTGTAACATACCTCTGCATTCTGTGCCAATCTTAACATTTTTTATGGTTTTGATATTCACATTAAAGAAATGTTAACAGTGTAATTATCAAGTACAGGGGTAAATACTACCCATGATATTTGGAATTGTAATGTGTTCATTTCATATTGTTGATTCCAATACATATAACGGAGTAACCTCTAGACTATTTAAGCACTTAGTTAGGGTTGCAGTTTTTATTTGTACTCGGTAAGGATATTTATCCCACGAGTAGCTTCTTTATGTATTTTCAGTTTAATGTGAAAATAAAATCTTCTTTTATACCTACTACAAGATGCCTTTTGTTGTAGTACCTTTTATAGTTTTCCACAGCTGAAGTATGACGAACGGCTTCAGAGATATGAAATTGGACAGATAAATACAGGGAGCATAAAAAGTGGGGGTTACATGCATCCTTATATAGTGTATGAACATTATTGCTATATTTGCAAGTTAAAATTTGCAAGTATATGGCTTTTTTATTCGCCCGTCTTTGACAGGATGCATTATGGTATGGCAGTCTGTCTGTCCACTCTTGTAGGCAAGATACAGACCAAACCATTGGGACTAAAACAAAGAACAATTAACTCGGTATTCACATCGGTTATGAAATATGATGGATATTACACAGCTTAAGCCACCAATACCAATAAAATTCACTAGAAGGTCAGGAGACCGAAATATTGTGAATACTGAGTTAATTGTTCTTTGTTTTGTGACACTTCCCTTCGGAGGACTATTAAGACATTGGGGCTAAGACTATCAATCTTGGTACCTGTACTTCTTGTGCCAAGACAGACGCCTTTGTTTTTCAAGGTCAAGGTTGTAGTGCAACTTGGTAGAAAACCCTGGTAGGCAGGATGGGACTACGTTGGGACTAGGACTGTCAAACTTAGTACACTTGCGCCTCGTGACAAGACAACACCTATTGTTTTTTGAGGTCGTAGTACTACTTGGTTCTAATGAACTTGTAGGCAGGATACAGTCCAAACCATTGAGGCTAAGAGTGCCAAACTTTGTAGCTTTACAACTTATGCCAAGACAAAGATGTCTAATGTTTTTCAAGGTCAGGGGTCAAGGTCATAGTACAACCTGGTAGAAAACCCTTGTAGGCAGGATACAAATCAAACTGTTGGGGGCTACGACTGTCAAACTTGGTAAACTTACTCCTAATGCCAAGACAGACACCAATTGTTTTTCAAGGTCATAGTACTATTTGGTAGGAAACCCTTAAAGGCAGGATACCGACCAAACTGTTGGGGCTAAAACTTTCAAACTTGGTACCTTTACCCCTTATGCCAAGACAGATGCCTATTGTTTTTCAAGGTCAAAGTCGTAGTAATACTTGGTAGGAACAACCTTGTGGGCAGGATACAGATCAAACCATTGGGGCTAGGACTGTTAATCTTGGTACACTTACTTCTCATTTTAAGACAAAGATACCTATGGTTTTTCAAAGTCAAAGGTCAAGGTTGTACTACTTGGTAGGAAACCCTTGAAGATGGGATACAGCCCAAACTGTTGGGACTAGGACTGTCGAACTTTGTACACTTACTCCTCATGCCAAGACAAAGAAGCTTGTTTTTCAAAGTCAAAGGTCAAAGCACTACTTGGTTAGACAACCTTGTAGGTAGGATACAGAATGAACTATTGGGGATGGAACAATTTAATAGCGGAATGTTTCCATACTATCATAATTCTCCTTTCAAACTAAGCGACGGGTATATTATGCCATGCTAGGCATTGCTCTTGTTTGATATTTCAAGTTTTATCTGTAAAGTGACCTTTCAGTATTGACAGGAGTGACCTTTGTTTGAAAGCCTATATCCTGAGAGACATTTGAATGAAGTATGATTATTACTTGTTTAAAAGTTACTACAATATAAACCCTTTTTAGAATTTTAATTTCATTTTTCTTGCCACCTTTGCAATGGACCCACCCGAAGCAGCGAGGGATCTTTTATGTGCTACATCTACCATGACACAGGACCTCAGTTTTTATTGTCTTATCTGAAAGACAGGACACTGATGCACCCATAGTGGGAGTTGAACCCAGGACATTTTGGTTATGAGCACCTCATCCTCTAAGCCACATTGGCTTTGTACAGTTTGAATACATGTACATTACAAGCACCCTAGAATGGGAAAATCAAGAGTTAAAATGTGAAAAGAGAAGCAAGGAATGTCAAAAACTTGATTCTAGACTAATGGAAACTACAAATGTCATTCAAATATTCCTCTGAATCACTCGGGTGCTTAATCTTTTTTTTCTATGCATCCTATCAAAGGAATCTTGAAGGAGTCTATCCTCTTTGAATTACTTTGCCCCATCCTAAATCCACCCCTGCAGTAATTTCAATGGTAAGTCACATGTATTTAGAGACTTTGCAACCAAGTTTCATAAAATCCCTGAAAAGGGAAGTGGAATACATGTATATGAAAGGTGACAAATGCTTGATACCAGATGAAACATTATAATAGCTACCTCAAACCTTTTCTTAAGATGAGCTAAAATCCTACTACATTTTTTTTATTTTAAAACAAACATTGTTGACCATTCATGACATTAAAATGAATGAAATGTTGATAGCATTTACAAATTTAATTCAATGCCATTATGATTTAAAGTGTTTAACAAGCTGCTTTAGGGTCATACAAGGATGTCATACAGACCGTATCTAAGGTTATTCAATTAACGTTACATTATAATATAATCCTTTACCAAATCAACATGTATGAAGTTTTATAGACTTGCTGAGGATGCTGAAGTCAAACCAAGGTGGACCTATGACCAACAAAAGCTTATATAAATAGTAATATTAAAAGTTGAATTAAAAACGAAAGTTGTCTTTGCATTTTCACTCATCAGGAAAGCTTTATTTCAATTATATATAAAACAAATATTTATACACACATACAAATTACAAGTACACTCGTCCCTCTTTACATGTATTTTCTTGTAATAATGTAAATAATTCAAGCACTTGCACAAACTTGTCTCCAACATGAGAAATATGACTTTTCTTGGTATATCTTGTGTAGATAACTTGTCTGTGTTAGGGCTCTGACAATGGCTGGTAACCAAGTACACATACAACAAACTGGTTACAGCTATCTATACAAGGACAAATCCTGATTGTTATTTCTTACGCTATTGCATTGATACAGTTTTCTCCCATGTATTTTAAATCTTTCTCTCATCCTGGTAGAACCATCATCCTAGGAGCTATGCTCATGGACATCAGTTCTTGGAACAATAATTTACAGGCATATGGGATTCTAATCTGTGAAATCTGTAAAATACATGAACAAATGGTTTTAACACCCTTCGAGTCAGGTTTTATTAAATTATATTATACATGTACATGTAATTAATTTACATTAATAAAGTTTTGGGAATCTTTTAATGCTAATTAATAGTGAGATTCCAAAGAGAAAGGCGGTCATTGAAATTTTCTTTTTTTGAACAGTTAATTCTAATGCAATAATATAAGTATGGGGTAACATGAATTCTCATTGGATGATGTTTGTAAATCTGATGCATGTAAATACTGTTTAATGTATTACAGGCCGCAAATTTGTATTAATGTGCGATATGGATGCCAATCAACTTAAAATGACATGGCAGATCTCAAGAATATGGCATGTCAAACTCTAGTGGATCCAGCACTATGTTGAGGATAGTTTGAACATAGACTCTGAGAGGGAAGATGAGTTGTTATACCACCAAGTAGGCTAAATAGCTTTCGTGAAGATAGACCTTATAGACATGCAGATGATACAAATATCATGGACAGCAATATATAACTAGTTATTGTTTTCAAAATGAATGAAAAAGTTTCAATTTAATCATACTTTTTTTTATAATTCATGTAAGACATTAACTGCAAAATGCTAAGTACTTTGTAATGCATGTGCATAATATGCATGAGTAAATCTGCACAATCGGCTTTTGACAGGGACATCTGTTTATCTGTAGACTTCTAAAATGCAGTGTGTACACGGTCTGCCTAAGAATGGGGATAACATTTAAAAGTTTCCAAATTTCTAGCATGTAATTGGTTATTTACAGGTTGCAAATATCTGTTTCTGGACTCTGGTAATATGTCGTCCAAAAACTCGATTTGCATCCAGTAAATCACCTGTGTTGTCCCCTAACCATGATGTCAGGTCCAAGGACCTTAATAATACAGCATGCATAACAAGTATGAAATCATAAATTAACAATTCATAATTAAAAGTAAAGAAATGGAGAATATGAGAAAAAAAACCAAAAAAAAAAAACCCCAAGAGTCAACGAATTTGTAAATCCAGGATATAAAAAAAATCTTCCAAAAGGTAAATTTGAATTGCACAAAGTCTTACTTGTGTTTTGTTTTTACATCCTCTGCATTCAAATGTCTGATTTCTTAAGTTAGCTATTGCAATAAGACCACAGAAATTGCACACATGTACTCGGTATGGATCTGAGGCCTCAAAAAGTCTCTCCTTTAAGAACTGCGCTGCACCATGGGCTATCTGACAATCGCGCTCCATTTCACCAAATCGTAAACCTCCATCACTGAAATGAGTAAAAGGGTACTATTCTATGAGGGGAAGGTGCTGTACATATTGATAAAGACTGAATTGTTGAACTTGTTGCCCATTTTACACATTAATTTTACACTTTTCTTTCCCACAGTAGAAATGTAGGACAAAATCAGTACCTGTATTATTACAGTGCTCATAGGCAATTTTCCAACAAAGGACTTTTTTGTGGTTTTATTATTTAACATTGCGAGATTCAACCTTTATTGTTTTAAATATCAAATATGTACCGTGCTCTTCCTTCCATGGGCTGCCTGTTTAGAATTTGTAATGGACCTCGTGCTCTCGAGTGAATCTTATCATCCACCATATGCTTTAATCTTTGATAGTATGTTGGACCAAGGAATACTTGTGCATTTAACTTTCTTCCAGTAAACCCATTAAATAAAACCTGAAAATAATACAATGACCAAATTTACAATCTTGGTATTCTAAAGATAAATCATTTCTTATTGTATTACTGTATCCAGTTAATGAAAATGTCTGCCTTGATGTTTTCTTCGAAACTTTGTATGAAAGATGTATTATTCAGACTTCCTTTGTCATACCTCATTTCCTCGTTCATGATATCCGTACTGATGCAGAAGGGCAGAGATTTTCCTCACATTCACAGAGTCATTGAAGGGTGTAGCATCACCTATCTCTCCTTTGTTGGCTGCCACTTTACCTTGTAGACACTCGATTAAATGGCCGATAGTCATACGACTAGGAATGGCATGGGGGTTGATAATAATATCAGGAGTGATCCCTTCACAGGTAAATGGCATGTCCTGGTTTAAAAGATAAGAACTTTTATTATCAAGAATGTTAATAATGCATTAGCAACACAAAACATAAATACTAAATAATAATACATAAATAACAAGAGCAACCAACGCCAACGTAGCATATGCTCCCCCCCCCCCCAACTGGTTATTTTTGTAAAGTGGGCATAATTCACAACATGAGCATATTAGAGATCATCTACTCCTCATAATCACCCATAAACAAAAAAGTTTGTGTCTAATACTTAACAGATATGTCACTTGTCTTCATTTAAATTTAGACATCAGTATAAACTGACACAAAACTTAAACAAAATAAATATGCCAAAGACAGGTAACCTAATTATAACTTATTAACCTGACATATATCCTAAAAGATGTATCTGTATACCAAATATCAATTCAATATATCTAGCTGCTCCTGAGATAATGAGCAGAAACTGCTAATTTTAAGAAATTTCCAAAGTCCAAGGGGTATAACTCTCACAAATATTACTGAACCATAACCAAATTTCAACTTGACCTAAATATCCTTTAGATGTATCAGTATATGAAATATAAATTCAATATCTTTATTGGCTCCAGAGATAATGTCCGGAAACTGCTAATTTTAAGAAATTTCCTAAGTCCAAGGGGTATAACTCTAAAAACAAATTATTGAACGATAACCAAATTTAAACTTGACCTAGATATCCTTAAGATGTATCTGTATGCACAATATCAATTCAATATCTCTATCTGTTCCTGAGATAATGAGCAGAAAATGCTAATTCTAAGAAATTTTCTAAGTCCAAGGGGAATTACTCTAACAAAAATCATTACATCATAACCAAATTTGAACTTGACCAAAATATCCTTTAGATGGATCAGTATATGAAATATTAATACAATATCTTTATTGGTTCCAGAGATAATGTGCAGAAAGTGCTAAAATTAGGAAATTTCCAAAGTCCAAGGGGAATAACTCTAACAAACATTATTGAACGATAACCAAATTTGAATTCACCTTGATATCCTAAAGATGTATCTGTATGCAAAATTTCAATTCAATAACTCTATTCGTTCCTGAGATAATGAGCGGAAACTGCTAATTTTGAGAAATTTTCCAAGTCCAAGGGAGATAACTATGACAAAAATTATCAAACAAAAACCAAGTTTGAACATGACCTAGATATCCTTGAGATATATCTGTATACCAAATATTAATTCAATATCTTTATTAGTATTAGAGATAATGAGCGGAAACTGTAAATGGACCGACCGACAGCAGCAAAGCAATATGCCCCTCCTTCTTTGAAGGGGGGCATAATAAAACAGACTTTTGCTTTTTCATGTAGATCCAAGTTTTGGATACCATACCTCTTGCCTGTAGGTAATTCCGCATGTTCCTTTCTGCCCATGTCGACTAGCAAACTTATCCCCAATCTGTGGCGTTTTCACAGTTCGAACTCGAATTTTACAAAACTTGTAGCCTTCTTGGTTTAATGTTATCATTACCTACAATGTCAATATATTTAGCTATTGGTAAAGGCACTTGTGATTTAGTTTAACATGCATCAAAATTTCAAAAATGAATGTAATAACAAACTCTAAGACTGATTTTCAACCAATTCATATACATTCATCCAGGCGGTATATTTACTTGCCTGGTCAATGATTCCTGTCTCGCTTCTCCTCATGAACACACTGGCATCTCTTTTAGTGAATCTCCTGGCTGTGCCTTCCAACTACAAAACATAGAAACTGTCACTATATAATGTTGAAAATGCATAAAATATATGATCATCAAAATGCTAAATATTTTTGTGGAGATGATTTTTCATATGGCTGATATAGACTTTTATTTTTACAGTATTTAACATGAAATACAGATGTGTTTGTGAAGCACAATATCCCTGGTGGCATCAGAATTCTAATGCAAAGGTCAAGGTCACAAATTATGGTATCAATGGAAAGGTTTTGTTGTACAAAAGACACATACGAAATATCAAAGCCTTTTCTCTTATGGTTTAAAGGTGAAGGCCAATGTTATATTATTTTTCAATTTAGGTAAAATTTGATGGTCAAAGTTACAATGTCATGAATTATGCTATCAATGGAAAGCTCTCATAAGGATCTCACAAGTGATTATGTCAAAAAAATTAATCTCTTAAAATGTAGGTAAACTGTGAAAATCAAGAATTATGGCAGAAATGGGAAGCTCTAGCCACGAAGAACACGTGAAATATGAAACCGTCTGCTGGTATGGTTGAAAAGTTAAGTCCAATGTTAAAGTTGTCCACAGATTATCAAATTAACAAACAAGAGAAAAAAAAACAAGATGTGATTGTGAAACACTAGTGCCCCTGGCAGCCAAAAAGTTATTTTTAGCGTAAAGGTCATTGTCAAGGTCAAAAGGTCATCGACCTTGGTGTCATCTGAAAGGGCTTTATTTATTTATTATTGTTTATTCCGAGTCTTGTAAATGCTTCATATCCTGGATAACAGCATAGCCTGTTTGAGTGTTCCGTGGGACATTGATTTGTTTATAATTTTGTCGAAGTCAAAGGTCGAGTAGGTCAACGAGGTATGTCTTTCTTCGACAAGTTAAAATATGTCGAGGGGGCAATCCCCTGTAAACCGCTGAAAAGAAAAGTGACCGAGCAACAAAGCGCTAAAAGTAAAAGCAAGCAATATGAGGAAAAACGGCCTGCAAGGCACTTTAACATCGCATGGCAAGCAGGCAGACCGTGGCTGATGTATAACCATGATAAAGATGTAATGACGTGTACATACTGTTTGGACCTTTCCACGAGAAGTCCAACATCCATGATTTCAACTCCAAACTCGAAATCATACAAACCCATTTGTAAATGGCTGCTCCAATTTTAAAAAATCGGCTGTAATGGACCATGAAGTGTCAGTTTGCCACCAGCGTGCAGAACAGCTGCACAAAAACAAACATCTGTTTGGTACGCAAATATTATGTACAGATGCAGGAAGAGCACTTTCAGTCCTCAAACTGGCAGATTGGGACCGCCTGGTTGCAATGTTCAGAAATGCCCATGCTGTTGTCAAGTTGTATTAGTATACATTTATTTCAAAATTCTTTATTCTAATTTCGGTCGGACAGAAATAATTTCGGTCCAATGAAATGTTTCTCCTAATAGGACCGAATGTCCTATGGAGTCCCAAAAACTTTCACGGACATTGGGCATAACAAAATGCCTCAGATCTACTGATAGAAAGATTTCATATTAAGTGAAGGTATGATTAGAAACACTGCAAAGCAAAGCAATCATTTTGTAAGAACTTGACTTTTGAACTTTGTTCTTGAAAACCAACAGGGCTCTTCTACAAATCATATAAAATATGTACACCAAAATTTATTAAATTTCTGTTACACAATATGTTTTCTTGAGAGTCCAAAAAGTAAGTTAGAAATACAGCAAATAAATAGAGAACTGAAGAAACATTTATAAGCATAAGCAATTTATATGTTTGAAGTGCTGTCAAGTGATTAGTTCTTTCCATAACATCCATTTTTGGAAAAGACCATGGCCAGTGAAATTGTGAAACAAGAGTTGTCAGAAGACAACATAGCTCACTGGTGGGGCATTGTGAGAGGGAAAGCATGCATCTTTAATGTTCTCTTAATTCAAGGTCAAGTCCAAAGTTAAGGTCAAAAGTTAACCAAATGAAATTTCTTGTCATAAGGAATCCATGTGTGAAGTTTCAAAGCCCTACCCCTCTTGGTTCCAATGTTGTAGCCAAAGTTTTTGAAAAGTAGGTCAAACTCCAAAGCCAAGGTCAAAAGTCAAAGATCATGATCCCAATGAAAGGGTACAAGGTATCCATGTGTGAAATTTCAAAGTCAACCCCCACTTGGTTCAAAAGTTATGGCCAAAGGTTAGCATTTCTGAAAAGAATGTAAAACTTTAAGGTCAAGGTCACAAGGTCAAAGGTCATAGTCCAAAATCAAAAGGCCTTCCACAAGGTATCTATGTGTGAAGTTTCAAAGCCCTACCCATCTTGGTTCAAAAGTTATAGCCAAGGTTAAAGTTTTTGAAAAGGAGGTTTCATTCCAAGGTCATGGTCACAGGGTCAAAGGTCATTGTCCCCAATGAAAGCTCCTTCCACAATGTATCTATGTGTAAAGTTTAAGGCTCTACCAAAGTTATAACCCAGATTTGTCTACGCATCCTATGTGGATGCCTATGCTAAGGCTATGACATTAGCTTCCTGAATATTCATCCTGGCTTGCTAAAAATCAGGTCGTTTTTTGCCAAATAGGGAATATTCTCTCATATGTTATAAAGCATGCCAAAGTTATAGCCCAGATTTGTCTACACATCCTATGTGGACATTTACGCTAGGGTTATGACATTAGCTTCCTGAATATTCGTCAAGGCCTGCTAAAAATCAGGTCGTTTTTTGCTAAATTTTCTATCATATGTTATGAAACATGCTTAAAGAATGTCAGTATAAATTTTATATTCACATCAAAACTTTAACATTCTACTTTTCTGTCAAATCATAAGTTTAACAGTCTGTTTTTCTTGAATCTGAAAAAACTCCAGGCACTATTCAACTCTTTCATCACTGAGTGAAGCCTCTACTGAACAGACAACTCTAATCATCCCATCTAGGTTGAACTCTGATCTTAAGGGGTGCACCTTTTTTTTCTTTGCATTTCTTTGACCAGATTCGAACAATTTAAAGGTAAAATAAAGAAAACTCACAAGAATTAACCCAATAATTTTGTTAGATACCACGTGGGAATACTGCAAATTCATTTAAAACCCTTATTTTTTAAGAATGCAGTTTGTTTTCAACAGTCAATCATGATCATGATCAGATCATGTTCGACACAAGCATCATAAAACATTGAATCACAGATGCCTAAAGTCAAAATGACTACTTATGAGCTAAATCTAAATCATAATTATGTTTGCTGTCTTGGTTCTTTGAACATTGATTGTTTATAAGGAATTTCATAACAGTGAATCTAGTATGTTATACCGATTACAGACTTAAACTGAGGTGCTTGAAAATGAAAAAAACTTATGGGGCCGAATTTCTCCCCTGCAGGACCTAAGACTGAGAGATCAAACCAGGATTACCTGCAGGACCCAAGACCGAGAGGACAAACCAGGATTACCTGCGGGACCCAAGACCGAGAGGACAAACAAGGATTACCTGTGGGACCCGAGACCGGGAGGTCAAATTAGGGTTGCCTTCAGGGCCCGAAAAGACAAACCAGGATTACCTGCGGGACCCAAGACCGAGAAGACAAACCAGGATTACCTGCGGGACCAAAGACTGAGAGGTTAAACCAGGATTACCTGCAGGACCCAAGACTGGGAGGTCAAACCAGGGTTGCCTGCAGGACCCAAGACTGAGAGGACAAACCAGGATTACCTGCAGGACCCAAGACTGAGAGGACAAACCAGGATTACCTGCAGGACCAAAGACTGAGAGGTTAAACCAGAATTACCTGCGGGACCCAAGACTGGGAGGTCAAACCTGGGTTGCCTGCAGGGCCCGAAAGGTCAAACCAGGATTACCTGCGGGACCAAAGACTGAGAGGTCAAACTAGGGTTTCCTGCAGGGCCTGAGAGATCAAACCAGGATTACCTGCGGGACCCAAGACTGAGAGGTCAAACTAGGGTTACCTGCAGGGCCTGAGAGATCAAACCAGGATTACCTGTGGGACCCAAGACTGGGATTTCAAACCAGGATTACCTGCGGGACCCAAGGCTGAGAGGTCAAACCAGGATTACCTGCGGGACCCAAGACTGGGAGGTCAAACCAGGGTTGTCTGCAGGGCCTGAGACGTCAAACCAGTATTACCTACCAGACTCAAGACTGAGATGTCAAACCAGGGTTGCCTGCAGGGCCTGAGACTGAGAGGTCAAATTAGGAATGCCTGCTGAACCCAATACTGAGAGGTCAAACCAAGATTGCCTGCAGAGCCTGGTTTGACTGAGAGGTCAAACCAGGAATGCCTGCATTGCAATGCAAGTGCTTTGTGACCAAGTCTATCCCTCATCAAGGAATGATAACGGAATAAAAGACAGAAAAGTGAATTACATGAACATTTACTGAAAGTTAAGATTTGCACAAAAGGAACAAAAACACAGTTTCATTATCTCTTTGTTCAAACTGTCACATGTAATTATCATGATTATGTATCAAGTTATCCCATAATCAGCTGTTTAAAAGAAAGAAAGCTGGTTACCATCCATTAAAACATTAAATAGACTATCCATAATTAACGCGCTATCTATAGGAATGGCAATTCCTAGGAAATGATCAAACCTGTTATCACCCGGAAAGCTGTTGTTGCAAACTGTGTTTGAATTCTTACATTTTCAATTTCCATGACAATTTAGAGGGATCTGTGAAAATTGCTTTTAGATTATGCAGCACATTTATTGATTTAATGTAAAATATGAACTGCTGCAAAATAAAGTTATGTGTTATGGTCCAGTAATACTATAAATGGTTTAGTCTTTCTGTATGGTTTCTAAATACAAATAAAATACTCTTAGTAGTATCACTAGCACTATAGAGTAAAGAAAGCAGGAGTGTTTACAATTCATCAAGATTAGTATTGTATTTACCTCATCCTCATTGGCAGGTAATGTTAATGTCTTCCCAATTAGTACATCATCTCCAGATACTCGAATTCCTGGGGAAATAATTCCGTCTTCATCAAGTTTATCATATACAGCTTGCCGCATACCTAAAATTAATATGAACAAATATGACAAAAGTATTTAAGAGCTTATTATTTATGGAAAAAATCAATAAATAGTGAGTGGCTGTGAAGCTAACATTCCTGTTGTTAATGTATAGTAGTGTGAATTATCTGCACTCTGCTTTTTTCACACAACAACAAAAACAAACTGTACAAAATTCTTCCATTTGGATATATCAATTATGGGATTAATCAAAGGTCACCATCAAGGCCACATGATCAAAAATTTTGGTACCAACAAAAAGTTCTTGTCATAAGGAACTCACATGCCAAATATGAAAGCCTTACTTCTTACATTTCAATAGTTATGGTCAATGTTCAACTTTTTCAAATGCAGGTCAAAGGTCAAAACTTTTCGTTCCAACAAAAAGGTCTTGTTATTGGGAACACACGTGCCTAATATGAAAGTTCTACCTGTGACAGTGTATTAGATATGGCCAATGTTAAAGGTTTTTAGTGACGGACAGACAAACAGAGATTACTATAGGGCACTCGCTTATGAAGCAGGTCCTTATTACCAATAATTTGATGTCTGTCTTATTAAACATTGAACCTACTGTCAGTGTAGCTCATAATCATAAGCAAACTCTAGTAAATACATCTATATATAGATTTCTGAATTCCCCCTTCCAAGGTTCTCAAAAGAGCGCGACATTCAGTCTATTTTTGATTGATATATCTATGACATCATAAACATATGCGTTGTTTGTCGGAGTTTTGTTGGACCTCTGATGACGTCATCACAATGAAAAATTGCGTTTTGTGGAAGGGTGAATAATCAGACATATGAGAATGAAGGACCATGAATTCATTCTACAGTAAATTAACTTCCTGATGTGATTTTAGTACATGCTGACATTTTTGCAGTCATATTCAGATTGATATCACATACAAATCCTTGGAAAAGAACTTGCTATGATTTATTTCCTATGTAAGAAGTGCAACCAAAAATTCTGAAAAAAAAAGCATGCGTTAAAAACGGGTAATTACATTATATACAAACCAGATGTAAAATTTTAATGGATTCTTTTTTTTCATAGTGAATGAAGATTTAGTGACAAGAGAAAACTGGAGTAAATAACTATGTCCCCCCCCCCTCACAATTTCCTAAAAGATGGAACTGAACTCATGCTCTTGAGATTAGAGGCCAATGATTCATAAATATACTCAACTTAGTAAGGATGCAAATAAAGCAATAGCTACCTTGAACAGTCTCTCTTGTTGGTTTCTCGAACACCTCTTCCTGATCCATTCCTTTCTTGGACTCTGAATCTTTGTAAGATCGAAAGAAAAAGGATCTGAAGAAAAAGCAATATTAATTGAGATTTTGAGCTCTGTAATACACAAGTTTCAGATGTTAATTATTTAATTTCAGGAGTTTTTCCAGTTCTATCACAACAACAAAACCTGTGTTTAGTTTATTTTTTTGGTTTCTAAACATCCTTGCTATGAGCAACTAAGGATTTCAAATTAATGAAATGACACAAAAGTTACTGGTCATATTCAAACCTTGGATCTTAAGTCAAGTGCACTATCCACTGAGCCACCACACTTTATATTCATAAAAGGTCAATTTAAAAACTCACCTGAAATAACCTCTTTCTACAGCTGAAGCATTTAGTATTACAGAATCTTCTTGATTATAACCAGTGTAAGATGCAATAGCAACAATGGAGTTAATACCTAGGAAAAAAGAAAAATATCTATGAAATCATTGATTGTATGTGATGTAAAATTTATGGCCACACTAAAATTGGAGCTTAGAACCATCTGCCTATCATGTTGATACTGCACCTACTGAGCTACTTGTTATATTCCATCCCTTCCAAAGTTTTCCCAAAACCTCACAAATCTATATCTTCCTACATAGTGGCCTTTACACACAGCCACTCAGAAGAAAGTTTGTGGAACCTCAAATTCTGTTACACAATGGCTGGAAAATTTATGGCCATACGCTGATGGTAAATCCTTCAGTTTCACAACAGAAACATATCATAAATTAATCTATCACCAACTTTCTTTGGTAAAATTTGGTTGCACTTCAAATCATTTTACATACTTACATAACATAAATAATTGCAAACAATCCCCTGCATAGTTTGTCATTTCCTCAAATCTGCCTTCACCAACCCTTGCTTTCAAATTAAAATTTTCACTTCCACAATTTAAGAATAGATTATTGACCACCTGTAGTGTATGTGTAGCCCTTACCTGCTGGAAGTTCTCTGAATCTGAGATATTCCATGGACCTAGTGGTGACTAAAGGTTTCTGTGGATAGAGTAGTCCATGGGCCAGGGTGTCCATCCTGACGTGGTAATTAGTGATATAGACACCCATAGCCTGTTTACCCATAGCAGATTGATATGTGTTACGAGGAGACTGAAATCATACAGGTAAAATGGTTTAAGTACCATCTATATAAATTTCAAAATAATAAAACAAAGTTATTTATCCTATTGGTTTAAATACAAGAACATGCAATATCAAATTTTCTTGACAGTGCCAAGTGTCTAGCCTCTACAGTTATTGTATTGTTCATTTCAGTATACAATTATTATTCAAAGCTGTACTGTAAATATAGTCTACTTCCTCATCTAGAACTCAATCTGCAGGTAGACTTCTATAACAGCTCTCAAGTATTTCAAATAAGGCACTCTAACAACAAAATGCTAGTGAAATTGAATTTCATATTTTTTTCATGAATTACATAAGGCTACACTTCTTTAATTTGTTGGTTTACGGATTTATTTATGTTTCTGAAAATTAGGTCGGTCGATCAGGAAAAATAAAAATAATAAAAAAAAAATTTTTTAAATAAATTTCTTGTAAAAAGTGAAAACAAGTAAAGAACCTCAGGATCTATTAAAAAACACATATAACAATCATATTCAATATCTTACAAGAGATAAAACAAATATGAATGAGGTGTTCTGTATATGTAGCTTTCATTTGAATTAGTTCAGGATTAGACTCAACATTTATCAAAAACCGGGACAAATTAACTGCTTTTATTTTTCATGGAAAAAGTTTTATTGTTTAAGTCAATGGGGTGAAAAAAAAAACCAAACAAACAAAACCCCCAAAATTTATAGTTTTATATCTTTTTTCTGAAGTTGGGAAAATTAGGTCAGAGCACCTATAAACCAACAAATTTAAAAAGTGTGGCCTAATAAAGTAACATGCATTCAGAATATATCAGTGTTAATTTAATTATTTTCTGAATTTTACCCTCTACATATATGACCATTTTTCAAAATATTTATACCTGGTTATGATCAGGGAAGGGTATGATAGAGGCACAGACACCTAGAATCATGGCAGGATGAATTTCACAATGTGTGTATGTAGAACAATATTGTACACTCTTCTGATTAGGGTCATCTGAGGTTATTTGACTGAGGTCATCAGGGGTCATGGCCAACATAATAGATTCCTCTTCCAAGGGGTCAATGTATTCAACTACTCCACTTGCTACTAAATCCTGCCAACTGAAAATGAAAATCTTACATTCACTTCGTGAATTAACGTTCATTACGTTATTAACTAGAAAACTGACAAAGTCAGAAGGGCCCTACAGGATGCTTGTCACCATGACCTTGACCTTAATTTGGTACCAGCAGACAGGTCTTGTCATAAGGAACTCAAATACCAATTATGAAAGCCCTACTTCTAACAGTTCAATACTTATGGTCAATGTTTAAGTTTTTCAAATGCAAGTCAAAGGTCACTGTCAAGGTCACATGATCAAAAATTTGGTACCAATGGAAAGGACATGTAATAAGGATTACACATGCCAAATATGAAAGCTATAGCTGTGACAGTGTATTAGATATGGCCAATATCAAAGTTTTTTGCTGACGGACAGACAATGATTACCGGTACTATAGGGCACCTGCTTAAGAAGCAAAAACCAAACAAACAAAACCCCCAAAATTTATAGTGAATTTATAATGAATGATAATTTCAAAAAAGGTCAGTAGTACTATATCACATAATGGAGATAATAATTCTATTCTAGAGAAGTATTTTTTTTCATCTGCAGGATTTTTTCCTAAGTATTTTGGGTTGGTTGGTTGATTGGTGTTTTACGTTGCATTCAACAATATTTCAGTTATATCACGACATGGAAGCAGGAGGTTACCAACCTCTTAAACATAGTGGCACAACCCGGGAATCGAACCCAGATCGTCGGCGCCGCAAGCCAAGTGCCTAACTACTACACCACGCCTGCCCCAAATATTTTGGGAATGGGGCCCGGAGAACTGTGTCATTGTGAAATTAAAGGGTGTATTTTGGTAAATCCAGAAACTACATATATTAACAACTTTGACAGAAAAACAGTAACGCAGAAAAGGACACACCTTTTGTTATACTTTAATTGCTATAAAGTGATAAGAATTTGAGAATGCTGGGGCACTAGATTTGTCAGTCTTGCTCTCATCTGATTTGATGCCAATGCCAATGATGTTTTGCTGTTCAGAGGGGGGACTCAGGAGACCTGGACTAGATGCATGGCTGTGCAGCTTTCAATTTAACAATACTTGACAGAAATGACCTCTATCTTCTTAAACGTTTTAATGCTTTTTTGGTCTATTTTCCTTGCATAGTATTCACTATTTTAGAAATTTCATTGTTTATTGCTTAAATTCGTGCGCAACTATGTCAATGTACCTTAGACGTTTGACACTAACAACATGTATTTGTAAAATACAGATACCCCCGGTTCCCCCAAAAATCTGTCTGTAATTGAATTTTGGTGAGTTTTGAGTTCACAATAAAGAAGGCATTGCATCCTTTTTAAAGCAGAACAGAATAAGATACAAACAGATGAAAGGAAAAAGCAGGTGGACAAACAGACAGACAGCTGGGCAATTGTCAGAGATTCAATTTATACATTTATACTATGTTTTCATATTATATTTATTATTTATATTTATTATATTATATTACATATTTTCATATTATACTAATCCCGCTCTGAACTTTTCACAAGAATTCATTCTAGTGAAATAATTTCTTTTGACCAGATATATAGACCTGAATGTAAGCTTTGCAGCTAAGGTTTAATTTCTATACTGCTATAAATTCCTTTCAGGGAACAAGTGGCCTAAATCAGTATATGGTAAGTTTATATTAATTAAACTTAGTTTACGTATTCTTTTATTTAATAAACTGTTAGGTAATTTATTAAATTCTGTGATATTTTAATAAATAGATCTAGGTGATAATTCCTGGATATCTGTAATTTGTATTAAAAGATGTGTGTGTGTGTGTGAGAATATTTCAAAATCTATTTAATTTTAGGCTGCTTTCTGTATCTTCATGTCGAAAAGTAGAAAGAATAAAACTATTAATCAAATACTGACATGTGTATGATTTATTTATTGAATGTCTTGATGGAACCCATATGAAACCCTGAGACACAATCAAAATGCTAGATGGCCCTGGATTTTTCAGACTATGGGCATAAGAATGTTGAAGGAACCTGATTGTTTACAATGTTGATCTCAACATTTCTTGATAGTTTTAGCTTGATAAAATTGGAAAACAAATGAAACCACCGAGGAGATGACTTCATATAAGATTATATCTTGTTGTTAAATCCTTACCTAAAATGTATTGTATCACTATAACTTGATGTACATATTTCTGAATAAATATTGTTTAAACCAACCACCAATGTACAAATATACAAGATTTCAGCTTCATCAGATCAGGAATTTTAAAGGACTGATTGATTGATTTTTGTTTAACGTCACACCGCGAATATTTCACGAATATATCATGTATATGGTGACGGCATCTGCCTGATGTGGGTGCATACAAATTTTTTTACCCTTGCAACGGGCCCCTCCGAAGCAGTGAGGGATCTTTAATGTGCCATGCATACCACAACACAGGGTTTTTACTGTCTCATCCGAAAGACAAAACACCAGCATGACCAGAGCGGGACTCGAACCCCGGCCTCCCGATCAGGAGTTCAGCGCGATACCACTAGGATACCACTGGCTTTTAAAGGACTGAAGTTTGGAAAAAAACGACGACATTTTCAAATGGGAATAGGATTGAATAATGGCTCCATAAGAGGCAAAAGAATTCCCTGACCTGTAATTGTTATATTCTTTTTGTTTGAGTTGTTTAATATGACTATTCTTTAACAGCAACTTCTGTTTTTCTACAATAAGTAAAGGTCGACAGATTCTTCCAGCATCTGTGTAGATTCTGATTTCTCTGTCACGGATATCTCGTATCATTGACACCTGAAATCCATTAAAGATAAAGATTCAGCAAAACTATACTCAGTAATGCAGAATGCTGAAAACAAGATGTGTTTGTAAAACATGCATGCCCCTACTGCAGTCATTCCCAATAACTTTCGGTCCCCATAGATCATTCGGACCTATGTAGAGAAGTTACACACAGGTCCGAAACAAAAATTGTCTGTCCGAAAAAAAGAAGAGAAACATAGATGTATTCTGATATATTTAATCTCATCTAACAAAATCATCGATCATCCTCCAATTTTGATCTTCTGTTATAAAATTTTCAAAATAATTATCAGTTTCATCATTATTGCCATATATTTTGTCAACTACTTCTAAATCAAGGTAATAGACTTCATCTCACATTACACACACCTCCGTATAGCTCGAAAAACAAATCTAAAAAAAAAAACTCTGACCGATTCCTCAATGAGACAATCACAGTGAATCACGATCTTGTGAAAGCTTTCGATAAACCCGGTTTTGCAAAACGTTTACATTTCGGTTTACTTCATCATGGTCACCAATACACCTTATTTAATTTGAGGGAGTATAAATAAATGAAACTTTTGGACCCATCGGTCATTTGGACCGGCAATATGACAGTGGAACATCGGTCCTTACGTAAATGTGTCTGTCAAGACCGACAGATCGATGTTATTGGGAATGACTGCTATTGGTAACTAAGTCTAAATAAGGCAAATTTTGAAATGTAGGTCAAAGGTCATGGCCAAGATCAACGAGTCAATGACCTTGGTGAAATTTGAAAGGGCTTTATTAGAAGAGTATGCATGCCAAATACGAAGTCTCGATCTCTGACAGTTCAAAAGTTAATGTGAAGATTAATGAAAATTTCAATTTTAGCCAGCATTTCCTCTGTCATATTGGACTCAAATAATTGAAAATTGCAATTTTCATCAAATAAGAGTGTGAATTCCAAATTCTTTTATCCTCTTGGGAAGGAAAAGGTGATAAAATGAAAAAGGAGCATGTCAATAATTTTTGGTATTTTATGGAAAATTTACTAAAAGATATGTCATTTTTCAGCCCAAATCTTGATGAAGTATCATATTGTATACTAGACAAATGTACATTAGGCTAATACTATGAAATGTAATTAGACATCAAAACATTTTATGTAATGAAGAGGAAATCAGTTCAACTTAAAAAAATATGTCATATTTACATCAGAAAGCACCTTAAAGCTGACAACAGACAGACAAACAACAGACTAATAAAAAATCAGACAGACAGGTCAAAAACAATATGCCATCGATCTAGCGATCCAAAAGCATATAAATGGAGGAATGAGAAAGTACTGCAGCATGTCATTATTACATTTATCAAGATGTGAAAAATTCATTGTAAAGTTTCAATGACAATCAACTGCAGACACAGTACAACTTCTCTACTGTACAATTTTAAAGCACTGCCCCCATAGTTTTTGATAAAAAATGTTCAAGCAAAACCCCTTCCACCAAATTTTGAATATACAAATGATGATACTGATAATAAAGATTATCTCTGAAATAGTATTGTAATGCTCAAAAGTAAAATTTGATTATTAAAGTTGACCTATCTTTCCTTTTCCTTTTTTTTCCCCCTTAAGGAAGAATTGTTACTGTTATCATAGAATATTATTTATTCACCTCAGAAACAATGATGTCCATTTCTCTTCTCAATTTTCTGAGTGTACTCATAAGATGTTCTGGGTCTCTATGAATACCCACCCAGCAACCATTCACAAAAATCTTTGTAGCACTGCAAAATAACAAAGGTTGCTATCAACAAATAATTCTTACCTAATTTCAGTTTCTGCATGTTAATATATAACTATTTCATCATATTTATTGGTAAGTATCATGATAAAGACAACAGTGGCTTTGTAAGATTCAAAGTTGGTTTTTAATCGTATCTCATTAAGTAAAAAGTTTGTTGTTTATAGTAAACTGTCTGTGACTGTTTAAGTCACACTTATCTACAACCAATTTTCAAAACATACCCCTGTAAGATACAATCTATATAAATTCTATTGTGGGTATATTTCCATAGACTTAATCAAAATAATAAGTTCATAAATCTCTTACAAATATCTACATGTAGTTCTGTCCAATACAAGACTTCTGAGATATCAGTGTGCTTCGAATTTTACATACTTTTTGCGGGATATGTTAGGCATTGTATAAATAGAGCACAACCGTAACACCAAACCGTAACAACAAACTTATGTCAAAAAAAGTGGTAGAGGACATTTTTTTGTACAACAATATTAATAAACACATTTTAATCATACAAAATGAAAATCACAGCAGTACAACCCTTATTTTCATCACTTTGAAGAATTTCTTCAAGGGTTGCTGGTCACACATTTAGATTATACTGGATATAGAATGCCCTACATTCATTTAAATCACTGATGCCTATCTTGGAAGTCCTGTATTAAATTAGTACATGTTAATAACTGTCAGTAAATCAAACTTTGGAGGCGATGAACATAAAATAGTTATCTAGGAGATTAAGGAAGTAAATCAAACTTTGGAGGCAATGAACATAAAATAGTTATCAAGGAGATTAAGGAGGTATATATATTTGGTAACCTTGTATGTAAACGATATCTACTCACTCCTGAATAGCAGAAGGTGCCACTTCTTCTAAATTCTCCATGCTCCACTCCTCCAAAAACTCCAAAATAGGTGAGGGTTGTGATCCCACAGAAATATACGCCATAAGGGCAAGGTTCTTGACTAGACCTACAGCACTTCCCTATTTACAAAATAAAATGTGAATGTTACTTACAAATGCTGTGGCAAAAATTTGCTTCTTAAATAAAGGACATTCCTCAAAGTGGGTCAGACAAACTGAGGGTAGACCTTCTAAATGCTATCTGATGTAATATTCAGACGAATCATTTAATGCAAAGGGAACAGCTCAAACAAATTAAATCCTATTACAATTTCGAAGTTTCTTAGTACATGAACCTTGATAAACAATCGTGCATTATGGAAGATAATAAGCATTCTGAGAGTATTAATACAAGTCCCCATCAGTCCCAACAAGTCCCTAAGGGTCTGAAAAATGAGTCAGTGGCAGCCAAAGTGTAACAGGCATTCTGAAAATTTTAATATGTGTCTATTAAATGTAGCTAGAGTTGCTCTTATTTTTCTTTTCCTTTCTTTATTTGTTTTCACCTTTGTTAGCTTGCTGGGCTTTTGTGGTCAATGTCGCACTCTTAAGTCAGATAGATGTTTTCACGTTTTTACTCAATGGAGAAACTTGTTTTTCCATCACATATCTTAAAGCCAAGAAAAGTGTGAAAAACTGATTTTGAACAAAGAGCAATAACTCTTGAAACATTTGGTCAGTCATGACCAAAGTCAAACTTGACCTGTAACTCCTCATGGGGAAGCTTGCTATCATGTCTCAACTTGATATCTGTAAGCATGACCAAGGAAAAGTGTGGGAAACTGATCTGAACAAAGAGCAGTAACTCAGGACAAGGTAGAACAACTGGGACCAAAGTTGAACTTGTTCCATATCTCCTCATGGAGAAACTTGCTGGCATGTTTCAGCTTGATATCTGAGAGCATGAACAAGAAAAGTCTGGAAAACCAGTGTGATTCATGGACTGATGGACAGACATATGGACAGAGTGGAAACCTATAATCCCCATTAATTTCACTGGTGGGGAACTAATTAGCAAAAGCAAGAAACACACCAAAACATACACATCTGTCAACAGGAAATATGTACTACATAAAGATAGTACCTCTGGAGTTTCAGCTGGACATATCATTCCCCACAAAGTGTTGTGTAGTTGTCGAGGTCGTGCTAGTTTACCATCACGTCCAATGGGGGAATTCAGTCTTCTCAGGTGTGACAAGGTTGAAGCAAAGGTCAATCTATTCAACACCTAGTGCAGCAAAAAAATAGAAATTAGATGCCTTATAGTACCTTTATCAATTCCATGACGCGAGTTTCGATGAATTATAATGGAAGTTTCATTACTAGAAAATCTACGGACTTTTCCACAAAAAGTATCTACATATCACTTTTTTATTAAAATGTACAAAACACAGAAGAAAATTACTTAAAAAGAAGGATTTTAAAATAAATTTATCTGCGATGTTTCAAACCTTTGTATAATATCAATGAGATCATATAATTTTTACTAGATTTACATAAGTATTAGGACCACAGTGGCCCACAGAAAAATTCCAAAAACACTCAGACTGTGTAATTATTGACCTGTGATACGCCAGCACGAGCTTGATGAGCTTTCTTTTGATCTCCCCAGTTTCCTGTGGCAAGGGAATACTTTAAACCATCTGTTATGATTCTAGTCTTTATGGCAAGTTCAAGATTAAAATCTTTTCCTCTATCTATGAACTTCTGAGCATAAAGTCTGACTTCTTTCATAAGGTTTCTGAATAACCTATATAATAAATAGAGAGGAACAGAATGAAGGGTTTTGATCAATAAATCCTAAAAATTATTTCTTGAAATTTCTGAATAAAGAAAATGACAATGAATTTTGAATTATTGCTATACCCTCTGAATAAAAATGCAAGTAAAGGTCCAGCCAGATCAAGCCTCTTGTTGCCATAGTGATCTCTGTCATCTACTTCTCTACGCCCAATGGCAGCTAACAATAGTCGATGTACCATATACCTAAAAAGTTCATACACATTTTATACTAACATGGAGTTTGGTAAAAAGAAATAATAGCAAAGAATCAATACCTGTTTCTTGACAATTCTTTAAGGAAAGTTTTTCTCCTTACCCTAAGAAATAAGCTTTTTTTGTTTCACAGAAATCACTGACACCAACATGGGGTAACATTTCTTTCTGTAATATTTCTCTGGCATACTTAATTCTCTTCTCCTTTGTTACACCAGGTCTTGCACCACGAGATCCAATGAAATTTAAAGCAACATTTTGTTCTTGGATGACAAAAGCTTCATCAAGAGAAGGTTTTACCTAGGAAGAAATCAAGAAAGAAAATAGATTTCAACGATCTTTGTTTTACAGTTCAAGATAGAGTCATATGATATTTCACTTAAACATCAAATTTAATTTCAGAATTATTTTTTCGTACTCATATCACTCATGCTGATGAAATATTCAAAAACATTATACAGAAACACACAATACAAAATGCATGCATTTTTAAAAAGCATGTCATTTCTAACATTTAACACAGGGGTGCTTAAGTGACAAATTTCCCTATGCTTATTATACAAATGTTTATTTGTTGCAAGAGCCTTGTACATCCCGATACCGACTGGTATCACTGAAATTCTAACTGTTGATGAACAAAGTCTCTCTAACCCTCTCTCACAAACTGCTGATAGGCAAAGGGCAGATAATTTCAGTTTAGAGATTAAGCTAAATATAAAATAAGTCTGTGGTCACTGAAGTATAAAATAAAGGTCAAAGTCACCAAATTTTGTATCAGAAGGGAAGAACTTATCATTTTCTACAAACTGATCAAGATTAACAAAGGTATCATTAATGGCATACTAAAAATCAAGCTAAATGCAAAATCAGTCTCACCAAATTTTACATCAGTCAGGAAGACTTCACCAAACCTGCTGAGTTTTACATAAGTATCTATACAGGTGTGAGATTATTCTTACTGTAAATTGTTGACACCTGACGGACAGACATCACTAACTATATACCCTATGTATAATATGCAGTGCAAAAACGATGAGTCAAATTGCTAAAAAAGGTGCATATAATATTCGAGTAAATACGGTAATACACCAATATTATTCAACTGTGTTTATTAAATCTAAAAAATAAAACAAGAAAATTACCATTTCCATCATTTCTGGATCATCAAAGTCATAAATCACATGTTCCAAAATGTCTCTATCTGATACGAATCCTAAAGCTCTAAATACAATAATGATTGGGATCTCCTGCTTGATGTATGGCAAAATACCAATAATCCTCTGTCCAATGGCACTCTTCTTTGCTCCCTGTAAATCAGTCACTTCACATTTTACTTATGTATAACATTTAACTTAAATAATAAAACAACTCTATGGTCTTTGTCTTTCCTGTTAATGAATTTTCTTTATATTTCAACAAAACAATTACTTTCAGGGGAAATATTTAGACACGTATCCTTAACTTGTCAGAACTATTTGAAACGCTTTCCTAAGAGAATAAAACGAACACTGTGTACACACAGAAAACTACATTTTAAACGGGATTTTCACTGTAGTAAATTAACAGGAGGCAAATATGACAAATATTATGACCTCGTAAATATTGGAGCATGTCAGTTGGAAAAGAGATGAGAGGAAGTCTATAAGAGGTATAAATGCTAGAAAAAGCCAAAACATTATAGATAACTTTCAAAGTGAAAGATTTTTGGTATTATTAATAAATATCAGATACTGTTATATGAATCCAATTTTCTGGATTGAATATCCTTTAACTGTGGTGAACATCTTTCAACCCCTGTAATTACCTGTGTATAATACGCAGGTAAAAAATCCATAATTAGTGAGTGGCTGTAAAGCTAACACTCCTCAATTCTGTGAAACATAATTAGATATGTAAAATTCCAGATAGTAAGTGCATCAATATATAAATTGTCAGAATTATCAGACATACGAGAACAAAGGACTGTGAATCTATTCCATAGTAAATTAACTTCCTGCTGCGATTTTAGTACATGCTGACATTTTAGCAGTCATATTCAGATGGTCATTATGTACAAATTGATTGATTGATTGATTTTTGTTTTACGTCACACCACGAATATTTCACGTATACGGTGATGGCATCTGCCTAATGCGGGGCATACAAACTTTGACCTTTGCAACGGACCCAACCGAAGCAGTGAGGGATCTTTAACGTGTCATGCATACCACGACACGGGGCCTTGGTTTTTACTGTCTCATCCGAAAGACATGACACCGGCATGACCAGAGCGGGACTCAAACCCCGGCCTCCCGATCAGGAGTCTGACGCGATACCACTAGGCCATGATGGCTTCATTACGTACAAATACTTGTTATATTTAGTTCCCATGTACAATGCGCAACCAAACAAGAGCAATGCCTAGTGTGGCATAATACACCCGTCGCTTAATTCGGACAGGAACGATTCGCATTTGGCATGATTTTCATGATAAACATCTGGCATTTACTGAAGTTAATTGCGTTTCATAGCGTTTTATCATAAGATAAGTCCAAGGGAAATAACTCCTGCAGAAATGGTCCTATCCAACCCATCTTGAAGTTGACCTGCAAAAAAATTTTTTTGACAAAAAATAGATTTTTAATGAATTTTTTTTTTTAATTTTGAAATTAATACGTCTAAGGGCCATATATCCGTCAAAAGTAGGTCAATCGTAACAAAACTCGAACTGGTACTGAAGTCGCTTGTAATAAAGCTATATACGAAATTTCAACTCATCTTGAAAGACGGCAAAAAAAAGTCTGGAAAATATGACCCCGGACAGGACCAACGCACGGACGGACAGCGCCATAACATAATACGTCCCGTCTAATGACGGGCGTATAAAAAAGGAAAGATTACAATAAAAATGGGAGGGTTGGCAAATCTGCAGTAGCTGAGACATATACATGTATAGCACTGGTATACCATCCTCAACTCATCCGAGAGAGTCATTTAACTACAATATTTCAAATTTTTCTCCTAGTCCATAATTCATTTATGAAATTAATTCTTTAGATATGCATTTCTTGAAACCTTCTACTTCTGTTTTAGAACTATTTTGTGAATTGTAGAAAACATTTAAAAAAGGAGCACTGTCTTTATGAAACAAGGAAATCAGAGGTAAATTCAGATGTTAGAATGATACTTGTGTAAAAAGTGAATTAGAATGAGTATGTAGTATTTGAGTGGTTCCAACAAGTATAAGATGTCAGACCAAATCACACACTGTGTGTTTATCCTCTTAATAATAGGACAGACAAATATTTACTTGTAATTTGATCTTAATGTCAGTATGACTGAGGGAATTTGTTAACAAATATGACTGCAACCAAATAGTACATGTAGAAAAGACAAATTTCTTGTATAATTGTAAGGAAGTCCACTTTACAAGGCAGACAGATACTGTCAGTACCGTTATTGACCTGACTCTCTTGGTCTTTTTCATATGAATATGGAAGCCGGCGTGGCCTAGTGGTATTGCCCCGCTCTGGTCATGCCGGTGTCCTGTCTTTCGGATGAGACAGTAAAAACCGAGGCCCCGTGTCGTGGTATGCATGGCACGTTAAAGATCCCTCACTGCTTCGGGTGGGTCCGTAGCAAAGGTCAAAATTTGTATGCCCCGCATCAGGCAGATGCTGTCACCATATACGTGAAATATTCGTGGTGTGACGTAAAACAAAAATCAATCAATCAATCATATGAATATGTAATAAATGTGTGCCGAAATCTATATAGTTATTCAAACTGAAATTTTTCAATCTTAGCTACAGTTGTGATCAATTTTCAAGGTCAACTTTAAACTTTTCCTAGATTTCTTGGACAGGGGGTATTCATTTGATAATAATTCTTCAATAGCAAGGTTATTCACTTACTCCACCTCCTCTGGCCATCATGTTAACCCACAGAGTACTGGTAGGACGTGAAGAATGCTCTAAACATGATCGGATCTCAGTCTTGAATGCATATTTTGAATCTTTCTGTTGGAACACATACACTGCATGATAAATAATAAAGAATATTATGATACAAGCTGTGTTCGTGAAATACTAATGCCCTTAGCGGCACCAAAGTCCAAAAAGTTATCTTTAGCATGAAGGTCATTGACCTTGGTGTCATTTGAAAGGGTTTCATTAGTTGAGTACACATGTCAAATATGAAGTCTCTAACCTCATGGTTCAGAAAGTTATAGCTAAGGTTAAAGTTGACAACAGAGAGAACAAACAAACAGACAGACAGGACAAAAACCATTACAGCCCCATTCTATCGATCCAGGGGCATAAAAAGTTAAAACACAGTTTTCATGTGTATAGATTAAGTTACAATACATAATAAATCATCTAAATAAATGTTGTATCTTTTAAACACACAAAAATGTTATAGATTTAAATCAGAAATGCTCAATATGGTTTAAAATGAATGCAATGGAATCCATTTATTAGCAAAGGTACTTTGTCAAGCATTTGTTATGCTAATAAGCAATTGGTCTGTTACAGATACCACCATCTCTGGTACATTTCAAGTAGGATGTATGTGTCTAAGGGTCATAATACATGTATTGAAGTTGTCTGGGTTTCACTGTATGTGACTAAAATAAAATACCAAAAATTTACTACAAATCAGCTTCTACACGAAGTTATGGATATACACCTGTATTTGTTGACATTTTTTCCTGAGCTATCAATACTTTTTCAGATCCATTGATAATGAAGTAGCCTCCAGGATCAAGAGGACACTCATTTAATTCAGTCAAATCACGGTCAAGCAGTCCATTTAATAGACAATAAGTAGATCGTAACATTATAGGAATTTTTCCAATAAATGTTTTCTGATGTTGTGTTTCCACTGGATCCTCATGTTCTTTGACTACAGTCTTTGTAATATCCACATACAGAGGTGCTGAATATCTGAAATTTTAAAAATACATTTAAAGTTACTGCGGTGTTAATTTTGTACATGTACACAACAACTACAACTGTCTGTTATAATCTGCATGTCATTAAGAGGATGAGCTTTGCAAGGGAGTCACGAGAGGTGATTCCACTGAATTTCACCTACCGTATTCACTTGTGTATAATACACACTTTTTTTTCATAAAATCTGACTTTGATTTTCCAGGTGCGTATTATACATGAGATCTAAAACAAAAACCTTTTTTCAGACGTAAAAAATTCATATTTCCGCAGCGATATTGCTATAAATGTCCACTGACAGCAATAAGAACATGACCATTAGATCCTAACTTGACCACTGAAATGGATTTTAGACACTTGATAAAGAAATTATCATTACAGTTTTACTTCCTTGTGTTGAACAAAATGCACTGAAATGAAGATGTCATTACAAATGAGACTAGTATATTTTAAAATAACAAGTGCTGATGCAATCCAGTTATCTAAAAATCGTTGATCAAGGTGAAATGGCTTCAGGGTCAAACAATCAGGCATTACAGTACACCCCGCTGGGATAATTGGTTGTTCACATTTCTTCTATCTTTAATGCTGTGTTAATCAATTTATTTTGTACAAACATTGACACTTCGAGATAACGAGAGTAAAATATATAGCAAATGGCGGCTTTACTTCATTATCGCTATTTTATCAAGAATACTAATAACAGTGACTAATTGTTACAATTTTATTAACCATTCTTTATAGCTTTTTCTATTAACACAGTGTTTGGATCAATAATTAATTTTATTACGGCAACTGGGTTTATCCCAGTCATTGAATATCCTAAGGTTCAGGCGCGTAACCAACTGTGTTTTCCGTAAAGTAAAATCTGTTTGTAGTACGAAAATTTTTTCTAGGTAAACTCAGAGAAAGTATCTATGTCTCTGGTAAACTTAAGGTTCTTCACCACTTGCTTACATGGCAATTTTATCTGCGTACTATACACGAGATGTAGTATTTATCTTCAATTATTTTCCAAAAGTTGGGGGTGCTTTTATTATACATGGATGCGTACTATACACGAGTGAATACGGTATTCCTAAGTTACATCATGTACATGTAGTCCTCCCCCCCCCCATCAATTGTACTAATATAAGAAGGGTTAAAACTTCTGATAGATAAATATTTGATACCATGTTTGAGAGGATTTGTGAAGAATTAAAAAAGTTCTATGACACAAACGGGAGGAGGTGTATTTTTGGTAAATTGGAAGTTCTAACCTTCATATTATATTGGTATAATTGGGGGGAGGAGGGGACCAACGAGTAGAAAGCCATGTGAGTGAACGAGGTCTTCGGCTTTGTGACCGAGAGGTCCCAGGTTCAAGTGCCACCATGGGGACACTCACTGTCCTGTCTATTGGATGACTGTAAAAACCAAGGTCCACTGTAATGGTAGGCGTGTCACGTAAAAGATTCCTCACTGCTTGGAAAGGGTCTGTTGCAAAGGCATAAATTTCTACACAATGTATCAGGCAGGTGCTGTAACCATATGCATGAAATAATCATGTAGTGATGCAGAAAAATAATCAATCAATCAATCACTTTATATTCTCAAAAAGATGTTCGTCACTTTTCTGCAGTAACGACCTGAATGCATCATGGCCATCATAAAATTTCAACACAATACAGATACTGATATTTTTGAAGAATTGAACAGTAAGCTTACGTCAAATTTCTGAGTCTTGCTTCATTTGGCATCATTGGACTTGGAGCTCCATCTTTCTCCCAATGTGTTGGTTTAGACAAATAGATCTGCTCAAACTTCAGCAAATACCTGGGCTGTCGAATACACAAAGATTTATGATGAAACTTCAATACAAGCGCAACACATGTAATCAAATTCTTAAGGAGATTACTTTTAAATCCTATTACATTTTGTACTTCATTTACTGTACTTATGTGTATACATATTACCTAATGATTAGTCAGATAAATAATGGATGGTCAATGAATGAACCAGACATTCTATTAATTAGCCTTGTTTGTGTGACCCCAATGAAATCTAAGAGGGTTTAAGGCAGTCACACCACCATGTAGTACAGTAAATGATTATTATAACAAATCACATTATACATAGGTTAGGACCATTTAAATCTACCCGGTATCTTAGAAAAAGTATTTTTACATCTAATATTTTGCAACTGTTTAATCAGAAAAAATTGAAAGCTATATATGTTTAAACCAATTAATTATCTATTTAACATGAAAATAGTATATACAATATTTTTGTTCAGTAAAAATTATGGAAAGCATATCTTGACCTACTTTTCATTTCCTGCAATTCATTGTTAATCCAAGTTACTTAACAAGTAAAAGAATATTTTTGTATAAACAATTTAAACTTAAAAAAGAGATGTTTGCAAAACACATATGTCCCCCTTCTGGTTCTATACTGAACAACTGTATAAAGTACTGCATTGCACTTGGTGACCTTTGACCTTTTGACCTGAAAATCAAAAGTGGTCATCTACTTTTCATAACCATCTACATTTGAAATATATATCTTCACTATCAAGCAAAGGGTTTTCAAAATATTGAGCGGACACCAATTGTATTAAGTACTGCATTGCACTATGTGACCTTTGACCTTTTGACCTAAAAATCAAAAGGGGTCATCTACTAGTCTTTTACAACCTAAATACATGTACATGTATATCATTTTCGTCAATACTGATTATTTTTATTAATTTGAACTTGAGAGGAACACTAGTGTTGTTAACAGAATAAAAAGAATTCTCTGGCTCCCTCGGAGGCACCGATCCAAATCAGCAGTGAGGGCCCTAATGTGACAGATCTTAGACAAATCCCATGCATCAAACGTTGGTTTTGAACACCCCAAAAAGTATGTTATTGAATATTTATTGTGGATCACTGGATGACTAAATGATTTGGACTGGGAATGTGAAAATCTTCAGACATGATTTTCTTCAGTTCAAAATGTGTTGGATTTTATAACATAAATAAAAAAAGTTTAGTGTTAATTCCCCTTTGTCAGTTCTTTACTAAATGTTTCAGTTTTTTCTTCATTTTTCAAAATCATGTCTGTATTTTGATTTGATTCAAAATGTAATTTGACTTCAATAAATAAGTTAACAATAAATTTAGCGTTATTGTTATAGTTTTCTATAATTACCACATTTGCTGTGCATTTTCATTGTGGCAATTAAATCTCTATATGGCAACTAAATTTTCTAAAGAAGTGAATTAAATTTTGACTTCGTCGCCTTTTAGCAACCTATAACCAAGTGGTACTTGAAACCCTGATCAGTAGTATGTGTACTAAGTTTTGACAGCCCTAGCCCATATGGTTTGGTCTGAATCATGTTTACAAGCTACATGTATATCAATACATGTCAATGCATATCAATGCAATGCATCCTTGAAACTTAATGTAAACAAACAAATATTTTTATTTGGCTTAAGTGATATTTCATAAAAGATATATGGGTTCAGAGAGGAATCTAGCAATTGATTTTTAATTATCAACAATATGGTTCCATCACTCAATGCGACCACTCAATACAGATAGGATAACAAGCAAACAAGGATATAATATGAAGTTCTTGAAGGCATATTTTTATTTCTCTGAAGGAATTAATGTAAACTATTTTAGAAGCAGGGGTTGAATTCAACTGTTTCATCCTGGTGGTCCATCGGGCCAGTGGTAAATAAATTCAACTGGCCCGACCAGAATTTCACTGGTCCGTACACATATATGAAATGTACAAAAGAAAGACAATATTTTGAAATTCAATGGTATTTTTCATTTTGATATGAATATCTAATACTGTAACAGGATATTAGAAACTATGTTTTTTTCTCTCGTCGAAGATTTTACAAGTTTACTTTTCTGCGGTTTTACATCTTCGGGAAACGGTACCACCATATCATCCTTGACATTGTCAACAATCACTGAATCGATGTCAAACCAGTGTTTTATGAATCATTTCGTAAGGATAACCATCACTTTACAAACCCCAGGGCGACTTTACTCTAATACGGCGGAGATCTCACGCCTCAGATACAGATACTAAATACAATTCATCTGTAACTATGAAATGGACTGTAGCTGCTGCGAAAACTCGTTTGTTTACATGTACGTTGACAATACCAGGCGTGGTATATAAAATTTCCGTATAATAAAACAATTAATTACATCCTATGAGGTCAATATGACAAATTGATGACCCTCAATCTTGCACTCTCTGTGGTCTGACCTGACCTTGGCCTTACAGCCTCCATCAAGTCAGACCACTTCAAGTGCAAGGTCTGGGGTCATCAATCTGCCATATTGACCTCGAAGGGAGTAATTAATTGTATAATATAGAAAAGGTGTTTCAAAATTTTCTACAAGCCAACTGGACTTCTGGAAAACGCATTTCAATGGCCCGACTGTAATTCCAATGGCCATGGCCCACCGCTAATTTCGACTCCTGAAAAGTGTCTTTTTATATCTTTGATATTAATCAAAAGTGATCAAAAGACTAGAATATCAAAAGTTATAGAAAGACAGAAGAATGAAAAAGAATTGAAGGAGAAAGTTTTTAATATTTGGGATGTATATGATAAACTAACAGCATACCACAGTGGCCATTCATGGACCCCTGGATGTCAGAGGTAAGACCAGGTGTTTGGGAAAAGTAAAGAAATGATTTCTTAAAATAATAACTTATCACATATATTCATGAAAATTATTCATATAATTTTTTTTATATTCCTCCTTGCATGAAAGATCAAAATTATAAGCAGTTGAACTTACTGGTGTTTCTAATACTCCAGATGTATGTTGTGCTTCAGCCTGAAGATCAATTTGAGGAGAATCTTCAACGATTCTCTGTACAGACATCTGTATGAATTCATCAAAGGAATCCAACTGCTGTCGTACCAGACCTTTCTCATCAAAATAGGAGCTGATAACAATCCAACAAGCTTCTTGCCACTGATCTGTAGTGATCTCATCAGAGTCCTCCTCTGGGTCATACATGCCATCATTGTCTGTAAATTAGAGTTGTAGACAAGATTCAAATTTGTAAAATGCTTCTTTTAATGACTAGACACATTACACTAATTAAAGATGGTATCTAACGTTTAATAGTTAGAACTAGATTTGAAGAGTTTCACTTTATTTGCTTCATAAATATTTATCAATGCAAAGACCCTTAAAAAGGTAGGTTGGTGTCTTCATCATTTTCAACAACTACATCTGACCACTACACCAGGCCTGACCTACCAAACAAAGGCTGGTTGGTTGGTTGGAGTTTTACATCACTTTCAACAATTATTCAGTTATATACTGACATGGAACTTGGAAGCAGGACTTAACCAAACTCCTCAACAAAGTGGTGCAATTCTGTAATGGAACTCACACCATCTGCGTCACAAGCCAGGCGATTAACCACTACACCAAGCCTCCCCTACATGTACCTAACAATTTTGGGCAGTGAGGGTTTTCTCATTGGTCATATATTTATTAATGCAGTGTTCTGTAATTAAATCTTCAATCACCCATGCCAAGTTAATATTCCAATTAGGAAAGTGGTATTCCATACCCTTCTTACCCACAGAAAGTGAAATTTCAAAGTCCACAGCTATCATTTTTATAGAGGCTGAAGTGTATTTGAGGGGACAACTTTCCCTGTGAAAAGTTGAAAATGAAAACAAGATGTTTTGTGAAACACAAATTCCCCCGGTGGCAAAAAAGTGCAAGTAAGGCAAATTTTGAGATGTAGGTCAAAGATCTAATGTACATGTACAAGTTAAATATTTTTCTGTTATAAATAATGAAAAATTATCAAAATTGATTTTGATACCAAAACTGTGGTAATCAAGTGAAAATCAGTTAAGTCATTTGTCAAAATGTGAAAGTGTTAGTTTTTTTTAAAAATATATAAATCTTGCTATGTGGCTAGAAAGCAGCCTTAGACTTTGTAACACTTCATTCTAAAACATTAGATACTAAAATGCTACAAAAGGGCTGTGTATTCATAAAAAATAAACTTGAATAGATTGATCTTCAGCTGAAACCAAACTTTGAAGCCTTCACAGTCTGCAATTAAGGGTTCACAACACACAGCTTTTTTTCACTATTTTGGAAACATGACCCATTGCGCTGGAATTGGGACTTTTGCGGCGTTTTTGCTCCAAATTGTGAAATTTTTGCTCTGCGGATATATTTGTGCACACAATATGGCAAGCATACATATAGTAGCAGAGGTAGTTGTTCCGTTTACTTATCAACTGATACAGAAATTGCAGGATGCATTTCATTGCTCATCAGTTTTTTCAGCATTTGAAGCTTTCAGTTTTGACTTTGTGGCATTTGCTGTGTCATTTTCATTAGATTTTTGGTTGAAACACTTGGCAGGGATGACAATGCTGCCTGTTTAAACATAAAATCTATGGTGCAAGTTTTGCTGTCAGGTTTTTGAGTTTTTTAACATACAGTATTATTTGGAGTTGTGAGACATGTAGGAGCCTACCTCTAGTTTCACTCCCCTCTGAGAAATAAACGAGTAAAACCAATAATGGTACATTAGCTTCGGAAAATCGTTCCAAATTTAAAATTTACCTTTGTATTTCTTCCGACTTTTGTTAGTTTGTGTGTCACCTAACACACAGTTAACAACAGTCCAGAAAAATACCAGTATGCAAATACCATTTGCTGATGCTAACTGATTTGTATCCGAGCCAGTTTATGCCACTGCCAGGGTTCCTCACATACAATTTCGTATATGGTTTCCGCTTCGTCAAATACAAGTTCATAGTCTTTTGTGCGCTTCTCAAAACCGACCAAAGAGATTGTTTATGATTGTCTCTATCAATTGTGTGCTTGGAAGTTACAACTGGAGACTTCTCTTGCTTGCATATACCTCTATTTTATGACAAATTTACTATTTTTTTCTGTGCTCATGTTTGGGAATTTCTTGCCCAAAAACGAAGAAAAAAAAGATATGATTTGCAATTGGGAACATTGCCGAATATCGGCCATAAAATGAGCAGAAAAAAGCCCTGCAACAAAATACATCATGAAAATGGCTGCTATCCACTTGTCAGAGAATGACATTATCATGTCAGGTTTTTATGTTGACGTTACAGTAACTTAAGACATTTCAATCAACTAGATCTACTGTAGTTAGATAATTTTATTACAACTGTAGATTAAGTGTCATGACTGCACGCATCTGACAAGCTGCAAGAGTTTTTTTTTTTTTACAACAGACAAGTCACCGTTCTTGAGGTCTGCCATCTGGGTATTTGATTACGAGCTTCCGGAACGTTTCGGGAAAACCATCAGAATCTTAATATCATAGAGAGCAATGCGTATTACAGGAGGAATTTTGTAAAAAGGAATAATCAAAATAGTTTATCATTCAAGCAAGTAAATTTTGAATAAATGTTTTACACTTTTCCAATCTATTTTATAAGAAAAACCCTTTAAAAATGATACAGACGAATTTAAAGTTGTATTAGCACTAACGATAAACCCAGAGTTTGACCCCAAGTGTAATGGTTGGACTCCTCAGGTGTCTACGTAGACCAATAGAGACAGTGACATCATGCTGACTTCGAGAATGATCAGTGGTTTTTTTCTTCACATCAGGTCCTTTATAATGACCCTTCCCAATGGAATTTTCATTGATTTTTCCCAAAATTTGCCTAAATTTTTCCCAAACATTGCGGAGTTCTTGAAAACTTCGGTCCTGCTAGGATGTTATTTTCACAGGACCTATTAACTTTTTGCAGGACCCACTGTTCTTTGTGAAAAAAAAATACACAATTTTGAAATAACGTCTTTAATTTGCCCATCTTAATATTAATATTCTTTTTCAATCTCAAATAAAACATTATCAATTAAAATTGAATTGGTTTCTTCATTTTGCTCCAATTCATCTTTAAGAGGGATATGATGAGGGCTTTGGAGCTGTGATGAAGGATTTGGGTAAGATATGGAAGAGCAATGTGATGAGGGCATTGGATAAGGTACAGAAGAGGGATGTGATGAGGGCATTGGATAAGGTACAGAACAGGGATGTGATGAGGGCATTGGATAAGGTACAGAAGAGGGATGTGATGAGGGCATTGGAGTTGTGATGAGGGTATTAGGAAACTTGACGAATTCACAGCCTCACTTCATTTGTTGAATTTAATGCACACACTACATGTCATCACATTTTTTTTCATCGTATATTAGCCAAGGTCGACCATGCGTCCATTGCTGCTGGAAAACTCGTTCAGGACGCTTTTCCTTTTCATATGTTTGTCTCTTCTTCAATTACTCATTGATATCCTCTTCGTTTCTGCGTTTTTTGCTACCGGTTACCCATTTAATGGGCCACTGTGACATCTTATAGCGCAATTTCTATATTTCTGTAACCGGTCGCATGGTAGACGGAAAGTATACTGCGATAACTAAACACATACTTTACAACACTGGAACAAAAATTCCCGGGATTTTTTCGATCTATCGTAAAAAAAAGAAAAGATAAATGTGTCTGCAATTTTCATCGGACAATAGGACCGATGATTATCAATATTTTGCCGGACCCTTTCAAAATTTAGCGGTCAGGACCTGAGGTCCGGCGGTTTTCAAGAACTCTGACATTGATCTTTTAGCATTATGCAAATGGGACAAAAAATTCCCAAATGAAAAGGTACAGACAGATTTGAAAAAAGAAACACTGACGATGGCCAATATAGTTATCTGCATTTAAATCTTTCCACGGTTTTACTTAAAATGAATCATGTAAACTTGGCGGTCACGATACTGGTAAACCAGTATTTTTACAGATACTGGAAAAAAAATGTACCAGTACTGTATTTACAATACTGGAAAACTAGTACTGTAAAAAATGTGAATCCAGTAACAGAAAAAGCCAATACTGGAAAACCAGTATTCTTTATGACAGGATACCGAACAATACTGGAAAGAGTACTACATCATGTACATGTAGTATTGTCCAATTTTTTCTAGTACCAAATTCAATTACAATATTGTGAAGTGATTCAATGAATAATGAAGGAAGAACGCCAGTTTTGATCCGGGGAACCCAGAATTTACAGTCCTACACAATACCGAATAAGCTAAAGAGACGTCCCAGTAGCCGAGTCTTAAAACCCGCTACACATACCTGATTCCAAAAACACCCTTCTCCCCATTAATTTTTTTCTTTTTGTTTTGGAGGAAAGCACACCTCTCCTGGTTTCTTTGAGATCTGCTCTGGCACACCTAACCCAAAGGAAGGGTCACCAAGTGCCCCCGCCCTCCATTGTACACCTTGTTGCCAGTGAAGTGATTTAATGAACAATGAAGGCTGAACCCCGTTCTCGAGACGAGGGACCCAGGATTTACAGTCCTACGCGCTATGGAATGAGCTAAAGAGACGTCCCAGTAGCCGAGTCTTAAACCTGCTACACATACCTCATAGGTGCCAACCTTTTTCACACGAAAGAGGGTCAATCACCCTCTTTGGGAAATGAAAAAGAGGGTCATAGCGCGTGACACCAATTCGCGACATTTTTATGTGATGTCGCATGAACAGAAAAATATACAGCTAAGGATAGTCAATCATTTTTATTGTCATTCATCTCAACATTATAGTGCATTGTGGCACATTTAGCAGCTTTTAGAACACTTGAATTAGGATTTCTGATTGAATTTACAAGATAAGAGAGCATTTACTGTATCATTGCTAAGGTCAGGTCTAGACTCTGTGTGAATTTATTTCACAATGGAAAAAGCCCTCTCTGAATCTGTATTACTGCAACACAAGAACAATTTTTGCCACTTTGGACAACACATCAGATCTTGGCTTTGAAGTAAGTAGATCAGTAACAGATTGCATTTTATGCCAGAAAGCATCTATGTCAACTCTGTTTCCCAGACTTTTTGAGAAACACAAAGATATTTTTTTCTTTTTGTCGGTGTCAATTGCACGGGACCTGACAAAGACCTCTTCCTTTCGGACGCCATGTCATGTTCCTACTAACCCAAGCCTGATTGTTAAAACCACTCAGAGTTAGCTAATTGCTTCACACATTCATATATATACACGATGTACGCCAGAACTTATCTGTAAATAGCCATTGGCAATCAGCTGATCGTAACAACAACAGGTGTTAAAAATAACGCTAGCGGAAATTTAAACTGCCGAGTAATTGACGGAACCGATTCAAAATAGTGTGATTTACGGGTCAATGACGAAAAGTTGGGAGAATTACATGACCCGATCGGGTGATCCAAATTATCGGGTTTAGGAGTGAAAAAACAGGTGTAACCCGCCGAAATCGGGTGAGTTGGCACCTATGATACCTGATTCCACAACAACTGGTGTCTAGTATTGTTATTCTTATTGGAATGAACACCAATTCCTTAAACTGGTAAATACCTATTATTTACAATATTAAGGAACCAGAAAGGCAGTATTGTGGTTTGATAAATGCTGCTACACCAGTATCGTAATTGAAAAAAAGAAGGAGAAAAATGGACTCAAATTTGTTGATATTCATTGTGTATTTATTTTTGATGTGAGTCATCTCTTCTTCTAATATGAAGTGTACTCAAAAGCTGAATGTTAATTATACTTCATGTGGCAGTCAAGATAAAAGCCTCACAGGGCAATATGACACAGGTAAAAAGTTAAAATCCTTGATTCTCACTCTGAGCTCATGAAGGCAGATGGTGTATTGCCCATTGCTGTTCGGTATACCTCCAAGGAACTAGCTGATGGAAGTTTCAGTCCATGATGGTGTGTGGTACTTTACATTTCAGGTTTAAGACTTCATTGAGGCATGCCAGTTGTATCATGTTCTGATATTTTGTATGTTAGATAGATGTGAAATGAAAAATAAAATAATGATATACATGTACCATATAACCGTATCCAGTATTGTGTGTCAACAATACTGTTGTAATTTACAATACTAGAAAACTAGTAAAGCATCAGATTTTATGACAGAGAGCAATGTGCATTCCCGTAGGAATTTTGGTAAAAAGGAATAATTAAAATATTTTGTCATTCAAGCAAGTAAATTTTGAATAGATGTTTTACACTTTTCCGATCATATTTTATAAGAAAAACCCTTTAGAATTGATACAGAAGAGCATAAGAGTGTATTAACGCTAACAATAAACCCCGAGTTTTTTCCCCCAAGTGACATGGCCACTCCTCTGAGTCCTCAGGTATCTACGTAGACCAATGTAGACAGTGACGTCATGCCGACTTCGAGAATACTTGATTACAAGCATTGTTTATACACAATACTGGTTTTCCAGTATCTGCAATGTCTTTTCCAAAAATTAAAACAATACCGGAGACCAGTATCTTCCAGGATTTTACCAATATTGTTACTATCATAACTATGTAACGATATAAGAAGATACTGGAAACAATACTGGTACATTTTATCTGTCTAGTATCTGTAACAATACTGGTCAACCAGTATCGCGACCGCCAAGTTTACATAATCCCTCAACATACTACAGTAGATCTACGGGGTAACGAACTGAAAGTAGATTCTTGCAGATAATTCCCTGAAGTTCTCAATTATATATCGCTATGACATTTTTCGCCAACACACAAAACAAAATGAACAAATGAATGCGGATTGAAAGCAAAATATTAACAACAGCCAGATGTGAAACAAAGAAATAACTTGCAAGAAATAATGCAAAGTTCAGAATCTGCGTATGTAAACAATAATATTTAAATGGCAATTGTGTCTATTCACGAGTACCTTCTTCTCCTTCATACATCTTGATAAAAGTTTGTTATCTGCTGACACTAATAGTATGAACTAGATGACAATCAATATCATGATAGGGTGGATTACATTGGATTTTCATAACCGTCCTTTCCCTACTGTGTATTCGTCGCCCGCCATTGAGCGACTGATTCTTTCGGAATGTTTCGGATTCTATATATAAAATAAAGTCTGACGGGGAGGTAGATCATATGTTGCAACAGCATTCGGCACTCCTTCGCTCTTTACTTGTCCTGTGCATCTTGAATATTGATCAGCGATAGCAAGCAAGGTACCGTAACTCCAGTTACGAAATGATTCGAAAATCGAAGTCAGTGCTTCCTACTGTCCTACGGCAGTGGCGGATTTAGAGAAGGGGGCTCACATATTTACAAGTAAAAATCCAGATTTAGCCACAGGTCCCTGCAAATAAGATAATTGTAACACCCCCTTTTTCCCTCTGACTCTCTCTCTCGACTCGTGAGATAATTGTAAACCCCCCCTTTTTTTCCCTCTGACTCTCTCTCTCTCGACTTGTGAGATAATTGTAACCCTCCCCCACTTTTTCCCCCTCTGACTCTTTCTCTCGACTCGTGAAATGAAAACACAAAGAAAGAAGAAGGTTTGCAACTCTTTGTGTTTTCATTTCACGAGTCGAGAGAGAGTCAGAGGGGAAAAAAAGGGGGGGGGGTTACAATTATCTCACAAGTCGAGAGAGAGAGAGTCAGAGGGAAAAAAAAGGGGGGGGGTTACAATTATCTCACGAGTCGAGAGAGAGAGTCAGAGGGAAAAAAAGGGGGGGGGGGTTACAATTATCTTATTTGCAGGGACCTGTGGATTTAGCACCAAAAATAGCTGAGTAGTTAGTCTAATACACATGTGCTCCCTTTTCGGAAATCCTGGATCCGCCACTGTACGGGTCGGTGCTGTGTAAATTGATCGGGGGAAGGGGCGTTACGGCTGGAGGCGCTGACACATAATCAATCCATATTTTAAGAAAAGTGTAAAAATATACTCATTCATATACCGGCTCTGACCATAGTAAAGCTATTCCGACTATGTTTATACATTTTGGCATTGTATTGGGAGGTGTGTATATACCTTTATATAGTAAGTTATCCCTCTCCCGTGAAATGGATGGAGAGATAGATGGATTGATGGGGTGGTTGGCTGTGTTCATATGTATACATGTGGCGGATCATTCACTAGTATGAATCTATTAAACGTACATCTTCAAGACGGATCATTTCGGCTAGATTTAGACCCAACCTTTCCCCCTTTCTTAATTGAAAAGCGTTCATGGCAGGTCGTAACCTCCTTTTCAAAATGTCCGTCTTATCTGTAGATCTATACTTCTGAACTTTCATTTGAAGTAAAATATACGAGAAAAGGCAAGAGATGCGGATGGAGGGTGTTTTGGTGCAGCTGAAACAGATTTATCAGAAAATCGGGTACACGGGCGGCTGATGTTTCATAAAATATGTCACTCATATACTCATAATGCTGTTGGTATATATAGTAAACAATACCAATAGGAAATGAATAATGACAAGAACACATACATATGAGTGACTTATTTTATTGAACCATCGACGGCCTGAGATCAGGGACGGGGACCATAAACTGAGAATATACTTTAGGCAAAATTTTTCGATCAAAGGGGTAGTAATCCCGCATCCCCTGTCTACTACCGGTTTATGAATTTTGAAACAGATAGGCGGAGTTTAGTGAACGATGGAATTTTTTTTTTCTTTCGGATCGATTCTGTAAACTAAATAGGGAAAGAAATCAAGTCATATTAGAGTATACGAGAAGCAAGCCGATGTAGACCAGTGGATGAGGTGCTCGGCTCGTGACCGGAAGGTCCGGGTTCGAATCCCGCCATGAGTGCACCGGTGCCCTGTCTTTCGGATACGTAAGACAATGAAAACCGAGGTCCCGTGTCGCGGTAGGCGTGATACGTAAAAGATCCGTCACTGCTTCAGGAAGGTCCGTTGCAAAGGTATAAATTTGTATGCAATGCATCAGGCAGATGCTGTCACCATATACGTGGAATAAACGTGGAGTGACGTAAACAATGATCAATCAATTCATTGTTCCTGTAGTGCACATTTTTCAAGATTTATTCAAGATTTTACATGATTCAATGTAAATAAACAAACAACTGAAATGTATCAATTTGTTTCAATTTTACTAGCTCTGCTGGCCAGAGATAATACGATACCGTTCATCGTCCGTTCGTAAACAATTTGTTGTTATTGCTACTCCTCTGAGATTTGATTATGAGCTAGAAGTATTCCTTATATGATCTAGTGTATGTGTAATTTTGAACCTGGGCCCAGACCTCCGGAGTGGGAAATAGGTGTGGTCTTGAAACTTTGTTATAGTTTCTTTTCCAGTGATTGATTATTGTTTACGTCACGATTATTTCACGTATATTGTGACGGCATTTGCCTGATGCATCGCGTAGAATTGCATCACTAGACTCCGCCTATCCGTTTTATGAAAAACTACAAACCAGTTAATTGACCTCTCCGCAGATTTTGATTAGCATTATCTTTGACCAATCAAGCTAGCGGTTATGTCGCGCAGTAGGGATGCTCGCCTTGGAGATTCCGCGGCAGCCATCACCCGCGTCAAGCTTGTGCTTGGTTACGTTATTATTACATTGGTACTCTCATTGTATCCCATACAAAATAAAAGAAATAAGCGATTTGGTAATTGCTGTAAAGCTTTAAAGGGTAAGGATATGATCTTACGCGGTCAACAGTAGTGCCGCACACTTCTAATTTCCTGGTTATATTCCAAAAGATTCCAAGTTTACAACAAAATGAAAGAAAGGGGGGGGGGGGAGGCACTTACCCTCGTGTTTCATTACGAAGGATGTAAAGTATTGAAAGTGAAATAATACCAAATCCATAACTGTATACAATGTATTAATACATGTATGTATTTATCTCATATTTAATTCTTAATTCTTTTCTGTGCGACCGAAGAAATAATAAAAAAAAAGGGGGGCGTACTACTGATACAATTCTCCGGTGGTTTAGTTAGTTAAGAAAGATTTATATACGTGCAAGTTACATTTATATCATTTGATAGTTAAACTATGTCCCATATACACACAAGACTGAGATGTTTAAGACAGCTGGACCTTATTTCCATTTTTTTTTTGCATGATTATTATTTACTATAACTGGGGTGTTTACATACTTATTAAATAAAATATGCGTCAGTGATATTTTTACATATTATATAAGCCGGTGTGGCCTAGTGGATAAGGTGCTCTGTTCGTGATCGAGAGGTCCCGGGTTCAAATCCCGCCCTGGGCACACCGGTGTTCTGTCTTTCGGATGAGAAGTAAAAACCGAGGCCCCGTGTCACGGTAGGCGTGGCACGTAAAAGATCCCTCACTGCTTCGGGTGGGTCCGTTACAAAGGTCTGAATTTGTATGCAATGCATCAGGCAGATGCCGTCACCATATACGTGAAATAATCGTGGAGTGACGTAAAACAATAATCAATCAATCAATGAATTTTTACACATTATAATATTTAAAATATTTAAATATCGCAAAAAGTAATAAATGAAGTACTGAAACAATATACAGTAACAAAAGTAGTTGAACTAGTTCACATGTACTTTCCATTCGAACCATATCGCTGCACGACAGCGAAATAAAATAATGGCAACTAAACTGACATGTTGTAAATTAATTTGTCCCGTTTTGTTTTGTTTTGTTTTTGTTTTTGTTTTTGTTTTTTTTACTTTGGATTTACGACCAAAACAAATAATTAAATATATTTTAATGAAAGTAAAGCATTTAAACTTTTCAATTTACGATTTGAAATTCAGAAATAGAAATAGTTAAATAATAATGTGAACTGTCACTGTTGCAAGTCTCTTGAATTTCACATATAGAAATATATATATTTTATATACACACAAAAATATCGATATTAAAGCTGACAGAACATTTAATAATACTGGTAATATTGAGGACACATTTTAGTGAAGCACATTTAAATAAAACAAGGAACGTCCATACACAAACATGAATGTCTAATAATATAGAATCGCGTCCGGCCGTCCCCATGCTATATAGTTCAGTTTGACTGAAATCAGCCTCGGATGACGTTTGAAACATAGAAACATGAAGAAAATATCATTTACTTAAATGAATATCATCCTACTATCAAACCCTGTCATATAATATCAATGAATTTCCGTATTTTTGTAAAACAAGTGAGTAAGCTCGATAAGATTCACGTACTGTTCTTCGTCTTAGCGGCCATTTTAACGAAAGCTTGACGCGGGTTAGCAACAGTGGAGTTATCTATCGCAGGAGGCGAGGTTACATCATTCATACGGAGAGGTCAATTGACACATAGTGTGGTTTTAACAATCATTCCTCGAATGCTATATATTTTGGTGACCGTCTTATAGTCGTACGGCCCGATTGTCCGACAGCCCAATGGTCCAATGGCGATCGATGGCATTGCATTGAAATGCTTCCACTAAAAAAAAAAAAAAAAAACAAAAACAAAAACAAGAGGCCCAAGTGGGCCAACGAATTAACGATGCCCGTCTGTCTGTCTGTAAGTACACATGTGCTAGATTAGTTTAAGCAAAATTTATTAATTAAAAGCAATAAAAGATCAGGATTGGGCAACAAGAAAAATCGGTGTGGTACGTGAGATGGTGGGGGCTGTCACCAACCTGGCTTCGTGGGTTTTCTCCGGGTACTCCGGTTTCCTCCCACACAAACGACACCCTTACGCCAAGATCCGTGCCAACGAGCAAGATTTGTATAAGTTGTTAACTTGTTTCTTAATCGTTGTAAAATAAATAAAGTTTAAATTTAAAGAAAAATCTTATATAAAGCCTTCTCCTTATGTACTAGGTTGGTGTACTTTTCATGGTTGATTGATTTTGGAATAATATGCATAAATTTCCACCTTCATGCTTTGAGTTATTAAACTGACATCAGTACATGGCCTTGTGGTAATAATTTACAAACCAAGTATGCTTTTCGTCAGATTGTGTAAAAATCTACACACGTTTTGCCCCTTTCGAATCTTATTGAAACGCGACTTGTACTTCGTTCCTGTACGCTACTCTCCATGTACATGGAGAGTATCGTAGAGGAGCGAAATACAAGTCGCGTTTTAATAAGATTGGCCCCTTTCATGATTGGGAAAATCTTAAACAAGTAGTTTTCCGACATCTCTCCCACAAGCTTTGAAAATATGAACTGACATAAGCGGGACTTAACATAATATGCATAAGCCAGAGTTTCGAACCAGCGATCTTTTTATCCGCAGTGCGGCCGGCTATTTACTTGACCACGCTTTTTTTACCACGGACTTTTCAGATTTATAGCCCAGAATCTCTGCAAGGAATTCAACGAAACTTGAGGGAAACGAGAACTGAATATTCTCTAACAGGTTCGGGTATTTTTTGCCCTACAAAATGGATACCATGACCTCAAAACTGGTTTACACATTTTTAGCATTTTCTCTGTAACTGCTGAAGCGATTTGGATGAACCATTTCATTTTATAACAAGATTTGTCTGTTAAACGCTATATTCCGGTTGACACCAGTAAAACACACAAAAAAACATACATTACTTATTAATTAATTTCACACTATTCTCGTCCTTTTTCTTTTTCCCATGTCAAAATCTCGAGATCGGTTGAGGCGGGCCTTAATATTCCACCTTGACAAAATTCCTGGGACCGCGCCTGTGGCGAAGTAATTGATCAGTGACTACAGTGAGGCCATTATTCGCCAGACGTGTGAAACATTTATTTTCATTTATAAAAATAAATAAATAAATAGATAAATAGATAAATGATAAAAAAGAAGAATCAAGGATGCAAAATTTCGATCTGCAATATGTTTTCAATCCCTGAATGAAATAGTTTTCTGAAATCTTGAATAGAACCATTTTTTAAATATCATACATTGTGATGACGAAAAGTGTGGGAAAACTGGTGGGAAGGACTGACAATCGGATGGGGAGCAAATATACCGATAACAGATTTTAATCACTTTAGTTTTGAATATTCTTTGATCAATAAACTTAAAAACAGATAAAATTTTGTCATGGAAGGGTAGGGTCACAGCCCAAAATTGGTAAATAAGTACCTATTTTAGTACACTTTTCTAACAAAATTTAGAAGGGGGTGCTATCTCCCTTCCCCTCTAAATCCGACGATTGAGGTATTTGTCTTCTCTAGGGTCTCCCGAATCACCTAGAATTTTCAAAAGGCAAGTTTTGGCATGTTTTTGTGCAATACCATCGATCGTCATCGGACTGTCGGGCTATCGGGCTGTTGGACTATCGGGCCGTCGGAATTTAAGTTTAAACCACACATTTTCTGACGTGTCTGTCGGAACATCAAGTCTGCAGTCACGTGGTCCTGCACACAAATTTTCACAGTTCTTCCACAGTCCACATGACCAGATATCTTTTTGTGGTGTCACAAACTCGTCCTTGGTAAAGTACCTGCTTTTTTCCACACTTTTGTGAGGAAAATAAGAAGAAAACATAACCGCTCTGGACTTATATCTCAGGGTTATAAATTAGTTTATAGGAACTTTGGAGGCAGAGCGGATAGTAAGACTATAGCAGAGACATATACATCTGACTATAGCAGAGACATATACATCTGACTATAGTAGAGACATATACATCTGACTATAGTAGAGACATAAACATCTGACTATAGCAGAGACACATACATCTGACTATAGCAGAGACACATACATCTGACTATAGCAGAGACACATACATCTGACTAGAGCAGAGACATATACATCTGACTATAGCAGAGACATATACATCTGACTATAGTATAATTTGGATTGCCGTCATATACATTCCAGTTTATCTTAATAACGATCGAAGTGGAAGCCATTACGTTGACTATATATCTAGCTTCAGTTCTATCCAATACCAAAGAACGTGAATGTTCTATGAGTTTTGAACTCCAGCAGATTGAACGCTGTTTTGAACACTTTGAACTGTTCTAAACATTTGGATCCGTTATAAAGTTCGACCGAAACGTGGAATAAGAAAATTAATTCCCTTTCTGTTTTTAACTTGCTTGAACCAAGTTGAGAGGAGCTTAAGCTATACCCCAAATGACCTCGTGGTCGTAGTCGTCCGCACACGCTAAAGTTAATGGGGTTTTGGGGTTACACATCCGTAGATATCTTGAGATGCTGACATCCGTGGTTTATCTTGAGATGCTGACATCCGTGGTTACCTTGGGATTGTGACATCCGTGGTTTATCTTGAGATACTGACATCCGTGGTTACATTGGGATGCTGACATCCGTGTTTTATCTTGATATGTTGACTTCAGTTCTGACTTCGGATGCTGTATCTACCCTACTTGTTCGACTTGATCACAGTCTGTCATATGTCTCTGGCTTGTTCAACCCGGTTAAGTTATTTGGGGTAACCCAGGTTTGGACAAAGTGCAAGTGTCACAGTTACTAAACTGACATGCGTGGTGCATCTTGAGGAGCTCATTTCACGCTGCATCTCACCTATTTGTTTCACTTCATCAACTCTGTTAAGTTATTTAGGGTAACCCATGTTACAGTTACCAAGCTGACACCAGTGATTCATTTTGAGATGCTATTTTTAGTGCATGCGTATGATACTGCATCTGACCTACATATTCTGCTTGAGTGACCATGATGAAGTATTGACAAAGTATAAATATTACCCTAACCGAACTTACTTAGTGATTCATTTTGAGATATTTCATTTGTGGTGTAGCAGCAATATAGTCTATGGATAGTTTTACTGGTTGAAGTCTAGATATGTGTATATGTATGAATCTTATTTGCTTGGAATACGATGTTCATACTTTATACACATATTGTTAACGACTAGTCTTTCCCTTTGAAACCTAAATATTTACATTGTGACCTTAAGCAACCCTTAGTTTCTTTTTTTTATTAAGATATTCGTGTTTGACTGACCATCATCCCATTGAAGTGAGCGTGGTAATCGTTGATTATACTATCGTCTATTGTTAGATATTTTGTTGGTGTGAAATGGACAAGAATAAAATGCAAAATAAAAATAACTTGAGCACGATGGAAATGACAAACTGTCTGTTTGTTTCATTTTAATACCCAGGAACTGAAATCTTTATGATAAAAAAGACACATTCAATAAGACACAAATTTTCATACACTCGGCCTTTATCTAGCAATCAAAACCATATAGATAGAGAGCTTTCTAAAACCTTGACGGATTTGTTCCCATCTACACAAGAGAGAGGTGTTTTAAATATGTATCGTTTGTTTTTGTGCTTTATGATAGCAATTTCTTCACATTATAAATGTGTGACCTGTACATATATAGAGCGTGCAACACACTGTGCGGTACACCATACAGGGATCAAGTAATGTCCACCTTGATACACACACTTGTTGTCACTGGGTTATTCTAGCATAATACCCGTTACTCTCATCTTGATACACACACACTTGTTGTGACTGGTTTATAACGGCATTATACCCGTTACTCTCATCTTGATACACACACTTGTTGTGACTGGCTTATAACGGCATTATACCCGTTACTCACATCTTGATACATACACTTGTTGTGACTGGCTTATAATGGCATTATACCCGTTACTCACATCTTGATACATACACTTGTTGTGACTGGTGTATAATGGCATTATACATGTTACTCTCATCTTGATACACGCACTTGGTGTGACTGCTTTATACTGGCATTATACCCGTTACTCTCTTCCTGATACACCCACTTGTTGTGACTGGTTTATAATGGCATTATACCCGTTCCTCACATCTTGATACACACACTTGTTGTGACTGGTTAATAATGGCATAATACCCGTTACTCTCATCTTGATACACCCACTTGTTGTGACTGGTTTATAATGGCATTATGCCCGTTACTCACATCTTGATATACACACTTGTTGTGACTGGTTAATAATGGCATTATACCCGTTACTCTCATCTTGATACACACACTTGTTGTGATACACACATTTGTGGCACTGGTGTATAATGGCATTATTCCCGTTACTCTCTAATTGATACACACACATGTTGTGACTGGTTTATAATGGCAGTATACCCGTTACTAACATCTTGATACACACACTTGTTGTGACTGCTTTATACTGGCATTATACCCGTTACTCACATCTTATACGCACACTTCTGGTACTGGTGTATAATGGCATTATACCCGTTACTCTCATCTTAATACGCATGCACTTGTTGTGACTGGTTTATAATGGCATTATACCCGTTACTCTCATCTTGATACACACACGTGTTGTAACAGGTTTATAATGGCATTATACCCGTTACTCTCATCTTGATACACATACACTTGTTGTGACTACTTTATAGTGGCATTATACCCGTTACTCTCATCTTGATACACACACTTGGTGTGACTGGTTTATAATGGCATAATACCCGTTACTCTCATCTTTATACACACACTTGGTGTGACTGGTTTATACTGGCATTATACTCGTTACTCTCATCTTGATACACGCACTTGGTGTGACTGGTTTATAATGGCATTATACCCGTTACTCACATCATGATACACACACCTATTGTGACTGGTTTATAACGGCATTATACCCGATACTCTCATCTTGATACACACACTTATTGTGACTGGTGTATAATGGCATTATACCCGTTACTCTCATCTTGATACACACACCTGTTGTGATACACGCACTTGTTGTGATACACACACTTGTTCTGACTTCTTAATACTGGCATTATACCCGTTACTCTAATCTTGATACACACACTTGTGGTGACTGGTTTATAATGGCACGATACACGGTACTCTCATCTTGATACACACACTTGTTGTGAGTGGTTTATAATGGCATTATACCTGTTACTCTCATCTTGATACACACACTTGTTGTGACAGGTTTAGAATGGCATTATACCCGTTACTCTCATCTTGATACACACACTTGGTGTGACTGGTTTATAACGGCATTATACATGTTACTCTCATCTTGATACACGCACTTGGTGTGGCTGCTTTATACTGGCATTATACCCGTTACTCTCTTCTTGATATACACACTTGTTGTGACTGGTTTATAACGGCATTATACCCGTCACTCTCATCTTGATACACACACCTGTTGTGATACACGCACTGGTTGTGATACACACACTTGGTGTGACTGCTTTATACTGGCATTATACCCGTTACTCTCATCTTGATACACATACACTTGCTGTGACTACTTTATAGTGGCATTATACCCGTTACTGTCATCTTGATACACACACTTGGTGTGACTGGTTAATACTGGCATAATACCCGTTACTCTTATCTTGATACACACACTTGGTGTGACTGGTTTATACTGGCATTATACCCGTTACTCTCATCTTGATACACGCAATTGGTGTGACTGGTTTATAATGGCATTATACCCGTTACTCACATCTTGATACACACACTTATTGTGACTGGTTTATAACGGCATTATACCCGTTACTCACATGTTGATACACACACTTGGTGTGGCTGGTTTATAATGGCATTATACCCGTTACTCTCATCTTGATACACACACTTGGTGTGATTGGTTTATAATGGCATTATACATGTTACTCTCATCTTGATACACGTACTTCTTCTGACTGCTTTATAATGGCATTATCCCCGTTACTCTCTTCTTGATATACACACTTGTTGTGACTGGTTTAGAATGGCATTATACCCGTTACTCTCATCTTGATACACGCACTTGTTGTGACTGGTTTATAACGGCATTATACCCGTTACTCACATCTTGATACACCCACTTGGTGTGACTGGTTAGAAATGGCATTATGCCCGTTACTCTCATCTTGATACACCCACTTGTTGTGACTGGTTTATAATGGCATTATGCCCGTTACTCTCATCTTGATACACGCACTTGGTGTGGCTGGTTTATACTGGCATTATACCCGTTACTCTCATCTTGATACACGCAATTGGTGTGACTGGTTTATAATGGCATTATACCCGTTACTCACATCTTGATACACACACTTATTGTGACTGGTTTATAATGGCATTATACATGGTACTCACATTTTGATACATACACTTGTTGTGACTGGTGTATAATGGCATTATACCCGTTACTCTCATCTTGATACACACACTTGTTGTGATATACACATTTGTGGGACTGGTGTATAATGGCATTATTCCCGTTACTCTCTAATTGATACACACACATGTTGTGACTGGTTTATAATGGCAGTATACCCGTTACTAACATCTTGATACACACACTTGTTGTGACTGCTTTATACTGGCATTATACCCGTTACTCTCATCTTGATACACATACACTTGCTGTGACTACTTTATAGTGGCATTATACCCGTTACTGTCATCTTGATACACACACTTGGTGTGACTGGTTTATACTGGCATAATACCCGTTACTCTTATCTTGATACACACACTTGGTGTGACTGGTTTATACTGGCATTATACCCGTTACTCTCATCTTGATACACGCAATTGGTGTGACTGGTTTATAATGGCATTATACCCGTTACTCACATCTTGATACACACACTTATTGTGACTGGTTTATAACGGCATTATACCCGTTACTCACATGTTGATACACACACTTGGTGTGGCTGGTTTATAATGGCATTATACCCGTTACTCTCATCTTGATACACACACTTGGTGTGATTGGTTTATAATGGCATTATACATGTTACTCTCATCTTGATACACGTACTTCTTCTGACTGCTTTATAATGGCATTATACCCGTTACTCTCTTCTTGATATACACACTTGTTGTGACTGGTTTAGAATGGCATTATACCCGTTACTCTCATCTTGATACACGCACTTGTTGTGACTGGTTTATAACGGCATTATACCCGTTACTCACATCTTGATACACCCACTTGGTGTGACTGGTTAGAAATGGCATTATGCCCGTTACTCTCATCTTGATACACCCACTTGTGACTGGTTTATAATGGCATTATGCCCGTTACTCTCATCTTGATACACGCACTTGGTGTGGCTGGTTTATACTGGCATTATACCCGTTACTCTCATCTTGATACACGCAATTGGTGTGACTGGTTTATAATGGCATTATACCCGTTACTCACATCTTGATACACACACTTATTGTGACTGGTTTATAATGGCATTATACATGGTACTCACATTTTGATACATACACTTGTTGTGACTGGTGTATAATGGCATTATACCCGTTACTCTCATCTTGATACACACACTTGTTGTGATATACACATTTGTGGGACTGGTGTATAATGGCATTATTCCCGTTACTCTCTAATTGATACACACACATGTTGTGACTGGTTTATAATGGCAGTATACCCGTTACTAACATCTTGATACACACACTTGTTGTGACTGCTTTATACTGGCATAATACCCGTTACTCTCATCTTTATACACACACTTGGTGTGACTGGTTTATACTGGCATTATACCCGTTACTCTCATCTTGATACACACACTTGGTGTGACTGGTTTATAATGGCATTATACCCGTTACTCACATCTTGATACACACACCTATTGTGACTGGTTTATAACGGCATTATACCCATTACTCTCATCTTGATACACACACTTATTGTGACTGGTGTATAATGGCATTATACCCGTTACTCTCATCTTGATACACACACCTGTTGTGATACACGCACTTGTTGTGATACACACACTTGTTCTGACTTCTTAATACTGGCATTATACCCGTTACTCTCATCTTGATACACACACTTGTGGTGACTGGTTTATAATGGCACGATACGCGGTACTCTCATCTTGATACACACACTTGTTGTGAGTGGTTTATAATGGCATTATACCTGTTACTCTCATCTTGATACACACACTTGTTGTGACAGGTTTAGAATGGCATTATACCCGTTACTCTCATCTTGATACACACACTTGGTGTGACTGGTTTATAACGGCATTATACATGTTACTCTCATCTTGATACACGCACTTGGTGTGACTGCTTTATACTGGCATTATACCCGTTACTCTCTTCTTGATATACATACTTGGTGTGACTGGTTTATAATGGTATTATACCCGTTACTCACATCTTGATACACCCACTTTTTGTGACTGGTTTATAACGGCATTATACCCGTCACTCTCATCTTGATACACACACCTGTTGTGATACACGCACTTGTTGTGATACACACACTTGGTGTGACTGCTTTATACTGGCATTATACCCGTTACTCTCATCTTGATACACATACACTTGCTGTGACTACTTTATAGTGGCATTATACCCGTTACTGTCATCTTGATACACACACTTGGTGTGACTGGTTTATACTGGCATTATACCCGTTACTCTCATCTCGATACACGCAATTGGTGTGACTGGTTTATAATGGCATTATACCCGTTACTCACATCTTGATACACACACTTATTGTGACTGGTTTATAACGGCATTATACCCGTCACTCTCATCTTGATACACACACCTGTTGTGATACACGCACTGGTTGTGATACACACACTTGGTGTGACTGCTTTATACTGGCATTATACCCGTTACTCTCATCTTGATACACATACACTTGCTGTGACTACTTTATAGTGGCATTATACCCGTTACTGTCATCTTGATACACACACTTGGTGTGACTGGTTTATACTGGCATAATACCCGTTACTCTTATCTTGATACACACACTTGGTGTGACTGGTTTATACTGGCATTATACCCGTTACTCTCATCTTGATACACGCAATTGGTGTGACTGGTTTATAATGGCATTATACCCGTTACTCACATCTTGATACACACACTTATTGTGACTGGTTTATAACGGCATTATACCCGTTACTCACATGTTGATACACACACTTGGTGTGGCTGGTTTATAATGGCATTATACCCGTTACTCTCATCTTGATACACACACTTGGTGTGATTGGTTTATAATGGCATTATACATGTTACTCTCATCTTGATACACGTACTTCTTCTGACTGCTTTATAATGGCATTATACCCGTTACTCTCTTCTTGATATACACACTTGTTGTGACTGGTTTAGAATGGCATTATACCCGTTACTCTCATCTTGATACACGCACTTGTTGTGACTGGTTTATAACGGCATTATACCCGTTACTCACATCTTGATACACCCACTTGGTGTGACTGGTTAGAAATGGCATTATGCCCGTTACTCTCATCTTGATACACCCACTTGTTGTGACTGGTTTATAATGGCATTATGCCCGTTACTCTCATCTTGATACACGCACTTGGTGTGGCTGGTTTATACTGGCATTATACCCGTTACTCTCATCTTGATACACGCAATTGGTGTGACTGGTTTATAATGGCATTATACCCGTTACTCACATCTTGATACACACACTTATTGTGACTGGTTTATAATGGCATTATACATGGTACTCACATTTCGATACATACACTTGTTGTGACTGGTGTATAATGGCATTATACCCGTTACTCTCATCTTGATACACACACTTGTTGTGATATACACATTTGTGGGACTGGTGTATAATGGCATTATTCCCGTTACTCTCTAATTGATACACACACATGTTGTGACTGGTTTATAATGGCAGTATACCCGTTACTAACATCTTGATACACACACTTGTTGTGACTGCTTTATACTGGCATTATACCCGTTACTCTCATCTTGATACACATACACTTGCTGTGACTACTTTATAGTGGCATTATACCCGTTACTGTCATCTTGATACACACACTTGGTGTGACTGGTTTATACTGGCATAATACCCGTTACTCTTATCTTGATACACACACTTGGTGTGACTGGTTTATACTGGCATTATACCCGTTACTCTCATCTTGATACACGCAATTGGTGTGACTGGTTTATAATGGCATTATACCCGTTACTCACATCTTGATACACACACTTATGGTGACTGGTTTATAACGGCATTATACCCGTTACTCACATGTTGATACACACACTTGGTGTGGCTGGTTTATAATGGCATTATACCCGTTACTCTCATCTTGATACACACACTTGGTGTGATTGGTTTATAATGGCATTATACATGTTACTCTCATCTTGATACACGTACTTCTTCTGACTGCTTTATAATGGCATTATACCCGTTACTCTCTTCTTGATATACACACTTGTTGTGACTGGTTTAGAATGGCATTATACCCGTTACTCTCATCTTGATACACGCACTTGTTGTGACTGGTTTATAACGGCATTATACCCGTTACTCACATCTTGATACACCCACTTGGTGTGACTGGTTAGAAATGGCATTATGCCCGTTACTCTCATCTTGATACACCCACTTGTTGTGACTGGTTTATAATGGCATTATGCCCGTTACTCTCATCTTGATACACGCACTTGGTGTGGCTGGTTTATACTGGCATTATACCCGTTACTCTCATCTTGATACACGCAATTGGTGTGACTGGTTTATAATGGCATTATACCCGTTACTCACATCTTGATACACACACTTATTGTGACTGGTTTATAATGGCATTATACATGGTACTCACATTTTGATACATACACTTGTTGTGACTGGTGTATAATGGCAGTATACCCGTTACTAACATCTTGATACACACACTTGTTGTGACTGCTTTATACTGGCATAATACCCGTTACTCTCATCTTTATACACACACTTGGTGTGACTGGTTTATACTGGCATTATACCCGTTACTCTCATCTTGATACACACACTTGGTGTGACTGGTTTATAATGGCATTATACCCGTTACTCTCATCTTGATACACATACACTTGTTTTGACTGGTTTATAATGGCATTATGCCCGTTACTCTCATCTTGATACACACACTTACTGTGACTGGTGTATAATGGCATTATACCCGTTACTCACATCTTGATACACACACTTATTGTGCCTGGTTTATAACGGCATTATACCCGTTACTCTCATCTTGATACACACACTTGGTGTGACTGGCTTATAATGACATTATACCCATTACTCACATCTTGATACACACACTTGGTGTGGCTGGTTTATAATGGCATTATACCCGTTACTCTCATCTTGATACACAAACTTGGTGTGACTGGTTTATAATGGCATTATACATGTTACTCTCATCTTGATACACGCACTTCTTGTGACTGCTTTATACTGGCATTATACCTGTTACTCTCTTCTTGATATACACACTTGTTGTGACTGGTTTAGAATGGCATAATACCCGTTACTCTCATCTTGATACACATACACTTGTTGTGACTGGTTTATAATGGCATTATACCCGTTACTCACATGTTGATACACGCACTTGTTGTGACTGGTTTATAATGGCATTATACCCGTTACTCACATCTTGATACACCCACTTGTTGTGACTGGTTTATAACGGCATTACACCCGTCACTCTCATCTTGATACACACACCTGTTGTGATACACGCACTTGTTGTGATACACACACTTGTTTTAACTTCTTAATACTGGCATTATACCCGTTACTCTCATCTTGATACACACACTTGTTGTGAGTGGTTTATAATGGCATTATACATGTTACTCTCATCTTGATACACACACTTGGTGTGAGTGGTTTATAATGGCATTATACCCGTTACTCTCATCTTGATAAACACACTTGTTGTGACAGGTTTATAACTTGTTGTGACAGGTTTATAATGTCACGATACATGCTACTCTCATCTTGATACACGCACTTGGTATGACTGGTTTACAATGGCATTATACCCGTTACTCTCACCTTGATACACACACTTGTTGTAAGTGGTTTATAATGGCATTATACCCGTTACTCACATCTTGATACACACACTTGTTGTGACTGGTTTATAATGGCATTATACCCGTTACTCTCATCTTGATACACCCACTTGGTGTGACTGGTTTATAATGGCATTATACCCGTTACGCTCATTTTGATACACACACTTTTTGTGACTGGTTCATAATGACATTATACCCGTTACTCTCATCTTGATACACGCACTTATTTTGATACAGACACTTGTTGTGATACAAACACTTGTTTTCACTGCTTAATACTGGCATTATACCCGTTACTCTCATCTTGATACACACACGTGTGGTGACTGGTTCATAATGGCATTATACCCGTTACCCTCATCTTGATACACATACACTTGTTGTGACTGGTTTATAATGGCATTATACCCGTCACTCACATCTTGATACACACCCTTGTGGTGACTGTTTATAATGGCATTATACCCGTTACTCTCATCTTGATACACACACTTGTGGGACTGGTGTATAATGGAATGATACATGGTACTCACATCTTGATACACGCACTTGCTGTGACTGGTTCATAATGGCATTCTACCCGTTACTCTCATCTTGATACACGCACTCTGTGTGACTGGTTTAAAATAGCATTATACATGTTACTCTCATCTTGATACACGCACTCGGTGTGACTGGTTTATAATGGTATTATACCCGTCACTCTCATCTTGATACACGCACTCTGTGTGACTGGTTTATAATGGAATTATACATGTTACTCTCATCTTGATACACACACTTGGTGACTGGTTTATAATGGCATTATACCCGTTACTCACATCTTGATACACACACTTGTTGTGATACACACACTTGTTGTGATACACACACTTGTTTTGCCTGCTTAATATTGGCATTATACCCGTTACTCTCATCTTGATACACGCACTTGGTGTGACTGGTTTATAATGGCATTATACCCGTTACTCTCATCTTAATACACGCACTCTGTGTGACTGGTTTATAATGGCATTATACCCGTTACTCACATCTTGATACACACACTTGTTGTGATACACACACTTGTTTTGACTGCTTAATACTGGCATTATACTCGTTACTCTCATCTTGATACACGCACTTGGTGTGACTGGTTTATAATGGCATAATACCCGTTACTCACATGTTGATACACACACTTGTTGTGACTGGTTTATAATGGCATTATACCCGTTACTCACATGTTGATACACGCACTTGGTGTGACTGGATTATAATGGCATTATAACCGTTACTCTCATCTTGATACACACCCTTGGTGTTACTGGTTTATAATGGCATTATACCCGTTACTCTCATCTTAATAGACGCACTCTGTGTGACTGGTTTATAATGGCATTATACATGTTACTGTCATCTTGATACACACACTTGGTGTGACTGGCTTTTAATGGCATTATACCCGTTACTCACATGTTGATACACACACTTGTTGTGACTGGTTTATAATGGCATTGTAAAAGTTACTCTCATCTTGATACACGCACTTGTGGGACTGGTGTATATTAGCATTATACATGTTACTCTCATCTTGATACACACACTTGGTGTGGCTGGTTTATAATGGCATTATACCCGTTACTCTCATCTTGATACACGCACTTGGTGTGACTGGTTTATAATGGCATTATACCCGTTACTCTCATCTTAATACACGCACTTGTTGTGACTGGTTTATAATGGCATTATACCCGTTACTCTCATCTTGATACACGCACTTGGTGTGACTGGTTTATAATGGCATTATACATGTTACTCTCATCTTGATACACATACTTGGTGTGGCTGGTTTATAATGGCATTATACCCGTTACTCTCATCTTGATACACACACTTGGTGTGGCTGGTTTATAATGGTATTATACATGTTACTCTCATCTTGATACACACACTTGGTGTGGCTGGTTTATAATGGCATTATACACGTTACTCTCATCTTGATACACACACTTGTTGTGACTGGTTTATAATGGCATTATACCCGTTACTCTCATCTTGATACACGCACTTGGTGTGACTGGTTTATAATGGCATTATACATGTTACTCTCATCTTGATACACGCACTTGGTGTGACTGGTTTATAATGGCATTATACATGTTACTCTCATCTTGATACACACATTTGTGGGACTGGTGTATAATAGCATTATACCCGTTACTCTCATTTTGATACACACACTTGGTGTGGCTGGTTTATAATGGCATTATACATGTTACTCTCATCTTGATACACGCACTTGGTGTGACTGGTTTATAACGGCATTATACCCGTTACTCTCATCTTGATACACACACTTGGTGTGACTGGTTTATAATGGTATTATACCCGTTACTCTCATCTTGATACACACACTTGGTGTGACTGGTTTATAATGGCATTATACCCGTTACTCTCATCTTGATACACGCACTTGGTGTGACTGGTTTATAACGGCATTATACCCGTTACTCTCATCTTGATACACACACTTGGTGTGACTGGTTTATAATGGCATTATACCCGTTACTCTCATCTTGATACACACACTTGGTGTGGCTGGTTTATAATGGCATTATACATGTTACTCTCATCTTGATACACGCACTTGGTGTGACTGGTTTATAACGGCATTATACCCGTTACTCTCATCTTGATACACACACTTGGTGTGACTGGTTTATAATGGCATTATACCCGTTACTCTCATCTTGATACACACACTTGGTGTGACTGGTTTATAATGGCATTATACATGTTACTCTCATCTTGATACACACACTTGGTGTGGCTGGTTTATAATGGCATTATATGCGTTACCCTCATATTGAACTTTTACTTCAACTTGTCAAACTTTATATCTGAGAGATGAAAAGAAACTAGAGCTGTCCTAACGGGACATATACCACCTGCAGCAACATAGTGAAACATGCAATGATTTATCCCTTTATGAAAAGAAGAGTAGTCAAGATAGCTTGATAGGAAGCTGAACATTTGGTGCTTATTGAATGGTCTTGTCACAAGAAATTTAAAGAAAATCTAAGACTTGATTTGTAGATAATCATATACCAAATGTCAGTTCAGTAAGTCACAGCACACGAGAGATAAGTGCGGAAAACGAATTTCGGTCAAAAGGTAATAACTCTCGGAAAAATGGGTCAATGGCTACAAAAGTCATAGTCGATCTGTAGATCATCACACCGAAGTTATTTACTAATTTCAGTTCATATTTCAAAGCACGTGTAAAAAAGGCCAGAAAATTAATTTTGGTCAAAGGGCAATAACTCTTGAAAAAGTGGGTCATTCGTGACAAAGTAAAACTCGATCATCACACCGAAGTTATATACCAAGTTTCAGTTCAGTATGCCAAAACACGTGAGAAAAGTCCGGAAAATGAATCTTGGTCAAAGGACAATAGCTCTTGCAAAAGTGGGCCAATCACGACAAAGTAAAACTTGATCTGTATATCATTACACCAAAGTTACATGCCAAGTTTCAGTTCAATGTGTCAAAACACGCGAGAAGAGTCCGGAAAATGAATTTTTGTCAAAGTACAATAGCTGTTGCAAAAGTGGGTCAATCGCGACAAAGTAAAACTCGATATGTATATCATTACACCAAAGTTACATGCCAAGTTTCAGTTCAATATGTCAAAACACGCAAGAAGAAAGTCCGGAAAATGAATTTTTGTCAAAATACAATAGCTGTTGCAAAAGTGGGTCAATCGCGACAAAGTAAAACTCGATCTGTAGATCATTACACCGAAGTTATATACCAAGTTTCAATTCAATATGTCAAAGCATGTGAGAAAAAAGTCCGGAAACCAATTTGCTGGACAGACGGACACGGTGATTCCAGTATAAGCCCCTACGCCTGCTTTGTAGCGGAGGATATAATAATATTTTCGTATACACTTTTCTTAATTAGCCTTAAATGTAACTTACGCTGATTTTCTTAACAAGACGAACATTAGTGTCGGACCACTTTGACCTTCCGTACACCTTGTTTTATTCACAAGATATGAAGTGTGTCATTTTACAACATCGTAAATTACACGTATAACAATAAGTTTCATTTTTAATAAATCATTGTCATATTGCTCAGTGATTTTAAGGTATTTTAATCGTACGATTTCCCTACTATGAGAAGTTTAGAAAACCGGCCGAATCAACCAATTAATCTATTTCAATATTTAAAGTTATGATTATATACTATAATGTATGTAAAGAACACCAGATTATATTACTTGTCCTCAAACAGTTTCACTTCTCCAAATAATGAATTCAGTCCATTAAAGTAATACATGTACCTTGCTGAACAATATGTTTTAATGGATATAATTTCTGTTTGTGTTCTAATGTTAACTGACCTGAGCCAAAGGCTCAACGGAGTTATAGTCGAAGCAAAGCGTCCGTCGTCTGTATTTAAGTTTGAGCATTTTCAGCTGCTCTTTCAAAACTGTTGAAAAGATTTTAGTGAAACTTGATTGGAATGAATTGCTCAAGGTCCTATGGAAGTGTTTTAACCAGATCTGTCAAGGTGTGGATCCAGGATGGGGCGATATATGTTTCTTTAAGACCCTCTTTTAACTTCTTCAGACCGCTGCATGAATCAATAACCAAAATTCTGCAGAGTGATTTAGAAGGTTGTCCTAAGAAGTGTTGTTGTATATTTGGTTCATTTCTGTACTAAAAATTTTGAAAAAAGGATATTCTCATTCTTGTACTCTAGATGTTTCTCATATGCTCAAGGTGCTCAGGAGGGGAAATAGGTTTACATGAGTTTACATCTCATTTTATCATCTTACCATTTCCATATATATGATTATTTTCTGTAGTTTGTTTAATGTTTTTCTATTGTTTTTTTTGGGGGGGGGTTAATTTGGGAAGAGGGGGAGGAGAAGGGGTGATTTTGTTTTTGATTTTGCTATTGATAATGATTATAGAATACAGTATACATAATAATACATAATTATGTCCACAGGGCTTTCGGTTCGTTGCTCATCCTCAATTACACCAATATAATATTATATTGGTGTAATTGAGTGGGGGGGGGGGGACCAACGAGCCGAAAGCCCAGTGATTATGTCTGATGTTTGACGTTTTGTGACCCATATTTTCATTTCCTTTTCTTGATAATTGGCGTTACTTTCGATTGGAGTAATATGACACGAAGTAAATTTTAGAAGTTTCTGAAACAAATCTATCGTTATGATAATATGATCTTGCAATAATTCTAGTAAATTTATCATATGTGTAAAATATAAAGCTTTCGTAATGCTATAGAATTAGCTTTTTGGTCGCTACAATGTACTTTCCCATTGAATTAAGTAAGAAAGATATATAAAAAAAATTATACAATGAACAGTATCAACAAAACGTTTAGTGTGACACTCAGATATGGGACATGATAACAAGGTCGTAACGATATTTACATGATCTATCTTACTGGCCAAGCTTACAACAATGCGGCTGGAGACACAAGTTCAGGGGCCTTATTCACAAAGAAACTTACGTCTAAGTCTAAAAATTGAGACCTTTATGGTAGCATGTGTCTTAATTCTAAGAATTAATGAAAAAAAAAAATTCTGTAAACAGTATATCTAACAAGCTATTCACAAACTTTCGACAAATTCTTAGAATAATGACACATGGTATTTTAGGTCTCAATTCTTAGACTTAGACTTAAGTTTCTTTGTGAATAAGACCCCAGGTTCTTTGTTATCTTGAACGATACGATTAATGGGGAAAGCATACCAACATATGCAATAGTTACACGGACAATGCGAAATAATAAGGTATCCGATATGACTTTTACAGATGAATTTGGAGAGTGTAAGGTTCGTGTTAACTAATGAAATACAGTCAGTGGGTGCCAATATCTTTCGCCAAGTATACTGGTACTGTAACAGCTTCCGGACAGTAATAGTTCCCGGACCTTTTGCTGCTTTGAGCACAATGGGCAAGAAATCATCCAAATTTTTTATACAAAATAAATGATATTCAAAGGAGAAGAAGATTTTTTGGCAAAAATTGATTTATGCCTTCTATCCCATCTTATTTATCACATTCTCACCTACTTTTAATATCCATACGCGGGGGAAGGTGCCTTTGATCAATGAACCTAAAATCAGTTTTTAAGGTCGAATAATGCAATATTTTCATTATAAGCATTTTTATAAAAGATTGGCCTTAGACTTTATCAAGTATTATGTCTTTTTATCCACTAACAATATCAGTAGACTAGATCGTCCGGGAACTATTACAGTGAAGTCGGGAAAAATGGCCGAAAAGGAGAGTCGTAAAAATGCATAAAATATTTGGTTAATGTATGAGTTTTGAGTTTAAGTCCCTTAAAATTTTTACCCTTCTGAAGTGCAGTGCATAGATGAGACATCTGGATACCGATTCCATCTCCGCCAACCAGTTCTGTTTTGTCTCTGTCATCCTGGTTGGGTACATTCAAAGAGTACTTGTACCGTGAGATATTCCGAGTTGTTAATAGAGGATATCTCTTTCATTGTAAGGTTTCCCTCTTTAAGTACTTGAGCTTTCCCGTTTCCCGGCCATTTGCTTTCAATGGCGCAGGAAATGTCTTACGTCTTCCGGGTCTTCTTGGCACAGTCTACAGTTGGGGAGGGGGTGGGGGTGTTAATGCTCTTTTGAGAGTTTGTACTTATTAGTTTGGGCTCTATGCTCATGTCATCAGTTTCACCTTGATCATTGCTTTTTCCGTTCCATTGGATTGTTTTTGCAGCTTCTCCATACATGGTGCACTTGGTCTGAGTGTATTTGATGATGTTGCCAAATACTGAAGTGCTTGTTACTCTTCAATTTCTGCATTATACTTTCGAGTCCAAAATTCTGTTAGTTTCAATTTATATGAGCGTTTCCAGGCCTTCTCTTTGGGTGGGCTTCCAAAAGTTCTAAAGGTGGTGGAAGATTGAATTTTCTAAGTATTTCCTGAGTTTTTATGCACCAGCTGTTTCAGTTGACATCATTTTGAAGGAGCTGGAGCTTTGCAAGCCCGAATCCCGTAGAGTGTGGGTTTTGAAGGACGTTCTTAAAATTACTGGGAAAGCGTTAGTCAAGTGGGTCGTCGACAGGAATTGCACCCACCTTGTCCAAAGATACATTAGGCGTATTAGCCATACATATTTTACTGAACATGTCTTTTCGAAGATATTTGGTGGAGACATTGGAGTAAGACGTCTTTCTCCAATTAAATTTCTTATTTATTGCAAAACACAGAAAGTTTGTCTGGAAGATATTGGCCTTCATGCTTTGCGGTTTCTATACAGTGGTAGTACGCCACAACAGTACATCGCCATATAGTCGATATGCGATAGATACGTTTGTTTCTGGAGAGTAATTATTTTTCAGTGGGCTGTGAGTTCGAAGTTTAAGCAAAATTGACGTTTTGGGGATGCAAGGTTTAAAAATTCCATGTCCATGAAGTTAAGTAATATTTTGGATTGGTATGACCAGGTAGTCAGATTTCGCCGCTCTTGATTCCATAAAGATACCTTTTTGGGCCACACTTTCATTTTCCATGGTAACTAGGCGATTCCAGTATATCATGGTACAGTATTTATTTGATGACGACAAAAAGAAGGTAACCAACCACAATCCCCTTCAGTTGCAAGTAATGATGTGAATCTGTGAACGCCTGAATGCTATCTTAAAGTCCGAAGTTGTACCGCTTCAACACTTTGGGAGGGCTACCCCTTGTCTGTCCCTCATGAACTACTCTTGGCATATATCCAGTAGAAGCATTAGAGTACTCATGTAACAAATATGATAGGTTTGTCCATGACTGAACTGAAGGAGCAGGTCCGATATCGGCAACCCAAGGTAGCAGCACAAAAGAAAATGAGGACAGTCAATGAGTTCATGGGCCAAACAGTATGTGGTGAGATGCAAAACAACAAGAGATTCTGGTCATATCTGAAGAGCAGACGTCAGGACTCGCAAGGTTTAGCACTACGAAGGAAGAGAGATGGACTCCTCTACAATGATACAGAATCCAAAGCGGAAATACTTAATCAGCAATTTCATTCCGTATACAACAGAGAGATAGCACATCGATGTCAAACAAAGGTGCAAGTCCTTACTCCGCGATGTCAGTCTAGATCAACCAAGCAGGAGTTCACAATTTATTTAGGAACATTGACTCCCACAAGCACCAGGGCGAGATTTAATCCAATCCAGGCTCCTACAAGAGTACGCAGACCAGATTGCTCCAGCATTGATCAAAGACTTCCATATCTCATTGGATTCAGGCACCATTCCAGATAACTTGCGATCAGCTTCTATTATTCCTGTATAAAAGAAAGGTGATAAACACCAGGCCTCCAACTACAGACCAGTTTCCCTGACATCCATCTCTTGCAAATTACTGGGCCACATCTTTCACAGACAGGTAATTTTAACCAATACTCCATCCTCAGCAAGCGTTCCTGTGAAACTCGGCTAGCCATCACCAAATCCCCTTCAAAGCCCGCACTTTAGACCAGGGAGACCAGGTTGTTCTGCCAAAGAATTTGACAAGGTGCCACATAAGAAATGGCTACATAAGTTGCAGTACTAAGGTGAACGAGACAACAGTTTGCTATGGATAAGGGACTTCCTTAACAACAGACAACAACAGGTCCATCTAGATGGCCATGCCTTATCTTGCGCAAATGTCCTATCAGAATTTCCACTGGGAACAGTATTTTGCCCGCTGCTCTTTCTCACATCCATCAACAACCTCCTTGAATTTACAAAGTCAGAAGCCAGGTTGTTCGCAGATCGTCGCTTACTGTACCGCGCAATCAATAACGCAGAAGACAGCAATGGTCTACAGCAAGACTTTACAGCACTCGAGGAATGGGTAGAAGAGTGGCAAATGTCTTCTGCGTTGTCATATAGGTCTTGCCAAAACGAACAAATATCAACGCACACTACAGACTACACAACCATTAGCTAGAAGTAGGTTAAAGATCGTTATTAAGTATTGTAATGTTGGTTTTAGCAATAGTAACGTCAATTACTTTTGGTCTATCAAAACAAATTTTTGTCTCTCATACGCTGGTGTTTCAATAGAGAGTCTAAATCATATCTGGATTTTTCTCAAACAAACAATGTGACAACTATAAATATTGGACTTGTACTGAACTGTATAATGCCATCATATTTTTGATGGATAATATTTATGTACAATTTAATGGCAAGACTTATCAACAGGTTATTGGGAGTCCTATGGGCACTAACTACGCTCCCCTTATAGCAGATTTATTTTCATACTCTTATGAGAGAGATTTATTGATAAGTTCAATGACACCTCTAGATATCTTGATGATATTTTAGTTATCGATAACCCTGAGTTTGAAAATTATATTTCTGACTTTAACCACCTGAACTTCAATTAAAGAAAGTCAATACTTCTGATCAGGAAACACCTTTCTTCGACTTAAATATTCAAATCATTAAGAACAATATTCATACAAACAAATGATAAACGTGACGACTTCGGACTTCCTATTGTAAATTTCCCGTATCTAGATGGCTATGTCCCCAGACTCCCATCATATTGTATATATATTAATCCATTGATTCGACTCTCTAGAGCCTGCACTAGAGTTTTGGATTTTCACGCAAAAAATCTCAAATTACTTTTAAATTTCTTACTCAAGGGTATAGATATCATAAACTTCGAAAAACTTTTGGTGAATTTTACAGATCTTATTCAGACATTTTATATAAATTCGGAAATGTAACTTTTCAGCAATACGTATCCAGCGGAATTTCTCATCCCAATTTCTACGGTGATCTAGTGTAAAATTAAGGAGGTCAAACGTTCCGATAATTTCATAACGGCGGGTTCTAAAATTATTAAACGCCTTCGACATCGACGGTATGACCCCGAGATCATCGTTAAGACCATAGGTCTCGTTTTGGATCCCTCTACAACCCACTACACACAGTGGGGACTCTATGACGGGTCTTGTCCAAACTTTTTCAAAAGAGACAAGGTCCTGATCCTCAACCCCTCTGATTGTTAGTTGGGACTCTATTGATCAAGTGTCTGAGCTTGCTTACAGACGGTAGAGCTTACAGAGTTTACTTACGTTGATGTCGCCTGACATAATCCTGATAGCAACATATTATTCTATAATCGTTCCGTGGGAAAAAAAGTTTTATGATCTCTCGTCTTGAGAAACCTGTTGATTCTTGTTATCTCTTTGGAGGATTATTTATGAATTTTTAAATGTTTGTCCTTTGATTGTGCTGCTTTTGCGGTGGGTGGGAAGGTGGGCTCTCGTAAACCGTTTAATCACACCAATTGAGTGACGTTTGTTACTTCAATTGACCGTCCTAAGTCAGTATCGTAACCACAGCACAATCGAATATTTTTGTAATGTCGTTTTTCCGTGTATATGTTTTGTGTGCATGTTCTTGGTGATTTGTGTCATACAGCTTTGTAAGATGTCTTCTGTTTTCTCTTTTATATATGATAATTCAATTGGCTCGATTTGCCAGAGCCTGTGTTAAAGAGTGAGCGTGCCCCCCCCCCCCCATAGCCAGACTTCCCCCGGCCGTCCTACTCTAGAGTGAGACTTCCCCCTGGCGGTCCCACTGTAGAGTGAGACCCCCCCCCTCCCCCAAGGGAATCTCACTCTAAAGTCAAACTTCCCCCGGGGAAGGCTGGCTCTAAAACAGAAGCCTCCCCCTGGGGAAATCTCACTCTACAAATAGCTATAGCGCGAGCGTTCCCCCATTGCCAGACTACTTTTAAAGAAATTAAACCTTGATCATAACGTTGAATGACAGGTAATTAATATGACTTTATATCAACATCAACATTGTTGTCTGGAAACAATTGTGGTCGGTGGACCATATTTGTATTTATCAATGCTATTTTTTATACATCTGCAAAAATGTTTGGGATGGGTATATAGGAATCTTCTACAAGTTAGGAAACACCGTCTGTCTGTTCACATATCCGTCTATCCGTCTGTCTGTATCTTTGGTCTGTCAGCTGAACTGTTCGAATCGAGTCCGGGCCATAACTTCTTTATGCTACCTTGCATAATGATTATACTTCATGGATTGGTTATCCATGGCCCAAGAGTGTGTCATGACATTTAACCAAGGTCATGTCTGTAAGGTCAATGTCACATTGTACATATTGTCAAAATTCGTGCCTGTAATTTTACAATGCCGGATAACTTGTATTCGATAACGCTTCCCACAATTATTATCATTGACCCAAAGATATATCTCGATATTTAATCAAGCCGGTGTGGCCTAGTGGATAGGGTGCTGGGCTCGTGATCGAGAGGTCGCGGGTTCGACTCCCGCCCGGGGCACACCGGTGTTCTGTCTTTCGGATGAGACAGTAAAAACCGAGGTCCTGTGTCACGGTAGGCGTGGCACGTAAAAGATCCCTCACTGCTTCGGGTGGGTCCGTTGCAAAGGTCTAAATTTGTATGCAATGCATCAGGCAGATGCCGTCACCATATACGTGAAATAATCGTGGAGTGACGTAAAACAATAATCAAACAAACAAACGATATTTAATCTAACGAAGGTCTTATCTCGTAGGTAAAGTGTACAGTGCACACATAGTCGATATCCACGTCCATAGCCAGAATTTTACAGTGATAACTTGGGTTTGGGTAATATTACACATAATTTTTGTCTTTGACCCATTGGTGTGTCATGACCTTAATCCCATGTTTAATACCGGTATCTGCGCGGTCAAATTTATCAATCATCGTGTCCGGATGGTAACTACTTTTTCTATTGACTTGGATCAGGACTGTATTTCACGTGATTGACTTCGTTGTTCGTGCCCAGAGGGTGGGAAATGGCTTTGAACCAATGTATTACATCTAAAGTCAAGGTCATAGTTGTTATTGTAACTTCATACTTAAGCCTTCAATTTCGCTGTTTCGTTCGATTCGGATAAAATTTCACACAACTGATGTTGATACTGCAGAGATCATGACCTCGCCCAAGATTTTATATAAGTCAAAGTAACAGTGCATGCCATGGTCAAAATTGTGTTTGGGTCATAACATTGAATTTCTGTATTCTGATACTTTACCCATTTAATTATAATCCTGTGATTTTGACCTTGAATTTAAGGTCATGTATCATAGGTCAATTTACAAAATATCTCGGTCTTCCAGTGTAATCTACAGTCAATACTTTGGGTATTACTGACTGCAGTATTTAGTGTTGATGCAGCGGTGGGGTATTTATTCCTTTAAGACTGTTCTAGTAGGTATTAAGAATTACTTTGAGAAAATGTGAATACTATACTATCGGAGAAAAGATACACAAGCTTATTTTTGTTCGTTATTATTTTACTTGATTTTTTGATGATTAGTTCACTGTTTTGGTCTGTCGATTATTTCATAATTACTGAATATTTATATTACTGAACATTTTTTTTTTAATTTTTGTTTTCCAATCACAAGCGGCGTTTGCGTGAAAAGCTTAAAACAAGAGTTCCCTACGCCGTTTCCTGTCTTAAATCAATAACGTGTGTAGACTTATGGCTTCGCTGAGGAGAATAAGAGATTTTCCTTAACATTGACCCCATCAAGATGTTTATTGCAATTAGCGAGTATTGTTCTACACTTCAATAAGGGCCTATCTGAGTTGAGCGGCGTAATATGGTACTTTGACGCACTTCCTAAGCATTCTGTCCCGCTTATCCCACAAATGCTCGATTATGGACAATTCTTGACTGTATGGTGGCCAATCAAGAACTGAGACGTTGTTTTGAGTTAGAAAGCAACGACAAACCCTAGCAACAAAAATATGGACACAAAAGACATCACATAAAAGTTTAATTGTAATGCGGTTGAGGCACCGATTAGGACGGAAAGAGACTTGAATTAAGAAGGGGAAGCTGATCCATAAGGTTTCACTACAGTAATATCATCATACGGGGATTGATTCTTACTCAAAATTAGGCAGGGGAAAACTGGCTCTAGAGTGAGTCTTACTCCGTAAGGGAGAAGAGAATTCTAGAGTAGAATCACCGGAGGGAAGTCTCACTCAGAATTATGCAGGGGGTAGGCTGGCTCTACAGTGAGTCTTCCCTCAAGGGGAGAAGGCTCACTCTAGAGTAGGGCCGCCGAGGGGAAGTCTGGTTATGGGGGAAGGCTCACTCTATAACACTTGTACTAATGTTTTGAGCTTTCATACAAAACATTGCATTTAACGTTTGAACTTTTAACTCAGGGTTACACGTATCATAAACTTAGAAAAACTTAAGGAAATCTTTTAGGTCTTATTCAGAGCTTTTATCGGTATCTGGAAATATTACTTTTGTAACAGTATGTATCCAATGGAATTTCCCATCCCGATTTCTAAGGTGATATTGTGTACAAACTTAGGAGGGTCTATGGTTCAGATAAGTTTATCTTGTTCAGTTCAAAAATAGTTAAATGCCTTCGTCATCAACATTATGACCCGGAGATCATCAAAAAGACTGTAAGTCTTATATTTAGGCCTTCTACAGTCTTCTACAGGTTTTTAATTGAACATAGTGCACTGACTAAACAAAGCGGTGGGGAGTATATGATGGACCTTGTTGAAACCTTTTCAAAGGAGAAATGGTCCTGAACCTCAGTCTCCCTGACTCTAAATTGAGACTCCTGCAAATCATGGGTCTGAGCTCACTTCCAGATTAGCACATGGTTTACTCATGTTGATGTCAATTTATAGTATTTGGATATTTTAGTCGTACTCGTTATTACTGTACCTGTTTATATTTTTTGACCTCTTAACTTAAGAAACCTGTTGATCCTCGCTCTTTATATGGAGGATTAATTACAGATTTTTTATGTGTCCTTTGATTACACTGCTTTTGTGGTAAGTGGGAAGGAGGGCACTTAAATTGGTTAACCAAACTAATTAACTGACTACTGTCATACCAATTGACCTACTGCACTTTAAAGTTTTTGTGATGTTCTTATGTGTGTGTGTTCTTGTATGTGTGTGTGTTTTTTAAATATTACATTATTAATAGATCAAATAAGCTGCCCGAGAAGATAAGGAAATCAAGTACCAGAGAAGAGTAACCATCTACCTCTGCTGCCCAACCCCCACATTGTATTAATTCATTTATTCCTATTCCATATGAGATAAGTCAAAAATAAATTCATCTAATCTGATAATGCAGTGTCACAAATGTATATTTTAAGATATTCTGGGATGTTTCATATACAAGGTGTTTCCTAAATGTAAAGATATTCCTTTCACGTTGAAAAAGTTTACTTTTTAGATATAATGTTTATGTTCAATTGAAATGAAATTATAAGTTTAAAAATTTTGATATATTTGAAAGTTTTGTATTTCATGTGGACATTTGTTTATCTTTTTTAAATCAACAAATATCAACATGAACTACAAAAATTTCATATATATCAAAATTTAATATCATTTCGTTTGAATATAAGCTGTAGTCATGTGATCACTTTTGATAGATATCAAAAGTTATATAAAGGCATTCCTATTATTCTATGTTCTGATCCACTTCTTACTTCACTCATTAAACCTCGTGTTTGCATTTCATACTTCAGTCGCCAATAATATGTCACAGAGAATCCCATAAGTATCATTTTTCGGGTTCTTTTACACTTTCTAGATTAGATCTTTTAATGATATATATCTCATTCAGGGATCATAACTATGGGACGACAGGTTACTGATGCTATGAAAATGCTACAATAATACACCCCCAATTACATACAGAAATAAAGAAATAAATGTTACATTGTGAAATAAAGTCGGACTCGGAGCATAATGTATCTATACTGTCAAAATATTTATAGAATAAATTCCTAAACCTACAGGCATCCACGTATTCTGCTGTACATAGATGTCTATGTATGTCATATATATTCATTTATTTACATTGCTGATGAGTTATATATAAGAAACGTATTATATGAACTAAGTTGAAGCGTTACCCGGTAGCTGTCTTGTTGGGTGACGTGATATATTTTGTCTCAATTTAATCTATTCCTTTTTGATATACCTGCTATTGATTTAATGCTTATTGCAGCGCTCTATACATACGACATAATACATGTAGTGTAAAAATAATGGAGATTTTGATGGGAGGTGTAGTTCAGGCGCATAGTAGTAAACACTTAAGAAATAAATGAGAATTTAAAGAAAATTAAAGTTTTGCTATCACTCCACAGATATTTGTTAAGTTTAAACTTGTTTTATTTCCACTGAATAAGTAGGATTAGGTAAAAATGTTAAAAGTAAGAGGAACATTACAAACGTCGTCTCCTTACATGATTTATTAAGGTCATAATAGGTATATTATATACGTATATACATTATAAAATAAGAGAGAGAGAGAGAGAGAGAGAGAGAGAGAGAGAGAGAGAGAGAGAATGTTTTGTATGGTTTACGTTTAATCTTACTTTAGTGTTATGAACTGAAAAAGATCTTCAATCCATTTTTCGATAAAATGGCAAGTCGCTGTCTTTGCAGAATTGGCGTGTCAAATGATGTCGCAAAACGACAATCATAGTGAAAATGTGTGATAATTTAAAAATAAAGTGATAAAAAAAACAATGCTGCTAGAACTTATATAAGTTTTGTAAGTATGAATTAACGTAAAGTGTGTCATCATTACGTACACGTACAAAATGTATTTGTTTTTGACAATCAATTCATTTTTGAGGGGCTTTTTGGTCAAATTTATAGCTTCGGAATTTCTGATCGTAGGTAAAAATCCTAGTGAAATGAAGACGGACAAAGCTGTCTGCACACCATACGTAAATTCTGGCAAACATTGACGGAAGGATAAATGTTTTCTGGTATTCATTAATATAGCACATTTATATAGACTTCCAGTGCTTCTACAGCATACCATATCTACCAATTTTCACATTTGTTTATCAGTTTCAATTATATGAAATTCACACAGATATGATACATTGTACTACATTAGCCCCTAAACGACGATTTACAATACATTGGAAAAGTCCTGATATTACTCACTTCTATTATTTTGTTGTATGAAAATCCCAGCAGGTACGTGAAATGTAAGACATGATTGACTGGAGTTTTGATATAATGATGAAATCTATTATTAACCTGCACATATAATTTATTTCAAAAATTAAAAATTTGTGTTGTTCGTTTTAAAATGTATTGATAAAAACAATTTAAATCCACATTGAGGGTAGAAAGTGTTTGAACATTATAATGGTACCAACTTTCTTCCTTAATGCAGTAAAATTAATTTAAGGAAATTTTTATACAAATTAATCGGCACTACTGATAAAGGATGCATACTCAAAATACGTATATACAACGTTACATTGAAATTTACCCCAAATACGTAACTGGATAACATGTCAGTAATTCCAGGATGGCATGCTTTGTTGGTCTAACGTAAGCCCAACAAAACATTTACATTGGCGCAAATATGGCAAATGACATAAATCAAACGTCATGTTCCTCAGCAGCCCAATGTTGGCAAATGATATAAGTAAAACGTCATGTTCCTCAGCGGCCAAATGTTGGCAAATGAAATAAGAAAAACGTCATGTTCCTTAGCGACCCAGTATTGGCAAATGACGTAAGTAAAACTTCATGTTCCTCAGCGGCCCAATGTTGGCAAATGACATAAGGAAAACGTCATATTCGTCAACGGCCCAGTGTTGGCAAATGACACAAGGAAAACGCCATGTTCCTCAGTGGCGCAATGTTGATAAATGACATAAGGAAAACGTCATGGTTTTTTTGGTTCAATATGTTGGACCAATGTAGGCAGTGAGCACAGTTTTGGGGGTGGTCATTTTCTCTATGTTTGCCCACCATTGATCCAATGCTAGTGATTTGTTGGTCCACAAATGGACTGATGTTGCCTCAAAAACCTATAAGATTCTTTCTTTTTCTTTTTTAAATAATCTCGTCTGATGGACCCTTCATGATAGAGTTTGTGAGTTAGAAAATAGATTATTTAATCTTTGATTTTAACAGCATTTAACATTATAATAACATTGTTTTTATTATCTGTTGTCAGGTAGATTTTCAAAAAGGAATATAAAAGCAAGCTTTGGTTATATATCATAAATAAAAGCATCATTCCTGGCTTCTTTGAATGGATGATACCATCCATTAAAATAATTTGCTTTTGAATTAAAGTGTGTGCGCATAGCACTAGTGCGATTGCATCCGGGAATAAGGCTGCTGGTGGAGTCGTAGATACTATGTGAAATAGAAGAAATCTGAGATATACTGTTGACGTCCTGAGTTTGTTTGATTAAACCATTAGAATGTTTTTGATTTCGATGAACTTTAAATGGAAGAGAAGTAATCCATGTGAAAATTGGCAAAATAAACACAGTTAAAAACATAAATAAGACTAGATATCCTTGAATATAGAAAATGACGATAATGGAGGAACCAATTGCAGCAACAAAGCTGTAGCCCCATAGGTGACGAAATGATGATAAAAATGCGTTGCTTCGACGGAATTCATTTTCGACCGTTTTTTGTGGTATCCAATTATCCTTACCTCTGACCACAGCGTCAAATGACCGGAAGATTCGAATTGTTCCAATCAGTGCTTCCGGTGTAAACTGAAGAATCGATGTCAAAGTTTCTAAGATGACTAAGTGAAAATTTCTGCGATTGCATGTTGCAAATTTTGGAAACACCAAAATAAGAAACATAATTGCAATAATTGGAATATACTTGTACTTCAATTCAGCTCCAATGTGAATCAAAATAAATATCAAAAGTAGCGGTTTCATCACCATTTGTCGTATTGCCGCATGCGCAATGTGCCCGCTGACAAAGTCAAGTTTGGTTTCTGTGCGCAATTTAGTCTCCGTGAACCTTTCCGCTTGAAAATGTCGTTGGAGCCATCGCATTGGTTTACCAAATACATTTTTCCAAAAATAAATAGCAAGCAATATTTCTCCTTTGTTCCACCTTCTTTCTCTTATATTCCATGAAACATAATTATAACAGGGAGCTTCTTCTAGAAAAACAGTTCCAACATACAACGGTTTCAAAAGGGTAGCCTCAAACGTATCATGACTAAGTACATCAATAGGTACACACTCCACTAACTTGTCGCGTGTCCCCAATATTTCAGAAATATAGGTTTTATTTTTAATCAAAGCCTTCCCAAAAAATGAACACTGTTCAAAAACGGCGCCATTTGAATTAGCAAGAGGTTCGTTTATTTTTTGTCTCATGCTTTCTAAGTGCATAAATACAGTATCGCCTCGTGTACTCGTTATGTTTATGGCTGGTTGAATTATACCTCTTTCCGGATGTGCTTCCGCTACCTTTAGTAGTTCATATGCGGTATCCTTCGGTAAACCAGTGTCGGCGTCTAGAACGAGGGTGTAGTCGAAATTTCGTCCAAGAATATTCTTTACATCTGTCGTGTCATGAAATAGTGGTTCGTCGTATTTCCTACCGCTAGAATTATATAAATGTTCGTCGCAATATGTGAAGGCACGAGATTCACCCGACGACAACAGCATAAGATCTTGGTATTGACCACATTTACGAAGAACGCGACTCACTCTGTGTATCACCATAAATTCTTTTGAAAATCTGTCACAAATTCTATTAAGAGTTACATTTTTGAATTCGTCAAGATTTATGTCTTTGTACTTAGCCCAAACATACGTCAAACGTGTGGAATCAATCATGCTGAAATCTGCTTTTGCAAAGAGCATACCTTCCCTGTGCAAAGTTTTAGAAATCAAGATCCTGTAATGATCACGCATGAAAAGTTCATATTCCTTCAGAGTTTCGTCCCTTGTTGCGCTCACAAGCACGGCAGAAATACTGTGACTAAGATTTCCCATGTACGCAGTAAACATCATCTTCATACATTCGTCAATATCGTCTCGGTTACTAGCCAGTAAGTTGTAATTTAAAATCAAGGTTGTCGAAAAAGATTCAGATTTTGGGACATCTCGTTTCCATCCCCCTACCAAAAGACATGCTATCGTCTGTATTGGGTACTCCAGTACACTACCCTGGACAACGCCTAGAATAAGAGTCATAATAATCCCTGTAGCTAAATGAGTCTTGCCGTCTGCAAAATTTATATTGAGAAAATTCAAACACGTTGCTACCAAAGCCAGACATATCCATGAGGAAAAATAAAGAGTCAATCTACGTTTTCTTTCCATTAAATTTGGTTGGCAAAGTCCCTAAAGCATGTCTGAGTTCATAAAGCTAAAACTGAAAGAAGTGTAGATAAATGGTAAAACATTCCTATGACCTAATATGGTATCATAAGTTGGGGCGGTATATGTTATCTTTCCTGTAATTTAGGGGTAAAAGTAGATGTCAAGAATATGATATGAGCGTTTAATCAGAGTATAGGATCATTCGACGAATGACATGATGGACGGAGCAACTGTTGCGAAACAGAATTCGATACGTCATGGATGTCGATCCTCTCCATATAAAAGACTATCACTGTTAAGCATAAGTAACAGAACATATTATAAACGTGCATTAATCGAGTACAACATAAGCTGAAGGCTGAAACTGTGGAATTCTGAAGTTTATACACAATACACAATATTAATACTCCTTATATTTTTGCCATTTATTTCACTTAACCCAGTCCCTCGTTCTTTTTATACTTCTGCCTTACAAAGATGGATAACATAACGATTCAGGCGTACATCTGTCCGTCAATTCGAGGAATCGCCAGATCCAACTTTAACCGCACCCATCACTTTCCATTTGTAATGTTACAATCAAATTCATGTTTGACGTACTCCTTATTTATGGCGTCATAATGAAAAAGTGGTCCAAATAGTGTGATGTCGGTCAATTTGCCATTGAAAAGAGAACGCTAAAAATAAATGTTTCTGTCTGTGGCATTTAATTTGCAAATCATGTATGATATACAGGATAAGTTTGATTTACCCTGAAAGTCGCATGGGGAGATTAGCTTTTTTCTCTAGATTTTCTATATAAAGCATACTTTTGATATTCAGGGACACCCCCCCCCCAGCCGGGCAGGAAAATCATACAACACATTTGGTCCTAACGTGACTATGGAGATGTAGAGAAATGAACTTTGGTTAAAGTCGTGGCACACCCTTGTATTATGGGATACCATAGTGGCATCCTTATTGTGAAGTATTATGAGTCTTCGATATAAAGCCATTTAAAAGTCGGGGTGGGTGGGTTGTTTTGTTTTGATTTGGGGGTGGGGGTGGGGGTGGTGGTGAAACAAAGACCTTGACCTTAGACTTTTTAACTCTAAACTAATATGGACCGTCACAAATTCAGAACAAGTCAGCACTTGTTGATAATAAAGATGTGTATCGAGTCTCATTCCAATATATTTAAGGATTTGTGAAGAAAGTTGGGAAAACTAATTCTAGACAAAGATCCACAAAGGTAAGTCAACAACAATAAGGGGCAGGCTTGGTGTAGTGGTTAAGTGCTTGGTTTGCGATGCTGACGATCCGGGTTCGATTCCCGGGTTGCGCCACTATGTTTAAGAGGTTGGTAACCTCCTGCTTCCATGTCGCGATATAACTGAAATATTGTTAAAAGCGACGTAAAACACCAATCAACCAAATCAACAACAATAACAACAATAATCAGACTTTGTCTGTAGTTGCTAATCACGAAGATGTGTACCAAGTTCCAGTCAAATATTTTCAAGAATGTGTGAAAGAAGTTTGGAAACTATTCAGATGAAATGCCATTAATCCGGCAAAAAGTAAGTCAACAGCGACATAATTTGAGGTCTGTCTGTAATTAATGTAAATGAAAATATGTTCTAAGTTTTAATCCAATATCTCAAGCGATGTGTTAAAAAGTATGGAAAACTAATTTCAGAAAATGTTACATGGTTTTGGCAAAAGTTGGTCATCTGTGACAAAATTCAAACTCGGAGTGTTAGTTTGCTTATAAAGATGTGTACCAGTTTCAGTTCAATATCTCAAGGCGTGTGTGTGTCCGAAAACTTATTTTCGAAAAAGTGAGCCTATTCAAGTAAAAGTAAATCAACTGCGACGGAACTCAAACTCGGTCTGTAGTTGTTGATGATACAATTGTCTATCAATTTTCAATCCAATATCGCTAAGGCTTGTTTAAAATGTCCCGAAAAATACAGACAAACGAATGGACAGACAGATGGACAGACGTCCTGATTCCAGAGTACTCGCACAACTTTTATTTAGGGGAAGAAGGGGTATTTTTACAATTTGTAACTATCAGCTTTTAGATGAAACTTGATAGTTACAAATTGTAAAAATACCCCTTCTCCCCCCAAATAAAAATTTGTAACTATCGGCTTTTAAATGAAACTTAGGGGGCAGGCTTGGTGTAGTGGTTAAGCGCTTGGCTTGCGGCGCCGACGATCCGGGTTCGATTCCCGGGTTGCGTCACTATGTTTAAGAGGTTGGTAACCTCCTGCTTCCATGTCGCGATATAACTGAAATATTGTTGAAAGCGACGTAAAACACCAATCAACCAACCAACTTAAATGAAACTTAAAAATAAGTCATTGTTACTTACTGAAACTGTCTGAAAGAAGAAAAAATCATATTGCAACTGTAAATGTGTTAATATAATTTATTGAATGTAACAAAAAGTAATAACAGTCGTGGCAAATCAGTTAACTGTAGATTCATATCAGATTAATGACAAAAATCACTATAATTTAGTTTTAATTACTAAAACTTCGTTAGCTAGTAGCCATCTTTGCATAAAAATTTCGGAATTACAAAGATTTCACAGAAAATATGGTTGAATTGCATTCTTATGGCATTGCACAGAAAATGAGTGTAACAGTGACGTAAAATACGAAGGTAAATGGTATTATGACATTGTGACAATTAACATCAATAGACCAGAGGTGTCCGGAATGAGTAAAGCAGCCCTGTTTAGTTAGCGGCAACCACTATGAATCAAAAGAAAGTGAAGATATAGTATACATATTTATTGTATTCATATGGAATTTATTACAGAGCAAACGTGATCATTGGTACACGTATCATCATCATCATCACCATAATCATCAACATCATCGTCATCATAATCATGAAACCAATAGTGTAGTTCCAGATGGAAAAATAAATGTACATGTTCAACAACAACATTACACAAATATAAGAAGTTACAACAGTTTCATCTTCAGAAAAGGTAGATTTTCACAAAGAACACTGACACTGTAGAGATGCGATGTAACTTAAATTATTTTGTCAATAACTGGATTGGTTTCTGATGTCAAATAGAAATAGAATGCAATCAGCCTCTACATTTCAAAATAATAATGAATAGGGATGCGCTGTATAATAGCTATATTCTGACATATTCCGATACCTTTTATGCACAATCTGATCTAATCTGATATCGCTCAGTATTGGCACATTCTGGCATGCAGCTGTGGCAACGGTTGATTAAAATACCATGTTTTATGAATTTTCAAGCCGGTGTGGTCCATTGGATGAGGTGCTCGGTTTATTGCCGATATGTCCCGTGTTCGACTTCCGCCCTGGACACACCGTTATTCTGTCTTTCGTATGAGACAGTAAAGTCGAGTTCCCGTGTGGCAAGTAAAAGATCTCTTACTGCTTAGGTTAGGTCTGATGCAAAGGTATACATTTCTGTACAATGCATCAGGCAGATGCCGTCGCCATTTACGTGAAATAATCGTGGACTGACGTAAAATAATAATCAATCAATCTTGAATTTTCTCATCAACCAATCAGAAGGCGAGTGGCATGATCACTATTGTACATGTTAATACTGTACAAGCATATCGGTAATCTTCTGTGTTCTTCATTGATATGATCTAAACTCCCGAAAACAGAAATAAACCGTCGGGTACACTTTATCGTGCTGACTGGAAGAAAGACGTGCATTTCATGTAGCTTTTATTTTATATTCTTGAAAATACAAATGAGAAAATTCATAGGGTGAATGAATGAATGAATGGATTACATCTAAACATACTGTTTAAATGTCACCGAATTAGATATTGATGCAATGGTCATGTCCATCTAAATTTCAGCAGCTTTTGTTTTTCTAGTTCTTATGGACAATTCATAATTCAATGCTAATTAGGTGACAAAAAGTGAGAATGATAGAAGGTAGAAATGGGAAATGCCGTATAGGTGTAGTGTTCTCCTGTTGTTCACACTTTCAGAATTGTAAGAAGTAAGCGTGTTTTCGCATTGACCGTAGAGATGCTCATCAACTCAACAGACAACCACAACCACCCAGCGGACCCCTTTCAACTAGAAGTCAACGACGTGATGGAACAGATAATGAGCCGATGTAGAGATGAACTCGTACCGATCCCTACCATCTACGCCCAAGAGATAAACAGACTGCGACAACACTCATGGACAGATGAAACCCTACAACTCGCCGAAAACCTTCCCACCTTCCATTCAGCAAAGAACAGTCTCTATTCGCAACGCAGCAAGACTATACCAATGCTACCAAAGTCTATCACTTACATCAACCTAGCTGGTAAATGGACCCAAACTACTGCTGGTGAAGACTTCCTTATCGCAGATGATGGTACCAACGAATGCCTACTTATATTCGCTACACGTCAGAGCCTCATCCACTTGACTGCTGCTACTACTATCTACGCTGACGGCACCTTCTATGCATGTCCTTCACTCTTCAAGCAGCTATATACAATCCATGCATTCGTAGACGGCACCATGTACCCACTCGTCTTTGCCTTATTACCAGGGAAGAGCCAGATCATCTACGAAAGAATGTTCCGCCTCATCATCGACGCTTGCAGCAGGTACAACTTGACTTTACTACCAAGCACCATCTTCCTGGACTTCGAAACGGCACCACGCAATGCAGCCCTACAACCCTTCCCAGACATCACCCCAAAAGGCTGCTTCTTCCACTACACCCAGTGTATTTGGCGCAAGGCACAGGAATGCGGTCTGCAAGTACGTTACCAAGAAGACGACAACGTAAAACAACTGGTCCGACGAGTTGCCGTTCTACCCCTCATCCCTTCTGAAGACATAGAGGATGCATTGTTTTATACGCTGGAAGACAACGACGCTGCCGACACCTACGCTAATACCACACCCTTCACGGACTATGTTACAGAATACTGGGTTGAAGGAAACAGACAGCTATGGAACCACTTCGACACCGACGGGCCACGGACCACCAACAACCTAGAAGGATGGCACAGCAGACTCAACAAGAATGTTCAACACCCGCACCCAAACATCTACCGACTCATCGAGATCGTCCAGAGAATCCAAGCAGCCAATGAATTACAGAGGGTCCAATACGCAGCAGGCAGCAAGAGAGCGACAAGAAAGAGGAAGTACGTACAGATCGACAACAGACTGGGTGACCTGAAGACAAGATTGCGGAACGGAGACATTACTGTATTGGAGTACGCAGATGCAGCTTCACATCTTATTCATCTGGGGTGACTGTGATAAAGATACAGTGATAATGATATAATGATGATACAGTGATATAGTATTAATGATACAGTGACATAGTGATAATGATATAGTGATATAGTGAAAATGATACATGTACAGTGATAGTGATGCAGTGGTACATAGTGATAAAAGTGACTTTTATATTTCATATATGTACTTTAAATCTATTATTTTTGTCATTTAACTATATCATGATACGTATGACATTTCTCTATCAATTAGTGCTTACATTTAATTTATTGATAATGTCTTCTTATGTATATAATATAAATGTTATGATATTATCTTATGCATGTATAAATTTTGTTTATCATTGCTTATTATTGATGCATCTTTAATAAAATGTTAAACTTCATTTCGCTTATTTGATAAACAAGCTGCGTTTGTGAAACACGAATGCCCCCGTTGGCGTCTTTGATAGTAGGTCAAATGTCAAGGTCAAGGTCAAAAGGTAAAAAATGTGGTACCAAAAGTTGAGTCTCCTCTAGATACATGCAACATATGAAATCTCTGTGACTTACGGTTCAAATGTTATGGCGAAGGTTAAAGTTTTGTGCCACAGACTCACAGACAGACAGACAGGACAAAAACTAGATTCCCCTGAATTCCATTCCGGGGGCATAAAAACTGTTTTACGGTAATCCAATTATAGACCAGAGTGTGTTGTTTTAACGAGTTTAATTATTCCCGGAATGCCCATATCTTTTTCTCTACTTGTTGGTCGGCACATCAAAGAATGTGGGCATTCCGGGAATAAACCATTTATATTTATATGAAATATTCAACTGGAATAAATTCCATAGAAATATAAAAGAAAAACATTAATCCTGATTTGACATCTTTCAATAAATTTACTTACAATAATGATTATTCAAGGAAACAGTTATATTAATTTGAGACTGTTGTATATTGCATGATAAAGTACAAGTATAAAATGTACGTGAAACCTTTAGAACGCCTTACGCCCTTTGAACATCAGTTAGGTCGCCTGAGGTTGACGTAAGTCGTATTTACTTCTGACGTCCAACCTCTCCCCCTTATGGTTGACAGGCTGATCATTTCACATCTATTGTAAGGATATAAGGAAATGTCCTTAAAAGAGGTATGAAAATTATCAGCCTGTCAATCACAGGAGTGTGTGTGTGTGAGGGTGGTGGTGGTTGGGGGGGGGGGGGGGTGGATGACAAGCTATAGCACCTCTTTCGCACTTGATTTTATTATGACAGCATGAGCAAACACGACATACGTCAATGTCAGGTGACCTGATTTTTTTTCATTTTCCAACACAACGCAAGGGGGAGATAACAATCGTAAGGGACAAAAACAATCAACTCCTAATGTCTGATGATAACTGAGAAATCCACAAACTCTCGTGCATAGACACAGTGAACTTGACAGTCGGGTTTGTGGATTTTTCAATCATCACCGGATATTAGAGTTAGATTCTATTGTTCTGTCCGTTTGTATGTCTGTCTGTCTGTCTCTCTCTTTCTCTCTTGTGCACGATGCGTAGCGTTCAGTATATATGTTCTATATATTCTATTGATTGATTTTTGTATAACGTCACACCACGAATATTTCACGTACATGGTGACAGCATGTGCCTTTGCAACGGACCCACCCGAAGCAATGAGGGATCTTTAACGTGCCATGCATACCACGGCCCCGGGCCTCGGTTTTTACTGTCTCATCCGAAAGACAGGACAATGGCATGACCAGAGCAGGACTCGAACCCCGGGATCCCGATCATAAGGCGAGCGCGATACCACTATGTCACGCCGGCTTCCTATATGTTCTATAACTAGTTGTTGGCTACATAAGTTCATAAAGCAAAGTCCTACATTTCAACCATTGTTGATATTCCATACTGATTAACTACTAGAAATTTTAGACATCCAGTAAATTGACAAAAGACACTACGTAGAATGATCAACTCGAGGTGGAATGAATATGATACTTGAAACCATACTATTACTCTGGTGATTTACTAGACACATACTGACCCAGTATATCACAGCAAACATCAAAGACGAGCCGTCCTATATATGATTATGTTGGTATGTCAGTGAAGATATTTTTCCTTTATGGGATGGACGGGGGGTGTTGGATGGTTGGGTGTGGTGCGTTTTTAGCGGAAGGGGTGTTTTTCTATCATTTCTATATATTTGAAATTATGACATTAGGGCGGTGAACACTTTAAATTATTTCCACAAGAATATATGACTTTTCTAGACTCGTCGACATAAATCAATCTGCATGAAGACTATTCTAACACAAAACTTTAGACAATTCGATTTTAGACAAAAATAATATTTCAGATATTTCAATAGTCTTTGATGCTGTACCCTGTTTGGTTTTTTTTTTTTGTTTTTTTGTTTTACATCCCGACAAGATCTTTATTATGGCGATACTTCATGGCTCCGCGCAATATATTGTACGGGATCTCTCCATCCTGAACCAGGTATCCTACACACCGATCATCGCCAAGATCTCCCTAATGTATAGCACGACACCTTCCAAACACGGGCCACACATTCCAAGTGACTGGCCAATAAGATCTGCCTAATGTATAGCACGACACGACACTTCCCGAACCCGGGTCAAGGATGTGAAGGGACTGGCCAATAAGATCTGCCTAATGTATAGCAAAACACCTCCCAAACTTTGGCCAAGCAAGCAACGTAACTGACCAACACCAAGGTCTGCCTAATGTATAGTACGACACAGTACGACACCTTCCAAACCCGGGTCAAGCATGCGACATGACTGGCCAAGAAGATCTGACTAATGTATAGCGCGACACGACACCTCCCAAACCCGGGTCAAGGATGTGATGTGGCTGACCAATAAGATCTGCCTAGTGCATAGCACAACACCTCGTAAACCCGGGCCAAGCAAGCAACGTAACTGACCAACACCAAGGTCTGCCTAATATATAGTACGACACAGTACGACACCTTCCAAACCCGGGTCAAGCATGCCACGTGACTGACCAACACCAAGATCTGCCTAATGTATAGCACGACACCTCCCAAACCCGGGTCAAGCATGCGACATGACTGGCCAAGAAGATCTGCCTAATGTATAGCACGACACCTCCCAAACCCGGGTCAAGCATGCGACATGACTGGCCAAGAAGATCTGCCTAATGTATAGCACGACACCTCCCAAACCCGGGTCAAGCATGCGACGTGACTGGCCAGTAACATCTGCTTAATGTAAAGCATGACAGCTCTTAAACTCGGACCAAGCATGAAACGTGACTGACAACACCAAGATGTACCTAAGGCAATGCACGAGACTGCTCGGTCCCCGAGCCAAGCATGCGACTGGACGAACCAACACTAAAAACTGCCTATCGCAATGAACCAGACCTCTCGACCTCGACCAAGCATGAGACGTGACTGAACAACATCAAGACCTGCCTAATGCAATGCACGAGACGAGTCGAGCAATTAGATGTAATTGACCAACACCAAGATTTGCCTATTTGAATGTACAAGACCTCTCGGCCCCGAGTTAAGCATATGGACTGACTGACCAACACCATGATCTGCCTAAGGCAATGTACGAGACCTCTTCGGTCCTGAGCCATGCATATGACGTGACTGACCAACACGAAACTCTGCCTATTGCAATGCATGACACCACTCAGTCCCGACCAAGTATACGACGTGAATGACCAACACCAAGCTCTGCCAATGGAAATGCACGAAAACTCTCGGCCCCGTGCCAAGCATGTGACGTGACTGACCAACACCAAGATCTGCCGAAAGCAATGCACGATAATGCTCGGCCCCGAGCCAAGCATGTGACTTGTGTCATCCCCCCACCCCCACCCAAGTAAATTAAAAAATCAGAACATGACACTTGACGGATCAACACCAAATTCTGCCTACGGCAATGCACCAGACCTCTCGTCCCCGAGTTAAGCATGTGACGTGACTGACCAACACCAAGACCTGCCTAAGGCAATGCACCAGACCTCCCCGTCCCCGAGTTAAGCATGTGACGTGACTGACCAACACCGAGACCTGCCTACGGCAATGTACCAGACCTCTCGTCCCCGAGTTAAGCATGTGACGTCACAGACCAACACCAAGACCTGCCTAAGGCAATGCACCAGACCTCCCCGTCCCCGAGTTAAGCATGTGACGTGACTGACCAACACCGAGACCTGCCTACGGCAATGCACCAGACCTCTCGTCCCCGAGTTAAGCATGTGACGTGACAGACCAACACCAAGACCTGCCTAAAGCAATGCACCAGACCTCCCCGTCCCCGAGTTAAGCATGTGACGTGACTGACCAACACCGAGACCTGCCTACGGCAATGTACCAGACCTCTCGTCCCCGAGTTAAGCATGTGACGTGACTGACCAACACCAAGACCTGCTAACGGCAATGAACCAGACCTCTCCTCCCCGAGTTAAGCATGTGACGTGACTGACCAACACCAAGACCTGCCTAAGGCAATGCACCAGACCTCTCCTCCCCGAGTTAAGCATGTGACGTGACTGACCAACACCGAGACCTGCCTAAGGCAATGTACTAGACCTCTCGTCCCGAGTTAAGCATGTGACGTGACTGACCAACACCAAGACCTGCCTACGGCAATGTACGAGACCGCTCGGCCCTGAACTAAACACGTGACTTGAGGGACCAACACTAAAATCTGTCTATGGCAATGCACGAGACCCTCGATACCGACCAAACATATGACGTGACTGACCAACAACCAATAAAGGAAAACCCCCAAAACAATACAAAACAGAACAAAGCTTAAAAACCAATCAAAAGAAACAATAATAAAAAAAATATCAAAAGAGAACAACACCGGTACTCTACCCCTATTCTACGAAGCCATTTTCGTGTCATTTTAAAGAAGGAAACTCTTTTTTTTTTATCTCGTTCGAATGAGAAACTTTCTCGTTCGAACGAGATAATTTCTCGTTCGAACGAGATAATTTTTCGTTCGAACGAGATACTTTTATATATGAATTAAGGTGTTTTGTTATTGCATATATTTCAACTACACACTTACAACACAATGTACATATGCATGGTTATTCTAAAACACACAGCTTTTCAATAGAAAGAAAATACTTTAGTTAAAGTATAATTTATTATATTGCGAAGAAGATGAATGAGTGGGGAAAAAAAGAAAAAAAAAGGGGGGGTATTATGCCATCAGAGATATTCTGCCCTCCTCTTGTAATTAAAAGTATTATAATAGTTGTTAATTATGATTTATACATTTCAGAATTGAAATATAAACTGAATGGTACTTACTGATATACAGTAAAACACTTATAATTATGCATTATTATTTCATTAATGATTAATGTTAACTGGTGAGGTCACTGAGCCAAGTTAGTTTGATTCCAGTGGCTTAAAACATAAATATAAAAAAAGGAGGAGATGAGGCTCCAAATCAAATGTTACAAACATACTTTAGATCTGCCATTTGATAGACTGAAATAATACGTATAATGTATCTTAACTAAATTCAGGCCAAACACGGCCAAATGCTCCTGCCTATGTAGTTATTCTAAATGATCAAACATCCGCTACTAAAGAAATTGTTAGAAAATATCTAAAGATTTTCCCATTTCTTTCTGTCGGTTAATAACACTTATCACTGTAGACTATGGTATATGATATTAGTTTCTCGTTCGAACGAGAAAAAAATCTCGTTCGAACGAGAAATTATCTCGTTCGAATGAGATAATTTTCTCGTTCGAACGAGATAAAAAAATATTTTTTCTTCTTTAAAATTCCCCCCCAAAAGAAAAAAATCCCTGTGTAGTTATATATTGTGACAAAAGTTTCTTTCATTTTATAGATCTTACAAACTTGTAACGATTCCTCAAAATACGTGTCCACTGGATTTATTAAACTGTAAATCTTTTAATTTTGATTTTTTATTTCTAAGATATGGGTTTCAAAAGCCTTTTATTTGAAATTATGTAATACCGTTGACAAACATCCCTTTGCAGATGTTGCTTTGTACAATCAGCGTCTGGCCAGCTGAGACCGTTCCTGCAGTATTCTGTTACGCCGCGAAATCCTCTTGTAAATCCCTTTGATATTGTTGACAGACTATTAAATCATGGTTATATTCACCCTACATTTCATACTTGATACGATCAAAGAGACATATCAAGTGTGCACAGGGTCATATAATGACACATTTGTGTATACTAACATATCTCAACCCTAGTACCAATCAAACACTTTATCTACCGGGATCATCTGCGGATCTGTAGTTTTATATGTAAAATATGTAAGGGGGCGACCCTTTGATTCTGAAGGAAGGGGGAGTGGGCTTTCCATCTTTTTAAAATAAATCATATCCTGTCGTCCAAACCTGTAAATAATTAGTCTGACCTATTTTGGGGCAAGAAAATGAATATTTTGTCAACATTTATGGTAAATCTGCACAAAAGGTATATATTTTTAAAACAATATGTGAAAATTAAATGTTTTATTTAACTTGCATCATGCGTTTTAGGTGAAGGCATTGGTAACTTAGCATATTGCGAACACCCCAACCAGGTTAGGAATGAACAAGGAGGTTTATGTCGTTTAAATTTTGATACTTTGCGAGAAATATAACTTTTCAAATATAAATGACGATATCGTCTTCTCTTGCGATTACTAAATTCGAAAAAAAACTAGAATTTTACTGTGTCCCTCCGACAGGGATGTCCCCGCTGGCAGTTACGGTAGTGAAATATAATTGTCAGAAAACTAATATTTGAAAATTTAAAAAAAAATATATATATATATAATGTTTGAGGGCATTTTATCTGTTAGAATTACCGGACCACACCCATATTCGAACTTCACCTGGATCTTCCCTTTGATACATATGTATATTAAATATCAATTTAATTCATCAAGCCTTCACAGAGAAAATAAGCTGAAACTGTCATTTTAAAGAAATTTTCTATGTTCAAGAGCAATGACTCTATCAAAAATTACCGGATTACACCCATATTCTAACTTCATTTGCATCTTACCTTGATACATCTGTATACCAAATATCAGTTTAATCTATCAAACCTTCAAAGAGAAAATTAGCGGAAACTATCATTTCAAAGAAATTTTCTATGTTCAAGGGCAAAACCTCTGTCAAAAATAACCGGACCACACCCATATTCTAACTTGACCTACATCTTTCCTTGATACATCTATATACTCAATATCAATTCAATCCATCAAACCTTCAAAGAGAAAATGAGCGGAAACTGTCATTTTCAAGAAATTTTCTATGTTCAAGGGCAATAACTCTGTCAAAACTAACCGGACCACACCTATATTCTAAGTTGACCTGCTTCTTCCCTTGATACATATATATACTCAATACCACTTTCAAAAAGAAAATGAGCGGAAACTGAATGATGACGGAATGACGGAACAGGATAACACTTTATACCCCTGGCCATTTCATGGCGGGGGCATAAAAAAGTGGTGGCGAATATTAAGAAAGGGGCTTACTGCGCCACCTCAAGCAATGCATGAATTCGCCTTTCCATAAATCATTATATATGATGATGTCGTTCATTCACTCTGACAAAGTACCGGTATGCATTGTATTCATGACGTCGTAAATATAACTGAAAATTCTCTGTATGTCATGTTCACGAAATAGGCTTTAATACTTGATAACATCCACGTTTGTACATTTAACTTACCGTAGCCAAAGTCATAGCGTGCCGTCCGTAAATGTTTCATATTTTCAATTTCAGAATCTTAGGGGTATTTTGATCAAACTTAGTCGGAATGAAGTACTTAAAACCCCCTACAAATGTTATTGTTTTCGGACCAGGTGAGGGAGGTAATCCTTTGACAACCATCCTTTGACAAATTTCTTTTTTAGCCCGGCTGTATAGATTACGTCAAAAATAATGTATCAGCGTGGATTATAAAGGTGTCTTAAAAGTATTGATTTTTGAAGGGGTTATCTTTGTTTGTTTATATGTTTGGGACTTTTTCGTATTTTGTTTTTATTTTACTTTTGTTTTTGTTCTTTGTATTTTTGTTTTGTTTTTTTTTTTTCAATTTTTTGTTGTTTTTTGTTATTGTTTTTTTTATTATTATTTTTGGGGGGGAGGGGGGTATTTTTTAATTAGAAATATTATCATCTTATTGTTTGTTTGTTTGGATTTTTTGTTTTTGTTTTTGTTTTTTGGGGGGGTTTTTTTGTTTTTTGTTATTTAGCTTACCTAAAGTTCAAGTGAGCTATTGTCATAGTGCGTATTCCGTCGACCGTCGTAAACTTTTCACATATTTGACCTCAACTCTGCAACCGATTTACAGGGTTTCACCAAACCTTACAGGAAGTAAGTGCTCAAAATCCGCTACCCAGTTTGTGTTTTTCGACCCGATCCCTAATCCAAGATGCCCGCCATGTGTTCTGATTTGCTGAGACATTTTCAACTTCTTCTCCAAAACCGCTGCACAGAATGTCACCAGACCTTATAGGAAGTAAGAATCAGGGACGAGTTTTACTAAAGGTCGTAAGCCCAAATGTAGACGTAAACTTTGCTAAGAAATATTTGCCTCCTCCCTAAAGAGTCCCGAACGTGACGTACACCTTTTAAAACGTTTACCAATGAAATTACGTATGAGTATAGACTTCAAGAAAAATTCAACTGACGTACACGGAAAGTTTACGTCTTACGTTTGGGCTTACTACCTCCACTCCAGGTCTTCTTCAACGTCTGTGTTTTTCAACCCGATCCGTAATCCAAGGTGGCTGTCATGGGCTCTGATTTGTTTACACATTTTAGACTTCTCCTTTGCAACCGCTTTACAGAATTTCACGAAAACTTACAGAAAGTAAGCACTCCGAGTCCTCTACCAAAATTATATCTTTCGACTAGATCAGTCATCCTAGATGGCTGCCAATGGTTGTGATTGACTAGCTAATTTTGGACTTGTTTTCAGCAACTGCTGCACAGAGTATCACCAAACCTTACAGGAAGTAAGTTATCAAGGTCCCATACCAATATTGTATCATTTGACCCTATCTGTCATTCTGATAGGAGTTATCATTTGCTGACACTTTTTCGACTTCTCCTCATTAACAGCTTCATAGAATTTTACCAAACCTTATAGGATATAAGTACTTCATTTGTGAAGAAGCAAATTGTGTTCCGGTGAGCGATATAGGCCCATTTGGCCCTCTTGTATTACCTTGTTATTTTTACTATTTTCGAGTAATTTCTTAGATTTTCTCTCTATTGACTGCTTATAATGCAATGATTTGTCCGTTTTAATGGATTTTGTAGTACTGAATGTAATTGAAATGAAATTGGAATACAGGAATAATTAGAATTTTTAAAAAATTTTCTAGATTAGAAATGGAGGGGTGTATATAGTATTAGTTTGTAATAATAATATTTCATGGACTTTTTTTCCTTCAGAACTAATGGAAAGATTTTGGTGAAACGTAGTGGTTATAGAGTACTCAATATTTCTATCAAACGTTGCTTTTAAATTACAACCAGATCCGCCTAGAATGGATCATGGGCCGGACAGCATAGGTACTAGAGGGTACTGTCCTTTAATAGACTTCTTCAGACCGACTTATTAGATCAGCAAACTGAATGCATCAGTGATATAGAAAAGTGTCTTTAAAAGTATTGATAATTTTGATTTTGTGTCTTTTTAGCATAAATTGCTCATTTTGACAGTGATGATAAATACAAATTTGTCATTTTTGCCATTCTTGGCTAATCAAAACACAGTAAGAAATATAATATATATAAATGTATCATCCAATTCGTTTAAGCAGTCAGTTGTTTCCAAATGAGCAAGTTCTGCTTAGGTGAATGACATGGGCCCACATGGGCCTCTTTTCATTGTTCGCCATTATGTTTTCTTGCTCTAGAACCCTTGAAATCAGAATCAGTTGATAGGAAAGTGATAATTGCGTAAGTCTTGTTCCTTTGATAAAGCATACAACTTTTCAAATAATGGGAGACGTCGTCATTTCAATAGTTTAAAATAACTTTCATAGGATACATGAGGGGCATATAGGGGTAAGCCCTCGCCTTTCCTATCCCCTTTATCTCGTCCCCTCAATCTATCCTCCTCTTCCCCTTACCTCCTTTCAACTTCAGTCTCCAGCACCACCCTGTCCATACCTATACATACTTGACAATATGTGTAGCTCTGCCTCTGAGTGTACGGTCATGAGATCACATATCCTATTTATCTCTCAAAAGACTTGTACTGTGTGAAACACAGGCACTGTGATTTAAATAGAAACACTGATCTCCAAAAATTGAAATAGGAATGTATTTCTTTTAAATTAGAGGAAATAATCTGGGCTTTTAAGGTAAAACAAAACACAATCAATTTCAAACGTGGTACTTATATATGTATATGTAATACTGAATGGCATTATACACACGTGTCACATAAACGGAATCAAAAGGAAATTACAGGGGTTACAGCCATCGTTTCAATGGAAATTTTTACTTTTACTACAGTAAGTCTTTTTAAACAAAATTTTAACCCGTTTCCCTTGCAAAATTTTACAACCAAAGGATGGACACCTTTTTTGCAAATTGCTTGATTTGCCTATTTTTCTTAATTTTGTAGTAATTCCTTACAAATGGGAAATGACAATGACATGGTACTGACGGCCTAAAGAGGTGCAAAACTACAAATCTGTAGCAAGAGATTTAAGTTCCTCTTCATTCGTTAATGTCTTGCTCACATTCCGATAAGGAAGAGCGGAAATATATAACGGAAATCATTAAGTTTTTCTGGAATATGCGCAGTTGTTGAATTGGGTGGAAGGCAACGGATGATCTGGTAAATGTGCATAATTTAACTGTTTGAGAGTTTCCCCTCTATCACTTAGATCATGGACGTTGTCCGCCATGACGTTGTGACGCTATAACGCCATTTTGCAGCTATATCAGGCGTTCTCGTTCCAAGTTTACTCTCCATTGAATACTACGTTTTGATTTGATCTATTATACCCCTGTACACTATCTAGATTATTAATCCATTTCCCGTTATATCTATCTCTGGAATAACGCTATTAATATTATTGATATATTTCACTTGATACCTTTGGAATAACATTATCTAGATGTTAAATCCATTTCCCTGGAATAACACTATCCATTTGCCTTTATACCTTTGGAATGACGCTATTTAGATGTTCGATCCATTTCCCTTTGTACCTCTGAAATAACGTTATCTAGATAAGCAATCTATTTGCCTTTATACGTCTGATATAACACTATCTAGATTATTAATCCATTTCCCTTAATACATCTGGAATAACATTATCTTTATAATCAATCCATTTCCCTTTACACCTCTGAAATAACAAACCTGAGACGATCAACCTATTCCCTTTATAACACTATCCATATGATCAACCTATTTTCCTTTATATCACTGGAATAACACTATCCATATGATCAACCCATTTCCCTTTATATCTCTGTAATAACACTATCCATATAATCAACATATTTCCCTTTATATCTCTGGAATAACACTATCCATATGATCAACATATTTGCCTATATATGTCTGGAATAACACTATCCATATAATCAACCTATTTCCCTTAATATTTCTGGAATAACACTATCCATATGGTCAACCTATTTCCCTTTATATCTCTGGAAAACACTATCTATATGATCAACCTATTTCCTTTTATATCTCTATAATAGCACTATACATATGATCAATCTATTTCCCTTTATATCTCTGGAATCCTAACACTATCCATATGATCAACCTATTTCCCATTATACGACACGACTATCCATATGATCCACCTATTTCCCTTTATATCTCTGGAATAACGCTATCCATATGATCAACATATTTCCATTTATACGACACAACTATCCATATTATCAACTTATTTCCCTTTATATGTCTGGAATAACACTATCCATATGATCAACCTATTTCCCTTTATACAACACGACTATCCATATGATCAACCTATTTCCCTTTATATCTCTGGAATAACACTATCCATACAATCAACCTATTTCCCTTTATATCTCTGGAATAACACTATCTATATAATCAATCCATTTCCTTTTTATATCCCTGCAATAACACTATCCATATGATCAACTCTTTTCCCTTTATATCTCTGGAATAACACTATCCATATGATCAGCCTATTTCCCTTTATACGACACGACTATCCATATAATCAACATATTTCCCTTTATATCTCTGGAATAACACTATCCATATAATCAAACTATTTCCCTTTATACGACACAACTATCCATATGGAATAACACTATCCATATAATCAACCTATTTTCCTTTATATCTCTGGAATAACACTATCCATATAATCAACCTATTTCCCTTTGTATCACTGGAATAACACTATCCATACTATCAACCTATTTCCCTTTCGTTGAACCCCTCACACAATAAAACACTGCCCCCCTTTTTTTTACTACTCAGATAGGTAGTACAAGCTGGAATGTCTTTCTAATATTGTCCGGTATCCTGGTTTAATACATGTTACAGCCAGCACAGTTGCTTGCTGCAAGTTTGAAGCCTTTCTTGTTTCTTGTTTGTGAAATAGTTCGATTCCCGGGTTGCGCCACTATGTTTAAGAGGTTGGTAACCTCCTGCTTCCATGTCGCGATATAACTGAAATATTGTTGAAAGCGACGTAAAACACCAATCAATCAATCAATGTTTGTGAAATACGATCTAAACTTTTTGTCATGTCGATCCCGATATTTTCCTCGAAAAAAAAACTTAAGACGAGGGGTAAAAACAGGGTCGGTCGGCTTATAGGTAGCACAAATATTTTTTTAGGCCCTGTCTTCGGGTCCAGGTTATCTGTTGTCTTTAATGTTACATACTTATGGTGTACTTAAATTGGATGTGTTCTAAATCTATTCCTATATAATGTGCACACTTATAGAAACAAAAACTATACCCTAGTCAGCCAAACTTCAACAAGATATCCGTTCGCCAATGTCCATTTCAAGCGTTGGATTATTCATATCTACATTATTATACCTATTCACAAAACAAATTCTGGTGAAGATCCCCGGATCCCCTTATGTAATTCATAATTTACGAGTACAGGATTTCATTTAAATGCGCACGTTCATGGTAACCAGTCAGAAAGTAAAAGCAGAGACCTACAATGTATTTATTATAGGTCTCTGATACAAGAGCAAGCACACACTGTATATTCATACCCAGTACAACTATAACTATAACACCTCACTCTATGACAAACGTGACGATTTCAATTTCGCTATCACAAACTTTCCTTTCATAAGTAGCAACATTCCATCATCGCCCGCATACGGCGTATTCATATCTCAGTTAATACGTTATTCCAGAGCATGTTCAAATTACAGTGACTTTGTTCTGAGGGCAAGGCGACTTTCAGTTAAGCTGCTCAACCAATGTTATATATGTGCTAAACTAGCAACGTCACTGAGGAAATTCTATGGTCGTTACGAGACTCTTATTACTCCATATGATATCTCGTTATCCAGACTTTTAAATGATATTCTGGACTGAGACCGATTCCGATCATTTTACACAGATTTGACACCTTCTATACTAGAAGGTTACCTACTTCGACTTCTCCATATATAAATACATATGGAATTTACACGATCTGACTCTTTCTACTGGGTATATGTGGGGTGTTGCTAGCAAGCAGGAGATGCTCACTCTCCCCGGGCACCTGATCTCACTCCATCACAGGGGTTCACATATGCTCTTCAAGTAGACATATTTTGTTATTTTCCATTTGTTTTTCATTTTCACTGATTTTGTATGTCCTCTGGTTTTATGATTTTTGGACTTGAGCTTTGGATTTATCCATCATCTTTACATTTCTTGTTGAATTTGATAGTCTTCCAAAGGAACGCCTTCCGCTTTTTTCCCTGAAAAAAATCATGGATTTTACGGAAGAATCTATGGAGACAACGACAGCAAATGTTAATATCTTTACAATGGCAATGACAAAAACAAAATATGCAATTGCTAACAGTTATATATATATATGCTGAGACAGATAAGGTTGGTCGATTCGGCACTTAATTTCATTAAAACCCTATTTTTAGAAAGAATATATGATAGAGAAAGCGATAAAAAGACTGGGCGACAATAAACATAAGTTTTTCTTTATCCAGATTGGTTTGATGGTGTTACACTGAATTTCTTGTCGGAGGAGCAGATTCCGATTCCAACTGTTGGTTCAGATTATTGTAATGTGGTTTATGTTTTCTTCTGCCTCCTTATCTGTCCTTCGATTGAGATGGTATAAACCGAGCCGTAGTGCCATACACTGGCATATAAACCGAGCCGCAGTGTCATACACTGGCATATAAACCGAGCCGCAGTGTCATATTATACACTGGCATGTAAAAGATCCCCGCTGCTTGTGGTACATATATTGCACAAGTGTCAAACACTAGGTAGGTGCCACCAGCGTATTAATGAGATGATATTAGTGTGTAGTGTGGCACAAGTGTCAAACACTGGGTACGTTACACTAGCGTATTAATGAGATAATATTAGTGTGTAGTGTGGCATAAATGTTTCCCTATATATATATATATATATATATATATATATATATATATATATATATATATATATATATATATATATATATATATATATATATATATATATATATATATATATATATATATATATATATATATATATATATATATATATGCCATTTGATAACTTTTGATACTCCTGATCAAAAGTGATCACATGAGAACCGAGGAAATGTTTACTTTTTATATATAATGTTTATATTCAAATGAATTAAAATTATACGTTTAAAATGTTAATATATTTGTAAGAAAATTCAAAATACCTTATTTACATATTTTATTTTATTTCTATTTGTATTAACTTAAGCTTAGGAATTTCTCAGTTTTTAAAGCCTTAAGATTTTTCTTTACCTTAGGTCTTTCCTTAATTCTTGGTGTGATAAAAACACTTTTTGGCAATTTTAAGCAAACTTTCTCTGACATGGTGCCATCTATTTACTCTATTTCCTGACTGTTAATTGATTTCGGCAATATCATCTTTAAAGTTAAGTGTTCGTTTGTTAATGAAATTTCTCGCTGGTTGTTACGTGATCACTTTTGATTAGGAGTATCAAAAGTTATCAAATGACATATAGTAAAAGAGTAAAGTCCGAAAAAAATCAGTATAGAAATATCCGGTTTCACTACAGAATGCATTGAGTCTCTAATACACTTAAAATGAAACTTATGTCCTCTTAATGAATCATTATTGACAAAAAGTAACAACAATATTGACCATAGTTCCCACGTTACTCTGAACAGTAAATAAACCAACAAAGCATTATTGAATTACAAATTATGAAAGTACTAGCACCCTTATGCTTTCGTATCCCCGCTACGATATGATTGGACCTTTCGTGATTTGTTTGGAGTTATAACTAGTAGACAATATATATATATATATATATATATATATATATATATATATATATATATATATATATATATATATATATATATATATATATATATATATATATATATATATATAAAGTACAAATAGAATCAGTGAAACACCTGGGAGTACTATGGACCTTGGATCTCCAAAGAAATACCTGTAGAAAATAAAGACAAATTAGTTAAACATATAAAGCACAAAGACACTACAGCTAACAAGGCACCCTATATTTCAATTATATTCGTTCCCCGTCTGGAATACTGTATCGTGCATTATTATGAATGAAAAAATAATCAAGGGTTTATTTCTTAGGTGTCCTTTCGGTCTTTCGACACATAAATTTAGCCTCCAACAAGAAGAACGATGTAACGAGATCTCGTTCTTAAAATAGGCAGGTGAAACCGGAAGTCAGGTAGAATACATTAATATTATACCTTATTTTATTTAACTCGTATAGTCTTAATTACGTTGCGTACGGTTCAGCGCAATTATAAGATTTAAAATTTTATTTCGTAAGATCAAGTAAAGTATAACAATATTTGTTGTAGCCATATCTTCACAACTTTCAATAAAACTTAACTTTTTCCACAAATTTGTCATTTTCAGGCATAATTGGCTTGCTGCAAGACTTATATTTATTTAACGTGCTTGCCGATTTCACTTAGTCTATTGCATGATCTGTTGTACAAAAGTCCAAAATTATTGGCCTTAGAAATACAATCTTTTCTGGTAGAGTAGACTGTAAAATCCCCAGTGCCAAAGTTTAGATTTCCGAGAAAGATATTTTTAAACATTCTAGCCACTATGAATCATTCGGGTCTAACTTTTATTTAATTCTTGATCTCTCAATGTATTTAGTCTCTCATTACCATTTCCTCAACTTTAGTTCAGGATGAAAAGCGCAGACATTGCTTACAAGTGTGTATTAATGGCTCGGTATTTCTACTCATTTTTGTACACAGCTCATAAGAAATTCGCTATTCGGAACAAAAGAGATCAATTTGTTCCTCAGAACACCAGCTACACCAGTGCCCATAGCAGCTGTAATAAGCAGATTGCGTCCCTTTGTGCCAGACTACAGAGATCAGCTGTAAAGTGTCATTTGATGCTCCTAGTATCTGTTTTCCTGAAATTTTCCACGTTACTAATTTTAGTGTTTAGCACTTAGTCAATGGGTGTACCCTCGGACGACAGCAACAGAGCCACTTGTGGTGGTAACAATATTGGATTTTGAAATGCCATTGCCGGCCATTTTCAGTGGAATGATTGTATTTGCCATATTTGTGTTATATCTATAAATTCTTCTCCCTCCATTTGAACGCTTGCCAGATAACGCGGTATCAATCAAAATGGAAGAAAATCATAGTCTTGTCTTTCCAGGAATGCATCTGTTGTTATCGTTATTGGGTCTGACTTGTTTGTCTTTCCAGGAATGCATCTGTTGTTATCGTTATTGGGTCTGACTTGTTTGTCTCTCTAGGAATGCATCTGTTGTTATCGTTATTGGGTCTGACTTGTTTGTCTTTCCAGGAATGCATCTGTTGTTATCGTTATTGGGTCTGACTTGTTTGTCTTTCCAGGAATGCATCTGTTGTTATCGTTATTGGGTCTGACTTGTTTGTCTCTCTAGGAATGCATCTGTTGTTATCGTTATTGGGTCTGACTTGTTTGTCTTTCCAGGAATGCATCTGTTGTTATCGTTATTGGGTCTGACTTGTTTGTCTTTCCAGGAATGCATCTGTTGTTATCGTTATTGGGTCTGACTTGTTTGTCTCTCTAGGAATGCATCTGTTGTTATCGTTATTGGGTCTGACTTGTTTGTCTTTCCAGGAATGCATCTGTTGTTATCGTTATTGGGTCTGACTTGTTTGTCTTTCCAGGAATGCATCTGTTGTTATCGTTATTGGGTCTGACTTGTTTGTCTTTCCAGGAATGCATCTGTTGTTATCGTTATTGGGTCTGACTTGTTTGTCTTTCCAGGAATGCATCTGTTGTTATCGTTATTGGGTCTGACTTGTTTGTCTTTCCAGGAATGCATCTGTTGTTATCGTTATTGGGTCTGACTTGTTTGTCTTTCCAGGAATGCATCTGTTGTTATCGTTATTGGGTCTGACTTGTTTGTCTCTCTAGGAATGCATCTGTTGTTATCGTTATTGGATCTGACTTGTTTGTCTTTCCAGGAATGCATCTGTTGCTATCGTTATTCGGACTGATTTCCACTTGATATATTTCTTCACCTGAGCATTCAGTCTTCTCGCAAATAGGTCGGGATGTACGGTATTGGACCCTTTAGCTTGTTGATATGACTGAATCCTAAATGTTCAATTTTTGAAGTGTTTTGATTTCTATCTACTACCGGCTCCATCGTGTTGTTCTGAATGTTTCGAAATGTTTTCTAATATGACTGATCTCACTTGCAACTCAGAATTGGAATTTATTGTTGGCAGTTTAGATGAGGATTGGGGATTGCGTTGCTTGTAGCTATAGAACATTTATGGGACATAATTTGATGTGTTCCATGCTTTCCTTCTCCTCTTTTCAGTACAGAAAAGTGATAGCTCCATGCCTGCAATAAGATTTAAGTTTTTATCGATAAATCTAGATTTTGTGTCAGTATTAATATCCCGCTCCAGTGACCCAAGAGTAATATATTCTTTGTATTGATTTATCAACTGAATTCCTGATAGATAACTCTGTGATTTCACAAGAGATTTTGCATGGTGCATTTGCAATTGTCTCAAATACAGTGCTGCTGGAGTAACTGCAAAATGCAGTATGTGTATTATAGGCTCGCCAGGTCGTGGATTTGTTTTTGCATGTTCTGATAATCAGTAGTTTTTGACAAATTTTTTTATTTTGTTCTCTATCTTTGTGGCAATGACACTGTAATGTTGGTGGAGTCCAGGTCACATCCCATAAATCCTATCTTCTGAGTGGGGATCAATACAGACTTTTTTTCCTAGTTTATCAACCAGCCTTAATTGTGTAGTATATGTAGGACAGAGTATCGTCTTCGATTAAGCCTTCTTATCTTGCGTTTGATTCAATGAATAAATGTCGCCCATGTATATGACCAGTCTCACGTCTATACACCGTACGATTGACGTAATTGCAAGTCCAGAATGTTTCCGTTCTCTTTCTGATACACCTTTGGTTCCATTTCTTGTTGCTTTCTATATGACTCTCTTCTGATCACAATTCATTTACCATGCCTAATCTTCCTTCTAGAGGAATATTTGCCTGTTCTAAGGGAATGTGTCAGTATTCTATCTAACCGAAACTTAAGTTCTGAATAGCTGTGTAGACATTACAGTGATAAGCCTCATTCTTTTTTATTTGACTTTCCACAGATGGAACACGTGACAAAACCTTTTCCAAAATACCTTTGCTGGTTTCGTAGTAAAACAAACACAAGGAGATATATACATGTACATATATCCATATGGTGTAACTATTTTGTGCTGGCCTTTCTACATGTACTGATTATGTCCATTACACATGTACTCCTTGCGATGACAAAGTTAGGGGGTTATATGAGAATCACCCTGTCTGTCTGTCCGTCTGTTTTGTCCGGGTCAAAACAGTGTCTTCATTGCCTTAGAAGCAACATGTAGTCAAATCTTGGAGCCTATATATATATATATATATATATATGGCAAATCTGCCATTTATGGCAGATAGCTCAGAGTGTAAACACCCCCAATAATTGAATTTCAACTTAGAAGATCTGAGCGACGCTTATCGCCTGATTAACCAAGGTAGGATTTTACGAGTTATCTCCCTACATTCTGGGAACTATTAGATTAGTATTATTATTATTGTGCTATTAACTACGTCGTACACCCGTGTATTACATCGTATTTGTACGGTAGAGTACTGATTAACACTGTTAGAAACTGTGCAGATTTATTATATAAATATATGTACATGTATATACATATCTAATATTCTAATAAAATATTTCATCGGAATCAAGACTTCCTTATAATCATTTAGAGAAAAGAAGACCATATTGATTACAGGCAGTCAAGGACAGAAGTATAAGCAAATATCAGAGTAGAACTTATATATCAAAGACATAGAACTTCCCCCCGGAAAAACCCCACGGAAATATCCACCCAGCATAGATTTTCTCCCACGAATAAAACGACCCAGTATAGCTTATCCCCTCTGAGATCGGTATGCCCCCCCAACCCCTTTTAAGAGATAAAATCCGGTTTGGTTCGAATATTACAAGTGAATGAAACTAAATATGCACAAGCGTAGCTTTTTAAAAAGCTTAGGTTGCAATCGAAATAGCATTAAATCTTCCAGTTTTTGGTCACAAAGCCAAATGGCTTTATGTAAATAGAAATTACACGTATTTATTTTGAAACCATCTTTTTAAGCGCATTTGTGAATTTTCCTGCTAAAATTTCTAAAGCCACGCCTCATTTTTTCCTTGTTAGGAAAGTAGCCGCGCCTTTTTTCCTATTTAGGAAAAACTCTCGAATCTTATCGTTAATATTCGGAAATAAGTTGGTTTTTGTATTGAGCAAATCTTTTTTTTTAATGTGAACATTTTATAAGATTTATTTCTAGAAATCTCAATATAATTTACAGCAGAATTATGTGCTAATATTGTTTCTTAGTACTAGATTATATTATTACTCAACATGCCACGCTAATGGAGTTTGCACTTGCGCTCTTAAAGCGAATTTACTATCTTAATATACAATCGGCCGAGGCCGATTGCAATAATGCATTACCAAATTTATTTGACAAAATCTCCCTGGATATCGGCACATTGCCAGTTTGAAATTAAAATTTTGGAAAATTCGATTTCCCTGCATAAGGGCATGTCGTTTATTTTGCAAATTAAAAGATATCTCTTTACTCTAGCTGGTCCTAGGTGACAATCAAATTATGAATTGATTTCCCATTAGGACACACAGGCACGGATCCAGCCGGAGGGGAGGGGGGCACGTGCCCCCCCCCCCCCGGCAGTGCCCGCCGAAGGGGGCACCATAGTCTATTTTAGGGCCTATTTTACTGCATACTGTCTTAAATTTCCAAAATTAATATCCAGAGCACAAATGTTCGGCCACTTGGCCTCAGGCGAGTAAAATCGTTTGACTACTTGTACATCGTGTAGCAAATGTTACAAATGTTTGAAGCTACGCGCTGTACAAGATGGATTTTACTTATCCATAAAATTTTACTCAAATACGTCTTGTACATCGTGTAGCTTCAGTACAAATGTTTGAAACGCTTGTACTGAAGCTACACGATGTACAAGATGGATTTCACTTAGAGCCATTTCTAGAATAGTTTATTTTCACAACGTATTTCGTATCTCCAAAAGTCTCAAATACAGGAACTTCCGTGGAAGGGACTTTGCACCTTGTTCCCCCTACCAAGGATCTACTCTGCATCCATCGGTGACCTATAGGCAGTCCCTAGACCCTGCGCCGAGTTTTACGCATCCTCCAACTGAAAATCTGGATCCATGCTAGAACAAAAAGGGCCTAATATGACACACATGATTTTGTAAGATTTTTGTCATATCTTCTCGGGGAAACCCCATCCCAACCTATGGGAGGGAGGGAGGGGTGAACAGGATAAGTTTTGATCGAAAATATTACGACAGTTTTCTTCCGATTTCAGAGTTTTTGCGGAATATTTGAAGTCAAGAAAATGTTGATGAATAATACAAAAAAGAGCACCAGATTGCACCATTTTGCCTCATTTTTGCAAAATTTTCTCGGGGGAGGCCCCCCGAACCCCCACATATGGAAGGGGCGGACCTCTCCTATACCCCCCCCCCCCATTCGGCCCTTCAGGCCTTAATTGTGAGGTGCCTCCCGGCACATGAAGTTCTGGATCCGCCCCTGACACATATCACCTACATGTCGAGCAATGAAGATATAAAAACATAATATTTGATCAAATTACATTTTAGAAGTGCCAAAAATTACATTTAAAATTCCTGAGTGAAAATTATATGAAGTGACATTCAAAATTCGTTTAACAAATTATTGAATCTTGACGGGACGTAACATGCAAAAATTATCGGGGAAAGGAACCAAGATGTCCCTACAAGTTTTGAAAGAAATATCACAGACGAGAAGATGTTTTTATCCTGTTTTTGTCCTGTCCGTTAGTTTGTCTGTCTGTTTGTCTACAAAAACTTAGACCTTACACATAATTTTGAATGCTATGTGATAGAGCTTCCATTTTTCACACGAGTAAACCTTGCGATAAGAGGCCAAAGCACAGTAATTCCATTTCACATAGGGACCCATGTTAAATTACCAAACTTCCAGCAAGATTTACACAACATCATACAATTTAGCTATAAATAATCCATATATCAAAATGTTTGTCAGACCCTCATCTATTAGAATTTGAACAGTTTACCATAGGTTATCCACCTTAAATTCGAGAAAATCATGCTTGATAGGAGTCACCCCCAAAAATTTGCCAAAATTAAAATGTAAACAACAACCACTTTCTAGGTCATAAAATTTTTACATTAGCGAAATGAGGATAAAATTCATGATTTTACAGCAGAATCAATCTTTATGTATAGATTGATCAAATAATTTCATCCAATCACCGCCCCTGATACATTGAAATAGTTGTCTCTCCTGTTTTTTTTTGGGGGGGGGAGGGGTTGGGGTTTTTGTTTGTTTGTTTGTTTGTTTGTTTTTTGTTTGTTCTGCGTCCTTGTGCGATAAAATTTCGAACCCCAAAACCATGAAAACAACCAAAGGAAAACCATTTTAGGGACTGAAACTTCTTTTTCTCAATGCCAAATTTTTTCTATTCTAAATGTGATATACAATATGAAAAGACATCTTGACCTAATGATAATAAAATTATCCCAATGATTCTGCTCAGTAATCATACATGTATATCTTATTTTCACTTTTTGCTGTGTATTTGATATAGTCTACACCATTAAGATTGGTGAAAAGGGAACTTTTGTATGCATTGCTGTTTATTTTCCTCCACGGCCAGCTGGTAGGTACATATACTTCTATTTCAAAAGGACGTAAAATCAAGACTAAATTACGGTTTGAGTTTTCCGATTTGACGAAAATCCGGAATCAATGGGGGATGGGGGAGATGAACCCAGGTCGGTTTACCCGCCTAAGGGGAAAGTCTATGCTGATAATCAGAAGGGGGAAAACCGTATGGATAGAATACCCCCTTTAGAGGGGGAAGATCTATACTGGATCGGTTTATCCGGAGGGGGGAGTCTATGCGGGGTGGGGGGGGGGGTAGTCTATGCTACAACACCGGTGAAAGAAAGCTTACATATATGTAAGGTCAAGGTCACAGTGCACACATAGCCAAAATCCTTGTCCGGGCCATAATTTCTTACTGCCATGATGGATTTGGATAATATAACAAACAATTGTTGTCCATGACCCAAGGATGTGTCATGACCTTGACTCAAGATCGTATCGCTAAGGTCAAGGTCACATTTCACAGTTGTCAAATCCTTGTCCGGGCCCTAACTCCTTGCTGTAATGTTGGATCCGGATAACATTTCACATAATTGTTGTTCATGTTTAAGGGTGTGTCATGACCTCCACCGAAGGTCATATCTTCAATGCCAATGCCACAGTGCACACATAGCCGAGATCCTTGTACATGTCATAACTTCTTACTTCAAGGTTGGATCTGAATAATATTTCACACAATTTTTGTCATGACCTTGACTCAAGATCATATCTATAAGGTCATGGTCATAATGCACGCATTTTCAAAATCTTTGTACGGGTCATAGCTCCTTTCTGCTATGTAGAATCTGGATAATATTTCACACCATTGTTTTCCATGATCCAAAGGTGTGTATCACATTGTACGGAGCGTGTCGTCCGTTTATCTGTCTATGAAAATTGTCCAGGCCATAACTTCTTCCTTTTACTTTGGAGGGAGATCAAATTTTACACAATTGTTGTTCATGACCCAAGGGTGTGTGATGACCTTGAACCATGCTCATTATACAAGGTCAAAGTCATAGTGCATACATAGCCAGAATTCTTTTCCGAGTCGTAACTTTCTTCTTTTTAATCTGGAAGGAGATAATATTTTACACAATTATTGTCCATGACCTATAATATTCCGTGTTATTACCTTGAACTGAGATGATATCTACAATGTCAATGTCACAGTGCACACATAGCCAAAATTCTTGTCTGGACCATAACTTCTTGCTGTTACGTTGCTGGAAGACTATATTTTACACAATTGTTTTCCATGACTCAAGGATGTGTATTGACCTTGAATCAAGGTCATAACTACAAGATCAAGTTCAGAATGCATACAAACCAGATTGTTTTCATTCATTATACCTCAAAATGTACAAGTTGGACATCCATTACATTTATACCTGTGGTGTATCTTGGGATGAATTATTGCATGTTTCAACTTTGCTGCAGCGGGGGTATTTGTCCCGTTAAGACAGCTCTACTTAATAACTGAAGTAGTAGTAGTAGTAGTAGTAGTAGTAGTAGTAGAGTAGTAGTATACGGCTAATTAAACTGATTCCTCTCTATATTTGTTCATTATGTAAGTCTGGCATCGAATAAAATATTCCCGCGTTTCGATCGTAGAGAGTATAGCGGGCATTATTTTTCCTCGAGATATGCAAATTGTTAAGAGAGTTTAGTCACGTGACTGTGATCACTCGTGTAAGAACATTGGTCATTCTAGACCCGTGCGCCAACCTGAACACACGTTCCTTTGCCGGCATGACATCCGAAGAAAATTCTTATGTCACGCGTCCACTCCAAAGCAGTACTTCGCTTCAACAAGAGGTAAGAATTGCAGTCAAATGATTCTATGAGCGGTTTAGAAGACTTACTTTCTAGTAAATTAACGGCTTTTGAGGCAAATTTACTGAAAGCAACGGCTAATTAACGCACAAAACACGGCCAAGATATCGCCACAGGGGCAATTGATCATACTTTTAAAAAAAAGCAATGAGGCACAGTTTAAGCACAGTGTTAAAGTCATGGACAAGCTGAGAATTGCAGATAACGCTTTACAAAAGCCCGTTCCTGAAATTACGAAGGCGAGACAGATTATCAAAGAGGGTATGGTGCTTCTTTCCCAAAGACAAAAACAATTCTAAGTTTGGTTCGAAATTAGTTGAACAATATGAGACCATCAGGTAGCAGAGGACAGCGATGATGAAAAAAGGATTTACAAAGCTGAGACTAGGGCGGAACGGTTAAGTAAGGAAGAAAAGAAAAAGAAGCCTCGTTATTAGTCCTAGATACGCTCCTTACACCGTAGGGCAAACACCTGTTCATCAGACCGTTTCGAGTGGCAAATCTAGTACAGCAACTTTAAGACCGAAACCAGGATTATGTTTTGCCTGGGGAAAACCGGGACACTGGAGAGGTGCCCCTGAATGTGAAGCTACGCAACAGAAATTCAAGTTAAGTAATGCTTTTTTTGAATTCTGTAGTTAGCCCTGTTGATAGATTACATTCTTGCATTGATAAATGGACCCAAATTGGGGCTGAAGTTTACATTTTAGATGTTTTAATCAAACAGGTTGGGGCAACCTCTCATTTGAGAGATAATCACTCAAATAAGTAACTATCACCGTTTTCAGTAATCAGTTTAAAGGTATGAACAGAAGTAAACAAGTACTAAAAAATTGAAGTTTCTAAATTTTGACTTAAACTTAAAAGGGCACATCTTTATGATATACTGAACATAAAATACAAAAGAAGCTGACCTTTTCAACTTACCATTTTGGAGTTTATAGCTGCAACATTTTTGCAGCTATAAACTCCAAAACAGTAAGTTAAAAATGTCAACTTGTTTTGTAAACTATATTCAGTATGTTGTAAACATGTGCCCTTTTGAATTTCAAATCATAATTCCAAACTTTTAGATGGGCTTAATGCCGAAGGCATAAGCCAAGGCTTTAGCCGCCGAGCACGATTCTCAAAAGGAAGCAGTCTGATTATAAGTTGTAAAGCCCTCTTTCTCATTCAATGTGTTCTTGCGCTTTTTAAAAAACATTATCTCTGATGTAATTTCTAGCATTATAATATTCAGAACGTATTGAATCTTTATTGGCTCATTAATTATATGTAACATTGAAAATACAGATATATATGTGTATATTCGTGTAGACTGAAGCTAGCTGCTCTTGCTTGATATCGTTGCGCGAAGAGACAGGTGACCACCGCCGTTCTGGAGAGGCTTTTTCTACTCCACCTAGTGTTAATTATAGCACAGGCCGCATGGGTAGATAACAAGCAGTACACACTGCGTGTAGATGTAATTCGTCTGCAGTAGCATACACAACATTATTATACAGTATTAAATGTAATTTATGAGAGGCGCGTGATGTTTAGCGTCGACAGGGACTTATATATCTAAATTTAGATATATACGTTCCTGGCGTCAAGAATGTAATTAATTGTCAATATTTGTTGATTTTAGGCTAAATGAAAGAAGCAAAACGAAATCTAGTGATATAAAAATGACCGATAACGCGTCACTTGTACTTCAGTCAGTCTCGTGATGGTCACTGTTTAGATAATTTAGGACCTTGACAGGCATTCGTGTACATGTGTATATGAGGGGTTTCCCTATGTCTATTTTTGCCGATTGAAGCATGTTACAAATTCAAGGCTCATACATAAACATTGGTATAGCGCCGTGTATTGCCCATTGCCTAATCGCTTGGCAGAGAGAAAACGGGTACATGTATTGTTCCCTGCGCTGATTAGCATGTCGAACATAATTCTCAGATCGCCGTCATTTCGAACAAAGTAGTAATCAAGATGTAGTTTATTCTAATGTCGCCGGTTCATGAATGGAGACAAATAAACCGAGTATCATTTCAGGTTTCCTCTCGGATTTGTTCCGTAACATCTAATTTTTTTGCAATTTTGACCAAAAAAAAATTTAAAAAGTTAAATGAATTTTTTCATGCATTACTCTTCGAATCGTCGGCTACTATCAAGATATGCTGAATTTCTATGGTAGTTCTGTTGAACTTTTCAAGGATAAATATAATATCCTGCTAAACACAGTAGGTGTAATATTCTTCAAGGATAAATGTAATATCCTGCAAAACAGAGTAGGGTTAATGGCCATGGATTGTCAATGCAAGTGAAATTGTACTAAAACAATTAATCCAGAGAGTTATAGTCTTGGTGTAGTGGTAAAGCGCTTTTCATGCGGCGCCGAAAAACCGGGTTCGATTTCTGGGTTGCGCCACCATGTTTAAGGTAACATCCTGCTTCTATGTCGCGATATAACTGAAAAATTGTTGAAAGCGACGTAAAACACCATTCAACTAACCAAAAATATAGTCAAAACGGCCCAAGAAAGAACGGTCCACACCCGAACGACCCACACCAAAACTGCCCATTTTTTACCACATCGGCCGAACTTTGTAATATTTTGACAATGGATATCGACTTTGATTTAAAAATACATTTTTACCTAGTTTTTAGATTATACTTGATACAGATAGTAAGAGGGCAAATAATTTGACATTTTAATTAATTGCCTTCAGCATAAAATTATTCCTGTTTTCGTGTGGGCCGTTTTATTTTTGGGCCGTTTTGACTATACACCAATCAGGAAGAAAGGTCATAATTCTGCTACCTATAGCGATAGGAGATGACAGATATAACTTTTGTGTTCGAGAGAATAAAGCATGACAAGGGCAGTGTAACTTTCAAAACAGTATTGAATCTATGGTTTTCATCATGATCAAGGGTAGACGCCAAGCCTCACGAGATATTTTATCAAAGGTAACCGATGATAAACTTCATTTCGCTTTTACTTGAGAACTGTTTTTCCATAACGAAATGTGTAAATTGTTCTTTCCTTGAATTTGTTATCAACTGTATTTTAACTCCAATTTCAATTTTTTTTTTTTGCTTCTTAACTTGATCAGTTACTTACAGCCCGGCTACCAGTACTGTAAGTACTTGATTAGTACTTGAAATTGATTACCTAAAAGAGAGATAGTTACTCATTTGAATGATTATCTCTCAAATGAGAGGTTGCCCCCAACCTGATAAAGGTTACAAGATACCATTCTGTAAAATACGAAAACCAGTTTGTCTGAAAAATAACAAATCTGCTAGGGATAACGGAGCTATTGTTGAAGTTGAAATTTTAAAGCTTTTAGAGAAGGGTTGTATTTCTGAGACTTAAAGTCAACCCACTGTTGTTAATCCACTCACAGTTGCTTTAAACAGATGGGGTAAGGCACGTCTTGTACTTGACTGTTAAATTTTAACATATATAAGTTTAAATTCAGGTCAAAAGATTCTTCTGTAGCTAGATGCATGTTTTAGAAAAGGGACCATGTTTTTACATTTGATCTTAAATCAGCTTACCACCATGTTTCAATTTTTAATGAACACAGGCAATATTTAGGATTTGCATGGACTTTTCAAGGAGACGATAAGGTAAGGTACTTTGTCTTTAACGTGTTGCCATTTGGAGTAAGTAGTGCAGCACATATATTTACTAAGGTAATGAGAACAGTTGTGAGGTATTGGAGAGAGAGGGGTCTGAAAATTATTACGTATCTAGATGATGGCTTGGGCGGAGCATCTACACAAGATGACGCTATGCAAGTGAGTAAAAAAATTAAGTGATTTAGAAGCCTTGGGCTTTCTCATTGCTGACGATAAGAGCTCGTGGGAGCCCTCTCAGAATGCAACCTGATTAGGCTTACTGTGGAATTTTAATACAGGTGAGGTGAAGGTAGGTCAAGCGCGAATCGATGGCTTACTAAGAGAAAACTGAAGACATCTGACAAAGCTGTATGACAAAAATTACCAAGAATATGCACACAAAAGATGATAATAGTAGAAAATACACTGAAAAACGACTTTACAAAATATTTGATTGTGCTGCGGTTTTGATACCGACTTAGGACGGTCAATGGAAGTAACAAACGTCATTCATACGGGTGCCCACCTTCCCACTCACCGCAAAAGCAGCACAATAATAGGAAACACATTTAAAAAATTTTAAATAATTCTCCATACAGAGAACAAGGATCAACCGAGCTCAGATCCTTGATCAATAGGAGTCCCGACTAACAGTCAGAGGGAAGGAGGATCAGTACCTTGTCTCCTCTGAAAAGTTTTTGACAAGGCCCGTCTTAGAGTCCCTACCGCCCTGTTAATCAGCGTGCAACCCTCAAGCAAAAGATTGCATTGGAATGTAGAGGGACCCAATACAAGAACTATGGACTTAGCGATGATCTCGGGGGCCATACTGTCGATGTTAATGGCGTTTAATGATTTTAGAACCCGCTGATATGAGATTATCGGAACCTTTGACCCTCCTTAGTTTGTACACTAGATCATCGTAGAAATTGGAATGGGATATTCCGCTGGATACGTATTGTTGAAAAGTCACATTTCCAAATTTAGATAAAATGTCTGAATAAGATCTATAAAATTTACCAAAAGTTTTTCGCAGTTTGTGATCTAAGGAGTTTAAATATTTTGATAGCACAGTTGAGTACCGGTTCAGATGCGTTAGTAAGTGTTCGAAGTTTAGCGCATGTTGCTGGTCAAATCATATGCAGGCAGCTTTTGGCGGGGTAGTCAGGATAAAAACCAGGTATATTTTTATGTGCAATAAACACCAAAGCCAGTTGGAATGCCCCTGTAATTGTTGACATACATGCTTTGAATGAATTTAAATTTTGACAAAGTAACTGTTTTCTTTTGAATGGTCAGAAATTTGAATGTATAAAAGATAAAACCTGTGTTTCAGAAACTATAATATTCAGTGATGCATCACACACAGGTTATGGAGGGTATATAGTGGGTAGACCAGGTAGCGAAGTAATAGGTACCTGGTCGTCAAGAGAGTCTCTTGAAAGCTTTACATGGAGAGAGCTCGTTGCTCTGAGTCGAGTTTAGAACTCACTTGCTGAGAGTCTGGAAGGACAAACCATTAAGTGGTACCGGTATACTGACAGCCAAAATGTTGCTAGAATCAGGCAGTTCGGTAGTAGCAAGTCTAATTTGCAACACATTGCTATGGATATCGTGTCTCGATGTGAAAACAATTCGGTTTTGATATCGACTAGGGTGCCTAGAGGTGTAAGTCAGAGAGCTGATTTACTTCGTCGCAATTGCGACAGTGACGACTGGATGGTCACTCCTCTCACTTTTGTGATGTTAGACAAATTATGGGGTTAGCACACAGATTTGCCACCGACTATAACACTTAATGTTAAAGGTTCAATTCACGTTGGTGGTGCCCCAGTACTGAGCAAGTTGATACTTTTAAATGTCATTGGGTAGGTGAGAACAATTCGTTAGTACCCTTTCCTAGATTAGTATGTGCTGCAATTAAAAATTAAGGAGGGACTGTGCAAAGGGCACTCTGGTTGTACCGAGATGGACGTCGGCTCCTTTCTGGTTTTTGTTAGCTAATTTTCAGATTTCATTGTTATATAAAGAACTTAGCAATAAATTTATTTTGCTGGTAGGGGCCTACAAGGGTGTTTTCAGTAAAACTCTTAAATTTTAGATGGCAGCATTTAGATTAAATTATGAGTAAATACGCACATGTATACAGATCATGATTGTTTTGTATATTTTATTGGTAGGTTTAGAAAGTAGTATAAAATGTGCCGATGTGCCGATGTCGGTATTGCGCAGAGTGGGGAAAACATTCGTTTGATGCACAACATGTGTGGTTATTTTATGCAGTGTAGAAGTAGCAACACTTTTGGTAAATATGCGGCTTATTTTATGAAATGGGAGGATTTCTGTCACCGAAAAGGGTTTTGTTCATTACCAGCAGAACCCGTGCAGTGTGCTTTGTACATAACATCATTGTTAGATGCGGGTGCATCATATTCTGTGTTGCAATCGTCTAAATATGCTGTGAAATTCGTGCATTCCTTACACGGTTTTGAAGATGTCACAGATAATGCGTTTGTTAACAACCTGATTGAAACAGGAAAACGCGTTTCCAAAGCACCGATACGGAGGAAGGACCAAATTGAAGTTAAACATCTTCTGTGAGAATTACCGTCACTCAGCTGATCTACTGATTATTCGTGATTTGGCTATGATTGTTGTAGCATTTTCTGCTTTTCTTAGATTTGATGAATTAGCAAATTTGCGATGTAATGTCATATTTTTTGATGATTATTCTTCAGTTGCAATTCGTAAAAGTAAAACTGATCAGTATAGATAAGGAAAAAATGTGGTTGTAAGCAAAGGTATTTCCGTAGCATGCCCTTATACTATTTTAAACAAATATTTTAATAAGATTTTTTATTCAAACCTATATATAGATCAAGTAAGAATTATTTTTAGCTCACCTGAGCCGAAGGCTCAAGTGAGCTATTGTGATCAATCGCCGTCAGTCGTCTGTCGTCCGTCATCTGTCGTCCGTCCATCAATAGCTTTTCTACATTTTCGACTTCTTCTCCAGAACCGCTGCACAGAATTTCAGCAAACTTCATAGTTAGTAAGTACTCGAGGTCCTCTACCGAGTTTGTATTATTCGTGCCCATCCGTAATCCAAGATGGCCATTGGCTCTGATTGGTTGTCACATTTTGGACTTCTTCTCCAGAACCGCTGCACAGAATTCCACCAAACCTCATAGGAAATAAGTGCCCAAGGTCCTCTACCAAGTTTGTGTTTTTTGTGCCGATCCGTTATCCAAGATGGCCGCCATTGGCTCTGATTGGTTGACGCATTTTCGACTTCTTCTCCAGAACCATTGCACAGAATTTCACCAAACCTCTGGGGAAGTAACTACTAGAGGTCCTCTACGAAGTTTGTGTTTTTCGTGCCGATCCGTAATGCAAGATGGCCGCCATTGGCTCTGATTGGTTGATGCACGCATTTTCGACCTCTTCTCCAGAACCGCTGCAAAAAATTTCACCAAACTTCATAGGAAGTAAGTACTTAAGATTCTCTACCAAGTTTGTATTTTTCGTGCCGATCCGTAATCCAAGATGGCTGCTATTGGCTCTGGTTGGTTGACACATTTTGGACTTCTTCTCCAGAACGGCTGCACAGAATTCCACCAAATCTCAAAAGAAGTAAGTGCTTGAAGTCCTCTACCAAGTTTATGTTTTTCGTGCCCATCCGTAATCCAAGATGGTCGCCATTGGCTCTGATTGGTTGACACATTTTGGACTTCTTCTCCAGAACCGCTGAGCAGAATTTCACCAAACCTCTGGGGAAGTAAGTACTCAAAGTCCTCTACCAAATTTGTGTTTTTCGTGCCGATCCATAATCCAAGATGGCCGCCATTGGCTCTTATTGGTTGATACATTTTGGACTTCTTCTCCAGAAGCGCTGCGCAGAATTTCACCAAACCTCATAAAAAGTAACTACTTGAGGGTCTTCTACAAAGTTTGTGTTTTTCGTGCCGATCCGTAATCCAAGATGGCCGATATTGGATCTGATTGGTTGACACATTTTGGACTTCTTCAAAACGATTGCACAAAATATCACCAAACCTTATAGAAAGTCTTGTAGAAAAAAAGCAAAATATTCTACTGAAATGAGCTGTCATTTTATTGTAAATAAGCAATTTGTGCTCAGGTGAGCGATATAGACCCATTTGGGCCTCTTGTTTGATTAAGAAAAGTAAGTGTCTGAGTTAAACAAGGGTCAGAGAATGTTTCATTGGTAGACTGAAAGAAGTTTCTGGAGATTTGAATATAGGTATTCACTCTTTGAGACCTGGAGGCGCCACGGCGGCGTCTAACTCTCACGTGAATGAGAGATGTTGGAGGCGCCATGGCGGCGTCTAACTCTCACGTGAATGAGAGATGTTGGAGGCGCTACGGCGGCGGCTAACTCTCACGTGAATGAGAGATGTTGGAGGCGCCACGGCGGCGGCTAACTCTCACGTGAATGAGAAATGTTGGAGGCGCCATGGCGGCGGCTAACTCTCACGTGAATGAGAAATGTTGGAGGCGCCATGGCGGCGGTTAACTCTCACATGAATGAGAGATGTTTGAGGCTCCATGGCGGCGACTAACTCTCAAGTGAATGAGAAATGTTTGAGGCGCCACGGCGGCGGCTAACTCTCACGTGAATGAGAAATGTTGGAGGCGCCACGGCGGCGGCGGCTAACTCTCACGTGAATGAGATGTTGGAGGCGCCACGGCGGCGGCTAACTCTCACGTGAATGAGAAATGTTGGAGGCGCCATGGCGGCGGCTAACTCTCACGTGAATGAGAGATGTTGGAGGCGCCACGGCGGTGGCTAACTCTCACGTGAATGAGAAATGTTGGAGGCGCCACGGCGGTGGCTAACTCTCACGTGAATGAGAGATGTTGGAGGCGCCACGGCGGTGGCTAACTCTCACGTGAATGAGAAATGTTGGAGGCGCCATGGCGGCGGCTAACTCTCACGTAAATGAGAAATGTTGGAGGCGCCACGGCGGCGGCTAACTCTCACGTGAATGAGAAATGTTGGAGGCGCCATGGCGGCGGCTAACTCTCACGTAAATGAGAAATGTTGGAGGCGCCACGGCGGTGGCTAACTCTCACGTGAATGAGAGATGTTGGAGGCGCCATGGCGGCGCTAACGTGAATGAGAAATGTTGGAGGCGCCATGGCGGCGGCTAACTCTCACGTAAATGAGAAATGTTGGAGGCGCCATGGCAGTGGCTAACTCTCACGTGAATGAGAAATGTTGGAGGCGCCATGGCGGCGGCTAACTCTCACGTAAATGAGAAATGTTGGAGGCGCCATGGCGGCGGCTAACTCTCCCGTAAATGAGAGATGTTGGAGGCGCCATGGCGGCGGCTAACTCTCACGTAAATGAAAGAAGTTAGAAGCGTCACGGTCGTTGGAAGTGCGACAAAGACGGCTACGTGGAGGATTCTCTAGATTCTCCATTATCTGGGTCAAGGTCACGTAATCTGTAGTAAATTTATTGTTTATTTTTCTGTTAGTCTCACATCTTGTCTGTTTCTCCCCAACGTTTTAAATGTTCTATTGCTCACATCGACCAATTGCATAAGTTTGTCATTATTTCTTTTGAATTGTTAGGTGAGCATTACAGTAATGATGATGATGATGATGATGATGATTTGATGATGATGATGATGATGATGATTTGTTGTTGATGGTGATGATGATGATGATGATGATTTGTTGTTGATGGTGATGATGATGATGATGATTTGTTGATGATGATGATTTGATGATGATGATTACGATGAAGTAAAGCGGAAAATAAAATATTCCCGCGTCTCGATCGTAGAGAGTATAGCGGGAATTATTTTTCTTCGAGATATGCAAATAGTTTAGAGAGTTTAGTCACGTGACTGTTGTCACTCGTGTAAGAGCACTGGTCATTCTAGGCCCGTGTGCCAACTTGAACATACGTTCTTTTCTTCAGCTTATTGATTGTATAATATTGTTTCTATTTAATTTTTGATTAGTATGATTAAGATTACTGCAATTTTAGACAAAGTTCATTATTTCAAAAGGTGAAGCCTTCACTTGAGGTGGTCTAGATGGGTTAACAATGGTGCAGAATTGCACTGCTACAGACACAGCTTTCCACGGTACATTTCACATTTATAATTTTTGGCTTTTTTCCGCGGTTTTTCCTGGGCGGTTATGACCATTTATAGACTCTCCTGTCCTTTAATTTCAAGATCGTAATTTGGAAGTGTTCAATGATAAATTTGTGTTGCAAATTATGCAGATGTATTATTGAAATTAGATATATGCATGTAATTTATTTATGTCATATATTGACTCAATAAATGCCGGCAATCGATTTCTATTGCGCACATCGCATAAGTTTGTCATTACTCTTCTGAATTGTTAGGTGAGCATTACAGTAATGATGATGATGATGATGATGATGGTGATGAATACAATGAAGTAAAGCGGAGCAGGCGAATTTCATTTTATCTTGAAAGATTCCTTATATCATAATTCTAAGAGCTAAGTTTTTAAAAGTCTTGAAATTAGTCCAGTTATTAAGCTAATGACTTGTGTAACTTAGGAAAACACGCGCTTAATGTGAGTAATTTTATAAAGAATAATAGTGACGTATTATGTTCTGTTTTATTGTTAATATCAGTATTATTATTTACAATCAACTTATATATGTGTAAGTGACTGACTTTATGTATAAAAGTAGTTATTTTTAACGGTGCACTGATAATGATGAATAAAATATATAAAATATAAAACTCTTGTAAAGTGGAATAATTGACAAAAAAGATAAATAAATAAAATAAATAATAATAATAACAAAAATAAAAATAATAATAATACCCCCCCCCCAAATCCCCTACAATCCGTATGTTAGGACTTCATACCTAGTGAATATTGTCTTTTCTGACTTTAAATTTTTGTGATTTAAAGTGAGCACAAGTTAGAGAAAGACAACATTACAAATCATGACCGACATCTTTTTAAAAGGCTTCTGAAGGACAGACAGTGTCGTAACAATACCGTCTGTATATCAGGCGTATATATATACAAAATGAAATATTATATAGACTTGTTTACATCTTATAATGCTGCTTGTCAGAGAGCTTGATAATACGCTAGAAGTAAGGCGACAAAGTAGCGATAATGTAAGATCGAATTTTAATTAGATTGATACTTTTAAACCTTCGTTGGGCAAAATTTTCCACGATTTAATTTTTCTTTATAACGGTGAATTGCAATTCGAGTGAAAGGGAGATAGAATGTTAAACATCACTTCTTACAGGACTTGCAGCCAAAAAAGGTAAGTGACTTTGATTAATTCATTCATACCAGATTTCATAAAAATTTCCATTTGATAATACTTTTATCAATAGTTATGCAGAGAGGTGCTTAGCGGTGCACGCCCCTCATGATTCTTCAGAACCCTTCTGCAGTTTTTAAGAAGTCGGAATTATAAAGCGTTTACGCCGGACAGACGGACGGACGGATGCCAGACGAGGAGTAATCACAATAGTTCATTGGAGCACTCGGCTCCGGAAATTAACACTGGAGCACTCGGCTCTGGTAAGTTATCACTGGAGCACTCGGCTCTGGTAAGTTATCATTGGAGCATTCGGCTCTGGTAAGTTATCGCTGGAGCATTCGGCTCTGGTAAGATATCGCTGGCGCATTCGGCTCTGGTAAGTTATCACTGGAGCACTCGGCTCTGGTAAGTTATCATTGGAGCACTCGGCTCTGGTAAGATATCGCTGGAGCACTCGGCTCTGGTAAGTTTTCACTGGAGCACTCGGCTCTGGTAAGTAATCGCTGGAGCACTCGGCTCTGGTAAGTTATCACTGGAGCACTCGGCTCTGGTAAGTTATCACTGGAGCACTCGGCTCTGGTAAGATATCGCTGCAGCACTCGGCTCTGGTAAGTTATCACTGGAGCACTCAGTTATCTAGAATTAAATATCAGAAAATATATACATGTACAAAATTCTAATCTTGAAGAATATAGTTTATTGTCCTATGATCAAAGAAATAAATTAACTGAATTTCGAATATCGTTTCATAAATTAAAGATTGAGAGGGGAAGGTACAGAGGAATAACTAATGCAAAGGAATTTTTTGTACGTACGTAAAATATCTTACGTATGATTCTTTGTGAAACGGCCCCAGAGGATCTGTAAAATTGTAGTTTAATTTAAGTCAAAGATGAAATTCATTTTCTGTTTATATGTCCACTGAATCAATCCAGACGAAACATCTTGCTACAAAAATTGATATTAACTGTCATAGCTTTTGTCACCGCCTTAATTATCACTGTTAGTCGGGACTCCTACAGATCTAGGGTCTTAGCTCGCTTTCAGACTGGCAGAGCACGGTTTATCATGTTGATGTCGCATATATTTTTATACCATTATGTGTTTTACAATACCTTACGTGTTTATATTTTTATGACCTCTCAATATGCGATACCTGTTGACCCTTGTTCTTTACATGGAGGATTATTTATAAATTTTTAAATGTATGTCCTTTGATTGTTCTGCCGTTACGGTAAGTGGGAATGTGGGTCCGTAAACCGGTTAACCACACAATTTGTTTGGCTTTTGTCAAATTAAATGACCGTCCTAAGTCGGTATCGTAATTGCACTACAATCAAATATTTTTGTAATGTGTTATATGTTCTAGTATATTATTTATATTCATGTATTGTATAGCTCCATGGTGACTTCTGCCACATAACTGAGCCTGTAACTCCTCTTTTTTCTTTGACCAATCTGCATTGGGTACGAATGAAAGTATTATTCTTCAGCAGTTTGGTGCCCACTGCAGTTTGATCAAAAACTTGATATAATATTCTTTTATGGCATTACTATGATACAATATATCCATATAAATCAAAATTGTCCTCAGGTGAAATTAATTACAATGACCAAAGTGCAAAGCACACGGGTGAATATAATAAATTAGCATCGACTCCTGGTGCTCTTTGCAATCTGGTTATTGAACTTACTCTACATTTAATTATTTAAGAGGACATTTTTATAATACCTTATTATATCATAATTTACTACCGGGTAATTACTGGTTTTAGAAAATCTCATAGTACAACTGATCATATCTTTAGTTTACATATGTTAATTGAACTTTATAAGTTTATGAAGAAGAAATTGTTCTGTGCTTTTATAGATTTCGAAAAGGCATTTGATTTAGTGTGGCGACATGGTCTATGGAATAAGTTTTTGATCAGTAATATTGATGGTAAATGTTTTAAATGATCAGAAATATGTATAATGGGATAAAAGCTAAAATAAAACTAAATGGAAATTTTTCTGACCCCTTTCCATGTCAGACTGATGTCCGTCAAAGTGAGAACTTGTCTCCTATTCTATTTGCTATTTCTAAATTATTTAGAAACATTTTTAAAGTCAAAATATTCACAAGGATTATCTCGCTAGACTCAAATGTTTCAAAATGAACTGTATTCTTTCGACTCTTTTTCTTTTATATGCTGTCCTCTACCAAATTTGTGTTTTTCGTGCCCATCCGTAATCCAAGATGGCTGCCATTGGCTCTGATTGGTTGACACATTTTCGCCTTCTTCTCCAGAACGGCTGCACAGAATTCCACCAAACCTCATAGGAGGTAAGTACTCAAGGTCCTCTACCAAGTTTGTGTTTTCGTGCCGATTCGTAACCCAAGATGGCCGCCAATGGCTCTGATTGGTTGACACATTTTCGACTTCTTCTCCAGAAGAGCTGCACAGAATTTCACCAAACCTCATAGGGAGTAAGTACTCGAGATCCTCTACCAAGTTTGTGTTTTTGTGCCGATCCGTAATCCAAGATGGCCGCCATTGCTCTGATTGGTTGACACATTTTGGACTTCTTCTCCAAAACCGCAGCACAGAATTTCACCAAACCTCATAGGAAGTAACTACTCAAGGTCTCTACAAAGTTTGTGTTTTTCGTGCCGATCCGTAATCCAAGATGGCCGTCATTGGCTCTGATTGGTTGATGCATTTTCTACTTCTTCTCAAGAACCGCTGCAAAACATTTCACCAAACCTCATAGGAAGTAAGTACATAAGGTCTTCTACCAAGTTTGTGTTTTTCGTGCCCATCCGTTATCCAAGATGGCCGCCAATGGCTCTGATTGGTTGACACATTTTGGACTTCTTCTCCATAAGCGCTGCACAGAATTTCACCAAACCTCATAGTTAGTAAGTACTCAAGGTCTCTACAAAGTTTGTGTTTTTCGTGCCGATCCGTAATCCAAGATGGCCGCCATTGCCTCTGATTAGTTGACACATTTTGGACTTCTTCTCCAGAACCGCTGCACAGAATTTCACCAAACCTCATAGGAAGTAACTATTCAAGGTCTCCAAAAGTTTGTGTTTTTCGTGCCGATCCGTAATCCAAAATGGCCGCCATTGGCTCTGATTGGTTGACGCATTTTCTACTTCTTCTCAAGAACCGCTGCAAATAATTTCACCAAACTTCGTTGGAAGTAAGTACTCAAGGTCCTCTACCAAGTTTGTGTTTTTCGTGCCCATCCGTAATGCAAGATGGCCGCCATTGGCTCTGATTGGTTGACACATTTTCGGCTTCTTTTCCAGAACGGCTGCACAGAATTTCACCAAACCTCATAGGAAGTAAGTACTCGAGATCCTCTACCAAGTTTATGTTTTTGTGCCGATCCGTAATCCAAGATGGCCGCCATTGCCTCTGACACATTTTGGACTTCTTCTCCAGAACCTCTGCACAGAATTTCACCAAACCTCATAGGAAGTAACTACACAAGGTCTCCGCAAAGTTTGTGTTTTTCGTGCTGATCCGTAATCCAAGATGGCCGCCATTGGCTCTGATTGGTTGACGCATTTTCGACTTCTTCTCAAGAACCGCTGCAAAAAATTTCACCAAACCTCATAGGAAGTAAGTACATAAGGTCTTCTACCAAGTTTGTGTTTTTCGTGCCCATCCGTTATCCAAGATGGCCGCCAATGGCTCTGATTGGTTGACACATTTTGGACTTCTTCTCCATAAGCGCTGCACAGAATTTCACCAAACCTCATAGTTAGTAAGTACTCGAGGTCCTCTAACGAGTTTGTGTTTTTCCTGCCGATCCGTAATCCAAGATGGCCGGAATTGGCTATAATTGGTTGACAGATGTTCGACTTCTTCTCCAGAACCAGTTCACAGAATTTCACCAAACCTCATAGGAAGTAACTACTCAAGGTCTCTACAAAGTTTGTGTTTTTCGTGCCGATCCGTAATCCAAGATGGCCGCCATTGCCTCTGATTGGTTGACACATTTTGGACTTCTTCTCCAGAACCGCTGCACAGAATTTCACCAAACCTCATAGGAAGTAACTATTCAAGGTCTCTACAAACTTTGTGTTTTTCGTGCCGATCCGTAATCCAAAATGGCCGCCATTGGCTCTGATTGGTTGACGCATTTTCGACGTCTTCTCAAGAACCGCTGCAAATAATTTCACCAAACTTCGTTGGAAGTAAGTACTCGAGGTCCTCTACCAAGTTTGTGTTTTTTTGTGCAAATCCGTAATCCAAGATGGCCGCCATGGGCCTTGATTCGTTGACACATTTTCGACTTCTTCTTCTTCAGAACCGCTGCATAGAATTTCACCAAACCTCATAGGAAGTAAGTACTCAAGTTCCTCTACCAAGTTTATGTTTTTCGAGCTGGTCGGTAATCTCAGATGGCCGCCATGGGTCCTGATTGGTCAACACATTTTCAACATTTTCCGAAACTGCTGCACAGAATTTCCCTTATCTCAGAATATTTATCTGTTGTTTGACATATATGACATGTTGTGTATTGAATCAAAGAAGCAAATTTATATTCGCCTACATTTGTACAAGGTACTCTACCAAGCCTTGTAGAAAAAAGGCAAAATTTTCTACTGAAATGAGCTGTCATTTTATTGAAAATAAGCAATTTGTGCTCAGGTGAGCGATATAGGCCCATTTGGGCCTCTTGTTTATGAATACTGTACATTGTTAATAAAGCCAAAGTAATGATATTTGGAAGGGGAGGGATCCAAATTATGAATTTTACTATCAAAACGAAAAAATTGAAATTGTTGAAAATGTTAAATATCTCGGCGTTTTCTTTTCAAAAATGGATCTTTAAAATTTAATGTTAAATAGCAATATGATAAAGCAGCAGTTAAAGCCATGTACAGTGTTCTATCCAAAGCAAAAAGAAATCATCTATCCATTAGATGTAACTGGGGGTGGGAAGGGGGGGGTGGGTCTCGCTCTCCGAGGTCCTCCGGAGAGCGATAGGGTCTAAAGCTCTCCGAGGTCCTCCGGGGTGCTTTGAAATGCTCTGGAGTGCTTCGGAGAGCGATAGGGGGTAAAGCTCTCTGAGGTTCTCCAAAGCTCTCCAATGACTGTAATGATTTATGAGCGGGAAGTAATTTAGCTATACACAAGGGCGTAGGAGAAGGAGCAGCGGGGGCATGTGCGCCCCCCCCCCCCCACACACACTTTTAGAGTAATATCTAAAGTTTAAATAAACTTAAATAAGACATTTTAAGCGAAGTAGATATATTTTCTTTTATATTTTTAATGTCTGATTTCTAATTCGTAACTACAAAATTACGCATAAGGTTTTTTTGTTTTTACTGGCTGTTGATGTATCCTGATTACGCAACATGTTGCAGCAATAGAAAGTTTCGCCAACAAAATGTCTTTCAGCTTATGCATTAGTGTGATGTCATCCATTGTAAGTATTTATTGTTTTGAATGATATTATACAAGTCCGAGATTATGCAATAGAGTCGCATTATTATAGTTTGCTCTTATATGAAAGATATAAGTAGGTGTAGCCCAGTGGATGAGTTGTTCGGCTTGTGACAAAGAGGTCCGGGTTTGACACCCGTCGGGGGCACATCGGTGCTCTGTCTGTCGGATGACGGAAGGCATGGCACGTAAAAGATCCCACTGGGCAAGGTCAATGACCTTGAGACCTTCACCGTGACCTTTGTGCTGAAAATAGCTTTTTTCGGACTTTGCCACCGGGGACATAGTGTTCCACAAACATATCTTGCTTTTTTCTTTCTTTTTTTTTTTTTTTTTTGCTTTTCACTTTTGGAAGGTTGTCTTCTCCCTCATTGCACTTTATGTACATATTCAAAACACATTTCCTGCACAAAACACAAAACGGTTATAGAAAATAATAACTAAAACGCATTGTACTTTCTGTACAGATTCAAAGCACATTTCATGCAAAACGAGATAAAGCAATAAGCCTATAGACTGCAGGCTCGTTGCACCTTTCAAGCACATTGCACTTTATGTACACATTCGAAGTACATTTCATGCACAACAACACAAAACGGCTATAGAAAATATCCTTTCACACACATTACTCTTTCTGTTCACATTTGAAGAAGCACATTTCCTGCTAACGATACAAAACAATTATAGAAAATAATCTCTAATACGCATTGTACTTTCTGTACAGATTCGAAGCACATTTCATGCAAAACGAGAGAAAAAAAAGCCTATAGACTGCAGACTCGTTGCACATATCAAGCACATTGCACTTTATGTACACATTCTAAGTACATTTCATGTACAACAACACAAAACGGTTATAGAAAATAATCTCTAAAACGCATTGTACTTTCTGTACACATTTCATGCAAAAAAAAAAAAAAAAATTACGAGATAGAAAGAAAGCAGTTAGAATAAGTATCATTGCTGATTTATTGATAATTGAAATATTGGTTGATTGATAGATTGATTTTTGTTTAACGTCACACCTCGAATAATTCACGTATTCACGTATGGTGACGGCATCTGCCTGATGCGGAGCATGCAAATTTTGACCTTTGCAACGGACTCGCCCGAGGCAGTGAGGGATCTTTAACGTGCCATGCATACCACGACACGGGGCCTCGGTTTTTACTGTTTCATCCGAAAGACAGAACACCGGCCTGACCAGAGCGGGACTCGAACCCCCAGTCTCCCGATCAGGAAGCGAGCGCGATACCACTAGCTCATGCCGGTGTATTAGTAAAAAGTGACCCCGTTGAAAACTGACCCGTGGTTCAGTTTTCCACGCTAAACTTGCCCTAAAAGTCGTTGAAAATTGACACGAGCCATGAAATTTTGACTCCCTAAGGGTCATTTTTCAACGCCTTTTAATTTTGTGTATAGCATCGAAATACAAGTTTATATGGAAATGGGGTGGACATGTGAGATGCCTCTCACCATTCCATCTCATTCCCCCTTCTATATAACCTTTGTCTCCTTCCATATCGGAAGGAATCCGGCTTCGCATCTGACACACTTTGTGCATACAGAAGAAAGTTGATATATCCATATGTACAGAGGGTGCGGAATTTGTTGTTTGGGGATGATTTTAAACTCGAAGTGCATTTCTTAAATAATAGTATACTGTTTTTCTCGGGAGAAAATCTATTTACTAAGCAGATATCCCGGAGATTGGGGGGTGGGGGTGGGGCTATTTTGGGAAAACGTCTATACTAAATCACCTTTTCGTTTGTCTTTAACCATGCATATAGTTACTCGATCAAGTTAAAAGCATCCATATCAAAGACATCAGCGGATCCAAAACAGAAGCGAGGATCGTAATTATGGGGTCTTGACTTATGTCAGCCCCTCTATTTCTTACTGAATATATATGTATGTATATATGTGTGTGTATATATATATATATATATATATAAAGGATGATTTGTTTTACATGTTTCACGTATTCAGGGAGTAGAAACCCTCACGACAAACGTATAGCATTTGGCATCGTGATCCAACCCCTTTTGTATTTCAAAAATAACATCAACGTTTAAAATCAGAATTTTACTAGGTAGTAATGAAAGTAATTATTTCATACACTTGTAAAACATACATGTATTCGACTGATCAGTCCCTTAAACGGCGAAACGACTCTTGAAAGGCATACGTCACTTAGCTTAGAGGCCTAGTGTAGTAGCGTTTCTTTCACAACAGGATGTGGATAACAAATTGTTGAGGCGTGTATTATATATATCAAAAGTTGAGAGTGCCATCACAGCCGATCAAGTTATGCTAAACCCAGATGTTGGGGATAACGTTTTCCTGCAATCCGGTGAATATTTTTGATAACTTAATGTAATTCTCCGAGTATTAGTGAAATGGTCATATGCTGGAGTTGAAAGCATGTTAATTAAACAGTCCTATTTTATATGAAGGTACAGTTTTCAAAAAAAAAAAAAAAATGCTCGATAAAAATATTGAAAAAAAGAAAAAAAGATAAAAATTTCGCTCGCCGCCAATGAATTTTTACATAAAAATCCGAAGAACAAGATTATTTTTGGTGTGGCCTTATTAAAAACTTTTCATATGGGTATAACAACACAGCATATGTACATGTACCAAGTAAAAAGTTCATAATTGTATCACGAAACAAAATTTAAGGGACGAATCTACTACCGTATAATTAATCTACATGGATTGATTGTTTCAGATATTTCCTGAATAAAGACATTTTTATAGGCTATTAAATTGATCCTTTCTCAACGTTAAAATATTAACCCACTGAAAGTGTATCTAGCTAAGTACATGTATTGTAAAAAGAGATTTTTCGACTTGAGGTCGTGGAAATTTGACTTTACCTCTAATGACCAGTTTTCAAGTTCAAGCCGGAGTTCGATTTTTTTTTCATGGGGGTCATTAATTAATGTTCAAATATTAACACCCCTTCCCAGTTATTGTACTTGCATTGTCTCCGCCAAACATCCCTCTTTATTCAACAAAAACAGACAGGGTACTTAGCTAAATACTTGTATTGTAATTATGAGATTTTCTCGACATAGGGTCGTTTTCAATGTTGAAATTTGACCCTACTGTTATGTTCTAATTTTTGAATTTACAAAAATTAGAACATGACAACTAGTAAATTCAAAAAATAGAACATGACACTACCTCTATTGACCAGTTTTCAAGTACATTTTACTCCCTAATGTATAATCAAATAGTCACGCTATATTATAAACCGGAAATCAATTTTTTTCATATGGAGTCATTAATTAATGTTGAAATATGACCCCTTTCCCTGTTAATGCATTGTCTCCGCAAACTATCACTCATTATGATTTGAAATTGGTTGCACGTGGCTCGGTTCTGAGGTGGGGATATCACATCCTCGACACCAGCGGACGTCCATGTAGGTGCTAAGCTAAGTCATTGGAAAAACCTTTTTTAGGGTTGTCTCCGTGGCGTGACGTTATATGCGGCATGCTTTGTAGGCTAGGCGAAGCCGCCGCACGGTTTAAATTTACAACATATATAACATATGCACCTACATGGATGTCCGCTGGTGTCGAGGATGTGATATCCCCACCTCGGAACCGAGCCACGTGCAACCAATTTCAAATCATAACTTCACTTCCGGTGTCTGCTAAGCATGCTGTAATATATGTACCTCATTGGAACAACCTTTTTTGGGGGTGTCTCCGTGGCGTGACGTTATATGCGGCATGCTTTTTAGGCTAGGCGAAGCCGCCGCACGGTTTAAATTTACAACATATATCACTCATTATCAACAAAAACATAAAGCGTACTTATTTAAATACGTGTATTGTAGTATATGTACGGAGATTTTCTCGAAATGGGGACATTATTTAATGTTGAAATTTGACCCTACCTCTTTACTTATCATTAAATGATCGAATAGTCACACTATATTATAAACAAGAGTTCGAAGCTTTTTTCATATGGGTGCATTAATTAATGTTGAAATATGATCCCTTGGAAGCATTAGTTCTCTCAATACGTCTAATGAGATCGGAATTTGCATAATACTCTACATAAGATGTCATTGTCCAACGTAAACTTTAGACCATTATGTCACTGACCTGTTTGCAAACATGAAGTACACAGTATGAATTACACTTTAACAGTACAAGGGAGCATTATACACAAGGGTCAGTTTTTAACGTTAAAATATGACCCACCATTGCGGGTCAATTTTCAACAAGGGTCACATTTTCACCCGTGGGTTGGGTCATTAAATAACGAACCGAGTCAATTTTCAACATTAAAAATCGACTCTCAAACCGTTGAAAATTGACCCATGGGTCAGTTTTCAACAAGGGTCACTTTTTAATGTTACACCGGCTTTTGAAATATTGGTAACTGTGTATATGGTATGGGCAAGCGCAGAGATACATGTATGTCTCTGATAAAGGTAATAATAGGTCATTTTACCGCACACCTTATAACAGTTAGATCTGCTGAATAAGATTAAAGAAAGACGGACAAAAATGGCTGAATAAAACTAAGTAAATCATGCTAACGCTCGGATTTTACCATCTCACTTGGTAGCTCGAAACTATTCTCTAACCTTTACTTAGTGTATACTTGACACCTCTCACAATAGATTTAACTGGTCACCAAATCCTATGGTGTCACGCGTCGCCTGACAGATTTCAGGGAAGACAAACACCGTATGATTTGATATCCAAATGACACGACACTTGTTTTCACTATGGCTTCGGCCATTGCAAGAATACAGTCAAACCTCGTTATCTCGAAGTTGGAGGGACCTTGGAAAATACTTCGAGATATCCGTAGTTCGAGATATCCAAATTTCGAGTTTAGGATCACAAATCTTGCAGTTGTTAATGTACGCCGATTCATTTGACATCTGTGATTATTATAGTAGATGTATGAGATATACATGTATTTATCAATAAATACGCATGAAGATGTGCATATTGTATTGTTCCTAAATAATTAATCTAAATCTCATTATACCTTTCATATTTTATGAATATATAGAGAATATACTCCAAAACTGGAAACGTCATGTTTCATTTTCAGTAACATCGTAATTTAAATCCGATACTGGATATAACCTTCTTATACTATACCTAAAACCGAGGACGGGCTAACACGTAAGACAAGATAAAGACACACGTCATAATTTGATTTAATTACTATTACTTTGCATAAAAATACATAGACATATACACGGATTGCAAATCGTAATAATGAACAGTGAAAAGAAATTTCTTTAAACGCGGGTATGAAAAAGCATTAATTACAGTTAATGTTAATTATCTCATTTCGTGTCGAGTTTAATAAACTATCATCATTTATTAATATTTGGTATAAATAACAGGGTACAAATGGACGCGATCGATTATGTAATTACTGCGGCTTTGTACACCGACACGGTCAATTGATCACACCACGCGAGCGACCTGTTATTTAGGGTAAACGCCGCGGGGAATATTGTCAATAAGAAGCCAACTTCGAGATAAACCGGGTAAATAAGAACTTCGGGACTGGAAAATGTATTCGAGATAAGCATGGTATTCGACATATCAGTGTTCGACACATCCGGGGTGAATTTAATCATAATATGAAGGATTTTTTTCGGGACCGATGTTCGACTTCGAGATATCCCGGGTATTCGAGATATCAGTGTTCGAGATATCGAAGTTTGACTGTATAAATGCAGAAATTATAACTTACCAAAACTGTTTCAGAAAACAAAAAGCTATTCATCATAATATTATGGACTATGTCAAAGAGGAAATACAGAATGAATGAATAAACAATAAATTTTACTTTCGTGTGCATGTCCTTGGCAGGGACGTATATAACACATACGTCCCTGTGATTTGTGTCATACAGCTTTGTAAGATGTCTTCTGTTTTCTCTTTTCTTTTTCCCCACTTTGCATTACGCTTTTGATGTTAGGCGGCAAAGCAGTTCTTAATGTATTTTCAATGTTTAAGCAAGGACTTATAAACTTGTTTAGAAGTCCTTGTTTTAAGCAATCTTAGTTTCAGAAACGTGATTTCACTCAACAAGAGAGATAACTCGTAAAAGTACTTTGTCTGTCTGTGTCTATCCAGAAATGTCTCTGGTCTATCTATCTATCTATCTATCTATCTATCTATCTATCTATCTATCTATCTATCTATCTGTGTCTATCTATTTATTTTATATATAATTATATGTATCTTGGTGTTTAATACCGAATTTCGATACTTAATCTTTGTACTGCTTGCCGATTCAAAATTACATATACTGTTGACAAAGAAATGATACATAAATGTGTTGTTGTTGTGTTTGAAAAGAAATCATGGCTTTATTTCGGGGAATTTCGTTCGTTTCACCCACTGACCTTATTTGAAATTGGGCCATCCATTACAGGCCTTTCCGGAAGTGGCGTTACCTAATTTCGATAGGAACATGTATGGAGTCTCTGAAGGACCAAAACGACCAAAATAAGAATTAAATATGAACAAACGAAAATAAATAATAATAACGATACTGTTTTTTATCATTTTGTATATTGATAACAAAGAATTATTATGGAAAGTGCAGCAATTTTCAAAAGATTTAACAATGACAGCAAACAAATTCTTCTCCCCTCCTTACAACTGTTTTTGATGAACAATATTTCAAATGTATCCAGTGTGGACATCTGTCAGACTGTGTCCACTTTACCAATTCAACATACTAGTAAGCATTATACTTTAGTTGTTTCGGTTCAAACAAATTGCACTTGCAGCACTTTTCCTTTTCTTCTTGGTGGTAAAAGTTTTGGGTTTTGGTTTCACCGATTTGTTCTCCTTTCCTTTTCCCTTGGACACTTTTGACTGTGGCTCTTTAAAAACCTTAATTTTTTCAAATGTTTCATCCTCTGTGACAGCTTTTCCTCCAACAACTGAACTTATATTACGTCTGGGCTTTTTAGCAATATTTGCAGCTTTTAACACTTCTACACCACGTCTATTGAAAAAATCTTGATGGCAGTTGTCTTTGTTGGTGCGTGTATCCTGCTTTTCTGGTTGTGACTTTTCACTGTCGTGGATTATCTGCTGCCTTTTATACACAATGGAAGGTGCTATGACATCAATGGAAATTTCATTAGGGTTGAGAGGATGTACACCAGATTTTTTGAAAGCTGATCGTAGATTTCCAGGACTGAGAGCATGGTCATAAACTTTGCAAGCAAGAGCACATACATCATACCTAGTGATTGATCTTCCTGTAGTTTTCCGCATAAATTTGTGAGCCTCTTGTTGGTAAATGGTTTCAAACGGACCAAAACATACTACATCCAGGGGTTGCAATATATGGCTGGTATGTGGTGGTAACACAAACAGTATGATGTTATTTTCTTGAGCCCACTGGATAAGGGACAAACCTATGTGGCTTCTGTGCCCATCATAAAGAAGTAACAAGGGATGACTTTCGCTTCTGGACTGGACATACTTGAGGAAATGATTCTTGACATAATGTGAAAATATTTCCGTGTTTGAATAGCCAGTATCACTGACAGTTCCATCAAATCCAGGAGTAGCACCTTCCAAAAGAGACGGAATCATTCTTTTCCTAGGAAATACCAAGAAAGGTGGAATTGCTGTTCCCATGACATTTCCACAGCCAAGGACAGTCACTTTTTGAGATCTCTCGGAGGTCACCACCTGAGCAACTGCTACAACATTAGGGAATTTGGATCCACCAGTCATAATGCCTTTTTCGTCAACATTATATATCATACTCGGGCTGTCTTTCAGGTCATACTTTGTCCAAATCTTATCAAGCTCTGCAAAGTAATTGTTAATACACCCTGGAGAAGCTGCTTTAGCCCGTAATTGTGATAAACCAGAAGGTTTTACATTGTGTAGTTCAGGCCATCTCTTCATAAAGTTGTAGTACCACTTTGTGGTCAAAGGTTTTTTTTATATCTCTCAAACCAAGGTCAATAGCGTAGTCACTAGCCAGATTTATTACTTCAGCCCTGGTGTAGCCATACTCAATCTCTGCCATAGACTTGACATGCTCAACAATAAAAGCTTCTTCTTCTTGGGTGAACAAGGATGGAGAACCACTTGATACAGTATCAATATCGATTCGCCCATCAACTCTGTCCCGCAAGGTAGGGAGTAGAACACTAAACCATTTGGCAGCACCGTGGACACTCATTCCTTCTTCTTTAACAGCCAAGTAAGCATTGTCTAGATCCCCAGTCGAATAATTCTTGTACTCTCCTCGTTTGATAGACAATATCTGAAATACATATGGACAAAATTTATTAAGTCTCTGAATATATAGACTAGATTGCATCATTTTAGTCCCAAAATACCTAAAACCACTTTCAATCATATTTCTATTTATTTGCAAATTTTCTTAAGAATGATCCTAACTGCTTTCCATAGAAAAATTTTTCCAGTATGTGACATCATATCCTGGGTCTTGCCATTTCAAAAATGGAAGTTTACACTTGCATCAGACGATAACAGATCTATAGGTTTCTTGATTAGTGTTTTTTATTTATCAATGGTTTGAACTTGACTAAAAAAAAAGTAATAGCTGAAATGGCCGTCATTAGCCTTAAGATAAGTAAAAGAAGCATGCACACCTCTCGAATTGGCATTGTTGAGCTGATTGAGCTGGAAAATGCTAGATCTTTGCTAAAAATATCCTCGAAACCCCTATATTCGCGAACGTAAGGGATCCCACGGTATTGCTTTCATAATCATGTTGTGAACTGGAAACTTGTATGGTATTTATGACCAACAACCTTTCTACAAATGACCACAATAGACACCTTTTTCTATTTGTTTACACACCACAGGAAATTGGGTCAATTCTCTTCGGAGGCCGCCATTACTACACTGCATTGATAAACCCCTAAATTCGAGGTTCCGAATGTAACATAAGCCAAGCCTAATATTGTGTTTTTTATATATAACTGTATGGATGGTGAATGGAAATCAAGATATGTGATTTTCAGCCAGTGTATTTAGGAAATCAAGGTAAATTAAATCAACATATGCTTTATATCTCCTTGCAATTAAATTTTGATGTGTATAATAATGGTATGTTTTAAATAAAAGGTATATGTTTTTATTTTTAACTTTGATAATTATTAATTACTGGAATTTCATCATGTAAACTGGCATTTAACGGGAACATTGACACTGAAATATATCTATTTACAATGCGGGCACAAAAACATATCCCCTTTCCGTACTACGCTTTCCTTTGTACAATAAATCAAGTGCACCCAATGGGGGCACCTGTCACACTGAACCCATTTTGTGAATATAAGGGAAATGCTGTGTCTAACTTCTGCTGGTATGTACAGTTTGCACACGCAGCATTTATCTTTATCAGGAATGGCCTCCTCTGAATCATTATTGTTCAGTCCACTTGCTCCGGCTTCTTGTGATTCTCCATGTGATTTCACTGGCTTTTTAGATTTCTTTGTCTTCTTCTTTTCATCGGTAATCTCTGTAGCACGCATACATTTGTCACTTTTCCGTTTCTGGCTTTTCTTGATTCCCTCTTCATGTTCCACCATCTTGTTTCGTACTTCTTCTTCCGTAATACAATGTCCAGATGTCACCATACTCATTGTTTTCCTCGGTTCTCTTTGATTCTCTGACTTTACTTGTCTTATTTCTGCCATTTTAGATTTGAAGAAATCCCCTGCCATTCCTCGGTGTTCATTCATGTCCTCCTGTGCTGCAGCCTCGTTGTCACCTGTAGAAATTGCTTGACAATTGCTAGCATCATTTTCATTTTCTTCTTTTTCTTCATTTTCCATTTCTTTCGGTTCTTCTGGTGCTGACTGGAACACCTCTAATGGTAGTAGATAAACTTCACATATTGTTGACTGATCTAGAGGGTACACTCCGGCTCTTTTAAATGCAGTCTGAAGATTATCCGTGCTCAGGGCTTTGTTGTATGCTCTGCAGGCCAGTCTACACACATCATATTTAGTGATAACTGTGGACAGCTTTTTGGTCTCTTTGTGGCATTCTTTGTTGTATATTCGATGCAATGGACCATAGCATCCCACATCTAGAGGCTGTAGAAGGTGACTCGTGTGAGCTGGTAATACATATATAATTATGTTGTGTTCCTTTGCCTAATCAACTAGTCCTACAGATACGTGCGATTTATGGCCATCTAGAAGTAAAAGGACAGACTCATTCCCACGTCCAGACACAAACTTTAGAAAATGGTGCTCGAGATAAGTCCGGAATACTTCAGAGTTAGACCACCCACTTTCACTGACCGTCCCATCCGCTCCAGGTTATTTATCTTTAAGCAGCTCTTGGCGCATTCTGACTCCGGAAAATACAAAGAATGATGGAATATTTTCAGTAATGACGTCACTTCTGACGCTACACAGATAAAAATACTGACCTATCGAATTCAAGGTAACTATCAAAATTCGGTAACGGCACGATATGTAATTAGTATTCCATGTTTAATTTCATCACTTTTCATTATCTCCCCAAGGTGCGTCACAACTCCCTTTTCTTCGGAATTAGAAAAAAAAAAAGAAAGAAAGAAAGAAAGAGCGAGAGAGAGAGAGAAACCACAAATATTTCGGGTCTAAATTGTACATATTGGACACATATTACATACATGTAGAATGACAAATTTACATTTGAGATGTATTAACTTTATTGCTGGGATGGTATATTGGTCAAGACAATTGTTCGAGGTGTCAAGTATACACTAAGAATGTTAGAGAATAGTTTTCTCGTTCCGCATGATCACTTGGTAACTCGAAACTATTCTCTAACCTCACCTACCGCGACGACTAATATAGACCATTCTACTGGAACAACACCTCAAAGAAGTTCATACTGATGAGTGCAAAGGATTGACACTAGGAGAGTGTGACAGAATCGAGCCAGTCAGCGAGCCTACGATACCATTTGAAGTAAAGGAGCCAACTTGGAAAGAGGTCTAGGAAATAGTAAAGAAAGCAAGATCAGGATCAGCTCCTGGATCGAATGGTATCCCATACAAGGTTTACAAGCTATTGAGAATACTTTGGCAACTGTTAAAGAAAGTATGGAAGAAAGGAGTAGTACCGACGAGCTGGGGGCGAACCGAGGGTTGCTTTGTGCCTAAAGAGAAAGACTCCTTAACCATAAGCAGTTCAGAACCATCTCGCTACTCAACGTGGAGGAGAAGATCTTCTTTTTGGTACTTGGCAAACGGATGGTAGCTTATATGACAAGGAACAACTACGCTGACACATCCATCCAGAAAGGCGGAATCCCTGGTAGAGCACACCACTGTGATAAGCCAGTTGATAAGGGAAGCCAAAGAGAAGAAAGGAGACTTAATGTGCATATGGTTAGACCTAGCAAATGCGTACGACTCAGTTCCACACGAGCTAATCAAGACGGCCATGTCCCATTACCTAATACCAGCTCATGTGGTAAAAATTATCAACGGCTTCTTTGGAGACATCAAGCTGAGGTTCACCTATAATGACATCACAACAAAGTGACAGGCTGTACCATCTCGCCAATCCTGTTTGTGATGAGGATGAACCTCATCATCAAGGCAGCCGAAAGGGAAACAAGAGGATCTAGGATGCAGTCAGGCATCTATATTCCAACCAACAGAGGGTTTATAGATGACTTGACCGTCACAAAAACAACCCATGTTCAAGCGAGATGGGTTCTAGAAGCTCTTGAAGAGACTGTGACATGGGCCAGAATGGACTTTAAACCAAAGAGGTCCTGATGTTTAGTGATAAAGAAAGGGCGCCTTACAAAGAAATTCACACTGAAAGTGCAAGGGGAAACAGTGCCATCAATTGTACAGAACCCAGTCAAATGTCTAGGGAAGTGGTTCGACGATTCTTTGGGAGACAACAGAAACAAGAAAAACGTCGAAGACCAACTACGCCAGTGGCTCAGGTTGATCGACAAAAGCGGTCTTCCTGGCAAATACAAAGCCTGGATATATCAGCACGGCGTTCTGTCCAGATTGATGTGGATGGTGATGCTCTACGAGATTCCAACTTCCACTGCAGAAGCAATGGAGAGATGTGTCGATAGCTTCCTCCGCAGATGGCTAGGCGTACCATCAAGCTTCACCTCCATCGGCCTGTACAGCCGCACAGCCAAGCTTCAACTTCCTTTGTCATCGTTGATTGAGGAATTCAAGATTTCAAAGTGCCGCCTCGTGATGACAATGAGGGACTCAAAGGACTCAAAAGTCAGCGAAGCAGGAGTACAGACAAGAACAGGCCGGAAGTGGAGTGCTAGCCAAGCTGTGCAGCAAGCAGATATGCTTACCATTCGCGACCTTATCGGAAATACCTGTGTAGGACGCCGAGGGTTTGGATCCTCTAAGTTCCTGCAGTGGAAGTCAGCCAGAGGCAAAGATAAGCGCGATATGGTGCAAGAGGAAGTGCGTAGAAGTGAGGAAGAGCTCAGAAAGGCAAAGACAGTCGAGCTGGGGCAGCAAGGGCGAGGACAAGATGGAATGTTCCGGAGAGAAGGGTACCTAGAGTGAGCTATGGAGAATGGAGCCCTTACAGATTTCATTTCTGCTGAGATCTGTATACTATGTTCTGCCATCTCCGAATTTGCTGAAATGGGGCCTTCTGGAGACACCAGATTGCCAGTTATGTGGTGCAAGGGGAAGACAAGAAAGCAAAGCCAACCTCTAGAAACAAACCTGAGGTTGTCCAGTTTGCTAGAGCATGAGAAACAACACGCACGTTCCTTGAGAGCAACAGTTTGTTAGACGGCTCAACATGGCAGATGAGGGTGGACCTCAGGCGTAGATTAGTATTCCTTAATATGGTCCAAACAACGCAGCGTCCGGACATCGTTCTGTGGTCTGCAAAAGATAAGAAGATCATCATCATTGAGTTTACAGTGCCATGGGAAGAAGGGTGCGATGAGGCTCACGAAAGAAAGAGCTCAAAGTACTGGAAACTGAAGGAGACATGTCAGAGTTGTGGCTGGAAGACCTGGTTATTCCCAGTTGAAGTGGAGTGCCGAGGATTTCCAGCCTGTTCTGTTTGGACCATGGTGAAAGCAATCGGGCTTCGTGGCAACACCCGCAAGAGAGCAGTCAGGTCACTAGGAGAGGAGGCAGAGAAAGCTTCATGTTGGATATGGCAACTTCCCACGACACACAGTGAGAAAAACATCATACTCGCTGTGGGTCCGCCAACAGTAGGGTGTAATGGTTTTGAAAGGCCGAAACATCCCGTGACTGTTGGTAACCATCTGATGAGGTCGTGAGGCGTCCAGCCCTTGTAATCCATGAGAATCAGTCTTCAAGCAGGCAACAAAGTGTCCAGAGACATGGGTGACAATTTCAGAAGTCAAATATTCAGAGTCTGATCAGCAAGAAGCAGAAATAACATCATCTGTAAGTACTCATCATCATCCAGTAATGAATGATGTATTTATGCATAAGAGATTAATTAGATAATTATTAAATAATAATAAAACTTATTACATACATATCAGAGACATAGATTACTTTTAAAACATAGTCTATGTTTCGGCAAATATCAATATCAACACATAGACTATTTCATAATCGAAGATTTTTCGTAACTTTTACTCAGATAGACTATCACTAAATTTCAGTATGCAGATGAATTGTTGTATTCGGGGATGAGAAATATCATCTAATTAACTATTTCCAAATTCAGGCTATCCGTATTTGCAAAAGCTGGGCTTGAAAGTTTCGGAAAATCCTTTAAAAATTCGTATATGATCTTTTGGACCATGACCTGCAGTTCTAGGAAAATTGAATACAACTCTACAGAGACAATACTTCGCAAGTACTGAAATCAACTTGTCAAAAATAACTTAAACAGTGGCGGATTTAGAGGGAGCGGAGGGGTCGCTCGCCCCCCCCCCCCCCCCCCCGGTGACCCAAAATGTTACCAGAATTGTATTTTTGTCCTTTTTCTGTTAAGATTGACAAATTCGCACTCGACCCCTCCCCCCTTTCCCCGGGCAAAAGAGGCGCTGGATCCGCCACTGGATAAGGCACGAACATCAGCTCACTATGCATTACTTTCCTCGTGTATGCAATGTTAATTATTTTGCTCCAATCAACATACACGTGTATCAATAATAGTCTTACGGATGATGGGGTTAAACAGCCGACATAAATCCAGTAAGTTTACTGCGTAATACGGACGACGTTTTCTGGAATGTAGCTTTCACTTTTGCCAAGGATACCTGGGCTGAGATATTACTGACCACAGGTGACAAACTGGTTTTACACCTGTTACACAATCCATTTTCTGTTAGTGTAAGCTACAACTCGACATAGGGACATGGATCGAAGTAACAATCATGGGATTAATCAGAGACTTGTGTCTCTGAAATAATTTAATTTTAATACATCAGTACTAAACAGTCACTTACTGACAAGTTGTCATGTTCTAATTGTCTTGTTCTAATTTTTGTATTTACCACCCCCCAAGTAAATTCAAAAATTGGAACATGACAGTAGAAACAGAGGTCCCGTGTCACGGTAGGCGTGACACGTAAAAGATTCCCCACTTCTTCGGGAGGGTCCGTTACAGAGGTATAAATTTCTATGCAATGCATCAGGTAGATACCGTCACCATGTACGTGAAATAGTCGTGGAATGACGTGAAACTATAATTAATCAATTAACCCACTATTTATTTTTAAAAACAAAACATAACCAATCTATAAGCAACTTGAGGTTTTCTGAGGTAACCAACACTTCACTGGTAAACTTTTGGTAGTGGTGTGACCGTGCTGGATGGTAATCTTTTTATTCTCAAGTTTCAATTTATAAACACTAATTAAGGTTTATCGTCTTGCCAGAAGAAACAATAGTAATTGGTCCTTCTTAGCGTAGCATTCTGTATTCTGAAAGTTTTAGTAGGACTTACATCACACTATTATTCAGTCGTAATATTACAAGTCGACCATTTCCGTACGCAAAAAAAAGATATATTTTTGTAAAAAATGGCGATGATGTTCCGATTGGATATTAACCAAAAGTCCCTTAGACAACCGAATAATAATTTGGTTATGAAGAAAGCGCGTCAAATATTAAAAAATTGCTAGGTAACACCCATCCCCAGAAAATATTCCAACAAATTTAATACTTCTCTGCTGTAACGTACTACATTTACATGTATCTATCAAACTGGATCAGAGAGGTGACACATGCTCTCTCCGCAGTGAATAAAATCCTAATTTATTCATTGGTGTAAAATCCTGGGGGTGTGGTCTTACTGTACCGCAGAAACGCATGCGACTTTCCCAAACTTATATCAAAGGATGGGCCGGCTAGTGCCGGCCCACAATGATGAAAAAAAAGAGTAGGTAGTATCAGCAGATGCAAGGACTTGTAAACTTCTTTAAACGTCCTTGACTGGTGATACGAGACTAGGATGATGATAGCAATATTCAGTACCTTAATGGCGGATAGTCATGTGATCTAAAGATGGCTGAGTCCGTGTATAGCGCATAAGAATGGTCTATAGAGACGGTCTTTCACTAGTCTGACATGGTCACCCCGCTGTCTGGCCTGGTGCATCACTGGGTATAGAGCTTTCCTGTGCTCCTCCACCTCCATCGGAAATTGTTCTTGTACACGATAGTGAGTGCCCTTGAAAGTTTTAGGCAACTGTCTACGTACGAGTTCAGGTCTTTATACGAGGAGAACTTCACCACAATCGGTCGCGGTCGTTGGTCAGGCTGATCACTGTTTGGCCTCTTACCGATCCTATGCACCCTTTCAAAACTTACGTTTTTTTCGATTTTCATTGTCCGTGCGATAAAAGTTGTCACCCGTTCTTCACAATTTTCATCACTCTCTTCTGCTATACCCATAAACAGTAAATTGTCTCTCATCGAGCGGCATTTTAAATCTACCATTTCTTCACGCAACTCCGTTCTAGCAATGTCCACTTCACCTTTCACACAATGAATTAGCTTATAAGTCACTGTGAAATTTCCTCTTTTACACCTTCATTCATATTCCCATATCCTTCGAGACATATTTCAATTTCACTCTGGTTTTTACGTAGGTCCCTTTTCTCTTTCAATAAATGAAAAATCACTTTCTCACTTTCCGAGTTTTTTTTCTACTATCTTTAAGCGTTCCATGTATCCCTCTATTTTGGAAAGTCTTGATTCGAATGCTTCGATTTTTACCAATCTTTGATCTATTTTCTCTAAAAATTCGAATGCTTCGATTTTCACCAATCTTTGATCTATTTTCTCTAACATTTGCAATATATTCGTAGAGTGTTGATTCGGATCATTTACCAACGATAGACTTTCACTCAACCAGAGACATATATACTTTGAAAGTATATATGTCTCTGACTCAACGGGAGATACATACGTACATGCACCACCGACTAGCGGGTCTGCATCACGCCCTCAACCACCTACACCCTCAGAACAACAGAGGAAACGGCCGAGAGTGAATAGCCGGGACTAGGACAGACAAGGGGGCGCTGACGGAGACTCTAATCATGTGAACCTTGACTACTTTCCTTTTTTGTAACACGAAGTTTTACACGTTATGGACCCGGGTCATGGGCGCTGCCTTATTGGAATCTTGGGATTCACCCCTTTGCTCATGTATTCCTACACTCAGTGTAATAGGTCCATGATTATGTGCATTAAATTTGCAAATATCCATGACCATTTGATACTTCTGGTATGTTAAGAACTACATATTCAGCAAATAATTTAGGAAGATGTATGGAAAGTCTATACCAGAGCTGAACAAACACGATGATTATTTTTGAAACTAACTGGCATGTAACCTATGTTTTCATTCAGTCGTTGATTACTACGCACTGATCGCACATTTTCGGGCCTTTCCGTCGACCCTTGCCAACCACAATAACAACATGCTTTTGATGACGTTATGCCGAAAAATTGATGTTTTAATTGATTAAAGTGGGACAGCAGACTGTGTAAGTTAAATTTCTTCCTTTCCGTAAATTTTAAACATTCTGCATAAGTTTCACCAGAGCTGGGTGTTCACGTGAAATCGCCCCCCCCCCTTCCCCCACCACCACCAAATTCCGCGTTGCTAAGGGACTAATAGAGTCATGTATAAAATTATTCCGAGAAACGAATTGATATTTAGTGCACCGACATAAGAAGTTTCCTCGGTTTCATATTCTTAAAATTTTATGATTAAATTATTAATCACAAATTGATTCATACATGAGTGACTTGACATCGCATCGTAAACAGCTGAACAGGCAGATTTGCTCCGGCGCGGCGAGATGAAATAACATGATGGAAGGCATGTTGTACGGTGGTACGCATGCATGTCATGTTCGTTGTCAGTTTTGTTGGTTTAACTTGATGGTAATAATTGTGCACGTGAATGGTAAAACTTGCAAATCGTCCTTGATATGAGATTTAAGAAGGACGTTAAGAGCAGTGAACGAAGTTGGTTCAGACAAGATTTTTGATAGTTGGAGTCAGAGGCAATGTGGACAAGGTTACACTCCGTTACTCCGAAGGTCCGATATTCCGAAGGCCCGTTACTCCGAAGGCCCTTCACTCCGAAGGCCCGATACTCCGAAGGTCCGATACTCCGAAGGCCCGGTTCTCCTAAAATTGCCTTTATTTCTCGACAAAAACAAGGATTTGCTCTGTAATTAGAGCACTCAATGTTCTAAACGGTAAACGTTCTACCATTTCATCAGACGTGCCCCCCTTCCTGCACTTGCCCCAGTTTACAGTCTATTTTATTTTGCAAGACTATATATTTTACAGACTTACAATATTTACCGTTTCTATTCCTATATTTCTGGAAACGTAGGAACCTAGAAAGGTTCTAAAATCTTCGGACTTGCATGTATAGATAAAGCAATTCAAAATGCAAGTTTAAGAAAACTTTAATTAATTTCATCAAAAAGGACTGATAAATAAGGCAAGAATGGGAAGGGGGTTTAGACTTTTTATCAGCACTGAGTTTAAACATAAAAAAAAGTCTTGGATTATTTCTACCTAGAATTTCAACAAAACACTACCCGATTTCCAATTTATCAGACTGAGAAGAAAAAAAGTGATTTCTATTATGATACACATGTATGTGACTAAAGAACTTGGTTTAGTTGATTATTCATGATAACAGAATAGAGGACTGTGCAAAAATGGCAAGTAAAAACTTTAAAGGCGAGGAAAGCATTAATGTCCTCTCTTCTCTTTTTATACAGGAGCGTGAGTATTAAAGGGGTACATTTTTATATCTTCGTGAATATATAAACACTTCAATTGATCTGATTCTTCGATGGTCAAGGAAGGGGGACCATACCCCATTTTAGTGTTTCATGCTTATGTTCCCATCCACCTCTTATCCAACCCTAGTTTATATCCTTGATATACGGAAACCTCTCACGATGGTAAGTGGGTTTATTTACTTGGTAGCCTGTCCTTTACAAAATGCATGTTTTGTTTAATTCATATTTTGTTTTCTAGCAAACTTTTGATTTTGACGAAAGGGGGAGGGGAGCGGCCAGGAAGACTTTGCAAAAAATGAAAGAAAATAAAAAACAAATGCCGGACCGAAGGGGCGGGATCGGCAAAAAATATATATTTTGAATAGCAATATCGGGCCCAAAGGTCCGCGAAAAAAATCCCAGCTCTGAAAATTGCAGTAAAAATATTCAGGCTGACAAAGACCTCCCTGTCCCCTCCCCTCACCCTCACCCATAAAAATCAAATGGTTGCTCCCTCGGCACGAACTCAACTATGCACAAATATACCGAATGCAAATGATTGTAAACTTTAAAAACAAGACTCAATTGGAGCATTTAAGACTTGGTATGAGCAGAGTGACAGGAACAAAATGATGTATGATATTACAGATATAGAAATGGAACGTGTTCGATTTCATGAATAAAGGCCTTAAAATAAATCAACTTACAAATAGTAATTTTCCCAGGGGAAATCACCATAAAAAGATATTAACTAAGAATGCAATAATTTTGTTGCAAACAGGTTGTTACAACATAGCTCTCCATGACAATTTATTAAAAATATTGGAAACGTCTTGCTATTTTATCGTTAACAATGATTCCTATTCCAAACAAGACTTCAAATGACTAAAAATTACATGTACAGTATTGTCTTCATCAATCGAAACTGTCATTTCTCAACGTAATTTTGTATGTTTTAAAACTGTAACAACGATTTTCTGTTGGTGGGGGCTTCGGTCACCATAACACCCCCCACCCCCCACCCTGTTTTTACTATTATATGAAGCATTCTTTTGATCGGAAGTTACAAAGTTTTCCGAGCAGTGGCGTAACTACATGAAATATATTTTGCTTGATTGCAAAAGCATGCGTGGCAAAACTGCAATAAAGACCTTCACTGGTATTTTTGTCGAAATAATTCATTTTTATGGTATGGTAATTGATTCAAATTCCATTGTCCAACATAAGACAGAATGTAAGGCAGATGCTTTCCCTTCTTGATATGCGCAAGTCAATACAGACATAAACCTTCAGGAGGAGTATTATGAATGCCTGGACTATTGGCCAATGAAATGGCTACATATATTTTTTAAACGAGATGAGGGATTTCAACATTTTTCTTGAACCATTTCCCATGCAAAACACTAAAATCTATTGGGAGGCGTCATTGTTTACTCTCTCAGAGTACATGAAAAGGTAAATATGATGTACTTAGATAAATGTTTTATCGATATTGTCCCACGGGGCTTCTGAGGTACGGTAATCTAATACGTATTGGAAAACACCCAGACAACAAGTTAATTGGGTTTTTTGGAGTACCGGGCCTTCGGAGTAATGGGCCTTCGGAGTATCGGACCCTCGGAGAAGCGGGCCCTCGGAATATCGGGCCTTCGGGTAAGTGGGCTGTCCCCGTGGACCAAAGAGTAGGTATAATGTATTAATAAATTTGAGGACGGTATATCGTGGTTATACATGTCTGAACGCTTATGTGTGGACCAATCAGAATTATCAAAACAAAACAAGTGAATTAGAATGTCTTTAACATCACTTTTTGTCACCCGCTTTTGCGAAAGCAAGGGTACATTACAATTTACATCTCATAATACTCCTTCCCCCATCTGTCAGTCTGTCACAAAAACTTTAACCTGGGCTATAACTTTTGATCCAGTAGGGGTACAACTTCACATGTAGATTCCTTGTGATGAGACTTTCCATTTAAGATACATGTAATTACTTTTGACATCTTAGAATTCTTTGAATTCACTCGTTTATCTTGAAAGTTATGTATCCTCAGGAACACCCTCATCTGATTACAACCCCCTCCTAATTACAAACATGGATTCACCATGTCTTCTCTGTCTTTGTATGTATCAAATCCACAGCAAATGGTCAGAGCAAGGACAGTTTAGATCACCTTCACATAGTTTGGATTACCTTGTGCTATAGGACAAAATACAAATACTGCAAGTAGCAAACATGTTGGGATATACACTTGATGGCATGCTTTGGATGTTGCATGTGACATAATTTTTCGGTTTAAGTGGCATAGTTAGCCTTTGAGTGTACCTCAATTCTGGACAAGCTACAGGTACCAAACTTACACTAATTAATTATTCATCTTACAGACTCGAAAACATGTTTCAAGCTGTACCTGACATACTTTTTGTCACCCGCTTTTTGTGAAAACGTGGGGACATGAAATCTCATTTGTCTGTCCATCCGTCTGTCTGTCACAAAACTTTTAACCTTGGTCAAAACATAGGGCATCATCTGATCATATTTGGCATGTTTGTGCCTAGTTGCAATATCTTTCCTGTATCTGTAGACATGCACAACAATGACAATGTCACAGATCACTGCACCCTTACTGTTAGAGGGTCAAAAGCGGAGGACCACAATTCTCTGAATTTGCTTGTTCCATTTGAGTCATTTTGGTATCTTGTTTTGGGCACAAGTATCTCAGTTATGGACAGTACAAGTACTAAAGTTGCACCAATGATTCATCTATGGGATGCACACTAGAGTACCTGGTTCGATTGCTTCATGTGACAGTTTTTCCACTTCAGTGATTTGGTTAACCTGTTGGGGGTACCGCAGCCTGTTTGCCTCAAACTAGTAAAAATAAAAGACTTCTGACTTGGCCGTATGCCAAGTCACCTCAACTTAAGAGTGCGTGAAAATTCCCAAACTTGTGCTAATGGTTCATCTTGGGATGCAGACTTGAATGCAAGCTTCGTACATGTATAACTATTCCCACTTCACTTTTGTTTCATGAAAAGAAAATTGAATAATAATGATTCAAGAGTCATTTCGAATTTGTGCTGTTAATTGTAAGAATGAAACTAGTCCTGAATTAAGGGGGTAGTCTGGTGAACTAGTAAGAAGAATTAAAATCTACAACTGGCTATTTCATGCATATTCTATAAGAACAGACAGAGGTAAATTAAATAATAACAAAAACGTATCATGTTATGGAGCAAATTATTGTACTAGAATCAATGCAAATTAACACTGTCATGTCTATTTTGATATAGAGAAATGTCATTTTAGAGCACTTTATATTTTTTTTCTTCACAAATATGACACAGAAAAGTTTGGGTTTTTTTATTTTGGTAGATAAACTTATGAAATATATACTGATTGATTGAAAAAATATCAAGGATTAGGGAAAGTTCTGACAACATATGAAGCCTTTCATAGTGGCTATAGTAATGAAACAAACCTACTAAAATGATGACAATTTCACAAGAAGTACACTTACTTGATAATTTCTGAAATCTGCATCACTGTGATTTTACACTGTAAAAATTATGTGCAATGGTCTGTCATAAGTCAAAACAACATAAGATTACAATAGGTAATGGGGACAGGCTTGGTGTAGTGGTTAAGCGCTTGGCTTGCGGCGCCGACGATCCGGGTTCGATTCCCGGGTTGCGCCACTATGTTTAAGAGGTTGGTAACCTCCTGCTTCCATGTCGCGATATAACTGAAATATTGTTGAAAGCGACGTAAAACACCAATCAACCAACCAACCAACAATAGGTAATGGAGCATTTTACAAAGAAATTTGATAGATATTACACCCTCCCCCCATTTTGCTATAACCTCATTTGTGTGTAATATATATTGAATGAAATATTTTCTTTTCATGATCATGAAAGGAATTGATTTGTAAACATACAAGCTTCAAATGACTTTTCAAATTAAAACCATATTTAGATTGGATATAATCAAAATATATAAACACATTAATGCCCTCCCCCCTTTTAGGAGGATGGAGGTTATTTGGAAAACAAGTACATATATTTCCTTGAAAATTCTGTCTTTGTGGTACATATATAACTACTTCAATGAATATGTCAGTAACAACATCGTAGTATTATTTAAAAGTTTAAAATGCCTTCATTTTAATGAAAGCCGGCGTGGCCTAGTGGTATCGCGTCGGACTCCTGATCGGGAGGCTGGGGTTCGAGTCCCGCTCTGGTCATGCCGGTGTCATGTCTTTCGGATGAGACAGTAAAAACCGAGGCCCCGTGTCGTGGTATGCATGGCACGTTAAAGATCCCTCACTGGTTCGGGTGGGTCCGTTGCAAAGGTCAAAATTTGTATGCCCCGCATCAGGCAGATGCCGTCACCATATACGTGAAATATTCGTGGTGTGACGTAAAACAAAAATCAATCAATCAATCAATCAATCAATCAATCATTTTAATGATATGTTAATCATGCCTAAACTGTCAACGAGTCCGGAGATATAATAGCTCAAAGACACCATACTTTTCAACAGACAGCATATACAGCAGGTGTGACGACGTCACGTCATTAAAATGACGTCATGCTCTGCTGCATGACGTAAATCTGCAGCCCTTTTCAAATACGTTAGCACTCTGATGGTTAAATAACCCCTCTCTTGTTCATTAAATTTAGTTTTGATTGTTTCAAGATAATTAAATATACTGGCCTTCGATTTTAGTTGACCATCTTGTGCTGTTTTTGGTTTTAAAATACGCCCTCATATTTTACTTTTCCTATTTCTTATTTGTCGGCATATAGATCTATATCAGCGTTGTCGATTGCTAGAGCAACGGAAACCGGTATGTCGTTAACACGTTTTGGTCAATAGAATAACTCTAAAAACGGTTTTCTCCAATATCACATGATAATTTACAAACACATGCATAATAGACAAATTATTGAATATTACTACTGTATTTTCTATCACGACTAAAAATGTTATATCATCGTCACATTACGAGTTACCTCCCGTTAGGCAGATTACTTTTAGGCCTAAATCGTTCACCGGACTACGTCTTTGATAATATTGATAAAACGATTTCGTCTTCATATGAATGTTACTCAGGACCTTCAGTCCTTTGATTTACATACTATTTTTAACACTATGCTCACGAACTGCTATTGTCCTTGAGTTTTGTGCACTGCGCTAATTGTTTCAGTTTTTAAGAAAGGTAATTCAAGTGATTTTAGTTATAGAGGTAAAAGTTTACTGAGTTGTTTAGCAAAACTGTTTACAGCAATGTTAAACAAAAAATTGTTGACGTGGGCAGATACCAACGATATAATAACCGATGACCTTTGCATAGCACCACCGATGCAATTTTTGCTTTACATACCATCATAACTAAACATTTGTCCAAAAAGTTAAGACTATATTGCTGCTTTGTTGATTATAAACAGGCTTTTGATACTGTCAATCGTTTAAAACTCTGGCACAAAATAGCGAAACTTGGCACTCGGGGGAAATATTTTTTATGTTCTGAAGTCTCTATATTGCAATATCAAGTCATGTGTACTACTTGAAGGCAATTTGTCTGATTTCTTCTGCAATAAAATCGGTGTTTTACAAGGGAAGATAATTTCTCCGATACATTTTACCTTGTATGTAAACGACTGCGACCAGAGTTACAAGAGTTTTCTCTCTTTTTGCTTATGTATGCTGATGATATGGTGAGGTTTCCTGAAACAGTTGCAGGTCTGCAATCATTGGTAGATTCTCAATCTTTGTATACTGTAAAATGGGGTTTAATAGTTAATGTTTCAAAAACTGAAATTGTTGTTTTTAGAAATAACGGTATTGTCAAACCAAATGAGAAGTGGTTTTATGAAGGCAATAATTTAGAAGTTGTAGACCAGTTCTGCTACCTGGGAATTTTACTTTTACAATGGCAAATTCCACCAAACTCCCAAAACAACTCTCTCCTCAGAGTAGAAAAGCGGTTTTCGCCTTAAAAAGAAAATGTTGTAAATACCAGCTTAATTATGTAACACCGTTATCTTATTTGAGTATAGCATTTTACGGTTTAGAAGTTTGGGCATTTCATTCAGTTCCTGATATCGAAAGAGTGCATTTAGATTTTTGTCAGAATATATCAGGAGTAAAACGATCTACTCCAAATGCAATGGTTTATTGTGAATTAGGTCGATTTTCACTATCTTGTATAAGACAAATTAGAATTATAAAGTACTGGCTAAAATTGGTTAATACCAAACACTGTGTCTTAAAAGGATGTTTTGATTTCTTAAACGAAGAATTCATGTACAACAGAAAATGTAAAAATTGGATTTTGAATGTATATAATATTTTACAACAACTTGGACTCGGTGATTTGATGCAAGATTAACTCAAAACGGATTTTTGATATGTGTAAACAATCTTTGTTGTCTGATATTAACTCTTCTTCAAAATCTATTATTCATAAGCATTTAATTGACGGGCATACACTCCAGGCATATTTGAAAAAAGCCAATTTTATCACAACACAAAAATATTATTCGTAAAATCCGTATATCTGCTCACCATCTCACTGTTGAAACTGGTCGCCATAAAAATATTTCTTTGGAAAAGCGATTATTCCTTCTATGTAAAGACCATCAGAAATAGAAGACGAGTTCCATTTTATACTGAAATGTCCCTTTTATCAACTATTCAGACAAAGGTTTTTAAAGAAATATTATACACGGCCCTCTATATAATGTGTATAAGCTATATAGCTTGTTATTAATAAACAACACAATACAAATATTTGAAGAGCAAACTAATAACTAAATAGACGATCTTCACATTTTACATGATATAAGCGGCCCAAGACCCAATCTGATTAAAGCTATATCTTTATTCCGCTTCTCCATTTGTCCCATTGCGTATATATATATATATATATATATATATATATATATATATATATATATATATATATATATATATATATATATATATTTATAAAAGCACAATTTTAAAGGAAATTGTAACAACATTCACTATTCATAAGTTTCGAATCAACCTCAATGAAGGTTAATGCAAATCGCTCGAGAAAAAGGGGTCAATATAAAAGCACAGGTAAGCGATAACGATACTAAAACAATTAATATATATATACATATTGTAAAATAAAGTGTATCCTATTAATATGTATACCACTACTTACTACTACTGTAGATTTGTAAACACGTGCTTATTTTTATCACACTGTATAACTATTACAGAACCTATGCCATCTATCAGTGACGGAACTAACATCTTAGATTCTAAGCGCTTGAAGTTTATCTATTAATTTAGTTAATTTAGTAATGAGTATAATGTTGTTATATACGGTGAGTCGTAAGGCTAGGAAGTTTAAACGTGTAACCGGTACCGTGTCGGTTACTGGCATTAAACGTTTAGCACATATTTAAACGTTGAAACGACGTTGGCCAGAGTTACCTCGCTTGTATATATGTGATACTGTTACAAAGCTGCGTTCGTCTCTAAAGTACGACACAGTTAACAAACTTATATTTTTGAATAAGAAAGTCAATTAATTAATTAATTAATTTAATAAGAAATTACCACTAGGTCATGTGGCTTTCTTTGTAATTCAAAATGTATATCTCCGTAATTCTTATTACGGGTTTGACTTAAGTGTTATTATACCCTTTTTCCTGATATTATGTGGCTGTGACACTTTCTACACAGTGTTTGTTCACATTCATGTATATATACAGTCTTGAATTATATTTGTTTCGTCTGTATCAGAGGGCATTCACGGCGGATGTGGCTAGATAAACAGGAGACGCCCACTCCTCCCGGGCACCTGGTCTCACCCCTGAATTTCAGGGGTCCGTGAATGTCCACTGTGGTATATTGTTGTTAGTGCCATAGTCATGTAACATCAATTACTTTCGTATTTTACATTATCTGATCTTCCGTAAATTGCAGTTGCGAGTTTTCAGAAACTTATTTGTTGATCCGCGCAATGTTAGTTCGACATTCGTAATTCATCATTCGTGATTTGTTTTTCAACATTTGTACTGTAACACGCCATTATGACGACAGAGGACGCGCAATACGGCGAATCTTTTGTGAAACAGACTATAGAATCTATAGGGATAGTGTACTTAGCAGGGCGCATAAGAAACGCGGAGTGGAGCTATGCTGTGACGTCAGCTATACATAATCTTAAAAGTTGGTAAGTGCCATATACATGTTTTTTAAAATTATTTTTGAAAATTGTATACCTTATAGCTTTTGCAATTTAGGAGTACTTAGAGGTCAGCACACTTGTGGACCTAAGGCTAAGCTAATGCCCTAACATGTGCTTTCGATCTCCATCTAGACTAGAGTGAATTTTATGAATTCTAAAATCAAGGCCAAGGGAGTCTAGATAGTAAAATGGCGGTTTCGTTAATTTGATAAATGATAGGGGCCTAGTACATTTAAATTGACAATAGGCGGTGAATCGCTCTAAGACTTGTTATTTATATTACGTTGTTTTCTTTTATACTGTACTTGAAAAAATGTCATCAAACATAGAAAGGGCGGGGGGGTTAAGGGGCGGGAGAGGAGAGGCAAGGGGGAAGGAGGGGGAGAGAGAAGAAAAATATATAATGGGGGACTTTAACAGCTATAAAAAATGTTATATGGATGAATATATGGTATGCACCATATAGTTTATCTATTTTTGTAAAACAAACATAGATATTCTTTATTATCCAGTGAAAATTAATGAAGGGTTATAAAATTATCGGTATGTGACATATACATACATGTATTACAGTTTACTGATGAAAAAGATTCTCAAAACATGAAATAGATTACCTTAGAAAATTGAATTCACCGGGAAATTTATAAATATATGATAAAGCAGTTTATTTGGGGAAGGCCATAAAACACCATGCAGAGCCCAGCAGTATTTACAAGTCTCTGTGAGGGGTGAACCCCTCTCCAACCTCCATGCCTCTCCCTCCTGCCGTATCCAGTGCGATATTTTTGTCGTTTTTAAGAGAAGTATAAGACCCTCCCGCACTATATATTTTTCTTCCTCTCTACAATTTTCACGCATAATTTTAAAATATATGGCACTATATATTTATGGCACTTACCAACTTTCAAGATTATGTATAGCTGACGTCACAGCATAGCTCCACTCCGCGTTTCTTATGCGCCCTGTTGAACTTGTACAGTATCCCTATAGATTCTATAGTCTGTACCACACAAAGGATTCGCCGTAGTGCGCGCCCTCTGTCGTCATAATGATGCATTACCGTACAAATGTAGAAAAACAAATCACGAATGATGAAATACGAATGTCGAACTAACATTGTTGATCCTGAAAACTCGCAACTGCAATTCACGGAAGATCAGATAAGAATTACGGAGATATACATTTTGAAAGAAAAAAGAGGAGTTACTGGCTCAGTTATGTGGCAGAAGTCACCACGGAGCTATACAATACATGAATATAAATAATATACTAGAACATATAACACATTACAAAAATATTTGATTGTAGTGCAATTACGATACCGACTTAGGACGGTCATTTAATTTGACAAAAGCCAAACAAATGGTGTGGTTAACCGGTTTACGGGCCCACCTTCCCACTCACTTATAGCAGAACAATCAAAGGACGTACATTTAAAAATTTATAAATAATCCTCCATTTAAAGAACAAGGGTCAACAGGTATCGCATATTGAGAAGTCATAAAAATATAAACACGTAAGGTATTGCAAAACACATAATGGTATAAAAATATATGCGACATCATTATGATAAACCGTGCTCTGCCAGTCTGAAAGCGAGCTAAGACCCTAGATCTGTAGGAGTCCCGACTAACAGTCAGAGGGGACGAGGTTCAGGACCATGTCTCCTCTGAAAGAGGTTTGGACAAGGCCCGTCATATAGTCCCCACCGCCCTGTTAGTCAGCGTGCAGCGTTCAAGTAAAAGTCTGCATAAGGCTGTAGAGGGGCCAAATACAAGACCTATAGTCTTTTTGATGATCTCAATATCATATTGTCTATTGAATTACAATGAACGAATAAAGCATTCACTTATTGTACATTTAAACAGAAACTATCTTACATTTTCATTTTGTAAACGAACAGTTATGTACTACAAATGTCAAGTTGCGGATTAACATTTTAATGTTTACAATGACCCAATAATGCATTTCACAACAACAAATACATAACTACATAAATAGAATATTGAACCATTTGGCTTTCCATAGCATATAAAAGTACAAAGACTGGAAAGGATAAATGGGTTCATTTTGAAACATTTGAGTCAAGCGAGATAACCCTTGTGAATATTTTGACTTTAAAAAATTTTCGTAATCATTTAGAAACACAGCAAATAGAAGAGGAGACAAGTTCTCACATTGACGGACACCAATCTGACACGAAAGGGGGTAAGAAAAACTTCCAGTTAGCTTTTATCCCATTATACATATCATTTTAAAACATTTCCCAGCAATATTACTAATCAGGGGCATTTGCGGTAGATTCTACCGACCTAGTGAAGCCGTGGTTATCTCTTGTTATCAGTGACAGTGATAGATATCTTGCCTCCATTAATAGTCGCTTCCACTCTTAGAATGACCCCAATGTAAATTGTAAACATAAACTGTATATACGGTCAGATTTTTCGATCTTTACGTTCAATTGTATCACAATATTCATCTCTCGTTCGTTTCATTTTTCTACATACACATGTATGTTATTTGCCCTATCACCATGAGGATATTGAGAAGAAATAAAACAAACATAGAATATATAGTAATACTGCTGGTTGTTTATTCTAACCTTAGAATTTTCCTTTCAAGTAAATTATTAATATCTGGGAGACCAGGAATGGGACTTCAGAAATTTAGTATGCTTACATGCACCTGTTATATTATAGACTAATTCAGAATAAATCTTTTGATAATTTGTGACGATATCATGAATGCTGCAGTAGCGTGCTAATTGGAAACTATAAATCTTTTTTCATGCAGTTATTTCTGATAAATAAATATTTCGTAACTTTCATATCGATTTCCTGATTTACCGGTTTAGTCCATTTCAAGAAAATAAAGGACCATTAGTATTTGAACATCTGAATGATCAAAGATGAGTTTTAAAATAATACCATTATAAAAGTCACCAACCCCTTTCTGACTACATCCCACGCTTCGTGTTTGCTCTGACCGAAGAACAATTTTCTATTATATGCGAATTCATCATCTTCAATAAGGTTAACTGGGAATTTAGTGCATCTTTGATTCCCAATGAATGGTCAATGATTCCAAATGAAAGTTCTACAGTATTACTACCTGAAGAATTTACAGTTGGTACCATGATAACAGACCCTAAAAGTAATAATCAACAGAATGATATTTGCGATGATAACGATAATCGCGACAATAGAAATAATGACCCTGAACCAGTAAATGGGAATGTGACTGACCATAGTGTCTGTGAATTCTGTTTTTGTAATCCATGCGTAACATTGCACAGACAGTCGTGGTTTGGGAATGGCGCTCCACATTCACGCAATGCGGGCATTAGAAAAACAAAGTACCAAAAATTTTGATCACTAATTTCACACTGAGAGAAATAATGCCTGACTGTGTATTGGAACTAGTTAGGGATCTGTATCCTAATCCAGATGGCAGGGAATACATGGAGCATCGATGGGCATGATAAATATCTATGAAATATTCTGTAAATACTGTGACAAATGTGAAACATTCATACATAATGTGTTGTAAGCAAATTAGAAGTGGAATAATGCAATAAATAATTTCTCGCATTCATTTATTTATTTTCAAAGCAGTTCGGAATATAAATCATACATGTTATAGTAAGTTTTGTTATTTCGTATTTCTTTGAACAAGCACGTGCTTTTGTTTTGTTTGCATTCTTGTGCTGATCCTAGTAAGGTCAGATTTACCATAAGCAGCAGGAGGTCTAGTCTGAATTTCGTTCGCTTAGATTGTACAGTACGTAATTTCACTAAAATCAAGGATTTTATTTGAACAATAGTTTGGTACATTAGAAATGAAACCAGAATGAACACCCATGACAAATTTCAAGGTTTACAAAAACTCTAGATTTCTTGATAAAAAGAATTTTCTTCTTGTCAGATGAACGTGCACAGAAAAAGGTCATTTTCAATTTTTTTTTCACGCCCACTTCTATTTATACTCACGGCCCCCCTTTAAAAATTTTAATTTGACATGTAATGGCCTAAGGAAATTTGCCCAGTTCGCAATATAATAAATGATTGCAGGTACTCTTTTTCAGACCTAAAAACAGAGTATGGACTTTTTCAACATCCATAGTTTTAAGGAAACTCCAAATCTCGGCTAAATAATTAAGGATACTACTTACATATATATACATGTATATATATACATATAGCTAACAAGGCACCCTATATTTCACTTATATTCGTTCCCCGTCTGGGACTCGAACCCACGACCTATGGTACCGATTCACCTAGCTGTCATGCATCCGACAGAATAACTGAACCTTCAAGTGTGAAATGCATACAGGGTGTGATTTTCAGAGGACAATATATGTTAGTTTTATGTGAATATTTATGTCAGAAAAGCTTCAAAATTAGTGTGACTTGTTATTTAACTTAAGTTGTTATGCTTTTCATTGACTTTCTCACTAAATTGATGATATCAGTGAACCCAGAACGTTAAAGCGGATTTACATTGTGCACGGACTAATTTCGCGCTTCGGCCATCTTGGTAAGCATACCTGTCTCTTCTAATGAAAAATAAAAAGAAAAAGAGAGCCATTGAGGAAGTATCAAGAGCATCTAGTAGCACCAGTGGTAGCGAAATTTTGAGTCAATCTTGTGTATTACCCACTCAAGTGTATGCAGGGGCGATGTCCACATTGAATCACTCATTCAATTCGAACACTCCATTTAACGCTAGCCCGATAGCTCAAAATGCACCGCAGTTTTGTAGCACTTCAATGAATGCCTCGATGCCAATATCTATGTTACCCGCACACCCTTCTGGGATTAACCCTGCTGCTCCTCAAAATCCACAACAAAATTTATCTGGGCTTGAAAAACTATTGCAAGATATATGCATACGTATGGGCAGAATTGAGTCAAAATTAAACAAATTAGACACGATAGAAAAATCTTTAGGAAATTTGGAAAGCAGAGTGAATAATATCGACAAAGACGTTCAAGAATTGGTGAAAAAAATTCAATCGAATGAAGAAGTGAATCAATCTATCCAAAAGGCGGTGGAATCTATTCGTTTAGACGTTAAATCACTGAATGTCGAAAATAACAAAAACAAAGAAGATCTGCTGGATGTCTAGGCAAGAGGAATGAGAGAAAATTTGATGTTTTAGGGCGTGTCTGAGGTACCGGGTGAAAATTGCAAAGATATTATCTTGAATTTATGTCAAAATGAATTAGAAATGGATCGAGTGAAAGAAAGAGTCAAGATCGACCGTGCGCATCGAATCGTGCTAAGCCACGCCAAATAGTCGCAAAATTTCACAACTACAAAGTAAAAGAGGAAATCAGGTCTCACAGTAATAAGTTATAGGGTAGCAGCATTGGAATCAGTCAACAATTTCCAAAAGAGATCTATCGACGTAAGGCGTTGATTCCAGTCATGAAGCGTGAACGCGAAAAAAGTCACGAGGTCAAATTAGTCCGGGATAAACTTTTTGTAAACAATCGGCAGTATATTCCAACTTAGAGGCGCTAGGAGGGCTCTAGAACTTCTTTATTGTTTTGGAACGTTGAAGGTATAAAGAAGAAAATTTCGGACAATGAATTTATTAGTTTTGTTAGTTCAAATGATTGTATTTGTTTAGTAGAGACATGGCACGGAGAGAAAGAGACTTATGCTATTGATGGTTTTAGGTCATTTTCTATACCAGGTAATAAGGGAGAAAGAAAGAAGGGTCGCCGAAGCGGTGGATTATATTTTTTCTTTAAAAGCATACTTTTTGAAGGTATTGAATGTAAGAACCGAGTGTTTAGGGGAATGCAAGCCCTATGGGTTAAGTTTGACAGTATTTTTTTCAAAACAGAAACTGATGTATTTTTATGTGTTGTTTATATTTTGCCCAATAACCCTAGTGGTTTGAAGTTTGATGATGAAGATGTGTTTGAAATTTTAGAAGAAGATATTTTTGATTTTCAGACTAAAGGTAAAGTCTATATTTGTGGGGATCTCAATTGCAGAACCGGGAATGTATCGGACTGTATACACGATGACAATGTTGAAAATTATGTTTTTCATTTGAATAATGAAGATGATATGAATACGGGGAATGTGTCTAACATTCAGTTTGCGAGAAGAATGTCGAAAGATAGTACACTTAACAGCAACGGTAGACGTTTGTTGTCTATCTGTGGTAAAACGGATTTGCGAATAGTAAATGGTAGAGGCGGGAAATGATAGTAACATTGGCAATTTTACGTTTTGTAATTCACAAGGACGAAGTGTAATAGATTATATTTTGTGTGACGAAAATGTGTTTGATTCCATCAAGTCATTTACTATTTTGCCATTTAATGAATTTTCTATGCATGCACCTATCGAATTTAGCTTAAATATGTCTGTTGATTATTGTTCTTATGATATACCTCAAATAATCAATAAAATTTCGTGGGATAATAATGATAACGTAAAATTGACTCAGTTTAAAAACCTTATAAGTGAGTCTGTTATAATGTTTGATGAAATGGTAAATGGAATCATTGAACCGAATCAACAATGTATGGACGATGTTGTACAAACCATGATTTGGCGATTTAATGTACAAGCACGCATTTCGTGTTTTTGGTAAAACGATTCGAACACGCTCAAATGAAAATAAGAAAAGAGTGAAGTGCAATGAATGGTTTGATGAAAAATGTATACAGAGTAAATATATTTCTAATTCATTTCGAAATAAATATCTAAAAGATACAAGTATTGATAACAGAACTGCATTTTTGAGTAATAGAAAAATTTATAATCATGTGAAACGGAGAGCAAAATTTTCACATCATCAAAAGGAGGGTATTTGCTTTCAGACTCCTTAAAGAGAAATCCTAGAAAGTTTTGGAGGGAAATAAAACGTGTTAATTCCAAAAATAATAATGTTTTTAACTACAAGTTTTCTGTTGATGAATTTTCTCGTCATTTTGAAGAGTTATTACAGGGACAATGTTATGAGGAAAATCAGTCTACGTATACACCAGATACTGTAGATGATATAAGTAATGATATATTGGATGATTGTATTTCCGTAGATGAGGTAAAATCTGCCATATCTAAGTTGAAGAGAAACAAAAGTGTTGGTTTAGATAAAATATGTGCAGAAATATTTTTGGAATGTAAGGATATTTTATCTCCGGTTCTGGCTTAGTTATTTAATCATATATATTGTAGTGGTATTTACCCATCGGCATGGGCAGAATGTGTTATCGTGCCAGTACCTAAGAAATCCTACCCTCAAAATGTAAATGATTTTAGAGGTATAACTTTGATTAGTATTTTCAGTAAAATATTTTCTATTATTTTGAATGAGAGATTAAACTTTTGGTCACAGTGTGAGAAAGACTTAATTGATAATCAGTTCGGATTTCGTCCGAAATCGTCTACAATTGATTGCTCATTTTATTACATACTATTATCAATAAAGTTACGTCCTCTGGTGAAAAATTATATACAGCATTCATCGATTTTCAAAAGGCGTTTGATCGAATTCCAAAATCAAATCAATTATGGATCAAATTACTTCAGCAAGGTGTATCTACTCGATTTGTGAATAAGATTAAATCTATGTATAATATTGTAAAAGCAAGAATAAGTTACAATTCGTCCATCAGAGGCCAGAGTTTTTCATACACTGGTTTGAAACAGGGGGAACCATTATCCCCCATAATGTTTCTTCTCTTTATAAATGATCTTTTATTGTATCTTTTTGAGAATAACAATGAAAGGGATTTTTTTATGTTACAAGAAATTTAATTATTTACGTTACTATATGCTGATGACACTGTTCTTTTTTCAAAAAGTGTATCTGGTTTACAAACATTGCTCGATAGTTTACACAAATATTGTTTAGAATTTGGTATTTCTGTGAATATTGATAAAACCAAAATAGTTGCTTTTAGAAAACGTCCAAGAGAGCCTGATGTAACCTTTTTATATAATGATGTTAAACTCGAAAATGTTAATAGTTTTGTGTATTTGGGCGTTCTATTGAATTACAACGGAAAATTGAAAAATACTATAAAAAGGTTGTGCGAACAAAGCACTAAAGCTGTGTATGGTTTGTTCAATGTTTTCAAAGAAAAAGTTTTGCCGATAAAGGAAATATTTCATATATTTGACAGTGTTGTTAGTCCAGTTTTATTGTATGGTTCAGAAATATGGGGTTTAAATTGTAATTTAGAAATGATTGAGCGTATTCATATGAAATTTTGTAAACATATTCTTGGTGTCAGACTTACAACAACAAATAATGCAGTTTTATGTGAACTGGAACGAACCACATTTAAAATACAATCGCAGTTCAGAATAATTTTAAAAATATTGGCTAAAACTTTTAAGTAACAGGCAAACTCTGCAGTACAAAATGTATTCATTACTGCGTCATGATGTAGAAAGCGGTAGAGTTGTAAATAATTGGGCTCAAGGTGTTAAAACTCTTTTATTTAATATTGGATATGGTGACTTTTGGACAAATCAAGATGTTATTAGCATTCCCTATGAAGCTATAAAGCAGCGAATTTGGATATTTTTATACAAAACTGGAGTCATGAAATTAGTATATCACCAAAACTACAAGTCTTTTCTCAAATTAAAGATAATTTTTTGTGCTCTTCTTATATGAATAATATTCTGAATAAGAATTTGCGTTGTGTTCTTACGAAAATTAGGATAAGTACACATGATCTTAACCTCGAAAGAGGAAGGTATTTCAATATAGATAGAGAAAATAGAAAATGTAACTGCTGTAATTTAAATGTTATTGAAAATGAATACCACTTTTTGCTTGTGTGTCCTGTATATAATGATATACGAAGAGCGTTTTTACCAAAATATTATTGTCATTGGCCTAATGTAACTAAATCAAAATCTTTGTTAAATATATCTTCTAAAGGAAAGCAGTTAAAACTAATTCGATTTATCAACACAGCGTTGAAACATAGAGCATCATTATTGAATATTTCTTTATAGTCTATATATACATATATATGCCGTCTAGCAATATGTTGTAAATTATTTGCATTTATCTTTTGTATTGATGGCTATGAACATTTGTTTAATGCCAATAAATGAATTTGAATTAAAATAATTGAATTTGACTCTCTAACCGACTGAGCTACCCAAGCTCCACAAAAATAGAGCTCTAATAGCCAATTATTAGCTAATCGCATGCATGACAACACGGCCGCGGAAAGTGAAGGAATTTACCCGACGTAAACGCAGGCGGATCCTCTGAAAGAGGAGCTTGGGTAGCTCAGTCGGTTAGAGAGTCGGATGCATGACAACTAGGTGATTCGGTACCATAGGTCGTGGGTTCGAGTCCCAGACGGGGAACGAATATAAGTGAAATATAGGGTGCCTTGTTAGCTGTAGTGTCTTTGTGCTTTATATGTTTGTCTAATTTGTCTTTATTTTCTACAGGTATTTCTTCGGAGATCCAAGGTCCATAGTACTCCCAGGTGTTTCACTGATTCTATTTGTACTTTATATATATATATAAACAGAGTATGAACTTTTTCAACATCCATGGCTTTATAATTATCGCAGTCAACAAGTTCAAGTTAAAATAAAAATTGTGCACAATATTCTATTTTTTACAGTTTCTAAAACTAGAACTTTTGTTTAATCTGTATTTACAGATAAATTGCACTTACTTGTATATGTATATAAAGACCTCAACATCTTTTGTAGTCCCTCTGTTGATTCAGCTAACAAAACTGTGTCATCAGCGTACATAAGTAACAGGATGGACAGTTGTCTCGTAAAAAATTCGATTCAAAATCATAGACATTTAGGGAGTACAAAATAGGTGACATCATTTCACCTTGAAATAAACCGAAAGTGGTTTCAAAATAGTTAGTTGAAACACCATCGTGTTTTACGCACAGTTTAACATTATTGTAAAGGGACTTATACTATTAAACATCTTTCCCGAACGCCAACATTAATCAACTTGGTCCACATTAAACACATTTAAAACAACACGGATAACAAATATTACTCACAACATGTTATAAGACTATACATGTACCAGTGGCGGGATTTCTTCCAAACCACTCAACTGTACATCAGTTAATAGAATTGTATCATCATATTTGTTTAAATAGAGAAAGAAATGAACATACATGCTTGGTATTTTTCGATATATCAAAAGCTTTCGACAAAGTTTGGTATCGGGGATTGATAACCAAATTAGAATCATACGGGATTGGCGGTTCTGTCTTACTTTTTTTGGAAAATTACGTAGCTAAGCGCGAACAATCTGTAGTAGATAATAATAACAATTCTTCATTCAATTACACATCAGCAGGCGTCCCCCAGGGGTCAGTCCTGGGTCCGCTTCTCTTCCTAATTTATATCAACGACATTGCCGAAAATCTTTTAAGCCTCGCGCGTCTTTTTGCTGACGACACGTCGTTACTTTATTCTTCTAAACATCTTAGTGATATAGAACGTGTGATTAACGCCGATTTAGATAAAATACATGTATGGTCTAAAAAATTGATAGTTTCCTTCAACCCTACAAAAACAAATGTTCTTATTATCAGTAATAGAAACACCAATGACCTTGACCTTCGATTTGGTAACAACCCACTTAATGCTACGCAGTCACAGGCACCTAGGTGTCATATTCAATTCTGATGGTAAATGGTCTAATCATATCAGTAATATTTGTATGACAGCTCTAAATCAAATAAATGTTCTTCGAAAACTAAAATATGTCCTTAGTCGGTGTGCTCTAAACAAAATCTATTTGACCTTCATTCTTCCTCTTCTAGAATACGCGTGTGAACTATGGGATGGGTGTAACAAATCTGAATGTGAACAGTTGGAAAGAATGCAATATCAAGCAGGTAGGATTGTTACAGGTCTACCCCTCTTTTCCAGTATCGAATCTTTATTTAAAGAAACAGGGTGGGTATCTTTGAAATCGCGACGGGAAAAAAGAAAGTTATCTTTGTTTTATAAAATAAAAAATAATCAAACACCACAGTATCTCAAAAATCTTTTACCAGTTCAGGTTCAAGAGACAACTTCTTATAATCTAAGAAATAATCAAAATTATCGAGTCCCTTCTTTTCGTCTTCATAGTTCTTTGGTTTCATATATTCCCTCCACTACGAATCTCTGGAATAACTTAAATGACGAAATTCGAAACAAAGCTAATTTAGCATAATTTAAAGCAGCTCTAAATGACATTAACGGTGGTTACATAGTACCAAAGCATTTTACTGTAGGGGAACGTAACGGTAATATATTAGTTACTAGATTAAGAAATTATTGTAGCAATTTAAATGCTGACCTCTTCAAAGTAAATCTGATTTCCTCGCCTAGCTGCCCTTGTGGATTCCCATATGAAGATGTCTCGCATTATATACTTACCTGTCCATTATACTTGAACCAACGTGAACACCTTAGACGCGTACTTCATAAATTTTTACCCTTAAACATCGTGGAAATTCTGTCTGGCAATGAAAATTTAACTTTTGAAGAAAATACACATATTCAATTAGCAGTACAGGACTATGTCATCTCATCAGGAAGATTCTAATCTTAAATATCATTATTACGCATATTCAGGTCATTATCATTGTATGTATATGTATGTGTATTTATATGTATGTATGTGAATATTTATGTGTATATGTATGTGTATGTATGTATATGTATATTTATACAAATATTATACATTAGTCATATTTCCCACCTCCCCGTACTTTCACATTTTTTCACACATCAGCACGCCCCTTTACCTTCATGTCTCCCTTGCACAATATTATATAAATCTAGATATCTTTATGTTACACTTTGTATCGCCACTTACCGAATTAACATATTATGTATGTTGTAAATGCTTATCTAATGTTGCCAAACTTGTAGCCCAATCCTTTTCAATGTATTCATATATTGAATAAAATATGTTTAATCTAACCAGTGGCGAATCCAGGATTTCCGAAAGGGGGGGGGGGCACATGTGTATTAGCCAAAGTACTCAGCCATTTTTGGTGCCAGATCTGGATCTTTATTGGTAAATATGCGGCGAAAAGGGGAGGGGCGGGCCCCGTCCGCCCTCTAAATCCGCCACTGTGTAGAACTAAGTAGAATAAAATAACAGTAAGGACCATAGGCATGATACTAAAAGCACTAATTATTTCAGTTTTATAGTAGTCTACAGAACATAAAGCAAAACACAGAGCAAGACTAGCTAGCGTAGAAACACATAAGCTTAGGCAGTCCTATCTAAAAATTAGATCCTCCTAATTTTCGCAATTCATGTACTCTTTCTTTTGAAATCATTGTGAGGCAAATGAAAAAAAAAGAACAAAAAAAAAAAAAAAAGAAAAAAGAAAAAAGAAAAACCAAAAACAAAAAAACATAGACGGATGGGACTGCAACCATATAGTATGTTGTTCACTCTGTCGTAGTTCAGACGACCTCTGAATATCCATATGAGCTATTCAGGTTTTGGTGAGTTTTAGTCTAGATAGATGTTTTAAGTTCATTAACCCCTCTTAATTAGGACGGGTCCATTGTAAGTGATATAAACAAGAATTGTCTCACAACAGACCAGTGACATACGAATAAAACATCTTTAATTTGATGTAAATGTAATTAAAATCATATGAAGAAGAACAAAGGAATCGATACTATACTGTAACCTCAAAACACAGTAAAGTACGGACTACGGTAAACGACCTCGACATTCGATTGACTGACGTCAGCAAAAGCTGTTTTATCAATACAACTTGTACTGTAGTCGGACGTGTGTGCGAGTGGGAAATTTCACGTTTACCTATCGTCTGCTCGGATATAATCCATTACGTATACATGTACTGTTCGCTATATAGACTCTGTAGTGAAAGTGTATGTAGACATGTATGTGTAGAACACAGCCATTGAAACGGAGACTAATGTAAACAGCCGATAGTAAGTATCACCATTACGATATATATATTAACGCGACCTACTTTACACACTGATCGTAACAACATGGCATCTGTAAAACAATCATTAATTTGTGTATGTCACAATATGTCTACAAGATGAAGGCGTTTGTCGCCTCCCTCGTGAAGTGGTTGTAACTCCACAGGGACGTACTATTGGTATTTAGATTTCATATAGATCTAATCAGCGACGAATGTTGATAGTCGGCGAACAGTAATTGATTTCTAAATAAATTAAATAGCTTTACTGCAGTATCCCTAAACATATACTGTATAAGTGTGACAGTCTTAGATTTCATGATCTATCCTTAATTCATTGAAGTACAGTAAATATAAATGAGAGATGATATAGATCTAGACATAGTGAAACTAGGGTCACATTTTCTGTATCCTGTTTCTGAGCCGGAAGTAATCTGCATGTACAATGCATTTTCTATAAATGATAGGAAGGAATGTATGATTTTATTACCCCATTTAGCGCTTGCGCACTGAAACTGATAATTATGAAAATAATGCACATGATTGGTGTGAAAGAATATACGATTCTTTTTTTTTAAACTTGTGTAAGGTTTTTATTGTGTATGGCACTGTATATATTATTGAATCGTATAGTTTTCGATCCTTTTGATTTCTGTCTTACAAATATTTTTGTTATTCACGTTCGTATTGATTGATTTGAGATCTGACAACTGAATGTTTGCTGGGGCGGGCTAGTAGGTGATGATTGATTGACTGACTGATTGATTGATTGATTGATTTTTGTTTATCGTCACACCACGATTATTTCACCTATATGGTGACGGCATCTGCCTGATGCGGGGCATACAAATTTTGACCTTTGCAACGGACCCACCCGAAGCAGCGAGGGATTTTTAACGTGCCATGCATACCACGACACGGGGCCTCGGTTTTTACTGTTTCATCCGAAAGACAGGACACCGGCATGACCAGGGGCCTTATTCACAAAGAAACTAAGTCGAAGAATTGAGACCTAAAATACCATGTGTCATTATTCTAAGAATTTGTCGAAAGTTTGTTTGTGAATAGCTTGTCAGATATATTGTTTACAGAAACTTTTTATTAATTCTTAGAATTAAGACACATGCTACCATATAGGTCTCAATTCTTAGACTTAAGTCTCTTTGTGAATAAGGCCCCAGAGCGGGACTCGAACCCCGGCCTGCCGATCAGCGGGCGAGCGCGATACCACTATAGGCCACGCTGGCTTCTAGCAGGTGATGAAATTTACTCCTTTAATCGTGTGTACTAGCAGAGACATATACACATATGTCTCTGGTACTAGGTAGTCTTGCATTTCCAAACTCCAGTTCAAGAGAAGACAGAGAAAAGACATCTGACCAAGCTGTATGAAACAAATCACTAAGGACATGCATATAAAATCACACAAGATAACATTACAACTTACAAGAAATTGAAGAATATTTGATTGTATTACAGTTACGATACCGACTTGAAATGGCCAATTAAAGTTACAAATATCTCTCATTTGGTGTGGTTATCAGGTTTACAGGCGCCCACCTTCCCATTCACAGCAAAATCGCACAACCAAAGACACATTTAAAAATTTATAAATAGCCATCCATATGGAGAACAAGGATCAGCAGGTTTCTCAGAAAGACAGGTCGGTCTTTGACCTTACCAGACCCTTGACCTGCATTAGCTGAAGGAGTACCGACTAACCGTCTGAGGGGACGAGGCTCAAAACCTTCTTTCCTCTGACAACGATTATTATACACACACACACCTACACACACACACACACACACACACACACACACACACACACACATATATATATATATATATATATATATATATATATATATATATATATATTATTTGACGTTTATGAAAGCGACATGCACATCATATAATTACTGACATTGTACACATACTACATCATTTGAATAAACATCGCATTCAGTATTATCTGTCACATCATGATTTCTCGGGAGATGGAAGGGGTGTAGTTTCTAGCTATGGGAATCCTATGAGTTTGTTGTGGTGGAAGATAGGTGGTCTAAGTGGTGTTGATTCTGGGTTTCAATAATTTAATGAGGGAAAATAGTTTAAATCTGTCACCCATAGCGTAGTGCTAATAATTGTTTATCATCCTCTCGTACTGGTGAATTATAGAGACTAAATTTTAAGGTCTTTAATTCGGTTCACTTTGATTTGTTGTTCCTCAGCCGCAAGACGTTGCCCTGTATTGATAATAGGGCTAGTCATCAAAATAGAGCCACGTCTTGCGGATATTCCTCAGTCGGTTTCAGCTGTATAGTTTTCTTCTTGCAGTGGATACAGAGATCTTGGTTGACTGATCGCTTTAAGTTGAATAAATAGGTCAAATTTGAATTCCTAGTTGTTTCCTCAATTTCATATCAGAAGTTATGAATTTTGAATCACAGAAAAAGTGCTTTATGCTTTGAGGATTGTGAAAGAAAAGTTTTGCAAAAATATGAATATCAAGTTTATCGTTAGCTTCACCCATCTGAAAAGAATAATCAATACCAATATGTTTCAAAGGATTCTGATGTTTTAGTATTTTAAGTACAATATATATATATATATATATATATATATATATATATATATATATATATATATATATATATATATATATATATATATATATATATATATATATATATATATATATATATATATATATATATTTGTTCTCCTTTTTCTGGTAGTAACGATAAGACAAGAGAAGTTATCGCTAAATGTATTTCAGGTGTAAGCTCTGGGTCCGGCACCATAAACTGAGAATTCTTCTGTTCAACTATGAATTGATATCTGGGATTTGGATTCTATTGAGTTTATTCTATCAATAAATAGAATTAAACCATTCTGCATGACAATTTATTTGAACGTTTGATAATAGAATAAATTAAAATTAAATAATTGAAAATTAAAAAATAGATCTGTAGTTAGTGACTCTATAAAAACCACCTTTGTTGCGTAACAGACATAACAGTATTGTAAACTGTCTTTATATTTTAGCAGATGTCAAGACAAACTTTGGGTTAACGAAGCGGCTGTCATAGGAATGACACATTATATAATTTATATCTTAACGACATCGTTATAGAATGATTTGAATATTCGTTTATATGTTCGTATATATGTTTTTTTTATTTGCATTACTTTGAATGATACATCAGCGAATGATTGACATATCGTCGCTGTAATGTTGTAAAATTGTTGTAAGTCGATTTTTGGCGGGAAATATTATTGCAATTTTGGAGTCTACAATGTTTAATCCAAGTTCTGTCAAAACGTTGTTCCTCTAGGCCTGTTGGAAGGCGAGATATTGACATATGATAAAAAAAAGAGTACGTCTATTGGATGCATTTTTTCTAACAAAACGCCGTATGTCTTTGAGTACCGTGAACGATGTCACTGGCAGTCTGATATCGAGGTATCTTAATGATATCTTTTATATCTTAAATCGAAAATGTGTGTAACTTACAAAACATGGTATATTTCATCAAAGAAGGAAATAGGTACATGAATCGGTAGAAATTAAGATGCAGTGACAATTCATTTCAAATTGAAAACTGATGTTTCACTTTGTAGCTATAAATCTGCAAAAATCGTATGACTATGTACAAATAAGACATTTCAAGGTTTCCGATAGTGTATCCTTATTCTAACAATTCACTAAAGGAATGTCTTCTATGGTTGTATTAAATTATGCCAAATGGAGGACAGAGAGGAAAATACTAGACATACAAGTTTTTGAAAGTATGTATGGTTTTGATGAAAGTCGTTTTGCCAACACTGTTTTTATACCCCACCTCCCCCGCAAACGGAGTTTGGGGGAGGAGGTATATAGGAATCACCTTGTCTGTCTGTCTTGTCTCTCCGTCTTGTCTGTCCAGAAAACTTTAACCTTAACCATAACTTTTGAACCAAAAGAGACTGGGTATTCATACTACACATGTACATTCCTTGTGGCAAGACCTTTCTTTTGGTGCCAAAATTTTTGACCTTGTGATCTTGGATTTGACATTTGACCTAATTTAAAAAAAAAACTTTAACCTTAGTGGTAACTTTTGAACCAAAAGAGACTGGGTGTTCATACTACACATGTATATTCTTTGTGGCAAGATCTTTCTTTTGGTACCAAAATTTTTGACTTTGTGACCTTGGCCCTGACATTTGACCTACTTTTTAAAAACCTTTAACCTTAGCTATAACGTTTGAGCCAAAAGAGACTGAGTATTCATACTATACATGTATATTCTTTGTGGCAAGATCTTCCTTTTGGTACCCAAATTTTTAACATTGTGACATTGGCCTTGACATTGACCTACTTTTTTAAAACTTTAACCTTAACCATAACTTTTGAACCAAAAGAGACTGGGTATTCATACTACACATGTATATTCTTTGTGGCAAGATCTTTCTTTTGGTACCCAAATTTTTGACCTTGTGACCTTGGCCTTGAGTTTTGACCTACTTTTTAAAAACTAACCTTGGCCATAACTTTTGAACCAAAAGAGACTGGGTATTCATACTACACATGTATATTCCTTGTGGCAAGAACTTTCTTTTGGTACCAAAAATTTGGACCTTGTGACCTTGGCCTTGCCATTTGACTTACTTTTTAAAACTTTAACCTTAACCATAACTTTTGAACCAAAAGAGACTGGGTATTCATACTTCACATGTATATTCTTTGTGGTAAGCCCTTTATTTTGGTACCAAAAGTTTTGACCTTGTGACCTTGCTTGTCCTTGACATTTATACTTACTTTTTAAAAACTTTAAGCTTAGCCATAACTTTTGAAAGAAAAGAGATGGGACCTTTATACTACACATGTGTATTCCTTGTGGCAAGACCTTTCTGTCGATACTAACATTTTTTACCTTGTGACCTTGGTCTTTTGTTCTTGGTCTATGCCCTATTTTGAATTTTGGTGCCGCGGGGGGTATTTGTCCCGTTAGGACAGTTCTAGTTCTACTTGTTTTAAGTTATTTAACAAATATTTAGGATAATACATCCTTTGACTGGTTGTACAGTTTGATGGAGTAAGCCCATTTTATGATTTTTTCTTACATTTTAAATGTCAGAATCGGAAAGTGAAAATCTATGGAAGTGTTTTGAATGGAGTCAAACTGCAAATAATTCCCATCATCTTGACTTACAGCTTGTAAAAATGAGAAAGTTATACTGACTGATGTAAACGAAGTACAGTGAGTTAGGTGTTTGTGTGACAAACGCTTTCATTTACGTTGTGCACCAAATCTTCCTAAAACCGCACAAGAATCAGATTTTGAAGTAAACTTCTACATTTGCAACTCATTCTAATGACTCAGAGACAGTTTCTAGAAAGGATAGATCAGGCATCGAGACTTTTGATGATAGTTAATGAAGGAGAAATACTGTATAGACAAAAGCGAAAGTGAAAACAAGAACAATTTACAAATATTGCAAACCAAAGGCCGTTTCAGAGATTTCCACTCCTTCTCATATCTCAGAGACAGTTCCTTTAGAAGATAGATCAGCCATATATGATTTTGATGATAGTGTTTATGACCCTTCGTGGAAACCTAAAAGGAAGGAACTTTTCTAAAGCAGCTCAGAAAGTGAAAGTGACTCTGAAAATGTAGACATCTGCTCATTGAATTAAAGTGAAAAACCGTTTAAATTTGACAAAATGAAAAGGGTCGTACGTCAACATTATTACAAAAACTCAGAAACAGAATGTCGTATGTCCATCTGGCCTCTAGTCACACTCAATAGCATTAAATTTTACTCACAATATAACGAAGGACTCCAATACCATTTGTTTTCACTTATACGTATCGTTCCTCGTGCTCTGGTTAAAGAATAAAATGTTTTTGTCTCTCCTGAAAAGTTTGGATTTTTTACTTACAAAAGATTAATATTACAGGGACGATGTATCACCTTGGACCAGATTCCTTATAATTTGATATGCGTCACTTATTCATTGTCCACACTACAATTTCAGGTAGATAGTGAAGAAACCACAATGTGATATAAAAAGGGGGATCTGTATAATCATCTATTTTCAGTAATCTGAGTAAAAAATTAAAATGTTATGTGACATTCTTTTCAAAGTCAGTTGGTGGTGAAGGTCCCTATTCCAACAGCAGTGCGATTTGACGAGTTTTATAACGTTGTGTATGATATACTGGCTGTTGACGCTTACGTATATTATTTAAGATTGGCTTGTCTGAATGGTTAATCAGCCGCAGGTTCGAATCTTACGTAAGCAATACCATGTTGATGCACAGGGACTGCGCAGTGTTGTTTCACTCGAAGAATGAAAGTAGTAGTACATGCAGTTTTATTATGACCCAGTTTCTATGATCGATGCAGGTCCATCGATGATTGACGTGGACATCCGGATATTTGTATTCCCCCTTCATATTGATACCAAGGTGAATATTCTTGAACAACGGTGTAAACTCCATCAACACAAACAAACATTTCTTAACAAGAAAGTTCTAGATGTACATGATTATTAAATATTAAATCGTTTTGACATAGTTGCATTGTTGGCCAAGGGAGTTGTGTGAATAAAGCGTTACTAAAAATGACAGCCGACAATGAACGGTGTGAGCAGTGTGCCCTTTGTATAATACGTGTAGATGTCTATTGAAAAAGGTCTTTCGTCTATTCTATAGGAGTCTACACAGCGGTGGACGTAGAGGGGACGGGGATCCAGATCTTCACACACGCGCGCGCGCGCACACACACACACACACACACACGCACGCACATTATATATTTTAATTGATAATAAATAATGCAACACAGCTACTCCAAAAACCATTTTTTTTATCTTGCTCTTGAGTTGATTTGTTCTCTCAGTTTTCTAAATTTCTGGATCTGTCACTGCTCGGCATCTTAATGACGTGTTGTAACTAGGTAAATAAACATATTAGTAGACTTCACAACAGTAAGAGTAATGGCATGTTTATGTATTCTATGGAATTTACGTAATATCAATTATATAATGGCCATCATTTGCCCTGCGCATTTTGATAACCACATATTAGTAGTAGTTTTGTAATTGATATTTGTGTATCAATTGAATATAATAGATATATATTATGAGAATATCTAGCGAATCTAGGCCACACCACGTTAATTCCCCGTTTTTATACGCTGGTCGAAAGACGGGACGTATTATGGTATGGCGATATCCGTCTGTCCGTTTTATATGGAACGCAATAACTGTAGTAAACGTCAGCTGCATTTCATGAAACTCGTACAGAATGCTTAAATAGTGTAGAGGAAGCCGCCTTTCGATTATGAGCAAATTCCGTTTTGTCGTTCCGGAGTTATGGGACTTGGATTTAATTTTATTATGAAAAGATGCTATGGAACGCATTAACTTAAATAAACGTCAGTTGTTTTTCATGGAACTCATACAGAATGCTTAGATAATGTAGGGGAAGCGGTCTTTCGATTTAGAGCAAATTCCATTATGTCGTTCCGAAGTTATGGGACTTGGATTTTATTTTTACTATGAAAAGATGCTATGGAACGCAGTAACTTCAGTAAATGTCAACTGTTTTTCATGAAACTCATACAGAATGCTTCGATAATGTAGGGGAAGCCGCCTTTCGATTTTGAGAAAATTCCGTTTTGTCGTTTCTGAGTTATGGGACTTGGATTTTATTTTTTATTTATCGGCTAGTTATTTATGAAGAAGAAAACTAAAATGAAATGACCAATAATGCGGTAACTAGCCAATAAATAAATTGTAAACAGAGAAATGACATAGAAATAACAATGACCACGTGTTTTTCGTCAGCTCCGCCTCTTTTTGTGAGGTTTCTTCTAAAGAGATCTCGCGAGACCGAATGGCTGACACAGAAACCGGCAAACAGGTTAGGAAAAAAGTGTGTAGAGCCCTCAGACGACAGATCGGGGGTAAGTTGTTATTGCCGATCGTTTGCTTTATGTTTATATATGTTAGATATTTGCTCCATTTAATGCCGAAATGCGTAGAATCGTACCGGCCATTCCGTTGATCAAAAATGCAAGTTTACGCAACGTATGGAATTGTGGCCTTATCATTCATATAGGGCTACTACGTGCGCCTAACTTTGCACAAAATCTAACCTCGATACATACATATTTCCTTTGTTTAGTAAGTACATAATTATGGTATTGTAAAAATGAAAATAAACCAAGAAAATGAGATTTGCACATATTTTTACATTACCAGCACTCTAAATATCACGTTTTGATGCATTTGTACGGGGGATAATTTTAGCAACCAGTGATGCAAGACAGCCTGTTCTCTAATTACATATATAAGGGATTCTGAAATTGATACTGAACCAAGAAGGAAAGATATAATACTACGAATAAGAAGTGTTTATAATCTGTTGATTCACATAAAATTGGCCATGCAAACGGTGCAATGCAAACTAATGGATGATATGTTTGACTCAGAAATTACCAAAATATGAATTAAGCATGTTAAGACTCCATAATTTGGATTTCTTGCTCAAACGAAAACAAATATGGATAGGTAAAGTTTTAACACCACTAATTTATTTGTGTCTTATATGTTCCTCAAATAAAAAAGAATTTTTGAAAAAGCACCTATTTTTCTATAGAACTTTTCTTAGGGATGGATAACCCTTAAGTTATATCTATTAAAATTGATATGGTCCGGAGAAAATGATATTAACTATCTGTTCCGTAGATTCCGAACATAAGCAGATAAGAAAGATTCCTTTGATTTATAAGAAGTACATCGCCAGATTCCGAATGTCATATCATTATCTTCAAATAGAACGTGGAAGATATGATAATGTTAATAGAAATCATAGAACATGCATTTTGTGTAACAACAACGATATTGAAGATGAATTTCATTTCATTCTTATATGCCCATTTTATATCAGTCTAAAACATCGTTATATCAAGCCTTACTATCATAGAAGACCAAGTGTTTTATACGCCCGTCATTAGACGGGGCGTATTATGTTATGGCGCTGTCCGCTTTGGGGAGGGGGGGGGGGGGGTGACCATATGTCCTAGGTAATGTTTTCCGGACTTTTTTTGCCGTCTTTCAAGGTATCGAGTTGAAATTTGGTATATAGCTTTATTTCAAGCGGCGTCAGTACCAGTTCGGGTTTTGTTACGATTGACCTACTTTTCACGGATTTATGGCCCTTGGACTTATAAATTTCAAGATTTTTTTCAGAAATTTATTAAAAATCTAATTTTTGTAAAAAACATTATGAAATTTTTCATGAAACAAGTATAATGTACCAACTATCACATATATTACGGGTTTTAATATCTTTTTCTTCATTTTTGAGAAATTTATAATTTAAATGGGGGGGGGGGGGGTGACCAGATGTCCTAGATCATGTTTTCCGGACTTTTTTTGCCGTCTTTCCAGATATTCAGTTTGAATTTATTATATAGCTTTATTTCAAGCGGCGTCAGTACCAGTTCGAGTTTTGTTACGATTGACCTACTTTTGACAGGTTTATGGTCCTTGGACTTATAAATTTCAAGAATTTTTTTCAGAAATTCATTAAAAATCTATTTTTTTTGTCAAAACATAATGAAATTTCTCATGAAACAAGTAAAATGTACCAACTATATAATTTTAGGGGGGGGGGGGGGGTTGACCATATGTCCTAGGTCATGTTTTCCGGACCTTTTTTTGCCGTCTTTCAAGATCTTGAATTGAAATTAGGTATATAACTTTATATCAAGCGGCTTCAGTACCAGTTCGAGTTTTGTTACGATTGATCACTTTTGACAGGTTTATGGCCCTTGGACGTATAAATTTCAAGATTTTGTTTTGAAAATTCATTAAGTTTTGTAAAAACATTATGAAATTTGTCATGAATCAAGTGAAATGTACCAACTTCCACATATTTTACAGGTATTGATATCTTTTTCTTCATTTTTGAGAAATTTATAATTTTAGGAGGGGGTGTTAGGGGGGAGGGAGGGGGCTTGTACTAAAAAATTTAAAGTTTTGTTTTGCAGGTCAAGTTCCAAGATGGGTTGGATAGGACCATTTCTGCAGGAGTTATTGCCCTTGGACTTATTCCTATGATAAAATGCTATAAAACGCAATTAACTTTAGTAAACGTCAGATGTTTTTCATGAAAATCATGCCAAATGCGAATTGATCCCGTCCGAATTAAGTGATGGGCGTATTATGCCACGCTAGGCGTTGCTCTTGTTAAACTTGTACAGCTTTTAAGTGTGAACAATTGCAAAGAATTACTTAATCTTGGAAAATATTTGTATCTTGCCTGTAAGCTTAGAATTTGATGTGTCTACTCACTCTCCACCACTTACCTTAATCATACCTCTATATTGTATATATACTTATGTATCTTTATGTATATGTGCATGCGCGCGCGCGCGCGCGTGTGTGTGTGTGTGTGTGAGTGCCTGTGTGTGTAACTGTGTATACCTTTTATATTACTTGTATTTAATGTACATATTATTGTTGTGTTTTCTATATGCTGTATTGGCATTCGAAATAAACTAAACGTAAACATGTATGTGTGCAAGTCTTGATTTTCCCCCTTGTGCAAGTGACTTCCACGATATGAAACTAGTTTCGATTTAATTGGCCATCATCATTTGGTTATTCATTGATTGGCGAACTAAATATTAAAAAGAAAAATAATAATAATAAACATAGAAAAGCCAATAAAAATATCACTTCATCTAGTACAAATAGTACTTGCTATTACACGTACATTTGTATTTACTACTCGATGTTGCAATGAATTTGAATCGTCTGAGCGTGAATATTTTAGCAAAATTGTCCAATGAAATGTATTACTTTTCAAGGCAATAGTTACGTAGGCGTTTGAATACAAATAGTCGAAGACGCGTTTGAGTGGCATGGCCGATATAGTATTAGCTTGAGTTTGAGAGTTTTTGTTTATATGGATCACGGCTGTTAAGATGCGTCATTTTCTCGTTTAATGAGAAACCGGCACAGAGGCGCGGCCGTGTCCCAATCACTGAAGGTCTGAAGCTTACAAATGTATAAGGTAGAGATGTAACGATACAACTTCTCGCGATACGATACATTTCACAATGCTTGGAAAACGATACGATATGTATCACGATACACTTGAAAGGTTCTTGATTTATTAGTTATTGAATTACAAAAAAGACTCAAACACAGACAGACAGACATATACAGCCTCAACTCTTCCCCCCCCCCCTCCCCACACAATTTGATGCCCCCGCCAGGAAATGGTCCAGGACATATAGTGTTACTTTATTCCGTCATTCCGTCGTTCTTGTCATTCCGTCATCATTCAGTTTCCGCTCATTTTCTCTGTGAAGGTTTGTTGGTTTAAATTGATATTGGATATATAGATGAATCAAGGGAAAATGCAGGTCAAGTTCGAATATGGCTGTGGTCCGGTAATTTCTGTCAGAGTTACTGCCCTTGACCATAGATAAAATTCTTAAAAATGACAGTTTTCGCGCACTTTCTCTTCGAAGGTTTGATGGATTCATTTGATATTGGGTAAGTAGATGTATCAAGGGAAAATGCAGGTCAAGTTCGAATATGGATGTGTTCCGGTAATTTTTGACTGAGTAATTGCCCTTGAACATTATTATTATTTTTGGTCGGAATTGCGTAGCAATTCCACACCCTAGTCGTTACAATATGCTGTAGTGAACGCTTGGAACGCAGAAAATACCTCCTCGTGTATAAATAGTGCGTCGATATTTAGAAAAAGCGTGATTAGATTTACTTTTAGTACTTATAATTCATATTGTACGAGTCAATACAAGATAAGTTTGATCAGATGAGAAAATAGATGTGCCGTTATTCCATCGATTTAAACGAGTTATATTCATGCGCTGGAGGACATGCAGTCTTTCCGAATACTCGACGGAAAGTCCCGAATAAGTACGATTGACATTATTGTGTAGCTGTGCCGTAATTTAAGAAGTACACTACTAGTCCGTACTAGTATCTGTTGTATTATGATTAATAAAACTTGAGAATATCGCTTCTTTTTATAGCAGTGGAATGCAAAGTACTCTACAATCTTCTCGTCACAACGATAAACAAACGTCTTGGTAGTTGTTGATGTGTAATGCTACTAAAAATAGCCAGTTATTTATAGATCTACATGTGTAGACGTGGTTTTCCCCAAATGTACATGTACAGCGGGAGACTGTCCAGATTGCTAATTTCACACTACTGTCAAGATCAAAAGTGATCAAGAGAGAATGAGATAACTATATAGTACGAGACGGAGACGTACAAGGGTGTACAGGGCGGAGCCGTTGTTTATATGAAAACGAGCACCTGTGCGCAGACCGTGTTTTTGTCAATACTGATCCTAAACATTACACGCTTGGTGTGTGATCTCTTGGTGGATCACGACTTTATTACCTTTGATTTACTTGACCATGCAATTCCGACCTTGAGGACTTTCAAGTCATTTCATTTTTTTTGAATTTTCTAATATTAGTTCTCTGACAATTATATTCCACTACCTTAGCTGCCAGCAGGGGCATCTGTATCGCGCCGACACATTAATATTGAAGTTTGATAATGTATGTAGATTTTTATATTATTAATTCCGCTTGAAACATGTGTATGAATCATAAAAATTGTTACAGATTTTTACAAAGAAAGATATTGTAGCATCGTTGTCGTAATGATTGAGGGATTTGATAATTATGTTTTTTACTTGATATTTTGCCAAGTCATGAATTTCAGATCATTTGTGAAATCCTTATAGTAGATCAGTTTACATACGTTATGACCACTAGATAATAAGTGACCCTTTTCCGAAAATCGATACTGTGTATACTATTTTCGGTCTAACACTGGAAGACATAGTGTACGTAAAATCCTGTGTCTTTGAACATGTTGAAATGAATTACCATTTAGATTTCATACAACAATGGGCATGTATACTTAACAAATAATTTGTGGGTTTTATATGAGCGTAATATAATGAGGTCCTTCTTTAGTTGTCCCCGAACTCTAGACACGCTCTCTGCTTTTGTGTAGTTATTCAGTGCTTGATCTCTTTGGTACAGCGTCAAGACTGATTCCGTGTAGTGACGTAGAACAAATAAATGGACTGTCATATGTAATATAGATAATTTGTTTGATCAATTATCATATTCATTAGTCATAATGAATATGATAATTGACCAAACAAATTATCTATATTACATATGACAGGACTCAATAGGCGATGTGACCAACAAAACATTTATATAGTTAGTAATTATCATTATGTCCCGGATGGATAGATCGGGGGCATATTGTTTTTGCCCTGTCCTGTCTGTCTGTCTTTCTGTTCGTCTGTCTCAACTAATGAAGCCCTTTCAAATAACACCAAGGTCGATGACCTTTTTTGTCCTGTTTGTCTGTGTCTGCATGTCTGTTTGTATGTCTGATGTCAACTTTAACCTTGGCCATAACGTTTGAACCGTGAGGGATAGAGACTTATATTTCACATGCGTACTCAACTAATGAAGTTCTTTCAGATGACACTAAGGTCGACGACCTTTTGACCTTGACAGTGACCTTCACGCTAAAAATAACTTTCTGATTTTGTTGCAACAGGGGGCATAGTGTTTCGCAAACATATCTTGTTTAAAACTGTATGATAGTATAATGACAAAACCGTCAACAAGATGCCATTATAGACTCCTATAAAATGATTACATAAAAAGTACACATTTACGTAACTTGTCGAGACCTGTCTCATGTGTTGTTTGGCCTGCTGTAAATAATAGTTTATAAATACCATAAGCATCACAGAAAGTGTGTTATAGCATCATGATCTAATTGTGCATGTGTTATTTTGGTGCATGTCGTTAGGGCTTGTGTTATCACGTAATATGTCCTTTTACCGTCTTAAGGTAACTCTATCTTGTCATTAAGAAAACTTTACATGTAATGATTTTCTGACGACACTTGTCAAGCGCAAGAACTTTTAAAAAATATATTTTCTTATTCACTTTCTATTCATGATGTAATTGATAAGGAGAATACGTCAGCTATGGCCACAGTCTTGAATTTTCCATGATATTACGATTGATGAATTTTGACATGAGTTATCAACTCTTAACCCTCGTTATACTTATACAAGTGTTCTCGATAACGCAGCAATGCGTACTAGTCTAACTAGATAAGAAATATAACAATGGGACATGTGACTTAGATACAATTATACAAATTGTAGAAATACAATTAAGCTTATTAAGCTAATAGGCATGTCAAAAATATTACCAGTAGGGCTTCAGACTTCAAAGCCTCTAGTTTGTGTTATATATATAAACATCTGATTATAACCCATCATTACGATATTATATTGTACAATCTACAGCTCCAATGTCTATGTATATTGACCTTGTCTCAGATTTGATGGCAAGACAAGACCCCCAATGAAAAACTTACGTAAAAGCGGTTAGTTTGACCTCCATCATCTGTGGTCTGTTGTTCATAAACATTTGTCACTGCTCTCTCCTTCTGAATGGGAAGTCCAGCTCGTATGGGACTTCGAGCAAATGATAGGGTATGATCTGTGATTGGTCCTAGATGAAAATTGGACCCTCTCAATACCCAAAGTGGCCGCTTTGTAGTTAACTAACAACTTTTTTATTGGTGCTAGTCCTCTACAGTTAATCCTATTGGCAAGGGACATTGACTGGGTGATAGGATATAACATCAGTTGGTCTTTAATGACAGTCGAACCCGTTCATAATTACTTATGGAGTCCATGATGGCAATCTTGAATCTTATTGTTATTCCTCGTGAACAGTAAATTCGTATGTGCCCCAGCCTTTGCGAAAGTTTTTAAACTCACTAGACATTTTTCTAATTTTGTTGAAATTTACATATAAATAACAGGAAAAAGTTGAAAAAATTGCCAGACCAATGCTAATTTGACCAGATTTCGTCCGGTGGTCTAGTGACTTTCGGATCGTCTGAATGTGCCCTTGACTTAATGATAAGAGTGTAACTTGTAGTCTGTCATAAATGAACCAATATTTAACATGGCGGCCATTTTGAAAATCTGAATTTCGCTGCTCACAATGAACGGCATGCCCTATCAAAATAGGACCTTTACTGAAAGATAGTTTCAGACCTTTATGAAAGCTGGACTCACCTGATATTAAAACGGTCGTCGTGGCAGCAATATAGAAGCGATATCGATAGTCTTGAACGGTAATCCCTATGTATATTGACCTTGTCTCAGATTTGATGGTAAGACAAGACCTATAACAGGTCTGGATGAAATTCTGGTCTGTTCGATATTCTATTTGAATTCAAAACTAACACTTATTCTTGTTGATACATGCATATACTTCCAAATGATACGAGACCTTAAAGCCGTTATCTCCAAAGTAGAACTTTCATAAGAAATAAAATCTATTTATACCCCGGATCGATATTGTTTTGTTCTGTTTGTTTGTCTGTTGATCTGTTTGTGTGTCTGTTGTCAACTTTAACTTTCGCCATAACTTTTGAACCGTGAGAGATATAGACTTCACATTTGGTATGCATGCTCCACTAATGAAACTCTTTTGAATTAAAAAAAAAAGATAACCCTTTTGAGCTATGGTTAATTCGAGGAGCACCCATCCGTGCTACCGATTCTCTTGTCTTAATCAGAAGTATTATATTTTCTATTTTAACCAATAAACCATATTTTCATTAGACTTTATTTTGAATTCGTTGGTGTACACCCGTCATATTATTATGCCTCCCTTCGAAGAAGGGGGGGCATAATAATTGCTTTGCTGCTGTCGAACAGTCGGTCGGTCGGTCTATTTACAGTTTCCGCTCATAATCTCTGGAATCAAAAAAGATATTGAATTGATATTTGGTATCAGATACATCTCAAGAATATCTAAGTCAAGTTCAAACTTGCTTATTGTTCGATAATTTTTGTCATAGTTATTCCCCTTGGACTTAGAAAATTTCTTAAATTTGCAGTTTTCGTTCATTATCTGAAGAGATATTGAATTGAAATTTTGAATACAGATACATCTTAAGCATATCTAGGTCAAGTTCAAATTTGGTTATCGTTCAATAATTTTTGATAGAGTTATTCCCCTTGAACCTAGGAAATTATTTAAAATTAACAGTTTCCGCACATTATCTCTGGAACCAATAAAGATATTGAATTGATATTTGACATACTGATACATCTAAAGGATATTTAGGTCTAGTTCAAATTTGGCTATGGTTCAATAATTTTTGTTAGAGTTATTCCCCTTGGAATTAGAAAATTTCTTAAAATTAGCAGTTTTCGCTCATTATTTCAGGAACAGCTAGATATATTGAATTGATATTTGGTATGCAGATACATCTTAAGGATATTTAGGTCAAGTTAATAAGTTATAATTAGGATACCTGTCTTTGGCATATTCATTTTGATTTTGTTTGTTGGTGATTATGAGGAGTAGATGACCTATGATATGCTCATGTGATTTATGCCTACGTTACAAAAATAACCAAGGGAGGGAGGGGGAGCATATGCTACGTTGGCGTTGCTCTTGTTATTATTATGGTATGACTTTGTGTGTCTGCGGTTCCGTGGGTGTGTTTGCATCTTGTTATCACGATACGAACCATACCATTTAGGCTAGGACTTCCAAACTTGGTACGCTTATTCCTTATGGCATAAGGACGAACCGTATTGATTTTCAATATGAAAATCAAAGGTCAAAATCATTTTGGGGGAAAAAATAGCAAATTTTTCGAGAATGCAACTTGTAAACAAGATACAGACAAACTTGTTTATGCTAGAACTTTTAAACTTTGCCCACTTATTTCCTATTGTTAGAGGATGAACTCTATTGATTTTCAAAGTCACATATGCATGGTCAAGGCCACAGTGCTAATGTCATTTAGATTCTTGTCCAGGTCATAACTTCTTACACCGTGTATGGATTTGAATAATATTTAATAGAATTGTTGCCCAGGACCCTAGGGTGTGTCATGACCTGACTCAAAGGTCATTTCTGCTAGGTCACAATGCATATGCTGGATAATTGTTGTCTGCACCTTAACTTTTTACCCCTTGCATAGATTTCAGTAATAATTCACAGAATTGTTGTCCTGTACCTAAGGGTGTGTCTTGACCTTGAACTAAGGTTATATCTGCAAGGTCAAAATCACACTGTATATGATGGGTAAATCTTTGTCCAGTCCATAAGTTTTTACCAATTGCATTGATTTGATTAATTTTTCACAGAATTGTTGACAAAGAGGTAATGTTTCCATACTTTCAAATTCATCCCTTCAAACTACGTGACGGGCGTATTAATTATGACCCGTTAGGCGTCGCTATTGTTTTTAGTTACAAAATAACATCGTTTTGGAGAAAAGCGGCTTCAATTGTAATAAAAAAAAAAAAAAAAAAAAAAAAAACAAAAAAAAAAAACAGACAATGTAGTTGCACTATGGAATAAGGAACTCTGATCGTTTCTCATTAAAACACTGTTCTAAAACATCTTGTCACAGGCTTGTGTAGATGCGATTAGTAGAGCGTCAGTTTCATTTATGAAACTCTGCCATGGAAACACATTATGGGTTTGCAATTTCTTGGAAAAATATGGACGTCAAACACAGTACTCCTGCATGTCATTACACAATATCAACACACGGAAACGAATGAACCTACTTGGAAAGTACACCTGTGCTGAGTTTATATTTTAAAAATATATATGTATACTTGATGATGATTATGTACATATTTCTCTTCTTTTCTGTATTGAGATGCGTACTTGTTAAATCGAGATATTCTGTGTCCACTGGCTTTTCAATTACATTTAAAAAATATTAGGTAATTGAAATGATAAGAAGTCCTGCTGAAGGGAAGTATGAATTAAATTAGTAACATGAAACACTCAATGTACATTGAATGCTTCTTTGTACATTGAGTGTTTCTTGTTACTAATATAAGTATCCTGTTTTCAGTATAAGAACTCATATATATGGTCTTGCCCGGGGCACACCGGTGTTCTGTCTTTCGGATGAGACAGTAAAAACCGAGGTCCCGTGTCACGGTAGGCGTGGCACGTAAAAGATCCCTCACTGCTTCGGGTGGGTCCGTTGCAAAGGTCTAAATTTGTATGCAATGCATCAGGCAGATGCCGTCACCATATACGTGAAATAATCGTGGAGTGACGTAAAACAATAATCAAACAAATATATATGGTCTTTTATGCCGAACTTGGTTTATTCAATACAAGTGTAACTCTGATATACAGTAGGAGTGGGAAATTTACAAATGTAAAATGTTATTGGCTGACCTATCGTCTTTCGTCAATGGTTCTCTAGACTGTTTTTCATTGGCTATCTTGATATAACCGTGTGTTACGCTCTCTTACAGTGTTTAAAGATAGTTGTTCGATTGCTGTACTATCGTTCAGTTTGGTAGCTTTTGTTTTCTTCTCAAATTTGATTCAGCGATATCGGATTTAATCAACATGTTCTGTAAGTTATGTTTTTTATTTTGTACAAAAATATGAATGTTTTCATTGTATCAGGGAATTCACTCAAAGGCGAAGTCGTCTTGTTCGTGTGGTTGCTCCTCTTCTTATCATGGGGGAGGGGCAGGGTTGGTGTAGTGGTTAAGCGCTTGGCTTGCGGCGCAGACGATCCAGGTTCGATTCCCGGGTTGCGCCACTATGTTTAAGAGGTTGGTAACCTCCTGCTTCCATGTCGCGATATAACTGAAATATTGTTGAGAGCGACGTAAAACACCATTCAACCAACCAACCAATCATGGGGAATGGGAAAAAGTCAAGATACTTTTTCTCGCACGTCTTTGAAGTATATAGTAATTGATCACAATATCGGAATATACGAGGACAAAAAGTCATGATTCACAGGGTCGTTATGTGCTTGCCTCTCGTTTGGATTGCACACAGTAACAGAAATAACATCATTTTAGGTCATTATATGAATTTGACGTTTAAAAGTGAGTTTTAGTCATTGCGATGCGTCCGTCGCGTCGTCTTTCTGTTAACGTTTTCTTCAGAATCGCTGAAGGAATTTTAATGGAATTTAGTAGGGGTGAAGTACAAAGTCCCCTACAAATCAAATGTTGTTGTTTTTCGGCCAGATCTGTCAAGGAGTGCATCCAAGTCGGGCTAACAAGCCACACAGACAATCTCGTTTGACATTTCTTCTTCAGACTGGGTGTTTAGATCAACAAACTAAATGCACCAAACTCTTGTAGAAAGGTATTTTAAGAGGTGTAGGTGTTTTAGTTCCAACTTTGTTCCATTCCGTAATCAAATTTTGACGCTTTGTAGCCCACTAACTTTCCGCATTTTAAACTTTTTAAAATCCCCTGAATGGATTTTTATGAAACTTGGTATAGATAAAGTATTCAAGATCTCCAAACAAGTGTTGCCTTTGACCAGATATATTAAGGGATAGGTCCATGGTCGGGCCACATTAGGTCCCAGAGGATATCCTCTTTTGACAAACTTCTTCTTGGACCGACTACATAGACCGGCAAACCAAATGCGCTACAGTGATCTATAAGAATATCTTAGGACTTGGGCAGTGTTGGTTTTGTTTTTTGGTTCCATTCCCAAACTTATTTTTTACGCCTTTTGACGTCCTTTGGGATTATGTTATTAATGTATATTTTCGGGTTATTTCTTTTATTTTCTAATTAAAGGTTTCCAATTTTGTGTACTTTAATGATTTTATTGAAAGAAATGTAATTGGGAAGAAATGGAGTACAAAATTTGAAACTGATGAATAGAGTTTGATAAAACATGGTAGGGATATTGAAATTAAGTAATGAATCTTAATTAGACTTTTGAAGCTTTTGAAATTAGAGCAATGTTTAGCAAAAATATTTCCAAGCTATTGACACACTTCAACAAAGAAAGTCGTAAATTTTATCATAGATGGACAGAACTTCTCAAACAGTCATCAGTAAATGACAGTGTCCATTCTAGGTTTTTATTCAGTCTTGAAAAACAAAAGTCAGAGAATAGTTATTAAAAGGACATCTGATTGCCTGATGTGCAGTAGAAAGAGCGCAGCTACTGTTTCAGTGTAGCAGGGGCTATGATTGGATAAAATTTATTAATCGATAACTTAACTCTCTGCCGTAAAACCACGTATTTAAATGTCATTCCTTATGTACCGGTAAAGTGTTAATGATATGGCAAAGTGTTGTTGTTTACATTTTAAATTTGGCGTGGGATTAGGATTGGTCCCTTTACAGTAAGATTTACTAAAAATTAAGGCGGATTACCTTTAGTAATCTGTTACAAATTGGATAGAAGAGGGACTGACAAACTTTTATGTGGATTATATACATGTAAAGCTGAGGTAAGGCCACACCAAAACAATTCTTGTTTTCGGATTTTTATGATGAAAATAGAGAGGCGGCGAGCGATTTTTTTTTCGATATTTTTATCCAGCGAAATTTTATTTTTTTTTAAAACTGTACCTTCATATATAATAGGACGGTTTAATTAACATGCTTACAACCCCAACATATGACCATTTCACTAATACTCGGAGAATTCCATAAAGTTATCAAAATATTCACCGGATTGCAGGATAACGTTATCCCCGACATCTGGGTTAGGCATACTTGATCGGCTGTGATGGCACTATCAACTTTTGATATATGCTCGCAATAGAATATAAATAAATGTGGCAAAATAGGTACAACGTAACAAATTATTAATCTACTTCAGCGAACGATAAAAATTAAACACGTAAGACTGAACTTCAATAAAGAATGTCTTTGTAGTTTCTTACTATCACAGCAATGATCGATGACTTTACCATCAATAATTATAGTTTAGATATCTACATTTTTATGAAACTAATGAAAAAAGAATACATTTTAAATTTTTTATCCACGTAACAATAACCGCAGGAATATACTTTTAATAAAGTTGTTTGGCAGTTTTTCTGTAGACGTAAAATTTCCACACTTTCCAACATATCCTTTAAGCTAATGGACTGTTACCGTTCATCGTCCACGTGAAGACAAACTGCCGCCGAATGCTGCCTAGAGGTCAATGCATAGTAATTCCATTTCCCATAGGGTCCCATGTTAAATTACCGAACTTCCAGCAAGATATACACAACATCCTACATTTTAGCAATATATAATCCACATATCAAAATGTTTCTCCTCTATCAGAATTTTAACAGTTTACCATAGGTTATCCACCTTAATTTCAAGAAAATCATGCTGGAAGGGGGATACCCCCAAAATTGGCCAAAATTCAATCACGGCTCTCGTTAATTACCTTTCTTTGACCTTGAATTGGCGAAAACCGGAACCGGGGGCGTAATACAAAATTTAAAAATAAAACCGGACCGGACCAGTTTTACCTGAAATTTGGAAAAAAAAAGATGAAAATCGGAAATATCGGAGCGGCGATTCCGTCGAACAAAACATTAATTTGTTGTTGCCTAAAGGAAGTTGTGTAATTCTTGCTGAAGTCCAGAAATTTTTCATTAATTTTGCACCGTATAGGTACATTAATCTAAACTGGATTTTTCAAACATTTTAATTAATACAGTTTTTTGGTTACATTTAAGAATAATACTGTTACAGATACAATGTATATTCCATATATACAGGTATTCTAATCGATCAATGCCATATATAATATAATAATGGCAAATGTCTAAAACAAGTTTGTAAACATGTCGAATTGTCGAATATTTCGAAATATTTTATATGGTCCCTTCGAACTGAGTATTTTATGTACCTGCATCGTTAGACGTAACGTAATGTTACGGAGCTGTCTATCCCTATATCGTTTATATCATATCCATATCATTCTGGAACGTTTTCAGTCATGCTTTGACATATGAAGTTTTGTTTACACCATTTTACAAGAATTATTGTCCTCTGATGAAATCAGATCTTTGGAAAGTGTTCGGTCATGCTGTGAGATACTGATATGAAACATCAGTGTATTCAGTATGAGGTCCTGTTATACTGAAGAATCGAGTCTGTGGTTGCTCTCATTACTGCTGTATCTCGTACCAAAGACTGGGACAGGTACCACTTCCTTCGAGGATATTACCCGCAAAATGTTTGTTCAGTGTCAAAAGAAACCGAACTCCAAACCGCGTTACCGTCCAATCTTTATAAACGTAACATTTGATCATTGAATCATACTGACTCAAACTGCAATTATTGTGGTAAATATTCATATAGTGTACATGACCAAAATCGTCTTTTTAGCTCACCTGAGCTGAAAGCTCAAGTGAACTTTTCTTATCACTTGTCCGTCGTCCATCCATCTGTCCATTTGTAAACTTTTTCAGAACCGCTTGCAGGAATTTGATGAAACATGGAAAACATGAAGTGCTATAGATTCTAGGTCATCTACCAAGTTTGTTCAGTTCATCCACATCCGTTGACAGGTGGCGCCACCATGACATGAGTAAAAATAGGCCTCAGAGGGTACCCCTCTTTGAAAATTTTCTTTTCCAGAGCCACTGTGTAGATAATAAAAGTAATGGCATCTGAGTGATCTAGAAGGATGTATGTTTCAAGTTTGATCGTTTCGTTGAAGTTGGAAAAATAATTTTGGACGCGCTTATGAAATCTTTTCGAACTTCAACATTTTCATGCAAAATCGCATGGTTTTCATCAATATTTTCTTTGTGGTACACTTTTGATGCACTGAAATGTTTATTTTAGGCAGAATGTAGTAGAAGAATATTTGTTTGAAAGAATTTTGTCAAAATTTTAATTTTTGAATTTTTCATTGTGGTATTTTTCACATTTTCAAATTTTGCTCTGGAACAACTCAATGGATTTTTATGAAACGGTATAGGAATAAAGTACTACAAATGTAGGTGGTTTTTACGGATCTGTCAACTGTTGACGCCACCATCGCCAAAAGTGAGTCTTCAACGGTACCTTCTGTTGACAAACCTCTTTTTCGGAACCGCTGCATACAGAGGTAAACTGAATGCATCAGTGTGATATAGAAGGATGCGTGAAGAGTGATGTTATTTTATTGCAAAGAAATCTTTCATAAGTATTTTCTCTATGGTTGATTTTTGATGCTTTTAATTGCTGTATTTTAGCCAGAATTAATTAAAAGAATGTTTTTGTCACAAGAATTATCTAAGGCTTCAAACGGAAGGAGGAGAGGGTTTGATTTTTCACATTTTCAATTTTTTCTTCACTTCTTCCAGATTGATTTTAAGGAGACTTGGTAGGTATTAAGTAAAAATAGTCCAGGGCAATTTTAGATGTTTTAAAGAAAAGAAGACTAAAGAATTATGGTCACCTACAAGCATCATTATGCCCCGCCAGGTATTTAGATAAATGCTTACTTATCAGGAGAGGAAGAACCCTATTGATTTTTGGGTTTTAAAAGTCAAATGTCGAGGTCACAGCTGACGACAATAGACTGTAATTATTGGTTTCCGTTTGATAACTCAAATACATTTCATTGTATTGAAACCAAATTTGAATATATACTTATTTATACAGAGAGGAAGAACCCTATTGATTTTTGGGTCAAAAGGTCAAATGTCAAAGTCACAGCTGATAGAAAAGACTGAAGTTATTGGTTTCCAGGTGATTTTCATATGTTATTACATATCATTAATTGTTTATCAGAATTTGATCATATTTCACATATTTTACAGGTCAAATTCTTTTTTTAAAAACAGAGGTAATTTAAAATCTTATCAAAAGGGCAGGATGTCTTTAGATTTGCGGTCAGTAGTCAAAAGGGAAGGTCACTCTTGGTATTATTTATGTAAGTTATGGCCCATGACACTTACTATTTAGGAAAACTTTGTAGCTGCTGTAAAATAAGCCAACAGCGGAGGCATATGTTTTACAAACATACTCTAGTTGTTTAATATCATTATTAGCAATATTTTCTATGTTTCAAGTGAGCGATGTGGACCCACTAGTGCCTCTTGTTATCTCCGTTACAATAATTCAAATTGATACGTATATATTTGTACTGTAAGAAATTCTATTTTTCGGGTTTTCTGATCTTTATCACTAATTCAAAGTGACACATACCCTTATATTCTGATCCGTTGACTGACAGAAAATGAGGTAATACTTCGAGTAATTATTATATTATATACGAATATAAACACGTCCTTACTGTTCATACTTCAGGGAAAACGGTAAATAGTTAGTACTGACTAACACTTAGTATTAATCCGAAATGTTAGAGCCAAGAATGAGACTTAATGCTTGAGTGTGCCATATCGGACTAACTTGGTATATCATGAATGTTGGTGCATAGACTGGACAGAATGTGAGGTTTTCTCCATGTGCAAGAACTAGAATTTGGGTATTTTGACCCGTAGATATATTAATGAATAATTAACGAAATTTTGCCATGAATAATTTTTGCAGTCATAGAAGGATTGTCGAAAGTTTTTCCATTTATTGTTCTTAAGGATTGCTTAGATCATCCAGGGGTAAGGGTCGCATTTGTGTTCATCCGTCTGTTAATATTCTTATTCTCATGAATCCTTTACAACGTAAACAACAAACCTTAAGAACATTTGCATTCATCTTGTTCCAGTGATCATGGACAATTTACAAACCGTGAAACCAAGTATATGTATAACGATGTCGAAGAGAACAAACGCTTGTTGCTTTTGAAGTAAAAGATCAAAGGCCAGTGGAGTTTGATGAACACATATTGGTCAACTCATCTATTACATGTGTGTAATGATTTTGTAGGGGACGATTATAGTCCCAAATTCAAAAGGTTCCAAATTTGGCACTCTAGCACTATAATCTATTGTTCTCTTCTGGTAACATATATATCACTTCTTGAGATGTTCAAGGAAAAGCGGGTATATTATATTATAGAATTATGTGATCGTATGTAAGGATTTTGTGTTCTATTAAGTACTAACTTAATTTTAATCACGTTTATCTAAACAAGGGGATTTTCATGTCTAAAAATAGATTTATGAAATAGCAAAACCTTCAATCATGTTATGACTTGACTAACATTTAATGAGCAATATATCTATGAAAAAGGAAGACAATGAGGTATGGGGTATCCTCCAACGAAATATATGGAACATATGGTAAAACCTTACGTACTCAGATTCAGGTTCAAATTTAATAGGAGAGTTTACCCAGTTTGAATCACAAAGAGGGACTTTCTATGGTGTTTTGGTCGGAATTGCGTACCAATTCCAGACCCTAGTCGTTACAATATGCTGTGGGGAACGCGTGGAACGCAGACAGTACCTCCTCGTGTATAAATAGTGCGTCGATATTTAGAAAAAGCGTGATTAGATTTACTTTTAGTACTTATAATTCATATTGTACGAGTCAACGTAAGATAAGTTTGATCAGATGAGAAAATAGATGTGCCGTTATTCCATCGATTTAGACGAGTTATATTCATGCGCTGGAGGACATGTAGTCTTTCCGAATACTCGACGGAAAGTCCCGAAAAAGTACGATTGACATTATTGTGTAGCTGTGCCGTAAAAAGAAGTATACTACTAGACCGTACTAGTATCCGTTGTATTATAATTAATAAAACTTGAGAATATCGCTTCTTTTTATAGCAGTGGAATTCGAAGTACTCTACAATTTTCTCGTAACAATGATAAACAAACGTCTTGGTAGTTGTTGATGTGTAATGCTACTAAAATAGCCAGTTATTTATAGATCTACATATGTAGACGTGGTTTTCCCCAAATGTACATGTATAGCGGGAGACTTTGTCCAGATTGCTAATTTCATACTACTGTCAAGGTCAAAAGTGATGAGAGAGAATGATAGCGGATTTGTTTGACAAAACCGACAAATGAAAAGGAATGACTTTGATTTGCGATTTCAGGCAAAGAATTCAAGTCAAATATGCTTTAAACATGACATGTATAGTCCATTCGTCTCTTGCATTTCCAAAATGGACCGTCTTTCCCCATACGATCGGATGCTTAGCTGGGTCCATGGCCATGCTGATTTGACCTCGTATATCTCGGGAAGTGCTTGGAGTGTTAAAGAAATTTGGGGTCATTGTACATTAATTCTTTATGTGTGAATGGGCGAAAGCCCGAAGGCGATGCATCAAGTCCTTCATTGTTTTTGTTTGTTCTGTTCAACGCAGACCGTGTTTTTGTCACTACTGATCCTAAACATTACACGCTTGGTGTGTGATCTCTTGGTGGATCACGACTTTATTACCTTTGATGTACTTGACCATGCAATTCCGACCTTGAGGACTTTCAAGTCCTTTCATAGAAAATTTATGTGCTATTCTTAAAGCAAAACATACTATGAAAATTGGCTTTTGTGGTGAACGGAAGATGTTTAGTCTGATACTGGTTCCGTATTTACTCCTACGTGTTCAGTTTCCTAAATATGCAGTATGTGGTCAAAGCATACTTATTCCATTTCCCATAGGGTCCCACGTTAAATTTCCGAACTTCTAGCATGATAAACACAATCTTAGCTGTACATAACCCATGTATCAAATGTTTATCAGCCCCTCCTCTATCAAAATTTTAACAGTTTGCTATAGGTAATTTACCTCAATTCGAGAAAATCTTGATGAAACAGGGTCACCCACCAAACCTTGCCAAATTATAATGTAAACAGTTACACGTTTTTATGTCATGAAACATTACTTTAGCGGAATTGGATTAAAATTAATGATTTTACGGCAGAATCAATCTTTATTGTAATAAAAATTAATCAAAAAATCTTATCCAATCAGAGACCCTAATACAATGAAATAGTAATCCACTTCTCCGTATAGAGGATCTTCCAGTCAGATGTCCCTAACAGAGGACTTCTGCCCTTTACCTTTTAAACAAATATGAAATAAAAGGACCATTGTGATATTGCTATTCTCATAGGCGGTAATTGAACTATTTCTTTTTGGTATGGGACTCTAACTTGTTGTTAAAGTATGACATGTAATTTGTTTTAAATACATTGGACCAGTTCTGTTTTATAAATGGTCACTATGGCATCAATTCGAAAATATTTTTATCACTACTTCACTATAACGGTCGGTTCTGTTGATATTGATATAGGGGTATGATATGTACATATTCCTTAATGAAAGCAACACTGGCACCAGTTTAAAAATAACGATCCATTGTGGTCAATTAAAAAATCTTGCTGTCACTGTTTTATTTTTTGAACGGCAAGTCATATTGATGTTGAACCTTTGTCCGGATGATAGAGTATACCTTTTGATATCAGATTTTTAAAACCGGACCCGTCCAATAATCAGAATGGACTGCCATAAGAGCCATCTTGAAGATCTTATCATAAGCTGCCAAGCGCTATCGCTTGACTGAATGATATCTTGAGACCTATAGTTTGGTCATTACTGAAAATAGGATTACTCCGAGTCCGATGATCTATATATAATTGTTTCGTTTGCCGTCTTCATCATGCTTTTGTTAATGCTCTTTGTGAAAGGAAAGTTCTAGTTCTAAATAAAATTCCGACTCATTTAAATCTTAAAGATATCCCTTATGTGAAAGGACTCTTTTAATATTAAAAAAAATCATTGCTTTTGATACTTCTTGAAACTTCTGAAGTATTCTTACAAATGATACGAATTCTTAACTGTATTGTAGAAAAAAAACTATTGCAATGCAATTGGACCGAACTGAAAAATTTATTCAAAATTGCGAAATTTCACTTAATACTATAGTGTACTGTACGATTATCTTGTCACAGACTTGTCTTTATGCGACCATTTTAGCTTCAATTTCGTTCATGCAATTCTAATCTAGTTCTTTACTCCGTACGAGACGGTTAACAAACAGTGAAGCATGTGCCATAAATGATGGTTCGACGAAATTTCTGTTGTATGACGTCACTTTCATGATTGTTTCATCTATTATCGTGGCTAGTACTCAGAATCGAACACGCCACCTATTTACACATTTTCATCAGTATTCATTATCCAGAGTTATCGTTCCTTGCTCTTGCTTTTATCTCTTTCAACGGCTGTTTTGCAAGAATCATGTAAAACTCTGAAGAAATCGGCTTAACTTTATGTTTGATTCTTTTTTTTTTTTAATGATAATGAAATTGTGATTGGAATTATGTTTAAGTATAATAATGATTATTTGTAACACTAGTGTCTTCTTTTGCAAAAAAGAGTCACAGTAGGCATGCCATTGCTTTGGATTGGTTCGTTGTTGAGGTATAAATTTCTATGCAATGTCGTTACCATAATCCATAATATAATCTCGTGGAGTGACGTAAAACAATCATGAAAGAAAGGAAAGACAACTGGATATAGATTGATTGTTGTTTTACGTTGCTCCACCGTTATTTCATGTATATGGTGACGGATTCTGTCTGGTGCATTACATAGAAATCTATACCTTTGCAACGGACCTGCTGGAGCAGTTAGTCCATTTGTCCGAAGGGCTGATAATCCAAAGGTCCGATCTCTCTTTAGCTGAAATAACTGAGTTTAATCGTGATGAAATTTTTGACCCCATTTTAGTATCTGTAGAATAAAATGTCCGTTTACTTTTTAAATTTATTCAAACTTAACTGTTTATGGAATTTTCAATATCCGTAGAAGAAATATATGAATGTTTTTCATCTTTTGAAAATAATTCACGATCAATGTATATACATAGTATGTAGTACTGAATCAATTTAAAACACTCAATAATATCAATTATACTCGCAGGATATAATTTGTATGTGTATGCATAGTAATGTTAATCGTGTTGCACTGTTGTCCGGCGGACCAAAAAAGTTGTGTTCTCACTTTTTGACCAAATTGGATTGTAAAGCAAGTTTGGTCTATTTATTTAGCGATCAAACAGTCCGGCGTCAACAATTGGCATTCGCATACCACTAATGATACCTATGTCAAACTTTGAAGTTTTGTAAACTTCGATAATTTCTTTCCGATTGACTTGTAAATTGCAATCTTGACCTTTGTTTTACGCTCCATTGAACATATGGTTTTTGCGTTTGCGTTGCGCAGACTGATTTCACGTTTAGTTTAATTTCTGGCATACAAGTCATGGTACCAACTTCAAACTTGACTAATTCGTAGACATCCAGGAAATCTTCCTTTCTGATGTGAAATTGGTTACTTTGACCTCGATTTAACGCTTGAATGAACACAGACTTATTTTGCATTTAGTTTGATCGCTGGTATTCCGTTAATGGCGTCTTCATTACTTTTGGTAGATTTGACGAGTTCTTTGACACTGAGTACATGTGTTGTAGACATTGATAAGATAATGGTTTCTGGTTTTTAGCTCACCTGAGCCAAAGGCTCAAGTGAGCTATAGTCATAGTGCGCCGTCCGTCTGCGTCGTCGTCGTTAACTTTTTCACATTTTCGACTTCTTCTCTGGAACTACATTGCAGATTTGGCCATTTTTCACATTTTAACTTTTTCTACAAAACCACATGAAAGATTTTAATGAAACATGGAATACATGAAGTACTAAAGGTCCTCTATCAATTTGGTAAATTTCATCCAAATTGGTTAACAGATAATGCCACCATGTCTAAAAAGTAGGTCTTATAATGGTACATATACCACTTGGTAATTGAAATATGGAGAGTAGCGGTTCAAATCCAGCTGTGGTCAAAAAAATTTTTTTTTGTTTACACATCTAAATAAGTTTCTAGATGTTTCTCAACACTCAACATATGAAATTAGGCAATTTTACATTTAAGACTTCCAAAAAAAAAAGGGGGGGGGGGGTTTGGCCATTTTTCACATTTTCAACTTTTTCTACAAAACTGTTAATAGGATTTTAATAAATCTTGGTAGAAATACGTCACTTATGATCCTCTTCAAATTCTGTTGTTTTCGTCCAAACCTCTTTACAGTTGGCGCCACCATAGTAAAAAGTAGGTCACAAAAGAGTTCCCTCCTTTAACAATATTCTTTTTCATACGGGCTGTATACAGAGATAAACAGAATGCATAGAAATGATTTAGAGGGATGAGTGAAGACGTATTGTCATTTTGGTTCCCTTCCAAAATCAAATTTTAGAATTTTTTTTCAATATTTCTTTGGACTTGGTGATTCAATGCAGAAAAAAGTGTCATATTTCCTAGTTAATTGATAATGATCGATTTCTTATGGATTATTGTGATCATAATTATGGTAAGAATTGTTACTTTGAAAGAATTTTGTCAATATCTCAATTTTTGAATTTTCTATGAGTTTTTTAAGACTTCCAAATGAGGGGGTATAGGAACAATTCAATCACATTTTTCACTTCTGCTGTTATACCACACGAAAGATTTTAATGAAACATGGAATACATGAAGTACTAAAGGTCCTCTATCAATTTGGTAAATTTCATCCAAATTGGTTAACAGATAATGCCACCATGTCTAAAAAGTAGGTCTCACAATGGTACATATACCACTTGGTAATTGAAATATGGAGAGTAGCGGTTCAAATCCAGCTGTGGTCAAACATTTTTTTTTCATTTCTTTACACATCTAAATAAGTTTCTAGATGTTTCTCAACATATGAAATTAGGCAATTTTAAGTTAGATCTGGACAATATTTGAAACAATTGTTGTTCATGACCCAGACTTGAAATCAGTCAACAAAAGGCCCCACCTAAAAAAAATGACTAACTTGTTGCCCTGAATGACATCTTGCAGAGACAAAGGAAATGCTTAATATCAAAATCACCTGAATGGATGTGCAAAAAAGTGTTGTTTTTTATTCTAGCCTAAAATAAAATTTGACATATTTTCAACATCTGTGTTGACTTAGTCACATTGATGCAAAAATAATGAATTCTTCCTTCATGCATGACTGATCATCTAGGTACTCAGGTGAGCGATATAGGCCCACTTGGGCCTCTTGTTTATTTCTACGGTTTCGATCTATGAGTAAACTTACTTGATCTTGAAGCCGATGTGGCCTAGTGGATAAGGTGCTTGGCGATCCTGGGTTCGACTCCCACCCTGGGCACACCGGTGTTCTGTCTTTCGGACGAGACAGTAAAAACCCGTCCCGTGTCACGGTAGGCTTGGCACGAAAAAGATCCCTCACTGATTCAGATGGGTCCGTTGCAAAGGTCTAAATTTGTATGCAAATGCATCAGGCAGATGCCGTCACCGTATACGTGAAATAATCGTGGAGTAACGTAAAACAATAATCAATCAATACTTGATCTTGCTGTAGTATTGTCAGTAGTTGGATTTTACTGTATGTTTACTGTAAATTCTACTAAACTATTAGCGGTCTTCGCTCCTCATGCAAACAACAGTATTTATATTCAGACATTTTGCTGTTTTATTGAATTTGTAGTTCTTTGTATTATCAGAGATACTGCTTACATACAGGTCATGTATCGGTCGACCACGATATATAAATAGACACATACGGGTCTTGTAATAAAATCAAAGTCGAAATCAAAATATCAATGATTAAAGAATAGGAGTATCCAGGTATGGTCCCACAGGTATAGATACATGTTTTATCACAACAGGGAGAGTAGGTTGTACTAGACTTGTCTCAATCAATCAATCTATCAATCAATCAATATTTTACCAATAGCATCCCCGTTATTTAACCATTGGACTTCGTTTACGGGGTTACAAAACCCAGATGTGCGACTTGATCGCTGTAGGAATTATAAGATGACATGAGCCGAAACAGAAAAGAGGAGCTGTGCTCAAGGAAGAGGCTCATTTGGGCATTTATGTTTAAACTTTACATCCCTTATATGATAAAACTTGTTCTCGTGTTTATAAAGATATGCAACTTCATCTTGGTCCGACAATAACATGAATATTTACCTTTTAAAATATTTATATATTTATTTCAGATGAGGTAGTAACACCATCAAATCCTCATCATGTTTTGGGGACGAGGACCCCCGATGTCTCAGGGGAGTATCATGGACAGCAGTGGTAAAGCCCTTGAACATCGTACAGTAGAAATCGATGGAGAGGAATTGGAAAAAATTATCGCCACCGCTCCTCTTGATTTGTCTGGATTTGGTGGGCAAAATTTGGCACGTGAAGCAGATAGTCCTCTTGACTTATCGACAAAGACCAGGAAAAATCACGCAGATTCTACTGAAAATCGCGAAATGTATATTCACTGCTCTCCAAACTACACACCGTTAAGGAAACTGCCTTTGTCCTCTTCGCCCGCATGTGCGTCTCCTGTACCTGGCCCAAGTACACCGTATGTCCGCAATACACCATTACAGCATATGTCTGGAGTTCCATCAAATGATATTCGTTATCATGCGCGTCAAACAACGACCCACACATCAGATACAGTCAACTTTGCTCCGAAGATGTATAAACAAAACTTGCCACAAAGTCACACGTTCATTTCAAAAAGGCAGTGGCAAGAAACTGAAAGAATTCCACATCCCCCGAGACCCGATTCTGTTCGAAATGCCACTCCAGCAGGATATCTGCACAGCCGCCACAAAGCGGCAGCGAGTTCGGATGAACAATATTATGCCATGATTAAAAATATTCAACAAAAGTATGTTAAAATGAATCAACAGAAAATGTTACCTGCTTCAGGAATTGTCTCGGGTAATACGAAACATACCACCATGGCGAGTATGTCTAACGCTGTGACACATGGTTATCCGATGTCTCGCAATCAAGATCACTTGGCAAACACTAATTCTGCCCAGAAACAGCAAGTATCACGTGTGGCATCTACCGCTGCAATAGAGGGTTCGCGAATGAACATCTACCCGTCAGCGTGGAAATCCAACTTTGTTGACATCACTCAGCGGTGTAGTCCCGATAGCACGATTAGTTCCGGAGTGTTATTACATAGTGATAACAAATCACGTATGATGCCGGCTCAGAATCTCCTTCATATGGGCCAAACAATGCCAAATATTCAACAAGGAAACTTCTATACACATTCTCATACTCAGAGTACTGTTCTGAAATATCCACGCGAGAATCAGAAAACAGGTTATATGCCTCGATCTCCGCAAATAACAGTACCTGAAAAAATACCAATAAACAATAAGGGATTTACGCACACTAGTGATTTTCTGCATCATAAACAGACAAAACCTTCTCCAATGCATTCAGTGTCGATACCGGGACAAAATATTCACCTATCTCAGTTGTCTCATCCCACCACACATCAAATGCAGAGGTCAATTATACGTGGCACGAGTGGAGTAAGTCATTTTCAAAATAACAAAAACGGCAGAGAATCCACTGATATGTCCCCTACTGTTCGCAGTAGTGATGTGGAATTAACAAGACGGTATGTTGACGAAAATCACACTGTTGAAAACCCAAATGTTATTAAAACAAATGTGATCTCAAACAAAAAGGTGCAGTCTGAACATCAGCGTTCTGATATTGGTGCTCAGTCATACAATGGTCAAAGTCGAAACGATAATATCCAGTGGAATACTTTTCATAAAAACAATTATTCTTCGACTTTAACAGAATCTCCGTCACGCGTTAGCACTATAATGCATGTGACACAACCTCGTTCACCACTTGATTCCCCTCCTTCAAAAGTAACTTATCAATCCCCACTTTCTATAGCCATCCCGTCAACACAAAATTCACAGAATTCTCAGTCTCAAACTCCAATAATAAATTCCTCAGCACACGAGAAGTCCGAGAGTCGACCTCGTCCTTTTTCTAAGAAGCATATTATTATGAGTGCGTTCAACAGAGACGAGGGACTGAAAAATATCATAAACAACTCTGAAGTTTCTAAAACAGTCATTCACACCACAGCCGATATAAAAACGTCTTTTAGATCTCAGAATACCTCTCCTGTATGCCCCGAATCTCCTAAAATGCCAACTCTGAGTCCTCAACAGAAAACACCTCTTCAGACCGGAGGAACGTCCAATGTCGTTGAACCACCAACATTAGACATAATTGGTGCATCAAAACATGAATCTTTCCTGAAAGTCTCTTCGCAGAAGGCATATTTTCAAGACAAACGTCCCCGTCTTCTGTCCTCTTTACCGCGTAAAAGTCAGTCATCGCTGGATTTGGAGGAAGACGAAGCAGAAGATATCGACAATGATACGGTAGCCCATGAAAGCAATAGAGTGTTCTCCAAACGGCCAGTGCTACCTTATAAAAAGATACCAATAGCAAATGTTGCACCGATGATCCATGGAAGTTTATCATCTAATACAAAGGAAGAGACAGTAAGTGCTTGTCAGCAGGTTGTAAAAGAGGAATCTTTTATGGACGACACTAAAGCAAGCGTTGGAAATATGGCTCCCCCAGAAAGCACTTTACATACGGTACAAAACGCTATTTTTGATAGAAGGAACTCTTCTCTGTTTCCTCCACAAAAAAGTATTTTTTCATTGGAAGGACCTTACTTAGAGAATTCAAAAGCCAAGAACGATGTATTGGATAGAAAAGAGAAGTCCGAGGAAACTGAAAAAGGCGACGATAATCTCGAAAAAGAACCTGTTTTAGATGTATTTGCGGATGAACACAATGAAGGGACGTCATCTAAACAGATTGTTTCGGAGCAGGAACCCCAACAACAAACGGTATGTTACTTATACTGCCTACACTAATTTGACTACTATGAAACCTCTTTAAGTATGGTTTATAAAAATAATGCCTATTAACATCATACAAAGTGTTACATTGTCTTTGCCTTATAAAATGATAAAAATCTTAACGTCATAGGGTTGGTAGTGAGAAGATGTAAAATTTAAGATACTTAATTACTCCTATAAAAATCCGTTTCATTCGCAAAGTCTAAACCACGATTTGTAAGGTGTGGATGCATACGGGATCAACTGTCTAAAGTGTAAACATACTGACCACATAATTTAGTGTAAATGATGTTTTGAAAATAGGAATTTTGTTCAGCAAAGATACTAGTCATAATCAGCTCGTCACCGACAATACAAAAAGTATTTAAATTGCTGTTCAGATTACTATAGTCCGACGGAGATAAGGTTTCATATGACCAAGAACACGGATCTAAGTCTTGAAGTTAATATCATGGGTTCCACATTATGCTACATAGGTACACCAGCGAATTTTTTTTTACACACGAGCAACCTACTGTTGGATAATAACAGAAAATGTTGTGCCTCAGTTCATAGTCAGCTGTTTTATTTTTCGCTAATATGGTATACTTCAAGAACTTGGCAAAAAATAGGCACTAGCTTATATTTCTCTAAACATGGTATGTTTTGGAGGCCACAAAACCCAGATGTGAGATTTTAATGCTCCCCTTCGAAGAAGGAGGGGCATATTGTTTTGCTGCTGTCGGTCGGTAGGTCGGTTGGTAGGTCTGTCCATTTTACAGTTTTCGCTCATTATCCCTTGAACTAATAAAGATGTTGAATCGATATATAATATACAGATACATCTCAAGGATATCTAGGTCAGGTTCTAACTTGGTAATTGTTCAATAATTTTTGTCATAGTTATCCCCCTTGGAACTTGGAAAATTTCTTAAAATTGTTTCTGCGCATTATCTCAGGAACGGATAGAGATACATGTATTGAATTGATATTTTGCATGCAGATACATCTTAAGTATATCTAGGTCAAGAACAAATTTGGTAATGGTTCAATATCAGAGTTAGGAAATTTCTTAAAATTAGCAGTTTCTGCACATTATCTCTGGAACCAATACAGATATTGAATTCATATTTGATGTACTGATACATCTAAAGGGTATTTATGTCAAGTTCAAATTTGGTTATGGTTCAATAATTTTTGTGAGAGTTCTCCCTTGGACTTAGAAAATTTCTTACAATTAGCAGTTCTCTCCATTTTCTCAGTAACAGCTATATATATCGAATTGATATTTGGTATACAGATATATATCTTAGGGATATCTAGGTCAAGTTAATAAGTTATAATTTAGATATGGTTCAATTATTATTGTCAGTTATCCCCTTTGGACTTTGATTATGAGGAGTAGATGACCTCTTACGTGGTCATATGAGTTATACCCCATTACAAAAAATAACCAGTTGGGGGGGGGGGGGGGCATACAACCTTTACAAACTGAATTTGGTTGTATTAAAATGGGTATCAATAGATCAAAGGTCACTACTGGCAATATTTTGTTGGAGATATAGTCTATGAAACTTATAATCAAACATGTTAACTTAGAAAACTTCGTTGTTGAATGGGGGCAACTTTTGTAATGATAATGATTTATTAATCAGTAATCTATTAAAATCGAATTAATTGGGAAATTTGCTCAATTTCAAAGAAGTTTGGCTTTAAATTTGAGTTAAATCTTTTAACCATGGGTTCCTGTTTTGTAATTATACTACCAAAAAATATTGGGGGAGCGTAAAGTTGTTGTCTTGTCTGTCTGACTGACTGAATGCCTTTGTGTCCAAGCTCATACCTCATTAGAATTTTATCATACTTCAGACAAAGGTTCCTTGGAACAAGGACTTTAGGACAAAGGTCACTCAAGGTCATATCTGCTAGGTCAAGGTCACTCAGCACACATCACTAAAATAGTAGGAAACACCTCATACCTCTAACCATTCATCAAAATTGTAGCATATTTCACACAAATGTTCCTTGTGACAGGGAATATCAGTCAAAGAGCACTCGATGTCATTTCTGCATGGTCAAGGCTACTTGGAAAGGCTTTTACTGGTATTAGAGCATATTTCATAGACCATTAATCAGAATTTTATCATATTTCACACAAATTTTTAGATAATACTCTCTTATGGCCATAAACCTTAACTGCGAAAAGGCCCTAGAATTAGGAACTTAACAAACATTTCAATATAATTCTAGAGAAAATTTGGTTTGATGCAGTTTTGGAAGCATCCATCAGTTGTACTGATATTGGTTACGTGTGGAAATCAGGGACATGTAGTTCTGTTTACATGTTTATGAATATCGTTTAATTACATGTGACATGGATCAAAATGAGGATGAAGACATTAGTTTTCCCCGCAGAAGTAAATGTAAAAAGGGAAACGAGTTGGGTTCATGGTTTTAAAGAAGGCCAATTTTAGTTTCTTCTATATGCTTAGAATCTAGCTTTCTAATATATCGCACTTTCTATGTACATGTGCATGACTTGATCGTGTAGTGCTTAGAACTATGGACAAAGTAAGGTGAGTTTTCTAGCCCTGTCATTGTCATCGTATTAAACCTTCTAATACCTCTATAATGTGCTTATGACATTTGTATTGATTCTGATTTACCATTACTTACAGACAAAGGACATATGTAAAAGGGCAAGACTGCAGAAGCAAACCCGAAAGACGACTATTCACGGTGAAAGGATTCATAGTTCAAGTATATATTTTATAGTTTCTGAACGAAAAACTTTTGTGTATTAAATACATATAACGAAAGAAATTGTCAAAACTAAATTAATTATACATGTGGAAGGAATGTATTTTAGACATATGATTAAAGGTATACAGAGTTTTAGTAAGTCACCCCAACTAAATGCTTATTGTAGTCTTTAAGTATTATCTTTCGTTGGTTATCATATGTCCTGTGGTAGGGTTTTACTTGTGTGTGAGCTATTCACATTGTTAATGTCTTAAAAACTACTTGCCCAATTTCATCCAAATTTGGCATCATGTTTTCCCATGAAAAGATGCCATAAATTAGTGGAAGTCCCCATAAAGTTCAGTTCTGTTCTAGGTTCAACTGAGCTGAAGGGTCAAGTAAGCTATTTTGTAGGTGCATAGTCTGTTGTCTGTTTTGACTATTCCTCCTTAACTGCTTGACAGATTTTGATCAAACAAAAGTTTATTTGTCATACTAGTAGATGTCTACAAAGTTTATGTTTCTTTTCAGATCTGTCAACAGGTAGCACCACCTTAGATCAAAGTATGCCCATGAGGGTAGCTTCTATAGAGAAGCAAGTTTACAGTCGTTATTCAGTGAGCACAGGTTAAGGTCACAATAAAAAATGTTTTAAATCCTGTTAACGATTTGCAAGTTTTACTGCTTTGGCAACCAATGTCAAAGTTCTTAAATGTACTCGTTATGATTTAAGGGTGATGCCTTTTGTTTTCAGGGTCAGAGATGAAGGTCACGTCCTTAACATTTTTGATAAAACTTTTAACATGATAAAGACCAAACAGATTGTGTTACGACTATCAGTTTAAGTACTTATATTACTGATATGATACTGATACCCGAGAGGACGAGGCTTTTACATTTTTAAAGTCAGGGATTGAAAATCAAGGTCATATGCTTAATAAACCTTTTAAACAAGATACAGACAGAACAATCGAGCTAGGACCATCTAACATGGTACACATAGTCCCTTATTCAAAAGGACAAGGCCATTTGTTTTCCAAGGCCAAGGATTAAAGGTTAAAATTACATGCTCAACTTTGTTGATAAAAAATACCTCATAAACAATATACAGACAGAATCTTATTTTCTGGCAGTTCTTCAGCTCTGGTTTACAATATTCAAGATAAACACTGTATGTTAACTAGAAGGTCTTCCATTAGAAGTTATACTTTTGTTGCAATTCACTCTTTTCACATGTGTTCTTGTCCATCAGTAAGTGTTATTTTTTTTTTTTGGCTCTTTGTAGAGAGTTGCCATCCTGAAATTTAGGGATAGTCTTATTTTGCAACTTGAGCATTGCTTTTGTTATAAATCTTGTCATGTATGGTGGTTAGATTTATTACAGTTTGATTTATATTGCCAATGTTAATTAAGTTTTTGAAGGAAATCTAAATCTGTCAGTTAAAAAAGGTCACAAAGAGCATTTTAATTAACAGAAGCTACATTTTGTAAATGCATTGTATATGAAAAAGTTCTAGACAATTCTGCAATAATCTACTTCATATATTGTCCAGGCCATGGCTTTATAGGTCAAGGTCATACAGGTGATTGAAAAATTATCTCTAAGACAGTTTTTTCAAAAACTCTGGACTTCTTACATACATAGATACTGAGGAATGTTGTAAGGAATTAAAAAAAAAAAAGAAAAGTATTAATTTTACAGTGTCAAGGTCATGTTGCCAAAGGTAAAAGTCACAGATGTAATATGCAAGAAAATGGTTTTTTTTAAACCTGTTAAATTATCTTCATAGATACTTGTTAGGAAATATGCAGAGATAATGGTGACAGGGATCAAGGTCATCACAGCAATAGTAATACATTTGAAAGTTATTTGTTGTTATAAAGAGATTAATGTCACAAAGTTTTAAGTCATGAGGTAATGGTTCATTGTAAGGGATACATGAGAAGAACGAAATGGATGTTTTTGAGATTTTAAAAGATCTCAGTAACATTCTTTTATATAACTACGTGTGTTTAAGAATATCACTCCAGTGACTGTTTTTATCCATTTGGCCTTTTGTTCAATATTTCAAAGTAAATGTAAAATACGAAAGTAACTGGTGTCACATGACTATGGCACAAACAGCAATGTATCATATTGGACATTCACAGACCCCTGAAATTCAGAGGCAAGACCAGGTACCAGGGAGGAGTGAGCATTTCTTGTTTGGCTAGCCACACCCATGAATTCCCTTAATATAGACAAAACAAATATAATTCAGTTTTGTATATATATACATGAATGTGAACAAACACTGTGTAGAAAGTGCCACAGCCACAAACATCAGGAAAAAAGGTATAATAACACTAAGTCAAACCCTCCACACTGCAAAGGGAATAAGTGTGACGTTAATGTAAAACAGAAAAGTAACTGGTGACACATTACTATGGCAGTAACAACAATGTACCACACTGGACAGTCATGGACCCCTGAAATTCATAGGTGACACCAGGTGCCCGGGAGGAGTGAGCATCTCCTGTTTGGCTAGCCATGCCAGCCCTTATGCCCATAAATACTGACAAAACAAATATAATTCAGCACTGTATATATACATAAATGTGAACAAACACTGTGTAGAAAGTGTCACAGCCTCACAACATCAGGAAAAAAGATATAATAACACTTAAGTCAAACCTCCCACGGGAAACTTTTTTTACAAGTACCACACTGCAAAGGGAATAAGTGTGCCGTTAATGTAAAATACGAAAGTAACTGGTGTCACTTGACTATGGCACTAACAATAATGTACCACAGTGGACATTCATTGACCCCTGAAATTCAGAGGCGAGACCAGGTGCCGGGGAGGAGTAACATATTTTGAACATATAGTTGTTATTATACTATGACGTTTAATACAAAAATTTAGCAGAGATGGTACGTGTTATTTCTCTGTGTAAAATTTCAGTAGATGATTTTTGCTGCAATTATATTTTGTAACAGTTCAGAATTGAGGTAAGCTTTTTGAAACTAGATATTGTATATATCTCATTTTTTTTATTGATAGACTCGCATCTCCTGAAATGTCAGCGGAAACATGAATACAAAAACAAGGGTTTCATTGATTTTAAACCAGAGGTTCTGGTGTCAAGGACACGCACTCAGGCTGCAGGTAGGAGAAGTAAAACTGGTAATTGTAACAGGTGCCATATATTATACCTTCAGTTAGTCAATAATTATATCATTCGCAGTACATGTACTAGTTTTTGCTCAAGTGAGCTATTTTTGTAATGTATCGTTTGGCATCCATACCATCCACTGTTCACTTTTCACATTCTTAACTTCTTAAGATTGAGTGAACGGATTTTGAAGTACTCAGAGTTCCCTACAAGTGTTGTTACAAATCCTTCAAAGGGTGGATTCAGGGCAAGGGGTTACATATGCCCCTTAGGGTACCATCCTTTTACAAACTTCTTCAGACTTGTTGCATAGATCAACAATGAGAGTACATTGGAGTGATGCAAAGGACTTTTTTTTAGCTTACCAGGACAAATGTACAGGGAGCTAATGTCATACCCTGGCGTCCGCTTTCCAAAAACTTTTTAGATTAAAAAAATAGGATGGGAGGGGGAAAATATAAATCAGCTTTGATGGACCTCTCAAAAGCAATGTAAAGGTTTTAATGAAACTTCTTAAGTATGAAGTACTCAAAGTCCCCCACAAGCATAGCTGTATTCAACCAGATCTGTTGAGAGTTGGATCTAGAGTGGGGAACTTAAGGACATTAAGGCCATTGGTCCTATCATGAAATTAAAATTTTGATGCATTTTTTTTCATTTGTCATTTTTGCCAATTTTTAGGTAATTCTTTAATTTTTTGTACCTTGTAAGTCGCTTATGATGCATTGATTTTGTGTATTTTAGTTAATTGATTTTATTATAGTAAATGTAATTGAAAAGAAATGAGTTTAAAAATATTTCTAGAATGTCTTGCTTAACTAGAACTGTCCTATTGGGACAAATACTCCCGCGGCAACAAAATTCTACAAGGTCAAAAATTTTTGTATCGACAGACAGGTCTTGTCACAAGAAATACACGTGTAGTATGAAGACCCCATCTTTTTTGGTTCAAAACTTATGGCAAAGGTTAAAGTTTTTCAAAAGGTAGGTCAAATATCAAGGTCAAAGTCACAGGGTCAAAAATTTTAGTACCGATAGACAGGTCTTGCCATAAGGAATACACATGTGTAGTATGAAGGCTCAATCTCTCTTGGTTCAAAAGTTGTGGCCAGGGTGAAAGTTTTTCAAAATTAGGTCAATCATCAAAGTCACAAGGTAAAACATTTTGGTACCGAGGGGCAGACAGGGGTATGAAAAATATATACTATTAGCTTATAATGATGAGCTCTGATGGATGGCTGCTGTAGAACTAAAGGAAAGATTTCCTTGAAATTTGGTGGGATGGAGTAATCAAGGTCCACTACAAATGTTGCTGTTTTTGACCAGATCCTTCAAGGAATGGGTCCTGGTCTGGACAACATAGGTCGCAGAGGGTACTCTCATTTCTTCCTCAGACCAGCTGGGAAGATTATCATAGAACTGAATGCATCAGAGTGGTCTTGAAGGGTGTCTTAAGAAGTGCTGTTATGGTTGCTTTTCTTCTGAATTAAAATTTTTGACTTTTATTTGGACATCTGTATTGTCATTTTCATACATTTTTGGGTTATTTTATTGATTTATTCAATACATTGATTTGGAAATATCTTTTTAGCTCACCTGAGCCAAAGGCTCGAGTGAGCTATTGTGATCAATCGCCGTCCATCGTCTGTCGTACGTCGTTAGCTTTTCTACATTTTCGACTTCTTCTCCAGAACCGCTGCACAAATTTCACCAAACTTCATAGGAGGTAAGAACTCAAGGTCCTCTACCAAGTTTGTGCTTTTCGTGCCCATCCGTATAATCCAAGATGGCTGCAATTGGCTCTGATTGGTTGACACATTTTCGACTTCTCCTCTAGAACGTCTGCACAGAATTCCACCAAACCTCGTAGGAAGTAAGTACTAAAGGTCTTCTACAAAGTTTGTGTGTTTTTCGTGCTCATCCGTAATCCAAGATGGCTGCCACTGGCTCTGATTTGTTGACTTATTTTCAACTTTTTCTCCAGTAGTGCTACACAGAATTTCACCAAACCTCATAGGAAGTAAGTACTCGAGGTCCTCTACCAAGTTTGTGTTTTTTGTGCTGATCCGTTATCCAAGATGGCCACCATTGGCTCTGATTGGTTGATGCATTTTCGACTTCTTCTCCAGAACCGCTGCACAGAATTTCACCAAACTTCATAGGAAGTAAGTACACAAGGTCCTCTACCAAGTTTGTGTTTTTCGTGCCGATCCGTAATCCAAGATGGCCGCCATTGGCTCTGATTGGTTGAAACATTTTGGACTTCTTCTCCAGAACGGCTGCACAGAATTCCACCAAACCTCATAGGAAGTAAGTACACAAGGTCCTCTACCAAGTTTGTGTTTTTTTCGTGCCCATTCATAATCCAAGATGACTGCCATTGGCTCTGATTGGTTGACACATTTTGGACTTCTTCAAAACGACTGCACAAAATATCACCAAACCTCATAGAAAGTCTTGTAGAAAAAAAGCAAAATTTTCTACTGAAATGAGCTGTCACATTTGGGCCTCTTGTTTAAGAGTTATTGGTTTTCTAGATTTATTAGGATATTAGTAGTAGAAATTCTGCTAAAGGCAAACAATTTTTTCAATTCATTTTTCATTTCTTGATTTATTCAATATGGAGAAGCAAGTTTACAACCATTTTTTCAGTTGTCAAAAACACAAGCAAAAGAAAATATGTATCTGCAACTTTCTCTAGATAGTCAGTTGTTTGTGAATGGGAAAATTGTGCTCAGATGAGTGATATGGACCCATTTGGGCCTCTTGTTTTTTCAAATCAAAATAAAACTTAATTCATATTTTCTAATTTGGAGACTTTTTATTTTTAGGAATGAGAGGAGTGTTTAAATGCCAACGACGACGTCGAATACCACGCTCGCATCAGAGTCTTCGTCAGAAGGTCAAAAATTTAGTTAAAGGCACACGCATGAGTTCAAAAATCTCGAATAAATATCATAAACTTGAGACGAAGAAAATTCAGACTTCTGCTAACAATTTACATTCTTCCACTGAATTGTCTCAAGATAACATGGCAGCTGGCGATGTCTTGCATGACCTTAATTTGGCAAATGCAAGCACTGTAGACCAACCAAAGGGTAAACTTCTAGATGATGGCACATGGGAAATAGGAGGAACAAGTTCTACATTAAAACAGACATTAAGAAATGGAAAAAGTAAAGGAGGAATTATGATGAAGTTACTT